>CM073580.1:88320426-89794729 GCA_037074715.1 Magnolia kwangsiensis
TAGGGAGTTCTTCAATGGT
Organism: Magnolia kwangsiensis; assembly: GCA_037074715.1. Lineage (NCBI taxonomy): Eukaryota > Viridiplantae > Streptophyta > Magnoliopsida > Magnoliales > Magnoliaceae > Magnolia > Magnolia kwangsiensis. Next base: position 88,320,446 of record CM073580.1, read on the forward strand.
TTCACTGGTGATTTTCGTTGAAGGAAAAAATCTTCTTTCTTCAATTGTCACTTGTACGAGGCTTTGATCTAGGCAAGATAACGCTGTTGTTAAACTAGCCAAAGAATTTTTCTCCGCATTCTCACATCGTGGTACATGCTTGATTTCAACATACAGGAATTGTTCCAATAAATGCTGCGCTTTTCGATTGTAGGGTAGAAGTTCTTGTTTCCTAGTTTCAAACTTGGTCGTCAACTGATTTATGACCAGCTTGGAATCCCCATAAATTCGTAGAGTCTTTATTTTCAATTCACTGGCTATTTCCATTCCAATGATAAGGGCATTATATTCAACTTCGTTATTTGTGCATGCAGTGCCCAATGTGAAGGAGTCAGGAAACAAATCGCCTTGGGGGTGATAAATATCACTCCGGCACCTTCTCATGTTGCTCAAGCTGCACTATCGAAGAACATTTACCACGACTTTGGTGATTCAGTCATCATGACTTGCTCGTCAGGAAACTCATCAAAAATAGCTTTGCTTCCCATTATAGGATGGGCTACCAGAAAATCTACCACTACCTGCCCTTTTACTGTTTTTGTCGGTTCATACGTAATAAGATATTCTGATAATAGTAACATCCACTTCGCTAGTCTTCCTAATAACATCGACCTTGTCTTTAAAAACTTGATGGGGTCAGCTCTAGATATCAAGGTTATGTCATGGGATAGACAATAATGTCTTAGCTTCTGGACTGTGAATATCAATGGTAAACATACTTTTTTAATCAGTGTATAATTGCATTCTACACCTATTAAAGTTCGGCTTAGATAATAGAGTGTTGCTTCCTTCCTGCTTTCGTTCACTTGTGCCAACAAAGCTCCTAATGAATTTTTGGCTATCAATATGTACAAGATGAGAGGTCTTCCTTTCACCAGGGCAGTTAACACTGGAGGTTGTTTCAACAATTCTTTTATTGAATTGAAGTTATTCTGGCAAGACTTGTCCCATATGAATTTTGTTCCTTTCTTCATCAAATGAGAAAACAGCTGACATCTTCCTGCCAGGTTTGAGATAAATCGACAAATATTTGCTAGCTTACATTGTAAGATTTTTAGTTCTTTCAACGTTTTTGGGGGCGGTATATCTCGAATAGCCTTAACTTTTTCTGGATCGACCTTGATGCATCTGTATCTTACAATAAAACAAGGAATTTTCCTGTTGATCAAAGTGCACTTACTAGTGCCCTGGTTTGTCAATTACTATGTAAGTTGAGTTAGTCGGACAACAGCGCCTAACAAGAAGATCAACTCAAGTGTCTGCCTCAACTAGATGTGTGGAAGCTCGCCATAGGTAAATCATAGCCTTACATCCCATGTCCCAAAACACTAGGTGATTAAAACCCTTAAAAATAAGTAGAACATCTTAGGGTTTTATTGTAAGAAAACTTTTTACCAAATAAGAAAATCTTCAAGTTTTCTTACCCTGTCGATTGTATCGATTCACATTTCGATATGATCGACCTGATTTTTCAATGTCCTCGGCATCTCAATCGAAACAATCGAATGAGGACAAAAGACGTCTAGCAATCAAACATTCATCTGGATGATTTATCGATATATCGGTGTGTGAATCGATATCATCGATATTCGAATACCAATCCTATCGAAAGTGGATCGATAATATAGACAGGCAGTTTTTCGGTGCCCCTATTTTTCTAAAGAAAACTTCTATGAGCTTCGATATATCGATGATTGTCCAATTCAATATAAATTCAAATATCGATCATATCGATAGTGGGCGCATATTTCCTCCAGCATAAATTTTAGAATATTTTAAACATTGATCGAGGGGCCAGTCGAGAAATTGATATTCATATGTCGATCATATCGAAACCTGGTCGATTGGATCGAGACTGGACACAAACCATCCAGCAAGCTTATAGGTAAATCTATACGATTTATCCATCCCATCGATACGGACTCCGATATCATCGATATATAAATTTCGATGACATCGGCTGTTCCCCGATCATATCTTTAGAACCTGAAATTCTTTAAGGCTTGTCTCTCTTGTTTTCACCCGTCGATAGATCGATCCCTCTATCAATTGAATCAGAGTTAGAAATCCAATAACATCGATATGTGTCTCGATCCCATCGACCAGTTGGAAAAAGGTTTCCAAAAGTGAAAATGACATTTGAGTTTGTATCATCGAGAGGTCAATCGATACAATTGATAGTATATGCACGATCATATCAACTATTTTTTGATGATATCGAACTCTGTCATAAATGTGACCATTTTATATCCGTTGGAACCTTTTGCCTATATATAGAGAGGTCAGTCTTTATTGCTGGTAGACAAAGAAGAGAGTGGTTCTGAGTATTTTAAACTTCATATCATTTATCTTAAGCTCTTTCTCTTAGGGTGTTCATCCTCCAATCCACCCTCATCATTGATATTCAATAGAGTGGATTGGAGAATGAACTTTCGCATTCAAGGATCCTCCAGCTACTACCTTAATGGAAAATCATTAAGCTAGGATGCCTTGAATGTATAGATAATTAGAATCACTCTATCTTCCTAATAGGAAAACCTTTAGAGAGTGGAATTCCTTCATAACCTTGACTCGACCTAAAGCGTAGTATAGGTATATCTTTTGTGTTGCGGATCAAGGGAGATGAAGACTCTTCATCAACAAGAAGGAGATCTTCATCACTACGTTAAAAGGGACTCATTAACTTATCTGTAAGTACTTGGAGTCCAGAGGACACTTGTGATCATTCCTTTTAGGATTGGGTCTTAAGTGCTTCTCACCCTTTGAAGTCTTCAAAGGAGGCCTCCTATGGGAGTGTACGTGCGGGGTGCGTTGTGTGGACCCTTACTCTGTGGAGAGCATAAAAATCTAGGTGCGTTGTGTGGATCCTTACTCTGTGTGGGCATAAATATCTGGTTAGGAGTGCACCAGTAAAACTCCATGGTTTGAGGTGAACCGAGTAGAAACCTCTATAAAGGTTGAAGGTGAACCTGATTTAAAACCTTAGGTCTGAGGTGAACCATGAAAAACCTCCTTAGTGAAATCTGGTATACTTAAGGGTTTAGTGTAGTAGCCGGGAGTGAAGTAGACAAGTAGTCGAACCACTATAAAAATAATTATGTTTGCGATTGCTATTTTTTGTGCGTGTGATTTACTCTCATACTGCTAGATCTATATGTCTGAAATCACATCTCACACATATACACAGTCATACCCATCATAACTTGAGTTCATATTATTCATACTTCGAAAGTTTGTGATTGGATCCTCTACCAGGCTTGGAAGCCAGTAGAGTTACATTTAAGTAATCCTGATAAATGCATATCTAAAAGAATTAGAGTGATAGGATTTTTAATATAACTCATAAATCTTAAAAAGTCCTATTCACCCCCCTCTAGGACATATTGGCATATTCCTACTTCAACTCAAGCGGTCTTTACTGTTATTTCAGTTAATACTCTGAATGCACATTTGGCTGGATTCATCTTTAAGTGTTTCTTTCCGACTTGGCAGAAGACTGGAGCGAAATGATCACGGTGTTCCTCATGATAATTTGACTTGACCACCAAATCATCCACATAACACTCAACATGCTTATGCATCATTTATTGAAATATATTTTGCATCGCTCTTTGGTACGTCACACCTGCATTCTTGAGACCGAACGACATAACTTTATAACAATATATTCCCAAGGGAGTTCTGAAATTTGTTGCCTCCTCGTTTTCAGGTGTCATTCTTATATGATTGTAACTAGCGTAGCCGTCCCTGAAGGACATGAAAACATATAGTGTGGTACTATCCGCTAGCAGTTCGGTGATCGATAATGGAAAATCATCTTTCGAGCATGCTTCGTTTAAATCTCTAAAGTCGACACAAACCCCGATCTTCCATTTTTCTTCTTTATTGGGATTATATTCGATATCCATTTGGGGTATTTAAATTCTCTGATGAATCTGATTTTTATTAGTTTGCTAATTTCTTCTTCTATCCTGGGGACCAGATCTAGATGGAACCACCTTTGTGTTTGCTTGATCGGCCTTTTATCTTTAGAGACATTCAATCGATGCATTGCCACTGACGGTTCTAGGCCTGGCATATCCGCATATGTCCAGCCGAAGATATCTTTATTCTCATTCAAAAGGCTGATATACTAATTAGCCTCTTCTTTTGACAAACTGGCACTTATAAACATATTTTGTGGTTCTTCTTCTGTTCCCAAATTTATCTCTTGCAAACTGTCAATCGTCGGCTACCCCCTGTCTTTTATCTGCTTCGGAGTTGTCTCTGGCTTTCTAATCATTTTAGAGTCTGTTTCTTCTATCTGGTTGAGTGTTATCATGTTTACTGAAGCTTCTACCCCCAATCCTCGGAACTTTTTGGTTTTTCTGATTAACTCCAATCGGATCCTGAATTCCCTTTTCGTAATTTAAGCCAATAGGTTATTCATAATCCAAGCCCATTTTCTTCATGATTTTCTAACTTTTCAGACTATATCTTTCAAGCTCTTTGGGTGTTAATTTTCCATGCCTCATATCACTATCAACTACTTCCTCTATCTTTTCTTCTAAGGGGGCGTAGAATTCAATTGGATCTAGGTATTTTGTGCTGGGCTTAACATGAAATCTTTTCAGGATAAGAGGAAATGGTTTACTCCTTTTAGCATACATGAGTGGCACCGTGTAATTAGACTATAGAATTTCTAACTATTCCGGTGACAGTAATGTCAATCATGGTTGTCCTGGCTATCGTAGATGCTTTGGCATAAAATAGAACTTCTTTTTCACCTTTTCTATTATAAACGATTCTGTTTCTTTTTCCTTCACTATTTGCATACAAACATTTTTCTGGGACCTTGTTCTCATCATTTCTCTTTTCTTCTTTATTAGTAAATGCATTGTAATAATTGGTGTCGGCTTCAGCTTCTGTATACGGTCTCACATTAGCTAGCACTTTGTGTTGCACCCCATCTTTGCAGTATTTGAAGCACTGGTGTAAAGTAGAAGGTATGATGCCATACTGATGCATCCATGGTCTTCCCAGAAGATGATTATATGTTGTTACTGTATTTATAATATGGCAGACAACATTCGTAGTCAACTCCCCTATTTCCAACATTTTATGATCTTACCAAGTGCACGCTGTCCATCTTGATTAAATCCCTATATCATCTTGATTAATACCTATATCATCATTCCACTAGGGCATAGGTTCAAGCGTCGATAACCTAATTCATTCATCATTGTCAACAGCAACAGGTTTACAGTAGACCCATTATCGAGCATTATTCACTTTGGTTGTTTACCGCGAATGTGACCCACTGTCATCAACGGCCTATTATGTTCCCTGTCACAAACCAGGTCGTCATTGAAGAAGGAAATAATTGGCATACAATCTTCTCATTTCTCATTCTCCATCTTAGTTAGTAACACTTCCCTTATATCTTCATCAAATAAGGCTTTGATCAGGCTTCTTTGGGAGTCTTCTGACAATTTTAGAGCATCATAGGCACTCAACCGAGCTAGAATGCCTTTCAAATGGCTTATAATATCATAAGTCACTTTCCTTGTCTCCTTTGTCTTTTCTTTCTCACCGCCATCACTGTTGCTGGTGTTATTCTTAACTACTTCTGTCTTTAATTTTTCACTTTTTGACTAGCCATTTTCTTCCCTGATCACAAAGTAGTTACTGCAACTTTCCCCATTGTTTTCTGATTATTCGCTCTTGTCCTTCCCTAATAGTCTTCTCGCATAGTGAGTACATTTGTTGTCACTCTTCTATCTCTTTCTTTCTCTTTTTTGATTATTATCTCACCCTTGTTTATCATCTTTTGTATGATACACTTCAATATATAATAATTCTCCATCGAATGCCCTACTATGCGGTGATAATGACATAAGTCTCTTTCTTTCGTTTTGGACACTTCTTTGGGATGCTTTGACATGGGCATCTCAATTATTCCTGCTTTTAACAACTGATTCATCATAAGAAGTGCACCCTCCTTTTTAAACACAAAACCCACATGAGAATTCAACGATCAGAGTTTTTTGTCATAAAACCTTCCCCTGGGGTATTTGACTCTTCCTTCCTTTCTATCCTTTTACCCCTTGCTTCTCTCGCATCCTGGCCTCTGTATTCTCTCGCATCCTGGCTTCTCTTTTCATGCTCAACCACATTCGTGATCTACTTCTAGGGTCCTCTTCTAATAAGTTCACATTTGAACACTGGCATTTTTTAAGTCATTAGTTCTAGGGCATGTGCTTTTGTAGCCAAATCGGGGAAGGTCCTTATGTCGGCATTGGTGAGACCGAATGCCACTCCCGTTTCCATAGAATTTAGGCACATTTTCACATGTTCTTTCTCTTTTGACAATTGTTTACAAGAAGGCCCCAAGGTCTTCCATCTGTCTATAAAATTTTCCACTGGTTCTCCCTCTCTCTGTTGCACCGAAGCTAGTTCTGTTATACTGACATCTCGTTTTGATGAGAAAAAATTTGACATGAACGTGTCTTGCATCTCTTCCCACATCCTCATCGACCCAGGTGCTTAACTAGAATACCATATGAATGCTTTATTTATCAGAGAAGACCCGAATAACCAGAGGTAATACTAGGGCACTATGGAGAAATTCCCCATACTAGTAATAAAATGCATCATATGTTCTTCTGGTGATCCATCCTCGTTGAATTTTTGAAAATTTGGATGCTTGAAGTTGTTCAGGAACGGGATATCTTCTACTTCTTTCAGGTGTGGTGTTCGATATCAAAACCTTCCTATCCCCTCACATTCTCTTTCTAACCTAACTGCTTCTTTGACAACTTGTCGTACCTCTTCTTGTGTCACTGCTCTCATCGTGGGGGTAGATCCATGTGACTTGGTCCTCAGCGGTTGTGACCCTTCGGCGTGCTGTTCTTGTTCATTTATGTTATCAGTCATTAGGAGTCTTGTAACGCCCGTGAAAAATCCATACTTGGGCTCGAGTACCAACTCGACCCGATATTGCGTAGAATTCATTCCTTTAGAAAATATGACTAGGTTAGCTAGTGCAACGTTGGAATAGCTGGGAAATGGTCCCTGATCACTTTAAATACGTTCTACAAGGCCCAAAGCGAGTGGAACCAATGGTGCTATAATGCTCTAAAACCTCGGACCAAACTCTAAGCAGGTTTGTTCTCTGGACCACTTTGAATCTTTGTATTGGATCTAGACCGCACGTCGAAAGTCCAATACCTCCTATCTTAGACCGTTAGAACCGTCTAGCTGGACTTGACACTCATTCCAAAAATCAAGTCAAACCGATAATCACAGGCTATTTCATTGAGCCCAGACCGAAGAGAGTGAGAATAGGGTTAGAATTGGAATTTGAAATTCAAATCTGGCACACAATTTGACGCATCAGTATTGAGCGTTCTGACCGTCAGAATACAGCCAAATTACACCCTTGGATCAGGAAAAATATCTATTATATATCACGAGACTTATAGGCCTGATCTTGGTGCGGTGACCGTTAAACTGAAACTGGGCCGCCACGTGCGATCTGGGAACCCAACCGGTCTGAAAACTGGATGTGTGCTAGATCCAGTATGCATGAGCTTAAGTCCGACCGCATTTGGCCTGAGGACCTTCAGAAATGCCCTTTTGGACCGAAACGGCCCCGATTTGGTTAGGCACCAAGTAAACATTGTTCCCAAGCCTATTTTGGGCATTTTGTAGGCTATAAAAGGGGTTGAAACCCTCACTCCTCTCTCCCATCCGAATTTGAGAGAAACCCTAGTTTGGGAGAGAGAAAAAGGTGAGAGATTGTGAGAGTGTGGGAGAGTTCTTCCTGCCACTTGTACTACGCGTTGCACGTGCTTAAGCAACACACCTCTACCGCTTTCCCGGCGAATCCACCGTGATTCTAGGTAAGTAAATACCCTAAATAGTTGTTGATTTGAGTTTCCCTTGTTTCCATAGCAATGTAGCTTATGGATCTCGTGTATTAGGTTCCTTATTCGCCGTAGACGAAGCGTATACGCTCCGTTTCAATTCCCGAGTCTACAAGACATAAGGTGAGAATTTTAGACGCTTTGATTGACGGTTCCCAACGCTTTCAATGTCGTTTAATAGTAGATTCTTGACGGCATCGCCGTTTGACATGTACAAAATGCTCTCCGTTTCCCGTTTCGTAAGCTAACGAAGAATATGAGATTTAGGGCATTTTAGTCATTTGTAGGAAGTACTGTTTACATTCATATTTTGCTGATGTGATTGACATGGTTTGTTGTCGCATTAGGAAGTTAGGAAGGCATGTATAATTAGTTTGGCGAAGAGATTCGCCTAGTTGCGCACTTTGGGTCGACATACTATATGTGAACTTAAGTGTGTAGTGTATGTGTTTGTATAAATGCTTGTACTAGTATGTATTGTATTGAATGATGTTATGTAGTAGTTTGAGATTGATTTCATGATTAAAATGCTGACCTAAATGATTTCCTACATGTTGACCTTATGCATGATTGCATTACATGCATGGGAAGTATGCCTTGAAGACTTGCTTAAGTTGAACATGCATGGAAGGTATGCCTTGAAGATTTGTTTAAGTTGAATGTTATAACATGTGTTAACATGCTCACATGATGTATTTCAATTCCAATACCCTGGTATATAGCGTTAATGTAATTCCATAGATGTGTGGGACTTGACTTAGTCCAGGCAGTCGGTAACCCAGCGAATTCGTGGCTGACTGGTCATAGCCACGAACGACGCGTCGATGAACGTGATTCGGGTTGAGAGTTGGCGGCAGTGGTTAGGCCACGCGAAGTGTTTTACGCACTTCATGTCGTTCAACTTGAGATGCGATCGCGCTAGTCGAGCCCGTCAAGTAACCCGACTGGCCGATGTTTGTTCACCTTGTATGTATCATAACTACTTGAACCTAGGGTACTGAACTTACCATTGTAAACCCTATTAACCGTGGTACCTTGATCCACGAAGACTCATGAGCCGGGCATGGTGGTATGGGACACCGTGGTCGAGCTGTCGGCCTACGCTGGGGCCACAAACCTCCCCGTAGTGACCAATGAGCACCTTGACTCGTGAGCAGATTATGGTGGTATGGGACACTATATTCTAGCTGTCGGCCTACACTGATCAGGCGACGAGCCCTTTGTAGTGACCGCGAGCGTATTCTGAGTCCACGGGAGGCGACGACCCTTCCGTGCAGTAGAGTACAGTAGGCCTGTATTGATAAGGTGATGGGGGAGCGGTGCAACGAGTGCGAGCAACAGCCCTGGCAGCCCTTGCAGTGACCTACGAAATATACATCGTATGAGATTACTAGGAGTGACGACCCTAGACAGGATCCGTGTTGGGATTGATACAAGGGAAGTACCTTAGTTTCCCAATCCTGCTGTTTGAATGGACTAATAACAACTTGGTAATCATTTCACCATAGCATTGCATGTGCCTGGAAGATGTGGAGCACTCTAGGGAGTGTGGCATGCCGCGGTCGTAAGATGTTGCCGCATGAGGGTGATCGTCGGTGAGGGCATACATCACGTCATATCATCTTGCATTAACAACAGTATTAGGATTTGTCTGATTTACTGCTTTACTATTATCGCGTGATTGAATTGTGAACATGCTAATCTTTGCTCTATGATTCCACTGAGTTGATCACTCATTCCCACGTTACGGGATGGTGTTTGCAACACCCACCAGACCCTGTTGTAGCTGCAGGTAAGGACGAGATCCAGGAGGTGGAGCCGGAGATTGACGAGGACCAGGATGAGTTCTCGTATATGCAGTATCATGACGGCTTCCCGTAGGTGACCTGGATCGAGGGGGCATCAGTGGGACTTTCTTTTTGAACACTGTTCTTTTGATATGTATATGTACATGAGACTCAGAGATGTAGTCATACTTTGGAGACAGATGAGATTACTTTGTTTTTATACAGTGATATGTACATTGTTTAGTCTTCCGCTTGCTTTTATCATTGGATCTGAAGTACGAATTACAGTTTTAGTATACTTTTACTCATGTGAATGCTTTAAATCAGACAACATTGAATCATAACCATTTTTGTTGCATAAGTGACGGTCTGGAACTCGGGAGTTGAGTTTATACACGACCCCCGATTTTCAGGGTGTTACAAGTTGGTATCAGAGCATGAATGAGAGTATACTGGGCCTGGGTTATGGTCTTGCGACGTACGCTGTCACTTCCTTTGACTTAGGTGGGTGCGAGAAGGGTGTAGAAACACTTCTAGGATCGCAGATTCGCCGATAGGCGAAGTCTATTAGGATCGATCGCAAGATCGAATCTGTAACGTATCTCGGGTCGCGTAATGCAACCCGAATCACTTCTAAGCTGTAGGAAGTCGGGTTGAGACGTCCTATGAGCGGTTTTAAACCGCAAAAGTGAATCCTTGGGCCGTGGAATGACCACGACTCCAGTAATCAATCGCCAGGGCTTAAAAACCCCGTTTTGCCAAAAATTCTCAAAATTCCTCCTCTAAACACTTCAACCTTCAGTTTTTTCTTATCCATTTCATGTTAGGCATCAAACCTAATGTGAAAATAACACAAATTAATACATTCACCAAATTTTACAGTGAATAGTAAAATTTCATGAAAAATGGCCATAAGGCCATTCTAACTTCACTTTCTTTAGAAAATAAGGAGCTATATAGGTGTACTGGCTCCTTCTATCCCAAATTCATATGCTGCATCATATGGTTTGGTATTCTTTATTGCGATGTGGACCCGGAAAGCCCCGAACACATGTTTGGGCTCATAGAGACCAAATTAGTATGAACCAGGGGGTGGGACCCAACTTTTTGGGACCCTGGGACCATGGGGGACAAGTCCCATGGGGTCCCACCGGCCAACTTGAGAGTTGGCCGGGCGATGCATCGCCGGCCGGCGAGCTCCGATGGGGCCGTCCTTCGGGCGCACCCCCTTAAATAGGGTCCACATCACCCCTATGTACCTCCCACATCACGAAAACCCCCAAAACCCACCTCTCCTTCACAAACAGCCCCCTTACATAGCCCTAGATTCGATTTTCAGCAACCAATTCCAAACCCCGGCGTCCCAAACCACCTCTACAACCTTCCTTGGCCAAAACCGACCACCACCCATCATTTATTGGGTGTTAGCAGCCTCTTTCCTTGAAGACATCACCATTTGGAACTCCAAAATCCCCCAAATATAGCTGAAATCGTGAGGTGCTCCATCCCATCTTTTTGTTTGTATTTTTCCCTGAAAGTATAGCCTTGGGAAGCTTGAAGCATCCCTCTACAACGCCTATATTTCCTTTCGTCAGATTGGGCAGCCATTTCTTCGCATTTTTGGCATTTTTCATGGCTTTTGTGGAAGCCATTTTAGGCCTTTTGTCACTCTCATCCATCCTGTCTTTGATGGGTAAGAGGAAAACTGCAACAGAAGAGGCTGGGCCGAGCCGCCCTGCTCGATTGAGAAGACCGCGGGGTGGTGCCACAAGTTCAAGCGCCGCCGCAGGTCCAGCTGCAGTCCTGGAGTGCCGTACAAAGCGGGATTTGGATCCCCATGCACACCTTGGACGAACCATTCTGTCAGAGATGCCTCATGGTGAATACACTGATCGTAGAGTGTTATTTGAGGCGGACGTAGATGGGCGATTGTTCGGCGAGTATCTGTTGTTCAAACGCATTGAAGCTGCGCACTGGGGACCGATCTTTGAAGCTCGCGCTCGTGCTAATGTGAGCACTGTTCGTGCCTTCTATGCTAGCATCCAGAGTCCTACCTTGGAGCCCTTGCAGTTCAAAATCCCTTTTGGTAGAGATCGGATGGCTACGATCGACGTCCGGTTGATTGCGCGACTTCTCAACGTGCCTCTAGGTGATGTGCATCCAAGTGAGAAGAATTTGAGGACTAGACGTGAACGAGATCGCCGCACCAGGTTTCTGTGCGGTAAGTTGGTTCCATGGCAGCCCAATAATAGCCTCAAGGCGACGTACATGTCTGAGGATTTACGCCTGCTGCACCATATCTGCACGTTCAATGTTTATCCTAGGTCGACGAACCGCATTGAATGTACACGTCTTATGGTCGATTTCTTATTTCTGGTAGCCCAGGGAGAGAACGTATGTATGGCCACTTTCATCTTACGGCAGATAGTTCTCATAGCCAGGTCGAGGAGAACATCCGAATCCCTTTCCTTTGGCCGACTCATTTGCAAGATTGCGCTTGAGTTTGCCTATAGACTTGGACCCGAATTGCCGGTATCGATTCACACCATCGATGAGTCGACAATGATTAAGATGAAGATTGGGTCGCAATACCGTGAAAATCAACTTGAAAGGGATAGTGGGGATGACTTTGATGAAGAGGAAGATCAAAGCGAAGAAGAACCTAGAGCAGAGGTTCAGGAAGAGGTTCAGGAAGAAGCAGAAGAGGAGGCTCAGGATACTGATGAGAGCCCTCCTCCTTCTGCGCAGACTACTATCGACGACCGCATTGCTCGGATGGAGGAGAGTCAGACCGCTTTGCGAAGGGAAGTCCAAGAACTTCGAGCGGAAGTCGCTGATGCCAAGGCTGTTACAAAGAAGAAGTTTGGCAAGGTGACTCGCACCTTGAAGGCAATCCTGTGTTGCTTACAGGATAAGGGTGCTCCTCCTCCGTCACCAGACTCCGACTTGCGACGCGATCTTTGATGTTGTTATTAGTAGTTAGCCATTTCCCGTTTTATGTGTGTAAAGCCTATTAGGGCTAGTGCTTTGCTTATGTTGCTGTTGCTTAACTGTCTTAATTTCCATGTCATTCTAGTCATGATGCTTGTAAGGATATATCCCTTGTATTGTGACAATTTTGATTAATTGAAATGCATGGAATGCCTTTGACTCTTTAGTGAATGATTGTGGTATATTTGTGCAATTGAGACTGACAAGGTTGCGCCCTATTTTGAATATAGGGAATGCCACCTAAGACTACGAGGAGTGCGGTTCGGCTTTCATTGTCAGAGCAGATGGATCAGACTCCCTCTCAGTCTGGCACTCGTCCGGACCCTGCTGTGGGCCCGATTCCTGAGACGGTTCGGTCGTCTCAGCCTGCTGTTGGTCCTACAGATGGACCACCACCATTTACACCATCAGTTAGAGAGCCACAGCGCGCATCTACTTCCGCACCTCATCCGCTACAGCCTGCTCCACCCCCTGATAGGTTCGAGCAGATGATGGCTATGATGCTACAGCAGCAGCAGCTTCTGACCACCATAGTTGGGACTTTAGCCCAGGGTGGGGGTGCGACTGCATCTACTCCGCCTGCACCACCTGCGCATCCAGCTGAGGATGCCTATACTTACGCCCAGGATGAGGGCATAGCACATCCTGCGCAGCCTGCTTTCCCTGCGGGGAATCCTGCCGACACACGGGGCCTTCTGGAGCGATTTCAGCGCTTGCGGCCTCCTACTTTCACGGGTTCTCACAGACCCGAGGAGGCTGAGTTCTGGCTCGACCAAGTGTCGAAGATTCTACGCATGTTGCACTGTACCAAGGTTGAGCAGGTAGAGCTGGCTACCTTCTTATTTGAGAGAGAGGCTAGTATGTGGTGGGATAGTATATTGCGGACTGTTGCCGCAGATTTCGTATGGACGTGGGCAGCATTCGAGTTCCGCTTCCATGAGAAGTATTATCCCCAGACCTACAGGCACGAGAGGGAGAATGAGTTTCTCCGTCTCAGGCAGGCAGCGATGACAGTTACCGAGTATGAGCATCGGTTCACAGAGTTGGGCAGGTACGTCCCGACGATCCTAGCTGATGAGCAGATGCGCATACAGCGCTTTTTGGAGGGCTTGCGACCGGATATTCGGTCGAAGATGTGCTGTGTCAGTTTCCCCTCCTATGCGGAGTTGGTTCACATGTCCATGCGGGCAGAGCAGGACGTGGATCGACTTGCGCGATCTCGAGGCCAACTACTTCTAGGCCGCGACCGGATTTGTCAGACAGGCCCTCCGCGGGCAAGAGGCCTCGCATTGATCCTCCTACCAGGACCACGGCGCCAATAGGACCGTTTCGGCGCCCTGATTTATCATGCACATACTGTGGGAGGACGGGCCATTTAGCGCAGAGTTGCTTTTTCAGGATGCGGGACAGTGGGTTCTCGCCGCCGCAGAAGATTGATCGTGTACGTCCGCAGGCGATATCAGCACCGCCTATACGGTCAGCTCCTGCGCATCCTTCTTTCCGACCTACGGTATCACAGATTCGACAGCCTCCACGGCCCTTGACATAGCGGCCGAACCGGCCACAGCAGGCACGAGTTCATGCACTGACCGCTGAGGCAGCTACGACGCCGACTTTCCAGCATTCAGCCTTCGAGGTCACGGGCCATATCGGAGGTACTCCCGTTCTTGTCATGGTGGACACTGGTTCCACGCTTTCTTTGATATCGCGTGCCGTAGTCAGACGTCTTGGGTTGCAGACTATCACTATGGATAGCGTGCGAGTCCTTGCAGCTCATGGAGATTATTCGGATGTCACCCAGATGTGTGAGGGTTGTTTAGTTGATCTGGGAGGCAGGACGATAACTCTTGATCTGGTCGTCGATCCCTCGATCGTTTATCTCGACGTCATTCTTGGCATGGACTGGTTGACTGCAGCGAGAGCCGAGATTGACTGCGAGGCTCGTGTGGTGACGGTGTACGAGCCTGAGGGCACGCCTTTCACATTTTCAGTGCGGGTAAATCTTCCTTTCCGCATTCTTAGCTACGCCACTCTATTGCGCGACGCGGGTGCCCAGGTGCTTGAGCAGACGCCAGTTGTTTCTGAGTTCGGGGATCTGTTCAGGAAGATCCTTGGTTTGCCGCCCCGACGTGAGATCGATTTCACTATCGATCTGATTCCTAGTTCTACACCCGTCTCACTGCCGACGTATCGCATGACACCATGTGAGATGGAGGAGTTGAGGACGCAGATTGATGGCCTGCTAGAGCTTGGCTTTATACGGCCTAGCGTGTCTCCTTGGGGAGCACCGGTCTTATTCGTGAAGAAGAAGGATGGTTCGCTACGATTGTGTATTGATTATCGCAGGCTGAACCAGCTCACGGTGAAGAACAAGTACCCTTTGCCCAGGATCGATGACTTGTTTGATCAGTTGAGAGGAGCGCAGTACTTCTCGAAGATTGATCTTCAGTCAGGATATCATCAGCTGCGCGTCAGAGATGAGGACGTGCAGAAGACAGCATTCAGGACCAGTTTTGGTCACTACGAGTTCCTCGTGATGTCGTTCGGTCTCACGAACGCACCGGCCGTGTTCATGGATCTGATGAACCGGGTATTGCGGCCTTTCCTCTATCGATTCGTCGTTGTCTTCATCGACGACATTTTGGTATACTCTAGGAGTCGAGAGGAGCATGAGGAGCACTTGCGTTTGGTCCTTGATATGCTCAGACGACATCAGTTGTTCGCACAGTACAAGAAGTGCGACTTCTGGAAGCAGGAGGTGAAGTTCCTGGGACACGTGGTGTCCAAGGATGGCATGGCAGTTGACCTGTCTAAGGTAGCTGCGGTGCAGGACTGGGAGCAGCCTGGTTCTGTCACTGAGGTGAGGAGTTTCTTGGGACTCGCTGGCTACTATCGGCGCTTCATTCAGGATTTCTCGAAGATCGCGAGACCCTTATCTCAGTTGACACAGAAGGACGTGAAGTTCGCCTGGAATGATAAGGCGGAGTCGGCTTTTCAGGAGCTGAAGGACAGACTTATGTCCGCCCCTGTGCTAGTATTGCCAGAGCAAGCGGTTAAATACACTATATACACTGACGCGTCTAGCGTTGGTTTGGGTTGTGTCCTTATGCAGAGGGACAGGGTAATTTCGTATGCCTCGAGACAATTAAGGAAGCACGAGGAGAATTACCCTACACACGACCTGGAGTTGGCAGCCGTGATATTCGCACTGAGACTCTGGAGACATTACCTCTACGGAGAGGAGTTCGAGCTCTTTTGCGACCACAAGAGCCTCAAGTACATATTCACGCAGCGGGACTTGAATATGAGGCAGCGACGATGGATGGAGACGCTGAAGGACTTCAAGTTTGAAGTCTCTTACCATCCTGGGAAGGCGAACCTTGTGGCTGATGCGTTGAGCCGCAAGAAGGCGATAGAGTTTGCGGCTCCGCTGATGGTTGCCGAGTGGGATATGGTGGAGTTTTTACGAGACTTTGAGCAGAAACTCACCGTAGAGGAGCCATTTGAGTTCATCGCACACGTACAGGTGCGATCCCAGATCGATGACCGTGTCATCGAGGCGCAGAGGGACGACGCGCATCTTACTGAGCTTCGAGAGCAGGCCAGTGATGATGCTAACGCCGACTGGCGAGTTGGTATGGATGGGGGCTTACGTTACCGTGGCCGCCTATGCGTCCCAGATGTCCCTGACTTGAGATGAGAGATTCTCGAGGCTGCGCATTCTACTAGACTCGCGATGCATCCAGGCAGTACGAAGATGTATCGTGACGTGAAGAGGACGTATTGGTGGGAAGGTATGAAGACCCACATTACTGAGTTCGTGTCCCGTTGTCTCACTTGTCAGCAGGTGAAGGCAGAGCATCGCCGACCACCTGGACTTTTGCAGCCTATGCCGATTGCAGAGTGGAAGTGGGATTTCATTTCCATGGACTTCATTTCTGGGTTGCCGAAGACGAGGAAGGGGCATGATTCCATTTGGGTGATCGTCGACCGATTGACGAAGTCGGCGCACTTCCTACCCATCAGAGTTACGAACTCTGCAGACGAGCTGGCTAGATTGTATATTAGAGAGATCGTGCGTCTGCATGGAGTTCCGTTGGAGATCGTGTCGGACAGAGACACGCGGTTCACTTCTATTTTCTGGACTCGCATTCAGGAGGCTATGGGTGTGAAGTTGAAGTTCAGTACTGCCTTCCACCCACAGACGGACGGACAGACGGAGCGAGTGAACCAGATCCTGGAGGACATGTTGCGGGCTTGCGCATTGGACTTCAAGGACAGTTGGGATGACTGTCTTGCATATGCGGAGTTTGCGTACAACAATAGCTTCTAGGCGAGTATCGGCATGGCACCTTATGAGGCGCTGTATGGGCGACCTTGTCGCGCACCGCATTGCTGGTTAGAGGTCGGTGAGCGCAGCTTGATTGGCCCAGAGTTGGTGCAGGCGACGTCAGAGAAGATTGATATTATTCGACGTCGACTTCTTACAGCGCAGAGCAGACAGAAGAGCTACGCCGATACGAGACGACGGCCACTAGAGTTCACAGTCGGGGATCACGTGTTTTTGCGAGTTTCCCCTATGAAGGGAGTCCTTCGATTCGGGAAGAAGGGGAAGCTGGCACCACGATTCATTGGTCCATTCCAGATCCTCGATCGTGTGGGAGCAGTGGCTTACCGATTGGCTTTACCCACGCCCCTCGCGAGCGTCCACAACGTATTTCATGTTTCTATGCTGAAGAAGTACGTTGCTGATCCTTCTCATATCATCAGATGGGAGCAGGTGCAGTTAGGAGAGGATGTTACTTATATCCTGCGACCGACACACATCTTAGACCGGAAGAAGCAGGTACTGCGTAGCAAGGTGATTCCCCTTGTGAAGGTACTATGGACGCATCATACTGAGGAGGAGGCTACTTGGGAGACAGAATCCGAGATCAGAAAGAACTACCCACAGCTTCTCGAGGAGTACGAAAAGGTACAAAATTTCGAGGATAAAATTATTTGTTAAGGGGGGTAGATTGTAACGCCCGTGAAAAATCCATACTTGGGCTCAAGTACCAACTCAACCCGATATTGCGTAGAATTCATTCCTTTAGAAAATATGACTAGGTTAGCTAGTGCAACGTTGGAATAGCTGGGAAA
Organism: Magnolia kwangsiensis; assembly: GCA_037074715.1. NCBI lineage: Eukaryota > Viridiplantae > Streptophyta > Magnoliopsida > Magnoliales > Magnoliaceae > Magnolia > Magnolia kwangsiensis. The sequence goes on from CM073580.1 coordinate 88,338,312, forward strand.
TGGTCCCTGATCACTTTAAATACGTTCTACAAGGCCCAAAGCGAGTGGAACCAATGGTGCTATAATGCTCTAAAACCTCGGACCAAACTCTAAGCAGGTTTGTTCTCTGGACCACTTTGAATCTTTGTATTGGATCTAGACCGCACGTCGAAAGTCCGATACCTCCTATCTTAGACCGTTAGAACCGTCTAGCTGGACTTGACACTCATTCCAAAAATCAAGTCAAACCGATAATCACAGGCTATTTCATTGAGCCCGTACCGAAGAGAGTGAGAATAGGGTTAGAATTGGAATTTGAAATTCAAATCTGGCACACAATTTGACGCATCAGTATTGAGCGGTCTGACCGTCAGAATACAGCCAAATTACACCCTTGGATCAGGAAAAATATCTATTATATATCACGGAGACTTATAGGCCTGATCTTGGTGCGGTGACCGTTAAACTGAAACTGGGCCGCCACGTGCGATCTGGGAACCCAACCGGTCTGAAAACTGGATGTGTGCTAGATCCAGTATGCATGAGCTTAAGTCCGACCGCATTTGGCCTGAGGACCTTCAGAAATGCCCTTTTGGACCGAAACGGCCCCGATTTGGTTAGGCACCAAGTAAACATTGTTCCCAAGCCTATTTTGAGAATGTTGTAGGCTATAAAAGGGGTTGAAACCCTCACTCCTCTCTCCCATCCGAATTTGAGAGAAACCCTAGTTTGGGAGAGAGAAAAAGGTGAGAGATTGTGAGAGTGTGGGAGAGTTCTTCCTGCCACTTGTACTACGCGTTGCACGTGCTTAAGCAACACACCTCTACCGCTTTCCCGGCGAATCCACCGCGATTCTAGGTAAGTAAATACCCTAAATAGTTGTTGATTTGAGTTTTCCTTGTTTCCATAGCGATGTAGCTTATGGATCTCGTGTATTAGGTTCCTTATTCGCCGTAGACGAAGCGTATACGCTCCGTTTCAATTCCCGAGTCTACAAGACATAAGGTGAGAATTTTAGACGCTTTGATTGACGGTTCCCAACGCTTTCAATGTCGTTTAATAGTAGATTCTTGACGGCATCGCCGTTTGACATGTACAAAATGCTCTCCGTTTCCCGTTTCGTAAGCTAACGAAGAATATGAGATTTAGGGCATTTTAGTCATTTGTAGGAAGTACTGTTTACATTCATATTTTGCTGATGTGATTGACATGGTTTGTTGTCGCATTAGGAAGTTAGGAAGGCGTGTATAATTATTTTGGCGAAGAGATTCGCCTAGTTGCGCACTTTGGGTCGACATACTATATGTGAACTTAAGTGTGTAGTGTATGTGTTTGTATAAATGCTTGTACTAGTATGTATTGTATTGAATGATGTTATGTAGTAGTTTGAGATTGATTTCATGATTAAAATGCTGACCTAAATGATTTCCTACATGTTGACCTTATGCATGATTGCATTACATGCATGGGAAGTATGCCTTGAAGACTTGCTTAAGTTGAACATGCATGGAAGGTATGCCTTGAAGATTTGTTTAAGTTGAATGTTATAACATGTGTTAACATGCTCACATGATGTATTTCAATTCCAATACCCTGGTATATAGCGTTAATGTAATTCCATAGATGTGTGGGACTTGACTTAGTCCAGGCAGTCGGTAACCCAGCGAATTCGTGGCTGACTGGTCATAGCCACGAACGACGCGTCGATGAACGTGATTCGGGTTGAGAGTTGGCGGCAGTGGTTAGGCCACGCGAAGTGTTTTACGCACTTCATGTCGTTCAACTTGAGATGCGATCGCGCTAGTCGAGCCCGTCAAGTAACCCGACTGGCCGATGTTTGTTCACCTTGTATGTATCATAACTGCTTGAACCTAGGGTACTGAACTTACCATTGTAAACCCTATTAACCGTGGTACCTTGATCCACGAAGACTCATGAGCCGGGCATGGTGGTATGGGACACCGTGGTCGAGCTGTCGGCCTACGCTGGGGCCACAAACCTCCCCGTAGTGACCAATGAGCACCTTGACTCGTGAGCAGATTATGGTGGTATGGGACACTATATTCTAGCTGTCGGCCTACACTGATCAGGCGACGAGCCCTTTGTAGTGACCGCGAGCGTATTCTGAGTCCACGGGAGGCGACGACCCTTCCGTGCAGTAGAGTACAGTAGGCCTGTATTGATAAGGTGATGGGGGAGCGGTGCAACGAGTGCGAGCAACAGCCCTGGCAGCCCTTGCAGTGACCTACGAAATATACATCGTATGAGATTACTAGGAGTGACGACCCTAGACAGGATCCGTGTTGGGATTGATACAAGGGAAGTACCTTAGTTTCCCAATCCTGCTGTTTGAATGGACTAATAACAACTTGGTAATCATTTCACCATAGCATTGCATGTGCCTGGAAGATGTGGAGCACTCTAGGGAGTGTGGCATGCCGCGGTCGTAAGATGTTGCCGCATGAGGGTGATCGTCGGTGAGGGCATACATCACGTCATATCATCTTGCATTAACAACAGTATTAGGATTTGTCTGATTTACTGCTTTACTATTATCGCGTGATTGAATTGTGAACATGCTAATCTTTGCTCTATGATTCCACTGAGTTGATCACTCATTCCCACGTTACGGGATGGTGTTTGCAACACCCACCAGACCCTGTTGTAGCTGCAGGTGAGGACGAGATCCAGGAGGTGGAGCCGGAGATTGACGGGACCAGGATGAGTTCTCGTATATGCAGTATCATGACGGCTTCCCATAGGTGACCTGGATCGAGGGGGCATCAGTGGGACTTTCTTTTTGAACACTGTTCTTTTGATATGTATATGTACATGAGACTCAGAGATGTAGTCATACTTTGGAGACAGATGAGATTACTTTGTTTTTATACAGTGATATGTACATTGTTTAGTCTTCCGCTTGCTTTTATCACTGGATCTGAAGTATGAATTGCAGTTTTAGTATACTTTTACTCATGTGAATGCTTTAAATCAGACAACATTGAATCATAACCATTTTTGTTGCATAAGTGACGGTCTGGAACTCGGGAGTTGAGTTTATACATGACCCCTGATTTTCAGGGTGTTACAAGTCTCGTCATCTGGGCCACATTATACGTAAGAGTCCCCAAAGCCTCCCAGAGGTTTCTACATTCCTCCATTAGTGCTTTCTGTGCCTCTACCATTTTAACTATACGATCCTCTGTAGTTGGAGAAGACCCTCGATTTGTCCTAGCCATGTAAACAACAACCTCTCCATTCCCTGACGAGGTGGTAATCGAGGCCGAATGAGAGTGTATTGACATTATAGGGTTGTCGAAAGAGGAAACTCGTATGATCTTTGTGTATTTCCATGGTAACCAGTTGATCAGGGGATGTGGAGATTGGTGACGTGGATCCTGGTGAACTCATCAGTAGAGCCTTTCCCTTTTGCTCTCTTATCCACCGAGAGTTCTTAGTAGGTAGGGTAGGAAAATCTTGTATCGCTGAAGGAATAACAACTTACCTAAGGTAGATTGCCGATGGAGCGAGTTTGGGATGTTTCTTGGCTATATTACGCGTTATCAATTCCCTAGATCTTCTCAATGGTGGACTTGTTCCTGCAGCACTGATGTTATGGGTCCTTGTCCTTCTGCAAGTAACAATGATCCAATCATCCCTCTCTCTGGTGAAGTGGTTATAACTGCAATAGCTACTTCTGATCCTGTACGCTTGACTAACGCTGCTCTTCTTTTATGACACTCAGTTTGTTTATCGGCATATTCGACGACGAACCCCGTCACGATGAAGTAGAAGATTTTATTCTTCTGAATGATTGCCATTGATTGGTTGTAATATCTTCTCCCTCTCTTGAATCCTCTCATATTACAAAACAGCACAAGTTAGTACTTAAGTTATATTCTATTTTGGAGATGAAAGGGAGGATGTTTCCATTGAGAGTCACCATTTTGGCACCTTAAAGACGTCAAATAGTAGTGATTGTCCTCTGCACAATTATTAAGTTAATATTAAGTGAATAAAATAGTCCCCAACAGAGTCGCCATTTTGTTTCGAGCAAGAAACAAATGCATTTGATTTGAAGAGATTTCATTCACTTAATAATTAACAAAAGAAGATGAAGAAGATAATCACAATATTTATTCATTCCGAATTCTTTTACATCCTTTCTCTTCTTTAATTCCAAAATAGAATATTCATTAAATCATAATACAAAGCAAATATGACATATATCTTGATCACTCATTTGATCAAATTTGAAGTTTTTTGTTGATCTTTAACTATTAGAGAAATCACTCATATGTCACTTTAACAGAGAAACATCATTGTGCACTGGAACACTATGCGCTGGAGGGCACTATGCGCTGGAGCTCAGTGCACGCTGTAGCTTGTTGTGCGTTGACAGTGTTGTGCACCACACAACACCTGTTCTGCATAATAGGTGCGAACTCTACCTCTTTCCCTCTAAGGTCTGTTCCTCTCCTTTTTGTTCTCTTGAATATGGTGCTAATGACCCCTTTAGAGGGTCATGGGGTATTTATAGCTCTCTCACACGTGTGAATATGTCACATATTCATTGTGCGCCAATTCGCTCTGTGCGCACTTGAGTGTGCGATCTCCTTAGAATTATGTTAAGATTAGGGTTAACTTTCTATTTTATTTTTACGTTAATAATTTTTCTTCTTTATTTTTAGAAACTAACTTGGTTTTTTTTTTTTTATTTTGTAGGATTCTAACCTATCAACTCATATTTAGTAACTTCATTCTAAACTCTCTCTTTCTTTTAGATCTCTTATTTGTAGTTTTCAATTCTTATATTTAGGGTTAAATTTTGAAATTAAGGACTGAAAGTGTTTCATGCCCAAGTGGGTCTATGAAAACACTCGACGTCTCTTGAGTGAAGGAGAATTAGTTGAAGGGTTATCTATCCACACAGGATTAGACACCACTTGAGATCCTCAAAGTCAATTAAAGTGATGGCTGCCAATCAACCAGCCAATCAACCTACAACTCAACCTTAACCTCTGGTTGAGGAAGTTCAGGATGAGAATGAGATGCATCAAACACCCCCACATCATACTTTACGAGATTAGTTACAACCGGCGAGGTGAGCACACCTACTTATATGGTTTTTTCAGAAAATCCAGGAAACATGGATATCAAGCCAGGAGTGATCCAACTCCTTCCAAAGTTTCATGGACTTGAATCTGAAAGTCCATATTTACAAATGAAAGAGTTTGATGAGATTATATCCATTTTATATTTTTCTAACGTGTCTGAGGACATGGTAAAGCTGAAACTCTTTCCTTTCTCCTTAAAAGAGAAAGCCAAGATATGGTTGCACTCACTCCGTCCCTGATCTATTGGCAGATGGAACAATATGATAAGGGAGTTCATAAAGAAATTCTTCTCATATCATAAAACGAATATCCTTAGAAAGTTGATCATGAACTTCGTCCAAGAGAAAAATGAAACATTCTTCCAATGTTGGGATTAGTTTAATGATCATGTCTATTCATGCCCACAACATGGTTTTGAAATGTGGTGCATAATAAGTTTTTTCTATGATGGACTGATATCTTCCATGCGCCAAATGGTCGAGACAATGTGCAATGGAGAATTCATGAACCAAGATGTTAATGATGTGTGGGATTATTTTAACAAGCTTGCTGAAAACACACAATCGTGGGAAATCTCCCCTAGACCCAACATCGCTTTAAAGCCTACTTAATCAAAGGAAAGGTAGATAATATAAATGCCAAATTGGAATATAGTTGTTGAAAGAGGAAGATAATATAAATGCTAAAGTGGCTAGTCTCATAAGGAAACTCGAGGCCATAGAACTTAAGAAGGATAACGTTAAGGAAACTATTTGCGGTATTTGTGCTTGTAATGTTCATACAACTAAAAATTGTCCAACAATACCTGTTTTTCTAGAAATTTAAATGAGCAATCGAATTCCATAAACAAATACCAAAGGCCTTTCAAAGGAACCACCTTAAACACATACAATTCCGACTGGAGAAACCATCCAAATTTTAGATGGAGGAATGGACAAATTGCTATGCTTCAAGGCATCCTTAACCAATTTTTGGATCAAAGGAAACCTCAAGAGGACCCGGTACTAAAGTATATTCAAGACTAAGAGCTATTCAATCAGGATATCAAATCAACAATGGGAATGCTTGCATTATCCATTCAAATAATAGAGTCACATTTAGCAATTGGGAGGAAAGGAATGCTTTCAGATCAACCTCTCCCCAATCTAAAGCCATAATATAAAATTAGTGACCCAAGCTCTTCACATCAAATGGAGCAAGCTAAGTCTATCACCACTCTTAGGAGTGGGAAGATAATTGACAAATCTATTCGGTAAGTGCTTAAAAGCTTAAGGACCCGGAAGTAGATGAAACTGATAGACCTAACAATGCTTTACATGAATTAGAACTAGAACTTCAAAGAAAATCAATTGCACCATTACCCCAACGGTTGGTGTAAGACCCGTATCTTAGTCCATACCATTTCGTAGACTTTCACGGTCTTACCGGTCGAATTCTGGCAACCTTCGACCCTTAAGCGATATTTACGCGCGACCCTGATTCGTATGCCGTCAACCCGTATCGACTCAACCTAAGACCTTTACCATAGTGACCGCGTCGTCGCTGTAGTTCTAATGCCGCGACTCGCGCGTTGAGGCGATACCCTGGTCAGGAGATGTGGGTCAACGTTCGGTGCGAGGAAAATACCGCGCGTTGTGAAACCCAAGGGAATCTCTACGACTTGTCACATCAATATATCAATCCATCAATCCATCAATATGTCAAGTACATGTCAAGTACACATCAACTTTCACCCATTCCCAATCAAGCCTCAAAAGTTAAAAGTTTCTTACAAAGCTCATGCCTTTCTTACACAAAAGGCCACAAAAGTCAAAAAGTTCTTACACACCCATCACCACCACATCCATCACTCCATCACCCATCATACTCTCTCACTCCCTTTACAAGTCTTTCTCTCTCTCTCATTTTCAACTCTCTTTCTCATTTTTTTCAAACCATTCCCAAGCAAGAGAGAAAACCTCCATACGTATGAGCCTCTCTCTCTCTTCCAAAGTCCAAGTGTGGCCCACCCTTCCATCCCAAGATCTCCCATACTAGCCATCCATTCCTCATCTCCTCCATTGGAATCGAAGCTAAGGAGCTAAGGAACCCAAAGGAGCAAGAAGATCGAACAGTGGGTGCTTGATAATAGTAGTTTTTCATATTTTTGAGATGGGCCAAGTGAGGCCAACTGATTTATGGTTTGGATCTCACTTGGGACCCTAAGATGTGGCCGATGGTCCGCTAGGATCATCATGATCATTCCATGATGGGGCCATTCTCCATGGACCCCATCATGATGTTTATTTTCTTGTATACCTAGGGTCATCTAGACCATCTATTTTAGTGGATAAGGGATCTCCACCGTTGGATTTTGATTTAATGGGCCTATGTGTAATGGGACCCACTTGATGTATGTTTCAAATCATGCAAGGGAGGGCCCATAGTGGCGGGGTCCCTCCATCACTCGATTTCTCTCTTTCTCTCTCTTTCTCTCCTTCCCTATTTTGTGGCCCACTTAATAAGTTGTGAGATGTCTAAACCGTTCATCAAAGGGGCCTTACCGTGATGTGGGTCTCATGCACATCATCCAACCATTTGGTGGCCCACCCTGGTAGTATATATGAGGGTGGGGCCCACCTTAAAAACATGCGTTATATACAACTGTCCAGCGTCCAAGGATGCTAGACGCTACCAATAAGTGGAGTGTGAGCTGCCAGTGGGTGTACTGACGCAGCAGGACAAAAAGAAATTTTTTTTCTTTGAAGGGTTGTACATGTAGGCCCCACCTTAATATATGTTGTTAATCCAAGCCGTCCATCCCCTTTCACGACTCATTTTAGGCGTTGAGCCGAAATGTGAAGCTAATTTGTTCACTGGGTGGACCATACCTTCCAAAACAGCGATTCTCATTGTTTAAATTCATTTTAATCTTGCTACAGGCCAAAATGTATCCAATATTGGACCCATTGCGCTTGTCTCGAGCCATAGAAGGTAATGGACGGGTTGGATTTACTTTATGAGGGCCCCACCTGTGAAAAACCGCAGGATCATGATTTTTTTAAAAAAAAATTAACATACAAGAGGCAGCGCCTGCTGCCACTGACGCAGCAGCAGGACACTGTAGCGTCTTGGGCGGGCGGGCGACCAACGACCCACGGATCCAGCATGGGCCCCGCCATGATGTGTATTCTCCATCCAACCCATTCATTGGGTAGGTCCCTTCTTGATGTGGGCCCCCTCCAACTTTTAGCCTCAACCATAACTCAGGTGGCCCACACTGTAGAAAATGGTGGGATTGAACCTCTGCCATTGAAACCCTTTTTTATGGGCCACAGAAGTTTTAGACCAAGATGAAATTTGTGTTTCCTTCCACTTAGGTCCATGTAACCTTATCAATAGGTTGGACGACAAATAAACATTTCGGTGAGTCCTATGTGGGGGCCACATCTGGAGTGTGTGCGGTCCAGGCCGTCCAGGGTCTGGACGATCTTGTAATTCATATATATATATATATATATATATATATTATATACTGTACTGTATTATATTATATATAGTATATATATTGTAGTTTTGTCTAAGCCGTCCAGGGCCTGGACATGGCTATAGTATATTTTATTATATATAATAGACATTATATATATATATATATATATATATATTATACATTATATTATATAGAATTCATGTCGACCCTCCCCCACCATGATGTATGGGTTGCATCCAATCCATCCATCCATTTGGGAAGCTCATTTTGGGCATGACCTTAAGGATGAGCTAGATCCATAGTCCAAGTGGACCCCACCTTGGCATGTTTTGAGGCCCATCTTAAGGTATTTGTGGTAGTCCATTAGGGCCCATTTTGATGTGGATCTAAGGCCCATGGAATGGGGCCATTTGATGTATTCTAAGGCCCATGAGATTAGACCCATTTTGGATGTATCCTAAGGCCCATGGGATTAGGCCCATTTGATGTTTTAGGGGCCCATGGGTTAAGACCCATTGAGATGTACTAGGGCCTATGGGTTGGGGCCCATTTGTTGTACATATGGGGCTCAATTGGTGTGGCACATTTGTTACATATAAGACCCATGAGATTAGGCTTATTTGATGCAATCTAAGGCCCACGGGTTATGACCCATTGCAATGCACATAAGGCCCATTGGTGTGGCCCATTAATGTGGCCCATTTAATGAATAAAAGGCCCATATGATATGGCTCATTTGATGTATTTAAGGCCCAATGGGATGAACCTAAGGTCCATTGCAATGTGTGATCCCAACTCGGATTATGTAACGATGTTTACAACGATCGTGCCTTGGGAGCGATGTTGGTTTGACGTCCACATTGCGAGTATAATGTTGGTTGGATGTCCACATAACGACTCTCCCTAGGGCCCATTGATAGAACGTACTTGTTGTGTGTCGGCCGTCTAGGCCACCTGCGTTGTAAGGATAGTGCATTACTTTATAACATGTTTAGTATAGTTCCATGACTCATGATCATACGCATCATATGTATGTTTGATACGAGAAGTGACTGATCATAGCATATGCCTTCGGGCAGATTATTTAGGGGTCCCGGTTAGGCGGTGTTTCCCCACATGAGCGCACGATACACGCAGGATTTACCGCATGATTGGATAGTGTGATCATGCATTTCACATTGTATGACATGATTACTGTACATCGTAGCAACATCGAGGTTGTAGCCTCCACATGCGTATCGTAGTTGGCAGGATTGGATATCAAAAATCTTATTCTACATGGGGTGCTCTAGATATCCTTGGGTGAAAGTTCCTAAACCCTTATGGTACCAAGAGGTTGCTCCAACATCTAGACCGAGTGGGTACAGGAGTGTCGAGTTCCGAATACCAGACGGTCCCAATTTTCACTATGTCGTGATCGGTTGGAAGGGGGTGCGGCCTTACCTGCCCAAGAGTAGGGGGTAAAGCTAGGCTGAGTTTGAGCAGCTCAAGGAATGGGTCCGCTATCAACGAGCCGAGCCCGATATTGGCAGGCGGATAGTGAGATCTCTTCCACTTATCTTATTGCACGCGATGGGGCTGCGATCTGGTTTAGAGTGTACTAGACCCCGGTGATATCTCAGATTTGAGCTGTATTGATATGTGGACTTAGATGAGGATTATATGCTTGACTTGCATATTACATCACATAGCCCTGGTATGGCTGACATCATTCATGCTTGGTATCACATAGCCTTGGTATGGCTAATGGTATTCATGGATCCACCTGCATATTCCGTATTACTCTGATATTGCATGATCATATTACTACCTTGCACACACACTTTCACCACCCTCTAAGCTTTCTATAAGCTTATGCACGACCGTTGCGCGCAGGTGACGTTGGGGTGGAGCAGCGCTGAGGCAGGAGCGCTTTGCAGATCATTTTAAAGATTTTGGGTCTATCATCATTATATTTTCCTTTATGCTCATTGTACTTATAAAGTTTTTGATCATAGTAGAAATGTAATGGAATTTTTAGTTATTGTTTGTGGGTTATGCCTTTGGTTATGCTTATCACGAATCAAACTAATGTTAGAAATCCTCCTTGTAGCATCTCAGGATCGAAACCTAGTGAATGGGTGCTGGGAATCGAGAATGGGGTTCTACAGAGGCTGTCGGCACCAGATTCGGCAATCGGAAATTTTGTGAGCCCGGTTTCTGAGTTTGAGGCGTGACAGTTGGTTGCTCCCAAACCTTTCTCTAACTCTGAGGACATTTTAGAGGTACTTGAATAATTAAAGGTTAACATTCCTCTAGTAGATGTTGTTAAACAAATACCTTCATATGTGAAATTTTTGAAAGATCTATGTATGACCAAAAGATGACAAAACATTTACAAGAAAATCTTCTTCACAGAAAAAGTGAGTGCCATCTTAAAGTAAGATGTGCCACAAATATAAAGATCCAAGTAGCCCAATCATCACTTGTGTAATTGGGAACTACTAGATTGAGTACGCACTTGTTAACTTAGGAGTAAGTGTAAATCTGATTCTTTACTCGGTCTATGAAGAACTAGGGTTGGGCAAATTAAAACCCACCCGAACCACATTCAAACTTACCAATTGCTCGATCCGTGTACATAGAGGGATAATTGAGTATGTGTTAGTCCAAGTTGATAAAGTCTACTATTTAGTAGATTTTATTGTCCTAGATATTCAACCCATCATAGATATGAGCACTCAAATTTCAGTCATTCTTGGTTGCCCATTCCTTGCTATATCAAATGCAATCATCAATTGTAGGAATGGAATCATGAACTTATCTTTTAGAAATATGACATTGGAGCTCAATATCTTTTTCAATATGAGTAAACAGGCAGAGGATGATGACGATGCCCACGACATTAATATGATTAATTCTTTCGTGAAAGATAGAGCAATCCTGACTCTATACTCTAACCCTCTAGAGATATACTTGGCCCACTCCCATGATTTAAATGATGATATGATTAGGGAGATGGGTTCCATACTTGATACTGTTTTGGTACTTGAAGTTAACCGGTGAAGGCCACAATTTGAAAAATTATCCCAAACTAATGTAGTGCCTATACCGTCTAATTTCAAAGCACTGAAGATTAACCTAAAGCCTTTGCCCTCTGATCTTAAATACGTCTACCTAGATCAAGATGAGACATACCCGGTGGTGATTTCTTCCCACATTGAGCAAGAATAGGAGAGTATGCTTATCTTCACTCTTATTGAGCATAAAGGAGCCCTTGGATGGTCGATTGCGTACCTTAAGGAAATTGACCCTTTGATTTGTACTCATTGCATTCATCTTGAGGATAATGCAAAGATCTCCTGACAACCACAACATCGATTAAATCCAAATATGAAGGAGGTGGTTAAGGCCAAGGTTCTTAAGCTATTAGATGTGGGTATCATATACCCAATATCGGATAGTCACTGGGTGAGTCCAACTCAGGTGGTTCCTAAGAAGTCAAGAATCACTGTTGTAGCTAATGTCAAAAATGAACTTCTCTTAATAAGAGTCACTACTAGTTAGAGAATGTGCATTGACTACAGGAAGTTGAATACCGTTACGAGGAAGAACCACTTTCTTTTGCCCTTCATTGATCAAATCTTGAAAATGCTAGCTAGCCACTCTTATTATTGCTTCCTTGACGAATATTCGGGCTATAATCAGATAGAGATAGCCCTTGAAGATCAAGAAAATATCACATTCACATGCCCCTTTGGCACCTTTACTTATCGAAAGATGACATTCGGACTGTATAATGCCCCTGCCACTTTTTAGCAATGCATGTTGAGTATTTTCTCTGATATGGTGGGGCAATATTTAGAGGTCTTTATGGATGACTTTTTGGTTTTTGGTCCATCCTTAAGTGAATGTTTAGATAATTTGAAAAATGTGCTAAAGCGATATGAAGAAAAGAATTTGGTACTAAATTGGGAAAAGTGTCATTTCATGGTTCGTAAGGGAATTATTCTTGGACATATCATTTGTCATAGGGATTTGAGGTGGATAAGGCTAAAATTGATCTTATCTCGAACCTACCTCCACCTAAGAGCATACAAGACATGTAGATTTTACAGAAGATTCATAAAGGAATTTAGTTACCTCTCTCATCTTTTATACAATCTACTTCAAAAAAATATACCATACGAGTGGACTGATCAATGCCAAAAAGCTTTCTCTAAACTCAAAGGCATGCAAACTACCGCACCTATCATGCAACCACCCGACTGGAACATTCCTTTTAAAATTATGTGTGATGCATCTGACTATGCTACTGGGGTAGAATAGAAGTCCTACATCATTCATTATGCAAGTAAAAGGTTAAATCCTGCCCAAGTGCATTACTCCACAACAAAGAAAGAACTCTTAGCCATAGTATTCGCTTTGGACAAATTTAGGTCCTACTTGATTGGATCCAAGATCATCATCTACACCAATCATGTGGCGTTGAAGTATCTTCTTTCTAAGAATGATGCTAAGCCCCGCTTGATAAGATGGATCATCCTACTCCAGGAATTTGATTTGGAAATATGAGATAAAAAGGGAGTAGAAAACATAGTGGATGACCATCTTTCATGACTTGATTTTCCTTATTCCCTTGAGACGACACGCATAAAAAAGTTCCCTAATAGACAACTATTAAAACTCTCCCACTTACCTTGGTTTGCTGATATTGCTAATTATCTTGCTACAGGTTTCACTCCGACACATTGGACTGTGCAAGATAAAAAGAAATTCTTCACTGTGGTATGCAAGTTTTTCAGCGATAATCTGTATTTGTTTAAATATTGCTCAGACCAAAATTTGAGGAGATGTGTGCTAGATAATGAATACCAAAGTGTCATCTCCTTCTGTCATTCTCAGGCCTGTGGTGGTCAGTTTTTTGCTAAAAAGACCATGGCCAAAATTCTACAGTGCGGCTTTTACTGACCCATTATGTTCAAAGACACTTATGAGTTTTACAAAGCTTATGATCGTTATTAAAAATTGAGTGCATTATCCCATCAAAATATAATGCCTCTAAACCCACTTCTTATCAGTGAAGCATTTGATTAATAGGGCATCGATTTCATGGGACCATTACCACAATCCTTTGGGAATTTATATATTTTGCTATCAGTAAACTATGTCACTAAATAGGTCAAAGCAATCTTGTGCCAGAATAATGATCATTAAGTAGTCATTAATTTTATTTTTTAAAAAAAATATCATTTCCTAGTTTGGAACACCTCGAGTCATCATTAGTGATGGAAGCTCACATTTCTGTAATAGGACATTTGTAAATTTAATGAAGAAATATGGCATCTCTCATAAGGTGAGCACTCCATACCACTCACAAACAAGTGGGTAAGCTAAGATTTTCAACTGAAAAATTGAATATATTTTGGAAAATACTGTTAACCTGGATCACAAAGATTGGTCAATCTACTTGACTGATACTTCATGGGCTTACCGTACTGCATTCAAGACCCCTATTGGAATGTCTCCCTTTAGACTTTTCTATGGGAAAACCTGCCACTTCCCTGTGGAATTAGAAAATAGAGCCTATTAAGCTATTAAAAATCTGAACTTTTTGATTTGGACAAAGCCGGCTCGTTGTGTAAACTTCAGTTAAATGAATTCGAGGAAATCCAAAATGACACATATGAGAACTCCAGAATTTATAAGAATGGTATAAAAGTGTTCCAAGACAGGAACATCCTTTAAAAATAATTCTCGACTGGTCAAAAAGTCTTTTTGTATAATTCTTAGTTACATCTTTTCCGGGGTAAACTCTGATCTCGTTGGACCAATCCTTTCATAGTTACTAATGTTTATTCTTATACGACCATTGAGATAATGAATCATACAAATAGCAATGTTTTCAAAGTGAATGGACATCATTTAAAGCTGTTTGTTGAGAAATTTAATTTAGAGGACATGTCCATACCTCTGATTGATCCTGTTTACCAAGATTGACCTCCTAGTCTGATGGAGGTATAGTTAGGATTATTGCTTTCATAAAATTTTGGATTGGGAAAGTTTTCTTTCAGTTTATCTCGATTTTGTGCTAACCCATCTTTATGTTGAGATCCGTGAAAATATTGAAAATTTTCTTTGCTAGGTAGTATCTTTCCATCACCACTTCATTTCCTTTCATTGCCTTAGATGCATTGCATGCTTATTTCTTTTACATTGAGGTCAATGTAAATTTTAGGTTGGGGGTGTAGATTAAGTAAACTAATCAGTGTTTTCTTAGTCGTTAAGCAAAAATTAGTCCTAAAATTTTCAAGTTTCAAATTGAAATATATTTGAAAAATGATAATTTTTGCACTTAAGAATGTTTTGAGTTTAATAATAAGATAGAGACTGAATTTTGAATTGTTAGAGTTTGATCAACTAAGTAACCTATCACTTATGGTTCTTACATTTAATTAAGCAGATGAAGTTTGAATATCATGTTAATCTAATTCACAAGCCGCATCAAATCACTTTTTGTGAATTATACTAGAATCTCTGATCGTTACCATGGAATCATTGATAGATGTTAAGAATTGAGTCTGGAGAATTTTATCCACCTCGAAAGATGAAAAGAACCAGTTAAAAAACAGTAAGATCGACAAAAAGGTCATAAAATATCTAAAAAGAATGAAAAAAATGCCAAATATGAAAATAATGTATAAAAATGACCATTGATATAAAATCAAAATTGAAAAAAGAAGGAAAAGGAGATAAATTCAGAATCATTTCTTTGATTATTCAATAAATCTTGATATGGTGAGCTTGGCTGACATTATGAAATATTAATACAACTATTAGAAGTAAGTTGATTTTTATTGAGCACATTGAAAAACTTTATATATGAACTTATGCTCTAATGTAATTAATAAAGAATTTATTTAATTGATTGCTTATGTGATTTGGCTCTAGGTTTTCAAAAATCCTACTTTCTCATCTTTATTGTACTCAATCATACTTGATTGCACAAAGGATTGTTTTCTAAAAATGGTTTGAACATTGTAAATTGAGGTTCATTTCACACATATTTTGCTCGGGACTAGTAAAATGATGGTTAGGGAGTGTGTTGAGTGTCAAATATTACATATTTTTCCCTATTTATATCTTAGTTTTATAAACATGATAATGCTTAAAGGTATATTTTGTGCATTTTTATGTTGTAAGGTGAATCTAAGAGCTTGGATTGAAAAAAATGTTAAAAGAATAGATTTCATGCTGAAGAAAATACCAAGGTAAAGAATGGATCTTTGGATACCAAGATTGAAGATTTCAAAACCCTAAGATTCAAGAAAACTAAGTGGAGAAGGAGGGAAGTCGGAAGTACAAAGTGTTGAAATTCACTTCACTGATTGTGTCATCGACCACAGTTCGATGACATCGAACTCATTGTTGGATGACATCAAACATAGGTTGATGAAATTAAATTTTTATACGAAAATCGAGTTGGTCACTGAACATATTAGGTGTAATTTTTTATTACTCAAAATTTCTCTCGATGATATCGAAGACATGCTCGATGACATCAAAATTTTTGAAGAATTTTGAAGCAACTCGCTAGACTATTTTGGACGCTTATTCGGGGACTTGAAGATTGTTTGATGACATCGAAGAATTGCTCGATGAGGAGTTACGCAGTGCAAAGGGAGAAAAGGCGCGACTTTTGGATTCAAATCTCATCGATAACATCGAAGGTGTTACGGAGAGTTACACAAACTACGTAAATTTGATGCAGTTTTCTAATTTTACACAAAAAAGCCTATAAATATGTGTTTCCTAAACACTTCTTAGATATCTAGTGTTTTGAGGAGCACGGAAAAAGAGTGGAGCCATCTCCCAAGAGTTTCTTTTTCCCTTCTTCCTAATTTTTAATGCTTTCTTCGAGGATTTTAGATCCAATCATGTCTATGGTTGGATAAACCTCTTAGGTAAGGCTAAGAGGTGAAGCTTGTAGCATGTTGGGATGTTTTTATTATTTTAATTATTATTCATGTTAAACTTATTTAATTCTAATTTGATATTTAAGGAATACTTTTAGTTTTTAATGGTTTGTTATGACTCAAATTATAATAGATCTGCAATAGCTTTAAATATCTTCTTTTCTTATTTTGAGATTGTGGGATTGGTAAATCTCGTTGTTAGCCATCATCTCTAGGGCATGGTTTGGTGATGGAATCTCTTCCAACCCTCACAATTCTCTTTCATTGAGAATTAGGTTAATGAAAGTTCATATATTATTTTATTGATATATCTTCCAATTGGATAGGATAAGACTCCAACTCCAATTATGTTCCTTGAATCAAATAAGGAAACATCCTAATAACTACAAGTGGATCCTTGGAACCCTAGTTCCCTTTAGATTATTAAAATCTCTTTCACAATTACGTCTTTTATTCCAGATTTTTAATTTAAATCCTCTTCTAATTCTGCTTCTAGTTACTTTTAGAAACGTATAAGATTAGTCCCTGTGGATTCGACCTCGGTCTTACGGAGATTATTACTACATCGTGACCCACATGACTACATACTTTGTTGTGTTATCGATTAGTAACTCTATTATAGGCAACAAAAGTCATCTTTTGGGCATGCCTCATTTAAATCTCTGAAATCAACACATACTCAGATTTGTCCATTTTTCTTTTTCATTGGGACAATATTGGATATTCATTTAGGATATTTAACCTCTCTTATGAAACTGACTTTGATCCATTTTTTCATCTCTTCTTCTATCCAAGGTATTAAATCTGGATGAAATCGCCTTTATGCTCGTTCAATTAGTTTCTTATCTTTAGAAATGTTAAGTTGGTGCATCACTGCTGATGGTTCCAAACCTAACATCTCTACATATGTCTAAGTAAATACATCTCTGTTTTCTTTCAACAACTTAATATATCAATCGGCTTCCTATTCAAAAAAATTGGCATTTATATATGTGTGTCATGGTTCACCTTCTGTTTCCAAATTTATTTCTTACAGAGTATCAACTGTTAGTTGTCCCCCATCTTCTATATGTTTTGGAGCTATTTCAGGATGCTCAATCACTTCAAGATCTGTCTCATGGATTTTTACTTGATCAGTAGTGATCATGTTTACTTGTGCCTGTAAAGATGATGTTCCATATGTGTGAAATTTCTCTTGTTTCTTTTCATTAACACCAATCAGGATTTGTATACCTTTGTTGTTATTTAACCCGGTCGGTTCTTCGCAATCGAAACCCATATTCTTCATAATTTTCCTGATGATTTTACTATATCTCTTCAAATCTTTTGATGTTAACTTGTCATGAGTCACATTGTCATTAATTCCTTCTTCTATTCTTTTCTTTGACGGAGCATATAATTCAATTGGCTCAAGATTCTTTGAGTTGGGCTTGACATAAAACTGTTTTAGCTGGACGAGAAATAAAATACTTCTTTCGGCATGTGGCATTGGCACTGTATAATTTGATTGTAAAATCTCCATCTGTTTTGGTGACAATAACGTTGAAAGGGGCTGGCCAGGCTGACTTAAATGCTATAAAATGAAATAGAATTTCATTTTCTTGTCTATCTTCTCAGACAATTCCATTTTTGCAACTTTATTTTCTATTGTTCATGCTTCGTGGTTTCTTGATTTCATTTTTTCTTTATTTCCTTCTGTACTGTCTGATGTGAAATCACTATACTAGCTTGCATCTACGAAGAAGGATTCTTCTTTCGTGTACTATTTTGTATCGGCCATTACTTTATGTTGAATTCCATTTCTACAGTATTTGAACATTAATGTAGAGTAGATGGTATGATACCATATTAATGCATCCAGGGCCTTCCCAAGAGCAGGTTATATGTCATCACCACATTAATGACATGACATACGTCATTCATAGTCAATTCACCTATTTCTAGTGTTAACGTGATTTTTTGCAACACACACTGCCGATCTTTATTAAAGCCTTGAATCATCATCCTGTTAGGACATTAATGAGAACAAAGATATCCTTGCTCATTTAATACCTTCAACGGTAATAAATTCACTGCGGAACCATTATCTAGCATTATTCACTAAATTTTCTTGTCATGAATATGGTCAATAATCATCAACGATCTATTATGTTTTGTCGCAGATTAAATCATTGCCGAAAAAGGTAATAATGGACATACAGTTATTTTCTTATGTCATTTTGGGCATATCCAATCGTGCTAACTCTGTACTTTTCATTTCAACAAGTAGCACATCTCTGATGATATTATTTGATAGAGCTTGGATCGATGGCTACCTGAAGTCTCTTGACAGTCGTAACGCATCGTATATACCTACACAAGAAGGGATGCCTTTCAAATGACTCACAACATCATAGGTCACTTTTTCAACTTTATTCTTCCCTTCTGACATTTCAGGCATCTCGCTTCGCATTACTTCAGGCCCTTGCTTTTAAAATGGACTTATTATCTTTTTCCTTGAACACAATGTGACTACTACTAGTTTGTGTGTATTCGTTAGTGGTATCTTGGTCAGTTCATTAGAAGATTTGACTGTAATCATATTGCAACTTTCTTTCTTCTTCCATTTGTGGCGCTCATGCAGCTGATTCTATTCATGTTCGTTCTTTTCATATTCCATCCATTTATGCCCGTAATATCTTAGACAGACAATGCATTTACAACCGCTTTTCTGTTTCTTTCTTTCTCTTTTCCTATTATAATTTCATCTCTGTTTAATATCCTTTACAATATAATTTTTTATATGAAGCAATTTTCTGTTGGATGTCATAGAAAATGATGATAATGACAATAATTCTTTTCTTTCATCTTTTCAACTTCCTCAAGGCACTTGGATTGATGGAATTCAAATGTTCCACTGGTCAATAATTGGTTCATCGTGGGATTAATGTCTTCTTTCTTGAACACATATCCTTCATAAGAATCATACGATCAGGGTCGTTTGTTGTATACTCAACTTTTGTAGCGATCTGTATCTTCTCTTCTTTCCATTCTTCTCTTGTTACGGGGATCATCCATTTTCTTCTCTTGCTCAACAACATTTGCTATTAACCTACTCGGTCCTCTTCAACCTGTTTCATTATGAAAGACTTATTCTTTTAGTCATTATTTCAAGTGTGTAAGACCCGTATCTTGGTCCGTACCTTTTCGTAGACTTCTGCGGTCTTACCGGTCGAATTTCGGCGACCTTCGACCCTTAACCGATATCGACGCGCGACCCTGATTCATCTGCCGATAACCCGAGTCGACTCAACCCGAGACCAATACCATAGCTACCGCACCGTCGTTGCGGTTTTGATACCGCGACTCGCGCGCCGAGGCGATACCCTGGTCAAGAGATATGGGCCAACATTCGGTGCGAGAAAACGCCGCGCGTTGCGAAACCCAAGGGAATCTCTACGATGTGTCACATCAATCACATTAATCCCATCAATCAATCAATCCATCAAGCCATCACATGTCAAGTACACATCACTTTCATCCCTTTTTTCAAGCAACCACAAAAGTCTTCACCACCCATACCTCTCTTACACAAAAAGCCACAAAAGTCTTCACCACCCATACCTCTCTTACACAAAAGCCTCAAAAGTCAAGGTTTTCTTACACAACCATCACTCACCACATCCATCCATCACTCTCTCTCTCTCCCTTACATCACTCTCTCTCTTTCTCTCTTTCTCATTTCAAATTTCCAAGCAACAAAAGAGTTCCAAGACTCCATACGTATGGAATCCTCCCTCTCTTCCTAAACTCCAAATGTGGCCCACCTCTTCATCCCAAGATCTCCCATCTCAACCCTCCATTCCTCATCTTAACCGTTGAAAACCAAGCTAAGGTGCCAAGGAGCTCCTAGGAGCAAGAAGATCGGACGGTGGGTGCTAGATTACACTAGTTTTTCTTATTTCTATGATGTACCAAGTGAGGCCCACCGATCAATGGTGTGGATCTCACTTGGGACCCTAAAAGGTGGTCGATGGACCACTTGGATCATCATGATTATTCCGTGATGGGGCCATTCTCTATGGACCCCATTATGATGTTTATTTTCTTTTCAAAGGTCATCTAGACCGTCAATGTTGGTGAGGAAGGGATCTCCACCATTGAGTTTGGATTTCGGTGGTCCCTCATGCTTTAAGGCCCACTTGATTTATGATTCATTGTAAGGGAGCGCTCATAATGTCGGGGTCCCTCCATCACAAGCCGTGTCCCACTCTCCATGTCTCTCTCTCTCTCTCTCTCTCTCTCTCTCTCTCTCTCTCTCTCTTTTATTTCTTTTATTTTATTTTATTTTATTTTATTTTATGTTTATGCAATAGGATTGTGTGGCCCACTTGAATGGATCCCACCTTGATGTATTTATTTTTATTCAAGTGAGGCCCACCTTAGACGTTGAACCCATGTCACCCATCAGTGGTGGCCCACTTCATCAGGGCCCACCACTCTTTAAAAAAAAAAATAATAACCGTCCAGCGTCTGGGACGCTGGACGTTTCAAAGGAATGAAAAAAAAAGGAAGAAAAAGTGAGGCTTTTGGGGTGGCCCCCTAGTGTAGGCCCCACCTTGATGTATATGTTCGATCCAAGCCGTCCATCCTCTTACCTATGGTGTTTTAGCCGTTGGGTAGAAGTTTTGGCCTGATTGGAAGACTTGGTGGGCCACAGCATCGAAGAACGTACCACTACCATTCAAGGATCCATTTTCTTATTTTATTCATTTTCTATCATAAAAAAAATTTGAACTTTGGACTCATTTCGACTGTTGCGGGCCACTGAACGCAATGGCTGGAGCGGATTACATTTTAGCGGGCCCCACACATGAAAAATCCTGGGAAAACTGTATTTTCCCAAAATCAGAAATTCAAGAGGCAGAGACAAACTGTGTCAGCGGACAGTGCCTGCACGCAGGCGCGTGCAGCCCTTGTAACGGACGGACGTAGGGGGCCCACGGCCCTGCGTGTGGGCCTCACCATAATGTTTATTTTTCATCCAACTTGCTCATGAGGTGGGCCACCCCAGTGGTGGGCCCCCCCTCCAAAAATGAAACAGATCCAAAACTCAGGTGGCCCACACCACGTGAAACAGTGTGAATTGAATTTTACCATTGAAAAGTTTTTGGGGCCCACAAAAGTATTGGATCAAGCTGAAATTTATGTTTTCCCTTCATCCAGGTCCAAGTGACCTCGTGAACGGGTTAGATTTCAAATGAACATTTCGTGTGGGCCCCACAGAGGACCCACAATGGTATATGTATTGCTCCACCGTCCGCTGGACGATGGAGTCCACTTGATGCATGTGTTATATGCACGCCACCACCAGCAGCGTGCAGAGTGTGTGCGTGCTGTGTGGGTGTGCATGCGTGTGTGGGTGTGTGCATATATATGTATATACATACATACTTATATATATTATATGTAATATATGTACATATTATACTAGTTGTAACATATATGATGGTAGGCCCTCATGTGGGCCCCACCCTTGATGCATGTGATGCATCCAGACCGTCCAGCCATTTGATTTATGAAAGGCCTATGGGCTATGCCCATTTGGATTGTAAAAGGCCTATGGGTTAGGCCCACTTGAAACATATAAGGCCTATGGGTTTAGTCCCACTTGATATGTTTCAAGTCCATGGGACTAGGCCCATTTGATGTACTTCAAGGCCCATGAAATTGGACCCATTTGATCTATGCAAGGCCTAGGGATTTAGGCCCATTTGACTCATATAAGGCCTATGGGTTGAGGCCCATTTGATGTACATGTGGGGGGCCCAATGGGTGTGGCCAATTTGTTATATATTAAACTTATGAGGCTAGGCCCAATTGATGCAATCCAAGGCCCACGGGTTTTGACCCATTACAATGTATAAGACCAATTGGTGTGGCCCATTTATTACATATAAGACCCACGAGATTAGGCTCATTTGATGTAATCTAAAGTCCATGGGTTATGACCCATTGCAATGCACATAAGGCCCATTGGAGATGGCCCATATGATGTAGCCCATTTGATGTATTTAAGGCCCAATGGGATGTACCTAAAGTCCATTGCAATGTGTGAGCCCAATACGGTTTATGTAACGATGTTTGTGACGATCGTACCTTGGGAGCAATGTTGGTTTGACGTCCACATTGCGAGTGTAATGTTGGTTGGATGTCCACATTACGACTCTCCATAGGGCCCATTACTGGGCCGTACTTATCGTGTATAGGCCATCCAGGTCCATCTGCATTGTAAGATAGTTCATTTTAGTATAACATGCTTAGTACAGTTCCATGACTCATGATCATACGCATCATATGTATGCTTGATGTGAGAGTTGTCTGATCATAGCATTTGCCTTCGGGTAGGTTGTTTATGGGCTCCTGGTTAGGCAGTATTGCCCTACATGAGCGCACGATATGCGCAGAAATTGTTGCATGACTGGATAGCGTAAATCATGCATTTCGCATTTGTGTGACATGATTATTGTACGCCCTAGCGACATCAGGGTCGTAGCCTTCACAGACAGATCGTGGTTGGCAGGATTGGATACCGAAAATTTCATTCTACATGAGGTACTATAGATATCCCTGGGTGAAAGTCCCTAAACCCTTATGGTACCAAGAGGTTGCTCCAACGTCTAGACCGAGTGGGTAGATGAACGTTGAGTGCCGATTACCAGACGGTTACGCTCTCCACTGTGTCGTGATCGGTTGGAAGGGGGTGCGGCCTTACCCGCCCGAGAGTAGGGGGCAATACTAGGCTGAGTTTGACCAGCTCGAGGAATGGGTCCGCTATCGACGAGTCGCGCCCGATATTAGCAGACGGATAGTGTGGTCTCTTCCACTTACCTTATTACATGCGATGTGACGGCAATCTGGTTTAGAGTGTACTAGAGTCCGGTGATATTCCATATTTGAGCTGTATTGATGTGTGGACATAGATGAGGACCTGTGTGCTTGAGTTGTATTGCACATCGCATGGCCTTGGGATGGCCGATACATTCATGTCTTACATTGCATAGCCTTGGTACGGCTCATGGTATCATGGTTCCATCTGCATATTCCGCATTACTCTGACATTGCATGTTCATATTACTACCTTGCGCACACACTTTCACCACCCTCTAAGCTTTCTGTAAGCTTATGCACGACCGTTGCGTGCAGGTGACGTTGGTTCGCAGCAGCGCTGAGGCAGGAGCACGTTGAAGAGCGTTTTGGAGTTTTTGTTCTTTACCATTATATTTCCCTTTATGCTCATTGTACTTGTAAAGTTTTTGATCATAGTGGAAATGTAATGGATTTCTTGGTTGTTGTTTGTGGGTTATGCCTTTGGTTATGCTTATTACGAATCAAAATGACATTGAAAATCCTCCTCGTAGCATCCCAGGATCGGAACCTGGCGAATGGGCGCTAAGAGCCGAGAATGGGGCTCTACGGAGGCTGTCGGTGCTGGATTCGGCAATCGGAAATTTTGTGAGCCCAGTTTTCAAGTTTGGGGCATGACAAAGTGCATGAGCTTTTGTGGCGAGGTCATGAAAAGTTCGTATGTCTATGCTTTTCAGACTGAACGCAATTCCTATCTCCATTGAATTCAGAGACATTTTCACTTGTTCTTTTTCTTTGAGCAGTTGTCTACACGTCCCAATAAGGTTTTCCATCGGTCAATAAACTTTCATATCGGTTCCTTCTTTCTTTGTTGTACGGAAGCCACTTCTGTAATACTAATATCTCAATTAGATGAAAATAAATTTACCATGAAAGCATCTTGCATTTTCTCCCAAGTACGTATAGACTCTGGTGTCAAACTGGAGCACCATCGAAATGCTCTCCCTATTAAAGATGATCTAAATAATTATAAGCATTATTGTGAAACTGTCAAAAAGTTTCCCATGGTTGTGATAAAATGCATGAGGTGTTCCTCCAAAGATCCATCTCTTTTAAATTTCTAGAAGTTCGGGTATTTGAAATTTATGGGAAATGGTACGTCCTCTACCTCTCAGGGATATGGTGTTTTGAATCAGAATCTTGTCGGGTCTTCTTGATCTCTTTCAGTTCTGACAACTTCTATTATTACTTGCTGTATTTTGTCTTGTGTTATTACTCTCGCTGTAGAAGTCGATCCATGTCACCCTAATCTTGGCAGTTGTGAACGTTCTGGCTATTGTCCGTGGCCATCATAGGGGGAGCCACGACCTATGCTATATTGTAGGCAAGAGTAGCTAATTCTTCTCGAAGACTTCCGTATTCTTCCATTAGAGTCATTTGTGCTCGAGCCATTTCAGCTAAGCGCTCATCCGTAGACGGTAACAAACTTTGACTTGTACCTGCCATACATACAATGGCTTCCTCACTCCCTAATTGTGTCATTACTGGAGTAGAGAAATGATATATCATTGCGGGAGAATCTGGTGAGAAGGGGCTTCTATTAGATCCTATGACACTTTTGCAGAATCCTAACAATCTCGGCATAATAACTTGTGGAGATATTGTTTGTGATTATGCAACGAGTTTTAGAGAAGACAATTCATTCTCTACGGGTGATTTTCCTTTCTTTTCTCTAGTCCATTGAGTGACTGTAACAAGGAGGGATGGAAAGTCTTGTGAAGTGAAGGAGTCGGAGGATCGTCCTGGGCATAGTGGAGGTGGAGCGAGTGTGGGGTTTTGCCTCCTAGCATTATCCACGATCAGTTCTTTAGTCATTCGTAATGGAACTAGATTAGTGGCTACACGAGATTGGGCTCTTGATCTCTTTGGAGGCACTATAGTCCATTCTTCTTCGTTATTTTGAGTTACTAGAGATACATAAATTACTCCTGTCGTAACTTGCAGTACATTGTTTGTGATCGAAACGGATTGGTTCATTTGATTCAAAGACCTATTGTGAACATAGTTGATGAAAAATATAGTAGGTGTAAAGTAGAAAATTATTTTGTTAAAGGAAACTATTATTGCTATTGTATAAAAGTTAAAATTCCTGGGAGAGACAACGATATATTAGTACCGTTCACTTTGAAGATGTTTCCATTCATCGGGTTTTCTATCTCAACAGCCCCACGAGGATAGACCCTTTTCACTTTGAAGGGGCTGATCCAACGAGATCGCCACTTATTGGGAAAAAGATGAAGTCTGGAATTATACAAAAGAACTTTCTGGTTTGGCTCAAAATATTTTCGAAGAATGTTCCTTTCATGGAACACTTTCATCCTGTCCTTCTATATTCTAGAATTCTCATATGCATCATTCTGAATTTCTTCAAGTTCATTTAGTTGTAATTTGCATATCGAGCCAGTATTGTCAATATTAAAAATGAAAATCTTTATACTCCAACTACATGGGCAAGTGGCAAGCCTTCCCATAGACGAGTCTAAAGGGTGAAATACAAATATGAGTTTTGTATCAATATAGGAAGTTTATAACGCATCAGTCAATAGAAGTTAACCATTTTCTCAAGAATTAATTTGATCTCCCTATTTGATATTTCAACTTGACCACTTGTTTGAGGATGATTGGGATTGCTCACTTTATGAGAAATATCATATTTCTTCATCAAAGCTTCGAATGGTCAGTCACAAAAGTGGTACCCTCCATCACTTATAATGACTCGAGTTGTTCCGAATCTAGAGAGGATATTTTCTTTTAAGAACTAGTGACTGTGTGATAGCCATTATTCTGTCACAGAATTGCCTCAACCCACTTGGGGACATAATCAACATCAAGTAAAATGTAAATATTTTTAAAAGATTGGGGGAATGATCTTATGAAATCGATGCTTCAACGATCAAATGCTTCAATGATGAGAATGAGGTTTACATGCATCATATTTTTTTAGGATAGTCCTCCCAATTTCTGACAACCATCTCACTCTTTGTAAAAGTCATGTGTGTCTTTAAACATATTGGGCTAATAAAAGTCGTAGTGCAGAATTTTTGCTATGATTTTCTTAGCCAAAAAGTGGCCACTGCATGCATATGAATTATAAAATGAGATGACACTATTTTGTTCATTATCAGGAACACATCTCCTAATGATTTAGCTAGGTAATACTTGAATAGATATGGATCATCCCAGAAAAATTTATGAACCTCGGCGAAGAACTTTTTATCTTGTACAATCCAATAGGTAGAAATTGTACCTACAGCAAGATAATTAGCAATATCAACATAGTAGGGTAATTAGGAGACTTTAAATAGTTATTCGTAAGGGAACATGTCATTGATAGGTGTCGTCTCCATGAAATTAGACAAAACAAGCCTTGAGAGATGGTCGGGCATTAAGTTCTCTACTCCTTTCTTGTCTCATATTTTTATGTTGAATTCTTGTACTAGAATGATCCATCTTAATAAACGGGGCTTAACATCCTTCTTAAAAAAGGAGGTACTTTAGTGCCGCATGGTCAGAAAATACAATGATCTTAGGTCCTATCAAGTAGAACCTAAACTTATCAAAAGCAAACATTATGGCTAGGAGTTCTCTTTTCATGGTGGAATAGTTTACTTAGGCGGAGTTTAGAGTTCTACTTGTGTAATAGATAATTTAAGGCCTCTTCTCTTTTCTTTTGCTTAATACGACCCCGATGGCATAGTCACTTGCATCACATATAGACAGAAAAGGTAAATTCCAATTCGATGGTTGCATGATGGGAGAACTGATCAATGTGCCATTAAGCTTGGTAAAAGTTCTTGCCATTTAGTGCTCCATTCAAAGGGAGTATCCTTTTATAGAAGATTGCATAAAGGATGAGAGATGAAGCTAAAGTCCTTTATAAACCTTATATAAAATCATATGTGTATTAGGAAGGATTGCACATCAAGTATGCTCGTGGGTGGAGGTAGGTTAAAGATTAAGTCAATTTTTGCTTTTTCTACCTTAATTTTATTAGACGATATGATATGTCAAGGAATATTCCATTCTGAACCATAAAATCGCATTTTTTTTCCAATTTAGCATAAGGTTCTTTTGTTCACATATTTTCTGCACAAGTTTAAGATTATTAACACATTCGTTGAAAGATGTAACAAAGATAGAGAAGTCGTCCATGAAAACTTTTAAAAATTGCCCTACCATATCAGAGAAAATCTTCAACAAGAATCGCTAAAAAGTAGCAGGAGCATTACATAGTCTGAATAACATCCTTTAGTATGCGAAAGTGCTAAAAGGACATGTAAATGTGGTCTTCTCTTAGTCTTCAAGAGCTATCTCTATTTGGCTGTAACTTAAATACCCATCAATGGAGCAATAATAGGAATGACTCGCTAACCTTTATAAAATCTGATCAACAAAGGTTAAAGGAAAGTAGTCCTTGTGATAGTATTCAACTTTATGTAGTCAATGCACATTCTCCACCCAGTAGTGACTCTGGTTGGCATGAGTTCATTTTCTACATTGGCTATAATGGTGATCTCGGACTTCTTGGGTACCACCTGAGTTGGACTCGCCCATAGGCTATCGGATATAGGGTATATTATACCCACATCTAAGAACTTTAACACCTCGGCTTTAACCACTTTTTTCATGTTTGGATTTAATCAGGGTTATGCTTGTCTAGATGTTTTTGCATTGTTATTGAAGTGAATGTGATGAATATAAGTCAAAGGATCGATTCCCTTTAGGTTCACAATCATCCATCTAAGGGCTCCTTTGTGTTTCTCGAGAGTAAAAATAAGCATACTCTCTTGTTATTCATCTATGTGGGAAGAAATGACCACAGGATATGTTTCATCTTGATCCAAATAGACATATTTAAGATCAATAGGTAATGATTTCAGGTCAAGCTTTTGTGCCTTAACAATAGACGATAGAGGTCTTATGTCGGTTTGGGGCAATTTTTCAATTTTTGGCCTTCACCAATTTGTTTCAAGTATTGGTGTAGCATTAAGTAAGGCATTTAGCTCCCTAATCATACAATCATCTAAATTAGTGTAGTGGGCCAAGCATGTCTCTAGAGTATCAGAGTATATGTTTAAAAGTGACCTATCTTCCAGGAATGAATCAATCAAATTTACTTCATGGGCATCTTTAACGTCTTGTGGCTATTTGCACATATTAAACATGTTTAGCTCAAGAGTCATGTTCCCGAATGATAATTTCATAATCCTATTCTTACAATTGATTATAGCGTTTCATGTGGCTAGGAATGGTGGGCTAAGGATGATAGGGATTTGAGTGCGTGTATTGATAATGATTGTGTTTCTAAATGTAACACCCTGATTCTCATAACTCGAGAATGATCGCTCGAGTATAAGAACCCTAGGGTTATGTCATGAAATAAAACTGTCATTCATCTAATTACCAACACGTTTCATAACATCAAAATATAACCACTGTATAAACTAATAAGAGGAGTTCACCACAGCAGGAGATTTTTAATTACAATTCTCAAACTAAGCAAAATGAAGATAATGTCTAAAAACATGAAAGTAAATAGGTCCTATATCCTCAGTTGAGCTCCAATGGCTCAACCATATTAGCATAATGTCCTTCCTCTCCATACTCCTCATCAGTTGCTTCAGGGGTCCCATCATAGGCACCACTTTCCTCCATTATACTTGTATCTATTTGGTGCAACCGCACTATTAGGTGAGTAAAAACTCAGTGGGAATTTTCCGTAAGGATTTATGCATACCATATCATTCCAAAAAAATTTAGGCCAAACGTAATCAATTATATTAAGGATAATGTGAACTTAAACGCAATGTATGGATGTATGGATGTATGCTTAAGATACAGATCTGGGGATGCACATCCAGATGTCAAAATAAAGGAGTCGCCCAAGGAGAACTAGTCACTCGAAAAAATACTTAAAGGTATGCCTAAGAAGAACTAGCCACCCAGAAAAGACCATGCAAGCGAGTGCACCCAAGGATATCTCCTAGAAAAATACACGGGGTACGCCCGAGGAGTGTCTAATCCCGAAAAAGCCTCATGAAAAGAAAGAGAGCCCAAAGTGACCAAAATGAACAGGTCCTGTGAGTAAAACTGAAATGATAATACCTTCAGAAATTCGAACAGTGTGTGACTTACAATGAGCACTTGAAAAAGCTTACATGTCATGTGCGGATGTCATGCACCATGATACTCATGCATAAGATTGTTCTCATAAACATAGTCAAGTTTTGTGGTCTTTTAAAAGGATGTCAAACATTCAACAAGAGTTCAGTATAAATATTTTACTTCTTCTAAGTCAAAAAGGGGGCCCATAAATGTGGCATATTAAGAATTTAAATTTGGAACAAGTTTATTCTACATCTCACAATGGGTGACATTCCACACCTAAGGTTCATTATATGACTTAAGAATGAATTGAAGTATCATCATACCTGTAGTTACAAGTAGAACTATGCCTCAACATTTATAATGACTAAAATAACTTAGAGCATGCACAATTAAGTCCTAATCACTTAATGATTATATAGGATTTGGGTAATTATGCATTAGCATATTACTCACATTCAACATAACTAATTAGAATTGAAAGAAAGTGTACTATTCTAAGACTTTATACACCATGGATTCAGATTGAAATGACTTTAGCATATAAATTGAGTTATAGAGTAAACTTACCATTCAAATGGAGACAAGGTTTACTACTTCTAAATACAGTTAATGAAAGTGTACATATAACAAGGTAATTCTAAATATGGCATAAGAGTATGATACAATTCTTATAAGATGGATTAAAACATCCAGATTCAAAACAATCCTACATGTTTATTAATATCAATTTAAAATTTAAGAAGTAACATTAACATACCATCTTCATACTTTTATGCTTAAGCTAATTTAGAAATCAATGGAATGAGGAAGCCATGTGGGATATCCCTCACCTCGATTGAGAGTTTCTCTTGATTTGTATCTTCCTATGAGGTGAGTCTATGAGCTCCTAAATCAAAGTAATGTGAATCAATTTCTATTCCAATTTGTGTATGGACTATAGGTAAGTTGAGATTGCCCTCACTTATCTGATTTGGGTTTGATTGAAGGAAGGTGTCTTTCAAGTGTATCAATTGTAAACAACCCCTGAATAAGATATTATAGAATCCCAGTGAGTCAGTACCGAGTTGACTCGGTTGGGGTTGTTAACTAATAACTAGTTGAGTCTGATTCAAGGGTTTCGTTATCCTCAGGATTAGATTGAAGGTCTTTTAAACCCAATGCTTCTCAGAATCATGCACAACAAGTTGGAGTCAGCTTTACTCAGCCGAAAAACTGACTGAGTCAGCTCGACTATGAGTATGGAGTTCACCAGTTGTATAAAACAGTCGGGTCAGCCCCAAACTGGGCAGATCTGGAACGCCCTTAGCTGGCTCCAGGTTCAACTAAGTGAGTTACTTACTAAGACCAACTAAATCAAACCCTCTAATCATGAAACAGCCCTGAGTCACTAACTCAGGAGCCATTTGACTCAGCCGAGTCTTCCTTTGATTAGTAACATGCAACCAGATGGACGTATCCATGATCGGTTTGTTGCGCTGATCATTGTACAAGGCAGACCGATCATAGCTATGAATCTGCATTGGGTTTTTGCACTCCGGACGTTGATCATAATCACCCCACCCGTGACCGAGTTGAGCCATCTGTGGAAACGATCGGTTGGGTGGGTGGAAGCCATCAAATGTAAAGGAAACAAACAGGATTACCTTACAGGGTCGATGTTAGATGCAAAAAAGGGGTTTAGATGAGGTGTGCGTCTCTCTGAGCCCGTCAGAATCAGAAAACTCGTCACTAGACCTGAGTCTAGTTGTTGTTAGAAGCTTTTAAGTTGGACAGCAACTGGAAACTCTTTCTAGTTGTTGCTTCCTCTCTCAAACTCCCATGATTTCTCTCTTTCTATCTTCTCTCTATTCCTACTCCTTCCTTTTAAATCTCACCTCTCACAATCACTTTCCTCTCTCTATTCTTTTTACAATATTAGAACGACTCTAGCTGAGTCGAGTTGGTACCGAACCAGCAACTTGCTCAAACAGCGTTCAAAATCTCCCACTCTCTTTCTCTTTCCATTTCTTTCTTTAATTCTCCTTAGGATTTGCCTTAAAATCAGGCTACTTATAGCCTTTTCGATTCTGGAGGGTTCTATGACTAATCACGAGGATTAGTTGTGGAGAGATTTAAGTAACCAAGGATAGCTAATCGAATGGATTTCTTAAGGCATCAATCCTTATGCACAGGTTTAGGCATTTGTCCCTGATGAACAATAGGTGGGATGGACCACTTGATGAACAGTTTGAATGTGTGAACGGGCCACCTATGTCAGGTGTGGGTTTCATGGTCAGATCTAGGAAGGTGACCCGCTAATCATGGTGTTTTTGCCATGGTCAGGTTATCCATTGATCTGATGCATCTAGCAGGGTTAGATGGCGTCCAGGAGGTCTACGTGGCCCACCTGACAGTTCATAATAGCCAGTGATTACAACATTGATCTGGGAGGCAATGTTTTGTGTCCACGTGGCATCTCGTCAAAATCTCGGCGTTGCTACGGGATTTTAAACTGCCCTAACGTGGACGACCCAAATCAGCTCGGAAGAAACTTCTAAAAGCCAACGATTTCTCCACGTACATGGCCTCCATCCGATTATTTCCAATGGTCGGATTGGTCAGAGGTGTGGTGGATGTGGATATATCGTCCCTATCAGCGTCATCCTATTACGTTTCTTACTGGGTTGCGGTCAGAGGCGACATAGATGGTTTTCAATTTAAAATCTCCTCATGGTTATGGTCGGTGGGTCCCCACAAATCAGATGGACTGTGTGGATTTGGTTACTGTATTCAGAAAGTAGTCATTTGCACCATTAAACAATTGGCCAGTTTTAAATTAGCGATGGGTGAGAGTTTTTCTCATTTGAACATAGTTTTCATCGGGTCAACAATCATCTGACCCGATGGTGAGTCTCGTTCACGGTGTGAGTGCACAATCTGTGCTCATGTACTCATCAAAAGTGGGCTCCATGACTGGATCTAGAGCGATCTGCACCGGCCAATGGCCTTGGGGAATCACTATTCACCCACAACTGCTGTTTTGAAAATTCTCGATTTCTTTGTGGATGAGATTTAAGACGTCAGGTTCTCTAACAGGGTTTATAAATGAAAAGGCTTAGCTATATGTCCTCGAGGGGGGGGGGGGGGGGGGGGGGGGGTTAATAGGACTATGCCAAATAAAAATTTATAACAGCGAAAATTAAAGGAATATGATAGCCAATAAGATAACTAAATAAACCATAATGCAAGAATATAAAGAAACCTCAAAATTTAGATCTTGAGAGGTTGATACAAATGTTGTTCTAAGGACAACCTTACACCAAAAACTAGATTTTATGGTAGGACAACATGATTTCTAGAAAGGTCTTTGTATCAAGTCTCAAACAGAAGAGGAATAAAAATAAATACAAACTGCACTGAAAAATAAATTGTAATCACAAATATGTATTGTTCTAGGAACAACCATGCACCATAAGAATGGTAAGGCAACCTTATTGGAACAATTTAATATCAAGCTGATAAACGAATAGCAAGAAATAAATTCTAAACTATTACAACATTCCCCACAATGCTTGAAATAAAAGATTACAACATTCACAACCACAAATACATCCCACAAATGAATAAATAACGATATGAAATATAAACCATTCAACCAGAACACAAGGGATTATAGTGGTTTGCCTGTGTGTTCACCAACTGTTATACAACAGCCACACAGAATGCTACTCCACTCCTAATATCCTCACACAGGGGATATTAGCGTTCATTAACAATGTAGGTTTTCACAGGTTCACCAAAAACCTTTACAATTGTGTCTTTGTCTGTGGTCTTACACAATTAAAAAAAAACCCTGCTTCTGAGTTTTCCTGGCTCTCCTCAGATAACCAAAGCAACGAGATTTTTCTGGCAAATCCCGAAAGAAACGAAAACAGAAAGGATTATAGCTGAGAAATAATTAGCTTGAATTTTCTTTTCTTTTTTTTTCTTTTTCTCTATCTCATTAATCTGAGATTCGTGCTCTATTTATAGCTGAGAAAAACACGTCTTCGACTGGTCTTAAGAAAGATATATGGATTATATATCCAAAGTGACCTACTCTAAAGGTCAACCTAAGGTCAATTATACCTCAATAGTGAAGTAAGGACATTGAAACTTAAATACCAGTGACCTTTAGTATCATGAAGATTGAGTTCTTGAACTTGAGATCTTCAACTTGAAAAACTTCTAAGAACTTGAACTTAAAAGCTTCTGAGATCTTCAACTTGAATAGCTTATGAGAACTTGAAAGCTTTTGAAATCTTGACCTTCGAGATCTTCAACTTGAAAAGCTGTGCTTGTCTACTCGAAGCCAAACTTGTATCTTGAATAGATCTTTTGTTCATCATATAAACAAGCTTCAAAGCAGTGTCTTTGTCACCACAAATTTGACAATCACAAGGAGCTATTCACTATAGCACTTAGAATCTCCCCCTTTGTCAAATTAGTGAGAAAACACACTTCCGAGATAGGATACATATCACAGAATATTTGATTAACGAATCATGCACCAATTGTTAAACTAACACACATTCATGAACCTGCAAATCAATATACAACCAACAAGCAGTCCATACTCATATACTCATGTTCATACAGACCACCACTGTACATACTCCCCCTGAGTAACATGTTTCACCAATCCAACTTTAAACTAAGAAGCAAAAATATATCTACTCCCCCTTTTTGTCACAATATGACAAAGGAAGAACAAAGTAGATCGGAAAGGAGTAATAATCAAGAAGTAAAAGAAGAGATTACCAAATAAGAATTGAAACCATAGCATAAGAACACATATAATAGATAAACTTAGCCACAAATAGCGATAGTAACAATAGCAAATCCAGTCAAGTGAACATGATATAAACAAAGTTATTACAGACCAAAAAATAGAAAATGAACTAATCTGACCAGACGAAGGAGCAGCAATGGAAGGATTAAGTTTGTGCATGCCCTTGTTCAAGCGCCTAAGATATTTGCGCATATACTTGAATTGTAAATCATGGGCAACAAATATGTTTTTCACCCTAGCATTTAAAGATTCAACCTTAGTTTTCAATGCAACAAACTGTGCATCGAAAGTAGAAGGTAGATATCTGGATCATCTGCAGAGTCAGAATCAAGCTCTTCAAAGATATCATCTATGTTAATATCATCTGGAGGAAGATCACCAACTTCTTCCTCATGTATAGCTTCAGCTGCACCACCACCATTAACTTGGCCAGGAAGAAATTCCAGCTTCATCTTGTTGAGATTAGAATTATTAAATATCAAGTGATGGATAGGGGCCTCTTCGACCGGCATATCCACTAACATATGAGAAGTTAATACGGTCATTAAATATCCAAAGGGTATATCACTATGACCAAGATAGAGTCTAAACTGAAGGATAAAATGACAAATCAAGGAAGGTAGGTAGAGATGAGAACCTCGGGCTACATTATGAAGAATTCAAACCATAAAAGTCATTAACTCAGTTTTATTGCCCAACCGAGGATACAGATTAGACACAAAAATCCTGTGCAAAACTCTGTATTTGGGTAACAGATACCTTGAGGAGAGCGCATTTCCTTTATGCGTCCATGGAGCATCCAAATTGCATAAATCCTTAGAAACTATGTGTTTTTCAATTTAAGAGGGTTTTTCAGTCAATGTATGGATGGGAACTCCCTCATCATTAACTGGAATTTCCATAAGAGCATAAATCAAGTGACGATCAACATCAAATGGTCCTTCTCTTGTGGTAATTCTAAAAGTTAGATTTTTCAGTGAAAATTCAGTTATGCAAGCAAACATGGATTGGGCAATGGACCGGTATTAAGCCCACTCCAATGCAATAAGTTATCCTAACCTATAGCTTGTAGCATGAGAAAGATATCAAACGAATCTATATGATTAAGATCAACAGGATGTTCAACGATTACATTTCACAAACGGATGTCACGAACATATGATGGATCATCCTCAAAAGCCCTAAGATGACGTTTAATGAGAGGGGCTGATCTGGAGGAAGATGATGGACCACGAGAAGTCGATTTCCTTCCTCTAGAAGCCATTTGCAAGAAAGAGTTCAAGAATAAAAGGAGTTACAAATGAAAGAAACTGGATTTTTCTAATATCAGATTTTTCAGAATAACTTCCCCAAATCACAATGAAACTTGAAATAAATAGCTTTAAGAGAAAAGAGAAGTATTCTAGACTCAATTCTAGAAGAAAAATGCAAATGGAGCACTTACAATGAAGATTTTAGGAGTTGGCTTCAACTAGTTGAGGTTCGGCCGGTTGGAGGGAGAAATAGAAATGAGGAAGATGAAGGATTTCTCCAAATTAAAAGGGTTTCACAAGTTTCTCGACTGGTTGTGGATGTACACGACCGGTTGAACCACGACTGGTCGTGTATTTCCACGATCGGTCAAGTACAAGCCAAAAATGCATTTAAAATTTTTTTAAAAGATTTTTCAGAATATTTTCTAAAAATTAAAATCTAACCTATCAAGCATATACAATATGATACAAAAATGTATAAAATATCATCTTATAATGCACATTTCAAGATCAAATTTCATTTGATTAAACTGACTTTTGTCGAGCGGTTTCGTGAAAATATCAGCATGTTGATTCCCGATAGGTATATATTCTAGAGATATAACCTTTTCTTCTACTAATTCACGGATATAATGAAATCTAATGTCAATGTGCTTAGTACGAGAATGCTGAATATGATTTTTCAAAATATTAATGGCACTGGAATTATCACAATATAATAATATAGAATCCTATTATAACACTCCAGATTTTGGCTAATCTGGGATTTGACGTCCTTAGGCAGTGGGTCAACTAAAACACCTGAAAAATTGCTCAGAACCCAATTCCATAGCCAAAGAAACCACTTAGGATTAATTCCTTTAGAAACTAAGTATAAGTTAGCTAGCGCAACGCTAGAGTAGCTGGAAAATAGTCCCTGATCACTTTAAATACGTTCTACAAGACCCAAATTGAGTAGAACCAATGACTCTACAATACTCTATAACCTCGGATCAAACTCTAAGCAGGTTTGTTCTCTGGACCACTTTGAATCTTTGTATTGGATCTAGACCGCGCGTCGAAAGTCCGATACCTCCTATCTTAGACCGTTAGAACCGCCTTACTGGACTTGACAATCATTTCGAAAATCAAGTCAAACCGATAATCACAGGCTATTTCATTGAGCCCGGACTGAAGAGAGTGCGAATAGGGACAGAATTGGAATTTCAAATTCAAATCTGGCACACGACTTGACGTGTCAGTATTAAGCGTTCTGACCGTCAGAATTTAGCCAGATTACACCCTCGGATCAGGAAAAATTTCTATTACATATCATGAGACTTTCAGCCCTGATCTACCTGCGATGACCGCTGAACTGAAACTGGTCCGCCACGCACGATCTGCGAACCCTGCCGGACTGAAAACTTAATACGTGCTAGATCTGGTACGCATGAGCTTAAGTCCGATCGCATTCGGCCAAGGGACCACCAGAAAGCGTCTTTTGGATCGAAACAACCCTGATTTGGATATGCACTAAGTGAACCTTGTACCGGAGCCTATTTTTGGCATTTTTGGGCTTATAAAAGGGGTTGAAACCCTCACTCCTCTCTCCCATCCGAATTTAAGAGAAACCCTAGATTTGGAGGGAAAAAAGGTGAGAGTTTGAGAGAGAGTGTAGGAGAGATTTTCCCATCTTCGTGCCACCTGTTGCACGTGTTGTAGCAACACCTTCTGATCACCAAGCCGGTGATTCTTCCACATTTTTAGGTATGAAATAACCCTAGAAGTTGCTGATTTAAGGTTCACCAGGATCCATAGCTTTTTAACCAATAGATCTTGTAAAACAGGTTCTCTTATCGCCGTAGACGAAGCGTATACGCTCCATTCGAAACGACACGTCTATAAGAGACAAGGTGCGGATATTAGACGCTTTGATTGACTATTTTCAACGCTTTCAATGTCATCTAATAGTAGATTATCGACGACAACGCCGTTTGACATGTACAACATGCTGTCCGTTTCCTATTTCGTAAATAGACGAAGAATATGAGATTTAGGGCATTTTAGTCATTTGTAGGAAGTACTGATTTCATTCATATTTTGTTGATGTGAGTGACATGGTTTGTTGTCGCATTAGAAAGTTAGGAATACGTGCATAATTAGTTTGGCGAAGAGATTCGCCTAAATGCGCACTTCGGGTCGACATATTATATTTAGACTTAAGTGTGTAGTGTATGTGTTTGTATAAATGCTTGTATTAGTATGTGTTGAATTAAATGATGTTATGAATTAGTTTGAGATTGATTTCTCAATTAATATGCTGACGTAAATGATTTCCTACATGTTGACTATATGCATGATTTCATTATATGCATGAAATGTATGTGCTTGAAGATTTGCCTAAGTTGTATGTTATAACATGTGTTAACATGCTCACATGGTTGTATTTCAATTCCAATACTCTCATATGATTTGTTGATGTGATTCCATAATTGTTTGGGACTATACTTAGTCCAGGCAGTCGGTAACCGAGCGAATTCAGGGTTGGCTTATCTTGGCCACGAACGACGCGTCGATGAACGCGAGCCGTGTTCTGAAGTTGGCGGCAGTGGTAAGGCCACACGAAGTATTTTACGCACTTCATGTCGTTCGACTTGAGATGCGATCGGGCTAGTCGAGCCCGTCAAGTAACCCGACTGGCCGTTGTATGTTCACCCTGCATGAGTCATAACTGCTTGAACCTAGGGTACTGAACTTACCATTGTAAACCCTGTTAACCATGGTACCTTGATCCACGAAGACTCATGAGCCTGGCATGGTGGTATGGGACACCGTGGTCGAGCTGTTGGCCTACGTTGGGGCCACAAACCTCCCCGTAGTGACCAGTGAGCACCTAGACTCGTGAGCAGATTATGGTGGTATGGGACACTATATTCTTGCTGTCGGCCTACATTGATAAGGTGATGGGGGAGCGGTGCAACGAGTGCGAGCAACAGCCCTGGCAGCCCTTTGTAGTGACCGCGAGCGTAATCTGAGTCTACGGGAGGCAACGACCCTTCAGTAGCAGTAGAGTACAGTAGGCCTGTATTGATAAGGTGATGGAGGAGTGGAGCAACGAGTGCGTGCAACAGCCCTGACAGCCCTTGCAGCGACCTACAAAATATACATCGTATGAGATTACTAGGAGTGACGACCCTAGACAGGATTTGTGTTGGGATTGACACAAGGGAAGTACCTTAGTTTCCCAATCCTGCTGTTTGAATGGACTAATAACAACTCGAAAATCATATCACCATTACATTGCATGTGCCTGGAAGATGTAGAGCACTTGAGGGAGTGCGGCATGCCGCGGTCGTAAGATGGTGCCATATGAGGGAGATCGTCGGTGAGGGCATTCATCATGTCATGTCATATTGCATTAACAACAGTATTAGGATTGTTTGATTTACTGCTTTACTATTAGCGCATGATTGATTTGATAACATGCTAATCTCTGCTCTCTTATCCCACTGAGTTGATCACTCACTCCCACGTTACGGGATGGTGTTTCCGGACACCCACCAGTCCCTTTTTGTGATTGCAGATGATGGCGCTGCTTGAGAAGCGGAGCTGGACTTGATGATGATGAGGAGGATTCCTCCTTTATACGTGTTCAGATTGACGGGATTACAGGGAGGTTGATTAGATACCTTGACATTTGTCATTTTATATTTTTCGAACACTCATGTATATCCTTTTGGTTTACTTTTGGAGTATACATGTATGTATACAACCTGGTAACATATTCACACTCTGGAGACATACAACAGTTTATATATGTTATGCATACTATCACAGTCTTCTGCTTGTTAATTTAACCGTCTCTGGAGCGTAATATGCTGTTTTAGCTTAATCTCACTCATGTTTAATACATTATCATAGACAACATTCAATCATACATATCTATGTTGCATAAATAACATTTTGGAACTCAGGAGTTGAGTTTTTGCTCAACCTCCCAATTTTCGGGATGTTACACCTATTTAATTCCATAGTCACTCAGCATTCGCTTCATCCAAACAAGATATGTACACGCGATGTATTCAGCTTCAGCTGATGAAAGTGATACAGAACTTTGTTTCTTACTAGACCAAGAAACTAAACAGTTTCAGATATAAAAGCAACCACCACTGGTTGATTTTCTATCATCAAGATTACCAGCCCAGTCAGCATCTAAGTACCCAGCTAATTGAATGCTAGTCTAATGAGGATACCAGAGACCGAGATTCACAGTACTCGCGACATATCACATAATCCGCTTGACAACAATCAAGTGCGATTCTTTAGGACTAGACTAATATCTAGCGCAAATACTAACACTTAGCGCAATATCAGGTCTACTAGTAGTTAAATACAATAAACTACCAATCATACTCCGATAAAGTTTCGGATCAACATTTTTACCTTCAGAGTGTTTTGAGAATTTCAGGGTAGTACTCATAGGAGTATCGAAGTTCTTACCATTCTCAAATCCAAATCTCTTAATTAAATTCAAGGCATATTTAGATTGAGAAATGAATAATCCATCAGGTTGTTACTTTACTTTCAACCCTAGGAAATAATTCAATTCTCCAACCATGCTCATTTCAAACTGTGATTTCATCAAATCTGTAAACTCAGTAGTCATGTCAGTACGAGTAGATCCATAAATGATATCATCAACATAAATCTGTACCATCAAAATATGATCATTATGTTTTTTAACAAACAGAGTTTTATCAACAGATCCCATTTGAAAATTATATTTTAATAGAAATTTTGTTAGTTTCTCATACCATGCCCTAGGCGCTTGTCTTAAACCATAAAGTACCCTTTTAAGCCTATACACATGATCAATATCTTTGGGATCTTTAAAACCCATCGATTGTTCCACATAAACTTCCTCATGCAAATCGCCATTTAGAAATGTACTTTTCACATCCATTTGATAAATCTTAATCTTTCTAAAATACGTAATGGATATAAACAGTCTGATTGATTCAAGATGTGCTACAGGTGCAAAGGTTTCATCAAAATCAATACCTTCAATTTAAGTGTAACCTTGTACCACTAGTCTAGCCTTATTTCTAATTATATTTCCAAGCTCGCTAGACTTATTTTTGAAGATCCATTTTGTTCCAATGATGTGTTTATCTTTAGGACTTGGTACAAGATACCAAACATCATTTCTTACGAATTGGTTAAGTTCTTCTTGCATCACAACAATCCAGTTTTCATCAGCAAGAGCTTCTTTTACGTTAGATGGTTCTATTTGGGATGTAAAATACACATAATTACATATATCCTCAAGTTGTCTATGGGTGGGAACACCAGTGAGAGGGTTTTTAAGAATTTGTGTGGTTGGATGATCTTTAACAGTCCTTAATTCAAAATCATTCTGATTAGATGAAGTATCAGATTTATCAATTTCTAGAACTTCATCATTATCTAAATTTGAGACTGGTGTGTTTAAGTGATCATCAATGATAACATTGATGGACTCTTAAATCACAACGGTTCTTTTGTTCAAAACCCTATAAGCTCGACTGTTTAAGGAATATCCTAGAAAAATTCCTTCATCACTCTTCGTGTCAAACTTTTCCAAATTTTCATGATCTCATAAAATATAGCACTTACTGCTAAAAACTTGAAAGTATTTGACAGTAGGCTTTTTATCGAACCACATTTCGTAAGCCGTTTTATTATTATCTTTGCTAGTGTAAACTCGGTTAATAATATAGCAAGCTGTATTGACCGCTTCAGCCCAAAGATTCTTAAAGAGCTTCATGCTATTCAACATGACATTAGCCATTTCTTGAAGCACTCTATTCTTCCTTTCCACTATACCATTTTGTTGTAGAGTTTTGGGCTCTGAGAATTCATGTAATATTCCTTGGTCGCTACAAAACTTCTCAAAATCGCTATTCTTAAATTCAGATCTATGATCACTACGAATCTTACTGATTTGAGAACCTTTTTCCGTTTGAATCCTTTTGAGAACTTTTCTTATTTCTTCAAGGATTTCTGATTTATCCCCTAAGAAGACTACCCATGTATATCTGGTAAAGTCATCCATTATTACCAAGATATACCTTTTGCCACCTCAACTCTCTGTTCTGGTAGGTCCTA
Source organism: Magnolia kwangsiensis (assembly GCA_037074715.1). Classification (NCBI taxonomy): domain Eukaryota; kingdom Viridiplantae; phylum Streptophyta; class Magnoliopsida; order Magnoliales; family Magnoliaceae; genus Magnolia; species Magnolia kwangsiensis. The sequence goes on from CM073580.1 coordinate 88,380,035, forward strand.
TCAAATCCATGTGGAGGAGTTCGAGTGGTGTCACGCCCCAAACTCGGAAACCGGGCTCACAAAATTCCCGATCGCCGAATCTGGTGCCGACAGCCTCTGTAGAATCCCATTCTCGGCTCCTAGTACCCATTCGCCAGGTTCCGATCTTGGGATGCTATGAGGAGGATTTTCAACGTCAGTTCGATTCGTAATAAGCATAACCAAAGGCATAACCCACAAACAACAACCAAGAACTCCATTATATTTCCACTATGATAAAAAACTTTACAAGTACAATGAGCATAAAGGGAAATACAATGGTAAAGAATAAAAACTTCAAAACGATCTGCAACGTGTTCCTGCCTCAGTGCTGCTGTGAACCAACGTCACCTGCACGCAACGGTTGTGCATAAGCTTATAGAAAGCTTAGAGGGTGGTGAAAGTGTGTGCGCAAGGTAGTAATATGATCATGCAATATCAGAGTGATACGGAATATGCAGATGGAACCATAATATAATGAGCCGTACCAAGGCTATGCGATGCAAGATATGAATGGTATCGGCCATCCTAAGGCTATGCGATGCAAGATATGAATGGTATCGGCCATCCTAAGGCTATGCGATGTGCAATGCAACTCAAGTATACAAATCCTCATATATGTCCACACATCAATACAACTCAAATATGGGATATCACCGGGGTCTAGTACACTCTAAACCAGATTGCCACCACATCACGCGCAATAAGGTAACTGGAAGAGACCTTACTATCCGTCTGCCAATATCGGGCGACTCGTCGATAGCGGACCCATTCCTCGAGCTAGTCAAACTAAGCCTAGCATTGCCCCCTACACTTGGGCGGGTAAGGCCGCACTCCCTTTCAACCGACCACGACACAGTGGAGAGCGCAACTGTCTGGTAATCGGCACTCAATGCTCATCTACCCACTCGGTCTAGACGTTGGAGCAACCTCTTGGTACCATAAGGGTTTAGGGACTTTCACCCAAGGATATCTATAGCAACCCATGTAAAATAAGATTTTTGGTATCCAATCCTGCCAACCACGATAAGCCTGTGGAGGCTACGGCCCCGATGTTGCTAGGCGTACAGTAACCATATTACACAATGCGAGATGCATGAATCACACTATCCAATCATGCAACATATCCTGCGCATATCGTGCGCTCATGCAGGGCAACACCGCCTAATCGGGAGCCCATATACAACCTGCCCGAAGGCATATGCTATGATCAGTCAATTCTCATGTCAAGCATACATATGATGCGTATGATCATGAGTCATGGAACTGTACTAAACATGTTATAATGAGATGGACTGTCCTTACAATGCAGAGGGGCCTGGATGACCTATACACAATAAGTACGGGCCTAACACTGGACCCTAAGGAGAGTCGTAATGTGGACATCCAACTAGCATTACACTCGCAATGTGGACGTCAAACCAACATTGCTCCCAAGGCACGATTGTCGTTAACATCGCTACATAATCAGTGTTGGGATCACACATTACAATGGACCTTAGGTACTTCCCATTGGGTCTTAAATACATCAAATGGGACACGTCAAATGGGCCTTTTATTCATCGAATGGGCCATATAAATGGACCACACCAATGGGCCTTAGGTATATTGCAATGGGTCATAACCCACGGGCCTCAGAGTACATCATAATGGGTCAAATCACATGGGCCTTATGTGTCTTAAATGGGCCTAATCCCATGGGTTTCATACATATCAAGTGGGCCTAATCCTGTAGGCCTTATATCAATCAAATGGGCCTAAACCCCTAGGCCTTATATCAATCAAATGGGCCTAAGCCCCTAGGCCTTATATAAATCAAATGAGCCTCATAATATGTGAAGGTGGGGTCCATTCAGACTATGGATCTGGCCCATTCTTTAGCTCAAACCATAAAATGAGCTTTTAAAATGGATGAACAGGTTGGATGCAGCACCTGCATCAAGAGTGGGGGCCCACATGAAGGCCCACCATCGAATATGATGTATTATATAATATATAAAAAACACTATAGATAATATATATAATATATATAATATATACAATATTATATATATATATATATATATATATATATATGTATGTATATATATTTATACACACACGCTGCACACACGTTGCACACACACAGCACCCACACGCACGTACACCCACACGCACGCACGCACACACACCGGGCCCCACCGTCCGCTGGACGGTGGGGGTGAAACACACACACATCACGGCTGGTACACATCATTGTGGGTCCCATGTGGGGCCCACTGAAATGTTTATTTAAAATCCAAACCATCCATAGGGTCACTCAGACCTGGGTGAAGTGAAAACACAAATTTCAAATTGATCTAAAACTTCTCTGGGCCCAAAAATGTATTTTAATGGTAGAGGTTCAATCCCACTATTTCCTTCAGTGTGGGCCACTCGAGTCTTAGATCGAGCTGAAACTTGGAGGGGACCCGCCTGAGAAGGGGGCCTACCTCATGAACGACATGGATTTCCACATACATCAAGGTGGGGGCCGTCCTGTGCAGCGGGCGGCCGCTGCTGCTGCAGCTGGCGTCAGAGGCAGAGGCTTTGCCTCTTGCTTTTCATTTTTAAAAATTCTGAAAACCCATTTTTTTAGGGTTTTTCGCATGTGGGGTCCGCTTTACAGAAATCCACCCTGGCCATTGCATTCAGTGGCTCGAGGCCGACCAAATGAGTCTAAAGTTTAAATTTTTATATGTTTAGGAAATGAAATAAAATAAGAAAATGATATTTGAATGGTGATGATGCAATATTCGACGCTATGGCCCACCAGGTGATTGGATCGGCTCCAATTCTTGACCCAACGTATAAAATTAGGTGGAGAATGGGATGGACGGCATGGATTGATTACATACATCACGGTGGGGCCTAAGTAAGTAGACCACCCAAAGGCTTCCTTCTTTTCTTCTTTCCCTCTTTTTTTTTTTTACAGGAACGTCCAGCGTCCCAGACGCTGGACGGTTTGGTTCTTTTTAAAAATACATTGTGGTGGACCCTGATGAAGTGGGCCACCACTGATGGGTGACGTGGGTACAACATATAAGGTGGACCCCACTTAAAGAAAAACTTGAACAAAATAAATATCTCAAGGTGGGGTCCATTCAAGTGGGCCACACAACCCTATTACATAAAATAAAATAAAACAAAATAAAAAGAAATAAAAAGGGAGAGATACATGGAGAGTGGGACACGCTTTGTGATGGAGGGCTCCGCCACTATGAGCCCTCCCTTGAAGAAATTATACAATCGGATGGGTCCTTTAACACATGGGACCACCAAAATTTAAAATCAATGGTGAGGATCCTTTCCCCACCAATATGGATGGTCTAGATGACCTTTCAAAAGAAAATAAACATCATGATGGGGTCCATGGAGAATGGCCCCATCATGGAATGATCATGAAGATCCTAGTGGGCCAACGGCCACATCTTAGGGTCCCAAATGAGATCCAAACCATCGATCGGTTGGCCTCACTTGGCCCATTTCAAAAACATGAAAAACTAGCATAATCTAGCACCCACCGTCCGATCTTCTTGCTCCTAGGGGTTCCTTAGCACCTTAGCTTCAACTTCAATGGATGAGATGAGGAATGGAGGGTTGAGATGGGAGATGATGGGGTAGGAAAGTGGGCCACATTTGGAGCTTAGGAATGCTTGGTGAATTCCATACGTATGGAGGGATTTTGGTTGCATGGAGATTTGAAATGAGAAAGAGAGAAAGAGAGAGAGTTGTAAAGGGAGAGAGAGAGAGTGATGGATGGATGTGGTGATGGGGGTGTAAGACACCTTTTGACTTTTGTAGCCTTTTGTGTAAGAAAAGGCATGGGCATGAAAGACTTTTGTAGCATTTGTGTAAGAAAGGTATGGGCATGGAAGACTTTTGTGGTTGCTTGGGAATAGGTGAAAGGGATGTGTACTTGACATGTGATGGATTGATGGATTGATTGATTGATGGGATTGATGTGATTGATGTGACACATCATAGAGATTCTCTTGGGTTTCGCAATGCGCGGCGTTTTCCTCGCACCAAACGTTGGCCCACATCTCTTAACTAGGGTATCACCTCGGCGCGTAAGTCGCGGCATCGGAACCGCAGCGATGACGCGGTCGCTATAGTACGGGTTTCGGGTTGAGTCGACTCGGGTTGACGGCGTATGAATTAGGGTCGCGCGTGACTATCGATTAAGGGTCGAAGGCTGCCGAAATTCGACCGGTAAGACCGCGGAAGTCTAGAGAACGGTACAGACTAAGATACGGGTCTTACAAGTGGTCTTAATGTGATATTTGAATTCACCTTTTTGTGTGAGGTTCTTATTTGTTTGCCTATCTAGCATTCACCACATATTTTATCTAATTTTTGAAGCTTGGGTAGACCTCTTATAAGTTCTCGTTTACTCAATCTATATAAATTTCGTTAATGTACATGTCCAGGACGTTTGTGCTACAAATCAGTCTCGTCTGTATGGACCATGTAACATGTTTGATTAGATGAGATGGATTCACTAACAATATAGCAGTTTTCAGACGTTAGTATTACTGAACCCTTATTGTTTAAAATCTCACAACTTTGATTAGAAAACTATACACTATGGTTATTATCGCATATTTGAGATATGCTAAGTTATGTTTTAGACCTTCAACATATAAGAAATTTTTAAACACAAGAAAGTTACAAAGTTGAACCATACCTTGGCCCATAATCTTGCAATTACTGCCATCACCAAAAGTGACTGACCCATCAGTCATATCTTTTAGATCGGTGAATAAAGCCTTGTCGCCTGTCATGTGCCTGGAGCATCCACTATCTAGGTACCACTTTGAATGGCTTGAAGCTTTGAAAGCGGTGTGGACAACCAAGTAGGCAACCTTAAGAACCCATTTCAATACTGTTTTCGGTTTAGGAGGATAGTTGGTCTTCTTATATCTATTGTTGTAAGAATGACCTATAGAGTTAGATTTTAAGAGCTCCTTGAGTAAATCAACTATCTTTTCAGCTAGTGGATTTCTTTTCTGATTAAAGTCGACATGGCTACTTTTCGATTTTTGAAAAGTTTTTGAATTTTTAAAAAAACCTTGATAAGTACTTTTTCCTTTTGAGTTTGAGGAATCTCCTTTCACAAGCTTAGGAGGAGTATTCTTCTGTTTAGGAGGTATGTTCTTATCATAGACCAACCCAGATCTGTCACCACATTTTCTTGATTCGGATAATAGTTTCTCTAACTCAGGATCACCTTGGGCATATCTTCATGTGTCATTTAAACTCAGAAGAGAAGATACTTCATTTTTAAGTTTCTCATTTTCAGATTTCGAATTTTCAATCTGGGACGTTTTGAATTCTAAATCGCATTTTGATTTTTCAAAATAATCTAAAATTTGGGATTTTTCTAAAACAAGTGACTCAAAACATTCTTTGAGTTTAAAAAACTTTTCTTTTTATAGTTTAAGTTTAACAACAATTTTATAACTTTCCTTGTATAAGGCATTATAAGAATCTTGAAGATCATCTTCATTTTCACATTCACTATTCAGATTTCCTCACTAGTTGAATCATCATGATCTGAAAAAGTGAACTTGGCTAGAGTCATAAGGGATTTCATTTCATTACATGACTCGATTTCAGAATTTTCTGATTTAGAAGAAGCTTCAAAATCAGATGATTCATCCCATGTAGCCAACATACCCTTCTTCTTGGGTTTGTCCTTTTTAGGACATTTGTTTGCTAAATGCCCATATTCTTGGCAGTTGTAACATTGACTATCTTTCAAAGACTTCCAAGTTTTAGATTTAGGTTTAGATCTTTTCTTCTCATTTGATTTTTAAAAATCTACCCTTTTCTTGCTTTTGAATATTTTATAAAACCTTTTTTCTAAAAGAGCCATATCATCTTCAGAGTCAAAATTTTCTTCAGAATTACATTTAGAAGATTTTAGAGCGATAGATTTACCTTTAGGATCTTTAAAGTTTAACTCATAGGTTTATAAAGAACTAACTAGTTCATCTATCCTCATATTATTCATAACACGAAGTTCCTGGATCGTGGTTACTTTGGAGTTGAACCATTCAGGAAGAGAGCGTAGTATCTTTGCCACACTTTACTTTCTGGGATTGTATTGCTAAGACCCCACATAGAGTTTATAATGTCATTTAATCTTGTATAAAAGTCCACAAATGTTTCATTTTCCTCCATATGAATTTCTTCAAATTTAGTTGTGAGGAGTTGGACTTTAGATTTTTTGACAATTGTAGTACCCTCGTGAGTCATTTCTAATATATCCCAGGCTTGCTTTGCAGTATCACAAGATATGATTCTTCTGAACTCATCTGGTGATAGTGCGCAAGTGATTATATTTAGTGGCTTTGCATTTGCATTACTCTCATTTTTCTGAAGGGTAGTCCAAGAGAAATAAGGAGTTACTCTCATTGATTTTGAACCATCGACTCCAGTCACTTCAGTGGTAGGAGGTTTCCATTCAGTCACTGTGGCTTGCCACACACTCTCATCCATTGATTTGAGGAAGATCCTCATCCTGGCTTTCCAATAGGCATAATTGGAGCCATCAAAGGGTGGAGGCCTAGTGACTGATAGGCTATTAAAATTTGACATCTTAAATAGTTTAAATCGTTAGCTCAGGAATTAAATCCAAGAATTAAGAAAAAATGAGCTATTAGGCTCTGATACCACTTGAAAAGGCCTAGCTATATGTCCTAGAGGGGAGGGGGGGGGGGTGAATAGGACTATGCTAAATAAAAATTTATAACAGCGAAAATTAAAGGAATATGATAGCCAAAAAGATAACTAAGTAAACCACAATGCAAGAATGTAAAGCAACCTCAAAATTCAGATCTTGAGAGGTTGATACAATTGTTATTCTAAGGACAACCTTACACCAAAAACTAGAGTTTATGGTAGGACAACCTGATTTCTAGAAAGGTCTTTGTATCAAGTCTCAAACCAAAGAGGAATAAAAATAAATACAAACTGCACTAAAAAATAAATTGTAATCATAAATATGTATTGTTCTATGGACAACCATGCCCCATAAGAATGGCAGGGCAACCTTACTGGAACAATTTAATATCAAGTTGATAAACGAATAGCAAGAAATAAATTCTAAACTATTACAACATTCCCCACAATGCTTGAAATAAAAGATTACAACATTCACAACCATATATACATCCCACAAATGAATAAATAAAGATATGAAATATAAACCATTCAACCAGAACACAAGGGATTATAGTGGTTTGCCTGTGTGTTCACCAACTGTTATACAACAGCCACACAGAATGCTACTCCACTCCTAATATCCTCACACAGGGGATATTAGCGTTCATTAACAATGTAGGTTTTCACAGGTTCACCAAAAACCTTTACAATTGTGTCTTTGTCTGTGGTCTTACACAATTAAAAAAAAACCCTGCTTCTGAGTTTTCCTGGCTCTCCTCAGATAACCAAAGCAACGAGATTTTTCTGGCAAATCCCGAAAGAAACGAAAACAGAAAGGAATTTACAATTAAATGTAAAATACTTGATTTTCTCCTTCGATGTAGCAGCCCGGAAGAACCAAGTTAGAGTAGATGATTGAATGTCCAAGTTTAATGTCTAGTATTCGATTACAAAGGTTCTAGTTCTAATTGATTTTAAAATTAAACCAACATATGGCTAGCCTTAATTGATTTTGATTCCAAAGAAAGGGAAATAGAAATTCCTCTTTTCAGATTAGATTGGAATATAAGAAATAAAATTAATTAAATAAAGCTAAAGAAAGAGAATATTAAATAAGCACACTTAGCTTAAAATGGAGCACAGACTTATCTCTCAGAAGGGTGAAATAATTAGCTTGAATTTCTTTTATTTTTTTTCCTTTTCTCTATCTCATTAATCTGAGATTCATGCTCTATTTATAGTTGAGCAAAACACGTCCTTGACTGGTCTCAAGTCTTCTACGACTAGTCGAAGAACCAACAGAATTTTGAAAAAATTGGGCGCGATAATATTTTCAGTTGCACGATCGGTCATGGGTACCCTACGACTGGTCAAAGGTTCCCTTCGACTGGTCAAAGATGGCGCAATCTTAACGCTATGCTTTGAGTCGAAGAACCATGACCGGTCGAATAACCAGTCAACACTGTTCACAGGACTGGTCGAACAATCTCCAGGACTGGTCGAAGAATAACCAGAAAATTTTAAAAATCCTCGACAACCTAAGACTAGTAGAGGAATTTTCTGGTCTGGTTGAACCAGTGCTAGGACTAGTCGAACATGGTCTAGGACTAGCCTTAGAATAGATCAAAGTCACTTATAAAAGATATATGGATTATGTATCTGTTGGGGCATAAAAAATTATGAAGAAAGCTTCAGAAGTTGGAAAGAACTAAGAGATGAGTGAGGAAAGAATTCCGTTGCGCGGATTGCGTAACCTGTTGCGCTATAGAACTAGCAGCACAGAGGGTTGCATGTGTAGTAATGTTAACTCTGACTCATACAGCGTGTTGCATGGATGACGATGTCCGTATTGATGAATTCGAGCAGCGCAATTGGGTGCACAGGTAGAAAAGTTAAGTCCACGGCTGCGCGGGCTGCGTAACCAAAGATAAAGACAAATTAAAATGAACGGTTGAGATTGATGTGAAGTGGGGCCCATGGCACTAAAATCGATGTGCCACACCTGCGAAGGCTTATAAATACCCCACTCTCCTCTTCATTTGGGACGAAAGGTTTTCTAGAGGAAGGCAGAGCTCTGAAGATAGATTGAAGGTGCGCAGACGAGTTGGTTGCGCGGGCCGCGCAACCAACAAACTTGGTTGTACTGACCTCGTAATAGGTTCCGTAATTCTCGCCCTCACGTATTTCATTGTGCTGACCGCGCAACAAGTATTCCAGTTGTGCGGGTCATGCAATGAGGTCATCATGTGACCAAGGCAAAAAGTGGACGAAATGTTGTCGAAATCACGGAAGTGCAATCTTCACTGCTTCAAAACTCTCTCCTTTTCACAATGGACGAGTTCAAAAGAGAGATGGGTTAAATAACTTCAATATACCTCCTAAGTCTTGGGAGATGACTAAAGTTGCTGTCGAAATGCTACCGAATTCAAGATTCGACATACAAGCTTTATTGATTACAATATTTGTTCATTTCTAAGTATTTTATCTTAGAATCAAGGGATTTGAAAGGGATGTATATAAACTTAGAATTAATAAGTGTCATAATTGTTGTATGAAATCTCTTTGTTATATTTGAATAAAGTAATTCCCCTGAATCGAGATGCATTTGTTTCTTGTTCGAAACAAAATGGCGACTCTACTGGGAAAATTACTTTATTTTCAATAATAGCATTGAGAGTATCATAGAATTCTCATGACTTTTTTTTGGTGTCTTCTGGCGCCAAAATGGTGACTCTCAGTGGGAACATCCCCCCCTTCATCTCTAAGATAGAATATTTACTCTATAAATACTAATTACAAACATGCTTTGTTATTGAAGCTTTCGAATCCTACTGTTAATCAGGAGCGATGGTGACTCCTGCGAGAAAAGTGAAGTTTTGTTTTACTCCTATGGGGTTCACAATAGAATGCATGCTGGATCCACCTCAAGAACACGTGACTCAACAGCCTGCAAGCGAGCACAGTTTGACTCAAGTTACAGCCAGGGTTGTATCTGCTTCACCTCCGCTATTGGAAGGAGATAAGGAATGGACCCTAGTGATGACTCATCGGATGAGAGCACAAAGCGCGAGGAACCCCCGAATAAACCTGCCTTCACCAAGGGTTAGAGGCCCTGTGACGCATAACGCCGCTAGAAGAAATCCTGAACTTGCTCCTCCTGCGATTTACCTAGAACAAATAGTTCCACAGTTAACAGTGCGTGACTTTCCAGTTTTAATTGCCCCGAGGGCCCAATGGACAAAGGAGCAGAAAGGTAAAGCGATAGTGAGGGGCCCACCAATGTCTGTGTCCTCGCAGGAAAGATCGCTGATCACCGTATCACCTCAATCGATCGATCGCACAGAGAGTATGCAAGAATCGAACGATACCCCACTTTCTCCTCCCTTTGCAAGCCCTGTGATGTCAACATATCCATGCTCTATTCCAGCTACAACTTCATCAAAAGGCACGGCTTCATCTTAAAGTAGAGAAGACGCAATACATATGGCTGAAATGAACCGAGAGAATGTGTCATCTGCTGAAGATCATATTAATGAGAAGGCAGAAACACAAAGGACACTGATGGATGAATGCAGAAGCCTTAGGGAAGCCTTAGGCGCATAATGTGGCCCAGATTGTGGCTCCTTCAATGACAGGTGCAACAAATGGACATGAAAACCATCTTGAACACTCCCATCAACAAGGGGCAGGATCAAGAGGATCCATCCCAGTTGCGAGAACTGTAACACAAGACGATGTAAGACAAGTCGTCGAAGAAGCCATCAGAATAGAAAGAGAGCGTGCAAGTACTGGCCGTTTCAGATACCGTACGCCATACCCAAGGGAAGTAGAAGACATCCCCTTTCCAGCCAACTTCAAGCATCCAGATTTTCAGAAGTTTAACGGAGAGGGGTCACCGGAAGAACACTTAATGCATTTTATCACCAACATGGGAAATTTCTCTACGATACCTCAGTATTGCTTGCGGTTATTCGGGTCATCACTGACAACCAAGGCATTCCGATGGTATTCCAATTTAGCTCCAGGGTCTATATGTACATTGGAAGAGATGTAAGATGCTTTCATGTGAAACTTCTTTTCTTCAGAACGTGACTTTAGCATCACAGAATTGGCTTCCGTCCGTCAGAAAGAAGGAGAATCAGTGGAAAAGTTTATAGATAGGTGGAAGACACTAGGCGCTTCGTGCAGGAAATTTTCATAAGAAAAGGAACAAGTTAAGATGTGTTTGAATTCTATGGAAACGGGTATTACATTTGGACTCACCAGCGCTGACATCCGAACTTTCCGTGACTTGGCCACCAAAGCCCACACCTTGGAATTAATGACCCATAAGATGCCAGCTTTTCACCATGAAGCAAGTAAAAGAATACCCAATAGGATGGCTGCTAATAGCATTGAGCATGATCAAAGAAGGAAAGATGCAAGGGATTCAAGAGAGAAGAGGCAAATAGAGAAGAAAGGAAGCAACCAAGAAATAGATATGACAGAAAAAGGGTTAGGATGCTTAACTCTCACGAAGGGTTCAATTTTGACAAAGAAGATGTCATTCCTATGATGAATCAGTTGCTAAAAGCCGACACAATATCATTACTAGAACCCAAGCATCTTGAATACGTGACAAGAACCAGAGAAAGGGATTTCTGCCGTTATCATCGCCTGATAGGGCACCTGATGGAAAATTGCTACACACTGAAGTGTATAATACAACGAATGATAAACAAGGGAGAAGTAGTGATTGGTGAAGGAAAAGAAAAGGGTACCATGGTAACTGTGAATATGCTCATAATACGGGAAAGGTCCCAAGATGAAAAGGAGAAAAGAGGTCACAAAGCTATAAAGAAGGTAGCGACGATCACAATGAAATCAAGAAAGAATATAATGAGTCCTGTAAAACAGAAAGCAGGGGGCATAAGAAAAGAAGTCATTGAAAGACAGCCCAATGATGACCAGAATGAAAAGAAGAATCAAGGGATAAATGTGACTGACGATGTGGTGAGTCATTTGAAAGGGATTCTGGCCCAATTAAGCATCTATGATGCACTTAAGCTATTTGAGGAATTTTGACAAAGCCTGGTCCAAGCATTGTCTGACTGTAATGTCAGAAAGACTTTGCTAGCGGAGATGGAACACGCCGAGGATAATGAGCTAGAAGATTATTTACCGGTCATCTCCTTCTTTGATGATAATTTGATTTGTGAAGCGGAGCATAATAGACCGCTAATGATAGAAGGACATATCTGTGGGAGGAAAGTTAAACGAATTATGATAGATAATGGATCTGCAGTGAATCTCCTGCCACTGTCAATGTTGAGTAAGTTAGGTTACCGATGAACAGATCTGCGCCCTAGTGGAATGATGATACAAGGCTTCAATTAAGATGGGCAACGCACGCTCAACAAGATTACAGTGACACTAGAAGTAAGAGAGCTGACTACTGACGTCATATGCCATGTTATAAATGCCACAACGACGTATAATCTTCTCCTAGGGAGGCCATAGATACATCAGCATGATATCGTGCCCTCCATGCTACACCATTGTTTTAAATACTGTAAAGGTGGAGTACAGTACAAAGTAATGGCTGCCACTACACCGTATACAGAAGTCGAATCCTTCTTCGGAGATGCCAGCTATTATAAAGGGTTCGCTAAAGAAGAAAAAGAGAACAATGAAAGCGGAGCCCCAGACAATACCCAAATAAGTGCAGTAAAAGAAGAAATAAACAAAACAGGACTGACCAGAACTGCTGAAATAAAGAAGAAATTTTATTTCGTGCCGAAGCATTTAAGACAACCGGGACAACTGTCGTTGACCCTGGTGTCACCTGAGTAGTTAAAAATATTATGATCCAACTACACAATGCCATTGCCACATGTTGAAAAGAATAAGCCATTCCCGACTGCTCCGGGGAGATTTCAGGTCAAAGCCAGCATAAAACATAAAAAACCAATAGAATTTTATGTTGCAGTAGAATCAAGGGCCGAAGAAGAGAAAGAAGAAAATGTGTATCACGGCAAGTTAACACTGCAAGATCTCGAAAAATATAGCCCGAAGAGCAGAAAAATGATGAGAAACATGGGCTTTAATTGTGAAGAGCCCACTGGTTTGAATCATGGGAAAGGTATCCAAGTTCCTATTGGCGTTAGTCAAAAAAAGTGAAGAAAGTTCCAAGGATTGGGAATAGTAAATATAGTTACAGCGGGGTAGTTGTCAGAGGAGAGTCTCAAGACAATAAAACAACCTGAAATGGCACCAAAACAGATAGAAGACGGGGGGCAGCCGATAGCAGATAGCTTGCAAGAAGTAAATCTGGGTACGGAAGAGGAGCCAAGAAATACATTCATCAGTGCGGCCTTTCCAAACAGGAGTCAGAGGAGTATGTCCAAATGCTCAAAGAAAATAAAGATGTCTTCACAGGGACGTATGAAGAGATGCCAGGCTTGGAACCCTCTGTAGCAATGCATCGATTAAATGTATCGAAAGAGAAGAAACCAATTAAACAAGCACAAAGACGATTTCATCCGAACTTGGTTCCCTTGATAGAAGAAGAAGTGAACAAATTGATAAAAGTCAGGTTTATCAGGGAAGTCAAATATCCTAAATGGATATCGAACATTGTCCCGGTGAAAAAGAAAAATGGCCAAGTCAGAGTTTAGGTGGACTTTAGAGACCTAAACGAGGCCTGTCCGAAAGATGATTTTCTCCTTCCAATAACGGAGTTACTGAATGATAGCACCACTCAGCTGTCATATCTTTCATAGACGGTTACGCAGGGTATAATCAGATTAGAATGGCACCTGAAGATGAAGAAGCGACAGCATTCAGAACATCATTGGGAATCTATTGTTACAAAGTTATGCCGTTCGGTCTCAAGAATGCCGGAGCAACATATCAAAGAGAAATGCAAAATATCTTTTAAGACATGATGCATAAGAATGTTGAATGTTATGTCAATGACTTGGTTGTCAAGTCAGGAGATCATCAGGAGCATCGTGAACATTTGGCATCTGTCTTTCGATGGCTTAGAAGGAAGCAGTTAAAAATGAACCCAGACAAATGTGCATTCGGAGTATCTTCAGGCAAGTTCCTTAGTTTCATTATCCGGAATAATGGCATTGAGATCGATCCAGGTAAGATCCAAGCTATTCAAAATATGCCACCACCGAAGACATTGAAAGAATTAAAAAGTCTGCAGGGAAAATTAGCCTATATACGCCGTTTCATTTCAAATATAGCAGGGAGATGTCAACCGTTTTCTGAAGAAAGATATAGAATTTGTGTGGGACCAAGCTTGCCAAAATGCATTTGACTCAATCAAAGATTTGTTGAAATGGCCGCTAGTACTGGCTGCTCTAACAAAAGGGAAACCACTAATTCTGTACATATCCACGGCTAAGAGTTCTTTAGGAGCATTGCTGGCTCAAGTGAATGAAACCGGAAAAGAAATCGCTCTTTATTATTTAAGCAGAACTCTAATGGGGGCAGAACGTAATTATACACCAATCGAGAAAGAGTGTTTAGCGTTGAAATTCACAGTTCAGAAGTTGAGACACTATTGTCTCTCTCACCCCATAACTTTGATCTCGTGGGTGGATCCCATAAAATTTTTTATGACAAGGCCAATGCTAAGTGGAAGATTGGCTAAATGGATGTTGTTGCTTTCAGAATATACTATTACTTATGAACCGACAAAGGCAGTAAAAGGTCAAGTGGTGGCAGATTTCCTCGCAGCACATCTCGCGGCAGAACATGAAGCTATAAATGAGGACTTCCCAGATGAACAAATAATGTTAGCTAAGCCACAAAGTCCGTGGAAGATGTACTTTGATGGCGCTTCCTGAACATCAAGAGCAGGGGCAGGAGTGATATTCGTTACTCCTCAAGGTGACTTGTTACCTTACTCCTTTATGTTGGGTACTACATGCATGAATGATGAAGCGGAGTATAAAGTCCTCATCATTGGAATGGAAATAGCTTGAGAAATGAAGATAAAAATGCTGCATATCTTTAGAGATTCTGAGTTGATTATAAATCAACTAACAACTGAATTCGAAGTACGAAAACAGGAGCTTTTGCAGTACTGTCAAAAGGTGCAACAGTTACTAGATCAGTTCTATCACATCGAGATTAAACATGTATCGCGGTCTGAAAATGCGAAGGCAGACGCTCTAGCTAGCCTAGCCGTAGCCCTATCTTGCTCAAATTGAAATCCTCTCCAAATAACAATTGAAGAGAGAAGGTTTTTTCCATCTGAAGAAATCATCAGAGAAGCCACTAAGACGCTTCCTGTATCATGTTTGGAGATAACGACAGATGATTGGCGCCAACCTTTCATCGATTATCTCAAATATGACATCTTTCCAGAAGATTTAGTAGAGAAATAGCAAATTAAGCAACGGTCAAAGAGGTTCCTTATATGCGATGAAGTATTATATAGAAGATCGTATAATGGGATGATACTGCGTTACTTAGCCGAGAGGGAGGTGAATTAAATATTACGAGAAACGCATTCTGGAGAATATGGGGCACATCAAGCTGGTCGAAAGCTGTTCCATAGAATACATCGAATGAGATATTATTGGCCTTTCATGTTTAAAGACACGATTGATTATGCAAAGTAGTGTCATGAATGCCAGATTCATGAGAATGTCATACATGTTCCTCTAGAAGATCTGCATCAATCGGTCACCTCTTGGCCCTTCTCGGCTTGGGAACTAGACATTATTGGTCCTATAAATCTGCCATCATCCAAACGAAAGTAATATATATTGACAGCAACAGATTATTTCTCCAAATAGACAGAAGTAATTTCCTTACGCAATGTTAAAGAAAGAGATGTCGTTAATTTCATCCATCACGGTATCATATACCACCATAGTATCCCGAAGAAGATTGTTACAGATAATGGCACCCCTTTTAAGAATAGGGGTATGGAAAAACTCTGTCAGAAATACAGCATTCATCATTCATTTTCAACACCTTACTATCCACCGGCTAATGGATTAGCAGAGGCGTTTAATAAAACGATAGTCAAGATACTAAACAGTGGGTGAGAATAAACGTGACTGAGACGATAAATTATAGGAGGCTTTATGGGCATATCGAACTACTCACCAGACATCGACGAATGCAACGCCGTACTCCCTAGTATATGGCATGGAAGCGGTAATTCCAATTGAAATACAAGTAGAATCATTCAGAGTGGCGGTACACCAGGCCATAACAGATGATGCCAATGCAAAGATGAGGTTGAAAGAATTAGACTTGCTTGATGAAAAATGGCTGGCAGCCCAACAACGATTGCAATCATATCAAGCCAGAGTATCGGCCGCCTTCGATAAACATGTTAAATATCGTTCGTTCAAGAAAGGGGATATGGTACTGATACTTAAAAGACCTATAGTGGTCACCCGTCGAATAGGGGGTAAGTTCGAGCCCAAATGGGATGAACCCTATATAATAAAAGAAGTATATTTCAATGGCGCGTACAGAGTTGTAGACCAAAGTGGACAGGGCATCGGTATACCGGTCAATGTTCACTTCATAAAGAGATACCATCCCTGAAGATGTTACTAGTTTTGACTCAGAACATCACCAGCATAATGATTTTGAATCAAAAGGGGCCAAGAATGAGCAAGGCTATGTCTATGTGTTATCTAGAGAATAAATAAAGAAGAAGTTTGCAAGCATATCAAGACTAAATATTAAACAGACAGTATGAAAAGAAAATGATCAGAAAAGAAAGTGACCATCATTATTATCAAGTGAGCTCTGAAAAATCCTGTTGGATTTGGTATCATCACCATACTAATATATTACAAGCAGCACAGATGGGTTCTCCTGAAAATATTAGTGAAAGTGGTGATATATCAACCTCAAGCAGAGAAGTTTATCATTCTCGCAGTACAGCAATGATGATCATTCTCAATCAGAGAGTAACGACAAGGATCATACCCGTTGTTGTCTTTATAATCATTCAAGGCAGTTTAGTCAAGTCCCAAGAAGGCTAAGTCCAAAAAGGACTAAGTCTCCAAGACCCAAAAAGGCCAAGTCCTAAAAGGACAAAATCTTAAAAGGGGACCATCTATGCATGAGACCTATCATTTTAACCATTCGGGCAGCAGCGAGAAGCCAGTTGCCTTAAAAAGTCCGTGAAGGCCATCGTATGCATACCCATGCGAGCAGACGATGAAGCCAAGGACGTCAAAAGTTCGTGAAGGCTAGTCACGCGTGTAAGTCCAATGTCGTTTGTATAGCTTTCTGGCAGTGTCACGGGGAACAGAGGTCAATGCCCTCCCGTGAATGGGTCAGACCTTGTAGACAAAGAAAAAGCGGGCTGCAGTGTGCACTCTTTGGACCATGTCCATAGATAGGCCAACCATGCGTAAGACCCTCCAGATTTAGGGAATCGATTCTAGTAGTAACTCATGAGGAAGGGCTTAAACCTACTCATTGATAGACTGGCGGCTCTGGATTTGGAACCCCAAAGGTCACCTTGTGAGCTCTGTGAACTCTAGAGAGTTACCATGCCCAACCCTGTCCGTAAATCCTACCCGAGCTCACGGCCCCGGTAGCTTCACTGGGCCCCTCTGATGGATCGCAGTTTGTGAACTCACTAGGCAGTGAGGAGTCCAGTGAACTCAAGAGAGTTACAGAGACCATCACGTAAGACCTGACTCTCCCAAGAGTCTATGAAGTTTGCTCCACTACTTAAGAGCTGAAACTGTGTGTGCTCCACTACTCAAGAGCTTAAACTGTGTGTGATTGACTAAATTAAAATTTAGTACCGCCAACTAGGACAAGGATCATCTAGGAAATCCCTTGCTAACAAAGCATAAAAGGATATAAAAGTATATATGATGCATCAATAATATAGTGAATAATCAAAGCATGCATTGCTTAAATAAAGCAAAAGCATCATTATATCATTATTAAAATAGCATGACAAAACTTGTATCATTTGTAGTTCTGAAAGCAATCATAATGGCAAAACAAAATAAAACCATATTACAATTCTCCTGTGATGCCTAATGTTACCAAGTATTGTTGTAAATTTTCTTGGAAATTAACTTGGGCAGCAGCATGTTCCAAACCAGCAGTTGAGATCATTCGTGCAGGATCAGGGAGGCCAGCCAATTTCTCTTCCAATGAGACTATGAGTTCTTCATTCTTTATCAATTTAGACCTTTTAAAGTCTACGGAATGAAAACTGCAGTCTATCTTTTCTTGTGTCCTCTCGATATTTAGTCTCTCCTCTAAACTTTACCTTTCCAGCTACGCAATCTCTTGCTTCAAAAGAGAAATACGATTCTGGATGTTTGTTATCAATAAAAGTCTTCAGTTGTTCTCACAAAGATGATTGTTCTTGATCGTGGCGAGACACAATTGGAGCGAGCTAAGAGATCTTCTCTTTAGAGTATGCAAGTTGCTTCTTATACTCTAAGGTTTCAGGTGGGGTTGGTCTCAGTCGAAGACAAAGCGGTTCTTGAATTATGATACCTTAAGAGGGCATTAAGCACAATAGAAATGTCGACTTTGACCATTCATGTGGCGCTATCCAGTACTTCCAAAGGAGCAATAAGATTGGGCCATTGATCAGGATCTTTAAACATTTTGACAATCGCTAACATGGAATTCTTGATCAATGCTAATTTATATGGGGAAACTTTTTCAAAAGACAACGTATTTACCGAAGTTCCTATGGAGCCAGAGCTTGCTGCACCACCTTGAGGTATATTCTCTGTCAAGACATAAAAAATATGAAATTACAATAAAATTTCATGTGCAGGAAATATAAAGGAATGAAGATAGGAGAAAGAAGTACCTCTTGCTGATATAGGAATAGCAAGTGATTCAGTATCACTAGTCAAAGGAGACCTAGGAACCACCATTTCAGCAAAAGAAGGGGTCATAGCTTCAGTGCTTGAAACAACAACGGTGGAAATAAGCGGCACAGTTGGCACTAGAGAAGCCATTTCACATTCGGTGCTTGAAGCAACCGTAACCAGAGTGGGAAAATTAGCAGGCTTCGTTAGGAAAGAAATTCCGCGTATCACTGAGATTGGAGGAACTGAAAACCTTGGTGAAGCTCTTGGCATTACGAATGGCAAGTTCGAAGGAGAGGCGTTGTTTGCTCCTGCATCTGCGGCTTGATTGCCTAAGATAAAACGTGTGAGATAAGGAAGAAAGAGAAAAAGGATGAAGGCAAACAATGATAATAAAACTTTCTTACATGGTGAGTCCCCGTATTCCCCATAATCAAGGAGTTCACCCTCTTCCTCCTCTGCGATAGGTGAAATTCTCACAGGTGCGGCTCCGAAAGTCGGGGGCATGTACCCCTCATCAATTGAAGCCTCCCTCATGGCTGTATCATTATTTTCACTGATATCAACTTCTCCTTCTTCATAATCGTCATCTTCATCTTCTTCTTCCGTTACACTTTCATCTGAGGTAATACCTTCGGATGAAGAAGATGAACTCTCATCACTGGAATCTTTTTCACTTGATTCTTCAATAATAAATTATTTCCCTTTAGAGGGAAGAGATTGCTGGCCTTCTAGTACGATCTCTATAATGGTTACAACTGGAGGGACTTGAGCTACAATCCCTGCTTGGGGAGAAAATTGGGCACGGACCCTAGATCTAGTCATCGGGGAAGAAGCCGGTTGCTGTGGAGACAAGCGGGTCCTAGAAACAGGTGAAGGCATCGATTATTGTTGAGGATGAACCGAAGAAGAAGGCTGGTAGGGAGGATTGTCGACATTCTCTGGCTCAGGGGTGACCTCTTCTACAACTCCCCTTCGTGGGCATTGGAGAGGGATTTGTTCGAATTCACGGGTGTCACCGTACACTGTCTAGCCCTTGAGGGTATTGTCAGGTTTTATTTCATGAATAGGCTCATCTATGGAGATGTATACGCACTGATGCCCAGCCGAGAGTGCATGACTTGTCTTAGTAATGAAACTGACCCCGAGTTCAATAGCACGGCCCTTGATTGAAGGAGGAGGAAGCCATACAGGCTTATTCATTGGTTGACTCTTCCTAACTAAATGGGATTGGTGTACCCACCATCTCATATGATTATATGATGCCCTGGGGATACAATTGTAACCTGGAATGATGAAAGAAGAATTGGCTTGACCCAGTAGCTGTTTTCAGATCATTACCCAATTGAAAGGGCTAGTGTCATAGCTCCGCATCCTTCTGGTTACGAGTCCACAATCTTACGGCACTCCTTAATCAAAACTAAACTGGCTGGGGAAGCGGCTTGGATAGTACGGCTCGCGTCAGAATTTAGTCCTCTCTCTCAACGAGAGGCTGCATGATTTAATCGCTATAAAGAAAATCCTTTCCTCTACTGAAAGCGAGTCCGTATCTATTTTCTCCATATCCACGGTGTAGTGAGGTAGGCTGAAATGGAAATAGTTAATTTTATCATTTGAGGCAATGACATCCTTCGCCCAGTCATAGGATATTTTCGCCATAGACCTTTTTTAGAAGAAATAAAGAGGAACCTGAGAAGGGTGGATGTAGGACTTCTCAGGTGCTTCAAAGGTCTAAGGGAAGGAAACACCAAGCCAACCGAGAAAATAGTTTCATGGCATATATGTTGAGGCAGAACTGACAGATGAGCTTTTTATGTGGCATCCGATCTCTCCAAAGCCTTTATAGATCGAACAGAGTACTGGAGGAGTGAGAGAGAATTTGGTTCCTTCAACCATAGCGCCTGCAACGACAAACAGAGATGGGCGGATGACATCTGCGGATTTAGAACTAGGGAAGACTACCACACTCAGCCAATAAGCGATGAGCGCCGCAAGTTCCCCGTAATCTGAATAGTCAGCGTGGCCTTTTACGTTCTTACGAAGACGTTCAATTTCCCGCGAACGGTCACCGTTAAACCTGAAAGATGAACAAAGAAAGGGTAGGTTATATAGATATCAAGCTGCGAGAAGAAGAGATGTAGGAAGAGGATTCTCACTTGAAAGCTCAACTGAAATGAGCTAGCCATAACATGGGATGGATTTTTTGAATGTTTGGGAACTTAGACATTTCCCTAAACAGCTCTATGGTTGACTCGAAAATGGAGGGGACTCAATCGGGTGAGGTCACGAAGGCAAATTCCTCGTTGGTAGGAACAAATTCATCAAAATATTTTCCTGTTATTGGCAATCCAGTGATCCTATAGATATCCCAGAGGGTAATACTCATTTCCCCTTCTGGTAGATGGAAGGAATTGGTGGATGGACACCAGTAGTTAAGGAACGCCTTTAGGATAGAAGCTTCTTTGCAGAACAGGGATGATGTGGCTTCAATGGCTTGGAAGATGTGGACCCTTGAAAAAGCTCCAGCGTACTTTGCCAGTATTGAGGTTGCCCACTTGGAGTAATAGTTGCATGGAGTAAGGAGACCTCTCGTTCTGAACTCTTTTGGACTCCATATAAGCGTACGGTGGCTGAAAAGCTATTTAAGCATCTCGTAGAAACAGGTGGGGTATAAGCTGTGGAAGTCTTAGGTCGGAACGAGAAAGATCATAAGGAGGATATCTCCTACTTTCTGCCTCGGCTTGGGTGGCTGTAAAATGCCCTCCAGTAATCTTAGCTCTTTGAAAGACCAGGATTCTGAATACGCTAGCCTTTCTGCGGTACGGTGGTCTCTAGGCTCGTAGACTAGCATAGAATAGTGGCGATGAATGATGACTGGGATTGAGATGATGCCCTGTCTATAGAGATTGTCGAATCTGATGGAACCCTGAATTTCACGGATAGATTCCCAGGAGTTGTTAAGTCTCTTTCTGTTGTGCTCCTTTATTTTCTCCTGGAATTCTTAGGCCTTGTTGCAGCGGTGCTTCTTGGGTCTGGAAGGGGGAGGAGTATCCTCTCGAGCAGGTGGCCTCTGGCTACTCGTACAATAGTGGGCTGTTATTTTTAGCCATTTCTCCCATACATATTCATGGCCATGCTTGGGAGGCCTCTCGAGATCGCCCATGATTATAGCTTGACGAGTGAGAGATGGAAGCGATTCGATGCAGGAAGAGAAATTAAAGGTAGGAAGAACGGGCTCTTTTATATGGGAGGGATGCCTAGGTGTGGTCTTGAACCATTTACGAGAGGGTTGAGCAGGAGAAGACAGTGATTCGGTTGCTTGAGGGGTTGCCGAATGATAGGCTTCGGTATTTGGGAGTTCCTGATGAGAAGGTTGCTCAGAGGGAGGGTGTATCATAACAAAGGTCTTTTTGTACGAGCCATGGTTCAATGAAGTTGGAAAAGTTAGAAGAACAGGCTAAGTCAGAAAGAACTCAGTTGCACGGATCGCGCAACGAACGGGGCATGCACGAGTAGTGCAACAACATAAAGTGTTGCGCTATGAAAAATCGTTGCACGAGTCGTGCAACTAATCACGGTTGCGTGGGTGCGAAAAAATTCAAAAACAAAGTTTTATTCTAAAGTGGTGAATGAGGAAATGATAGAGGCTGGGCTATTTATAGAAGTAGGGCTCGAGTACCGTACACGAATTTTCATTGCGCGGGTCAAGCAACGACCATGAGTAATGATAAAATTTGGTTGAAGATTGATCCGCCTACTTTGATTTAGGGAAACAAAGCAACGGATCAAGGGGGCATCTGTTGCGGCATAAAAAATCATGAAGAAAGCTTCAGAAGTTGGAAAGAACTAAGAGATGAGTGAGGAAAGAATTCTGTTGCACGGATCGCGCAACCTGTTGCGCTATAGAAACAGCAGCACAGAGGGTTACACGTGTAGAAATGTTAACTCTGACTCACGCAGTGTGTTGTGCGGATGACGATGTCCATATTGGTGAATTCAGGCCACATAACTAGGTGCGTGGGTAGAAAAGATGAGTCCACCACTGCACGGGCCGCGCAACCAAAGACAAAGACAGATTAAAATGTACGGTTGAGATTGATGCGAAGTGGGGCCCATGGCACTAAAATCGAGGTGCCACACATGCAAAGGCCTGTAAATACCCCACTCCCCTCTTCATTTGGGATGGAAGGTTTTCTAGAGGAAGGTGGAGCTCTGAAGATAGATTGAAGGTGCGCAGACAAGTTGGTTGCACGGGCCGCGTAACCAATAAACTTGGTTGCGCTGACCTCGTAATAGGTTGCGCGATTCTCGCCCTCACATATTTCGTTGCGCTGACCGCACAACAAGTATTCCAGTTGCCCAGGTCGCGCAACGAGGTCATCATGTGACCAAGGCAAAAGGGGGCCGAAATGCTGCCGGAATCACGGAAGTGCAATCTTCACTGCTTCAAAACTCTCTCCTTTGCACAATGGATGAGTTCAAAAGAGAGATGGGTTAAATAACTTCAATATTCCTCCTAAGTCTTGGGAGATGACCAAAGCTGCTGTCGAAATGCTGCCGAATTCAAGATTTGATATACAAGCTTTATTGATTACAATATTTGTTCATTTTTAAGTATGTTATCTTAGAATCAAGGGATTTGAAAGGGATGTATATAAACTCAGAATTAATAAGTGTCATGATTGTTGTATGAAATCTTTTTGTTATATTTGAATAAAGTAATTCCGTCGAATCAAGATGCATTTGTTTCTTATTCAAAACAGTATCCAAAGTGACCTTCTCTAAAGGTCAACCTAAGGTCAGTTATACCTCAATAGTGAAGTAAGGACATTAAAACTTAAATACCAGTGACCTTGAGTATCATGAAGATTGAGTTCTTTAACTTGAGATCTTCAGCTTGAAAAAGTTCTGAGAACTTGATCTCAAAAGCTTCTGAGATCTTCAACTTGAATAGCTTATGAGAACTTGAAAGCTTTTGAAATCTTGACCTTCGAGATCTTCAACTTGAAAAGCTGTGCTTGTCTACTCGAAGCCAAACTTGTATCTTGAATAGATCTTTTGTTCATCACATAAACAAGCTTTAATGTAGTGTCTTCGTCACCACAAATTTGACAATCACAAGGGGCTATTCACTATAGCACTTACAATAAATCATCCTGGACTGAAGATTAGCCCGTTTCCACTCTTTTAAAGGCTTGCACTAGGTGATTTAGTGTTGATTATCTCAATTAGACAGTTAGTTCTCATTTAGTTGTATTAGTTAGTATCACGAGGTTATTTAAAGTCAGATAGTTATTTTTGGTTAGATCGTTAGTTTCAATTGGGGGGTGATTCATCCTATTTAAATTTGAAATTTATGCAAGGAAGAAGATATATATATATATATATCTTCTTCCTTGCATAAATACATGTATCATGGAGATGTATTCTAAAAAAAACCCTACATAAACATTACTTGTGTTGCCACCTTTTATTACATGAGAAAAACTTTGATACTTTGGCAGAGTTTGGTGATTGATAGGCAGGCACATTACTTGGAAATTTCTCACGAAGTGGCATATGAGTAGTCAAAATAAATGGATTCAGATTCGGCAATCACTCCTCTGAAAATGCTCCGTGGAGCCCACCACTATACATGTATTTTATCCACCTTGTTCATCCATTTTGGATCATTGTTATAGGGCATGAACCCAAAAATGAAGCAGATCCAAATCTCAGGTAGACCACACCACAACAAAACAACATTAATTGAATGCTCACTATTAAAAAGTTCCTAAGGCCTACTATAATGTTTATTTTCCATCGAACTTCTTGATCAAGTCACAAAGATTAGGACAATGCGAAAACACAAATATTAGCTCGATATAAAACTTGAGTGCCCCCAAGAAATTTTGAATGATGAGCATTTAATCATCATTATTTCTTACGGTGTGGTCCAAATGAGATTTGGATATCCGCCTCTTTTTTGGGGATAATGCCCTTAAAATGAACTAGAAAAATGGATGGATGGCATGGATATAACACATACATCATCATGGGGCCCACAACATCAAAAGGAGTCACTAGGGAATCCTGAGTCCAAAATAAACCGTCCAAATTATAGTGTTAAAGCATAGATTTATCATGTTCTGTACATTAACCTTAGTAGACCATCTCACTATCAAATTAGTGGACATTTATTAGATGGTTTAAAATGAAAAAAAAGCCCAATAGTCCAATTTCCACAAGGAATTGGCCACGATTATCTAAGGTTAGGATTGTGCAAATGATCTGACCTCAGGGATTGTGACTTGAAGCTAGTGTACTACTTAACTTAGTCAGTTTTATTTGAGTTAACATATGTGTGTATATTTTCAAAATTCCATGCTATCCGGTATCAAATGGGTAGGAGCTATTTTTTTTCCAATGCTAATGACCCATAACACCAATTAAAAAGTGTCATATGTAATATAAAATGAATATATATATATATATATATATATATATATGGGTTGTTACAATCTCCCCACCTAAAAAATTTTCATCTTCGAAATTGTGCCTGAGTGAGGTTATCGAAAAGGTGTAGATACTTTTCTTTTATCTCTGCTCAACGCTCCCACCTTGCCTCCTCGATTCCGTGGTAAGACCAAAGAATCTTCACTAATGGAATGGTTTTGGTGCACACAATTTGCTCCGTATGATCCAATATGCGAACTGGGGCTTCGATGTAGCTAGCGTCATCGTTCAATTCAATCTCTGCTGATGATATGAGTGCATTCGATTCATATTTCTTCAATGTAGATATGAGGAAGACGTTATGAACATTGGAAAACTATGGTGTTAGAGCCAAGTGGTAGGTAACAGCTCCAACCCTGTCGATGACCTCGAAAGGCCCAATGAATCAGGGAGAGAGTTTTCCTTTCTTCTTGAATCACATGAGACCTCTCATAGGAGAGATCTTCAAGAATACGTGATCGCCGACTGTAAATTCCAGATCTCATCTATGATTGTCCGCGTAACTCTTTTGTCTGCTCTGAGTCGTGCGCAGGCGCCTTCGGATTAGGTCAATCTTCTCTGTAGTTTCTTGGACTATCTCTAGTCCCAATAAGTTCCTCTCTCCAACTTCCTCCTAGCAATGTGGTGCTCGGCAAGGTCATCCGTATAGAGCTTCGAACGATGTCATGACGATGCTAGTTTGAAAGCTGTTGTTATATGCAAATTCTACAAGATGGATATGATCGTCCCAACTGCCCTTGAAGTCCAACATGTAGGCTCTCAACATGTATTCTAGCACCTAATTCACCCTTTCGATCTGCCCGTCTGTCTGGGGGTGAAATGTTATGCTAAATTTCAACTCTGTACCCAATTCTTCTTGTAGCCTTTTCCAAAAGGTGGAGGTGAACCTGTTGTCACGATCTGACACAATTTCTCGTGGAATACCATATGCATGAACAATCTCCCGAATATACAACTTAGCTAAGTCATCAACTGAATTACACATATAGGGAGGAATTGGGCTGACTTGGTAAGTCTATCAACCATCACCCAGATGGAGTCATGGTTCCCACGGGTCTTTAGGAGTCCTGAGATGAAGTCCATGCTGATACAGTCCCACTTCCATTTGGCGAGGGGCAATGGTTGCAAAAGACCTAGTGGCTTATGGTGTTCTACCTTTACTTGATGGTAGGTGAGACACTTTGCAACGTATTTCGCGATATCCCACTTCATATTATCCCACCAGTACTAACGACTGACATCCTGATACATTTTTGTACTGCCAAGTTGAACGGTGAGACGGGATTTATATGCTTCGCCCAGTATCTCCTATTTTAATTCCAGTAACTTCGGTACATAGATACGGCCTTGGTATCTCAGGCCGCCATCCAAGCTGGCATACCAGTCCTGCATTCCTTCACTTACGCACCTCAGCCTCAACTTCTTCAGTGATTTGTCCTGATCATGCGATTCGATGATACGACGAATTAAGGTTGGTTCCACAACCAATGAAGCTCCTAGAATACTTGGTCCTTTGAAAGATAATTATGCATCATCATCCTGAATAGAATCCAGGGTCTCTCTTGCTCTTACCATGAGACCGGCCATAACTCCGTGATTCTTATTTTGACTCAAGGCATTAGCTACAAGGTTCGCCTTGCCAAGATGATAGGATGCTTCAAATCTGAAGTCCTTCAACATTTCCATCATCAATGTTGTTGCCTGTTCAGATCTTTTTGAGTGAAGATATACTTTAAAGTCTTGTGATCGCAGAATAATTCAAACTCTTCCCCATATAAGTAGTGTCTCCAGATCTTCAAGGTAAAGACTACTACGGTGAGTTCCAGGTCATGGGTAGGATAATTTTCTTCGTGTTTCTTCAACTACCTGGAAGCATATGCGATCATCTTCTCCTTCTGCATGAGTACGTATCCTACCCCCGTCTACGATGCGTCACTATAAACCATGTACTTGGCCCCTTCCTCTAGAAGCATAAGCACGGGGGGTTGTGGTGAGTCTTTTCTTAAGCTCATGAAAAGACGCTTCTGCTTCATGTAACACCCCAGTTCCTAGAACCTAAGTACACTACTCGTTTTTCAAAAACCCGAGTGTTAACCTTTGAAATATCTTAAATTTCACGTACATTTTTTCCTTTATCAGAGTTAAACCATTTAAGTGGAATAAAAACAATTTAAGTAGAAGAGGGAGTCCAAATATACACAACCAAGGTTTCAAGTGGTTACCCAAAAACTTGTACAAACCAGTTTCTTAACTTATTTCAAAATATGATGGTACAAATTTAGACACAAATGAAATTAAGAATAGAAGGTCGTAAGATCATCTGGCTCCTCCTATTCCACATAATCACCGGCATGTGCATCCTCTACATGTCCTGTACACTGGATACTGTTTGATAGCATCAATGGCTATCTAGTGACGTATAACTCCCAAGATTTATCATATCATCAAGATAATTAAGCATAGTTGTCAAAATGGTATAGAATAGTTATTTCAATGAATATCATGGTAATCAGATCAGATTCATCAGATACGCATTCATTAAATAAATTCTACAAAATAATCTTATTTAAATGCATGAATGCATGCACATGCTCACAGACATGGGGATGCACATCCAACTGGTAAAAAGTCACCTAAGGAGAACTAGCCACCCGAAAAAATACTCAAAAGTACGCCTAAGGAGAACTAGCTATCTGGAAAAGACCATGTAATATAGATCACCCAAGGAGAATTAATCACTCGAAAAAGTACACAAGGTACACCCAAGGAAAACTAACTACCCGAAAAAGACCAAATAATATAGATCTCCCAAGCAAAATTAGTCACCTAAAAAAGTACAAAAAGGTACATCCAAGGAGAACTAACCACTCGGAAAAGGCCATAATATATGCCACGAAAATGCAGATTAGCCCAGCCATTATCATTCCAAATTCAAACAATCAATTTAAAAAAGCTCAAAGGTCACTATGGGGGGTCGGTCACCCAGCATAGGTCAACAGCTCAAGCATAGTGTCCCATTCCACCATCCCTGGCTCATGAGACTAATAAATATGATGTTTTAAGGGTAACCCCTTCAACTAATGGCCAATTTTAGTCTAACAAGTGGAACTTACCATCGCAAGATTGTACAAAATAATCCATTAAAGTGCAAAAGGGAAAGTATTCCATAAAAGCCGCAAGGGCCAATGATTCCCCCTAATGGTGTGATTAAAAAGGGATTATTCCTAAAAAGCCATGTAGGTACAAATGATAGACAATGTGGTAAGTCCACGACAAGGACATTCCATTTAATCTATTTGACAGAAAGGCCACTAATTCAAGGACTTCCACAAACATCATAAAATAACTGCAAGTGGGAAAACAAGTCATGAACATTGTCAAAAGTAATTACACATGTAAAGAGGTATATTTGAGACCAATTGCATATTCATAATTGAATATAAATATAACCATCAATCATTATAAAGAATTACTAAATTAGAAACTAGCATTTATCAACACTTTCACTAAGTATTATTTTAGGCAAGAGATTAAATAAGCAAGTTACGCCGACTATTAAGATGTAGAAAAGATTGAAGGGTAATCCTCACCTTTCAAGAGTTGGTTCGTCTCCCGGTAATGCTAGAGATAGGTGTACACACCCTAGGATCAAGATCTAACAAAAATTAGAATGCTTTGAGTGGTTATATTACAACGTAACGAAATTACATGGTTAGGATTGAAGTTTAATGTTTAGATCATACAAATTTTAGGGCTTTATCCAACCATTTAAATCTAAGTATAGGTTTTAGAACTTGAATTCTAACCTTTCACATAAGGAATAAAATAATATTACTAATGATACTTTGCGAATTAATATTAATTTCTCAACAATATCTAATATTGTAAAAATATGAGTTTAATACATGTTATAAATGATAATAAAATTAATAATGATAAAATAAAATTTTAATAAAAACTAATATTAATAATTATACTAACTCAAAATTGTAATGGTAATATCATCTAACAATGATAATGATAATAATTTTAATAGCAATTAATTATTTTAATGACAATGATAACATTATAATAATAACAAAAAGGATAACAAGAGGTGAACATAAATTTTCCTAGTTGCAAAACTCGACCTGATAAGGTCTGACTCGTCGATGAAACAATGGGTCGACTCACTAAGTCAACTCAGTTGGACTCTCTCCTTCTCTATCTCCTTTTCTTTCTTTTTCCTTCTTCTTTCCTTCCCTTTCTTCCTTTCCTTCTCTTTTCCTTTCTTTCTTCCTGTTGGAATACATCCAGTAATGCACGCCCAAGATGATTTGACTCAAATTCAGTTGGACTGAGTCAACTCAGTGCGATTCGAACGGTGGGATAGGGACACCCGCACCCATGCTGCTCTTCTCCCTCACTTCTTCTTCTTTCTTCTTTCTTCCTCCTTTCTTCCTCCTTCCTTTCCATTTCTCTCTGCTTCTCTTTCTCTCTTCCTATTCTTAGCCTGAATAGATCTGGATGTGGCCTAGGCACGACCTAGACTTGGACCGATGAGTCATGAACTCGACTCAACAGCCGCTGCCTTCATTTCTTCTCTCTCATCTAACCCTCTGACCTTCTCTTCCTTCCATTCTACCCACTCTCTCCATTGCCATCTTTCTCTTTCTTCTTTCCTTTCCTTTTTCTCCCACGTCCAATAACAAATCTGGGTATTTCAGCGACTCAACTCGGCTAAACTGAGCTGACTTAGTACGGCACTGCCGAGTCGAGTCCTCTCTCTCTCTCACTCTGTATCTTCTTCCTCCTCATTATCTTGGCCAGCAATGTTTGTGCTCAGATTGAACAACTTGCTAAGGTGAGATGGCATTGATGTAGCCCGATTAGAACCAGTGGCCACCTCTTTCTCTCCTGCTATTTCTCCTCTTCTTCCTTCTTCTTCCTTCTTCTTCTTTTCTAGTTTCTCTTCATCTTCTCCTACTTCTCGATCGCAGGTTATTAACAACTAAACCAAACAAACTCAGCCCTGATTTTGCAATGACTCAGACTGAGTCGACTCCATTTAGGTGCAGCAATGGCAACGACGCTTATTCTCTCTCTCTCTCTCTCTCTCTCTCTCTCTCTTTATCTTTCCATTTTCGAAAGGAGTGCCCTAAAAGGATGCCTTAAATAGGATGTATTAATCTGCTTCTAGAGTATTCTAATGCCAACTAATCCATGGATTAGTTATAAGAGTAATCGCACAATCTGATGATTCTGAGACAATGTGGTCCAACCGTGTTTGCATAGCTATAATTCGACACTACAATGGGACTTCAGATGCTAAGGCCCATTAGATGGATACCTTTGATCAAGGTTCGTGGTCCACAATCAAATGGTGATTTGGGTGGCTGAATGGGGAAGATGATCCCACCGTTAATATTGGATCATGATTTGGTGACTATTCCGCCAATCTGATTTGCATGAATGGTGTGGATTTGATCAATGATCACTGTGGGACCTACCATTTGGAGCGGCTTAAACAAAAAATTGGTGGGTTCTAAGATTTTCGATCTTGGGCAGTTTTCTCATAAGAAGAAGATCTCATGTGAGATCTCCAAGTTGGATGCTTGAGGACGCCCTAGTTTCTAGGGCTAGGATGCATTTAGAGAGGTTGTTAAAGGCGGGAATGGATGGTATTGTGCCAACACAAAAGCAGGAAGATTCCTTCTATAATTTCTCTCTCTTTCTTTTTATAATAACCTAGCTTCTAGGGCTAGGATTTTCCTAAATGAGGGGTTGAGATGATGAAAAGAATCCCAACTCAGATTGCCAGTAAGGTAACGGTAAGAAGAAAATGGAAACTCCTATTTTCGAAAGTGCCGCATGAAGGCTTCTATTGCATTGGGATTTGTGTTCGTATACATGTGCTCCCATGTGTGATATTTTTAGGGTTTTGGTCAGCAGTATATCCGGAGTATGATGAACAACTCAGATCATTGGTTTGGATCTCCTATGGTGCGCCATAGCCATTGCAAATGGATGTCATCCGTTTGAATCTCGTTCGGGCAAGAAAAGAGAGAAAATCTCCCTTCTTCATGTGTTATTGGGTCATCACGGTCAACACCGCATGAATCGATTGGGTGCAAAGCGGGTGCATGCACAGATGGTGCACACATGCCTCTAAGGTGGGGTCCATAGGATGTTCGTAGAAGATCTGCTCCGTTCATCTGACGTCGTTCATTCACAGTAGTCATTTGCTCAAAAATGGAGTTGATCCCATTGTCAAATGGTCACATTTCTCGATTAATGTATCCAATTGATGATTACCGATAATCTAATAGTCAGATTATTTTGTAATGCGGTTACCAACATTTCTAAAGGTCCGCCAGTTAATATAGATAGGTTTTAAGGGTTATTTTTGTAATTCATTAGTTACATTATGTAACTAAGTTTTTGTTTTTTGTTAGTTGTTGGCGTGATGAACGGTGGACCACTATATGGAGTGTCATGGGCATAAGTTTTGTGGGCCATTTAATGGTGGATCTTGATGATGTAACAATTACTTGGTGCAACTTTTGATACTTAATTATTAATACTGACAATCTGATGGTGGGATCTGCTTGAAATTCTAGTTCATAGTCCTATGACTATTGGAAAGCATCTAGTTAACATCTATTGACAATTTAGCAGTTAGATCATTTCAAATCCGAACATCAATGGTCTAAATGTCCTAGGCTCCATTTTGAGTGAGAAATCAAGTTGTGGATTTTTAGGTTAAGGAATCTATGTCTACTAAACGGTGGATACAATGATTTGGTTCCAAATTTAAGACATTTTAAAGCCTAATGGTTAAATGGTAACACCTGAGCACTAAAAGTACGGAGTGTTACATTTCATCATTCCAGTTAAATTTCACGTTCTTTTTAGTCAACTGGGTTAGGGGCCGGGCAATCCGAGAGAATTCCTTTATGAATCGTTGATAGTATCTAGCTATTCCCAAAAAGCTCCTGACTTCAGTGACAGTGTCAGGTTATTCCCATTCCACTACTGCTTCGACCTTGGCTGAATCAACCACGATACCTTCCTTTTTCACAACGTGACCCAAAAATTTTACTTCCTCCTTCCAAAAGTCACATTTCGATAACTTTGCATACAACTGCCTTTCCTAGAGGGTCTTTAAAATAGTTCTTAAGTGTTCCTCGACTCTTGGAATAAACCAAGATATCGTCGATGAAAACTGTGATGAATTGGTCTAGGTATGGCATATAGACCCGATTCATCATGTCCATAAATACTGCAGGTGCATTAGTGAGTCCAAACGGCATCACAAAAAATTTATAGTGCCCATATCTGGTGTGGAACGCTGTCTTGGAAATGTCTTCTTCTCTGACCCTCAACTGATGATACCCCGACTTGAGATCGATCTTTGAGAAATATTTGGCACCCTTGAGTTGATTGAATAAGTCGTCAATATGGGGTAGGGGATACTGGTTCTTCACTGTAGCCTGATTTAATCTCCTGTAGTCGATACAAAGGTGCTACGATCCGTCTTTCTTCATCACGAATAATACTAGTGTGCCCCATGGAGAAACACTAGGGCAGATGAAACCCTGCCCTAATAATTCATCGATTTGCACCCGCAATTCTTCATCTCACATGGTGGCATTCAATATTAAGTCATGGATATTGGGGTAGTACCGGGTAGGAGGTCAATGGTAAAATCCACCTCTCCTTGGTGGCAATCCCAGTATGTCTTGAAATACTTCTAGAAACACACCAACCATTGGTAGCTGGTCGATGGTGACCTCTGTTGATTCTGACTCTTCTAGAGCCCGTAGACTTCCATAAGTCTCAAATTTACACCTTCCTTATATCGTAAAGGGTGACTACCCAGGTAATGTTACTGTAACCATCCAGGCATGGCAGTCCAATATTGCATGAGCCAAGGTAAGCCAGTCCATACCGATAATGATATCGAACTGTTTCATTTTCATCACAATTAAGTTCATGCGAGTCTCATGGCCTTCCAACATGACTAGGCATGCAGGACAAAATCTCATATCTTCTACAAATCCCCCCATTAGAAATGCTATGACCAAGGATCGTTCTAGATGGGTTAATTCTAAATTCAGTTCTTTAGCGACGGATGCACTAACAAGAGATATGGTAGAACCAGAATGAATAATGAAGTACTCTTGATATAAGCCGTACCTTAGACAACTTGAGGAGCGTCCCCATTCCATTCTTCTACAGACATAGTGAATACTTGTACTGCAGGGGCTCTATTCTATAGCGGAGTGGTGGTTCTCTGAAATAGAGGCAACGTATTGACATGTGGCCTATCCATAGACAACAGTGAGCGAGACTGCGTCGCTGATGGTCCAAGCTTGTCGCCCTCATCTCGTATCCTCCTGAAGCAAAACTTAGCGGCATGCCCTGGGTTTCCACAATAATTGCATGGCATATCTAGGTATGGAGAGGTCCTGACTCGCCTATTAACCATAGAGAGGCAAGGAGGTGGAGGTGTGGGCCCGACTCTGCTACTCGAATCTCTGAACAGGGTCCAAGCTTTCATCATCTAGTCGATATCCTTCTCCACCGAGGTGGCCTTGTCTACCACCTGCGCATATTGGGAAAAGTCGAAGCAGCACAATTTTGACCTTATCTCAGGCTGCAAACCATCTGAAATTCCTCAGCCTAACCTACTCTTCACATGACGGTAGCACCATACACTCCAAAGGCTCCATCAACTTCAACATATGTTTTAGCCAGTGCTCAGCTACCATGGGATCCGTCGTCCCGAAGAAGGTTGGGGGCCTCATCTTCTGAAATCTCTTGAATACGTTGATATTATTCCCTGCAGTTAAGCGCGGAGTAGACCCGTGTGGTCTCTAGTTTACAGCTTCTACTGTGGCCATCATGGTGGCCTGTTAGTCCCGTATAAAGGCCTGCTATTAGCTCAGTAAGGAGACCATCTGTTCCTAGGCATTTGATGTTGGAATTCCTTACTGGGCCTCAAATGACGAAGTCCTCTCTGCATAAGTTAGGTGAGGTGTCGGGATGTCCCTTGCTCTTGAGTCTGAGTCGAGCTCCTTAGATTGCGCCAGGAGTGCTGGGGTATATATAGGACTCTCCTCCCTTTCAGTCCTCCTTGTATTTTTCGGCATCGCTAAAGATGCCTGTGCTTGCTTGGATTTCTTCTTTAGGGGCATCGTATCCTGAAATTTTTAGACGTAATGTCAGGGTGCATTATTTTATTATAATCACACTATGAGACAAATAGTTCTACTATAAGGATTTTACATTCCAAGGGATTTTAAGTTCTCTATAAAAATTTCTTCCTAACTAAAAGGAATTTCCCAAAGGAAACAATTTCCTAATTAAATTCTTCCAAAAGGTTTATATCTCTAGTCTTTTCTTCTAGATACGTGATGGTCAGAAATGGGGCCTAAGTTTAGTTTCTATGTTCAGACAACCAAATAGGTTGACATTTATTGGACAATTGTTATGAACAATCTAAAACATGCACAGTAGTCCCTATTTCAAATGGTATATATCAAGGAATCATCAATTAATTAGTTAAAATCAAGTGAATAATTCTAGTGAATTGAAACTAACAGTTCATGCTTAATATTTATAGATTCATAAATCAGAGATTGCAATCATTCAATTAATGATATTCTCAATTTATGCTTTAAGAAAGATGTTATAACAGAATTCAATTGTGTGGCAACATGGAATCAATGTATCTACTAGAGTTGAAAGTCAAGTTTTATGGGATGGCTACCAGATTAGTAATACTATTATGGATAACCACATTAGATAGCTAAAGAACAAGATTTTTACGGTTGAGTGTAGTTGACATATAGATGTCGACATAAGTGAGTAGGTATCTAAGAAAAACCTAATGTTATTATTAGATTCAGTAATGGGAACCTAAATTTGGATCTTTATGTCCTTAAAACCGTCTAAGGCTAGGGGAAACTTTACCTATGTTTAACTTTCTAGTTTAAGTGTATATCTATGAATTTATATACCTAACATACTAAAAGTGAGAACAAACTCTTTCCCATAGGCAAGGTTTGTCTAAACTCTCTCTCTCTCTCTCTCTCTCTCTCTCTCTCTCTCTCTCTCTCTCTCTCTCTCTCTCTCTCTCTCTCTCTCTCTCTCTCTCTGATACCAACTTGTAACACCCTAATTCTCATAACCCGAGGACGATCGCTCGAGTACGAGAACCCAAGGGTTATGTCATGAAATAAAACTATCATTCATATAATTACCAACAAGTTTCATAATATCAAAATATAACCATTGTATAAACTAATAAGAGGAGTTCAATATACATGAATAGAAGTAAAGAAGTCAAACAAGATCCCACAGTAGGGGATTTTTAATAACAATTCTCAAACTAAGAAAAATGAAGATAATGTTTAAAAACATGAAAATAAATAGGTCCTATATCCTTAGTTGAGCTCCAACGGCTCAATCGTATCAGCATACTATCCTTCCTCTCCATACTCATCATCAGGTGCTCAAGGGGTCCCATCATAGGCACTACCTTCCTCTATCATACCTATATCTATTTGGTGCAACCACACTATTGGGTGAGTGAAAACTCAGTGGAATTTTTTCATAAGGATTCATGCATACCATATCATTCCAAAACAATTTAGGCTAAACATAATCAATTACATTGAGGATAATGTAAACTTAAATACAATGTATAGATGTATGAATGTATGCTCAAGATACAGATCTGGGGATGCACATCCAGCTGTTAAAATAAAGGGGTCACCCAAGGAGAACTAATCACCTAGAAAAATACTTAAAGGTATGCCCAAGAATAAGTAGCCAGCCAGAAAAGACCGTATAGTTGAGTGCGCCCAAGGATATTCCTGAAAAAATACACGGAGTACACCCAAGGAGTGTCTAATCCCGAAAAAGCCTCATGAAAAGAAAGAGCGCCCAATGTGACCCAAATGCACAGGTTTTGTCGCATTAGCAATGTGACCCAAACGGCATATCATACTTCAGAGACAGTTAAATTAGCAAGCAGAAGATTGTGATACATACATAAAATATATATAATTACTTGTAAGTCTCTAGAGTGTGAAAATGTTACCAGGTTAATTAAATACATGTATACTCCAAAAATGGAGAGAAAGGATATACATGAGTGCTCTAAAAAAATATAAAATGGCAAATTTCAAGGCATCTAATCAAACTCCCTGTAATCCCGTCGATCAAACAAGCATAAAGGAGGAATCCTCCTCATCATCATCAAGTCCGGCTCCGCTTCACAAGCAGCGCCATCATCTGCAACTAAAATAGGGACTGGTGGGTGTCCGGAACACCATCCCGTAACGTGGGAGTGAGTTGCTAAATCAGTGGAATAATAGAGAAAAGATTAGCATGTTCTCAAATCAATTACGCGATAATAGTAAAGCAAGCAATCAAACATTCCTAAATACTGTTGTTAATGCATGCATGAAATGACAAGATGGATGCCCTCACCGACATACTCCCTCATACGGCACCATCTTATGCTCGCGGCATGCTTACGTTCCTCAGTGCTCCACATCTTCCAGGCACATGCAATGCGATATGGATAACGATTACTGAGTGGTTATTAATCCTTTTCATACAGCAGGATTGAGAAACTAGGGTACCTTGCTTATATCAATCCCAACACATATCCTATCTAGGGTCGTCACTCCTAGTAATCTCATACGATGTTATATTTGTAAGTCGCTGCAAGGGCTGTCAGGGCTGTTGCTCGCACTCGTTGCACCGCTCCCCCATCACCTTATCAATACAGACCTACTGTACTCTGGTCTCTACGGAAGGGTCGTCGCCTCCCGTAGACTCAGAATATGCTCGCGGTCACTACAAAGGGATTTTCACCTGATCAGTGTAGGCCAACAGTAAAAATATAGCATCTCATACCACCATAATCTGCTCACGAGTTAAATGTGCTCACTGGTCACTACGGGGAGGTTTGTGCACCAACGTAGGCCGACAGCTCGACCACGGTGTCCCATACCACCATGCCAGGCTCATTAATCATTGTGGATCAAGGTATCATGGTTAACAGGGTTTCCAATGGTAAGTTTAGTAGCCTAGATTCAAGCAGTTATGACTCATACATGGTGAACATACAATGTAACGCCTCGGAAAAATCCGTACTTGGACTCGAGTACCAACTCGACCAGAAATCCGTAGGATTAATTCCTTTAGAAAATAAGTGTAAGTTAGCTAGTGCAATGCTAGAGTAGCTGAGAAATCATCCCTGATCGCTTTAAATACGTTCTACAAGACCCAAAACGAGTAGAACCAATGACACTATAATACTCTAAAACCTCGGATCAAACTCTAAACCGGTTTGTTCTCAGGACCCCTTTGAAACTTTGTATTGGATCTAGACCGCACGCCGAAAGTTCGATACCTACAATCTTAGACCGTTATAACCGCCTAGCTGGACTTGACAATCAATTCAAAAATCAAGTCCAACTGACATTCAGAGGCTATTTCATTGAGCATGGAGTGAAGAGAGTGAGAATAGGATAGATTTGGAATTTTGAAATTCAAATCTGGCACACGACTTGGCGCGTTATTATTAAACTTTCTGACCGTCAGAATTCAGCCAAATTACACCCTCGGATTAGGAAAAATTTCTCCTTCATATCATGAGACTTGTAGACCTGATCTACGTGCGACGACCGCTGAACTGAAACTGGACCGCCACGTGCGATATACGAACACTACTGGTCTGAAAATGGGATGTGAGCGACATTCGACGTGCACGAGCTTAAGTCCGATCGCGTTTGGCCAGGGGACCTCTCGAAATATCTTTTTGGACCGAAACAGCCCCGATTTGGTTAGGCATCAAGTAAACATTGTTCCCAAGCCTGTTTTGGAAATGTTTTAGGTTATAAAAGGGCCTTAAACCCTCACTTCTCTCACCCATCTGAATTTTCTAGAAACCCTAGCTGGTGTGAGAGAAAAGGTGAGAGATTGTGAGAGAGTGGGAGAGAACTTCCTGCTGCTTACACTACCTGTTGCACGTGCTTAAGAAACGCACCTCAATCACTTTTTCGGTGATTCCGCCACATTTCTAGGTAAGGAAACACCCTAAATACTTGCTCATTTGAGGTTCCGTCGATTTCTTAGCAAAGTAACTTATACATCTTTTGAAATAGGTAGCTTGTTCGCCGTAGACGAAGCGTATACGCTCCGTTCGAATCGGTTTACCTCTAGGGAAAAAATGTCTGGATTCTAGATGCTTTGATTGGCTAATTTCAATGCTTTCAATGTCGTTTAATAGTAGATTATCGACGGCAACGCCGTTTGACATGTACAACATGCTGTCCGTTTCCTGTTTCATAAGCAGACGAAAAATATGAGATTTAGGGCATTTTAGTCATTTGTAGGAAATACTATTTTTATCCATATTTTTCTGACATGATTGACATGGCTCTTTGTCGCATTAGGATATTAGGAATGCGTGCATAATCAGTTTGGCGAAGAGATTCGCCAAAATGCGCACTTTGAGTCGACATACTATATGTAGACTTAAGTGTGTAGACTAAGTGTTTGTATAAATGTTTGTATTAGTATGTATTGAATTAAATGGTGTTATAAATTAGTTTGAGGTTGAATTCTCAAATAATATGCTGATGTAAATGATTTTCTACATGTTGGCTATATGCATGATTTCATTATACGTATGAAATGCATGTGTTAGATGATTTACTTAAGTTGTATGTTATAACATGTGTTAACATGCTCACATTGTTGTATTTCATTTTTGTTACTCTTATATGATTGCTGATGTGGATTCAAAAATGTTTGGGACTGTACCTAGTCCAGGCAGTCGGTAACCGAATAAATTCGTGGTTGGCTTATTTTTGCCACGAACGACGCGTCGAAGAACGCGAGTCCTGTTTTGGAGTTGGCGGCAGTGGTTAGGCCATGCGAAGTGTTTTATGCACTTCATGTCGCTCAGCTTGAGATGCGCTCATACTAGTCGAGCCCGTCAAGTACCCCGACTGGCCATTGTATGTTCACCTTGTATGAGTCATAACTGGTTGAACCTAGGGTATTGAACTTACCATTGTAAACCTTATTAATCATAGTACCTTGATTCATAAAGACTCATGAGCCGGGCATGCTGGTATGGGACACCGTGGTCAAGCTGTCGGCCTACGCTGGGGTCACAAACCTCCCCGTAGTGACCAGTGAGCACCTATGACTCGTGAGAAGATTATGGTGGTATGGGACACTATATTCTTGCTGTCGGCCTACATTGATCAGGTGACAAGCCCATTGTAGTGACCGCGAGCGTATTCTGAGTCTACGGGAGGCGACGACCCTTCCGTAGCAATGAGAGTACAGTAGGCATGTATTGATAAGGTGATGGGGGAGCGGTACAACGAGTGCGAGCAACAGCCCTGACAGCCCTTGCAGCGACCTAAAAAATATACATCGTATGAGATTACTAGGAGTGACGACCCTAGACAGGATCTGTGTTGGGATTGATATAAGGGAAGTACCTTAGTTTTCCAATCCTGCTGTATGAATGGACTAATAATAACTCGATAATCATATCACCATCACATTGCATGTGCCTGGAAGATGTGGAGCACTGTGGGAAGAAAGCATGCCGCGGGCATAAGATGGCATCGTATGAGGGAGATCGTCGGTGAGGGCATCCATCATGTCACGTCATATTGCATTAACAAAAGTATTAGGAATGTTTGATTTACTGCTTTACTATTATCGCATGATTGATTTGAAAACATGTTAATCTTTGCTCTATTATTCCACTGAGTTAGCTACTCACTCCCACATTACGGGATGGTGCTTGCAACACCCACTAGACCCTGTCTTAGATGCAAGTAAGGCAACGATTCAGGAGGCAGAGCCGGATTATGATGAGGACCAGGATGAGTTCTCATATATGCAATACCATGACGGCTTTGCTTAGGTGGCCTGGATTGGCGGGACTTCTCAGTGGGACTATTTTTGATATTTTAATTCTGTTTATTTACATGTATATGAGACTCAGAGATGTATTCATACTTTGGAGACAGTTGAGATCTATTTTGTTTTCCATACAGTGATATGTATATCCTTTAGTTTTCCGTTTGCTTTTATCACTGAATCTGGAGTATGAATTGCAGTTTTGGTATACTTTTACTCGTGTGAATGCTTTAACTCAGACAACATTGAATCATAATCATTTTTGTTACATAAGTGACGGTCTGGAACTCGGGAGTCGGGTTTATACACGACCCCCGATTTTCAGGGTGTTACATACAATGGCCAGTCGGGTTACTTAACGGGCTCGACTAGTACGAGCGCACCTCAAGCTGAATGACATGAACTGCATAAAACACTTCGTGTGGCCTAACCACTGTCGCCAACTCAAAACACGACTCGCGTTCATCGAGGCGTCCTCTATGGCAAATAGAAGCCCACCACTAATTCAATCCATTACCGACTTCTTGGACTAAAGCATAACCCCAAACATGTATAATCCATACCAGTGATCATATGAGAGTAGTAGAATTGAAGTTCAACAATACAAGCATGTTAACACATGTTATAGCATACAAAGTAAGCAAATCAACCAACACATGTATTCCATATATATAAGGGAATCAATTCATATAACAAACATGTAGGAAATCATATACAACATTAGGTGGATTGAGAATTCATTCTCAAAACTAATTTATAACACCATTTACTCAATACATACTAATACAAACATTTATACAAACACTTAGTCTACACACTTTAGTCTACATAGTGTATGTCGACCCAAAGTGCGCATTAGGGCGAATCTCTTCACCAAATAGATTATACACGCATATATAATATTATAACATGATAAATTTACATGTCAAGCATTTCAGCAAAATACAGACGTATACAGTATTTTCTATAAATGCCTAAAATAACCTAAATCTCATATTTACCGTACGTTTATAAAACAGAAAATGGACAGCATGTTCTACATGTCAAACGGTGTTCTCATTGATAATCTACTATTAAACGACATTGAAAGCTTTAAAATTAGTCAATCAAAGTGTCTAAAATCCGCACCTTTTGTCGTAGAAGTGTATCGTTTCGAACGGAACGAATGCGCTTCGTCAGTGGCGTAACGGCGACCTAATGCACAAGTTGTATAAGCTACTTCGCTATTTAAATCGAAGAAATCCCAAAACAGCAAGTAGTTAGGATTTTCTTTACCTAAGAGTGCGTTGAAATCACCGAAAAAGTGATTGGAGTGCGGTGCTTTGGCACGTGCAAAAGCTACAGCAAGTGGCGGGAATTCTCTCCCACTACTCTCTCAAAATCTCTCACTTTCTCTCTCTCTTTCTAGGGTTGAATGAAAATTTGGATGGGAGAGATATGAGAGGGTTTAAAGCCCTTATATAGGCTGAAACCTCTCCGAATTAGACTTGGGAACAAAGTATACTTAAGTTATAACCAAATCGGGGCTGTTCCGATGCAAAAGAGCATTTCGGAAGGTCCCCTGGTCGAACGTGGTCGAACTTAAGCTCATGCATACAGGATCTAGCACACATCATGTTTTCAGTCTGGTAGAGTTTGCAGATCGCACATGGTGGTCCAGTTTCAGTTCAGCGGTCATCGTACCTAAATCAGGTCTATAAGTCTCATGATATGAAAGAGA
The DNA here is from genome assembly GCA_037074715.1 of Magnolia kwangsiensis. NCBI lineage: Eukaryota > Viridiplantae > Streptophyta > Magnoliopsida > Magnoliales > Magnoliaceae > Magnolia > Magnolia kwangsiensis. The sequence goes on from CM073580.1 coordinate 88,421,732, forward strand.
AATTTTTCCCGATTCGAGGGTGAAATTTGGTTGAATTCTGATGGTCAGAACGCTTAATAATAATGCGTAAATTCACGTGCCAAATTTGGATTTAAATTTCCAAATCTTTACCCTTTCTCACTCTCTTCACTCCAGGCTCAATGAAATAGCCTCTGAACATCGGTTGGGCTTGATTTTTAAAATGATTGTCTAGTCAAGCTAAGCGGTCATAACGGTCTAAGATTGTAGGTATCGGACTTTTGACGCGCAGTCTAGATCCAATACAAAGTTTCAAAGGGTTCCTGAGAACAAACCGGTTTAAGTTTGATCCTATATTTTAGGGTAACATAGCGTCAAGGATTCTAGAGGTTTTGGATCTTACAAATTGTATTTAAAGCGATCAGGGACAATTTCACAGCTAATCTAACGTAGCGCTAGTTAACTTACGCTTAATTTCTAAAGGAATTAATCCTAAGTGATTTCTTTAGCTTTGGAATTGGGTTCTGAGAGGTTACCAAGGTGTTATGGTTGACCCATTTTCTAAGGACGTCTAACCCCAGGTTGGAAAAAATTCAGGGTGTTACAATATGAGATGTTATAGATATCCTTGAGTGAAAGTCCCTAATCCCTTATGGTACCAAGAGGTTGCTCCAACATCTATACTGAGTGGGTACAGGAGTGTCGAGTGCCAATTACCAGACGGTCGCACTTTTCACTGTGTCGTGGTCGATTGGAAGGGGGTGTGGCCTTACCCGCTCAAGAGTAGGGGGCAAAGCTTGCCTGAGTCTGACCAGCTAGAGGAATGGGTCCGCTATCGACGAACCGAGCCCGATATTGGCAGGTGGATAGTGAGGTCTCTTCCACTTACTTTATTGCTTGTGATGGGACGATGGTCTGGTTTAAAGTGTACTAGACCCCGGTGATATTATAGATTTGAGTTGTATTGATATATGGACTTAGATGAGGATTTGGATGCTTGAGTTGCATTTCGCATCGCATGGCCTTGGTATGGCCGACATCATTCATACTTTGCACCGAATGGGCTTGGTATGGCTAATGGTATTCTTAGCTTTCATCAGCATGTTCTTCATTACTCTGATACTGCATAACTACATTACTACTTACGCACACACTTTCACCATCCTCTAAGCTTTCTTTAAGCTTATGCATGACTGTTGCGTGCAGGTGACGTTGGATCACAGTAGAGCTGAAGCTTGAGCACGTAGCAGATTATTTTAGAGCTTTTGGTCTATCATCATTGTATTTTCCTTTATGCTCATTATACTTATAAAGTTTTTAATCATAGTGGAAATGTAATGGAGTTTTTAGTTGTTGTTGTGGGTTATGCCTTTGCTATGCTTAATATGAATCAAACTGATGTTGAAAATCTTCCTCGTAGCATCCCAGGATCGGAACCTAACGAATGGGCGCTGGGTGCCAAGAATGGGGTTCTACGGAGGCTGTCGGTGCCAGATTCGGTGATCGAGAATTTTGTGGGCTCGGTTTCTAAGTTTGGAACGTAACAGAAGTTGGTATCAGAGCATAACTTGGGAATAACTAAGAACAACATTACATGCCTGCTATGAGTTTAGAGTGACCAAGTCCTGAAGTTCGGATAGCCTAGAGATCTTTTATTATCAACCCTTAACGTGCGTGCCTTCGAGAGCTTTCAAAAGTTGATAGGCGACTTCGTTCTTTCCTGTAGGACATGACGCGTGGGAGAGTGACCCAATTAACTCTGACACTACCACCTGAGAGTCCCGCTCCACCACCTGCGACTCCCGCCCTACCACCTACGATGCCTACTCCACCACTAGAGATTCCTACTGCCCAACCTATGGATGCAGCTCCTCCACCAGAGACTGGTGCAGACCCTACCGTATCCGTTAGTGCCTCTCAGTTACAGTAGATGTTAGAGGCTGTGACGGCTGCACTTCAGAGGCAAGGCAGGCACCTAGTGGTTTCACTGGCCCAAGCAGAGTAGGAGCGCGTGAGCACCTTCCTTCGTGAGTTTCAACGGCTCGATCTCCCGCGTTTTCAGGTTAGGCCAGATCTGATAGCCACTGAGAGATGACGCTCCGATGTGGAGAAGATATTCGAGATGATGGGATGTACGACTGAGTAGCGAGTTCGATTAGCCATATTTCTTCTCCATGGAGAGGCTGAGCATTGGTGGATATCAGTCTCTGAAGCTGTAGACGCCGACTTTGTGTGGACCTGGGAGGTTTTTGTGGAATGGTTTGACAAACAGTATTTCACTGATCACATCCGACGACAGCGAGCGTTGGAGTTTAAGGCCTTGGTGCAGGGTGATATGATAGTGGCTCAGTATGCGACTTGCTTTGTAGCGCTGTTGTAACACCCTGAAAATCGGGGGTCGTGTATAAACTCAACTCCCGAGTTCCAGACCGTCACTTATGCAATAAAAATGGTTATGATTCAATGTTGTCTGATTTAAAGCATTCACATGAGTAAAAGTATACTAAAACTGCAATTCATACTTCAGATCCAGTGATAAAAGTAAGCGGAAGACTAAACAATGTACATATCACTGTATAAAAACAAAGTAATCTCATCTGTCTCCAAAGTATGACTACATCTCTGAGTCTCATGTACATATACATATCAAAAGAACAGTGTTCAAAAAGAAAGTCCCACTGATGCCCCCTCGATCCAGGTCACCTACGGGAAGCCGTCATGATACTGCATATACGAGAACTCATCCTGGTCCTCGTCAATCTCTGGCTCCACCTCCTGGATCTCGTCCTCACCTGCAGCTACAACAGGGTCTGGTGGGTGTTGCAAACACCATCCCGTAACGTGGGAATGAGTGATCAAATCAGTGGAATCATAGAGCAAAGATTAGCATGTTCACAATTCAATCACGCGATAATAGTAAAGCAGTAAATCAGACAAATCCTAATACTGTTGTTAATGCAAGATGATATGACGTGATGTATGCCCTCACCGACGATCACCCTCATGCGGCAACATCTTACGACCGCGGCATGCCACACTCCCTAGAGTGCTCCACATCTTCCAGGCACATGCAATGCTATGGTGAAATGATTACCAAGTTGTTATTAGTTTATTCAAACAGCAGGATTGGGAAACTAAGGTACTTCCCTTGTATCAATCCCAACACGGATCCTGTCTAGGGTCGTCACTCCTAGTAATCTCATACGATGTATATTTCGTAGGTCACTGCAAGGGCTGCCAGGGCTGTTGCTCGCACTCGTTGCACCGCTCCCCCATCACCTTATCAATACAGGCCTACTGTACTCTACTGCACGGAAGGGTCGTCGCCTCCCGTGGACTCAGAATACGCTCGCGGTCACTACAAAGGGCTCGTTGCCTGATCAGTGTAGGCCGACAGCTAGAATATAGTGTCCCATACCACCATAATCTGCTCACGAGTCAAGGTGCTCATTGGTCAATACGGGGAGGTTTGTGGCCCCAGCGTAGGCCGACAGCTCGACCACGGTGTCCCATACCACCATGCCCGGCTCATGAGTCTTCGTGGATCAAGGTACCACGGTTAATAGGGTTTACAATGGTAAGTTCAGTACCCTAGGTTCAAGCAGTTATGATACATACAAGGTGAACAAACATCGGCCAGTCGGGTTACTTGACGGGCTCGACTAGCGCGATCGCATCTCAAGTTGAACGACATGAAGTGCGTAAAACACTTCGCGTGGCCTAACCACTGCCGCCAACTCTCAACCCGAATCACGTTCATCGACGCGTCGTTCGTGGCTATGACCAGTCAGCCACGAATTCGCTCGGTTACCGACTGCCTGGACTAAGTCAAGTCCCACACATCTATGGAATTACATTAACGCTATATACCAGGGTATTGGAATTGAAATACATCATGTGAGCATGTTAACACATGTTATAACATTCAACTTAAACAAATCTTCAAGGCATACCTTCCATGCATGTTCAACTTAAGCAAGTCTTCAAGGCATACTTCCCATGCATGTAATGCAATCATGCATAAGGTCAACATGTAGGAAATCATTTAGGTCAGCATTTTAATCATGAAATCAATCTCAAACTACTACATAACATCATTCAATACAATACATACTAGTACAAGCATTTATACAAACACATACACTACACACTTAAGTCCACATATAGTATGTCGACCCAAAGTGCGCAACTAGGCGAATCTCTTCGCCAAACTAATTATACACGCCTTCCTAACTTCCTAATGCGACAACAAACCATGTCAATCACATCAGCAAAATATGAATGTAAACAGTACTTCCTACAAATGACTAAAATGCCCTAAATCTCATATTCTTCATTAGCTTACGAAACGGGAAACGGAGAGCATTTTGTACATGTCAAACGGCGATGCCGTCAAGAATCTACTATTAAATGACATTGAAAACGTTGGGAACCGATAATCAAAGCGTCTAAAATCCTCACCTTATGTCTTGTAGACTCGGGAATTGAAACGGAGCGTATATGCTTCGTCTACGGCGAATAAGGAACCTAATACACGAGATCCATAAGCTACATCGCTATGGAAACAAGGGAAACTCAAATCAACAACTATTTAGGGTATTTACTTACCTAGAATCGCGGTGGATTCGCCGGGAAAGCGGTAGAGGTGTGTTGCTTAAGCACGTGCAACGCGTAGTACAAGTGGCAGGAAGAACTCTCCCACACTCTCACAATCTCTCACCTTTTTCTCTCTCCCAAACTAGGGTTTCTCTCAAATTCGGATGGGAGAGAGGAGTGAGGGTTTCAACCCCTTTTATAGCCTACAACATGCCCAAAATAGGCTTGGGAACAATGTTTACTTGGTGCCTAACCAAATCGGGGCCGTTTCGGTCCAAAAGGGCATTTCTAAAGGTCCCCAGGCCAAATGCGGTCGGACTTAAGCTCATGCATACTGGATCTAGCACACATCCAGTTTTCAGACCGGTTGAGTTCCCAGATCGCACGTGGCGGCCCAGTTTCAGTTTAACGGTCACCGCACCAAGATCAGGCCTATAAGTCTCGTGATATATAATAGATATTTTTCCTGATCCAAGGGTGTAATTTGGCTGTATTCTGACGGTCAGAACGCTCAATACTGATGCGTCAAATTGTGTGCCAGATTTGAATTTCAAATTCCAATTCTAACCCTATTCTCACTCTCTTCGGTCCGGGCTCAATGAAATAGCCTGTGATTATCGGTTTGACTTGATTTTTGGAATGAGTGTCAAGTCCAGCTAGACGGTTCTAACGGTCTAAGATAGGAGGTATCGGACTTTCGACGTGCGGTCTAGATCCAATACAAAGATTCAAAGTGGTCCAGAGAACAAACCTGCTTAGAGTTTGGTCCGAGGTTTTAGAGCATTATAGCACCATTGGTTCCACTTGCTTTGGGCCTTGTAGAACGTATTTAAAGTGATCAAGGACCATTTCCCAGCTATTCCAACGTTGCACTAGCTAACCTAGTCATATTTTCTAAAGGAATGAATTCTACGCAATATCGGGTCGAGTTGGTACTCGAGCCCAAGTATGGATTTTTCACGGGCGTTACAGCTGTCCAGATTAGCACCTTACTTGGTAGATGATGAGAGAGGAGAGCTCGTCGATTTGAGGGCGGCTTATGTTACAATCTTCGAGGCCGTGTTATTGGGCACGAGCTCCCGACTTTTGAGGGGGTAGCACGGAAGGCCCAGATTTTTTATGCTGAGTGGGCCGGTTCTCAGTCTAATCAAGGTCAAAGGAGAAATCGAAAGAGGAAAGCTCCTTTCAGTGATTCCCAGCAGTGTCAACCATAGCAGAGGCGCACAGGTCTTTCAGCCTTTCGAGCGCCAGCAGCACCACCTCCGAGGCAGTTCATCGGCACTTATTTTAGGTGCAGTGTAACTGGACACTGTATGTGGGAGTTTCCCAGCCCCCAGCAGCAATAGAGTGGTCCACAGCAGCCTCCACCATAGCCGCAGTAGAGACCCCCACAGCAGCAGCGACAACAGCCCCCACCATCGAGGCCACCTCAGTAGTAGCAGATGCAGCAGTTTCGACCGCCTCAGTGACCCCAGCAGTAGCAGCACACTTGGAGGGGACAGGCACCTCCCCAGCCAGCTCAGGCTAGGTTCTACATGACTCAGTAGAATCCGTAGTCATCTAGAGGGGTCGTCAAGGGTATGCTTTTAGTCTCTGCATGCATTGCACGTGTATTGTTTGATTCTGGTGCATCGCATTCTTTTATAGCAGAGAGTTTCTACCGATTGACTAGCTTGCCGTTGGAGTTTGCTCATGAGGGTCTATCAGTATCAACTCCCTTAGGGAAGACTACAGTGTTGGGCCAATTTTGCCCGTCTTACACCATTCTAGTCGGGGATACCTTTCTGCCTTCCGATCTATTTGCATTACCGATGTCCGAGTTCGATGTCATCCTGGGCATGGATTGACTTGCCGAGTACTATGTCATATTAGACTGCTCCGCAAGGACAGTCACATTCTATATACCCGGCGTGCCGCAGTTTCAGTTCATTGCAGAGCCTAGAGGAGAGTCGTTGTCTTGTTTGATGTCGTGTGCCTTAGAGGAGCCCATAGCTATGAGCATCGACCATTTGCCCGTGGTTTACGATTTTTTTGATGTGTTTCAGGAGATTCCAAGATTACTACCTCGTCGACTCATCGAGTTTTAGATTGATCTCATGCCTGGTACCGCGCCTATTTCAAAGGCCCCGTATCGTATGGCACCGTTAGAGTTGTGGGAACTGCAAAAGCAGTTGGACGAGTTGCGTGAGTTGAGCTTTATCCGTTTGAGCAGTTCACCGTGGGGAGCGCCGGTACTCTTCGTGAAGAAGGAGAATGGCTCATTGAGGCTCTGCGTAGATTACTGCGAGCTCAACAAAGTTACAATCAAGAACATGTACCCGCTCCAGAGGATTGATGATTTGTTTGATCAGCTGCAGGGTGCACCTCTTTTCAAAGATTGACCTGCGTTCCGGTTATCATCAGATTCGAGCCTGAGATGAGGACATTCCGATGACAGCATTCAGAACACGTTACAGTCATTTTGAGTTTTAGGTCATGTCCTTCGGACTGACTAATGCACCAGCAGTCTTCATGCAGCTGATGAACGAGGTCTTCCTCCCATATCTCGATCAGTTTGTTGTAGTCTTCATCGATGACATTCTAATCTATTCAAGGACTCGTGAGGAGCACGAGCAGCACTTGAAGATTACTTTGCAGACCCTCCGTGCACACCAGTTGTATGCGAAGCTAGAAAAGTGCGAGTTCTGACAGGAGAAGGTGAAGTTCCTCGGTCATGTGATGATGAGGGAGGGCGTCACAGTGGACTCCTCGAAGGTTGAGGCAGTGTGTCAGTGGGGTCATCCCACGACTGCGATAGAGATCCACAGTTTCCTTGGTTCGGTGGCTATTACCGACATTTCATTGAGGGCTTCTCTCGTATTGCAGCCCCACTGACTAGGTTGACTCGAAAGGGCGCAAAGTTTATTTGGAGTGACACCTGCAAGTGAACATTTATAGAGTTGAAGGACCGTCTGACGTCTGCTCCTGTCCTCAATCTTTCCTCTGGGAGTGACGGATTTATTGTATTTACTGATGCCTCGCATATTGGTTTATGTGCTGTCCTGATGCAGCACGGGAGACCAGTGGTCCTCGCGTCTCGTCAGCTCAAGGTTCATGATCTGAACTATCCCACGCATAGTTTAGAGTTGGCTGCAGTTATTTTCGCATTGAAGGTGTGGAGACACTATCTTTATGGGGTCAGGTTCGAGCTCTTCTCTGACCACAGAAGCTTGAAGTACCTCTTCTCGCAGTCTGAGTTGAACATGAGGCAGAGGCACTAGATGGAGCTTGTGGAAGACTATGACTTCGATCTTCAGTACCACCCGGGTAAGGCGAACATGATGGCAGATGCCCTCAGCAGTCAGCCACGAGGCCTAGTGGCGCATATGATAATTCAAAAGTGGTGGATGCTTGAGGATGTAGTAGAGTATGATTTTGAGTTCGGCATGCAGTTTTCTATCGTGTAGTTATCAAGCCTATCGATTCAACCATCTCTTGTCGTAAGGGTGATAGAGGCTCAGCAGGCTGATGAGTCGTTACAGAGTTATATGGCTGAGGCTGCATCTGAGAGTCAAGCAGATTGGCAGATTGGTACAGATGGTGGACTTCACTTCAGAGGCCGATTATGTGTTCCAGATATTCCTGAGTTACGTAAAGATTTTATGACTGAGGCACATCGATCACAATTTTCTATTTATCCTGGCTCGACAAAGATGTACCGTGACATGAGGTAAAAATATTTTTAGGCGGGGATGAAGCACCAGATCGCCAGTTTTGTGACCGAGTGTGACATATGCCAGCGTTTCAAGGTCGATCATCAGAGACCCCCTAGTCTATTGTAATCGTTGAGTGTCCCGATATGAAAGTGAGAGAACATGTCGACAGATTCCATTATAGGCTTGTTGAGGACTCACCACCGTCATGATGAAATTTGGGTTGTTGTGGATCGTCTGATGAAGTCGGCATATTTCCTTACGATGCGTGCGACTTGGTCTATGGACCGGCTTGTGAGGTTATTTATAGAGGAGATTGTGAGACTGCATGGCGTTCCAGTCTTGATCATTTCTGATCGAGATTCGAGGTTCACATCTCAGTTTTGAGAAAACTTCCAGCGAGCGATGGGGACTGATTTGCAGCTCAGCACCTCGTACCATCCGCAAACAGATGGCCAGACCGAGAGGGTCAACTAGATCCTTGAGGATATGCTTCGAGCTTGCACGATTAATTTCGGGGGTAGCTGGGATGAGCATCTGCGATTGGCTGAGTTCACGTACAACAACAACTATTAGGCGACCATCGGCATGACTCATTTTGAGGCACTATATGGCAGACCATACAGATCACTGAGTTGTTGGACCGAGGTTGGAGAGAGTCGTCTCCTAGGTCCCGAGCTTGTGGAGGAGACATCAAAGGCTATTAATATCATAAGGCAGAGGATGCGCATAGCTCAGAGCCGAAAGAAGAGTTTTGTTGATCGTCAGCGTCGTCCCTTGGAGTTTGATGTAGGGGACCATGTGTATCTCAAGGTCTCGCCTATGAAGGGCGTAGTTCGTTTTGGGGCAAAGGGCAAGCTTACCCCGAGATTCATATGACCTTTTAAGATCACTGGGCGCGTTGGCGGCGTAGCCTATCGGCTTGCCTTTCCACCTCAATTGTCTGGTCTCCACAACATTTTTCATTTCTCTATGTTGAGAAAGTGTGGGTCAGACATAGTTTCTTTTATTGATTGGCAGCCATTGGAGGTTTGTGAAGACGCTTCTTACATCGAGCAGCCAGTTCGTATCCTTGATCGGAAGGAGCAGGTCCTCAGGACCAAGGTCATTCCATTGGTGAAGGTTCAGTGGGGTCAGCATTCTTTAGAGGAGGCTTCTTGGAAGCACGAGGCTGAGATTCGAGAGCGTTATCCCCATCTCTTTGGTGATTGATTATGTATTGTATTTTGTATGCTTTCTCTAATTCTATATGATGTTATGTCTCTTCTTTCTCATGAGTTATGCCTAGTTGTGATGATTGTGTAAATTTTGAGGATGAAATTTTTATTAGGAGGGGAGAGCTGTAAGCCCCGTATCCTAGACCGAACCGTTTCGTAGACTTTCACGGTCTTTTCGGTCGAATTTCGGCAACCTTCGACCCTTAACCGATATTTACGCATGACCTTGAGTCACACGCCGTCAACCCGAGTCGACTCAACCCAAGACCTTTACCATAGTGAGCACGTCGTCATCGCGGTTCCGATGCCACGACTCAAGCACTGAGGCGATACCCTGGTCAGGAGATGTGGGCCAACGTTCGGTGCGAGAAAAATGCCACGCATTGCAAAATCCAAGAGAATCTCTACGACTTGTCACATCAATCCATCAATCTCAATATGTCAAGTACATGTCAGCTACACATCACCTTTCACCCTTTCCCAAACAAGCCTCAAAACTCAAAAAGTTCTTACACAAGCCATACTTTTCTTACAACATTTTTCACAAAAGTCAAAAATCTCTTACACACCCATCACTCACCACATCTATCACTCCATCACCCATTAGGATCATCATGATCATTCCATGATGGGGCCATTGTCCATGTACCCCATCATGATGTTTATTTCCTTGCATTAGAAAGGTCATCTAGACTGTCCATATTGGTGGGAAAAGGATCTCCACCATTGATTTTCGATTTCGGTGGACCCATGTGTAAAGGGATCGTATTTGATGTATGATTTCTTACAAGGGATGGCCCATAGTGTCGGAGTCCCTCCATCACGCGTGTCCCACTCTCTATCTCTCTCTCTCCCTCTTTATTTCATTTCATTTTATGAGATCATGATATGGTTATGTGGCGCACTTGGATGAACCCCACTTTATATAGGGGTTGTATCCACACTATCTATTATTAGGTGGCCCACCTAAGCAGGTCTCACCTTAAGATTACCACACGCCCACCCAAAAAAAAAGGGTCCAGAGACTCTCTGGACGTGAGGGTGAAAATATCTTTTTTTTAGCCTTGGTTAAGGCCATTTGGGTGGGCCATTCATGTAGGCCCTACCTTGATGTATGGACTCAATCCACGCCATCCATCTCATTCCCTGGATCATTTTAGGCGTTGAGCTGAAGAATGAAGTTGATCTGAGCATCTGGTGGGCCATAGCATAGGAAACTGAGGTGGTTACCATTGAAAAATTGCCCTTCGTTTTTAATCACCAAAATATATTCAAAATTGGGCTTGTTGAGCTTGTATTAAGCTATGGGACCCAACGGATGGGTCGGATTCATCTGATACAGGCCCCACTGGGGAAAAACCCCAGAAACCCCCCTAGAAAAAAAACATATATAGCAGCAGGTCGTTGCTGCTGCCAGAGGCGCAAGCAGCACCTGCTATGCACGGGCAGGCGAGCGGGAGGACAGGGTCCCGTGGCCCTATATGTGGGCCCCACCATGATGTATGTTTATCATCCAACCCGTTCATATGGTGGGTCCCTTCCTGAAGTGGGCCCCCTCCAACTTTCAGCTTCATCCGCCCACACTACAGGAAACAGTGGTATTGACCCTCTGCCATTGAAACCCTTTTATGGGCCACAGAATTTTTGGATCCAGATGAAATTTGTGTTTTTCCTTTCACTCAGGTTCATGTGACCTTATCAACAGGCTGGATGGCAAATAAACATTTCAGTGGGCCCCATGTGGGGCTACATCTGATGTGTGTACGGTCTAGGCCGTCCAAGGCCTGGACTATCTTGAAATATTATATATATATATATATATATATATATATATATTATACTATATGAAATACTGTATTATATTATATATAGTATATATATTGTAGCATCGTCCAGGCCGTCCAGGGCCTAGACATGGTTATAGTATATGATATTATATATAATATACATTATATTATATATACATTATACATTATACAATACACATGATGGCAGGCCTTCATGTGGACCCCCCACCATGATGCATGGGTTACATCCAAGTCCAACCATTTTGAAAGCCCATTTTAGGGCTTGAGGCTAAGACTGAGCCAGATCCATAGTCCAAGTGGACCCCACCTTGGCATGTCATGAGGCCATCTTAATGTATTTGTGGTAATCCATTGGGGCCCACTTTGATGTGGATGTAAGGCCTATGTTATGAGGCCATTCGATGTATTTGTGGCCCATGGTTGAGGCCCACTTTGACATATATCTAAGGCTCATGGGTTGAGGCCCATTTGATATATTATGGGCCCATGGGTTACGGCCCATTGAGATGTATTAGGGCCTATGGGTTGAGGCCCCTGGGTGAAAGTCCCTAAACCCTTATGGTACCAAGAGGTTGGTCCAACGTCTAGACCGAGTGGGTACAGGAGCACCGAGTGCCGATTATTAGACGGTCGCGCTTTCCACTGTGTCGTGGTCGGTTGGAAGGGGGTGCGGCCTTACCCGCCGAGAGTAAGGGGTAAAGCTAGGTTGAGTCTGACCAGCTTGAGGAATGGGTCCGTTATCGATGAGTCAAGCCCGATATTGGCAAGCGGATGTGAGGTCTCTTCCATTTACCTTATTGCGCGTGATGGGCGGTGTTCTGGTTTAGAGTGTACTAAACCTCGGTGATATTGTAGATTTGAGTTGTATTGATATGTGGACTTAGATGAGGATTTGTATGCTTGAGTTACATTTTGTATCGCATGGCCTTAGTATAGCAGACATCATTCATACTTTGCACCGAATGACCTTGGTATAGCTAATGGTATTCTTAGCTTTCATCAGCATGTTTCGCATTACTCTGATACTGCATAACTGCATTACCACTTGTGCACACACTTTCACCACCCTCTAAGCTTTATATAAGCTTATGCATGACCGTTGCATGCAGGTGACGTTGGATTGCAACAGCGCTGAGGCTTGAGCACATGACAAATTATTTTGGAGCATTTAGTCTATCATCATTATATTTTCCTTTATGCTCATTGTACTTGTAAAGTTTTTTATCATGGTGGAAATGTAATGGAGTTTTTGGTTGTTGTTGTGGGTTATGCCTTTGGTTATGCTTAATACGAACCAAACTGATATTGAAAATCCTCCTTGTAGCATCCCAAGATCGGAACCTGACAAATGGGCCCTGGGTGCCGAGAATGGAGTTATACGGAAGCTGTCGACGCCAGATTCAGCGATCGGAAATTTTGTGAGCCCGGTTTCCTAGTTTGGGGCGCGACAATCATACTTGTAGTTACTAGTAGAACTATGCCTCAACATTTACAATGACTAAAATAACTTAGAGCATGAACAATTAAGTCCTAATCACCTAATGATTATATAGGACTTGTGTAATTAGGCATTAGCATATTACTCACATTCAACATAGCTAATTAAAATTGAAAGAAATAGTGTACTATTCTAATACTTTATACACCATGGATTTAGATTAAAATGACTCTAGCATATAAAATGAGTTGTGCAGTAAACTTAACATTCAAATGGAGACAAGGTTTACTACTTAATACAGTTAATGAAAGTGTACATATAACAAGGTAATTCTAAATATGGCATAAGAGTATGATATAATTCTTATAAGATGGATTAAAACAGCCAGATTCAAGACAATCCTACATGATTATTAATATCAATTTAAGATTTAAGGAAACAACATTAATACTTACATAATTATACCATCTTCATACCTTTAAGCTTAAGCTAATTTATAAATCAATGGAATGAGGAAGCTAACATTAATACTCACATAATTATACCACCTTGATTAAGAGTTTCTCTTGGTTTGAATCTTCCCATGAGGTGAGTCTATGAGCTCCTAAATCAAAGCAATGTGAATCAATTTATATTCCATTTTGTGTGTGGACTATAGGTAAGTTGAGATTTCCCTCACTTACCTGATTTGGGATTGACTGAAGGAAGGGGTCTTTCAAGTGTATCAGTTGTAAATAGCCCCTGAATAAGATAATATAGAATCCCATTGAGTCGGTACCGAGTTAACTCGGTTGGGGTTCTCAACTAATAACTAGTTAAGTCTGATTCAAGGGTTTTGTTAGCCTCAAGGTTAGATTGAAGGTCTATTGAACCTAATGCTTCTCAGAATCATGCACAACAGGTTAGAGTCAGCTTTACTCAGTCGGAAAATTGACTGAGTCAGCTTGACTATGAGTATTGAGTTGACTCAATCGAGTAAAATGGCTGGGTCAGTCCCAAACTGGGTAGATCTGGAATGCCCTTAGCTAGTTCCAGGAGTCACTGACTCAAGAGCCATTTGACTCAGCTAAGTCTTCCTTTGATTAGTAACATGCAACCAGATGAACGTATCCATGATCATTTTATTGCGCTGATCATTGTGCAAGGCAGAATGATCATAACTGTGAATCTGTATTGGGTTTTTGCACTCCGAATGTTGATAAGAGTTACCGCACCCATGACTGAGTTGAGCTGTCTATGAAAACGGTCAGTCGAGTGGGTGGAAGCTATCAAATGCAGAGGAAATAGACAGGATTACCTTTCCAGGGTCCATGTTGGATACAAAAAAAGGGTCTGGATGAGGCATGCATCTCTTTGAGCCTGTCGAAATTAGAAAACTCCCCACCAAACTTGAGTCTAGTTGTCGTTAGAAGCTTCTGAGTTGGACAGCAACCGGAAGCACATTCTAGTTGCTACTTCCTCTCTCAAACTCCCCTAATTTCTCTCTTTCTATCTTCTCTTTATTCCTTCTCCTTCCCTCTAAATCTCACCTCTCACAATCACTTTCCTCTCTCTGTTCTCTTTACGATATCAGAATGACTCAGGCCAAGTCGAGTTGCTACAAAACCAGCAACTCGTTCAAACAACATTCAAACTGCCCACTCTTTTTCGCTTTCCATTTCTTTCTTTAATTCTCCTTAGGATTCAACTTAAAATTAGGAATTTTCAATTCTGGAGGGTTCTATGACTAATCACGAGGATTAGTTGTGGAGAGATTTTAGTTAACCAAGGATAGCTAATCGAACAGATTTCTTAAGGCATTAATCCTTATACACGGGTTCAGGCATTTGTCCCTGATGAGCATTAGGTGGGATGGGCCACCTGCTGAATGGTTTGAATGCGTGAATAGGCCACCTGTGTTGGGTGTGGGTTTCACGGTCGGATCGAGGAAGGTGACTCGTTAATCATGGGATTTTTTTCCATGGTCAGGTTATCCATTGATCTGATGCATTCAGAAGGGTTAGATGATGTCTAGGTCTACGTGGCCCACCCGATGGTGCATAATAGCCAGTGATTACAACATTGATCCGGGAGAGCGATGTTTCGTGTCCATGCGACATCTCATCAAAATCTCTGCGTTGCTATGAGATTTTAAACTACCCTAATGCGGACAACCCAGATCAGCTCGGAAGAAACTTCCAGAAGCCAACAATCGACTGGGATTTATTTTCCCTAATAAGGAAAGATTCTTTCCGCTTTTCGACGAGTAGGGGTGCGTTTCTAGGAAGTAGTAGGTCTGAATGGGATTTCTCTACGTATGTGGCCTCTGTCCGACGGTTTCCAACGGTCAAATTCGTTAGAGGTGTGGTGGACGTGGATATATCAACCCTATCAGTGTCATCCTCTTACGTTGCTCGCTAGGTTGCAGACAGAGGTAGCACGGACAGTTTTCTATTTGAAATATCCTCACGGTTGTGGATGGTGGGACCCCACAAATCAGATGGATGGTATGGATTTGGCTATTGTATTCGAAAAGTGATCATTTGCATTGTCAAACGTTTGGCCAGTTTTAAGTTAGCGACAAGTGGGAGTCTTTCTCGTTTGAACTTTAAAAGTTCCTGGTTTTCATTGGGTCAACAATCATTGAACCTGATGGTGAGTCTCGTGCAAAGCATGAGTGCACAATCTGTGCTCACGCACCCATCAAAAGTGGGCTCCACGACTGGATTTAAGGCAATCAGCACCGACCGATGGCCTTGGGGAATCACTATTCACCCACAGTTGCTGTTTTGGAAATTCTTGATTTCTTTGTGGATGAGATCTAAGCCGTTAGGTTCTCTAAAAGGGTTTATAAATTGTCTTGGACTGAACATTAGCCCGTTTCCACTCTTATAAAGGCTTGCACTAGGAGATTTAGTGTTGATTATCTCAATTAGATGGTTAGTTCTCATTTAGTTGTGTTAGTTAGTATCATGGGATTGTTTAAAGTCAGATAGTTGTTTTTAGTTGGATCGTTAGTTTCAAGTGGGGGGTGATTCATCCTATTTAAATTTGAAATTTATGCGAGGAAGAAGAAATATATATACATATACATATATATATATATATATATATATATATATATATATATATATATATATATATATATATATATATATATATATATATATATATATATATATATATATATTAGGGTTTTTACACTAAAATAATAAAATCTGTTAAATAGTAAAATTTATCGACATGTATAAGCACATTATCTATCATCCCTCTCAGTATACAAACCAGACAATTACCTAGTTGAAGTGTGGTCCTGGTGGGTTTTAATTGTGGGACAATCCTACATCAAGTGTATGTTACTAGCAAAAATACGACAAATAATCGTAGTGGTCTTATTGAGTTTAACTATTTCTACTTTCTTTAGTTCCATGGCCTCGACTTTTCTTATGAGGTTATCCACCCAAGCATTCACATCATCTTCATCTCTTAAGACGTACATTCCTCCATTTTCCCTTGACTAAGTCGATTTGGAATTAGTGAGGTTAGAGAGGTATTCCATGATTGTGTGTTTTTAGCAAGTGCATCAAAATAATCCTATGCATCATCGGGATTCCTATTCATGAATTTCCCATTGCACATCATCTCTACAAATTGGCGCATGGGCAAAGTTCGTCCATCGTAGAAAAAGCTTATTACCCGCCAAGTTTTGTATCCATGATGTTGACAAGAATTAAAAAGATCCTTTAATCTCTCCCAACATTAGAAGAAGGTATATTTCTCTTTTTGAGAGAAATTCATGATTATCCTCCTTAGGGTATTGGTCTTATGAACCAGGAAAAACTTTATAAGAAACTCTTGGGCCATCTTAACCCAAGTCCTTATAGATCTCAGTCTTAAGGAGTGAGGTTAAGACTTGGCTTTCTCCTTTAGAGAAAAAGGAAACAATTTCCATCTCAAGGTATCCTCAAACAAATTGTGAAAGTGTAAAGTTGCTACAATCTCATCAAAATCCTTGAGATATAAATATGGACTTGCAGAGTCAAGTCCATGAAACTTTAGGAGTAGTTGGATCACTCCTAGTTTGGAATCCACATTTCTTGCATTTTGTGAAAACACCATGCAGGAAGGTGTAGTGGCCCTCGCTAGTTGTAAGTAATCACGTAAAGTTCTAGATGGAGGAGAATTATGTACATTATTTTTATCTTATTTCTCTTTAATGGGATGGTGAGGTTGATTCTCAGCCATAATGTTTTCTAATTCAAAGGATCTCAAGGTGTCTAATTCGACAATGGATAGAAAAACCTTAACTAATCCTTCTTTACTAAAGAAACGTAGAGTATTATCACGAACTCACTTGGACATGAAAAAATCTTAATCCCAAGTCTAAACTAAAACCTACTTCAGAAAAAAGAAGAAAAACTATAGGAAAAATAAGCTCTCTGAAATACTACAGTAAGAAGAGTTGGAAGGGTATTAATGGATTAATAATTATATGTTAGTTCTACAAAACAGAAGAAAAATACTAGTATCTAATATTCAGTTAGAAAACCTAATCTAGAAACACAGGAAAAAAGTTACACGTAATTCCAATACTAATATATTTCAAAAAAAAAACCAACCAAAGTCCTTGACAACAGCATGAAAAACTTGTTATGACAACCCTAAATGCAAGGCTGCGATATAGTAATAATTCGATGAGACTAAGGTCATACCCACAGGGACTTGTTATTGTGCGATTTTTAGAATACAAAAGAATTAGAATTGGAATCTAAACTAACTACTAAATTTTGGATTAAGAAGAGTAATTATGATACACTACAAAAAAAAATGACCAAATCCAAAGGCCGTGTATTGCATTCGCTAACGGCTGAATCATAATATACTGTCGGTAAAAATAATACTTCTTTAATGGTTGACATCCATTCACTATTGTTTTCCTTTGACGTGGTCCACCTGAAATTTAAATTTGGATCATTTTTTGAATCAAGCCTTAAAATGATATTGAGAAATAGATGGATAGTGTGGATAAAAAACATACATCATGGTGGGGCCATAGAGCACCAGCCACTAGCCACCTAGCTAGTAGCCAGCGTTGGGTAACAAGGAAGCCAGTTGGCTAGGGCACCACACACTGAGGATTGGCTAGTGTGGGTATGTGTCTTGCCAAGAGCATGGCGGCCTCCACGTACGAACATTCAATTGAGATCAAAGTTAACATGACCCCTAAAATGATATGTTTATTATATCCACCCCATTCATCCATTTTTCAAGAACACAGTTTAGACCACAATCCCAAAAATGATTCATATCCAAATTTTAAGTGGACCACACCACATAGTAGTAGGACTAATTCTCACCGATACAACATTTGTAAAGCCCACCATACCATTTATTTTCCATCCAATCTGTCCATAGGGTCACATAGACCTGGATGAAGAGGAAAAACAAATATCATATTGATCCAAAACTTATGTGACCCCAAAAGGGTTTCATTGGTAGATGTTCAATGCCCCACTGCTTTTTGCATTGTGGTCCACTTGATATTTGGATCTGTCTTAATTTTTTTAGCTTTAATCCTTACCACTAGCTCACCAAATGGTAGGACGGTTCGGATATAACACATACCTTGTGATGGAACCCACTAAACTTAGTGATGTCAACACATAATCGGTTGTGTCGCACACTAGCCAATCCACCTGGAATAAGGAAACGGATTGGATATCCACCATTAAAATTCTCCTAAGGTCTACTGTACTATTTATTTTGACATTCAATCTGTTGATTAGGTTATACATACCTAAATGAAGGAGAAAACAAAGATTAACTTGTTACAAAACTTTTATGGCCTATAAAGTTTTTAATGGTCAACGTTCAATCAACACTGTTTCCTGTAATGTGGTCCACTTAAGATTGGGATATATCTTATTTTTGGGCTCATACCATGTAATTATTTAGAAAAATATGTGAAAGGAATGAATGAAACACATACATCATGGTGGGTCCCACATTGCACCGACCACTGGCTAGTGGCAGGGGAGTATCCATTCTATTTCCCTTGTCATCTGCACCCATTCTCATTCCCGGATGCGGATTTCCTGCAAAAGCATTTCGAAGTTCATGTGCTTGAACCTGGTGAGGCCCACCGTGATGTTTGTGAGATATCCATCCGGTACATCCATTTCATGAGATCATTTTAGGACATTAGGCAAAAAAATGAGCCAAATTCAGTACTCAAGTGGGCTAAAAATGTGAGGATTGAACTTCCACACTTGAAATATTTGTGGGCCATTGAAGTTTTAAATCAGGCTAATAGTTATATTTTCAGTTCATCCCAGTAGGAATAACGTTATGAACGGTGTGGATGGCCTGTAAGCATCACAGTCAACCCCATGGAGGTTTTAATGGTAGTAATTTCCCTACCCACATTTTCCTTTCGTGCGGCCCATTTGATTCTTGGATCTTGATCACTTTTGGTCTCATGTTCTAAAGTGATCTTAAAAAAATGGACGGACAGGTGGATTTCTCAAAAATATCATGGTGGGCCCCACATAGGTTTCCAGCAAGGAACTTAGTGCGAAAGGATGTTACAAGTAAGTGCATCCGTCGTTACCCTCAGTCCAATTCACGAAAGCGGATAGCGTATCTGTGGGGTCCACCGTAATTTATATATTTTATCTACTCCTTTTATCAATTTTAGTGGACAAATTTAGGGCATGAATCCAAAAATGAAGTAGATTCAAATCTCAAATGGACCACACCACGAGAAATAATGTGAATTAAAGGTCTACTGTCGAAAAATTCCCGAGGGCCATAGAAGTTTTGGATCAATCTTATATTTATTTTTTTCTCTTTCTCCTTATATTTTGGATCTCATGAAAAATAAACATCACTGTGGGCCTAATAAGGTTTCAATGGTGAAAATCATTAATCCCACCATTTTCCCGTAGTATGGTCCTTTTGAGCTTTAGATATGCTTCAATTTTACTTCAACCACTTAAATGAGCTATGAAAATGGATGGATGGTGTGGATACACCACATACATTCACGGTGGGCCCAACAGAGTTTAATCAGTACGATAAGAGAGTACTAAGTAACTTAGTACCCAATCCGATATCCCAATACCCTAATCCTCTCTCTCTCCCCCTCTTTTCAGATTGATTATGGTTAGGTCTGGGGTTTCGATTCATACAACAAAGAGAGATAAAGGAAGAGTTGGGCAAGGACTCTGCTGATGTGAAAAACTGGATATCTCTCTCCCTGCACTTCCCACCTGCACCACAATAAGGAAGAAAGGGGACCCTGGCTAGTGCAGGGGAACCTCCGACGCTTAAGTCAGTAAGGGCCTGGGAAGAGGAGTTTCTTAAGGTTTTTCTTGCATACCTTTGATCTTAGAGAACCCTTCTTGTATAGGAGTGAGAGGTCCCGGCATAGGGAGATTCTCTCCTTGATTTTTGGGAGATTTGATTTACTTGTAGTCCGTTTATGGATACTTTCTGATCCCAAGATTTCCAGGGTTGGGAAACCTTTCGCAGGATTTTTGGGACGGTGTTTAAGATTACAACGCCTCTCCTTTGCTTGGCTCGGCCTCAACGGACATTGTAGTCTTGGCTGGCTTACAAGGATGGAGCTCTTTACCTACTGTCAGACAAAACAGAATCGGTCTATGACAGATGTTCTTACTTTATCTGATAGCCGACACTACAACCAGCCTTATGTAGGTCGGATTCATAGTCGGTCAGGTGGCTCTTACCTTTAGGGCCTTAATTGGTCCCTTTAGATGTCACTGCCTCTTCAACCGAGTCAACTTTATGTGTCTTACATATTTTGCCTATAACTCTTGACTCTTTTAGCCCCAGTCGAGATTTATTTCATTAGAATCTGAGCTAAGTCTCTCCTTTAGGCTTTATCTTATCTCGGTCCTACCTATTGTCTCGGATTCTCAAGTAATATCAGTAGAGTTGGTCCACTTCATAACCGAGTTCCCGGACATGTCATATTTTTCCCCAACAATAAGCCCCATACTCCTTGTGTTAGCTACATCGACACTAAGGAGTAATGAATTATTAAGTCGGTGTGCATTGGGAACCGAGGTTATGATGGAGGATTTAATGCTTCTCGTGTCGTTCTTAACGTGCGATGGTTCGTTGCTTAAGGTCGAATGAGCGAACAGCCGTCAAGACGTTTCGTCTGCTTATGAGCGTCGGACACGTGGCGAGGATGTTACTTGCGTCAGTCGGCGTGCTCCATGCGTCGAGTAGGGGAGTCAAAATAGGAGTCGATTCGACTCCTCCTTAAATGCTATTGCCACGTGGCTTGACTATAAAAGGAGAAGCGGGATCAATTTTCATATTTTTGCCCATCCGCTCTTTCTGCGTTCGATTTCCTTCCTTCCCTATCTTCATTTCCTCTGCCATTTTCATTCTCATTTCTCCCTTTGCTTCTTGTCTGTGTATTTTTCACCTCTTTGGTGAGTTCCCTCCCTCCCTTTCCCTTTAAACTTTTAATGGCAATGCGTTCTTCAAGTCCCCGGAGGGGAATTCCAGTGATGAGGGCAAAACGAGATATCTTTGGAATGTCTCGAAATCGCCCTCTTTATTGGTGCAGTTGGCAATGAGCGTGAATGAAGTTTTTCAATTTACTTCTAGGACGTCTGGTAGGACTTCAGCAAAACGTCCTACTCAGCAGGTCCTTCTGGCTTGATGCATGCCCCTGATAAGCCTACTCTTCATTTTTCTAGGGACGACTTGGAAGAAGTTGAAGAATTTGAGGACACCAGCGAATCAGTTCCTCTTGGGAGACCGGTGAGAACCGATCTTGGAGGAACCACTAGGTCTGTTCCCCTGCAGCGATTAGCCCGGGTTGTTGAATCGGCAACCGAAGAAGGAGAGGCTGCCTAGGAATGAGAGGTTGGAGACGAGCAAAAAGGGCCAGAACCCTCAGTTTTAACTGATGCAGATTTAGAAAAAATTCGAGTCGGGTATCATTTCCATGACTCAGTGATTCTTTGCCTCCCTCTCTCAAGTGAATTGCCCAACCGTCCTCCTCCTGCGATGGTCACAATTTTTCAAGTTACCATGCAATGTGGCTTGATATTTTATTTAAACCAGCCTAATTTAAATGATTTTAGACTCACAAGTATACGAATCAGATGTAGATACGGTACGGTAACGCCCTAAAAATTGGAGGTCGAGCAGAAGCTCAGTTCCTAAGTTCCAACGCATCACTTATATAACATAGATAATGATGATTGAATGTTGTTCGTATTAGTGCACTAAACTTGAGTGGGATTATACCAAAATAGTAGTTCATACTCCAGATCAATTTATATAACGCAATAATGATCCATTATAGGGTAATCACGTTCTAGATCACTATATGATCCTCCCTTATATCATTACCCAAACAATGATCCATTCTAGGGTCGTCAATCCTAGACAATCTCATACGATATTATAGTTCTAGATCGCTGTAAAGGGCTCGTCACCAATCAATATAGGTCTAGTTATATCCTATGTACTACAATAATGCTCGTTACCCCAATGCAGTTTCAGGATATACTCGAGGTCACTACAAAGGGCTCGTCACCAATCAGAGTAGGCCGACAGCTCAAATATAGTGTCTTATACCACCATAATTGGCTCACGAGTCTAGGTTGCTCACTGGTCACTACGGGGAGGCTCACCGCCCCAGCATAGGATGACAACTCGACCACGGTGTCCCATACCACCATGTCTGGCTCATGAGTCTTAGCGGATCGAGGTACCAAGGTTGACAGGATTACACTGGTAAGTTTGGTACCCTAGATTCAAACAGGAGCGTCCATACATGGTGAACATACATCGAGTCAATCGGGTTACTTGACAAGCTCGACACGCACGATCACATGTCAAGTTGATCGACATAAAATGCATAAGCACTCCATATGGCCAAACCACCACCGACAACTCTAGTACGGCTCGGGTTCATCAACATGTCTTACGTGGCCAATAAATCTCAGCCACGAACTCAAAGCCTGTTTCCGATTGCCTGGACCATAACATGGTCCCAGTCACGTACAATCTCAATAATAGACATTTGATTCAAATTCTACATTTATATGAACATGTTATGAAATCTAACTTAAACAGGAATACAGTACATGGAGGAAATCATACACACAGTTAACATGAATAAAATAGGCTAAACATTTCATGAAGAAAATCATACACATAAGTAAGGTGATTGAGATTCATATCTCAATACCCTTAAAAAATCATACTCTACCAATTTCTAACCCGTTCAGGTATTTACACAAACACTTACACTACACTATTCAACATACATGACGTATGTTGGCATATTGCATATTTGGGCAAATCCTTTTGCTAAGGAGTTGTCGCATATGTAACAATTGTTGAGGGTCAAATATTGTATATTAGAACCCAGTTATTACATGGATTTACAAATATGACACTGCTTAATGGATTAATTTAATCGTGTTTTTGTTGCAGGGTGTAATTAGGAGCATTGACTGAAAAAGAGTATTAAAAGTATTGATTTGATGCGCTAGAGGCACCAGAGTAAGGGACAGACTCCAGAGGAATGAGATCAATGGATTTACAAGCTAGAGATCTGAGCAAATTAGGTCATTCACGTTAAAGATGGCCTGAAATTGGTCCATAATGCAAGATCACATGGTTCCTACCATCCGATTGACTTGAAACTTTATACATGTGATGGGGGCCATAAATTATCCATAAATATTAAATTTCATCCATTAAAGATCTCGAGAAGTGGGCCAACAGACAGATCAGCCCATTAATCTTCAATTTGGGGCCCACCTGATATCTGGAACTGCCTCAATTTTAGTCCCAATGGTTTAAACAATATGAGAAAAAGGATGGATGATGCAGATTTCTTATAAGCATCACAGTGGGGCGTATGTACAGCGTGTGTACACGTTATATACACATGCCAGATGTGCACCCGCAATCGCTTTCCAATTCAAACCAGCGCCCACCCGCATCTTCACCAGAAACGGCACTTGCCGTTTTCAGCCAGCGAACGCATGGACCGCTGGATGTTTTTGTGGAGCACAGTAGGCCCCACCCATCACCTGTATGGATGATCTGATCCATCCATCGTTTAGAGGGGCCTGAAAACTACAAAACCTTTTTGAAAGTTCACTTACATACGTGCACACGTGTGAGATACAGAGGTCACAAAAGGTCGGTTCTGCGACGTTGAAAACTGATTTTTTGGTACTTTCTTCTCTAGGCCGCGTCAATGGAAGTTCAAAACCACCCATCCTTGACTGAAATTTCATCCTAAATCTAATGGACGGGGTGGATTTCTCTAAAAATTCTTGTGGGGCCCACCAAGCTACGCAACGAAGAGGTGCGAAAGGTTTTGCACATCTGCGAAAACTGACTTTTCTAGGAAGTTTTGGCCCACCATCTTTCATCATATGGTAGATCTGAACCGTCCATCATGTAGAGGACTCAAAAATGTCCTAAGGGACGGTGTTTCTTTGGAAATTGAGCGAGAAAATTGGTGAGTTTTGAAGCTCCGAACTTGGCTGCAAAAAGGCTTTCGCTATTGCTGCAACAGCTTCTGCGACAGCCCTCCACCACCTCCAACAACTATAAAAGAGGGTTTTGGACGTGGGGAGAGAAGGCTAGAGCTGGGGGACGTGCTTGCACAAGAGAGAGTAGTTAGAGTTTTTATTTTTTTCTTTTATTTTTATTTCTTTAAGAGTTAGTGATTCATGCTTATGGTTAGCTAACCTCCTAGCTAGGGCTAGGAGGTGAAACTTGTGGCGTGATGGGGTTGATCCTACGGCTTTGATTCATGTTGAACTGAATTTGATGCTAGTTTGATTTTAAAGATTACTTTGGTTTTTAATGGTTTATTGTGACTTACATTACAGTAGATCTGCGATGGCTTGAGTATTTCCTTTTCCTTTTTGTGATTATGATGCCAGGACGCCCTGTTGTTCACCATCGTCTCGTGGGCGTGGTGGGATGACGGAACGCCTCCCTAACATTCATACATCACTCAGATTGGTCATGAATTGGTTTAATTCTGTTGTTTGCTTTGTCTCATGGGCATAGTTTTGTGATGGAATCCATTCTAATTTACACCTGTCTGATTCCTTGAAAACTAGATTAAATGAAGTTCAAAATTGATTTTCAGGTTATATCTTCCAACCGGATGAAGATGGGACTCGAAGTCCAGTTGAGTTCATGAATCGACCGTAGATTTCCCTGATCTCCACAAGTGGATCCTCTAAATCCCTAGTTTCCTACCTCTAAATTCTTTAAATTTTAGATTCGTATTTCATCATTATTCTTCATCTTACACTCGATTTAGATTGCATCTCATTCTAGTTCTAGTTCTAGTTAGTTTCAGATTACGTACAGGTTTCAGTCCCTTGGGATTCGACCTCGGTTTTACCGAGTTTATTACTACATCACAACCCTATAATTGGGGAGTGAACAACAAGTATGTACTAACAATAATTTATCATGGCAATCACAACATCTGATTTCATATGCATACAAACATCTTAACAAACACATGGAATACTCTATTTACAACATAGACTAAACATATTCGTAAAACAGAACAGATAGTGCATTTAGCATGTGTAATAGTACCCACGTCAGGAATCTATCATTAACTGATATTGAAAGCTTTGAAAACTATAATCTATACATCTATAGTCCGCACCTTATGTTGTAGAAGCGTAATGAATATAATTTAAACAGTAAGCCTTCGTCAACGGCGGATTAGCAACCTATAGCACAAACTAGGTTAGCTATTTCATCACTCCAACTATACGAAGCCCTAAAATAGGTTAAGGTTTGATTTTCTTACCCAAGTATGAAATTAGAATTACCGAATTAGCGATTCGAATAGGTGGATTAGGCGCGTAGTGCAGCTGGAAAGAATCCCAGGATGAATAACCAACTTCTCTCTTACTTTCTCTCTATTTTTCTTCTCTTCCTTAGCTAGGGTTTTAAAATTCGTATGGAATATGTGAGAGAGGATTTAAGGCCCTTATATAGGCTCAAAACTGATGGAAACAGTCCCAGGGCCATGGTATACTTAGGTTATAACCAAATCGGCCTTGTTCCGATCCAACGGAGCAGTTCTGGAGGTCCCTTTGCTAAATACGGTCAAACTTAAGCTCATAAATGCTGGATCTTGATCAAGTTAAGTTTTCAGTTCGATCGGGTTTACAGATTAACCTGGCGGACTAGTTTCAGTTCAACGGTCATCGAAACTCGATCAGGGTCACAAGTATATTGACATGTGTAGGCCATTATCCCTGATCCGAGGGTGAATTTAGGTCAAAAACTAACGGTCAGAATTCTTATAAATGGCGCGCAAGTGACACGACTCAGATTACTTAAATTAATATTTAATTTCTTAAAAATCTTCACTTTTTCACACTCTTCACTCCGGACTTAAGAAAATAGTCTCAGGACATCGTTTGTACTCGATTTTTGAGGTGATTGCCAAGTCCAACTAGGTGGTCATAATCGTCTAAGTTCATCGCTATCGGACTTTTGACGTGCGGTCCAGGTCTGATACGAAGTTTCAAAGTGCTCTCGAGAGCAACTGGGTTTAGAGTTGGATTCTAAATTTTAGGATAACATAGCGTTAACGATTCTATAAGTTTTGATTCTTGCAGTTCTTATTTAAAGTGATTAATGCTAATTTCATAAGTAATCTAGGTTAGCACTTTAGTTAATTCTCATCTAGTTTCTAAAGGATTTAGTCCTGAGGAATTTCTGCCTAAGTTGGTACTTGGGTCTTTGTACAGATTTTTTTCAAGTCGTTACAAGTACGTATTACGAGATTGTTCCCAGGAGGACTGGTTGTCACAATTCCAAATTTATGATTCTTCTTAACTAATCCAACAAATAGTTTAGCAAACTACTAACACAAATCTATGAAAAATAACCGAAAGTAATAAGGAAAATTCAATCAAGGAGAATACTAGGACTTTTGAATCCACTCGTAATTATCATAACCCTTATTTTACCTATTGATTTAACATAATTTAGATTGATATAAATAAATAAAGTACACTCTATGTCCTTGGTCGGGCATACAAAATGTATAATCCCTTAAAGCATAAGGATCACATCTTTCCATCCATGGTCAGGCATGAAAAGATGTAGATTCCTATTTCTTTCTCTATAAGAAACCTGTTCATGGTCAGACACAAACACCTAGAATAAGATTCCGAACAACATCCACATCTAGACTTTGGTTAGCTCATAGAATGGAGAAGTACAAAAATTTCAGTTAAGCATACTAAGGAAAGAAACAAATCAATCAAATCAAGATGAATTCAACAATAAATAAGAATCATTCAAATTAGGGGCTTTATCTCAACCCTAGCTAAAAAATAAGCAATCCATAAATTCAAATAAAAAGAAAAAAAAAATTTAATAAAGAAAGACATCCTTCTCTCTTCTTTCTTCCTCTCTCTCTCTCTCTCTCTCTCTCTCTCTCTCTCTCTCTCTCTGTCTCTCTCCTCTTTCTTCTCTCCCAAGCTGCTCTGGATCTGCTCTCATGTTCTCTCTCTCTTTTCTCAAACTTCCCAAAGCTTCCCTCCTCCTCTCTGTCTCACGTTCTCTTTCTTTTATACTTGCTAGCTTCGGCTGGGGGCGTGAAGAGGAGTTTCCTCTTCTGCTAAAGTCGGTGGAAGAGTCATGCGTAAGTCTTATGCAGTGAAGAAAAAAATGCAACACCCCTGCATTTAGAAAGAATTTAGGGACATGGTCTTGGAAATCCAATCCAACCACTGTCTTCTCCTCGAAATTTTGACCAGAGATAGAAAGTTTGGGTCAACCATTGATGCGACCCAGGTAAGCAATCTTGTTGTAACGGCAAGCTGACGGTCATCTGTTGATTAATGTAACGGGCATGTTTGCATATATGATTATAAACGGCTAACTAGGGTTCGACTTACTCAAGCTCATCTTCATGACAGGTGGTCCAAATCATCGATCCGATCATTAGTGGTGGGCGACCACCTCCTGGAACGTCCAGTTTTCCCAGACTGGGAAATAGAGCCAGCGCTTCTTGCGCTGGCTGTCGGTGGGGTCCACTTCTTTCAGTGTCTGTAAAATTCACTCCATCCACTGCAATTACATCAAAAAACTAGTTGGAATTGACTGAGTTTAGGTTAGATCTGGTGTGTCCACGTGGTTTTTTACTCAAACTCGATCTCTGCTATCTTTTGAAATTTCTCCACCTAGGCCTGAGTGATATGGGCTATGTAAATCTCATGGATGGTCCGGATTGGACCTTTGATGTACGGTGATGGCCCACAAATAATAATCGCAGGTCCCTATTTCAAACAGAGAACTGCGCTGCCGTTTTTTTGAATTGTAGTCAGTCAACATCACTAGGACTGAACGGACAGGTCCGGTGCACGGCCTGTGTACATGTGATGTGCACACGCACACCCTCGGGGTGGGGTCCACACTGATGTTCATGAGAATCCGCTCTGATCATCCCTTTTTCATTTAATTTAAATGGTTGGGACCAAAATTGAAGCATGTCCAGATATCAGATGGGGCCCAGATCAACAGTTTTAGTGGCTGATTTTTCAATTGGGCAACTTTCACGAAGATCCAGTGGTTAAAATTTAACGTGTACGGTTAATCTATGGTCCTCAGGCCATGTATGAAGTTTCGATCCAATCGGATGGAAGGAACTATGTGATCTTGAATCTTGGACAACTTTTAAGCCTCTTTAATGTGAACGACTTGTTTTTCTCGGATCCCTGATATATAAATCCATCAATCTTGGTCCTCTGGAATCTATCCCCTTCTCTGATGACTTCGAAGTGTCAAATCCACTCTTATAGTACTCTTTTTCAGTCCATGCTCCTGATTACATCCTGCAATAAAAACACAATTAAAATATGACATTAAGCATTATCATGTACGTGAAATCAGGCAATAATTGGGGTCTGATATGCAATATTCGACCTCATCACAACCCCCAACTAGCATTTTACTAGTCTCAAGCAAAACATGTGAAAAATAATTTCAGAAATAAAAGACAATTCCTGTAAACCAAGTGACTTGTGAACAAAGAGTGGTGATGTAAGAATTCTAAGATTCATGATTGGTGAGTAGAATTTTCTTTCCTAGAATGAAGCTCATAGTAAACTTCATAATCAAGTTCAAATTATTAATCCATTAATTAGAACAATTCTAAACATTGAGTTCCATGAGTGTAATCTCAGCTTACAATCATTAAGAGATCCAATTGTCAATTTCATGATATCATTGGTACTTAACAACAGAATTCATGACAACTAAAACTGAAACCAATACTTTAAAATTGCAGTAAAGACTGCGTTAGTTGAAGTAGGTATAGGTGGGTAAATAGGACTTTTTAAAATTTTTATAAATTATTAAAGATCCTTATCACACTAAACCTATCACGGAGTATTGATTAGGATTACTCAACCTTAACTCTAATTACTTTCAAGCTTGATAGAGGATCCAATCACAAACTATTAAACGACAAACAATGTATAGATGAGATTGTGATGGATATGACTGTGTGTGCATAGGATGTGATCATATATAAAGACATGCAAGTGAATCACATAAATGAAAGATAATATCAAACTCAAACACAGTCATTTTATAGTGGTTTGACGACTTGTCTACTCCGCCCCAGCTTCCACACTCAACCCTTGAGTGACCGGATTTCACTAAGGAGGTTTCTCATGGTTCACCTTAAACCTAAGGTTTTAAATCAGGTTCACCTTCAATATTTACAGAGGTTTCTACTCGGTTCACCTCAAACCCTAGAGTTTTACTGGCATACTCCTAACCAAATGTTTATGCCCATACAAGACAAGGGTCCACACAACGCACCCTGAGGTTTCTACTCGATTCACCTCTAACCCTGGAGTTTTACTGGCGTACTCCTAACCAGATGTTTATGCTCTCCACAGAGCAAGGGTCCACACAACGCGCCCCGCACATACACTCCCGTCGGAGGCCTCCTTTGAGGACTTCAAATGGTGAGCAACACTTAAAACTTAATCCTAAAAAGGAATGATCGCAAGTGTCCTCTGGACTTTTAGTACTTACAGATAAGTTGATGAGTCCCTTTCAGCACACTGATGAAGACCTTCTACTTGTTGATGAAGAGTCTTCAGCTCCCTTGATCCGCAACATGAAGATGTATATATGATAGGCTTAGGTTGGGTCAAGGTTATGATGGACTACCACTCTCTAAAGGTTTTCCTATAAGGAAGATAGAGAGGTTCCCATCATCTATGCATTCAAGGCATCCCAGCTTAATGATATGTCATTAAAGCAGTAGCTGAAGGATCCTTGAATGCGGAAGTTCATTCCCCAATCCACTCTATGAGATATCAATGATGAGGGTGGATTGGAGGATGAACTTCCCGAGAGAAAAGGCTTAGGTAAATGATAGGAAGGTTAAAACACACTAAAGCACTCTCTTCTTTCTCTACCAGCAATGAAGACAGCTCCCTCTATTTATAGGTAAAAGGTTCCAACGGATATAAACGGTCATATTTATGACAGAGTTCGATATCATCGATCAGTCATCGATATGATCGACCGTATACTCTCGATTGTATCAACCGACCTCTCGATGATAAGAACTCAATTGTAATTTTACTTTTGAAAACCTTCTGCCAACTGGTCGATGGGATCGAGACACACATCGATGATATCGGATTTCGAACTCTGATTCCATCGAGTGATGGTTCGATCTATCGACAGGTGAAAAATAAGAGAGATGTCTTGAAGAATTTCAGGATCACAGATATGATCAGGGAACCAGTTGATTTCATCGAAATTTGTACATTGATCATATCGGCGACCGTTCGATGGGATAGAAAAATCGTATAGATTTTACATGTAAGCTGCTGGACGAATTATGTCCTGACTCGATCCAATCGACTTGGTCTCGATATGATCGATATATGAATATCGATTTCTCGACAGGCATCCCGATCAACATTAAAAGCAACCTGAAATTCATGCTAGAGAGAACATGCGCCCCATAGTCAATATGATCGACTGACTCCCAATATGATTGATATTTGAGTTCAGATTAAATCGGACAGTCATCGATATATTAAAGCATATGTTAGTTTTCTTTAGAAAAACAGGGGCGTCGGAAAGTAGTCTGTCGATACGATCGATCCACTTCAGATATGATCGATTTTTGAATATCGATGATATTGACTCAAAGGTCGATATATCGATAAATCGTGCAGAGGATTGTTTTGTTTGCTGGACGCATTTTGTCCTCACTCGATTGTATCGATTGATATGCCGAGGACATCGTCAGAGCAGGTTGATCATATCAAAAGTGGAATCGATATAATCAACAATGTAAGAAAAACTTAAAAAATTTTCTTTTGGATAAAAAAGTTTTCTTACACATAAACCCAAAGATGTTCTAGTTCTTTTTAAGGGTTTAATCACCTGGTGTTTTGGGACATGGGATGTGAGGCTATGATTTATCTTTTGGTGAGCTTCTACACATCCAAATGAGGAAGACGCTTGACTTGATCTTCTTGTTAGGTGTTGTCGTCCGACTGACTCAACATACAACGTAATTGACAAACCAGGGCACATAATAGGTGCACTTTCACACTTGCCTTACAGATTAACTTTCCATTCTATGAGCCTTTGATTTTTTCATGAGCAGTAACGCCAAGGAGGGGAATCAAATCCTCACCTATAGGGAGAAAACCTATGGTAAAGATTGTACACCCAACCTTTTTCACATATCATCCATGGGGAATCGAATCTTCATCTTTAGGGAGCAAACCTATGGTGAAGATTATTCGACTAACCCTTTCAATTCTTCTTTATAAACTGATGCTAAAATATTTTTCAAGCTGGTTCCCTTCATGCTTAGTGATTACCAAATTAATCATTCAATTATTGAACCGAAACCTTAATGTGTAAGCAAGATGTGTCCTGTGAAATCATGTCTCAACCAATGTTTAAAACTTCTAACCATGGGTTAACAATTCAAACTTAACTATGGAATCTAACATATAGCTGAATCCAATAGTCATAAATTACCAACATTCTGTATCTTGTAATTTTAAAATCACAAAAATTTTCATAATTTTTGTTCAAAAGACTAAGAAAATACTGATTAGGAAACCTAATCTGCCACCCCCAACCTTAAATCTACATTTTCCTCAATGTAAAAGAAATAAGTGTGTAATGCACATGGGACAATGAAAGTAAAAGAGGAGTGATGGAAAGATAGTACCTGGACGGAGAATCAAGAGGCTTTCCCAAAAATATCAACATAAAAGTGAGTCAGCACAAGAGAGAAATCAAAAAAAGTAAAATAACAAAAAGAAAATCTTACCTATACGACTTTTACAGGTGCTCTCGATTGCATTTAATGTATGCAACAAGCCTTTAAATCCCTAAGTTGCCCCTAGTGGACAAGTTGTAGTCTCGTGAGGGTTTGCATCAATGTTACCCACAAACATTGAACTAACTAACTAGGAAAATGAAATGGAATGAAAAGATGGGTTGCCTCCCAGGATCATTAAGTTTAACGTCTTCAGCCAGACAAGAATGAACCATGAATTAATCAATATTAATAAGCTGGGTCTGCCAACTAAATTTCCTCAACGCCTTGATTAACCAATCCCAGACTTTGCTGGAACAACTTGAACCGGGCTGACCCAAGTGCTATCCGAAATAGGGTAAATGATACCAACATCTAACAACTTAAGAACCTCCGCCCGAATGACCTCTTTCATGTTAGGGTTAAGCCTCCTTTGCATTTCACGTGATGTTTTAACATTTTCTTCAAGATGATTATGATGCAAACACATAGTGGGGATTATTCCCTTTATGTCCGCTATTGTCCACCCAATAGCTGCCTTATATTCTCTAAGAATATTAAGCAACTTACCCTCCTGTTCCTTATCATGGTTAGAAGATATGATGATAGGCAGGGTCTCAGAAGGACCTAAAAATGCATACTTGAGATTTTCAGGCAATTGTTTAAGGTCAAGTTCAGGTGGTTTCTCAATAGATAGGACTGGTTTAGACTCAGAGAGTGGAAGAGGTTCTACTTTTGCTTTCCATTTTGCAGTCTGCATTATAGGAGTAGAGTCGAGCAATGCATTGTCTTCTTGGATGGGACTTTTTATATCAAAATTCATGCCAAAATGTGTTAAGCAAGTCTCAAGTGCGTCTTCGAAAGATTGAAGGAAAGATTTATGCATTAGACTCTCAATCATGTCCACTTCAAATATATCATCTGAGTATGTTGGTTATTATCCAGCATTGAAAACATTGAGTTTAATCTTCATGTTACTAAAAGACAACTTCATAACTCCATTCCTGCAATTTATGATAGCATTGGATGTGACTAAGAATGGACGTCCTAGAATAATCGGGATTTAACTAGTAGGATTCTAGACAGGCTGAGTATCTACAACGATGAAATCCACTGAAAAATAAAATTTATCAACCTGTATTAACACGTCCTCAATAACACCACGGGGCACCTTGACGGATCTATTAGCTAGTTGTAGTGTTATTTTAGTTAGTTTTAGCTCACCAAGTCCTAGCTGCTCATATACAGAATATAGTAACAAATTAACACTGGCCCCTAAATCAAGCAAGGCCTTCTCAACCTTATGATCTCCTACAACACAATAAATGGTAGGAGCTCCTGGATCCCTAAATTTAGGAGGGGTGTTGTGTTAAATCATGGAACTGAGTTGCTCTGCAAGGAAGACCTTCTTGTGAACATTCATCTTACGCTTTTGAATGAATAAATCTTTAAGAAACTTAGCATAAGCAGGGACTTGCTGGATAACATCAAACAATGAAAAATTAATTTGCACTTTCTTAAACATGTCTAATATTTCATTAAAGTTATTTCCTTTCTTAACTGGTGTTAAACATTGAGGAAAAGGTGCTTTAGGCACATAGGATGGCACATGAGCGGTTCCTGGAGAGTTAGAGTATTTTTGGGCTTTGAATGCATTAATATGTCTCTCCGCTTCATTTTGGTCTTCCAATTTGGAATTTAATTCTTCCCTAAACATCTCTACTTTGTTCTCAATCTGTTTCCCGGACCTAAGGGTAATGATAGATTTGGCTTGCTCATGATATTGTTCTTAATTTGAGTTAGAGCCAATCTCATACTGTCCTTTTGAATTTGCTATAGGTTGGCTAGGAAACTTACCTTTCTCTCTCTCACTCAATGTGACAGCAAGTTGACCCAACTGTACTTCTAGCTTAGCAATGGATTGAGCATTTGCATGTAAGCTTTGCTGGTTAGCTAGTAAAGTTTGTTGGGTATCTTTTTGAAATTGAAGTGAACTCTGCATAAAAAGATTGAGTGTATCCTCAAGAGATGGTTTCCTAGATAGTGGAGGTACTTGTTGATACTGTGAAAACTGCTGAGGTTGTTGACTACCAACTTGGGGGTAAGGTTGCATAGGATGATTTTCAGATGGTCCTCCTTATTGTGGCCCTTTTATCCAAGAAAAATTTGGATGCTTAGCCCACCCTAGGTTATAGGTGTCTGAGTAAGGATCATTCTCAGTTCTCCAAAAGGTGTTCATAGCATGTACTTGTTCAGAGAGAAATTTTGGAAATGCTACACCCGATGGACACGACTGCGTAGGATGGCCAGGACTGGAACATATGGCACGTGACTCTATTTGGGTTGTATTTGGAGGTCCATTGTTTAACATCAAAGCATCAACTTTCTTCGTCAGGTTATCAATCTTGGCATAAAGATCTAGCGTGACTCCTATCTTATAAATACCACATTTCTTCTGTGGTTAGGGACTTCTTTCACCTCTATTTGAGTAGTCCCATTGCTGAGAATTTTCACATAAGGTTTCAAAGAAATTCCAAGCTTTGACATCACTTTTGGTCATGAATGACCCTCCACCGGTTGCATCAACCATGCGACGGTTTTGGAGTGTCAAACTGTCATAGAAATATTGAACCTGTTGCCACTTCTCAAAACCATGGTGTGGACATTTAAGAAGTAAGTCCTTCCATCTTTCCCAACATTCATGAAAGTGTTCACCCTATTTTTGTGTGAAATTAGTGATTTCTCTACTAAGAGCATTCGTTTTGTGAACAGGGAATAGCTTGTTTAAAAATTTCTTAGACAGTTGATCCCATGTAGTGATAAACCCAACTCCTAGAGAATTCAACCATGCTTTCTCCTTATCCTTCAAAGAAAAAGGAAAAAGGCACAAACGGATCGAATCATCTAAAAATTTTTAGAACCTGAAGGTAGAGAAAATGTCCAAAAATTCTTTCACATGATGATATGGATCCTCCTTGTCTAAACCATAGAAGGAGGGCAACAATTGTATGACTCCAAGTTTAAGTTCAAAGTGTGCTACCGTGGTGGTTGGCAACACTATGCATGAAGGTGCATTGAATTGGATATGAGCTGAATAATCTCTAAGAGCTTTTATTTCATTCTCGACTGCCATTTCAAATAGGATGTTTCTAAATCTACTACGAAAGGTTCTTTCTATTTCAGGATAAAAAAGTGCTAGTTCTATGTTCAGAGATCTACGTCCTAGCATAAATTGAATTACTGGAATGTAGGAAAGGAAATTAAACTAAGATGCAACCTAAGAGAAATAAAATTAGAACTAAAAATTATGAATTTATAAAAACAAGAGAAAGCTATGTAAACAAGAATTAGAAGAAAGACCTGGAGAAGGAGGTGATGGATGACTGAAGATTTGGGAGCTCCTCCTTTTGAAGACAATCTTATTTAGTAGCTCCCTTCCTCAATTATTGTAAAAATAATAATAATAATAAATAAATAAAGTTTTCTAAAATAATGCGAGAAAATTCCTAAAACTATGAATTATGATAAGAAAGAATCTTAAATCTAATTTGGACCGAAACAGTCCCCGGTAACGGTGCCAAAAACTTAATATTTTATTTAAACCAACTTGATTTAAATGATTTTAAACTCACAAGTATACGAATCAGATATAGATACGGTACGTATTAAGAGATCATTCTCACGAGGACTGGTTGTCACAATTCGAAATTTACGATTCTTCTTAAATAATCCAACAAATAATTTAGTAAACTACGAATATAAATCGATGAAAAATAACTGAGAGTAATAAAGAAAATTCAATCAATGAGAATACTAGGACTTTCAAATCCACCCGTAATTATCATAACCCTTGTTTTATCTGTTGATTCACCCTAATTCAGATTGATATAAATTAATAAAGTACACTCTATGTCCTTAGTCAAGCACATAGAATGTATAATCCCTTAAAGCATAAGGATCACATCTTTCCATCCATGGTTAGGCATGAAGAGATGTAGATTCCTATTTCTTTCTCTATAGGAAACCTATTCATGGTCAGACATAAGCACCTAGAATAAGATTTCAAATAACATCCACATCTAGACTTTGGTTAAGCTCATAGAATGGAGAAGTATAGAAATTTCAGTTAAGCACACTAAAGAAAAAAATAAATCAATCAAATCAAGATGAATTCAATAATAAACAAGAGTCATTCAAATTAGGGGCTTCATTTCAGCCATAGCTAAAAAATTAGTAATCCATAAATTCAAATAAAAAGAAGGAAAAATAAAATTTAATAAAGAAAGACATCCTTCTCCCTTCTTTCTTCCTCTCTCTCTCTCTCTCTCTCTCTCTCTCTCTCTCTCTCTCTCTCTCTCTCCTCTTTCTTCTCTCTTAAGCTACTCTGGATCTGCTCTCACATTCTCTCTCTCTTCTCAAACTTCCCAAAGCTTCCCTTCTCCTCTTTGTCTCACGTTCTCTTTCTTTTATATTGGCTGGCGTCGGCTGGGAGCGTGGAGAGGAGTTTCCTCTTCTGCTAAAGTTGGTGGAAGAGTCGTGTGTAAGTCTTACGCAGTGAAGAAAAAAACACAACATCCCTGCATTTAGAAAGAATTTAGGGACGCTGTTTTGGAAATCCAATCCATCCAC
The DNA here is from genome assembly GCA_037074715.1 of Magnolia kwangsiensis. Lineage (NCBI taxonomy): Eukaryota > Viridiplantae > Streptophyta > Magnoliopsida > Magnoliales > Magnoliaceae > Magnolia > Magnolia kwangsiensis. Next base: position 88,458,436 of record CM073580.1, read on the forward strand.
TGTCTTCTCCTCAGAATTTTGACCAGAGATAGAAAGTTTGGGTTGTCCGTTGATGCGGCCCAAGTAAGCAATCTTATTGTAACAACAAGCTGACGGTCATCTATTGATTGTTGTAATGGGCACATTTGCATATATGATTACAAACGATCAACTAGAGTTCGACATACTCAAGCTCATCTTCATGATAGGTGGTCCAGGTCATCGATCTGATCATCAGTGGTGGGCCACCACCTCCCGGAACGTCCGGTTTTCCCATACTGCGAAACAGAGCCAGCGCTTCTTGTGCTGGCTGTCGGTGGGGTCCACTTCTTTGAGTGTCTGTGAAATCCACTCCATCCATTACAATTACATCAAAAAACCAGTTGGAATTGACTAATTTTAGGTTAGATCTGGTGTGGCCCACGTGGTTTTCTACTCTACCGTCCGTCTTATGTTTAGACAGTTGAAACTTGATTTTTGCTATCTTTTGAAATTTCTCCACCTGGGCCTGAGTGATATGGGCCATGTAAATCTCATTGACAGTCCGGATTGGACCTTTAATGTACGGTGATGGCCCATAAATAACAATTGCAAGTCCCTGTTTCAAACAGAGAACGGCGCTGCCATTTTTTTAAATTGTAGTCGATCAACACCACTTGGACCGAACGGGCTGGTTCAGTGCACGGCGTGTGTACGTGTGATGTGCACACGCACACCCTCAGGGTGGGGTCCACATTGATGTTCATGAGAATTCACTCCGATCATCCCTTGCGTCATTTAATTTAAATGGTTGGGACCAAAATTGAAGCATGTCCAAATATCAGATGGGCCCCATATCAATAGTTTTAGTGGCTAATTTATCAGTTGGGCAACTTTCATGAAGATCCAGTGGTTAAAATTCGACATGTATGGTCAATCTATGGTCCTCAGGCCATGTATGAAGTTTCAATCCAATCGGATGGTGGGAACCATGTGATCTTGAATCTTATACAACTTTTAGGCCTCTTTAACGTGAACGGCTTGATTTTCTCGGATTCCTGGCATATAAATCTGTCAATGTTGGTCCTCTGGAATCCTTCCCCTGCTCTGATGACTTCAGAGTGTCAAATCCACTCTTTTAGTACTCTTTTTCAGTCCACGCTCCTGATTACATCTTGCAATAAAAACATAATTAAAATATAACATTCAGCATTATCATGTACATGAAATCAGGCAATAACTGGGGTCTGATATGCAATATTTGACCCTCATCACGTCTACCCCTTTAACCCGTCACTTGGGATTTCCTTTTCCGACTCAGAATTGTCCCGGACAGATAGTTTCGAATGGGTGGAGGAACTTGTTCAGATTTGCAGTGTTGTGGGCTGAAGCAGAGCAGCCCTCATTGACCATCAATGAGTTCCTCTATATATACCAAGTACGGCCGAACACTCAGTAGCCTGACTGGTACTTTTTTAGCGCGTGGCGGAATAAGGGTGGCTCTTTGATAACCAACCCTCCTACCTCCAACAAACACTGGAGAGAGAGGTGGTTCTAAGCATGCGTTCGCTGGGAGACTGCTGAGCCTAGGCTTATTAAACCTCGCATTCCACGGGCGTTCTCCGAAGCAAGTGACTCAGCATGCCTTCTCCCTTTCCTTGACATGATACTTTTGAGTCTGACTAAATGTGTTCTGCTAAGATATCCAAGAAAAGATTGAAGTAATCTTCTTCAACCGAAGCATCTCCTTCTCTCGGGCTTAGACTCATCTATGACAGGTATTCTTTGGTTACTTAGATGCACTTCTACTGGATCTCTCTAACTTTGCATTTTACTTGACATAAAAATGACTGAAGCTCAGCCCCTTCTAAAACCAGCATCCAAAATGAAGGCTCCTCCACAGTTAGTGCTTCTGTCAGAGCCTCGGCCTCCGAAGAAGGCGAAGACCGTGCCTATGGTCATTGAGCCCCCCGCCCCAGTCGCCCTAGCTCTAACCATCCCGATCATCATTGTACTCTCTGACCCCGAAGAGAGGACAAAGGATGTGAATACGCCTCTTGCTGAGTCTCAGGCATCTTCTGAGCCAAAACCTATTGCAGAGCAGGTCACAGGACAGAGAGAGGAGCAGAGAGAAGAGAGACAAATCAACAGGGGCACTCAGCCTTCCGACGGGCTTGTCTGACATGGTCCCTTCGGCCATTTCTAATGGGATCGAGAAAAAGTTCTCTTCCCTTTTCGAAGCCTCTAGGAGTCAGATATTTTCCCATGTTATGAAGATCTTGCTCGAGGTAGGACTAGAACTTCTTTCTTTTAGCCTGTTATCTCTTTTTATTTTGATTTGACATCCTTATCTCTCTCTGTAGCTCACTCCTTTCTTGCTGAGAGATTGCATAGACCTGTCCAAGGGCCAGAAAGATGTGACAGATGTTGAAGCAGCTCGGAGATGGGCAGTAGAGGCGGAAGCTCAACTCAAAATCACCTTGGCTCGGGTTGGTCGGTTGACTAGTGAGTTGAGCCTCGCTTAGAATGCGGCTGAAGATGCTAAAGCCGATTGTGCTTGAGTGGCTTTGCTGCTGAAGGAGGCCCAGGATAAGAGTCGGCAACACCGCTTGGCTCGTGACACCTCTGAGGAGAAGTTGGCTTGGCTTAAGGCTGAGACAAGAGGTGCCCTTAAGGTGGCCAAGAGAGAATTCAGGGAGAAGGCTATAAAAGACTTCCTTGAATCTTTGGAGTTTGAGGATGAGAGGGATCACCTATATCAGAGCGGGTATACAGCTTGCATCAAGGAGATGAGGCAATCTTTACCCAACTGTGATCTCTCGGGATTAAAAGAAGGTGCTCTGGAGGATCTAGAGGCTGAAGTTACTGGGTCTTCCGATGCTGCAACTGGTGTCGAGGTCGAGTCTAAAGCAGCTCCCGAGGTCACTCCGAGTGACTCCTAATGAATCCTTAGAGCTCAATTTTTAGTTCCTTCATCAGCTCTATTTTGGTACCATCATTGTCACGCCCCAAACTCGGAAACCGGGCTCACAAAATTCCCGATCGCCGAATCCGGCACCGACAGCCTCCGTAGAACCCCATTCTCGGCTCCTAGCTCCCATTTGCCAGGTTCCGATCCTGGGATGCTACAAGGAGGATTTTAAATATCAGTTTGATTCGTAATAAGCATAACCAAAGGCATAACCCACAAACAACAACCAAGCACTCCATTACATTTCCACTATGATCAAAAATTTTTTACAAGTACAATGAGCATAAAGGGAAATACAATGGTAAATAACAGAAAACTCCAAAATGATCAGCGACGCGCTCCTGCCTCAACGCTGCTGCAGTCCAACGTCACCTGCACGCAACGGTCGTGCATAAGCTTACAGAAAGCTTAGAGGGTGGTGAAAGTGTGTGCGCAAGGTAGTAATATGAATGCAATGTCAGAGTAATGCGAAATGTGCAGATGGAACCAAAACGTCATGAGCCGTACCAAGGCTCTGCAATGCAAGACATGTATGGTATCGGCCATCCCAAGGCCATGCAATGTGCAATGCAACTCAAGCATACAGATCCTCATCAATGTCCACATATCAGTACAGCTCAGAGTATGGAATATCACCGGGGTCTAGTGCACTCTAAACCAGATTGCCGCCACATCGCGCGCAATAAGGTAAGTGGAAGAGACCTCACTATCCGTCTGCCAATATCGGGCGCGACTCGTCGATAGCGGACCCATTCCTCGAGCTGGTCAGACTCAGCCTAGCATTGCCCCCTACACTCGGGCGGGTAAGGCCGTACCCCCTTCCAACCGACCACGACACAGTGGAGAGCGTAACCGTCTGGTAATCGGCACTCAACGCTCATCTACCCACTCGGTCTAGACGTTGGAGCAACCTCTTGGTACCATAAGGGTTTAGGGACTTTCACCCAGGGATATCTATAGTACCCCATGTAGAACAAGATTTCCGGTATCCAATCCTGCCAACCACGATGCGTCTGTGGAGGCTACGACCCTGATGTTGCTAGGGCGTACAATACCCATGTCACACAAGTGCGAAATGCATGATTCACGCTGTCCAGTCATGCAACAATCCATGCGCATATCGTGCGCTCATGTAGGGCAATACTGCCTAACCAGGAGCCCATAACAACCTGCCCGAAGGCATATGCTATGATCAGTCAGTCCTCATATCAAGCATACATATGATGCATATGATCGTGGGTCATGAAACTATACTAAACATGTTATAATGAAATGAACTATTTTACAATGCAGACGGACCTGGATGGCCTATACACGGCAAGTACGGCCGGTAATGGGCCCTAAGGAGAGTCGTAACGTGGACATCCAACCAACATTACACTCGCAATGTGGACGTCAAACCAACATTGCTCCCAAGGCACGATCTTTGTAAACATCAACACTTAGTCTGAGATGGATTTACACATTGCAACGGACCGTAAGTTGTCCCCATTGGACCGTATATATATATCAAATGGGCCATATCCTATGGGCTCTCATCCATCAGATGGGCCACATAAATGGGCCAAACCAATGGGCCTTAAGTGCATTGCAATGGGTCAAACCCATGGGCTTGGATTGCATCAATTGGACCTAGTCACATGAGTCTAATATGTATCAAATGGGTCACACCAATTGGATCCCATACGTGGATCAAGTGGGCCTAAACCGCCAGGCCTTAATCAAATAAAGTGGGCCTAACTCATGGGTCTCAAATACATCCAATGGGTCTACTCCCAATGACCCCTTTTTATAATCAAATGGGTTTAGTCCCATGGGCCCTACAATATATCAAATGGGTCCACTTCCATAGGATTTAAGAATGCAACAGATGGGTCCAAATTTCATGGGCCCTGACATACTTCAAAAGGGCCTACTCTTATGGACTTAGAACATAATCAGTGGGCTTAAACCGATAGGCTTAACATATGTCGAGTGGGCCCAAGTTCTTAGGCCTAAAATGAGTCAAATGGGCCTAGCCCATAAGCGTTTCCCAAATCAAATAGGCCTATCCCATAGGCCTGCTACAAATCAATGGATGGACGGTATGGATGCCTCACATGCATCAAGGGGGGGTCCCATTGTCCAGTGGACAGTGTGGGTATAACACATACATCACACAGGGCCCCACCGTCCGTGGACGGTGGAGGCAGCCCGAGCGTCAGGTAGGTGCCACCGTCCGCCTGGACGGTGGCTATAACATATGCATCAATGTGGGTCCCATGTGGGGCCCACTATGAAGTATTTATTTGACATCCGACCCGTTCATAAGGTCCATTGGACCTGGATGAAGGGACGATAAAAATTTCAGCCTGATTCAAAACTTATGTGGGCCCCAGGAAAATTTTCAATGACAACACTCTATACTACTGTTTCATGTGGTGTGGGCCACCTGAGTTTTGGATCTGTCCCATTCTTGGAGGGGGCCCACCTGGTCCTGGGACCCACCTTGTGAACAGGTTAGATGACAGATAAACATTACTGTGGGGCCCACGGCTAGAGCCGTGGGTCCCACGCTAGACGCCCGCCCGTCACCCGCGCGGCTGCACGCGGCAGCGTGCAGCGCTGCTTCAGTAGTCAGAGGCAGAGGCAAGCCTCTGCCATTGCTTGTTACCAAAAAAAAAGGAAAACCCGTTTTTCCGGGGTTTTTCGCACGTGGGGCCCGTCAAAACGAAATCCGCCCCGGCCATTGTGATCAGTGGCCCGAGACCGTCCAAATGAGTCCAGAGTTTGAATTTTTTTGACGCTGGGAAGTGGAATAAAATAAGAAATTAGCGTTTGAATGGTGAGGATACAATATTTGGCGCTATGGCCCACCAGGTGCTCCGTTCAATCCCATTTTCTGGCTCAACGCCTAAAATGAGATGGTGAAAGGGATGGACGTCTTGGATCAGATATAAACATCAGGGTGGGGCCTATGCAAGGGAAACACCCCATTCCCTTCTTTTCTTCCTTTTTCTCTTTTTTTTTTTTTGTGTTCTCATTTCCTATAAACGTCCAGCGTCCCAGACGCTGGACGGCTGGCTCTCATAAAATCTTGGGGTGACCTGATGAAGTGGGCCACCACATGATGGGCGGTATGGGAATGACATCTAAGGTGGGCCCCACTTGAATAAAATACATACATCAAGATGGGATCCATTCAAGTGGGCCACACCATCCCATTGCAACAAAATAAAATTAAATAGAATAAAATAAAATAAAATAAAAGAAATATAAGAGAGAGAGAGTCATGGGGAGTGGGACACGGCTTGTGATGGAGGGACCCCGTCATTATGGGCCCTCCCTTGCAATGAAACATACAATAAATGGATCCCTTTGATCATGGGACCATCAAAATTATAAATCAACGGTGGAGATCCATTCTCCACCGTTATGGACGGTCTAGATGACCTTTTTGCAATGAAACTAACCATCATGATGGGGTCCATGGAGAATGGCCCCATCATGGAACGATCATGATGATCCAAGTGGTCCATCGGCCACATTTAAAGGTCCGAAGTGAGATCCACACCATGGATCGGTGGGCCTCACTTGGTCCACCATAAAATTAAGAAAATCTACCCTATAGAAGCACCCACCGTCCGATCTTCTCGCTCCTAGGGGTTCCTTGGCACCTTGGCTTCAACTTCAACGGTTAGGATGAAGAATGGAGGGTTGAGATGGGGGATTTTGGGGTAGGAAGGTGGGCCACTTGAAGCTTAAAGGGACTTGGGGAATTCCATACGTGGGAGCCCCTTGCAATTTTAGTTGCTTGGATTTTTTTTTTTGGAATGAGAAAGAGAGTAAGAGAGAGAGTGATGTAAAGGGAGAGAGAGAGAGTGATGGATGGATGGGTGAGTGATGGTTGTGTAAGAAAAGTATGGGTTAGGAAGACTTTTGTGGCTTTTGTGTAAGAGAGGTATGGGTTTGGGAGACTTTTGTGGTTGCTTGGGAAAAGGGATGGAGGTGATGTGTACTTGACATGTGATGGGTTGATGGGTGATTGATTGATGGGATTGACGTGATTGATGTGACACATCGTTGAGATTCCCTTGGTTTTCGCAACGCGCGGCGTTTTCTCGCACCGAACGTTGGCCCATATCTCTTGATCAGGGTATCGCCTCGGCTCGTGAGTCGCGGTATCGGAACCGCAACGACGGCGCGGTCGCTATGGTATAGGTCTCGAGTTGAGTCGACTCGGGTTATCGGTACATGAATCCAGGTCGCGCGTCGATATTGTTTAAGGGTCGAAAGTTGCCGGAATTCGACCGGTACGACCGCGGAAGTGTACGGAAAGGTACAGACCAAGATACGGGTCTTACAGCTCTCCCCTCCTTATAAAAATTTCGTCCTCGAAATTTACACAAGCGTCGCAACTAAGCATAACTCGCGAGGAATAAGAAACATAACGTCATCATATAGAATCAGGGACAGCGTACAAAATACAATACATGATCATCAACCATCAAAGAGATGAGGATATCGCTCTCGAATCTCAGCCTCACGCTCCCAAGAAGCCTCCTCTACAGAATGGTGACCCCACTGCACCTTCACCAACGGAATGACCTTGGTTCTGAGGACCTGCTCCTTCCTATCAAGGATACGAACTGGCTGCTCAATGTAAGAAGCGTCCTCACGAACCTCCAACGGCTGCCAATCAATAACGGGAACTAAGTCTGACCCACACTTCCTTAACATGGAGACGTGAAAAACGTTGTGGACGCCAGACAACTGTGATGGTAAGGCAAGCCGATAGGCCACGGCGCCAACGCGCCCAGTGATCTCGAAAGGTCCTATAAATCTCGGGGCAAGCTTGCCCTTCGCTCCAAATCGAACTACGCCCTTCATAGGCGAGACCTTGAGATACATATGGTCCCCTACATCAAACTCCAAGGGACGACGCCGTCGATCAGCAGAACTCTTCTGCCGGCTCTGAGCTGTGCGCATCCTCTGCCTGATGATGTCAATAGCCTCTGAAGTCTCCTGCACAAGCTCGGGACCTAGGAGACGGCGCTCTCCAACCTCGGTCCAACAACTCGGTGATCTGCATGGTCTGCCATATAGTGCCTCAAAAGGAGCCATTCCGATGGTCGCCTGATAGCTGTTATTGTACGCGAACTCAGCCAATCGCAGATGCTCATCCCAGCTACCCCCGAAGTCAATCGCGCAGGCCCGAAGCATGTCCTCAAGTATCTGATTGACCCTCTCGGTCTGGCCATCGGTCTGCGGATGGTACGCGGTGCTGAGCTGTAAATCAGTCCCCATCGCACGCTGGAAGCTCCCCCAAAACTGAGACGTGAACCTCGAGTCTCGGTCAGAAACGATCGAGGCTGGAACGCCATGCAGTCTCACAATCTCCTCGATAAACAGTCTCGCAAGCCGGTCCATAGACCAAGTCGCACGCATCGCAAGGAAATGTGCCGACTTCGTCAGACGATCCACAACAACCCAAATGGAGTCATGACCGCGCTGAGTCCTCGGCAAACCCATAATGAAATCAGTCGACACGTGCTCCCACTTCCACATCGGGATGCTCAACGGCTGCAATAACCCAGGAGGTCTCTGATGATCGGCCTTGACACGCTGGCACGTGTCACACTCGGCCACAAAACTGGCGATCTGGCGCTTCATCCCCGCCCAAAAATACTGTCGCCTCATGTCACGATACATCTTCGTCGAGCCCGGGTGGATAGAAAACCGCGATCGATGTGCCTCGGTCATAAGATCTCTACGTAACTCTGGAATATCCGGGACACATAATCGGCCTCTGAAGCGAAGTCCACCGTCTGTACCGATCTGCCAATCAACCTGACCCTCAGATGCTTCCTCAGCCACATAACCCTGCAACGACTCATCAGCCTGCTGAGCCTCGATCACCCTAGCGACAAGAGAGGGTCGAATCGACAAGCTCGATAACTGTACAATGGAAGACTGCAGGCCGAACTCAAAGTCATACGCAGCAATATCCTCAAGCATCCGCCACTCCTGAATCATCATATGTGCCACTAGGCCTCGTGGCTGACGGCTGAGGGCATCTGCCACCACGTTCGCCTTGCCCGGGTGGTACTGAAGGTCGAAATCATAGTCCTTCAGGAGCTCCATCCAGCGCCTCTGTCTCATATTCAACTCAGACTGCGAGAAGAGGTACTTCAAACTCTTGTGATCAGAGAAGAGCTCGAACCTAATCCCGTAAAGGTAGTGCCTCCACACCTTCAGTGCGAAGACAACTGCAGCCAGCTCCAGATCATGTGTAGGGTAGTTCAGCTCATGGACTTTGAGCTGACGAGACGCAAAGGCCACTGGTCTCCCGTGCTGCATCAGGACAGCACCCAACCCGATATGCGAGGCATCGGTGAATACAATAAAGCCATCACTCCCAGAGGGAAGAGTGAGGACAGGAGCGGACGTCAGACGGTCCTTCAACTCCGTAAGTGCTCGCTCGCAGGCGTCACTCCAAATAAACTCTGCCCCCTTCCGAGTCAACCTGGTCAGCGGGGCTGCAATACGAGAAAAACCCTCGATGAAACGCCGGTAGTAGCCCGCCAAACCAAGGAAACTACGGATCTCTGTCGCAGTCATGGGCTGGCCCCACTGACGCACTGCCTCGACCTTCGAGGGGTCCACTGCGACGCCCTCCCTCGTCACCACGTGACCGAGGAACTTCACCTCCTCCTGCCAGAACTCGCACTTCTCCAGCTTCGCATACAGCTGGTGTGCACGGAGGGTCTGTAGAGTAATCTGCAAGTGCTGCTCATGCTCCTCACGGGTCCTCGAATAGATCAGAATGTCGTCGATGAAGACTACAACAAACTGATCCAGATATGGGCGAAAAACCTCGTTCATCAGCTGCATGAAGACCGCGGGTGCATTGGTCAGTCCGAAGGACATGACCTGAAACTCAAAGTGACCGTAACGCGTCCTGAATGCTGTCTTAGGAATGTCCTCATCTCGGACCCGAATCTGATGATAACCGGAACGTAAGTCAATCTTCAAAAAGAACTGTGCACCCTGCAGCTGGTCAAACAAATCATCAATCCTAAGGAGCGGGTACTTATTCTTGATCGTGACTTTGTTGAGCTCGCGATAGTCAACGCAGAGCCTCAACGAGCCATCCTTCTTCTTCACGAAGAGTACCGGCGCTCCCCACGGCGAACTGCTCGGACGGATAAAACCTAACTCACGTAACTCGTCCAACTGCTTCTGCAGTTCCCGTAACTCCAACGGTGCCATACGATACGGGGCCTTCGAAATAGGCGCGGTACCGGGCACGAGATCGATCTGAAACTCGGTGAGTCGACGAGGCGGTAACCCCGGAATCTCCTGGAACACATCGGGAAAATCGCAAACTATCGGCAAATGGTCGATGCAAACGGCGACATGCTCCTCTATGGCGCACGACATCAAGCAAGACAACTGCTCTCCTCTGGCCTCTGCAACGAACTGGAACTGTGGCACGCCGGGTATACAGAACGTGACGGTCCTCGCGGCGCAGTCCAAAATGGCATAATACTCAGCGAGCCAATCCATGCCCAAGATAACGTCGAACTCGGACATCGGCAAAACAAACAAATCAGCAGGCAGGAAGGTATCCCCAACTAGAACGGGACAAGACGAACAGAATCGTCCCAACGCTGCAGTCCTCCCCAAGGGAGTCGATACTGATAGACTCTCACCAGCAGACTCTAACGGTAAGCCAGCCGATCGACAGAAGCTCTCGGCCACAAAAGAATGCGATGCACCGGAATCAAACAATACACGTGCAATGCATGCAGAAACTGGTAATATACCCTCAACGACTCCTCCGGATGACTGTGGATCCTGCTGAGCCGCATAAAACCTAGCCTGAGCTGGCTGGGGAGGTGCCTGTCCTCTCTGAACGTGCTGCTGCTGCTGCTGGGGTCGCTGAGGTGGTCGGAACTGCTGCCTCTGCTGCTGCGGCCTCTGAGGCTGAGCTGATGCTGATGCTGCTGCTGAGGTGGCCTCGGTGGTAGAGGCTGCTGTCGCTGCTGCTGTCGCTGCTGCTGTGGGGGTCTCTGCTGCTGCGGTGGAGGTCTCTGCTGCTGTGGACCTCTCTGCTGCTGCTGGGGACTGGGACACTCCCATGAACGGTGTCCCGTCGCACCGCACCTGAAGCAAGTGCCGGTGAACTGTCTCTGAGGTGGTGGTGGAGGTGCTGATGGTGCTGATGGTGCACGGAAAGCTGGGCGACCAGTGAGCCTCTGCTGCTGTGGTCGACCCTGCTGGGAATGATTGGAAGAAGCCTGCCTCTTCCAGTCTCCCCTCTGACCACGATCAGACTGAGAACCGGCCCACTCAGTCTCATATATCTGAGCCTTCCGCACCACTGCCTGGAAGGTAGGAAGCTCATGCCCAATGACACGACCTCGAAGGCCGTAACGTAAGCCGTGCTCGAAACGGCGGGCCTTTCTCCCCTCATCATCAACCATATATGGTGCGAATCTCGACAGTGCCATGAAACGGGCCGCGTACTATGCCACGGTCATGTCTCCCTGCACCAGAGTCTCGAACTCTAAGGCTCGCTGACGACGGATGTGGTCAGGGAAGTACTGCTCCTCAAATCGGTCCACAAAATCCTCCCATGTCCAGACATAATCAGGTCCAGCGACACGGGCGACAGAGGTCCACCAATGCTCGGCCTCACCGTGGAAGAGAAATACTGCTAACCGGACGCGCTGCTCGGTCGTGCACAACATGGTATCGAATATCTTCTCCACATCGGAGCGCCATCTCTCGGCTGCAGTCGGATCCGACTCACCCTGGAAACGAGGGGGATCATGCCGTCTAAACTCACGAAGTACGGCGCTCGCGCGCTCCTGCTCCGCCTGAGCTGGTGAAACAGCTGGGCGTCTACCCTGACCCTGGAGTGCGGCGGTCACAGCCAGTAACATCTGCTGTAACTGAGAGGCACTCACAGTCACAGTCGGCTCCTCATCAGTCTCAGGTGGAGGAATGTCATCCTCATGGGAAGAAGCAGGAATCTCTGAGGGTGGGATGGGAGACGCAGGTGGTAGAGCTGGAGTCTCCGATGGTGAGGTAGAATCCTCAGGTGGTGGTGCGGGAGTCGATCGAGTAACAGGCGCCATACCCTACAGGAAAGAGCGAAAGCGCCTATCATCTTCCAAAACTCCCGAATGTACGCATGTTAATGGTCTGATTCGGAAGGTCGTGAAGTTATCCGAACTTCAGAACTTAGCCATTCTTCACTCATAGCAAACATGTAATGTTGTTCTCGGTTATTCCCAAGTTATGCTCTGATACCAACTTCTGTCACGCCCCAAACTCGGAAACCGGGCTGACAAAATTTCCGATCGCCGAATCCGGCACCGACAGCCTCCGTAGAACCCCATTCTCGGCTCCTAGCTCCCATTTGCCAGGTTCCGATCCTGGGATGCTACAAGGAGGATTTTAAATATCAGTTTGATTCGTAATAAGCATAACCAAAGGCATAACCCACAAACAACAACCAAGCACTCCATTACATTTCCACTATGATCAAAATTTTTTTACAAGTACAATGAGCATAAAGGGAAATACAATGGTAAATAACAGAAAACTCCAAAATGATCAGCGACGCGCTCCTGCCTCAACGCTGCTGCAGTCCAACGTCACCTGCACGCAACGGTCGTGCATAAGCTTACAGAAAGCTTAGAGGGTGGTGAAAGTGTGTGCGCAAGGTAGTAATATGAATGCAATGTCAGAGTAATGCGAAATGTGCAGATGGAACCAAAACGTCATGAGCCGTACCAAGGCTCTGCAATGCAAGACATGTATGGTATCGGCCATCCCAAGGCCATGCAATGTGCAATGCAACTCAAGCATACAGATCCTCATCAATGTCCACATATCAGTACAGCTCAGAGTATGGAATATCACCGGGGTCTAGTGCACTCTAAACCAGATTGCCGCCACATCGCGCGCAATAAGGTAAGTGGAAGAGACCTCACTATCCGTCTGCCAATATCGGGCGCGACTCGTCGATAGCGGACCCATTCCTCGAGCTGGTCAGACTCAGCCTAGCATTGTCCCCTACACTCGGGCGGGTAAGGCCGTACCCCCTTCCAACCGACCACGACACAGTGGAGAGCGTAACCGTCTGGTAATCGGCACTCAACGCTCATCTACCCACTCGGTCTAGACGTTGGAGCAACCTCTTGGTACCATAAGGGTTTAGGGACTTTCACCCAGGGATATCTATAGTACCCCATGTAGAACAAGATTTCCGGTATCCAATCCTGCCAACCACGATGCGTCTGTGGAGGCTACGACCCTGATGTTGCTAGGGCGTACAATACCCATGTCACACAAGTGCGAAATGCATGATTCACGCTGTCCAGTCATGCAACAATCCATGCGCATATCGTGCGCTCATGTAGGGCAATACTGCCTAACCAGGAGCCCATAACAACCTGCCCGAAGGCATATGCTATGATCAGTCAGTCCTCATATCAAGCATACATATGATGCATATGATCGTGGGTCATGAAACTATACTAAACATGTTATAATGAAATGAACTATTTTACAATGCAGACGGACCTGGATGGCCTATACACGGCAAGTACGGCCGGTAATGGGCCCTAAGGAGAGTCGTAACGTGGACATCCAACCAACATTACACTCGCAATGTGGACGTCAAACCAACATTGCTCCCAAGGCACGATCTTTGTAAACATCAACACTTAGTCTGAGATGGATTTACACATTGCAACGGACCGTAAGTTGTCCCCATTGGACCGTATATATATATCAAATGGGCCATATCCTATGGGCTCTCATCCATCAGATGGGCCACATAAATGGGCCAAACCAATGGGCCTTAAGTGCATTGCAATGGGTCAAACCCATGGGCTTGGATTGCATCAATTGGACCTAGTCACATGAGTCTAATATGTATCAAATGGGTCACACCAATTGGATCCCATACGTGGATCAAGTGGGCCTAAACCGCCAGGCCTTAATCAAATAAAGTGGGCCTAACTCATGGGTCTCAAATACATCCAATGGGTCTACTCCCAATGACCCCTTTTTATAATCAAATGGGTTTAGTCCCATGGGCCCTACAATATATCAAATGGGTCCACTTCCATAGGATTTAAGAATGCAACAGATGGGTCCAAATTTCATGGGCCCTGACATACTTCAAAAGGGCCTACTCTTATGGACTTAGAACATAATCAGTGGGCTTAAACCGATAGGCTTAACATATGTCGAGTGGGCCCAAGTTCTTAGGCCTAAAATGAGTCAAATGGGCCTAGCCCATAAGCGTTTCCCAAATCAAATAGGCCTATCCCATAGGCCTGCTACAAATCAATGGATGGACGGTATGGATGCCTCACATGCATCAAGGGGGGGTCCCATTGTCCAGTGGACAGTGTGGGTATAACACATACATCACACAGGGCCCCACCGTCCGTGGACGGTGGAGGCAGCCCGTGCGTCAGGTAGGTGCCACCGTCCGCCTGGACGGTGGCTATAACATATGCATCAATGTGGGTCCCATGTGGGGCCCACTATGAAGTATTTATTTGACATCCGACCCGTTCATAAGGTCCATTGGACCTGGATGAAGGGAAGATAAAAATTTCAGCCTGATTCAAAACTTATGTGGGCCCCAGGAAAATTTTCAATGACAACACTCTATACTACTGTTTCATGTGGTGTGGGCCACCTGAGTTTTGGATCTGTCCCATTCTTGGAGGGGGCCCACCTGGTCCTGGGACCCGCCTTGTGAACAGGTTAGATGACAGATAAACATTACTGTGGGGCCCACGGCTAGAGCCGTGGGTCCCACGCTGGACGCCCGCCCGTCACCCGCGCGGCTGCACGCGGCAGCGTGCAGCGCTGCTTCAGTAGTCAGAGGCAGAGGCAAGCCTCTGCCATTGCTTGTTACCAAAAAAAAAGGAAAACCCGTTTTTCCGGGGTTTTTCGCACGTGGGGCCCGTCAAAACGAAATCCGCCCCGGCCATTGTGATCAGTGGCCCGAGACCGTCCAAATGAGTCCAGAGTTTGAATTTTTTTGACGCTGGGAAGTGGAATAAAATAAGAAATTAGCGTTTGAATGGTGAGGATACAATATTTGGCACTATGGCCCACCAGGTGCTCCGTTCAATCCCATTTTCTGGCTCAACGCCTAAAATGAGATGGTGAAAGGGATGGACGTCTTGGATCAGATATAAACATCAGGGTGGGGCCTATGCAAGGGAAACACCCCATTCCCTTCTTTTCTTCCTTTTTCTTTTTTTTTTTTTTGTGTTCTCATTTCCTATAAACGTCCAGCGTCCCAGACGCTGGACGGCTGGCTCTCATAAAATCTTGGGGTGACCTGATGAAGTGGGCCACCACATGATGGGCGGTATGGGAATGACATCTAAGGTGGGCCCCACTTGAATAAAATACATACATCAAGATGGGATCCATTCAAGTGGGCCACACCATCCCATTGCAACAAAATAAAATAATATAGAATAAAATAAAATAAAATAAAAGAAATATAAGAGAGAGAGAGTCATGGGGAGTGGGACACGGCTTGTGATGGAGGGACCCCGTCATTATGGGCCCTCCCTTGCAATGAAACATACAATAAATGGATCCCTTTGATCATGGGACCATCAAAATTATAAATCAACGGTGGAGATCCATTCTCCACCGTTATGGACGGTCTAGATGACCTTTTTGCAATGAAACTAACCATCATGATGGGGTCCATGGAGAATGACCCCATCATGGAACGATCATGATGATCCAAGTGGTCCATCGGCCACATTTAAAGGTCCCAAGTGAGATCCACACCATGGATCGGTGGGCCTCACTTGGTCCACCATAAAATTAAGAAAATCTACCCTATAGAAGCACCCACCGTCCGATCTTCTCGCTCTTAGGGGTTCCTTGGCACCTTGGCTTCAACTTCAACGGTTAGGATGAAGAATGGAGGGTTGAGATGGGGGATTTTGGGGTAGGAAGGTGGGCCACTTGAAGCTTAGAGGGACTTGGGGAATTCCATACGTGGGAGCCCCTTGCAATTTTAGTTGCTTGGATTTTTTTTTTTGGAATGAGAAAGAGAGTAAGAGAGAGAGTGATGTAAAGGGAGAGAGAGAGAGTGATGGATGGATGGGTGAGTGATGGTTGTGTAAGAAAAGTATGGGTTAGGAAGACTTTTGTGGCTTTTGTGTAAGAGAGGTATGGGTTTGGGAGACTTTTATGGTTGCTTGGGAAAAGGGATGGGGGTGATGTGTACTTGACATGTGATGGGTTGATGGGTGATTGATTGATGGGATTGACGTGATTGATGTGACACATCGTTGAGATTCCCTTGGTTTTCGCAACGCGCGGCGTTTTCTCGCACCGAACGTTGGCCCATATCTCTTGATCAGGGTATCACCTCGGCGCGTGAGTCGCGGTATCGGAACCGCAACGACGGCGCGGTCGCTATGGTATAGGTCTCGAGTTGAGTCGACTCGGGTTATCGGTACATGAATTCAGGTCGCGCGTCGATATTGTTTAAGGGTCGAAAGTTGCCGAAATTCGACCGGTACGACCGCGGAAGTGTACGGAAAGGTACGGACCAAGATACGGGTCTTACAATCATCGACTCTGAGCAGGCTCGAGAAACTTTGTAGTAGAGGAAGAATTTCGCACGTTGCGGTCGATCTTTCTTTTTACCTTTAACCCCTTTGTCTAACAATGAAATGTTGAGCAAGATGTAACTCGAGGTAACAAACATACTGATAAATGAATATACTTAGTTTTATTTTATTCATTTTGACTCAGTTTACATGCTTATTATTTTTGAGTCCTTTCCAATGCTTCGATAGGCCGACTTTTAAGGGTAGTAGGTTTTTAGATGTTCGGCATTCCATGGATGAGGCAATAATTTCCCGGTCAGGTCTTCCAATCGATACGTTCCCGATCGGATGGTGATTGAGACAACATAGGGTCCTTCCTAATTGGGTCCTAATGTGCCTGCGCCAACTTCCTTTTTATTGAGGAACATTTTTTGGAGGACCATGTCTTCAGCCCAAAAGCGTCTAACTTTGACTTAGGTATTATAGAACCGAGCTACTTGTTCCTACCGAGCCATTATCCATAACCAAGCTCTTTCTCTTCGTTCGTCTAGAAGATCAAGTCCAAGGGCTAAGAGTTCTTCATTTTCTTCTTCATTAAATGAATTAACTCGGCTGAAGGCAACCCGATCTTGACTGGAGTGACGGCTTCCGAGTCATAAGCCAAAGAGAAAGGAGTTTCTCCTGTAGCAGTTCGGGCTATGGTCGCTATGCCCATAATATCTTCAGGAGTTCTTCGGTGCATGCTCCTTTGGCTCGATCAATTTTGGTTCGAAGATGATTCTTGATAATCTTATTGACCACTTTAACTTTTTCATTCGTCTGAGGATGATGGGGCGATGAATACACATTTTTGATTCAGAGATTTTCGCACATCTCATGATAACTTTTATTGTCAAACTACTTCCCATTGTCAGTTATAATAGTCTGAGGTATCTCAAACCGACAGACGATATTTTTCCATACAAAGTCTGTGATCTTTTGTTCGATTATCTTTACTAATGGCTCTACCTCAGCCCACTTTGTGAAGTAGTCTACTGTCACGACAGCGAACTTGGTTTGGCCTTTCCACATAGGGAGTGGTCTAATAATGTCAATTCCCCACTACACAAAGGGCCAAGGACCGGTCATGGGAGTTAGTTCTTCAGGAAGTTGTCTTGGGATAGCGGCGAATCTCTAACACTTGTCGCATCTCTTGATGAGCTTACGAGAGTCGTACTGGATAGCTGGCCTATAGTATCCCTTATGTAAAACCTTGTGCACTAGCGATCGTCCGCCTGAATGACTCCGACAGATCCCTTCATGGATTTCTCGCAACACGTAGTCAGCTTCATCAGGGTTTAGGCACCGTAGCAACGAAGCGTAATAACCCTTTTCGTATAGTATTCCATTGAGTATGGATAGTGAGAGGCTCGGATCTTCAATCATCGAGCTTCGACATAATCTTCAAGCAATTCTCCACTGTAGAGATATCAGACGATTGATCAACCTAAGTGGGTCACGAATCAATCACATGTATGGTCAAGCTAGCTAGTTCATTGATACTTGGCTTATCAACGTACTCAATCGGAACTGACCTGGGTATATCGCCTTTATCGGTGGAGGTGAGTTTTGCTAATAGGTCGCTTTAGTATTTTCTGTCTGAGGAATATGAGTGACGATACAACGCTAAAAGCCGCCGATCAGTTCTTTAGCTTTTTCCATATACGCTTTTAGTTATTCTTTCTGTGTTTGATACACACTAGTAACTTGGTTGATAACTAGCTGTGAATCACTGAAGATGTTGAGATGCGTAATACCTAAGCTAGCCGCGAGTCAGAGGCCGAGCAGTAATGCTTCATATTCTACTTTATTGTTCGAGGCTTGAAATTCAAGTCTTAAGGCATACTGTATATAAGTTTGATCGGGAGTTTCCAAAACTACTCCGGGCTCACTTGCCCTAGAGTTAGAGGAGCCATCGACATAAAGCTTCTAAGGTTTTAAGTCGGGTGAAGACTCGGGAGAAGCGATCGTTGATTCTTCAATATGCTCAGCAGCTCTTGTATCGGCTTGTGGTGTCACTTCAGCAATGAAGTCTGTCATGGCTTGTCCTTTGATAGCTATTCTTGGCATGTACTGAATGTCGAATTCACTAAGTTTAATTGCCCACTTTGTAAGTCAGGCAAAAGCTTTTGGTTTCTATAGAATCTAACGCAGTGGAAGATCAGTCATAACGATTATGGAATGAACTTGAAAGTATGACCGAAGTCGACGTGAGGAGACCACCAGAACTAAGGTCACTTTTTTCAGGAGTGGGTATCTTGTCTCTGTTGATAAGACTGCTTTGCTGACATAGTAAACCGATAGTTACTTTCCTTCGTGTTCCCGTATCAAGGCCAAGCTAACTGCTGCCTCGGATACCGCAAGATACAATAATAAAACCTCTCCTGGATTGGGTTTTAATAAGAGAGGTGGAGATCCGAGATAAGACTTTAGTTGTTGGAATACTGCTTCGTATTCTTCTGTCCAATTCACTATTTGTCGTCCCTTCAATTGTTTAAAGAACGAGAGACATTTGTCGATGGTTCGAAAGAGGAAACAGTTGAGTGTAGCTACTCGTCCAGTCAGTCTTTCTTTGTCCTTGATCATTTTTTGAAATTTCATGTCGAGCAATGCCTTGATCTTTTCTAGATTTGCCTCGATTCCTCGTTGACTAACCAAGAATCCGAGGAACTTTCCCAAGCTTATGTCAAAAGCACACTTGCTCGGGTTCAACTTTATTTGGAACTTGCCTAAGATTAGGAACATTTATTCTAGGTCGGCTATATGGTCGGCCGCGTGTACACTTTTGATAAGCATGTCGTCGATGTACACTTCCATGGTTCGGCTGATTAGCCAAGCAAAGATTTTCTTCACTAGTCTTTGATACATTGCTATAGCATTTTTCAAACCAAACGACATCACACGGTAATAATAAAGACCTTTGTCAGTGACAAAGGTAGTTTTAGATTTATAGGAATAATGCATTACAATTTGATTATACCTTGAATATGTATCCATAAAACTAAGAAGTTCATGCCCCGCAGTATTATCTACCAACTGATCAATCCTCGGAAGAGGAAAGCTATCCTTTGGATAGGCTTTATTTAGGTCGGTATAATCAATACAGACTCACCACTTCCCATTGACTTTCTTCACAAGTACAACATTAGCTACCCATTCTGGGTAGTATATCGCTTCTATGAATTTTTCCTTGAGGATCTTGTTGACCTCTTCTTCAATAACAGCGTACATTTCGGGGCCGAGTGGTCGTCACTTTTGTCAGATCGGTTGATAGGTCGAATTGATGTTGAGTCAGTGAGTGATCACTCATGGGTCAATTTCAGACATATCTTCATGGCTCCAAGCGAATGCGTCAGTGTATCGTTGAAGCAGGGAAATCAAATTGTCTTTTAGGGGAGATCACAAAGATGAGCCAATTTGTAATGTTTTAGATCCATCTGTCTCGACCAGAGATACCAAGATAAGGTCTTCACCCGGTTGCCCTCGTTCATGAGTCTTGATCCGGGGATCCAACAACTCGATCATCGATACCTCGGCTCGAGCTTTCTTGGTTGGGACCTTTATAGTTGTCACGTAGCAACGTCTTGTGTCCTGCTGATCTCTTTTCATGACTCCTACTCCCGACTCAGTCCGAAATTTCATGGAGAGGTGATATGTAGAAACAACGGCCTGGAGGAGACTCAACGAAGGTCGGCTGAGTATAGCATTGTAGACAGACGACTGATCGACTATCATAAAGTCGACCATTACTGTTGCTTGGTGTGGAGGGTTTCCAGTAGTGAGCGGCAAGGAAATGGTTCCTTTCGAGAGTGTCCGTCCATCCGAGAATCCGATCAATGGAATACGAACCAGTCGCAGTGCTAATCATTCAACCCCCATCTTATCGAATGCCTGAGTGAACAGCACATCAGCAGATGCTCCTATGTCAATGAGTATGTGAAACACTTTTCGATTTGTGATAGTCAGGGTAACGGCCAACCCATCATCATAGGGGTGATAGATGCCTCGGGCATCTTCCTCAGTGAAGGAGATGCAATACTTCTCTCTTCTTTTCCTTTGAAGGCCAAGCTATGACCAAGAGCTCGGACTCGGGTCGGCTGAGCTCCTGACATGATTTCTCCAAGCATTATTTGAGTCACCTCCGCCTCAGGGACCATCGAAGATAGTCTGGATTTCCTCTGTGGGTTGGTTGTCTCTTAGGTGTTCTTCAGCTGTCTCGGTCCTCTCGACGTGTTCTGTAAGTCTGCCTTCTCGGATAAGCCTTTCGATCTCTTCCTTCAGGTGATAACAATCGCTCGTATTGTGCCCGTGATCTCTTCCTTCAGTTTTTTTTCTTTTTTCTTTTTTCCATTTTTCAAGATTTGTGTTTTTTTTTTTTTTTTTTGGTTATTTTAATTTACTGCAAGGTTACTTAAATTATGTAGGATATTGGGTTTTGTTTCTTCTGGCTTATTGGTTGAATTGTGGATTTTTGTTGCTTATCAACTTGGAATTTCATTTTAAGCTTTTGGATTTGTTTGGGGTTGTTTCTGTTGTTGGGTGTGGTTGAATTAAGGGTTTTTTGTTGATTATTTGATTGAATTATTTGATTTTGATTTGTTTGTTTCTTTCTTTTATCGACTTTTGATTCATCTGTTACATTGTTTTTCAATCTGTTGGTAGTTTTGAGTTTGCTGTTGCAGGATCTATGCATGAATTGTTGGCTATATATGATTATCAGTTTGTTGTCTATAGTATGATTAGGAAGATATCCTACTCTGGAAGTGTATGGTGGATCGAGTGCATTGTTCACCACCCCAAGTATAGGGTTGCGATGTAGTAATAATCTCGGTAAGACCGAGGTCGAATCCACAGGAACTAAACTTTGTACGTAATCTGAAAGTAACCAGAACTAGAACTAGAAGAAGATATAATCTAAACCAGGAAGAATTAAAGGAATAATTGTCAAGGATCCACTTGAAGCAATTGGGAAACTACCTTACATGATTTAAGGACACAACTGGAATCAGAGTCTTATCCTATCCAATTGGTAAGAAGAGATTTGTAAGATCTCTAAACTTCTCATGGATCAAATCATCGAAAGATGAGAATGGTGAAGATTTAGAAGTGATTCCGTCACCAAACCATGCCCAGGAGACGAGGCAAACAACAACAATATACCAAACCCACAGCCAATCATAAGAGAATTGAGAAGATTATAAGGATTCCATCACCCGACCATACTCATAAGACGATGGTGAACAATGAGACTGCCTAATTTCACAATCTCAAAATATGAAAAGAAAATATTCAAAGCAATCACAGATCCATTGTAATTTGAGTCACAACAAACTATTAAATACTAAAAATATTCTTTAATAATTAAACTAGAATCAATAAGGTTCAACAAGACATGAATCAAAACAAAGCGACCATTCTAATCACGTTACAAGCTTCACCTCTTAGACGTAGCTAAGAGGTTTAGCTCATCATGGACATGATGAAACTAAAAATCCCTTAAAAGAAAGCATAAAAGGAAAAGAAGGAAAATTAAGGAGGAGGAAGAAAGACTCCCTAGTTTGCAGCTCTCTCTCTCTCTCTCTCTCTCTCTCTCTCTCTCTCTCTCTCTCTCTCTCCATGATGCCCTTGCTCACAAAACGGTCGAAAAATAGGGGATGTTAAGATGCTCGGTGGACCCCACATTGGTTCATCTTGCATTTTTTGACGATCCATGTGTATACATGCACAAGAGGCCAAACGGCCACCTAGGCGAGGGTCACGCCCCACCTCTTGAGCAAATGGATGGTCCGGATCATCGAGATGCATAATGGGTAGGCCCCACTATTGAAAAACGGACAGACTACGTAAAGACGCTGTCTGTTTGGTACACATCCAGCGCATGTGTGCCCCATGTACGTGCGATGTACATGTGGGGTCCACTGTGATGTTTGTCAGAAATCCGCTCCATCCATCCATTTTTTCTCCATATTTGGGGTTGAGACAAAAATTAAAGCACATCCAGATATCAGACTGGCCCCAGATTAGAGTTTTATGGGTTAATCTGTCTATTGGGCCACTTCCACAAGGATCCAATGGCTGAAATTTGACGTGTACAGTTAATTTATGCTCCTCGGGCCAGATATAAAGTTTCTAGCCGAATGGATTATGGGAACCCTGTGATCTTATATTCTGGATAATTTTCGAGCCTCTTAGACTTTAATTACTTAATTTTTTCCAGATCTTTGGTATGTAAATCCTTCAATCTTGATCCCTTGGAGTCTGTCCCTTGCCTTAGTGACTTCAGAGCATTAAATCCATGATTTTAGTACCCTTTTTCAGTTCAGTCTCTTAAATTCACCTTGCAACACAAACATGATTAAAATAGGCCGTTAAACAGTATCATGTTCATAAAAGCAGGTAATAACTGGAGTCTAATATGCAATATTCGACCCTCAACACAACCCCTAACCAGCATTTTGCTAGTCCCTAGTAAAGTATGCGAAAAGCAAGTTGAGAACTACAAGACAATTTCTTTCAACTCGAGTGATTTATGAAAAACAATCCAGATACTAAAATTCTAAGATTCATAAATGTTGGGCATTACTTTCTTCAAGACTCAAGTGTATGGTAAACTTCATAGTTAAGTTCAGGGTATTAATCCACTAATTAGAAAACTTCTGAACATTAAGATCCATGGGTGTATAGTGTAACCTCGACTTATCACCCTCAAAGATTCAATTCTCTATTTCATGATACCATTGGTAATTACAAGAGCATTCAAGATAACCATAACCCAAGCGAAAACTTGTCTTACAGACCATCTTTTTCATCGGCGGCTTTCATGTCATGTTAACCTTGGGGAATCGAACCATCACGTATAGGGAGCAAACCTAAGGTGAAGACCATTCGCCCAACCCTTTCTATAAACAACTATTTTTTAGTTAGGTATTTATTTCTTTTTCATTAATTCTTCTTTTTTCATTTTTTCTATTTTCTTATTGAGCATGATGGGTAAATTTTCCAGGCTAGTTCCTTTCATGCTTAGTGATTTCCAAGTTAATCCTTCAATATCGAATTGAAACCTTAATGTGTAAGCGAAATGTGACATGTGAAATCGTGGCTAAATCAATGTTTACAACTTCTAATAATGGATTAATAATTTGAATGTAACTGTGAAATCTAACAGATAACTAAATCCAAGAATCGTAAATCACCAACATTCTGTATCTTATACTTCTCAAATCACGACTATCCTTCAAAATCACTTCGAATTCATAAGAAAGCCCAAAAATATTTTAAAAATTTCCATGATTTTTTTGTTTTTATTTTTTTGCTCAAGATTTAGAAAGCACTGATTAGGTAATCTAATCTCCCATCTCTAACTTAAAATCTACGTTGTCCTCAATGTAAAATAATAAACATGCAATGCACATGGGACAACGAAAGTAAAAGAGAAGTGATGGAAAGAAAGTACCTGGACGAAGCGGCCCCAAAGAGATTTTAGCGTGAAGGTAGTTCGGCACAAGAGTGAATTTAATAAAAGAAAATTAACCTAACGACATAAAGCTGACTATCCTAGAACCGCATAAAGTAAACTACCTTAGTCCTATGAAAGCAGGGGAAAAGCTACTCAGTTGTGCTGCAAGGTTCCTCTTTCAGCCATTATTTAAATAAATTTCTTAGTAGGTTTCTCAACAGGATCATCCAAAAGCCCTTTTTGCAATAGGCTTGGATACCGTGGAGCATTAATGTCCAGAGAAACTTATATACCTCAACAAAAATTTTCCATTGATTCACCTGAGGTATCCAAAGTATATATGATTCACCTACGTCAGAAAAAGTTTCAAAGTTAGTATCCCATGGTGAATATAGACTACAGGTAGATAAAATTTAAAAATTCTTTTAGGAAGTGATGTAATCTCAACACGCTCAGAAGTTTCAGACTTCGGTTCAACTTCCATCTCTCCCTCCTTTGATAGTAAATATTCAGAATCTATGGAGGGAAGGGTTTCAGAATAGGGGTTCTCTCGATCAGTAACAGCTACTGAGGTGTTGTCATGCAAGGCATTCACTATGTCTTTTATCATAGGATCGTTTGAATCTACAAAGTGTGCGAAGAAATCATCCAAAGAGTTAGGAAATTCTACTGACAGTGACTTATTTTTCACATTGAAGTTCGTGATGATCTGCCCGAGGAATCCATCGTCTTTGAAAGTGGATGGACACATGCTATCTTGCTCTTTCCCTGCACAGACAGATTGAAAATCAATAAGGGAAGCATCGATGTGAACACTCTGTTCATTAAAGCTACTTAGTAGAGGCATTGAATCATCATAAGTGCATAGCTCAGATGGTGGCCTCAACTGGGTGATTTCAAATTCCAGAGTCGTATCAAGTAACTCGTCCTTCTTCTGACTCATATCATCAATCAATTCAAAGGAGTAGTCTGAACATGTTTCACAAGAGTTAGAAGGATTGGTTGTAAGTGGCTCATCCTTCACATTTAAATCAAGCATATCAGATGAGTGGAGTAGATCCTTATGACCGATCACTTCGTGTACTTCTTAATCATTGACCTGGAGCATACTTGAGATTGATTCTAAAGGAATTTGGGTTGCACATTCATAATCATCATCCCAATATGCATCATCATTTAATTTCATGCAATACACTATTGGGATGGGACTCACATTTCTTTCTAAATTGGGTTGAGGTTTGAATAAACTAACCTCTCCCTCATCATTGAAACCTAGTGTGGCATGTGAGTGAAGTGTGTCATCATCATTATATTTAAAAGACACACATCTCTCTTGATCATTCTTTTAAACCGTCATTGAGATTGACTCATTGGAAAATTAAATCATTTGGTCATTAACGAAATCCAACTCCTCATTCTAAATTCCAAAGTTCTCCACAATTGCCTCACATGAACTCAATTGTTAAATATCTTTTCTAAGTTTTTGTAGTCTTTAGAGTGTATTTTGGTAGCTGAGCTCTAGAGTTTGGAAGAAATTTTGAATTGAATTCTCTTAAATTGTTTCTGGTTAAATTTTAAAGGTAGATGACCCAAGAGAATTATCACTTGAATTAAGTGCTTCCAATGTTTTTCTAATTTCTGTAAGACAGTTCATGTTACGCTAAAATGAATCCTCTTGGATCGTTTTTGGTTAGATCTCAAAGGTAGGGTATTCAACAGAATAATCATTATAACATGTTGTTTGTTCATCTTTTCAAAATTGACACTTACACTGGTGATAATCATATGGATCATATGTGAGAGAATATGAGGGTTGATAATAATCCTCATTCCCATAATTATGATCGCGTAAGGACTTTTTAACCGATGGAGCATAATATTTCAGTTGATTCTCGATGACAGTTTGAGAAAAATCTTGAGACATAGGTTGAATTACATCATAATCATTATACATCCCTCCTCAATATCTCTTATCTATCTCAACATATTGATGTACCCAAGCTTTCATGGTGAAACACTAACTCTAAATCTAATCCTAAGAAGAAAAGAAAATATCCTACAGCAATAAGAGATCTAGAAATAGAAAGAGAAAGAATTAGAAAGAAGTTACTAGATTAGAAGTTCCTTTGTTAGAATCCTGCAAAAGAAAGCACAACAAGTTAGTTTCTAAAATAGAAAGTCTAAAAATAGAAAGATCCTAAAAAGGAAAATAGAAAGAAAACTAGTTTCTAAAAATAATAGAAAGATGAATTAGTTTCTAAAAAGAAGACCTAAAATTAAAAGTTTCTAAAAATAAACAAGTTCCTAAAAAGGAAAGTTTCTAAACCCTAAAGTTACAAAGTAATGTTAGTTTCTAAAATTAGAACAAATCTTAGAATTAAAATTAGAAAAATGAAACCTAATCCTAAAGCTAGAAAACCCTAATCATAACTTAATTTTAAAACTAGTTAATCTCAGAAAAGCGTAACCGTTGGTCCCCGGCAATGGCGCCAAAAACTTGTTCACCATATAGGGTTGCGATGTAGTAATAATCTCGGTAAGACAGAGGTCGAATCCACAGGGACTGAACCTTATACTTAATCTGAAAGTAACCAAAACTAGAACTAGAAGAATATATAATCTAAACCAGGGAGAATTAAGGAAATAATCGTGATTAAAGTGATTAAAACTAAAGAAATTAAAGGTAGGAACTAGGGAGCCAAGGATTTACTTGAAGCAATTGGGAAGCTACCTTACATGATTCAAGGACACAATTAGAATCAGAGTCTTATCCTATCCAATTGGTAAGACAAGATTTGTCAGATCTCTAGGCTTCTTATGGATCTAATCATCAAAGGATGAGAATGGTGAAGATTTGGAAGTGATTCTATCACTAAACCATGCCCAGGAAATGAGGCAAACAACAACAATATACCAAACCCACAACCAATCATACTAGAATTGAGAAGATAAGGATGATTCTATCACCCATCATGCCCATGAGACGATTATGAACAATGGGACTGCTTAATTTCACAATCTCAATATATGAAAAGAAAATATTCAAGGCAATCACAGATCCATTATAATTCGAGTCACAATAAACAATTAAATACTAAAAATATTCCTTAATAATTAAACTAGAATTCATAAGGTTCAACAAGACATGAATCAAAACAAAGCGACCATCCTAATCACGTTACAAGCTTCACCTCTTAGCCATAGCTAAGAGGTTTAGCTCATCACGGACATGATGAAACTAAAAATCCCTTAAAAGAAAGCATAAAAGGAAAAGAAGAAAAATTAAGGAGAAGGAAGAAAGACTCCCTAGCCGACAACTCTCTCTCTCTCTCTCTCTCTCTCTCTCTCTCTCTCTCTCTCTCTCTCTCTCTCTCTCTCTCTCCTCTTCTCTTCTCTCCCACATTCTCCAGATGTGCAAGGATCCAAGGTGCCTCCATGGCTGCTCACGTTCCAGGATCTAGAGATGATCATCCCATAGCTGCCCTCTATCCTTTTATAGCTTGCATGAGTCGATGTGTGGAAAGCTTTCACATTATAGTTTACACACAAGAATGGTTGTGTGTGTAAGTCTTGTTTACGCAACAAAAGAAACACTTGAACTCATTGTGTTTCATTACAATCTTAGATGAAGGATCGTCTAGATTTCCACATCCGTCTTCTTGGACAGAATTCTGGAAACCTGTTGTAGCATGTGGACGGTCCGGATCATGGATCTGGATGTGCCCTTGATTACAAAATGGCCCACAGAGGGCTGGACGTGCGAACGCACATCCCTACTGAAAACAGGGGACGCTGAGATGCTTGATGGGCCCCACATTGGTGTTTTCGTAGAAATTCGATCCGTTCATTGGATTCCTGGCAAAATTTCAATTGGGAAGGAATAGTTTTTATCGAGTTTTGGTGTGGTCCACTGTATCAAACTAACTCGTCGTTCATCCTGTGTTTTTCAACAATCCATGTGTATTCGTGCACAAGAGGCCAAATGGCCACCCAGGCGAGGGTCACGCCCCACCTATGGAGCTAATGGACGGTCCGGATCATTGAGTGATGGGTGGCCCCCACTACTGAAAAACGGACAGACAACGAAGAGACATTGTCCGTTCTTTCGCAGAGGAGAGAGAGAGGAGCCGGGTCAGCGGTATGTTGACCGCCTGACTCATTTGGTGCATGACTAGCACATGTGTGCCCCATGTACATGCGATGTACATGTGGGGTCCACTGCGATGTTTGTAAGAAATTTGCTCCATGCATCCATTTTTTCTCCATATTTAAGGGGTTGAGACAAAAATTAAAGCACATCCAAATATCAGGCGGGCCCCAGATAAGAGTTTTATGGGCGGATCTATTTGTTGGGTCACTTTCACAATGGATGGTGACTCAACAAAAATGGATGCATGGAGAGAGAGAGGACCACTATTGCAAGATCACAGGGTTCTCACCATCTGTTTGGCTCGAAACCTTATATCTTGCATTTTGGACAATTTTCGAGCCTCTTGGACTTTAATTACTTGATTTTTTCGGATCTTTAGCATGTAAATCCTTCGATCTTGATCTCCTAGAATCCGTCCTTTGCCTTCGTGACTTCAGAGTGTTAAATCCATGCTTTTATTATCCTTTTTCAGTCCAAGCTCTTAAATTCATCTTTCAACGTAAACATGATTAAAATAGGCTGTTAAACAGTATCATGTTTATAAAAGCATCCATTGTAGACGCACATGCACATACATGCACGTGCAATCCAAATAGTCTTAATTGTGGAACCCATTGTGGATGGAAAATGACCCAAAAATCATATTGTTCAGATGATCCTTGCCAGTAGATTTCGCCTGTTAAAGCTGGATCATTGACCTTTGTTTCTTTTTCAACCGTTCATTGATGGCTAGAAACAAAGCAACCATGTTCATTTCAAGTCGTCAATCACATGACAACCTCACACGCATACTAGCCCAAGCATGTGACAGATCTGAACATGAATTACATGGATAAGGCAATGATGGTCTTATCTCACGTGACATTGGCATAACCACGAGCACGATACCATGGATCTTCTTCTTTTTTTCTTTCTTTTTTCCTTTTCTTTCTTTCTTCTTCTTCTTTTGTTTTTTTGGTCTATGAATTCCTCCTATTAGTAAGATCAAAGTGTTCTAATAATCGCAGCATTTGGAAAGCTATAAAATGGTGGTTTCTTTATGCGTATTAATTTGTGACTTGCTATTTAAGAGTTTTGGTACTAATTTTAATATTTGCCTAGTGCTTTTCAGGAGGTTCCTAACTATGCATCTCATCTTAAATCTGTTGAACTGTTGGAGTCTAAACCTTTGAAGGGTCCGAGGGTCGGGTTGATTCATGAAACTCTTGGAGATGGTGTTGAAGGGGGAGTAATATCCTCTATTAAAGCTTCTGCTTCACACTTTGAAGAACTTGGATATGTCATGACAGAGGTTTTTCTTCTTTCCAAGCCATCACTTTCTGCCTGCAATGTCTAAAAGCACGACTAGCAGCTCAAGCATACAAATTTTCTCCCTGTTCTTTTTCTTCCTGTTGCTCCATTCTTATCATGATCAGCATTATTGTGTGCTTCTAAAACCAGTTCATGATGATAGCTTAAAATGTTGCTTTGATGTGTTGCATGTATCACTCCTTTTTCTCTCAGCCTACTATATTCTAGCTTCATCGGAGTCTTCTTCTAATTTATCACGTTACGATGGTGTAAGGTGATTGGTTACCCATCGTTAAAAACATGGTTCTCTTTCCATCTTATAATGGTGGGTTTTGAGAGCCAAAAATTTATGAAACGCTCTTGGTGTCTGAAATCTTGCTTCTTATATGTCAGATGTGGAGAACAAGTTGCAGTAGATGAACTAAGTTCTCTCTTAGGAGATTCTCGATCTAATGGTTTTGGTCATGAGGTTTAGAGCTTCTTGCATGCTTAGTATCAGCTTGATTCAAATAGTTTATTTCATTTACACCGCAACTGCAGAATTATGGTTTTAGTGCTTGAACAAAGGAGTCTAAAATAGATTGGCAATTGCCCGGTAGTTTTACAGGCATACTAACAACCATGCACATTTTGTTCAGGTCAAGATTTTAATGGGAACTTGTGCTCTTTCTGTTGGATATTATGATGCATATTACAAACTTGCCTAGCAGGTACCACAGTTATTTTTGTACAGGCTCTTCATTATAGGTTGTTCTGTAAACTTTATAATGTACTGATGTTTTAATAGTAGTTGTGGTGTTGTAGAAACCTAGAAGTTAGTTTTTAGATATCTTGTGCCATTTATTTGGAAACTTCTTGTTGTAATAGTGGTTTAGGTGAGGACCTTGGTTCAGAAAAGCTTCAAGGCAGCATTGGATGAAAATGACATCCTCATTTCATCTGCTGCACCATCAGCGGCTTATTAGATAGGTATGCCACTTCCAGCAGCATATATTATGAATTATTGAGGCTACTTTCATGGTTACTTCATGGCCAATGGGGAATGCTGTTTGAAGGTGAAAAGACATGATCCTCTGGCAATGCATGCAGGTGACATCATTACTGTAATCCTCACTCTGCTACTCTATGCTTGTCAACGAATTGTAGTTTTTTTCTATTCTGAATAAGTGCATCATTATTTTGAAAATAAATATATTTTTTTAATTGTTTGAAAAATAAATAAATGCTCTTTGCACGTACAAATCTGCTAAATGAATGGAATTTAGATTATTCAACTTAGCGGATGATGACTCATTATTTTGAAATTAATGCATACATTGTCGAAAATGAATTATTTGCACCCACTGTTTTCATTTGCGCACAACAATCATTCTGGCAATTTATGCTGGTGACATCATGACTGTAATCCTCACCATTTTTCTTTCTTTCTTTAATAGATGGGTGATGTCTATAAAATGAAGAAAGAAACTTTGATATTTTCGTGTCAAAATGTGTGTTTTCCTAGTAACGCCATCTTTACCTTGAAACTTATGTTTTATAGAAATACAAATTTTATATGTTTGGAATTTGAATTTGATTTCTTTCTTTTCTTTTGTATAGACTTACCTTCTCAGATAGGTTGGTTAGTTTAAGGCTTTAGAGAAATGAGTATATTTAGTTTTGCATGTGTCAATTAGAAAATTAAATTTCATTATAATTTATTTAATTAACGAGAAATGCAGACGGCTATAACTAGCCCTCAACCATATATATATATATATATATATATATATATATATATATATATATATATATATATATATATAGTCATCCTAAGTATCTAAAGTGTCCAGAGTAGAAAATAGATCAAAGTAAACTGAAAATACTTCTTCATTCAAAGTAATTATCAATGAATCGTTTAACATATAGATTAAATAATTTGAATCAAAGTAAAATAAACATTAAGAAGAACTAAAAGCTTTACCTCTTACCTTTAGCTAAGAGATTAATCAACCATATATATGATTAAACTAAAACTCAAATGGTAAAACATAAAAACTAACTAGAACAGAAGGTTTGGAGAAGAGAAATAACTCCTTGAAGCTCCATAAATCTTTGCTCTACTCCTACCCTAATTCATGTTTAAAAACTCCTAAAACATCCCTTTAAATAAGCTTGATTGACATCGACTTCAAAATTGACTTGATTTTACATAGTTATTGCAACTTCGATGGCATTGAGTTCCCATCGAAGAGTCCGATTGAAATCAGGAAACTGTCCAGCAACGAACTTTCAAATTTGCGTATTTTATCGATGTCATCGAACCTCCTTCGATAGGATCAAACTTGACTTTGATGGCATCGAGCATGCCTTTGATGGCATCAAAGAATGCATAAATATGTTAAATAAGAAAGTTAAATTTTCTGAATTTTTGCGATAGGATTAGGTGGCTTCAATGGCATTGATACTTACTTTGATGTCATCAAAGGTGTTGTCAATGTCATCGAAGGGTTGATTTCTGCACTTTTGAATCCTCATTTTTCTTAAATCTTCACTTAGTTTACTTCGACTCTTGAATTCTTTAATTTTGAACTCCATAGATGCAATCTTCCACTTCGTTATTCTTTAAGTATGAATTCATGCTTTAAGCATCCCTTTCACCTTAGATCTCAAAATTACATCATAAGAGAAAACATGTGTAATTATATCAATTAAGCACATCCATGTTCATAAAACCAATGCATAATAAGGGAGAGAAAAATAATATTTCAGAAAAATACAACCGAAGTCCACGACAACCGTGTCAAAAACTTGTTCATGAACCCCAAGTGCATAGTTGCGACTCATACTCACATAGACTTGCTTTTGTATGATTTTTAAAATATGTTAGGAATGGAACTAGAATCTATAGTAATTACTTAAGTAATTACTTAAATCTTGTTGTAAAGAGTAACCTGGCCCATCTTAGACATCAAGTCAACTTAATATCCTGAGTTTGGAACTATGATTCATACATGCAATCACACTTGGATTGGATTGGATCCGGGTGGGTTGTTAAAGACTTCAACTTAAGCACAACCTATGAGTCGAGTCCAGTTAAGACTCGCTCAGATATTCGTGTTAAATCAACTCAGCCAGACATCGAGACAAGCCAAGTTTCAGAGTACGTAGGTGCGGTCACCTTTGGATGAGTTGGGTTGGGTTGCCCCGAGCCTTAATCCAAGCACAACCTGACGCAGGTTCAGGTTGAGGATTTCCAGCCCGAGCTCAACCCAACCTAATTTTGGGTGGGCCGTTGAGTTTAACATCGACCGAAGTTGTAACCCTGATGTGACGGACTGTCGTATATGTGGAAATTCCCAGAAAGTGAAACCTTTTTATTTATTTTATGTTTTTTACGCCCATTTGATTCATGCGGATTGGGTTTCGTGTGAGTCAGGTATGTGCCTCCAACAGCATGATCCACGTTAAACTATATCTAATTTGATTGGTGAACGTTAAAATTGCTGTATAAACTTGTATATTTGTCTAGCACCATTTAATCATCCTCCTCACTCCTCACATATGCCACTGATGTATAGCTATCTAGACCATCCAAATTGTGGGTTCCATTGGGGATGAAGCAAATCCCTATAATCACACTGAGCAAGCAATCCTAACCACCCAACTTAATGGCCATCAAATGTATGGATGAAAGTAAAATACTTAGTGATCTAAATTCACATGGAAGAAAAAGGATTCAGAACGTTGGTTTTATTTTCTCAGAGCATCATTTACAGTTATGGTCCATCCCGACTTGGATTAGAGATTTAGACGGTCTAGATTGCCTTACAACTAAGCGGCAGTCCCAACCATTTCCAAATGGTACAATAGCAACACAGGATTCTTGCCGGCAATTAAATAACAATCAGATCAGCTTCACAAGCTGTATATAAGAATGCCAACCCTTGCACTCGAAACACAAAACTGCAGCATCCTTGTGTTTGCGAGTCCCCTCAACAAGGCAAGACGATGAAGGTTCAGGTCACCTCCAGAGAAATTATCAAACCAGCATCTCCAACTCCCCATCACCTAAGCAGGTTCAAGCTCACCTTACTGGACCAGTTACAACCTCCAGCATATACACCTATACTATTGTTCTACTCCAGCAAAGAAGGCTATAACATTAATGAAACTGTTGAAAAAACTCAACAGCTAAAGAAATCTCTATCGGAGACCTTGACCTGCTATTATCCATTTGCTGGGAGGATTAAAGAAGACAGTTCTATAGTTGAATGTAACGATGAGGGTATCGAATTTTCTGAGGCCCGAGTTGATGTTCAGCTATCAGAGTTCCTTGAACAACCCTATGTTGAAGTACTGAATCAAATGGTTCCATGCAATTACCTTTTCCCTAAGTCCGGCAGGGACGTCCTCCTAGCTGTCCAAGTCAACTTATTCAACTGTGGTGGAATGGCCATTGGTATGTGCATTTTTCACAAGGTTGCCGATGGGATTGCAATGGCCACGTTCATCAATGGGTGGGCCAGCCAATCGAATGGCAATAGTGACACCACCGGTCCTGACTTCCATTCTTCTACATTTTTCCCGACTGAAGGGCCTGAGCCATCATTTGCTTTGGTCACAAACGAGAATGTTGTGACAAAGAGGTTTGTGTTTGATGCATCTAAGATTGCCGCCCTAAGGGATAGGCCGTCCATTGATTCGCAGGTAGGACGCCCCACACGTGTCGAAGCATTGTCAGCACTTATCTGGCGATGTATCATGAGGACACGTGGGGAAGAGGGGTCCATGAGGGCTTCTCTGGCAGCACATGCCATGAACTTGCGGGGAAGAATGTCGCCTCCATTGCCAGACCATTCCTTTGGGAATATTATGTTCTTTGCGACTTCAGTGGTCACAGAGAGAGAGTGCCATGAAGATATGCAATGTTACCTTGAACGAAAGGTAAGGGATGCAATAAGAGCAGTAGACAGTAATTACATAAAAGAATTACAAAAACCGGATGGGATTTCAAGGGCTCTTGCAGCTTTAAGCTCTGAAGTTGGAAAATATGTTGACTGTGGTATAGATTTCTGTTATTATAGTAGCTGGTGTAGATTTCCTTTCTATGAAGTGGATTTTGGGTGGGGGGAGCCCATTTGGGTGAGTTCTGCCACTTTACCTGTTAAGAATTTGATTATCCTGAACTCTACAAGATGGGTGATGGAATAGAAGCTTGGGTGAACATGGAGGATGTTTACATGGCCAAATTTGAACAAGACCAAGAGCTCCTTTCTTTTGTTTCCTTTCCATCGAAAACTGGCTGACTCAATTGGGAGCTCAATTGAGTTGACTCAGCTTGGGAAGCCATTTGACGTCTGTTCATCACAGTGGATACTTGCATTTGTCTCACCATATCAAACACATTGTAGCATGGAAATGGTGCATGATAAAAATATATAATCTAAAATTCGATTTTCCTTAGTTTAGGTATAGAGATTTTCTCAAATAAGGGTACGTTTGTATCCAATGTGAGTTGCATAGATAAACTAGAAACTATGTTTGGAGTCCTTTATGATGTATTATTATTTTATATTGGCTACTATAGGTAACTTGGCTGTAACTTAGGTGTTTTTACTTCCTTTCTATCGTAGTGCATTTTTAACAAAACATTCTTCCCTATCCATCTATCCATTTTAAGTTCACGAAGTTTCTAGCTACTTTCTATCAACTGAATGCTGACTTAAATGCATATCATTAGTTTATGTACTTGACTCGAAGGCACCTACTCGAGTGCACTCGAAAACTCTATTTATATTGGACACAACTCAATACCTCAAGAGCATTTAATATAATAATATTTGAAATAAGACCTAAAAATAAAGTGAAATAAATGATAATAGTTTTATACATCAAGAGAATGTTTTGGAAAGGTGGAAGGTCAAGGAAGAAGTTAATGTTATAACAAATAAGATAGTTGAGTGCATTAGGACAACCAGAAAAGAAGTTTTATATGTACGTAGAAGGGTAAGCCACTCATATGAAGAAACTTGCTAGTGGAATGACGATGTAGATTTGATCACTAATGAGGCCTGGACATGTTTCAAGGCTTGACAAGAGATTACCTTAATTGCATTAAGAGAATTATTGAAAGGGTATTCGTTAAGGACGATAAAATTAAAGAGAGGTAGAGAAGCCATTTTCAAAAACTATTAAATGACAACCAATTTAAAAGCAAAGGAATATAATGAATCATAAACTCAAATAATGTTGGAGACATAAATACTTTAAAAAGAAAAAGAGAGAGAGAGAGAGAGAGGCTTATATTCGTAAGGGGGGGGTGCACAAAGGCTATACAACAAGATACATTTCGGGCAAGGCCAATCGACAAAAAGTGATAGGGGCCCCCTATCATATGAAGTAGGGAAAAAGACGAAAAAGAAAACTTATGCCACATGCATATTACCTAAGCCAACTCTATCTAGAAATAGAAGACCTTGAACAGTAGGAGGGATGTCTTTGGGTGAACATTAAACAAGATCCATTTGGCCTTCACTCCCCAAACAAGCTAGGCCATCAGCGGCTGAGTTGCTTCTCTAGGGGTATGGGAGATCTAAACCTCCATGCTACGCTTGAGGGACTCAATCCTCGCCTTCAACTACCACATGGTCCAAGGACTATTATTGTTGGAGAAGAGCTTTACTATGGAGCTAGAATCGTTGGCCACTTCCACTCTACCATAGCCCCATTTGAGTTGGAACTGAAACCATAATCTACATAAGCCCCCCCCCCCCCCCCAAAAAAAAAAAAAAAAAAATTGCAAACGTAAGGTGGTGAGATCGATTCTATCTTTTTGTGGGTATGCGACTCGCTCACGTGTTTATCTTATAAAAGGTATGGTCTTTCCATCTCCTTCTTCTATTTTAAAATAACCTCTATGATCCTATCTAACTTAAATCATTTAATCCATAGCGCCCAAAACCTCGACACCCTATGTCCCTACCCCCCACATAAAACCTACCATAGACCCTCTCCCAATTTCCTCCCACAATCCTCAATTCCCAAATTACAGATTTATCCCACCCCATATCCCACGTGATTTTCATCTCCTCTAAACATAGTTTATGTGGTGAATGAGTATGGTAAATTATATGTGTGTATGAATTTTTCCATGAGTATTTTGTTGATCTTCTATGCTAAGGGGTTGTTCTAACAACCTTGACATCTTACGATTTAATCTTTATATGATTGTGTGCAAGTGGGGATGATTTCTAATCAACTGACAAGAATTTTTACTTGCTGAAATTATTGTTTAGTGGGCTTGAACCATAACCCATAGGTCCTCGGATCTGTATTCTTTGAATTGTCCTTTGACTGATCTATTGTGAAACATGGCATCCAAACATGTATCTTACATCACAAACCTGTGCTCCATTTCCAGTTGGGCATGTCCTCTTGTATTTTCCTTTTGGCAAGTTGTTGTAGGATATGAGCTTCAAATTGGTACATATTCATCCTTTAGTTGAAATTTCATATCCTATTCCAATCTTAGTTCACATTGAGAATACCTTTTATTGCAGAGGTTAGATTAATCCAGTCTCTATGACTCAGGTCTGTTTGGAATGCCTTTATTTTTCAAGAATAATTGAAGCCTCTGTGACTTAGGTCTGTTTAGAATGCCTTTATTTTTCAAGTAGAATTTTTTTTTTTGATGAATGACTAAAATATATTTTAAACAAGAAAGGATAATACATCAGCATCTTCTCAACAATCGAATACACTTAAAACAAACACTAAGACCACAAGCAATGCTTAAGCTACCATGGACAACTAAGAGCCTTGGCTCTTATCCAAAAGCACTAATGCCTTTTGAAGCTTTTATCATTGGGAGGAAAGGAATGCCAAAATGCTTTTGCAAAGACAGCAAGCCTGTAACACCCCGACTTTTCAGGACCCGTGTATATGACCCATTTTTTCAAAACCCGAGTGTTAACCTTAAAGGATGGACAAATTTGAGTATACATTTTTTTTCATTCATTCAGAGTAAGCAGATGAGTGTAAAGTAGACAAATTAGCATAAAGGAAAATTTCATTTACATTTGGAATATACAAGAAGTTGCCCATAATGACTTATACAAACCAATTCCCCCATTCTTACAATTACAAAATGAAATAATATTACATCTGAAATAAAGTAAATTACAACAATCTTGGGATGTGAAATCCTATAGAAATCCTGTGCACAGTATCAAGTTGCTCTATACCTGCATCAACTGTTATAGTTTGATAACGTCAATAGCTATCGTAGTGAGGAGCACCCTCTAAGATTACACACTCATCATTCATAATCCAATACAACTCGTAAGTCATGGAAATGGATATATTAAACAGGGCATTTTATAATCATGATCATACACTAAAAAATCAAGCTAGTCGACAGAATCTCATCATAAGAAAAACATAATAGCAATCGCAATATAAGGAACTATGTTTAGGTAATCAAATAATCAACCATACGGCTTTCTATTATACCTAAAAATCACATTGTACATGAACTCCGCAAGATGGCTAGAAAATCAATAAGCAAACTTCAACTCCACCCGAAAATCATGGTACAAGTGAAATCCATAAGGTGAATAGAAAATCAACCTTTAAACCTCTACTTCACTCGGGAATCATATCGTACGTGAACTCCGCAAGATGACTAGAAAATCGATATGTAAACTTCAGCTCCACCGTGAAATCATGGTATGACTAAACTCGACAAATGAAGAGGCAATTAACATACAAACTCTAGACCACTCGAAAATCATATCGTATGTGAACACCACAAGATGGTTAGAAAATCGATAAGTGAACTTCAGCTCCACCCAAAAATCATGTTATGACTGAACACTGCAAGATGACTAGAAAACCAACATACAACTCTAGACCACCCGAAAATCATATCGTACGTAAACACCACAAGATGTCTAGAAGATCGATAAACGAACTTCAGCTCCGTCCAGAAATTATGGTACGACTGAACACCGCAAGATGGCTAGGAAACTAACATACAACTCTAGATGACCCGAAAATCATATCGTACATGAGTACTGCAAGATGACTAGAAAATCGATAAACGAACTTCAGCTCCACCCAAAAATTATGGTACAACTGAACACTGCAAGATGGTGAGTGCATAACAGGTTTCATTCATTACATCATTCAATCAGAGACGATAAATGTATATTTATTTAACAATGTACAACTAAAGATAGCATTTTATCACCAAATCGTTTATGCATGTTATAATTAAAGAGATCTATTCATTATCTACCACAGGAATCAGGTGCGCAACACATTATCATATTCATATGTTCACATGATAAGTTAAGTAACAAAATCAAGTAACCTAGGAGATACTGAATGGAAATGATTAAGGCATCATCTATTGGTTAATGAATTTAAGTGGGAAGCTAAAAGAATGAGTCCTCACCTTGGTCTAATAATCTAGTTGCGTGGCCTACTAGATAGCACGTATGAAGTCCGATTGAGTCAAATCTAGTTGATAAACATGTGACCACAACCAATCAAAATATCAATGAAAATGGTAAATGCTTGGTTTCTACGGTTAATGAACTTAGTGAAGACTTGCTGAGTCAACTCAGTAGCAAACAAATGAAATGAGCTTTGATTTACCTTGGATTTATGTCAGTTGGTAGCTACAAGGCTCAAGTGGGCTAACCCAAACTCAGCCCAACTCTATCGAGTTGACTCGACAGGTGCAACCAAACTCCCAAACCTCTGTTCTTCCTCTTCCTTCCTTTCTCTCTCTCTCTCCCCCTCTATTTCTTCTTCTTTCCCTGCTTTCCTCCTCTTTCTCTATTGCTTCTAGCAGCGCCTGGACTAGATGTTCAACCCGAGTCGAGCTGGTGCGACAGTAGCAACTGCCGCATCATCCCTCTTTCTCTCTCTCATTTCTTCTTCTTCTTCCATTTCTTTCTTCTCTCTCTTCCAACACCATCACCCGCTGGTGAGGGACTAAAAATGGCATCCTGAACTGAGTCTGACTCAGCTTGGAACGGAGGAAAAGGTGGCTTCCATTAATGGCGTCTTCACCACCACCACTCCTTTAAATCTGACTTAAGCAGGTCGTCCATGAGGGCCTTAGAGAGCTTGCCAATGAGCTCCCTCGAAGTTTGGAGGTGGTTCAAGTGGTGGGTTCGGACGATGAAGGCTGCGGCGGTTCTCTCTCTCCCATTCCCTTTAATTTACTTTTAAAATCCTAACTTTAGAGGCCTTGGATTACTCCAAGGCAGACGGTTAGGATGGAGAATCCTTCCCCTCACATAGATCACTGAGCTGGAAGAGAGACAACTTCCTTTTCTGGATATAGTGTGCTCGTGGGGCTTGCTTGCAGAGGCGATTGTGCGCACTCACATGTGTGGAATAGTGGGAACTTATGGGGTTTTGGTTGCATGTGTGCCCTCATCAGATGGACAGTTTGGATTGTCTAGATGGATTGTACAATTCGGCCACTGATCAAAACTACGGATGCTCATTCGTCCACTGCCAGTTTGAAGAGAGAGAGAGAGAGAGAGAGAGAGAGAGAGAGAGAGAGAGAGAGAGAGAGAAATCTCCCCTTATTTGGAAAATGTTGTTCAACCTGTGTTGACTGGTCTCCTAAGACCTGTGCATAGCGAGTGCACGTCCTCTCTGTGCATACACACCTTGTGGTGGGGCCACCGTGATGTTTGTGAGAAATCCACACCGTCCATTAAGTTCTAGGGGCTTAAATGGGTCCCCATGCTAAGGATTAGGCATATTTAAGATTTATTTTGTATTATTATTATTATTATTATTATTATTATTATTATTATATGCACGCACACACACACATACACACACACACACACATATAATTCATGTTGTGGACCACTCTGTAGGTCATTAGGACCATCATCTTATGGTTTAAATGATCTAATGATTGGATTGCCTAGTATTTAATTATCGATAACTCTAGGGTTCCTAACGAATGTTTAGGTGTGATTTGGGAGTTGGATAGGATGGATCTTCCTACGGGACATTGTAGACCGATGAATGGTGGATCTTGTGATTTTGATCCCTAAAATTATTTTATATGATTCAATTGTACTAAATAGATGTATGATGAGATGCTATTGCGCTTAAGATTCTAAAATAGAATTTTCATTTATTTAAGAACGGGGTCAACTTGTGATAGTCAAATGAATAGATTGCTTTCAAATCTTATGATGGTGTTATGAGCTATCATAGTCTAAAATCTAAGGGTTAAGATGGATAGATTGAGAGTCATTAGATGGCGATGTGTAAGGTGAATTATGTGGGTCACCGCATACTCGTAAGCTAATTTAGATCTACATGGTGAAACCTAAGTACTGAAAGTATGGGGTGTTATAAAGCCGGTGGCAATCATTTCCAAAAGGGTGAGATTTTTAGTTGTTGAGTGGGCCTCAAACATTATGAAGCTCAAGAACTATGATTTTTCTTTCCTGGGGTTATAGCTAGATCACCATCTTGGCGTCTTAGTGCTCCTTTTCTTTTTTCTTTGTTTTGTTGTTTGCTCTAATAAAATTCCAGTAATATTTCAAAAAATAAAATAAAAATGTGTGTGTGTGTGTGTGTATTGTGGATGAAATTAAGAATATGCTTTTAAAAATTTTGGTTTTAACCATTTTCGATTTCCCCCAAAAAATTGTATTATAGCATCTTATAAAATATAGCTTTAATTATGAACCTGCTCTACGTTGTTACCTTTTTTTAAGATCTTGAATAAAACTAATGTCGTTGAGAGGTGAGATGTACATTATGTGGAAGATATAGGGAAACTACTTCTCATGATCTGGTTTTGTTGTTGATATGATTATTTTGTGCCAATGTTTACCCCTTAGTTGATATGATTATTTTGTGCATTCTCGTCATGCTTGATGCCTCATCTTGTGTTTTCAACAAATTCATGGTTTCCTAGAAAGGGTAAAATGTTCTTTAGTGTCATCATCCTTGCACTTCAATCAAATTGACCTTATTAATGTTGTTGAGTACAGAGCAGAGTTGTGGTGTTTTAGTGTTGGGAAGGCATGAGAAAACATGTTAATGTAGGTAGTTTTCTGTTTATGAGGGGTTGATAATAACAATTATGATTCAACTATCATTTTTAAATTTTACTTTTGAACAGATGCCTGGGGTGTAAGATTTGGTGTTTGATCCATTACAAATGGTTATAAGAGGGGATCCACTATAGATGGCTATAAGAGACGAATAGTCTATTTGGAAGAAAATGAAATTACAAGAAATTCTGAAAGAAACTGATTGTGCTATAATGGCACAACAGTTAAACTGACGAAATTATGAATTGACTTCTTCTATGGACAAATGATCTTGATGTCAGTGAGTTTATAGTCAAACAATATGATAAAACCTTGATGGAGTGGAATGGTGGAATAGGATTCGTTTAAGATGATCCCAATCAATTGGGATGCTGCTTATATAGATGATGGTTATGATGATGTCCTTAGAGATGCATTGAAGTGATTTATTTATTTATTTTTCTCATTTACATTTGCTTGATTTATTCTACCGGCATTGATCCACAATTGTCCAAAATTATCAAGTGAAGGGTCCTACTATTGATTGGAATAATGATTCTCGTGACAAGACAAGCGAGAAGTTTGAATTTGTACTTTCACGAGAAATGTCTACATTGCTTCTGTTTCACTAATAAGTCTCCATACAATGAAACCGTAGATTTTGATATTCATGTTGGTCATTTTGCATACTTGGATCAGCATGCAAAAGATAGTAATTTTTATGCGAAAGATGATTTATTTCAACCATTCTGAAGCAGAACCTAAGCCTAACTTTTCTGAAATTTCCCCAGAGCATTTCAATCCTTTCTTGGAAGGGAACACAAAGTTGGAAGAGAAGCATCAACTAGAGGCTCAAACCAACCATCAAGTACTGGGTATGTCTGAAATACTTGATTTCTTTCTTATGAACAACAATGGAAGAAAAAGCAATTGACCATAGGCAAAGCTTGTTTCTAGCTGCCTGTGCACAAAATCAAGAATTATCCATGGTTTAAACTCCTGTTTCTCTCAATTTTTATTTATATATCTATTTTTAAAATTCAGATATACAGATTTAAAATTTAAATACAAGATCATTATTATAATTTTTATCAGGGAATGTATTAGTAAGAGATGCCATTCTTATAATTTTTATAAAGGAAACATGTACGACTATTAATCGTAGGTCTTTATCTATAAACCATAGCTGTTAATAACTTCAGCCTATTGCTATGGCTCTCGCTCTACTTTTAGCTACAAATATGATCTGTAGCTATAGGTACTTTTGGCACAGACAGTATAGCTATGGATTTAAACTGTAGCCATTGGTTATATTGCTACAGATTAAATCTATACCCATAGCTTTGAGACCTATGGCTACGGTTCCAATTATTACAGACGTTCCACGGAT
The DNA here is from genome assembly GCA_037074715.1 of Magnolia kwangsiensis. NCBI lineage: Eukaryota > Viridiplantae > Streptophyta > Magnoliopsida > Magnoliales > Magnoliaceae > Magnolia > Magnolia kwangsiensis. The sequence goes on from CM073580.1 coordinate 88,501,362, forward strand.
GATAAGCGTAGCCATAGATCTTTAGCCACGGCTTTTATCTGTAGCCTTTGTCCCTTTTTGTGTAGTGATTCCCTAATAATTGGATTATCTTCTTTAGGGATTCCCAACTTTCGTTCGTGAATAGCATCGTATCATCGATGAAGAGAAGATGTGAAGTCAACAGGCAAGTTAAACCAGTTTTGAATGGTTAACAAAAGCCTCACACCATAAGTTGGTCGAAACCCCGACTAACGACTTCCGCCGCTGGAATGAAAAGCCATAGAGAGATTGGGTCACCTTGGTGAGGACTCCTAGTTGACTTGAAGAAACCAGCTGCCTCACTAATGATGAACATCGAGAACTAAGAAATCGCCCAACATTTTTCTACCATGGTGATCCACTTCTTTTCAAAACCAAACCTAGCAAGAAATTCTTTTAAAGACCAATTGAGCCTATCGTAGGCTTTTTCAATGTCCAGTTTCAAGAGGATGTTTCCCCCTCTCGCTTTTCTATTGATGTCCTAAAAAACTTCCTTCACAAGAGTGTAACTTTCCACTATGGACCTACCGTAGACAAAAGCACCTTGTTCCATGGAGACTAGTTTGGGAAGACTACTTCCCAATCTAACAACAATAATTTTAGAGAGGATTTTATATATGTAGTTGCACAGGTTGATAGGTCTAAAGTCTAAAAAGGTTGCATGGGAGCTTATCTTGGATATGAGGCATAATAGGGTCAATGTGCTAGCCTTGGTGAGGTTACCTCCATTGAAGAAGTATTCCAACACGCTTGGAAGAACACCCTTGAAAATCCGTCAAGACCTGGCACTCCATTAGTTGGGAGAGCTTTAACCACCTCATGGACTTCCTTCAGAGAAGGCTCGAGGAGCAGGTGCCTATTCTCGACCTCTCTTACTAGATGGGTGATGGTATTCAAAAGCTCCCCCGATTGGTAAACTGGAACATCTTGTAGGAGGTGTTGAAAGTAAGTCATGGTAGCTCACTTAATATCAGTGTTGTCCATTAAAATCGTTCCCTCCTTCCGCTTTATTTCTAGAATTCTGGATCTCCTGGCTTTACTTGATGCTTGATGGAAATTTTTCGTATTCTGGTCTCCCTCCTACAACTAGTGGACTCTCGATTTTTGCTTCCAGAAAGTTTCCTCAAAAAGTTTTACATAGGAGATTCTGTCTCTAGCTTGTTGTAACTCTTTCTGGAGATTTGAGTCTATCAAGCCCAGTGCATCATAGGTCCGATTCAGTTAACTTCAGGTTCCGAAAGATGTTGCCAAACACATCCCTATTCAAAGTTCTTAATGTTGTTTTTACATTTCTGAGCTTACCGAGTAGGACTATTGCGGGTCCCCAATTATATTAGAGTTCCAGGAATTGTTGATGAGGTCTTGAAATCCTTCATGGAGGATCCACATCTGTTGAAACCTAAAAGGTTTAGGAACAGAAGCATGATGCGGAGGGAAAAGTAATAGCAGTGGAGCATGGTCCGAATTTAGCCCTGGAAGATGTCTGACTTGGAACAAGGGAAAGGATAGAAGCCAGTTGTTGTTGCAGCACACTTTGTCCATTCTAGCCCAGACTCCGGGTTAACTCATCTAACTGTTACACTACGTAAATATATTCCCTACGTAGAGGGCGTCTTGTAGGCCCACATTGGTTAGCCCCTCAGTGAATTCAAACGAGCTACAAGTGTCGAATGAGGATGTTCCTAGCCTCTCTGAGTGAGAAATGAATGCATTGAAATCCTCACAAACAGCCCAAGGAGACACACCCTACCCTCAGTTGGGCCATCTCATCCCAAAGCTACCTTCTCAAAAATCTGGAGCACTTGGAATAAACACAGGAGATTCTCATCTTGTCTGAGGCACTATGGAGTCCCACCTCAATGGTTAGCATTTGACTTAAAGCATTGAGAACCTCTGTCGAAAGAAAGGATGTAGCGAAGACCCAAACCTTTCCTCCTTAAGCAGCATTAGAATAAGAAGAGTGATACCCCAACTTTAGCTTGATGCAAACCCGTTTCTCATCACAAAGCATTGGATCCAGGATAGTTATGATGGTTGGGTGAAATTGTCTGATAAGCCTCTTAAGGGTACGAATTGTAGGAGAGTTTCCAACCTCGCGTACATTCCAAATGAGGATCTTATCCATGGGAGGACTGAGTTACTTTCTCACCTTGGCATTTCATTCTTCTAAGCCTCCCATACCAATTAGCATCTGAGACCCCCTTTGCCACAATTTTTCTTCTCTACCCATGATCCTTAGCTTGCAAGGGAACATCCGATCTTGGATAGTCTCTATCCCATTGAATTAAGTAGGAGTTCTTTGCCCTTCTATCCCTTAGGCATTTCATCTGAGGCAAGGAGGGATTGACGTACACACCATGATGGGTGACTTCGGTGGGTTGGGGCTAGAATGGATTCGAGCAGGGGTTAGTGGGTTAAAGTAGGGAGATAGGTCAAATGAAATGAGTCCATTGAAAAGGTAAATAATTACAGAATATAAAGATAGATAACATAATCAAATAATAAAATAACACAAGTAAATAACAACCTTAAATGCACTACTCTTGAGAGGTTGATACAAACTAAGTTCTAAGGACAACCTAACACTAAAAACCAAAGGCTTATGGCAGGACAACCTTTTTAGAACATTTGTAAGTATAAAAAACCCAAACCAATAATGAGGGAAGGGAAATAAACAAAGTTATTACAACATTCACCATAAGTGCATAAAGTAAATTACACCATTCACCACAAGTGCATAAAGTAAATTATAACATTCATACACATAAACAAATACTATCATCCACCACAACTCCAGGAATTATAGTGGTTCATTTTTGTGTACCCCAATTGTTAGCGAATAGCAACACAACTACTCCACTCCCAGTATCCACACCCACGGGATATTGGCTTTTACTATGAAATAAGGTTTTTCAAGGTTCACCTTAAAACCTTCACAATTGTGTCTTTAGATAGGCTTACACAATTATAAAACCCTACAATGAGTTTTTCCTGGATAAATCTCACTAACCACAAAATGCGAAAAATTAAATTGTACCTATCTGAAGATTCTTCTTCTGATGAAGCTTGATAGAACTAATTCAATGTAGACGAAGATGTTCAATGTCCAGTCTCACAAGTGAAAGGGTTCTAAGTCTAAATTAATTTTAATTAAATTAACCTGGGCTAGCTTGATTTGATTTTGATCTCAAAAAAGGGTAAATCACAATTCCTTTCTTTAATGAAATATAGTTGAATGGAGATCACAAAATCAAATAACAAAAGCTATTAAAATGAATCTAAATGAGCTCAATATAGCTTAACAAATGCAAGGACTTATCTCTCAAAGCGATGACTTGATTTTGATAGGAATGAATGAAAAACTCTGAAATTCGTCCTCTAATTATAGGTGAAAATACTATTCTCTCGATTAGTCGGAGGACCAGCTAATTTTTAAAATTTCTGACATGATAAGATAAGATCATTACTCGACTGGTCAAGTGGCTTACTTGAATGGTTGAGCAATGCACTTGACTAGTCAAGTGGGACCAAAAAACCTTGCTAGACTTTGAGTCGAGCCTGCACGACTGGTTGAGCACTGTTCACTTGATTGGTCGAGAAGTCTCCACGACTAGTTGAGGGTCCAAAAGAAATTTCTAAAAATTTATAACAAATCTTGGATTAGTCGAACCAGAGCTTGGACTAGTCGAGGAAATGACTTATAAACTTATGAAATAACACACATAAAATATGCAATGAATATGACTCATCCTATGGTCAATCTAAGGTCATCCATACCTTGTTCATGAGTTTGAAAAATTAAAACATCGTTCGCTCTGCTAACTCATTCACTTGAAGTACTTGAAGATTATCTTCAAAACTTGAACTTGAACTTGAGCTAGGGCTTGAGTTCTTGAGTCTTTAAAGTACAAAACTTAAAGTTTAAACTTGAACTTGAGCTTTGAACTTGTACTTATACTTGAGCTTGAAATCTTGAACTTCAACAATATTCTTCAACTTGAATACGTAGAAAAGTTTAACGAAGACATGGACAACTTTAAAATGCATGAACACATGATACATATTCTAAATGATTTGACAAAATAAAATTTGACAACTCTGGGTGCTAGATTTACAATATAGCACTTACAATCTCCCCCTTAGTCAAATTTGTGACAAAACTAAATAAAGAATCATGCACCAGTTACCAAATAAAGAATCATGCACCAAATGTGAAATAGTTACTCTCCCCCTCAATCCATTACTCCCCCTTAATCTAGGCGAGGTGATATGTAGAACCTGTATAACTTAAATACATGTCCAATCCAAAAAAAATACACCACATTCTATGTAACACCCCGGATTTTGGCCAATCTGGGATTAGACGTCCTTAGGCAATGGGTTAATTAAAACACCTGGAAAATCGCTTAGAACCCAATTCCATAGCCAAATAAATCACTTAAGATTAATTCCTTTAGAAACTAAGCATAAGTTAGCTAGCGCAACGCTAGAGTAGCTGGGAAACAGTCCCTGATCACTTTAAATACGTTCTACAAGACTCAAATCGAGTAGAATCAATGACTCTACAATACTTTATAACCTCGGATCAAACTCTAAGCAGGTTTGTTCTCTAGACCACTTTGAAACTTTGTATTGGATCTAGATCACGCGTCGAAAGTCCGATATCTGCTATGTTAGACCGTTAGGATCGCCTAGCTGGACTTGAAAATCATTTCAAAAATCAAGTCCAACCGATAATCACAAGCTATTTCATTAAGCCCGGACTGAAGAGAGTGCGAATAGGGACAGATTTGGAATTTGAAATTCAAATCTGGCACACGACTTGACACGTCAGTATTGAGCTTTCTGACCGTCAGAATTCAGCCAAATTACACTCTCGGATCAGGAAAAATTTCTATTTCATATCATGAGACTTGCAGGCCTGATATATGTGCGGTGACCGCTGAACTGAAACTGGACCGTCACGTGCGATCTGCGAACCTTGCCGGACTGAAAACTTGATGTATGCTAGATCTAGTATGCATGAGCTTAAGTCCAATCGCGTTCGGCCAGGGGACTACCAGAAATCATTTTTTAGACCGAAACAGCCCCGAATTGGATATACATCAAGTATACATTGTACCCGAGCCTATTTTGGGCACATTTGAGCTTATAAAAGGGGTTGAAACCCTCACTCCTCTCTCCCATCCGAATTTACAAAAAGCCCTAGATTGGGAGAGAGAAAAGGTGAGAGTTTGTGAGAGAAGGTGGGAGAGAATTTCCTGCTGCTTGTGCCACGTGCTGCAAGTGGTTAAGCCACGCGCTCTAATCACCTGGCCAGTGATTTCTCCGTATTTTCAGGTAAGAAATAACCCTAATAAGTTGCTGATTTGGCATTCGCTCCTTTCCATAGCATGTAAAATGATATAACTCGTAAATTAGGTTCTCTATTCGCCGTAGACGAAGCGTATACGCTCCGTTCGAAACGATACGTTTATAAGAGATAAGGTGTGAATTTTAGACGCTTTGATTGACTGTTTCCAAAGCTTTCAATGTCATTTAATAGTAGATTATCGACGACAATGCCGTTTGACATGTACAACATGCTGTCCGTTTCTTGTTTCGTAAACCGGCGAAGAATATGAGATTTAGGGCATTTTAGTCATTTGTAGGAAGTACTGTTTTCATGCATATTTTGCTGATGTGATTGACATAGTTTATTGTCGTATTAGAATGTTAGGAATGCGTGCATAATTAGTTTGGCGAAGAGATTCGCCTAAATGCGCACTTCGGGTCGACATACTATATGTAGACTTAAGTGTGTAGTGTAAGTATTTGTATAAATGCTTGTATTAGTATGTATTGAATTAAATGGTGTCATGATTTAGTTTGAGATTGATTTCTCAATTAATATGATGATGTAAATGATTTCCTACATGTTAGCCATATGTACGATTTCATTGTATGTATGAAATGCATGGGCTTGATGATTTACTTAAGTGGTATGTTATAACATGTGCTTGATGATTTCCTAAAGATTTAGTTTGAGATTGAAGTCTCAATTAATACGCTGATGGAGAGGATTTCCTATATGTTGGCGATATGCATAATTTCATTATATGTGTGAAAGACATGTGTAAGATGATTTACTTAAGTTGTACGTTATAACCTGTGTTAACATGCTCACATGGTTGTATTTCAATTCCAATACTCTTACATGAATTGCTGATTAGATTCATAATTGTTTGGGACTATACTTAGTCCAGGCATTCGGTAACCGAGCGAATTCGTGGTTAGCTTATCTTCGCCACGAACGACGCGTCGACGAACGCAAGCCGTGTTCTGGAGTTGGCGGCAGTGGTTAGGCCACACGAAGTGTTTTACGCACTTCATGTCATTCAACTTGAGATGCGATCGTGCTAGTCGAGCCCGTCATGTAACCCGACTGGCCGTTGTATGTTCACCCTGCATGAGTCATAACTGCTTGAACCTAGGGTACTGAACTTACCATTGTAAACCCTGTTAACCATGGTACCTTGATCCACGAAGACTCATGAGCCGGGCATTGTGGTATGGGACACCGTGGTCGAGCTGTCGGCCTACGCTGGGGCCACAAACCTCCCTATAGTGACCAGTGAGAACCTAGTCTCGTGAGCAGATTATGGTGGTATGGGACACTATATTCTTGCTGTCGGCCTACACTGATCAAGCGACGAGTCCTTTGTAGTGACCGCGAGCGTATTCTAAGTCTACAGGAGGCGACGACCCTTCAGTAGCAGTAGAGTATAGTAGGCCTATATTGATAAGGTGATGGGGGAGCGGAGCAACGAGTGCGTGCAACAGCCCTAGCAGCCCTTGCAGCGACCTACAAAATATACATCGTATGAGATTACTAGGAGTGACGACCCTAGACAGGATCTGTGTTGGGATTAATATAAGAGAAGTACCTTAGTTTCCCAATCCTGCTGTTTGAATGGACTAATAACAACTCGAAAATCATATTACCATAACATTGCATGTGCCTGGAAGATGTGGAGCACTTGAGGGACGATTGCATGCCGTGGTCGTAAGATGGTGCCGTATGAGGGAGATCGTCGGTGAGGGCATACATCACGTCATGTCATATTGCATTAACAACAGTATTAGGATTGTCTGATTTACTGTTTTACTATTATCGCATGATTGATTTGAGAACATGTTAATCTTTGCTCTCTTATCCCACTGAGTTGATCACTCACTCCCACGTTACGGGACGATGTTCATGGACACCCACCAGACCCTTTTGTGATTGTAGATGATGGCACGGCCTGCGAGGGGGAGCCGGACTTGATGATGATGATGAGGAGGAGGATCCCTCCTTTATGCGTGTTTTGATCAAAGGGATTACAGGGAGGTTGATTAGATACCTTGACACTTGTCATTTTATATTTTTAGCGCACTCATGCATATTCATTTTGTTTATTTTTGGAGTATACATGTATGTATATAACCTGGTAACATATTCACACTCTGGAGACATACAACAGTTTATATATGTTATACCTACTATCACAGTCTTCCGCTTGTTAATTTAACTATCTCTAGAGTATGATATGCTGTTCTAGCTTAATCTCACTCATGTTTAATATATTATCACAGACAACATTCAATCATATATATCTATATTGCATAAATAACATTTTGAAACTCGAGAGTTGAGTTTTTGCTCGACCCCTCGATTTTTGAGATGTTACATTCTACAATCACACATCCCCAATCATAATAAAGTATTAAAATCATTCCATATTTTCTCACCCTTTTGTCACAATATGACAAAGGAAAGAAGTATAATTAGATGATATAATCAAATAAATATGAGAAGTATAAGAAATAAGAGAGTAAATATCATAAACATGTTCATCAAAATATATTTAGGAAACATAAAGTCATGTTAAAAAAATATAAGTCCAAATACTATCCAAGCACAACTAAAGATAATAGTTAATACATGCCCAAAATGAAAAGACTAGTCAGAACCAGAAGGAGTAGGGATAGAAGGATCAATTTGATGTAATCCCTTATTAATGTACCTAAGATATTTGTGCATATACTTGAATTGAGATTCCTAGGATACATACAAACCTTCCACATTTTCTTCAAAGGTTCTCAACTGCTCATCAAAATCAGATGACTGAAAGTCTGGATCAGTCTTAGAATCAGATTCTAATTCATCAAATAAATCATCAATGTTCACATCATCAGGAGGTAAAACATCTTCCTCTCCAGCTTCTTCTGCAGCAACTCCATCATCCCTATCAACTTGGCCAGGTACCAATCTCAGATTCATCTTGTTAATGTTGGAATTGTTGAAGGGCAGATGAGAAATAGGAGCTTCTCCAACAGGCATGACTACAAGACTATGAATAGCTAGGGTGGTCATCAGATATGCAAAAGGAATATCATTATGGTTAGGATGGAGACGAAACTGAATTATGATATAATAAATAAGAGACGGAAGATAAACTTGAACACCAGAAACAACTGAGTGAAGAATGTGAGCCATGAAAGATGTTAACTCAGTTTTGTTACCAGACCGAGGATACAAATTTGAAATAAAATTTTGATGAAGACTCTTGTATTTGGGTAACATATTTTTAGAACTGAGCGCAACACTGAAATTCTATTTCACATTCATGTAACACTCTAGTTAGCATACGTTTTTCTGATTCAGATGGTCTCTCTGCTAACATGGAGATAGGTATTCCGTCATCATTCACCGGAATATCCATCAAACCAGAGATGAAGTGACGATTTACATCAACTGGACCTTCTCTAGTTGTCATAGTAAAAGTTAATTTTTCAATAGAGAAGTCACTTATACAAGCATACATGGCCTGTGCAATGGACCGGTATGCAGGACTGCCTCAATTCAATATGTTAGCCCATCCTACAACTTCAAGGAGGGGAACGATATTGAAAGGACTCAAATGATTAAAATTAACAGTCGGCTCAAAAATTACACTGTGGAGATGAATATCCCACATGCATTTGGGGTCTTCTTCGGGTGATCGAAGACTACGTACCGTAATCGGTGTGGAACGAGAAGAAGAGGGACAACAAGAGGATCTCATCTCTTCTTGTATCTACTATCCATTTCACAATGCATAAAAGAAATACAAGAAAGGAATGGAGGGTTTCACCTAAATCATATTTTTTTCTAAAAATACAAAGAAACCACTAGAAACCTTAAAATAAACCTTAAAATCAAGGAAATAGAAGTGCAAAGATCCTAAATCCAAAAGGAAAATGGAAAAGATGCACTAACGAAGTTGCAATCGAAGGAGGGTTCGACCGGTCGTGGAAGAGCTCGTTTAAGAAGATGAGAGAATGGAGAAAAAAGTGTTTTTTCCACAGTAAAAACCCCCAAACTCGAGCTACTTGACTAGTCATACAAACTTTAAATTTTTAATTTTCAACAATTTTTTGATTTAAAAATAAAAACATGCAATATAGTACAAGCAAACACAATTAACTCAAATCATATTACACATACCAATATATAATTTCAATTTAGTAAAGCTTTTTTGTCAAGTGGTTTTGTGAAAATGTCTGCAAGTTGATTTTCAGTTTGAATATAATCCAATGATATAATCTTATCTTCCACTAATTTATGAATATAATGATATCTAATGTCAATATGCTTAGTTCGTGATTGCTGGATTAGATTTTTAAAAATGTTGATTGCGCTACAATTATTGCAATACGAAACCGTAAAATTTTACGTAAATCCGTAATCATTTAACATCCTCTTCATCCACACAAGATGAGTACATGCATTACCAGCTGCAATATACTCAGCCTCAGCTAGAAAGTTCTCGATATAAAAATATCCACTGTTGGTAGACTTGTGGTCATCAATATTACCAACCCAATTAGCATCCGTATAACTAGCTAATTGAACATTAGTATCATGTAGATACCAAAGACTAAGATTGGCTGAACTTGTGACATATATCAAAATACACTTAACAACAATCAGGTGGGATTCTTTGGGGTCAAATTAATACCTAGCATAGATTTCTACGTTGAGTGTAATATCGGGTCGGCTCGCAGTTAAATATAATAAACTACCTATCATACCACGATATAATTTAGGATCTACACTTTTACCTATCAAATCCTTAAAGAGCTTAAGAGTCGTACTTATATGAGTATCGAAGTTTTTACTGCTCTCGAATCCAAACTTTTTCACCAAGTTTAGAGCATACTTAGTTTGAGAAATAAAAATTTCATCTTCAAGTTGTTTCACTTGCAGACCTAAAAAGTAGTTCAGTTCTCCAACCATGCTCATTTCAAATTTGGACTTTATTAAATCTGCAAACTCAATGACATGTTAGAATAGGTAGATCCATAGATAATGTCATCAACATATATCTATACTAACAGTATGTGATCATTGTGTTTCTTTACAAACAGTATCTTATCAACACTCTCCATTACATAGTTATAACTCAGTAGAAACTTAGTCAATTTCTCATACCATACCATGGGAGCTTGTTTTAATCTATAGAGTATTTTTTTCAGGTGATAAATGTGATCAGTATGATTAGGGTCTTCAAAACCCTTAGGCTGTTCGACATATACTTCCTCATGCAGATCACCATTCAAGAAAGCACTCTTAACATCCATTTGATAGATTTTAAATTTTTTGTAATAAACAATGGATATAAATAGCCTGATAGATTCAAGATGAGCTACTGGGGTAAAAGTTTCATCATAATCGATGCCTTCTATCAGAGTGTACCCTTGTACAACCTGTTTAGCCTTGTTTCTTATAATTTTACCTAATTTATCAGACTTATTTTTAAAAATCCATTTAGTTTCAATAATATGTTTATCCTTAGGTGTAGGAACTAAGTACCATACATCATTCCTTACGAATTGATTAAGTTCATCTTGCATAGCTACTACCCAGTTTTCATCAACAAGCACTTCTTTTACGTTGGCCGGCTCAATCTTGGATGTGAAGCACACAATTACAAATGTTTTCTAAGTGTCTATGAGTACACACACCAATGAGAGGGTTTCACTACCAAAAAATTGAGCAAAGGCTACGGATAAAAACCGTAGCCATAGACCTATGGCTACGGTTTTTATCCATAGCGTGGCCGTTGCCGTAGGTGCCATAACAATAGGTCCAAATCCTATGGCTATGGAGTTATTTCGTAGCTATAGAGTACAATAGCTATAGTTAAAATCCGTAGCAATTTTATCTGTAGCGAAAACTTCAAACTGCTATGGATATTGTTTGTAGCTAAAAGCCTGTTGCAATATGCCTAAATTGAAAAGGCTACACCTGTCAGATTCAGGGCTATGGATATTATTCGTAGTTAAAGTCCGTAGTAATATGCGTAAATTGAAAAGGATACACCTGTCAGATTAATGGCTACGGATATTATTTATAACTGAAAGTCCGTAGCAATATGCCTAAATTGAAAAGGCTACACCTGTCAGATTAATGACTATGGTCAATAGCCGTAGCTATTTTGTACCTTATAAAATAATATATAATCATTTGTTCATTCAATTACCACCTGTACAACCATTTATTCATTCAATTACAATTACTTATTCATTCATTCAATTACAATCAAATTACAATCCTTCATTCAATCAATTACAATCAATTACACTCCAATTCATTCAATCAATTACAATTACAATTACAATAATGCTGAAAATACAAATCTTTGGCTTCATTAGAGAAATGTGCTCGACTCCACCCTAAAATTTCAACAGATTCGTATATTCCATCATCCTACAAATAGTCATGTCATACATAAATTAGAATACCTATTGGGAAAAAGAAAGACAAAGTGAAAGAAGTGCATCATGTATAACAACTTTTTTTTCCTTAATGAATTTTAAAAAAAAAAACTCGAAGAGGAATGAAATTGACACAAAAGAAATGATCTCACCATATGATTATAGGTTTTGGTTTTGGTTTAGGTTATAGGTTTTGGGAAAGGTTAGGTTTAGGTTATAGGTTTTGGGATTTGGGAATAGTTTTAGGTTATAAGTATAGGTTTAGGTTAGGTTATAGGTTAAGGTTTATGGATAAGTTATAGGTTTTGGTATTCGAGAATGGGTTCGGGTTTAGGTTATAGGTTTTGGATTTGGTTTTGGTTTAGGTTATAGGTTTTAGTTTAGGTTATAGGTTATAGGTTAAGGATAAGTTTTAGGTTTAGGTTTAGGTTATAGGTTTTGGGATTTGAGAATGGGTTCAGGTTTAGGTCATAGGTTTTGGGATTTGAGAATGAGTTCGGGTTTAGGTCATAGGTTTGGGTTTTAGTTTAGGTTATAGGTTATAGGTTATAGGTTTAGGATAAGGTTTAGGTTTAGGTTATAGGTTTTTGGATTTGAGAATGGGTTCGGGTTTAGGTTATAGGTTTTGGTTTAGGTTATAAGTTTTAGGATTTGAGAATCGGTTCGGGTTTTGGTTTTGGTTTTGGTTTAGGCTATGGGATTTGAGAATGGGTTCGGGTTTAGGTTATAGGTTTTGGTTTTGGTTTAGCTTAGAGGTTTTGGGATGGGAGAATGGGTTCGGGTTTAGGTGTTAGGTTTTGGTTTTGGTTTTGGTTTTGGTTCAGGATATAGGTTTTGGTTTAGGTTATATGTTATAGGTTTAGGATAAGGTTTAGGTTTAGGTTATAGGTTTTTGGATTTGAGAATGGGTTTGGGTTTAGGTTATAGGTTATAGGTTTAGGTTTAGGTTATAGGTTTTGGTTTAGGTTATACGTTATAGGTTTAGGATAAGGTTTAGGTTTAGGTTTAGGTTATAGGTTTTGGGATTTGAGAATGGGTTCGAGTTTAGGTAATAGGTTTTGGGATTTGAGAATGGGTTTGGGTTTACATCATAGGTTTTAGTTTAGGTTATAGGTTTTAGGATTCGAGAATCGGTTCGGGTTTAGGTTATAGGTTTTGGTTTTGGTTTTGGTTTTAGGTTTTGGGATAGAGTTTAAGGTTCAGGTTTAGGTCATAGGTTTTGGTTTTGGTTTGGTTTTGTTTTAGGTTTAGGTCATAGGTTTTGGTTTAGGTTATAGGTTATAGGGTTAGGATAAGGATTAGGTTTAGGTTATAGGTTTTTGGATTTGAGAATGGATTCGGGTTCAGGTTATAGGTTAGCGGTTTAGGTTTAGGTTTAGGTTATAGGTTTAGGTCATAGGTTTTGGGATTTGAGAATGGGTTCGGGTTTAGGTCATAGGTTTTGGGATTTGAGAATGGGTTCGGGTTTAGGTCATAGGTTTTGGTTTAGGTTATAAATTTTGGGATTTGATAATGGGTTCGGGTTTAGGACATAGGTTTTGGTTTTGGTTATAGGTTTTGGGATTTGAGAATGGGTTCAGGTTTAGGTCATAGGTTTTGGTTAAAGTTATAGGTTTTAGTATTTGAGAATGGGTTTGGGTTTAGGACATAGGTTTTAGTTTTGGTTTTGGTTATAGGTTTTGGTTTAGGTTATAGGTTATAGGTTTAGGATAAGGTTTAGGTTTAGGTTTAGGTTATATGTTTTGGGATTTGAGAATGGGTTCGGGTTTAGGTCATAGGATTTGGGATTTGAGAATGGGTTCGGGTTTAAGTCATAGGTTTTGGTTTAGGTTATAGGTTTTAGGATTTGAGAATCGGTTCGGGTATAGGTTATAGGTTTTGGTTTTGATTTTGGTTTTGGTTATAGGTTTTGGGATATGGTTTAGGGTTCAGGGTTTGGGTTTAGGTCATAGGTTTTGGTTTAGGTTATAGGTTATAAGGTTAGGATAAGGATTAGGTTTAGGTTATAGGTTTTTGGATTTGAGAATGGGTTCGGGTTTAGGTTATAGGTTATAGGTTTAGGTTTAGGTTTAGGTTATAGGTTTAGGTCATAGGTTTTGGGATTTGAGAATGGGTTCGGGTTTAGGTCATAGGTTTTGGTTTAGGTTATAGGTTTTGGGATTTGAGAATGGGTTCGGGTTTAGGTCATAGGTTTTGGTTTAGGTTATAGGTTTTGGGATTTGAGAATGGGTTCGGGTTTAAGTCATAGGTTTTGGGATTTGAGAATGGGTTTGGGTTTAGGTCATAGGTTTTGGTTTAGGTTATAGGTTTTAGGATTGGAGAATCGGTTCGGGTTGAAGTTATAGGTTTTGGTTTTGGTTTTGGTTTAGGTTATAGGTTTTGGGATAGGGTTTACGGTTTGGGTTTAGGTCATAGGTTTTGGTTTTGGTTTGGTTTTGTTTTAGGTTTAGGTCATAGGTTTTGGTTTTGGTTATAGGTTATAGGGTTAGGATAAGGATTAGGTTTAGGTTATAGGTTTTTGGATTTGAGAATGGGTTCGGCTTTAGGTTATAGGTTATAGGTTTAGGTCATAGGTTTTGGGATTTGAGAATGGGTTCAGGTTTTGGTCATAGGTTTTGGTTTAAGTTATAGGCTTTGGGATTTGAGAATGGGTTCGGGTTTACATCATAGGTTTTGGTTTTGGTTAGGTTATAGGTTATAGGTTTAGGATAAGGTTTAGGTTATAGGTTTTGGGATTTGAGAATGGGTTCGGGTTTAGGTCATATGTTTTGGTTTAGGTTATAGGTTTTGGGATTTGAGAATGGGTTCAGGTTTAGGTCATAGGTTTTGGGATTTGAGAATGGGTTCGGGTTTAGGTAATAGGTTTTGGTTTAGGTTATAGGTTTTAGTATTTGAGAATGGGTTCGGGTTTAGGTCATAGGTTTTGGTTTTGGTTTAGGTTATAGGTTTTGGTTTAGGTTATAGGTTTAGGATAAGGTTTAGGTTTAGGTTTAGGTTATAGGTTTTGGGATTTGAGATTGGGTTTGGATTTGGGTCATTGGTTTTGAGATTTGAGAATGGGTTCGGGTTTAGGTCATAGGTTTTGGTTTAGGTTTTAGGTTTTAGGATTTGAGAATGGGTTCGGGTTTAGGTCATAGGTTTTGGTTTATGTTTAGGTTATAGGTTTTGGTTTAGGTTATATGTTATAGATTTAGGAAAAGGTTTAGGTTTAGGTTTAGGTTATAGGTTTTGGGATTTGAGAATGGGTTCGGGTTTAGGTCATAGGTTTAGGTTTAGGTTTAGGTTATAGGTTTTAGGATTTGC
This sequence comes from Magnolia kwangsiensis, assembly GCA_037074715.1. Lineage (NCBI taxonomy): Eukaryota > Viridiplantae > Streptophyta > Magnoliopsida > Magnoliales > Magnoliaceae > Magnolia > Magnolia kwangsiensis. Next base: position 88,516,467 of record CM073580.1, read on the forward strand.
GAATCGGTTCGGGTTTAGGTTATAGGTTTTGGTTTTGATTTTGGTTTAGGTTATAGGTTTTGGGATAGGGTTTAGGGTTCCGGTTTAGGTCATAGGTTTTGGTTTAGGTTATAGGTTATAGGGTTAGGATAAGGATTAGGTTTAGGTTATAGGTTTTTCGATTTGAGAATGGGTTCGGGTTTAGGTTATAAGTTATAGGTTTAGGTTTAGGTTTAGGTTATAGGTTTAGGTCATAGGTATTGGGATTTGAGAATGGGTTCGGGTTTAGGATAAGGTTTAGGTTTAGGTTATAGGTTTTTGGATTTGGGAATGGGTTCGTGTTTAGGTCATAGGTTTTTGGATTGGAGAATGGGTTCGGGTTTAGGTCATAGGTTTTGGTTTAGGTTATAGGTTTTAGGATTTGAGAATCGATTCGGGTTTAGGTTATAGGTTTTGGTTTTGGTTTTGGTTTTGGTTATAGGTTTTAGGATTTGAGAATCGATTCGGGTTTAGGTTATAGGTTTTGGTTTTGGTTTTGGTTTAGGTTATAGGTTTTGGGATAGGGTTTACGGTTCGGGTTTAGGTCATAGGTTTTGGTTTTGGTTTGGTTTTGTTTTAGGTTTAGGTCATAGGTTTTGGTTTAGGTTATAGGTTATAGGGTTAGGATAAGGATTAGGTTTAGGTTATAGGTTTTTAGATTTGAGAATGGGTTCGGGTTTAGGTTATAGGTTTTAGGTTTAGGTTTAGGTTTAGGTTATAGGTTTAGGTCATAGGTTTTGGGATTTGAGAATGGGTTCGGGTTTAGGTTATAGGTTTTGGTTTAGGTTGTAAGTTTTGGCGTTTGAGAATGGGTTCGGTTTTAGGTCATAGGTTTAGGTTTAGGTTATAGGTTTTGGGATTTGAGAATGGGTTCGGGTTTAGGTCATAGGTTTTTGGATTTGAGAATGGGTTCGGGTTTACTCATAGGTTTTGGTTTTGGTTTAGGTTATAGGTTTTGGTTTAGGTTATAGGTTATAGGTATAGGATAAGGTTTAGGTTTAGGTTATAGGTTTTTGGATTTGAGAATGGGTTCGGGTTTAGGTTATAGGTTTTGGTTTAGGTTATAAGTTTTAGGATTTGAGAATCGGTACAGGTTTTAGTTTTAGTTTTGGTTTAGGCTATGGGATTTGAGAATGGGTTCGGGTTTAGGTTATAGGTTTTGGTTTTGGTTTAGCTTAGAGGTTTTGGGATGGGAGAATGGGTTCGGGTTTAGGTCTTAGGTTTTGGTTTTGGTTTTGGTTTTGGTTTTGGTTTAGGTTATAGGTTTTGGTTTAGGTTATAGGTTATAGGTTTAGGATAAGGTTTAGGTTTAGGTTATAGGTTTTTGGATTTGAGAATGGGTTCGGGTTTAGGTTATAGGTTATAGGTTTAAGTTTAGGTTATAGGTTTTAGTTTACGTTATAGGTTATAAGTTTAGGATAAGGTTTAGGTTTAGGTTTAGGTTATAGGTTTTGGGATTTGAGAATGGGTTCGGGTTTAGGTCATAGGTTTTGGGATTTGAGAATGGGTTTGAGTTTAGGTCATAGGTTTTGGTTTAGGTTATAGGTTTTAGGATTTGAGAATCGGTTCGGGTTTAGGTTATAGGTTTTTATTTTGGTTTTGGTTTAAGTTATAGGTTTTTGGATAGGGTTTATGGTTCGGGTTTAAGTCATAGGTTTTGGTTTTTCGTTTTGTTTTAAGTTTAGGTCATAGGTTTTGGTTTAGGTTATAGGTTATAGGGTTAGGATAAGGATTAGGTTTAGGTGATAGGTTTTTGGATTTGAGAATGGTTTTTGGTTTAGGTTATAGGTTATAGGTTTAGGTTTAGGTTTAGGTTATAGGTTTAGGTCATAGGTTTTGGGATTTAAGAATGGGTTCGGGTTTATGTCATAGGTTTTGGGATTTAAGAATGGGTTCGGGTTTAGGTCATAGGTTTTGGTTTAGGTTATAGGTTTTGGGATTTGAGAATGGGTTCGGGTTTAGGTCATAGGTTTTGGTTTTGGTTATAGTTTTTGGGATTTGAGAATGGGTTCGGGTTTAGGTCATAGTTTTTGGGATTTGAGAATGGGTTCGGGTTTAAGTCATATGTTTTGGTTTAGGTTATTGGTTTTAGGATTTGAGAATCGGTTCGGGTTTAGGTTATAGGTTTTGGTTTTGGTTTTGGTTTAGGTTATAGGTTTTGGTTTTGGTTTTGGTTTAGGTTATAGGTTTTGGGATAGGGTTTACGGTTCGGGTTTAGGTCATTGGTTTTGTTTTTGGTTTAGTTTTATTTTAGGTTTAAGTCATAGGTTTTGGTTGAGGTTATATGTTATATGGTTAGGATAAGGATTGGGTTTAGGTTATAGGTTTTTGGATTTGAGAATGGGTTCGGGTTTAGGTTATAGGTTATAGGTTTAGGTTTAAGTTTAGGTTATAGGTTTAGGTCATAGGTTTTGGGATTTGAGAATGGGTTCGGGTTTAGGTCATAGGTTTTGGTTTAGGTTATAGGTTTTGGGATTTGTGAATGGGTTCGGGTTGAGGTCATAGGTTTTGGTTTTGGTTTAGGTTATAGGTTTTGGTTTAGGTTATAGGTTATAAGTTTAGGATAAATTTTAGGTTTAGGTTTAGGTTATAGGTTTTGGGATTTGAGAATGGGTTCGGGTTTTAGTTATAGGCTATAGGTTTAGGTTATAAGTTTAGGTCATAGGTTTTGGGATTTGAGAATGGGTTCGGGTTTAGGTCATAAGTTATAGGTTTAAGTTTAGGTTTAGGTTATAGGCTTAGGTCATAGGTTTTGGAATTTGAGAATCGGTTCGGGTTTAGGTTAAGGGTATGGTACCCGTAAATATAAATATAAATATGGCCTGTCCAAATAGCCAGGCCCTTCCAAAATACGACCTGTCCAAATGGCCAGGCCCTCCCAATGCTATCCATAGGAAATGGATAGCTTCATCATGGTCATAACAGCGGTTCCCACCTTCCAGGGACCCCCGCTCATCCAGATAGCTCCGACGCACATCTGGGTATGCTCCATTAATTTCGAACTAATACAAAAATATGGCCTGTCTAAATGGTCAGGCCCTCCCAATGCTGTCCATAAGAAATGGACAGCTTCATCATGGTCATAACAGCGGTTCTCACCTTTCAGAGACCCCCGCTCTTCTGGATAGCTCCAACGCACATCTGGGTCTGCTCCATCAATTTTGAGTAAATACATAAACACAGTCTGTCCAAATGGCTAGACCACTCCAACCATGTGCATTTTTGAGTCAAGAGACGTACCAGATGCTTGAATCTGAAATATGCATTTAAACATAAAATGGCATTGGGAATCGCTTCTCAAAACTGCAGACTGTTTTCTTTTGAAACTCATTCATCTCACCTGAAAACCTGTCACATAATGAATAACTATAACCATAATGATAACTACACATGTGCATTCTTGACAAGAGACGTACCAGATGCTTAAATCTGAAATATGCAACTCCAATCCTCCCACATGCAACATCCACCTGAAAGAATGCACATAACCGTCATATGCTTGAGTAATCAATACAGAAATGTACAAGTAAGAATGCACATGTATGGTGGATGAGCCACCACCATTTAAGAAATGGTGGAAATGCACATCTTAATGGGGAAATGTACTAAAATAAAGGCATGCATTAAATTAGTTCAAGAGCTTTTTTTAAAAAGATATAAAGAACACAATAGTATAAGCATATTGTATTGGTATAAGAACCCAAAGTTAGTTTTCTAAAGGCACACCTTTGCATTTTTCAAATGTTTTATACTTCCAACAGCATCAGTTTCTAGGACCATGCCACGAACAATTGAACAGTTATGAAGACCTCCTCCAAGAAGCTTTACGACACGAACATTATCTACATTAAAGTTGATTGGGTTCTTGGGGCAGACCTGGATGCATGCCTGTAACGTAAAAGAAGCCCAGCCTTTGAATTTTTGTCAAAACCAAGGGAGCAAAAATAATATTAATAAATAAACACCAACATCCATGTACACACATCCACAATAAGAGGGCACAAAATATCTTCTTGTCCGAACTGCTTGCTGGCCACAGCAGCTTTCATTCGGGAAACAACTTTTTTTTTGGAAAGGCAGCTTAGGCAGAACCAAAGTGTAAAAGAAAAGAAAAAAAAAATCTTCTACATTTTTTTTTTCTTCTTCTTCTTTTTTTTTTTCTTTTCTTTTTTGGAAAGGCTGGAAACTCACTCTGTATTGAGCTGAATGGAGAAAGTTCACCAAAACAGTTCCAAATGGTAAGTGAGTTGGGTTCCTTGATTAGAAGAAACAAGCAAAATGATCATTTGGGCCAATGACCATTCTGCTTCTTTCTTTCTTTCTTTTTTGAAAAAAAAAAAGGAAGCAGTGAGTGGAATGCACACCATCCAACATCAAGTGAACCCATTCTTATCCCAATTGTCAATTGAAGTGAAAAAGGAACAAACCAAAATCCCAAATAACACAGTTCACTTTTTTTTAATAGGCAATGCAATTTTCCATTTTCCGCACCACCTAAATGCAAAGAAGAGGGGTTCCACTCAAGTTACAGAACCAATCCATTTTTCACGGTGCTTCTAAGTTCTAACAGGCCTTTAAAGTAGTAATGAAAAGCATTGAGGAGATTTATATAATACTCAAACAACTTATGATGTCTGATATGCAGGCACTCAGAGATTGTACATGTTCCATACACTAAGTCAAATTAAGCTAAACTGAACCAATCTACTATTCATGGTGCTTCCAACAGGCCCTTAAAAGTAGTAGTGAAAAGCATTAGAGGGAGTTATATGATACTCAAGCAGCTTATGACACCCGATATGCAAGCCCTCAATACATGAGGCATACATTAACTCAAATTAAACTGTCTATATTGTGGAACCTAGTGCCATTAAGTCACAGGCCCAAAATCAAAGTGCTTGAACAATCCAAAACTGATTTGTGAACACTTTTTTGTTGAAATAGAACCATTGGATATTTTTCAGTTTTAACTGTCCATTAAGTACCAACCAATCTAACATTCAGTAATCAAATTAGCACGGATTTTTGGTTCATGATACATTTAAACCAAAAAGCATAATTTGGATGGTTTAATTTCATTTGCATGCAATTTCTAAGTTATAAATGTCTACATAGCATCCATCACCCTCTGCAAGAGTATCAAAGTTTTTCTCAAGTATTGGCACATGTGCATGATCCTGGCTCTTCAGTTACAAGGACTGTTAACATGACCTGGCCTGTGACACATGTTTGTGACAGGAATCATTGTGAAATCTCCAAACAACTCTAACAAAATGGAATTGATTTCAAATGTAAACCAAAAAGATGATAACAAATAACAAAAGAATTTTAAACAATGAGAAATGTTGTGTTCATGGAAATCGCTTGAATTCAAGATACAATTTTAGTAAAACTGAAACATACCATTTCTAAGTGTGTGCTTATCAAGCATCATACACAGCTGGAGTATCAAATAACTCCCTTAGATGAAAACTCAAAGCAAGGAAAATGCACATGTATAAGAGTACTAATCACCAGTGTCTAACGTACCTATCCTAACCATCCAAATAGTTGTATATGTAACAACTCTGATCAAAATTGGACTGATCAGCAAGACAACACTTCTTCAATCATGGATCTGACTGTGGACCCCACTGCTTGGCTCGATTATGTATGAGGGTGCATTTGGTTGCAACCAAATATCATGAAATTTCTTAATATTTTGCACCGAGTTAGACTGATTAATCATGAAATAACATGATTTTTGGTGCAGCCAAACACACCTTAAACAATAAACGATTCTACATACATGCAGATGAATGTATTGATGTAGAAGATCAGTTGGCTTCCATATGTTTAAACAGTTTTTTTTTTGGCAAAACAATTGGTCATTGCAGGGTTCTAATTCACAAGGGATAAAATAAAATAAAATAAGACTTTAAGGCACTAACTTTAAGAGATAGAAGCCCATTGTGTTTGCTATCATGCGAGGCCTATGCATGGACAGGCTGACTATCAGAAGACTAGGATTGTCTAATGGTGGAGTTTCCTTGCAGCATTGAACATTGACAGTGCCCCCAACAGGCGATCACAGAAATGGGGAGTCGATATGAAATCTAGTAATTCATATTGACCATTGTATATTTCCTCTTATATATAAAAGAATAAGGGAAAATTTTAATATTTTTACCTTATAATTCTGAGTACCAGCTTACCAATAGGAGAGGTCTCCTTCCAATTCTATCAGTTAGGATTACACCCAATGTTGTTATCGGAACCTGAAAAATAGTACCATATACAAAATTTCAGAAAAAAGGATCTTAAAGTGGAGAAATTTTTGACGTGATTTGCTCGCGGCAGCACATGTGCCAATGTAGATATATTAGGATCCAGTCCACTCATCAGGGGAGCTACAAGCATACATTGAGTATAGGCTGTTGGTCATCTTTTTTCCAACCTCCTTTGGTTGATGACTGGAGAGACCCGAATTTTGCACCATGGCATGTTCATGACAGCCCCCAGCTGATGAATTTTCATTCAAAATACTATCTCTGAGGTATCAGATCGATGATTGCAAGAAGACGAAAGCTGGTGACAGAAATGAAGAATCAAATATTTCTAAACATTCTCACAACAAGCAGATTTTGTCAATTGTAAGAACATTAAAAGAATGTTAGGGACAAGTTATTTATAAAACCATTGATCAGAGAATCTGTCAGGAACAATGAGAAAATTCAAAATTGAATATTTTCCCACTAAGATTTTCCTTCACACAGCATCTATCAGACAACCTTGTACCATATCATTTCCTTTTAATTGGAAACTGACTCTAACACCAACAGAAATAGCACAATTCTTTAACAGGCCCAGATCATACTAACCGTGGTAGGATTGGCGACAAAAATCCTAGAGACCAGGTGTTGGCATTCAGGCGATATGTGAACATAGTCCGGGATAGAGTACTGCACACTCAAAATTCGCTGCAAGAAAGAAGAACATGATTGATTGATTGAATAAATAAAAACTGATATATATGCTGCAGTAATGACAAGCCAAGTACTAACCTGTATTATCTTCCTAAAGTTCTTGGGCTCCTCAGGGTCCTCAAAAGGGTATGCACCCACTAGCATGACATAGAGGGTTACTCCACATGACCACACATATGCAATCTGAATTGCAGTAGTAATTAAAACAACTAGTAATCAGAGTAGATTTGAAATCATGACCATAAAAATAAGAGACAAAAATACTTTTCCTTCGAGGTTTACAAGTGCTCATCTATTAAAATCATACCAATAGGAAAATAACAGGTGTGTATAACAACAAAAATTCTTGGATTTCATGTAATGACAACAAGCTGCAGTTTTTTCATAATTTGATGTCATTTGTTCAATGCAGAGGATTCAAAAGAAAAACATATGGATCAGATGAATATTGGACAGGCTACATCATCAGATGGATCTCCAAGATCAGTGATATTTATGCCAAATATCAAAGGAAGATTAATTCTTTATGTGCATGATCTAGGGACCATGAAAATAGAACCCATTGTAAGAAACAAAAAAGTGTGGATTTAGATATCGTTATATTATTCTAATGGTGGCTCTGGTGAAAATAGAAGTGAAACTTGATTTGCAATACAGAACCAGCAAATAATTCAAATCCAGAAGCATCAAGATTCTTGTCATAATAAAAAACACATTCGCTTGACCCAAAACTTTAAATCACTCAAAGGCAACAAGAAAATACAGAACATAACTTTCAAAAGAAGGGGAAAAAATCTATATATAAAATAAAAAAAATAACTTCTTAAAAAAAAAAAGATCCCTATAGTCAATTTAGTGACTAAAATGGAAAAATCAATGAATATTACAAGAACACAAATCTTGGTGAAGATACAGAAGGCCTCCATCGATCCCTAAGATGATGTTGAAGTGCTTCTCCCAATCTAGTAACTTGCTTCGTTTTTCATCTTCATGTTTCCATCCAAATGTAGCAAATCATTAGTCATGCTAATCCAAACATAAGCTTGATTTGAAAGTTTCTTATGGTTATATAGACAAACCAAAGATGAAGAAATCTAAGCTCTTGCTCAATAGGATCTTGAAGTTCTGACATCTGAAAAAGAATGCTTTAACAGAACTACACCTGTTTATACAATTAAAACCCACCACTTACCATCCAAAAAACATCGCAACAACAGCAAGCTTTAAAGCTTAATTGGGTCTGAATTAACACTCCTTGAAAGAAGTCAAGATCAACAAAATCAGATATAACTAGTTTAATCGTAGTGAGAGAAGAAACAAACAAGTCATGACCACATAACAAAGAAAACCTTTAAGTAGCCCACTTTGCTCCAATTGTGAAATATAATGGGCATAAGATGCATCATTCATACCAGGAAGTTCAGAAATCCGACACCATTCAACGTACAGATGAGAAACCTGCAGCATTATAATGGACATCATTGAGAAAAGCAACAAATATAACTATCTACTAGTTGCTTAGTGATTGTGCCCATAACAGATCATTTTGCAAATAAATGGACTGATTATATCTTTTCCCTATATCAAGCACCAAAATTTTCATGTGTGGCATGATGAACTTCTTTAACACTTTAGGATGTGTTGTTGTCTTCTATTCTAGTTGAAAATCTCTGTTTTCTTGTGGAAAATTGTTAATGCAACAGTCCCTTTGGCCACTATTTAGACATATGGGACTATTTAGCACCACAGCCATACATTTGGCCATTGAGTTAAAAATCCACTCATCAGGTAAGTCACCGCATAAAAGATTCCTTGCAAACATAGTTTTATCCTTTCAGCATAAAGATATCTGTTAATGGCACATAATTTTATCCTTCCAAGGACAAAGGCATCTATTAAGAGTGTGATCAAAAGGTCATCTGCTCATTAGAAACTGATGCTTCTCAAGAAACATGGATCTCCCCTAATCATGAGAATCTCCAGATTCTCCAGAAGAATTGCATATTTATTACCCTTCAAAAAAAATTTGCATATTTCTGCACATGTATCTATTTTCACTGTTCCCAGACCAGATAAAAGAGGTCTAATTTCAGGCAGAAAGCTAGTAGTCACGCCCTTGCCAAGCGACCAGAAAGAATGGGCTTGCTTATTTATAGGCATGTATCTAATTTTCTAGACCCCAGCCCGGATAAAAGAAAGCTGAAGTCAGATGGATGCCAGTTTTCATACAGTTTCCAAGCAACCATGGGAATTCCAATTTCAAATGATTGACATAACAGGATTCATAAAGCCAGACCAAATAGTTGGGACCAGGCTATTATGATGATGCTGAATACTCTTTGAAGATTGGCAGTTCAAGGAATGGAGGATCTTTTTAATTCAATAGTTGACTAGTTCTTCTCCCCTCTTAATTAACTGCTTGGATGTAAGTCGAATACATATTTTTGGTGGTCAGTACACACACACACACACACACACACACACACACACACACACACACACACACACACACACACACACACACACTGTACTACACAATATAGGCAACATCATAACTATCCTAATTTTTGGCCAAGACACATACAAGCTGGGGCAATGGGCCACCTGCTAAATGACTTCAACCTTTCATGAACTTCCTTGTTGACTTTAGCATGTACATGCAATCCCACATATATTAATGACAATAAATAACAATATGTACTATGTTGGACATACAATCAATCTATTTAACTGGTGAAGTTGGATATGGATATCCATGTACTGTTTTATATATCCACATTAGAAAAAGGAAAAAAATTACATGAGAAGATTTCTCAACTTCACAAACTCAATGAGGAAAAAAAAAAAAAAAAAGAGATATCTCATCACATGATGGTTACATGAATGAAATTCAAGTTTCCACACCAAATACAAGAAAAAGAGTACTACGAGACATGAAAACTATAGTCAATTTTTTGAAAATGAAGTGCAATTTAATTATTTGAGAACCATTGGAAGATTTTATATCACACCTGTGACCAAATCATAACACCTCCTAAGAATGCAAGGGTGTGAAGTATTTCATTCTCTGAATTAAGGCCCATGTGCACCAGAAAGTCTCCAGATCTCTGCAGCCCAAAAAGCACAGCAAATGAATTTCTGCCAAAAGAATAACAATGACATAATTCTCTTGACTCACCTTCCAAAACAATGGCAGCACACCAAAGAACAAAATTGTGGTATCCATTAGTATGGTTACAGCCCCATTAATAAAGTGGAAGTTGTTGAAATATATAAACCTCAAAGAAGTTAGTCTCAGCCAGCCAGAGATTCCAATCTATATAACTAATTTAATTTCAAGTATGTAATAAGAAGACCGATGAAGCTGTAAACTAATTCAACTGCTGAAATGGATCGACAGCATGTTTAAACAGATTGTTGAATCACAAGCGCATACACATGGGATCCAGAATGATCCTCAATGGATAAAAACAAACCTTTTATCAAGACTAAATGCTTGAGACTTCTCAACTTTTTCTTGACTGACCACTCCAACCAAAAGTTTAGGAAGAATTGGCAGCTTTAGAGATGCATGTCGTTGTATATCCAGATATGTCTCAAAGATGTACATGAAGACCATAAAGCCTGCAAGATGGGATTCTCATAGCCAAGAAATTCAAGCAGAAAATAAACTTGACAATGCAGAAAATGATCAAACATTTATTAAGCATTTTCTAACAATAGTCAAAACAGAAATACAAATACATGACACCAACCACATTTATTAGAGTTAAAAAGGAGTAGGAATACAAAGAGGTTTATATACATGGACCCGAAAGTCAAGCAGCTCTTACTAGAAATTAAACGGTTAAAAAAAAAAAAAACCTTCCATGCAGACAACAAACCAAGTAACTAAAGTATGGATGACAGTGTGAAAGTTCCTTGTTTATGGATACCCCACAATTTATTAAAAAGGAAAAGAAGCACAAAAATGAAAGATGGCAATGCAACATGAATGGTAGTAAATACATCAATCGGCCAGGAACTACAGTGCGCAGCAGATATCGACAATTTCCTCCAATAATATCGGCCAAATGCTGAGAAAAGTACATGAGTTCTCATACAATCACATCCTAAACTTAAGAAATTAAGGGCACATTTGGTCGTCTTCCAAACTGACTATCTGAGGCAGAACAGATGCTCATCTGTCATACAGGCATTTGCCAAATTCTAAATCTAAATAAGCAGCATTTTCAATATTTCTTTGCTCCAAACTGATAGAACCGGGGAAACAAATCTTCCGCCATTGCTTTTTTAGATATGCTTCAATCCCACAATGGTTACATGGGACATCCAACAGGCCCTAAACCTGTCAAACGAGCTAAAAAGTATACCTGCAGCCAAAGTTTTTATTTTGTGCCCACAGTTAATTTGATTCAAACACTTTGCAAATTTCATAGAACTCCCAGGACCCATTTCTCATTTCCATCTCACATAAAAACACCATATACAGGGACTGTAAACTTGAGAGCCAAAATTCTGTGTTTATTTATAGTTTGTGAGGCCTAAATCCAATGGCTGCCAAAAAAATAATGCCTCACATTACAATCCAGGCACCTGAAATATTCTGAATCATAAGCTGATAATAAAGCCACATATATCACAATGCAATATTTTTCTCAAGGAATGGTCTTGAGAACTTCATGAAAATTTATGACATGCATCATATCTTGTGCTGTGAACAAGAAGACCGATTCAAGAAATAGCGACATGTGGTCATATCATCATTTAAGACCATCATCTCCCGATCAACAAATCCAAAAATGATTTCTTTTCCCTTTCCAAATTATTAGTTTTTATGTTATAGCAATTTGAGCAATAATGAGGTCCCTTCCTCATCTGCCTATGCTAATTACTACCTTGTTGACAATACCAACATTGGAAATTTAAAAAATAATAATAATAAACCATTTATATTTCAGCAAAGCATGTAGACTACTCAACACCCAAAAGAGGAAAAAATAAACAAAAAAATTTTTAAAAAAAACAAAAAATAATTAAAAGGTTCTAGATCAACACATCCAGAACTCATCAGACATCCCAAAAAGGAAGGACAGAAAGAAAGAATGGAGGTTCTATGAGCAACCCATCTCTCAATAAAGCACCAAATTATAGCAATAGCAGCAACCCATCTCTCAATAAAGCACCAAATTATAGCAATAGCAGCAACCCATCAAACACATGCCATATATGCAGTAAAATGAAAGGAAAATACTGGATATTCTTAAAAAATCAAGCAAAAAATAGACCCAAAAATCAAAATGCCAAGAACTCATTTCTCAAGATAAAAAATTCAAAGGACCCATTAAATAAATAAATAAATAAAAGAAGAAGAAGAAATCCTATCCATATATTCCAAAGCATAGATTCAGATCAAATGGTGGAAATTTAAAAAAAAAAAAAAAAAAACCAGAGCAACGTACCGGTACTCTGTTGACAGTTGCAATGGTTGAGACAGCGGCAACTAGGGCTTCAGTGCAAGAGAGAGGATGAGGGAGTGCGAGAGATCGCGAGAGGGCGAGGGAAAAGGAGAGGGTCAATGCGAGAGATCGCGAGAGGGAGAGGGAAAAGGAGCGGGTCAGTGAGAGAGAGAGAGAGAGAGAGAGAGAGAGAGAGCGTGCGCGGGGGTTTTGGTTCTGGGAATTTGGGTGTGCGCGGGAGAGGAGCGCAGATCGGACGGACTTTTAGGGAGACGGACTTCATCATCTGATTTAGTTTCAAACTTGTGGGGCCCACCGTTGTGTATTTTATCTATCCACTCCGTCCATTCATTTTAACGGCTCCTGTTAGGATTTAATCAAAAGATGAGTCAAATTTAAGATTTAGGTGGACCACACTACATATTAACGTTATAAAATTATTTTTCATTCTTTCTCATGGTGTGGTCCACTTAGAATTTTGACCTTTCTAATTTTTGGGCTCATACACTGAAATAATATTTCAAAATTTATGGACCGATTAGATAAAACAAAGATATTGCAATGGGCCCCATGGAGCCCTTTAAGCATAGTCAATCTCTAATAAATTTATACGGGGAGGTATGTTTTAGCTACAGATTAAGTATATTTTAGCTATGAATTAAATCCGTAGCGATTTAGCTACAAATTAAAGCCGTAACTATAGACCTCTATAGTCCATAGCCTTTGCTCATTTTTTTAGTAGTGTTTTCAAGTATTTGATCAGTTGGATGGTCTTTAACTGACCATAGTTCAGTGTTATTTTGACTAGATGAAGAGTCTGGTTTATCAAACAAAGAGACTTCATCATTTTCGAAACTTGAGACAGGTGTATCCAGGTGATCATCTATAACCACATTAATGGACTCCTGAATTACACCAGTCCTTTTGTTGAGAACACGATACGCTCGATTGTTTAGTGCATATCTTAGGAAAATTGATGTTTTAATTTAAACCAATCTGATTTAAATAATTTTTAAAATCGCAAGTATACGAATCAGATGTAGATATGGTATGTATTACCAGATCGTTCCCATGAGGACTGGTTGTCACAATTCAAAATTTAAGACTCTTCTTAACTAATCCAAATAATAATGTAGCAAATTATTAGGTAAACTAACACAAATCTATGGAGAATAATTGAGAGCAATGAGTAAAATCCAATCAAGAAGAAGACTAGGACTTTCGAATCCACCCCTAATTATCCCGACTCTTGTTTTACCTGTTGATTCACCCTAATTCAAATAAATATCAAAATAAATAATGCACACTCTATGTCCTTGGTCGAGCACACAGAATGTATAATGCGGATCACATCTTTCCATCTATGGTAAGGCATGGAGAGATGTAGATTCCTGTTTCTTCCTCTATAGGAAACCTATTCATGGTCAGACACAAGCACCTAGAATAATATTTCAAACAACATCCACATCTAGACTTTGATTAAGCTCATAGAATGGAGAAGTACAAAAATCTCAGGAAAGCACATTAGAGAAAGAAATAAAGCAATCAGATTCAGATGAATTCAACATATAACAAGAATTATTCAAATTAGGGGTTTCATCTCATCCCTAGCTAAGAAGATTTAGCTATCCATAAAGTTAATTAAGAAAGAAGAAAAAAATAAATATGAAAGTCAAGAACATCTCTCTTCTTCTCTTTCTTCTCTCTCCCTCTCTCTCTCTCTCTCTTTCTCTCTCGCTCTCTCTCTCTCTTCTCTTTCTCCTCTCCCTGGCTCTCCCCAAGCTCTGGCTCTTCCTCCCCTTTTCTGCTCCCAGACCTGCCTCTTTTATAAGCAATGAAGGCGGTCAGCTATTGGAGTTGGTGGAAAGTGGACGAAAACTGTTTACGCAGCAGCGTTCGCATGTCATTTCGTAGCCACCTTCAAAGCTTCATAAGTCCCTTGATCTTTGCATTGTGTCCGTAAAATCAACATCCCCTATGACTGTTTTCGATGGCCTACATGATAGATGGCTTAGATCAGCCATCTGATCAACGTTCTAATCGTGCAACAGCCCTATAAGTCGGTCGGTTTCAGGACACGAAAACAAGGATCGCACTCTATTTATGCTTTGGTGATGGTGGGACCCATGATCAGTGTCTTTTGATAAATCCACACCGTCCATTGGATTGCCCTCGAAATTTTGGTCAGAAATGATTGCTTTTGGATTGCATTTGATGCGGTCCACCTGATTTCCTACTCTACTGTCAGTCTTGCGTTTGAACGGCTAGGATCCCATTCTCTTTATTCTTCAAATTCCATCACTTAGGTCTTAGTAAGCCGGGCCATGGGAATCTGATGAATGGTTTGGATTATCCATTTGGACAAAGGGTGGGGCCCACAACTACAATCTGGCTAGCTCTTTTCGGACGCTGTTCAAAAATAATAATTTCTATTTTTTTTAATTACTGGAGATGTCAGTCAAACCGATGTGGCGCGGCTACACATGTGCTCAATGCACACGCCATACAAACGGGGCCCCACTGTGATGTTCTTCAGAAATTCAATCCGTCCATCCTGTTTCTCATATTATTTAAACCGTCGAGGCCAATTTTGAAGCATATCCAGATTGTAGGTGGGCCTAAAATTGGAGATTAATGGGCTAATCTGTCCATTGGCCCACTTCTCGAGATATTCAATGGTTGAAATTTAATATGTACGGTTTATTTATGAGCCCCATCGCATGTATGAAGTTTCAAGCCAATTAGATGGCGTCAACCATGTGATCTTGCATTTTGGACCATTTTCAGGCTTTTTTTTTAAGGTGAACGACTTGATTTTCTTAGATCCCTGGTGTGTAAATCCATTGATCTTGGTCTTCTGGAATCCATCCCTTACTCTGATGACTTTGGAGCGTCAAATCCATACTTTTAATACTCTTTTTCAATCAACGCTCCTTATTACATCCTGTAACAAAAAACACGATTAAAATATTCCATTAAACATTATCATGTATATAAAATCAGGCAATAATCGGGGTCTGATATGTAATATCTGACCCTCATCACAACCCCCAACCAACATTTTGCTAGTCCTGAGCAAAACATGCAAAAAATAATTTCAGAAATAAAAAGTAATTCCTGTAAACCCGAGCAACTTGTGAACAAATAATCGAGATGTGAGAATTCTAAGATTCATGAATGGGAAGAATATTTTCTCATAGAATCAAGCTCATGGTAAACTTCATAATCAAGTTCAAAATATTAATCCAATAATTAGAAAATTCTAAACATTGAGTTCCATGGTGTATAGTGTAATCTTGGCTTGTAATCATTAAGAGATCTAATTGTCAATTTCATGTTATCATTGGTAATTAACAATAGAATTCATGACAACTGAAACCTACACTTGCCTTACAGATTAACTTTTCATTCTATCAGCTCACCTATAGGGAGCAAAGCTATGGTAAAGATTGTACACCTAACCCTTTTCTTATGTCAACCATGGGGAATCGAATCTTCATCTATAGGGAGTAAACCTATGGTGAAGATTATTCGACAGTTCCTTTCAATTCTTCTTATAAACTGATGCTAAAAATTATTTTTAGGCTGGTTCCTTTCATGATTAGTGATTACCAAGTTAATCATTCAATTTCGAATCGAAACCTTAATGTATAAGCGAGATGTGATGTGTGAAATCATGACTCAATCAATGTTTACAACTTCTAACAATGGATTAATAAATCAAACTTAAATGTGAAATCTAACTGACAACTGAATCCAAGAGTTACCAACATCACGTATCTTTTAATTTTAAAATCACAACTATCCTTCAAAATCACTTCAAATTCATAAGAAATTTTAAAAATTTTAAAAAATTAAAATTTTTTCCAATTTTGCTCAAGACCAAGAAAATACTGATTAGATAACCTAAACTCCCACCCCCAACCTAAAATCTACACTGTTGTTAATGTAAAAGAAATAAGTATGCAATGCACATGGGACAACGAAAGTAAAAGAGGAGTGATGGAAAAATAGTACCTGAATAAAAGAATCAAGAGGCTTTCCAAAGATATCAACGTAAAAGCGAGTCAGCACAAGAGAGATATCAACAAAAGCAAAATAACAAAAATAAAATCACAAAAAGAAAATCCTACCTATACCAATTTTGTAGGTGCTCTTGATTGCATTTAGAGTATGCAATAAGCCTTTAAACCCCTAGGTTGCCCCTAGTGGACGAGTTGTAATCTCGTGAGGTTTTGCAGCAATGTTACCCACAAACATTAAACTAACCAACTAGGAAAAAAAAATGAAATAAAAGGCCGAATTGCCTCCCAAGAGCGCTAAGTTTAATGTCTTCAGCCAAACAAGCAATGAAAGAAATCATGGACCATCGGCCAGTATCTTGATAAATTTCTTAGAAGGTTTTTCAACAAGATCATCTAAAAGCCCGTTTTGCAGTAGGCTTGGATGTCCTGGAGCGTTAATAACTAGATAAATTGAGGGAGCTCAACATAAAGTGTTCTTTTTATTGTATGAAGTGTCCAAAGTATATATGATTCACCTGTGGCAGAAAAAATTTTGAAGTTAGTACACCATGATGAATCAGAGACTACAAGTAGATGAAATTCAGAAAAATTTGTAATAGGTGGTGTAGTCTCAACAAACATTGATGTTTCAGTCTGTAGTTCAAATTTCAACTCTTCCTCATTTACTTGTCAACATTTAGGATCCGGGGAAGGAGGTACTTCAGAATACGGGTTCTCTCGATTCATGACAACTGTCGAGGTATTAGTTTGCATGACATTCACTATTTCTTATAACAGGGGATCATTTGAATCTATAAAATACGATAAGCAAGTCTCAAGAGCGTCTTTAGAAGATTTAAGGAAAGAGTCAAGCACTAGACTCTCAATCACGTTCACTTCAAATATATCATCCGAGTCTGACGGTTGTTGTCCGTCATTGAAAACATTGAGTTTAAGCTTCATATTACCGAAAGATAACTTCATAACTCTATTCCTGAAATCTATGATAACATTAGATGTGGCTAAGACTGGACGTCCTAGGATAACTGGAATTTGACTAGTAGGATTCTGGACAGGCTGAGTATCTAGGACCATGAAATCCACTGGAAAATAAAACTTATCAACTTGGATTAACACATCCTCAATAATACCATGGGGCACCTTGACAGATATATCAGCTAGTTATAGTGTTATTTTAGTGGGTTTCAGCTCACCCAGTTCTAGTTGCTCGTATACAGAATATGACAACAAATTAACGCTCGCCCCTAAATCAAGCAATGCCTTCTCAATCTTATGATCTCCTATGACACAAGAAATAGTGGGAGCTCCTAGATCCCTAAATTTAGGAGGGGTTTTATGTTAAATCATGGAGCTGAGTTGCTCCACAAGGAAGACTTTCTTGTGAACATGCAGCTTATGCTTTTGAGTGCATAAATCTTTAAGAAACTTAGCGTAAGAAAGGACTTGTTTGATAGCATCAAGCAACAGATTGTTAATTTGCACTTGCTTAAACATCTCTAATATATCATTAAAGTTGTTTCCTTTCTTAACTAGTGTCAAACGTTGAGGAAAAGGTGCTTTAGGCACATAAGTTGGCACATGAGTAGTTCCTGGAGAGTCAGAGTGCTTTTGGACTTTGGATGTACAAGTATCTCTCTCAGCTTCATTTTGATCTTCTAATTTGGAATTTGATTCTCCTCTAGGCATCTCTACTCTGATCTCAATCTATTTACCAGACTTAAGGGTAATGATTGATTTGGCTTGCTCATAATATTATTCTTAGTTTGAATTAGAGTCAATTTCATATTGTCCTTTTGGGTTTGTCACAAGTTGGCTAGGGAACTTGCCCTTCTCTCTCTCACTCAATGTGACAGCATGTTGACCCAACTGTACTTCCAGCTTGGCAATAGATTGCACATTTGCATGTAAGATTTGCTGGTTAGCTAGTAAAGTTTGTTATGTGTCTTGTTAAAATTGAAGGGAACTCTGTATAAAATGATTGAGTGTATCCACAAGAGATGGTTTCCTAGATTGTGAAGGTACTTGTTGATACTGCAAAAACTGCTGAGGTTGTTGACTGTCAATTTGTGGGTAAGGTTGCATAGGAGGATTTTCAGATGGTCCTCCTTGTTATGGTCCTTTTGCCCAAGAAAAATTTGAATGTCTAGCCCACCCTGGGTTGTAGGTTCTTGAGTAAGGATCATTCCCAGGTCTCCGAAAGGTGTTCATAGCATGTACTTGTTCAGAGAGAAATTTCAAGAATGCTGCACCCGATGGACACGACTGTGTAGGATGGCCAGGACTAGAACATATGGCACATGACTCAATTTGAGTTGTTTTTGGAGGTCCATTATTCAACATCAGAGCATTAACTTTCTGTGTCAAGCTATTAATTTTGGCATACAGATCTGGCATGACTCATATTTCATATATACCACCTTTCCTCTGTGGTTGGGGACTTCTTTCACCTCTATTTAAGTAGTCCCATTGTTGGGAATTTTCACATAAGGTTTCAAAGAAATTCCACGCTTCGACATTACTTTTGGTCATGAATGACCCTCCATTGGTGGCATCAACCATGCGACGGTTTTGAGGTGTCAAACCATCATAGAAGTATTAAACCTGTTGCCACTTCTCAAAACCATGGTGTGGACATTTAAGAAGTAAGTCCTTCCATCTTTCCCAACATTCATGAAAGTGCTCACCCTCTTTTTGTGTGAATTAGTTATTTCCTTATAGAGAGCATTAGTTTTGTGAACAGGGAAGAACTTGTTTAAGAACTTCTTAGACAGTTGGTCCCATGTAGTGATCGTCCCAAGTGTTAGAGAATTCAACCATGCTGCCTTATCCTTCAAAGAAAAAGGAAAAAGACACAAACGGATCGAATCATCTGAGAAGTTTTGAAACCTAAAAGTAGAGCAAATGTCTAGGAATTCTTTTACATGATGATATGGATCCTCTTTGTCTAAACCATAGAAAGACGGTAACAACCGTATTACCCTAGGCTTAAGTTCAAAGTGCGCTGCCATGGTGGCTGGCAACACTATGCATGAAGGCGCATTAAATTGGACAGGAGTTGAATAATCTCTTAGTGCTTTAATTCCATTCTCGTCCGCCATCTCAAATAAGATGTTTTTGAATCTTCTACAAAAGGTTCTTTCTATTTCAGGATCAAAAGGAGCTAATTTTATGTTCAGAGATTTACGTCCTAGCATAAACTATGTTATTGCAATGTCAGAAAGAAAACTAAACTAAGCTAAGATGCAACCTAAGAGAAATAAAACTAGAACTAAAAATTATGAATTCCTAAAAACAAGATAAAACTATGTAAACAAGAATTAGAAGAAAGAACCCGGTAAAGGAAATGATCGATGACTGACGAATTGGGAGCTCTTCCTTCACTTTGAAGACAATATTATTTTCAGCTTCCTTCCTCAATTCCTGTAAACAAAATAAAAATAAAAATAATAATAAATAAATTTCCTAAAATAATGCTAGAAAAATCCTAAGTAATGTTTAGTTGTTAAAAAAAATAAAAAAAATTCTAATCTTAGAAATAAAAAGATAAGTTAGTTTCTAAAAAGGAAAAAATTTCTAAAACTAGAAAATAAAAAGTTACTTGAAAGAAGAATCTAAATCTAAAATTAGAAATTAGAAAATTTCTAAAAAGAAAGCCTAGAAATTTTTTTAAAAAAATTAAACCCTAATTCTAAAAATAGAAATTAGAAAAAGTAGAGAATTTAGAAAGGGATTGCCAAATTAGAAGTTCAAGTCAGGATCCTACAAAACAGGAAATAGGTTAGTTTATAAAATAAAATAAAAAACTTTAACCTAAAGTTAGTAAAATCCTAAGGCTATGAATTATGATAAGAGAGAATTCTAAATCCAATTGGACCGAAATAGTCCCCAGCAACGACGCTAAAAACTTAATGTTTTAATTTAAACCAATCTAATTTAAATAATTTTTAAACTTGCAAGTATACGAATCAGATGTAGATATGGTACGTATTACGATATCGTTCCCACGAGGACTGGTTGTCACAATTCAAAATTTAAGACTCTTCTTAACTAATCCAACTAATAATGTAGCGAATTATTAGGTAAACTAACACAAATCTATGGAGACTAATCGAGAGCAATGAGTAAAATCCAATCAAGGAGAAGATTAGGATTTTTGAATCCACCCCTAATTTTCCTGACTCTTGTTTTACCTGTTGATTCACCCTAATTCAGATTAATATAAAAATAAATAAAGCACACTCTATATCCTTAGTCGGGCACACAGAATGTATAATCCCTTGGAGCATATGGATCACATCTTTCCATCCATGGTCAGGTATGGAGAGATGTAGATTCCTATTTCTTCCTCTATAGGAAACCTGTTCATGGTTAGACACAAGCACCTAAAATAATATTCCTAACAACATCCACATCTAGACTTTGGTTAAGTTCATAGAATGAAGAAGTACGAAAATCTCAGGAAAGCACACTAGAGAAAGAAACAAATCAATCAGATTCAGACGAATTCAACATATAACAAGAATTATTCAAATTAGGGGCTTTATCTCAGCCTTACCTAAGAAGATTTAGCTATCCATAAAGTTAATTAAGAAAGAAGAGAAAAATAAATATAAAAGTCAAGAACATCTCTCTTCTTCTCTTTCTTCTCTCTCTCTCTCTCTCTCTCTCTCTCTCTCTCTCTCTCTCTCTCTGTTCTCTTTCTCCTCTCCCTGGCTCTCCCCAAGCTCTAGCTCTTCCTCCCCTTTTCTGCTCCCAGATCTACCTCTTTTATAAGCAATGAAGGCGGTCAGCTGTTAGAGTCGGTGGAAAGTGGACGAAAGCTGTTTACGCAGCAGCGTTCGTATGTATTTTCGCAGCCACCTTTAGTGCTTCATAAGTCCCTTATTCTTTACATTATGTCTGTAAAATCAACGTCCCCTAGGACTGTTTTCTATGGCCTACATGATAGATGGCTTAGATCAGCCATCTAATCAACGTTTTAATCATGCAACTGTCGCATAAGTCGGTCAGTTTTAGGACGTGAAAACAAGGATCACACTTTGTTTACGTTGTGGTGATGGTGGGGCCCATGATCAGCATCTTGATAAATCTCCATCGTCCATTGGATTGCCCTTGAAATTTCGGTCAGAAATGATTGCTTTTGGATTGCATTTGATGCGGTCCACCTGATTTTCTGCTCTACCGTCAATCCTGTGTTTGAACGACTAGGATACCATTCTCTTTATTTCTTCAAATTTCATCACTTAAGTCTTAGTAAGTCGGGGCATGGGAATCTAATGAATGGTTTGGATTATCCATTTGGACAAAGGGTGGGGCCCACAACTACGAACCGGCTAGCTCTTTCCGAAAGCTATTCAAAAACAGAAATTTCTATTTTTTTGTTGCTGGAGACGTCGGTCAAACCAACTTTGAATGATGCATGCGGTCCGATGTGGCGCGGCTACACATGTGCTCAATGTACACGCCATACAAAACGGTCCCCACTATGATGTTCTTCAGAAATCCAATCCATCCATCCTATTTCTCATATTATTTAAACCATCGACGCCAATTTTGAAGCATATCCAGATTGTAGGTGGGCTTAAAATTGGAGATTAATAGGCTGATCTATCCGTTGGCCCACTTCTCAAGATATTCAATTGTTGAAATTTAATATGTATAGTTTATTTATGACCCCCATCGCATGTATGAAGTTTCAAGCCAATCGGATGGTGAGAACCATGTGATCTTGCATTTTAGACCATTTTCAGGCTTTTTTAAAGGTGAACGGCTTGATTTTCTTAGATCCCTGGCTTGTAAATTCATTGATCTTGGTCTTCTGAAATCCTTCCCCTACTCTGATGACTTTGGAGCATCAAATCCATGCTTTTAATACTCTTTTTCAATCAACGCTCCTTATTACATCCTGTAACAAAAGACACAATTAAAATATTCCATTAAGCATTATCATGTACGTAAAATCAGACAATAATCGGGGTCTAATATGCAATATCTGACCCTCGTAAAAAATACCTTCGTCACTTTTAGTGTCGAATTTTCTCAGATTTTCTCACTCCCGTAGAATATAGCACTTGCTGCTAAAAACTCGAACGTATTTGACTGTAAGCTTCTTATTGAACCATAGTTCATATGTAGTCTTATTATTTGACTTTCGAGTATAAACACGGTTAATAATATAACAAATTTTGTTCACTGCTTTAGCCCAAAGATTTTTAGAAAGCTTCATGCTATTTAACATCGCATTAGCAAATTCTTGAAGCACACGATTTTTTCTTTCAACAACCCCATTCTGTTGAGGTGTCCTTGAAGTAGAAAATTCATGCGATATACCATGATCGCTACAAAACTTCTCAAAAATACTATTGTCAAATTCAGAACCATGATCACTATTGATTTTTGAAACATGTGATTCCTTCTCAGTTTGGATACACTTGAGTATCCTTTTCACTTTATCAAGAGCTTCAGATTTCTCTCTCATGAAAACTACCAATGTAAACCTGGTAAAGTCATTCACTATTACCAGAATATATTTCTTACCACCTCAACTCTTCATTCTAGTAGGTCCAATGAGATTCATGTGAAGGAGTTTAAGGGGTTTAGATGTGGCACTAGAGTTCACTTTCTTGTCAGCACTCCTAGTTTATTTTTCAATCTGCTATTCACCACAAATTTTATCTATTTTCTTCAACTTGAGTAGACCTCTTATTACTTCACCTTTACTCACTTTATAAAGATTATGGTAGTTTACATGTCCTAGGCGTTTATGCAATAAATCAGTCTCATTGGTTTAGACCATGTAATACGATAACTTAGATGATCTTGAATCACAGTCTATATAGCAGTTCTCAGATGTTCTATAACCAATTAATATTAAAGAACCATTCTCATTAGAAATCTCACACCCTTATTGGTAAATTTGACGTTATGTTTATTATCACAAATTTGAGAAATGCTTAAGAGATTATGCTTAAGGCCCTCTATGAACAAAACATTCTTAAATGGAGAAAGTTTAAAGAGTTGAACCGTACCTTGGCCAACAATTCTACAGTTGCTACCATCACCGAATGTGACTGAACCATCTATCATATCTTTGAGATTGGTGAACAAATCTTTATCACCTGTCATGTGTCTAAAACAACCACTGTCTAGGTACGACTTTAATTGACTCAAAGCCTTGAAAGCGGTGTGGACAACCAGACAACCAGCCTTAGGGACCGATTTCATTACTGTTTTGGGTTTTGGAGCATAGTTATTTTTTCTATGCTTGTAATTGTTATATATTTTACCATTCGAGTTAGATTTTAAAAGATCCTTGAGTAAATCTACAATTTTCTCAGTTAAGGGGTTATGATTATGATTTTTATAATTGATATGGTTGTTTTTAGGTTTTATAGCCTAAAAAGTTTTAAAATTTTTGAAACTATTTTGATTCAGACTTTTCCCTTTTGAGTTAGAGGACTTGCCTTTAACAAAATTAGGTGAAGTGGACTTACTTTTAGGAGATGTATTATTATCGTAGCCTAGACCAGATCTATCACCACATTTCCTTGATCCGATTAGCAATCTTTCTAACTTAGGATCACCCTGGGCATACCTTCATGTATCCTTCAAACTCAAAAGAGAAGAGACTTTTAGTTTTAATTTTTCATTTTCTGATTTAAGGTTTTCAACGTGGGATGTTATAAAATCTAAATCACACTTAGCTTTTTCAAAATAATAAAAAAGATGTGATTTTTCTAAAACCAGATTATCAAAATCTTCTTTTAATTTAAAAACCTTTTCTTTTTGAAGTTTTAGTTTTACAGCTCTCTTGAAACTTTCCCTGTATAGGGCATTATAGGCATCTTGTAAATCATCATCATTTTCAGGGTTGTTTTTGAGATTTTCATCATAAGTTGAATTACAATTGTCTGAAGAAGTGACTCTGGCTCGAGTCATTAAGGCCTTGACTTCATTAGTAGACTCGGGTTTAGAATCATCTGACTCAGAAAAAACTTTACAGTAAGATGACTCATCCCATGTTGCCAACATACTTTTCTTCTTAAGTTTGTCCCTCTTTGGACATTTGTTTGCCAGATGCTCGTATACATGGTAGTTGAAGCATTGACTGTCTTTAATAGATTTCCAATTTTTAGATATAGTCCTTTTCATTTCAGGAGGTTTTTGAAAATCTACCCCCTTTTTACTTTTAAAAATTTTATAAAACTTCTTGGCTAATAGTGTCATATCATCTTCAGAATTTTCACAATCAAAATTACTAGCATTATCATGAGAAATATTTTTAGAAGACTTAAGGGCTATGGACTTACCTTTAGGAGCCTTAAAATTTAACTCATAGGTTTGTAAAGAACCAATAAGGTCTTCAACCTACATATTATCCATATCACGAAGTTCTTGAATGGCGGTGGCCTTAGAATTGAATCTATCAGGCAATGAGTGCAATATCTTTGCATATAATTTACTTTCTGGGATACTATCACCAAAACCCCACATAGAGTTGACTATGTCATTTAACTTAGTATAGAAGTCCATGAAATTTTCACTTTCTTCCATACGTATTTCCTCAAGCCGAGTACTGAGGATTTGAAGTTTAGATTTCTTGACTATAGTCGTACCCTCGTGTGTCATTTCTAAAATGTCTCAGGCTTGCTTTGTAGTATCACAAGATATAATTCTTTTGAATTCATCCAGTGATAGTGCATAAGTGATTGCATTTAAAGCTTTTACATTAGCATTACTCTCATTTTTCTGAAGAGTGGTCCATGAAAAATAAGGTGTAATGCCAATGCAGAACACAATACCTTGATTCCATGAATTTTTATTTTATCGCATTTCCTTGGTATGAGGGAATATCATGACCATGACAAAGAAATTTCATAACCATGGATCGAGTTTCAACATTCTCAAGGTCCATGTCAAGGAGACCGACTGGTGATAGAGTAAGGCTAAAGATGTTTGCAACAAATGCAAGAGTAATTTCTGCATCGTCACCATCAACAAAAATAGTGATAGACAGAGGTTCAACCACCAGAGAGTGACTGGAAGTAAAGAAGTTGGAGGTTCATTCCTAATGACACGGACCACTAAAGTTGAGGAGAGGCAGCCAGTCAATTGTGGCTAACAAGGGTTCCAGATTGTATGGTTTTAGACACTTCATATCTATCCTCCTTTTATGAACTAGCTTTCTTCTAGTGTATTTGGTCAGCGCCAGATTCACCCTAACAAGATGAGGGGTCGGTGCTTTAGATTGGGACCCGCCATGCGATGTCTGTCTTGTTCACTAGCGAGTTGGAGTCCTATGTTCAGGCGCCCTCGCCCTTTCCTTTGGAGCAAGGACCTTTTGCCTGGAGGATCTTAAAGATTCTCCAGGACCATACATCTTACCCTTGTCCTTACCCATTTACCAGTACTCACAGAGAGAGTTGATGAATTTGGTGTTTAATGGACAAAACTTCTCTCGAAAATCTAAAAATACCCAAAACGTACAAGATGTAATCTTGAGGAAATACGAAAATAGAAGGGTTATTACCAAATTTTGATGACCTTCTAGGACTTCATAGATGTAGCTTCATGTAGAATGGCTGAGAGAAACGAGCAAAGGAGAGAAAATGATTTTTGGAAGTGAAATGAATTTTTCCCGCTCGACCGCCTTTTATCGGGCGGCAAACTTCGATATCATCGAACATGGTTTCGATGATATTGATAGACCCCATTCAATGCTATCGAAGTTGTCTTCGATAACATTCTCGATCAAGTGATTCTTCTAATTCCAAAGAGGTTTCAATGATATCGATTCTCGGTCGATTTAATCGAGAGTCCACACGATTTATCGACAGACATATCGAATATAGTATATCTTTATATCGAACAACATACACAGTAAAATTTGTACAAGAAATGTACAATCCAAAATTATAAACATCAGGATGTTTATATACAAAAAGATTGAGGTGAGGGACCTTAGATATATCGTTAAAAGTTCATCAAAATTGTATCTTTTCAACAACTATCCAGATCCGGATGCATGTCCTGGACATGTTTTTTCATGCTCAAATGTTTCTAAGCATATGGATCAACCCTTCCTTTACCTTTAATGACATAACAGTGGTTATTTGTGTGACAACCCTTCATCACTGGTTTACCTGATAGGTCTAGGATTTTGCATTCCTGCTTGTTGAATGTAACCACATGCTCATTATCACATATTTGAGAAATGCTCAGAAGATTATGCGCCAATCCTTTTATGCAAAAGGTATTCTCATTTTTGAGCATATTTATTCCTTTGATAATTCTTTGTCCAATTACCTTAGCAGTGCTTCCGTCTCCATAGGTGACTATCCCATCATTAAGATCTGAATAGTTTGAAAGAAGGAATTTATCACCCATGACATGCCTTGAGCATCTGTTGTCCATTTACCACTTAGCATCATTGCCTGTTATATGATTTGAGTGAGTAACAAGGCAATTTTTGTTTTCTTTCACTACCCAGTTTGTGACAGGATTTCTAATTGTGGTAGTTTTTGTTTCTTTAATCAAGTTGGGCACCTGAATCGTGTTTCCTTGTCTCACAAATTTATTAGTTTTCTTATTTAATTCAGCCATTTGATTTAATAACTCCTTGATTCTATTAGTCATTCTGGGTGGTGATGGATGTGTATTTCCTTTATCCATATTCCTAGGTGGACTCCTGACATATTGTATTGTTCTTCTGGTTGGTCCGTATTTATACCAGTATGATTTTGACTAGAATTATGTTGCGTCCTCCTAGGTGACATGCATTCAAACTTATAATGACCAGAATCACCACATGAATGATCGCAAGGGTCCTCTAGACTCTAATGACTTACAAGTAAGTAGATGAGCCCCATTCAGCATGTTGTCAAAGATCTTCTCCTTTAATGACGAAGAATCTTCAGCTCCCTTGAACCACAACTCAAATGATGTACCAATATACAGCGACGGGTTGGGTCAAGGTTATGATGGAATCCTACTCTATTAAATGTTTTCCTATAAAGGAGACAGAGCGATTCCAATCATCTATGCATTCAAGGTATCCCAGCTTAATGATGCAGCATTAAGATGGTAATTATAGGATCCTTGAATGCAGAAGTTCATTCTCCAATCCGCTCTATTGAATGACAATGATGAGAGTGGATTGGAGGATGAACTTCCATAAGAGAAAAGGGTTAAGGTATATGATATAGGGTTAAACACACAGAAGCACTCTCTATTTTCTCTACTAACAACCAGGGGCAAGCTCTCATTAAATAGGAAAAAGGTTGCAATGGATATAAAACAGTCACATTTTTTACAAAGTTCGATATCATTGAGTAGGGTCGATATCATCGAGTGTATACTCTCGATATCATCGACTGGCTGCTCGATGATACGAACTCAATTGTCAAACGCTTTTAAAACTTTTTGCCAACTAGTCGAGGAAATCGAACATGCGTCGATGTCATCAGATTTCGAACTCCAATTTCATCAATGCGAGGTTTGATTCCTCAACATTTGAAAATGTGAGAGAACTTTCCTTTGAAAATATTTCAGGTAAGATATGATCGACCATCACTCGATATCATTGGAATTTGAATGTCGATATTATCGATGACAGTGTCGATTCATCGATAATTTTAAGAAATTTTCCTATAAGCTTACTGGACAGTTTATATCCACTTTTGATGACATTGACCTTGCCTCGATATGATCAATATTTGAATA
The DNA here is from genome assembly GCA_037074715.1 of Magnolia kwangsiensis. Taxonomy (NCBI): domain Eukaryota; kingdom Viridiplantae; phylum Streptophyta; class Magnoliopsida; order Magnoliales; family Magnoliaceae; genus Magnolia; species Magnolia kwangsiensis. The sequence goes on from CM073580.1 coordinate 88,544,655, forward strand.
TCAATTTTATCGAGTGACTCTCGATCTAAGAAAAATAACTTGAAAACTTGCTGGATAAATTTGTGTCCTAATCCGATATCATTGAACATCTACCAATATCATCGAGATTTGAATTTCAAGGATATCGAGGAGCCCTTTGATATATCGAGGATTACTTGATTTGGCTTTAGCAATACTTTAGACCTGATAGACCAGATGTCGATTTTATCGAGTCGACTCAATGGACTCGAGATTCAAAGTTCAATGATATCGAGCAGTCCATCGATGCATTGATAATTTAGTCCCGAGATCTTTGTAGTTACTGGACATCTTGAGTCCTCATTTTGATAATATCGAGGGAGCTTCGAGGACATAGATAACAGGGTTCGATGTTATTGAGTCATGTATCGATAAATCGACAAAGGTAGAAAACTTAATGATTTTCCTGAGTTTGAAAAAAGTTTTCTAACCAAAAACCCTTAGATGTTCTATTCAATTTTAAGGGTTTTATATACCTGGTATTTTGGGACATGGGATGTGAGGCTAAGATTTACTTGTGACGAGTTTCAGCACCCATCCTGTTGAGGCAAACACTTGATCAATCTTCCTATGGGGCTCCTTTGTCTATCTAACTCAACGCTCACTCTAATTGAAAAACCAGGGCACTTTCAATCTCCCCCTTTGTCAATTACGTGACGAAACACCAAAACACCCTAGAATTAGTTCTTGACTAACACCCTTAATTGTGTGTATATGAACTTTACACAATTTTACAAAGCTATCTAGTTCATACACATAGTAGTAGCTGTTATGCTCTCCTTAACACCATTCTCCCCCTGTCTTCTTACAGTTGCTCCCCCTAACACCTGTATCATCATTCACAAATAAAAACATACAAATTTCTCTTTGGAGTGTGGATATGTTCTCCCCCTTTTTGTTAGTCATTAGCAAAGGGAAATATAGCAGTGGATATCGACTGAATTTGAAGCAATTGGGAGAACTAAAATTTAGATAGCATAAGTAGAGCAGATTGATGTAAAAGGACATCGCATGTAAGCATACCAATTCAAAGAAGAGCTTTGATGACTAATAATATGGGGATAAAGATCAAACATTACAAACCAAGTAAGGAATATGCATGTAACACCCTGAAAATCGGGGGTCGTGTATAAACTCAACTCCCGAGTTCCAGACCGTCACTTATGCAACAAAAATGGTTATGATTCAATGTTGTCTGATTTAAAGCATTCACATGAGTAAAAGTATACCAAAACTGCAATTCATACTTCAGATCCAGTGATAAAAGCAAGTGGAAGACTAAACAAGATATATATCACTGTATGGAAAAACAAAGTAATCTCAACTGTCTCCAAAGTATGACTACATCTCTGAGTCTCATATACATGTACATAACAAAAGAATAATGTTCAAAAAGAAAAGTCCCACTGATGTCCCCTCGATCCAGGTCACCTACGGGAAGCCGTCATGATACTGCATATACGAGAACTCATCCTGGTCCTCGTCATCATCTAGCTCCACCTCCTGGATCTCATCGTCACCTGCAACTACAACAGGGTCTGGTGGGTGTTGCAAACACCATCCCGTAACGTGGGAATGAGTGATCAACTCAGTGGAATCATAGAGCAAAGATTAGCATGTTCACAATTCAATCACGCGATAATAGTAAAGCAGTAAATCAGACAAGTCCTAAAACTGTTGTTAATGCAAGATGATATGACGTGATGTATGCCCTCACCGACGATCACCCTCATACGGCAACATCTTACGACCGCGGCATGCCACACTCCCTAGAGTGCTCCACATCTTCCAGGCACATGCAATGCTATGGTGATATGATTACCAAGTTGTTATTAGTCCATTCAAACAGCAGGATTAGGAAACTAAGGTACCTCCCTTGTATCAATCCCAACACGGATCCTGTCTAGGGTCGTCACTCCTAGTAATCTCATACGATGTACATTTCGTAGGTCACTGCAAGGGCTGCCAGGGCTGTTGCTCGCACTCGTTGCACCGCTCCCCCATCACCTTATCAATACAGGCCTACTGTACTCTACTGCACGGAAGGGTCGTCGCCTCCCGTGAACTCAGAATACGCTCGCGGTCACTACAAAGGGCTCGTCGCCTGATCAGTGTAGGCCGACAGCTAGAATATAGTGTCCCATACCACCATAATCTGCTCACGAGTCTAGGTGCTCACTGGTCACTACGGGGAGGTTTGTGGCCCCAGCGTAGGCCGACAGCTCGACCACGGTGTCCCATACCACCATGCCCGGCTCATGAGTCTTCGTGGATCAAGGTACCACGGTTAATAGGGTTTACAATGGTAAGTTCAGTACCCTAGGTTCAAGCAGTTATGTTACATACAAGGTGAACAAACATCGGCCAGTCGGGTTACTTGACGGGCTCGACTAGCGCGATCGCATATCGAATTGAACGACATGAAGTGCGTAAAACACTTCGCGTGGCCTAACCACTGCCGCCAACTCTCAACACGAATCACATTCATCGACGCGTCATTCGTGGCTATGACCAGTCGGCCACGAAATCGCTCGGTTACCGACTGCCTGGACTAAGTCAAGTCCCACACATCTATGGAATTACTATACAAGGTATTGGAATTGAAATACATCATGTGAGCATGTTAGCACATGTTATAACATTCAACTTAAGCAAATCTTCAAGGCATACTTCCCATGCATATTCAACTTAAGCAAATCCTCAAGCACATACATTCCATGCATGTAATGAAATCATGCATTTTGTCAACATGTAGAAAATCATTTAGGTTGGCATAATAATTGAAAAATCAATCACAAAGTATCAAATAACATCATTTAATTCAATACATACTAATACAAGCATTTATACAAACACATGCACTACACACTTAGGTCTACATATAGCATGTCGACCCAAAGTGTGCAACTAGGCGAATCTCTTCGCCAAACTAATTATGCACGCATTCCTAACTTCCTAATGCGACAACAAACCATGTCAATCACATCAGCAAAATATGAATGCAAACAGTACTTCCTACAAATGACTAAAATGCCCTAAATCTCATATTCTTCGTTAGCTTACGAAACGGGAAACGGAGAGCATTTTGTACATGTCAAACGGCGATGCCGTCAAGAATCTACTATTAAACGACATTGAAAGCATTGGGAACCGTCAATCAAAGCGTCTAAAATCCTCACCTAGTGTCTTGTAGACTCGGGAATTGAAGCGGAGTGTATATGGTTCGTCTACGGCGAGTAAGGAGCCTAATACATAAGATCCATAAGCTACATCGCTATGGAAACAAGAAAAACTCAAATCACCAACTATTTAGGGTTTTTACTTACCTAGGATTGCGGTGGAATCGCCGGGAAAGCGGTAGAGGAGTGTCGCTTAAGCACGTGCAACACGTAGCACAAGTGGCGGGAAGAACTCTCCCACTCTCTCACAATCTCTCACTCTTTTTCTCTCTCCCAAGCTAGGGCTTCTCTCAAATTCGGATGGGAGAGAGGAGTGAGGGTTTCAACCCCTTTTATAGCCTAAAACATTCCCAAAATAGGCTTGGGAACAATGTTTACTTGGTGCCTAACCAAATCGGGGCCGTTTCGGTCCAAAAGGGCATTTCTGGAGGTCCCCAGGCCAGATGCGGTCGGACTTAAGCTCATGCATACTAGATCTAGCATACATCCAGTTTTCAGACCGGTTGGGTTCCCAGATCGCACGTGGCGGCCCAGTTTCAGTTTAACGGTCACCGCACCAAGATCAGGCCTATAAGTCCCGTGATATATAATAGATATTTTTCCTGATCCAAGGGTGTAATTTGGCTGTATCCTGACGGTCTGAATGCTTAATACTGATGCGTCAAATTTGTGTGCCAGATTTGAATTTGAAATTCCAACTATGTCCCTATTCACACTCTCTTCGGTCCGGGCTCAATGAAATAGCCTGTAATAATCGGTTTGACTTGATTTTTGGAATGAGTGTCAAGCCCAGCTAGACGGTCCTAACGGTCTAAGATAGGAGGTATCGGACTTTCAACGTGCGGTCTAGATCCAATACAAAGATTCAAAGTGGTCCAGAGAACAAACCGGCTTAGAGTTTGATCCGAGGCTTTAGAGCATTATAGCACCCTTAGTTCCACTCGCTTCGGGCCTTGTAGAACGTATTTAAAGTGATCAGGGACCATTTCCCAGCTATTCTAACGTTGCACTAGCTAACCTAGTCAAATTTTCCAAAGGAATGAATTCTACGCAAATTCGGGTCGAGTTGGTACTCGAGCCCAAGGATGGATTTTTCACGGGCGTTACAATGCAGGAGGAGGCATTCTCAGTTAATACAAAATAGATAAAACAAGGAAACAAAGAGAAACATCATGTGAAACGAATAAGATAAACATAGCAGTAAGCAGATACGAATTATAACCAGCCATGAAACAAATTATCTAAAATATGTACTGCCCAAGGTTGGCAGTAGTATAACATCCATCCCGAACCAAATAAAAATCTAGCCCATCCATGGGCAACCAAAAACAACCACAAGTATCTAGCCCATTCATGGGCATATAACTATCCAAAAAAAAATTGTCAGTCTTTGCAAGTTAGTAATCCATCACATACACTCATGCAATCGTAGGGCATTCAAAAAGATACCCATGCCCATACATTGAGATGAGAGGAGGGTGTCTGTGACGACACACAAACTGTCTATACTATGGTAGAGGGGAGGAGGAAGACGGTGCTGTATCATCGCATCTGCAAGTGATCAACTCTACCAATTGCTACACCGATTGATGCACCCCATTCACCAGACGTTCTAGGACAGTGAACCTTGCATTCATTGACTCCTTCAGCTGAGTGACTTCTCACAGTGTCACTCTAATCTGATCATGATGTAGGTTGAACCTTTTTGCATGCCCGAGGTTGGATGGGGGTGAAGCTTGTTGGGATGCGAGAGGGTCACCTTCGGCCATTGCAGTGCCTTCGGCTTGAGCAGCCCCTTCACCACGTTCTCCTGCTTCGTGAATCCCTTCCTCAAGTTGGTCTTCGAGAAATCAGTGGAACTTCAAATCCATCTTTCTGATGTTTTTCTTATTGAAGTGTTGAAGACGAAGTTCTGAATCATTTGTTACCAGAAGACCGATCGTATTGCATACACATGAATAATCCAAGGATAGGACAAATAAACATCTCGAGAAGTATGAATCACATACACTAACTGATGAACAATCAGAGTAGGAAGGTAGATTTTGATCCATGAATCTTGTAAGGTCCGAATGATTGGTACTCCGAGGGTATATGTTGGAGGTGAAGATGCCATGCAGAATACGATACCTTGGTTCCATGAATTTTTCTTTTAGCGCATTGCCTTGGTACTAAGGAATATCACGACCATGACAAAGGAATTTTGTAACCATGGATCAGGTTTTAACTTTCTCAAGGTCCATGTCAGGGAGACCGACGGGTGATAGAGTAAGGCCAGAGATGTTTGCAACGGATGCAGGAGTAATTTCTACATCGCCACCATCAACAGAAATAGTGATAGATGGAGGTTCAACCACCGGAGAGTGACTGGAAGCAAAGAAGTTGTAGGTTCATTCATAGTGACAAGGACCGCCAAAGTCGAGGAGAGGCAGCCAGTCAATTGTGGTTAACAGGGGTTTCAGATTGTATAGTTTTAGACACTCCCTGTCTATCCTCCTTTCATGAGCTAGCTTTCCTCTAGTGTATTAGGCCGGCATTGGATTCACCCTAGTAGGAGGGTTCGGTGCTTCAGATTGGGACCCACCACGTGATGTTTGTCTTGTTCGTTGGCAAGTAGGAGTCTCATGTTCAGGCGCCCTTGCCCTTTCCTTTAGAGTAAGGACCTTTTGCCTAGAGGATCTCAAAGATTCTCCAGGACCAGACATCTTGCCCATGTCCTTACCCATTTACCGGTACTCAAAGAGAGAGATTTGATGAATTTTGGGTTTAATGGACAAAACTTCTCTCGAAATTCTAAAAATACCCAAAAAGCACAAGATGTAATCTTGAGGAAAGAAGGAAATAGAAGGGTTATTACCAGATTTGGATGACCTTATAGGACTTCAGAGATGTAGCTTCGTGTAGAATGGCTGAGAGACACGAGCAGTGGAGAGAACGATTTTTAGAAGTGAAATGAATTTTTCCCGCTCGACCGCCTTTTATCGGGTGGCAAACTTCGATACCATAGGCCCCATTCGATGTTATCGAAGCTATCTTCAATAACATTCTCGATCATGTGATTCTTCTAATTCTAAAGAGGCGTCGATAATATCGATTCTCAGTTGATTTAATCGAGAGTCCACACAATTTATCAACAGACATATCGAAGATGTATATCTTTCATTTTTTTAGCATTTTGACAATCTTTCATGTATAATATAGTATATCTTTATATCAAAAAGTATACACAACAAAATTTGTATAAGCATTATACAATCCAAAATTATAAACATCAGGATATTTATATACAAAAAGATTGAGGTGAGGGACCTCAGATATATCGTTAAAAGTTCATCAAAATTGCATCTTTTCAACAACTATCCAGATCCAGATGCATGAACTGGACATGTTTTTTCATGCTCAAATGTTTCTAAGCATATGGATCAGCCCTTCCTTTGCCTTTAATAACATAATAGTGGTTATTTGTGCGACAACCCTTCATCACTGGTTTACCTGATAGGTCTAGGATTTCGCATTCGTACTTGTTGAATGTAACCACATGCTCATTGTCACAGAGAAATGCTCGGAAGATTACGCGCCAAACCTTTAATGCAAAAGACATTCTCATTTTTTAGCATATTTATTCCTTTGATAATTCCTTGTCCAATTACCTAAGCAGTGCTTCTGTCTCCATAAGTGACTATCCCATTATTAAGATCTGAATAGTTTGAAAGAAGGGATTTGTCACCCCCGACATGTCTTGAGCATCTGTTGTCCAGCTACCACTTAACATCATTGCCTATTATATGATTTGAGTGAGTAACAAGGCAATTTTCTTTTCTTTCACTACCCATTTTGTGACAGGATTTCTAATTGTGATAGCTTTTGTTTCTTTAATCAAGTTGGGCACCTGAATCGTGTTTCCTTGTCTCACAAATTTATTAGTTTTCTTTTTTAATTCAGCCACTTGATTCAATAACTCCTTAATTCTATTAGTCATTTTGGGGGGTGATGGATGTGTATTTCCTCTATCCTTATTCCTAGGTGGACCCTGACATTTTTTATTATTCTTCTGTTTGGTCTTTATTTACCAATATGATTTTGACCAGAATTAGGTTGAGTCCTCCTAGGTGACATGCATTCAAAATTATAATGATCAGAATCACCGCATGAATGATAGACAGGAGTAGTTCTTGTTTTACTTCCTAAAGCAGTAGATTTTTCTGCCATTGGTGATGTATTTCTAGATTTTGTTTTAAACTTATCATATCCTAAGCCACTCTTGTCTTTTCTGGGTCTTCCCACCCTTAAGAGTTTTTCTAATTTTTCACCACTCTGGGAAAATTTATAGTTTAGTTTAACAGATTTCCTAGATTTTTCTAAATCAAACAAGAGTGTGTGATTTTCATTTTAAAGGAGCATGTTTTTATCTTTTAATAGCTCACTCTGTTTGTATAGTTTTTCAGACTCGAATTTAAGAAAGGTATTGATTCTTTCAAGTTCATCATTATTTGAGTGGTATTGCTGCAGATCATTAATTAAGTGTGTATTGATTTCCAATGTTTTATCCAGATCTTTTTGCAAAAAATTATTTTTTATTTTTAGTTATTTCAAGTCTTTTAAGGATATTGATGTTATGAATGTAGAGCTGATTATTAGCATCCTGCAGTTTATCTTTTTCTTCTTCTTCTTTCTTAGTTTCCTCACTATCTGATGGAAATGATTCAGTGGACTACGGTTCTTCAACGTTCTCAGTTTCAAAGGGAATGTTTGAGGCAGTAGAGACCATAAGAATTTTTAGATATTTTTGGTCTCCGTCGCTCTCTGAGTCACTACATTCTGAGTTTGACTCTTCTGTGTCATCCCATGTGGCTGCGATCGCTTTTCCTTTAGTTTTCCTATTCGGGCATTCGGTGGATAGGTGCTCAAACTTTTGGCAGGTATAACATTATGGTTCCTTGGTCTTTTTACTACTTTTACCTGTAAAATGTTTGTTGTCCACTTATCTTCCTTTAAATGGACGACCAAGAACTTTCTGAACCGTTGTGCCAAGAAGGCCATTTCCTCATCTTCATTTTCTCTTTTGCTTTCAATGTCCTCATTTGTTGTACTTTTTGAAGTTTTGAGGATAATAGTTTTGGATTTAGGGATTTTCTTAAAGTGTAGTTCAAATATTTGTAGGAAATCTAGTAGTTTTTCTAATTTCATTTTATTTATGTTTCTACACTCTTCAATGGTTGTTACTTTGGGATTAAACCATTCCAATAATGATCTTAGTATTTTCCTACAGATATTTGGGGCCGAAACTTTTTGACCTAATCCACCTACGGAGTTGCAGATGATATTCAGTTTCGTGAAAAACTCCATGAAGGTCTCATGCTCTTCCATTCTGAGACTTTCAAATTGAGATGTTAGGAGGTATAATTTGGACCTTTTCACTGTTCTTGTTCCCTCATGGATAGTTTCCAATAAGTCGCATGCTTGTTTGGTTATTCCACACATACTGATTTGATTGAAGACTTCTTAGGATACGACACAGTAGATAACATTCATGGCTTTGGCCTCAAAGGTTTGTTTTTCTTTATCGAATGTTGTCCACATCTCTTTGACTTTTGGTTTGGTGATAGTTGTGCCATTTTCAAGTACGATTTGATCAGTTGGTGATACATATCCTCTTTCTACTATATCCCAAACATCATGATCGAAAGATCTCAGAAAGTAATGCATTCTAGCCTTTCAGTATGCATAATTTGATCCATCAAATATTGGAGGTCCAGTGATTGATGAGCCCTCTCCCTTAGCCATATTACCAACTTCAGTTAAGATCACTCTCTAGGCTGTGAAGCTCTTAAGAGAGACCCGCTTTGATACTAATTGAAATTATGAAAATGACCGCTTTAGTTGAAGTGAGAATATGCCAATATGTCCTAAAGGGGGGGTGAATAGGACTTTTTAGTGTTTTATGGTAATTTAAAATCCGATCAAACTTATCCTGAGAAAATATGCATGTATCAGGATTTCTTCAAAGTAACTCTAATGGCTTACAAGCCAAATAAAAGATCCAGCTATAATACTATTTGAAAGATAAACAAGATGCAAATCATAGTTTATGATGGATGTGACTGTGTGAGAGGTGTGATCTCAGATAAACGAATATGAAAATATTTAGAGAAATAACACAGGTAATTAAAGAAAAATATCAATCTCAAACACAGTTATTTTTATAGTGGTTCGACTACTTGTCTACTCCACTTCCGGTGGATGCATTCAACTTTGAGTGTACCAGATCTCACTAACGGAGGTTTCACAACAGGTTCACCACAAACTGGAGGTTTTAAATCAGGTTCACCTCAAACCAGTCCAACTTACACTTAAGCTAACACTAACGTGTCTACAAGACACAAGTTTATGCTCCCATGAGAAAGGGTTAACACACAACACCCGAATTTTAGGCCACATATGCCAAGGATCCACACAAGGAACCTCATCAGTTTATGCTCCCATGAGTAAGGGTAAACACAAAGCACCCAAGTTTTAGACCACACAGGTCAAGCACTTAAGACTTTATGCTCTCCATAGAGCAAGGGTCAACACAAAGTACCTATCACAAAAGCTCCCGTCGGAGGCCTCCTATGAGGACTTGAAAGGGGTGAGAAACACCTTAGACCCAATCCTCCAGAAGGAATGATCACAAGGGTCCTCTGAACTCTAATGACTTACGAATAAGTAGATAAGCCCCGTTTAACACATTGTTGAAGATCTCCTCCTTTGATGATGAAGAATCTTCAACTCTCTTAAACCGCAACTCAGATGATGTACCAATATACGGCGATGGATTGAGTCAAGGTTATGATGGAATCCTACTCTATTAAATATTTTTCTATAAAGGAGACATTCCAATCATCTATGCATTCAAGGCATCCAAGCTTAATGATGTACCGTTAAGATGGTAGCTGTAGGATCTTTGAATGAGGAAGTTCATTCCCCAATCCACTCTATTGAATGTCAATGATAAGGGTGGATTGGAGGATGAATTTCATGAGAGAAAAGGCATAGGGTATATGATCTAGGGTTAAACACACAAAAGCACTCCCTATTTTCTCTATAACAACCAGGGGCAAGCTCTCATTAAATAGTGAGCAGGGTCGATATCATCGAGCATATACTCTTGATATCATCGACTGGCTGCTCGATGATACGAACTCAATTGTTAAACGCTTTTGAAACTTTTTGCTCACTGGTCGAGAAAATCGAACATGCGTCGATGTCATTAGATTTTGAACTCCGATTTCATCGATGCGAGGTTCAATTCCTCGACATTTGAAAATGTGAAAGCACTTTCCTTTGAAAATATTTCAATTAAGATATGATTGAACATCACTCGATATCATCGAAATTTAAATGTCGATATTATCGATGACAGTGTCATTTCGTCGATAATTTTAAGAAATTTTCCTATAAGCTTACTAAACAGTTTATGTCCACTTCGATGACATTGACCTTGCCTCGATATGATCAATATTTGAATATCAATTTTATCAAGTAATTTTCGATCCAAGAAAAATAACTTGAAAACTTACTGGATAAATTTGTGTCCTAATCCGATATCATCGAAGGTTTACCGATATCATCGAGATTTGAATTCCAAGGATATCGAGGAGCGCTTCGATATATCGAGGATTACATGATTTGAGTTTAACAGTACTTTGGACCCAATAGACCAGATGTCAATTTTATCGAGTTGACTCGATGGACTCGAGATTTAAAGTTTGATGATATTGAGCGGTCCATCGATGCATCGATAATTCAGTCCCGAGGTCTTTATGGTTGCTGGACATCTTAAGTCCTCATTTCAATAATATCGAGGGAGCTTCGAGGACATCGATAATAGGGTTCGATGTCATCGAGCCATGTATCGATAAATCGACAAAGGTAGAAAATTTAATGATTTTCCTGAGTTTGAAAAAGGTTTTCTAACCAAAAACCCTAGGATGTTCTATTCAATTTTAAGGGTTTTATATACCTAGTGTTTTAGGACATGGGATGTGAGGCTAAGATTTACCTATGACGAGTTCGGGCACCCATCCTGTTGAGGCAGACACTTGATCAATCTTCCTATAGGGCTCCTTTGTCTAGCTGACTCGACGCTCACGCTAATTGACAAACCAGAGCACTTTCACCTAAAATTTCAGATGTGGGTAGGTTCCATCTAGTTATTGTGGCTTACCACACACTCTCATCCATGGACCTTAAAAAGATCCTCATTCTAGCTTTTCATTAGGCATAATTCGAGACATTAAAAGGTAGAGGCCTAGTAATCGAGAGGCTATCAAAATTTGACATCTTATAAGCTCAGATCGGTTAGCTCAAGAAATGAATCCAAATAATAAATAAGTATTTGGCTTTGATACCACTTGAAAAAGGCCGAGCTCTAAGTCTTAGAAGGGGGGGGGGGGGGGGGGGGGGGGGGGAGAGGTGAATAGCACAAGTAAATAGCAATCTCAAATGCACTAGTCTTGAGAGGTTGATACAAACTGAGTTCTAAGGACAATCTAATACCAAAAACCAAAGGCTTATGGTAGGATAAGCTTACTAGAACGTTTGTAAGTATAAAAAACCTAAACCAATAAAGAGGGAAAGGAAATGAACTACGTTATTACAATATTCACCACAAGTGCATAAAGTAAATTACACCATTCACCACAAGTGCATAAAGTAAATTTCAACATTCACTCACATAAACAAATACTATCATCTACCACAACTCCAGGAAATATAGTGGTTCGTTTCTATGTACACCAACTGTTAGTAAACATCCACACAACTACTCCACTCCCAATATCCACACCCATGGGATATTGGATTTTACTGTGAAATAAGGTTTTCCAAGGTTCACCTTAAAAGCTTCACAATCGTGTCTTTAGATGGGCTTATACGTTTATAAAAACCCCGCAATGAGTTTTTTCTGGCTGAATCTTACAAATCACAAAATACAGAAAATTAAATTGTACCTATCTGAAGATTCTTCTTTTCATGAAGCCTGGTAGAACCAATTCGATGTAGACAAAGATGTTCAATGTCCAGTCTCACAAGTGAAAGGGTTCTAGGTCTAAATTAATTTTAATTAAAATCAACCTAGGCTAGCTTGATTTGATTTTGATCTCAAAAGAGGGTAAATCATAATTCCCTTCTTTAATGAAATAGAGTTGAATGGAGATCACAAAATTAAATAACAAAAGCTATTAAATGAATCTAAAATGAGCCCAATATAGCTTAACAAATGTAGGGACTTATCTCTCAGAGTGATGACTTGATTTTGCTGGCACTACTAGAAAACTGGGTAAAGGCTACGGATAAAATCCATAGCTGAAGACCTATGGCTACGGTTAGAGTCCATAGCATGACCATAGCCATTGGTACCGTAGTCGTAGGTCTTAAAGCTATGGCTACAGATATCATCCGTAGCCATAGAAATAATAGGTACAGATTAAATCCATAGCAATACTTTTCGTAGCTCCAAAGTATATACAACTATGAATTATATCTATAGCTAAAAGTAAAGCGAGAACTGTAGTAACAAGCAGAAATTAGCAACAGCTACAGTTTTCAGATAAAGGGCTACGGTTAATAGCCGTAGCTACTGCCTAATTTTTTAAAAAATTATTATTAAATAAAATATAATAATGACATCTCTTATCATTGCAGTACATGCCCTGATAGATCAATTCATATAAGCTAATATAGATAAATACTTCATGGTTAAATCATTCATTCATTTAATCAAACACAATCATTCATTCATTCATTCGAACACAATCATTCATTCATTCAATCAAATATAATCATTCATTTTAATCTATTCACAAAAATACAATGCCAACATAATAGTTATATGTCTATTTAAAGTTCTCATTGACAACAAGATCCGATGCCTTCTCGCAGCCAAATAGCTTTTCAACAATTGCAAGCAAGAATTCCATGGATGTGCCTCTACTAGTTATCAATTTTCCATCAACTAACACCCTATTCTCAACTTCGCTTTGATCCGAAAGCTTATTTCACATGGCTAGAAATTAGTCTCATCATACAAACATTGTAGTCATATGAAAAAGCTTTGCCCCAAAATTGAAGAAGTAAATTATACAGATAATGGAATGGAAGATGTCTATGTATAAAAAAAAAGGGTTCCTAGCTCAAACCACATGACTCCCCAAAATGTATGTTGTGCCTACCTCCACACAAACTGAAGAACATATTCACCTCTCTGGAACTGACAAGCAGAGCATAACCAATGAAGCATGTTGTGACAAAATAGCAAAGTTGATCCCAATCTGCAATTCCGAAGCTCTAAGTGGAAAGGACTAGCCATGAGAAACTTTCACTGATGGGCTCATTTCAGTTATTTGGGAGATCTCTTCCTAACATTACACCAATAAGAAGTTTTAAATATTAGCAGACTTAATTATCAGAATACTCCAAAACAATGTTATTGACTAATTTACAATTAACCAACACTCATTTATGGAAATAAAATACTCCAAAACAATTTTCCATCATTTACTTTACAGTTCTAAAAACAAGATGCTAGCCCAAAATAAGACATCAACAAAGAAAAGCACATTGTCTTTGACAAGCACTAAGAAAATCAATATGGCATCACAATTGATGCTCCAGCCATCTAGATATGGAAATCCACTTATGCTAAAGTGGAAGTTGGCGTCCTGATCACAGAAGACTAAAAGAAGAAAATGAAGAGATGGTGGGTTCTAAATTGCCATCCAATGTATGAGATTTTGATTCGCCATGTAGGCCTTCATCATCAATTGCCACCAAAGCCTAGGCCTAGGAAGACACACATGCTTTTTAGAGACTCCACTCACACATGAATGTAACCCAATGAATGGTAATAATTACAAAATAGTAGAATAAACTTCCATGGGACTTTGACATTGTCATTTGTCAGTAACAACACCACAGTATTTCACAATTGAAATAAAAGATAATATCTTACCGTCATATCCATTTGTGCCGATTGCTTTTGAAATTATTGAATCAACTTCATTTGCTTTGCAGGTGCCATTTGCTGAAAATAAGTTCTAGATAGTTTAGTCAAGTGCAAGGAAAAAGGAGACAAGAAAAAAACCAGATGAAGTTACAACTTTAGTCCAGATCTTTATGGTAACTGAAGCCTAGACACCATGAACTCAGTTTACCACCATCTTCTGTTGCAGAACATTTGCCAAAAGGATTGTAATTAGCAAATTAATAAAATAGAAATAACAAAATTGTGATTCCCTTGCTCAACATTCGTACTGGGGATATGGATCTATACTGCAGATATATTACTTTCAAGTTAGACATTCCCAACAAGTACATAACACTTGCTAACATGAAAATACAACAATATAAGCTGCATTAGGTTGTAATAAATGCAAATAAGCTCCTAGACTAAACTACTCGAGACATTGAATTTCAACAATGAAAAAGCCATCTGAAAAAAAAAAAAAACACACCTGTCTGAAAGTTTTAAGTCCATGGTAATCTTGAAACGATGCATTTTTTCTAAAACTAGATATCCCAATCCCCTAGTTAGATGCTTCTGGATGCTGTTCCAAATACTCTGTCAAATCAAATGAAACTTGTTCAAAATATAAAACACAACATTTAATCCAAGGCCCAAGATTACAGCTACACATGTACGTACCTTCATAGGGAAATAAAACTCCTTGATTTTAATCAATCATGTTATAGACTATTACAGTGTTTGTGGGAGTTTTGTGCTTTAATTGCTAGTCCCAAGGCCAGATAAAGGAAATAATTTCAAGAGAGTTGTTGAGTCATATAATCATTCTACTTTATAGCAAAGAAAATGGGCTTAGCAGCTATTCATCATCTTACTAGTAGTCTAGTACCAATGTATCCATGACAAGAAAGTGCAAACAACCACCAGATGAATCTACTCCACTCTCCTATGCAAAAAGATGTTATTCCATAATTTTGATGACATGGACAATACTAAAAAGTTTCAACTAGGAAACTCTATTAAAAAAATTTAAATAAATAAAATTTGTGTGATAGATCAGTCCTATCCTTTTTAATTCTCGGCCTGCAAATAGATGGTTAATATGAGAAATAAGGCAATGGTCCACATTCAAAGGAGAAAATCCCAAGTTGGGTGGCTAGAATCTTTCGATCAAGGAGATTTTTGGGGTATGTTCTATCTGCTTTTGGTTGCATCAAAACACTAGTCCTAGTTAGAGGACATGTATGGACTGTAAAGAACATTGCAATTGCACTTGTAAATAAAATTCATTACCTGCTTAAAGACATGCAATGGTTAAAGTATGAGAAAATCATGATGGTGAATGTAGAGATATTATGCTTGCAGTTCTGGGAGGTGCATGTGGCTTGAGTAGCAACATTATAGAACTGTCACATATATTATTGACAAAACCGGATGAATCCTTAAAATCTCAGGTTCTGGATTTTAAAAGAAAATATTAATAGATATAATTACGCATATGAAAAGAATAAAATTATGAAGTTCATGAATATTGCATCCAAACACAACCTAGTAATGGGTTGTGTTTGGATGTGAATCATGCATACCTTTGGGGAGAAAGTATCAGAATGACCAAATAAATATCCAAAGAGCTTCAATACTCCCTCAGAAAAGTTTACTTCATGTAGAGAACTAGACACCTCAGAAACATTTAGGGCATGTCCATTCACACTTTTTCTAATCCACACATGTTAGTTATAGTAGTTCAAAGGCAATGGAAGTTGTCGATAAGTTTTGGGTAGCCTAGTTTTGCATAAATCAACTGAATGGCTTGAATATAAAAGGTACATGTGTACACAACTTACCTGCATAGGGAAACTTTCTATTGGTGAGTCAATACATCAGTTTATTCTTTGGTAATTTCTTTGGGGCTGAAAATTGGCCGGTAGGCTTTCAATTTTCTGCAAACAAGCATGCCAAAATAAGAAACACAACAAGCATCCTTAATGGAATTCTAGTTCTTCATGAGTGCATAAAATGAAATCCCTCTGAAATCTTGAAGAGGCGTGGCCCAGCAAACAACCATGAATAGAATCTTTAGCCAGGCCATCCACCATAGAAATACCTTTTCTGAAGGAATGGGCTATCTTAAAATTTATGACTACTCTCAATCATATGATAGCCTCTACTCTATATGGGCTGGTGTTAAGGATTTGAAATAATAATGGTAATTATTTTGGAATCTGATTCCACAATTTGAAAGCATCCATAGATGTGAAGCTTTCAGGGAGGCAACTTAGCTAGTTGCCCCAAGATCATCAACCCCATTCTCCTGTATGTCCAGCTCAGTCAAATTCCTATAACCCATATCAAATTTCAAGATCTTCGACAAATAGTGTAACTAGTAAAAAAAAATCTTATCGATTGTTTATTGGTTTTCCTAAAACACTTGCTAAGGAGTCAATTGTCCTTGTTTATGCATTGCGTCTTATCGATTCCATTGATGGATCCCTTCTATATTGTATTTCTTTATTTAATATGCCCAATAAAATATTTATGAGAAAAATGCTAATCCATGTGCCAATGTGACATGCTAGTGGAAGCTTGAAGCCATCTTGAGACTCTTGACACTTAATAAATAAGCCCATATAGCACACTGGGATGAAACTGAGGTTATTTATAAGGTGATTCCAAACATGTAGATGCCCTGGCTGAAAAGCATAGCTAGTCCGCTAATCAGGTGGACCAATTGCAACCTCGATGAGTGAAATCAGATGAGATGGTAGCAACAGGTTTTGAGAACCACAACTTCATTGAGATTTTTTTACAACATTAGAAAATTTGAAACCAGCTCTATGATCTTAATCTTAATCTTCATCTAAACACATGCATCTATGATCTTGATTTGAAACTAGCTAAAAAACCAAAGAGTTTTGAAATCTTATCTTAAGGATGGTAAGTAATGTAATGAAAGCACCACTTGATGTTAGCATTGGGATTTCTGTTGGCTGCTTTCATCCTGGGCATGTTTGGATACATGGAATCCATGAGGAAATGGAAATTTTTTCTATTGACAAGATGTGCTGTTTAGTTACATGGATTCAACACTTCAACCATTACTCTTATCCACAGTGAGAATCCTCTTCAAACAAGAAACAATATAAGGATTCCATTTGTTATCCAAACATATCCCCATTTTTTAAAATCTTTTTTTCTAGTACTAGGTAGGCAGGGATTGACCATTTATATTCTCCTTTTCTCTCTCCCTCGTCTATTTAATTTCAATGTGGGTGGGTGGGTGGGTGGGTGGGTGTGTGTGAAGGAAACTAACATCAAACTGCAGGAATTTTACTAGGAGCTTCTTCACCCTTTTTGTGAAGAACATGGGCAGCCCTCCAACACTTTCTTCAGCTTCTCAATAAATAGGCTTGTGTGTTCAAGAAACTAATCATTCCTATGTTTCTCCAAAGCCTGAAATAAGGAGAAAAGAAAATAAAAAATAAAAAATTTTCAAAGGTAGTTAAAAAATAAAATATGTTATTACTATTGAAAATAGAGAGAAAAGTATGCATGTCCTAGCTCTAAAATTCAGCAACTCCACAAGATATCTAACCATCACAAAAACACCAAGCCTCTCCTACTATACAACTAAAGACATGAAAAGGGGAAAAAATACAGGGTAGAGTAAGAAGACCCAATATGTAACACCCTATACTTTCTAGTACTCAGGTGTTACCTTGTAACCAAACTTAGTATAAATACAAATCTAAACTATCTGAACAGTTACCTACACTATAGCCTAAATTGACCATTAAGAGTAATCTCCATCCAAAGATTTTCACCACCTGATTATTAATTTGGGAGATCCAATGTAAATCTTTATCTCAGTAGTTACAAAGTCTTGCGAGCCACTCATATAGCAAATTTTAAGGTTATCAGATCGTTACCTTGGAATAAGAGAAGATCTAAATGATAAAATAAAAACTAAGTGGTAGGTTGGGACTTATAGGTTAATGACGTAGGTTATTCGTATCGTCACATCCAACCGTTAATCCGAAATAAAATAAAATAAGTATAATAAATAAATAAGTAGAATGAACCATCCATTGTCAATAACGAACTTCTATTCATCAAACCGCTATTCACTAGGCCACAATAACTAAGATTTTATAATCCACATCGAACGCTCGAAGTAAACCTGGTGATCAGTTACAAAGTCTAATCAAACTAGAAAATCCTATTGTCGATAGCCTATCCATTCAACCATTATATCACTTAACACCACCATTTAAAATCCCGAATTTCATACTATAGGTACTCTAGAATGAACACAATCATCAGGAAATTGGTGGCATAGACCACTTAATACATCGATTGTTAGGCTCGTGTCACTCGATATAGAAATCCAGCATTGACCAATATAATCAAATTATTAGACCATTGAATCCACCACTAATTATCCTTTAATCAAATGCCAAAAAAAAACCCTACACTTTAGTGTAATTAGAACAACTCTGACGGTAAAAAAAAAGAAGCTTAAATCACGTTGTGAGATCCACCTGAACCTTGGATTTGCCTCATCTTTGGTCAACGGCCTCGTTTGAGATTTCTAAAGAGAAAGAACGACATGGATCACGCTGATCATCATGTGGGCCCCATTTATATCCACGCGTGTACACAGAAACATGTACACCCGTCGAACTCAGAATCAAATGTTGGGTCAAATAGAGTTTTACCCGATGAAAACTTAAAAATCAAGAAATCCACCAATTTTCTCGCCGCGCGCGTGTTCGAAAATGGTCGTCCGTCTTTTATCACGAATCAGCCCACCTCCAAGTGTCGTATCCAAAATCCAAACCATCCATCGTGATCCGTAGAGTCCACCGACCGTAACCACGTCCAATATATATGTGGTAATGGTCGCGCACGTGCAGAATGATCCACCCTGATCGGCAATGCAAATACTCTCGCTGCGTGTTGATATCCACATCGCTCAGATCCACGTCAAAGGCACCTCGTTGGTAAGTCCGTTAGCTCAGAATACTCGGAGCTCTCCCACGCATTACGCCATAGTCCTAGTCACACCTACGATTTTTGAAATAAGCTACCTATTCGGCAAAAGACGGAAGGAATAAATGCTATTTTTAGCAAAATCCAATCTCAGTCACTCCTCAACTCCTAGAAGGTTCGCTCGAGTGATCTGAGGCGTTAAAAATAGGGCAACTAGATATTTCTCCTAACAGCCGAGATTATGACGAGAAGTTAAAACAGCACAACGGTTTTTGGCTGCTGCAAGTCTTCCTAATCAACGACTCTCCTTGCACCATAAGGTGGACCCCATGTTACTATATAGACATATCAGGACCATCCAAACGGTCCTGACCTTAGGATTAGCCACTCAGTTGAAAGTTACCATTTTTGTCAGTCCATCTTCCTCAAACAGACTAAGAGACCCATTTTTCATAATAATAACCATCAATCAGATCCAAGCTGCTCATCGTGTGGCCCAACCCATTTAAGGTCCATCAGAAATAATTTCAGGGACCCATACACGCAACCTGAAGAATAGGAGAATACCAATGTTGAGTTTCTCTTGGCAGCTACATGTTAACATCACGCTAATCACTAGGATTAGCTGTGGATCGTTCTAGAAATAGAAATGCCTATAAAAGGCTGGGAATTAGGGCGTCTCTCGAGGAAAAACCTAAAGAAAGAAAAGAGAAAGAGATAGAGAGAGAGAGAGAATTCGTGAGGGAGAGTGAGCGCCGCTGGGTGAGTTGCAGGCCTGGTAGACTCGACTCAGCTAAGTCGACAATTCTGAGAGAACACTGAGAGAGAAGAGGGAGAATAAAAAAGGGAAAGTAAGGATTCTGGGTGAGATCTGTGAAGGAGTGGTTGCTAGAACCCGTTTTCAGCAACTGTTTCAACTCGTACCAAGTCTACTGAGTTCACCCTCCAACCACCATCCCACAGCTTCCTCTGCTATGGTGTCGATCATCCCAAATCATCTGTCAGCATCCACACAACACCCTGGTCAGGTAACCTCAGCCATTTTTCCTCTATTATTGTCGAATTTCTCCCACACGTCTAACTGTGCTCACAGTCGCAGCAACTCGGTCACGAGTTGAGTGACTCAGGTTCATTTTTGCGAGGAAAACTCCAATTTAGCTGGACTTGAGTAGCAGACCCTTACAGTGGTTCAAGGTCCAAACTTTAGCAGTCTAGAATCGCCCAGTTATGGGCTGACTTGGCCAATTCTCCTACTGAGTCAAGTCTACATTTGGTAGCAGACTGACTCGACTAATCCCTCAACTGAGTCAAGTTGACTCCTATATCAGAACCACTTAAGTTGGAAGTAGAAGTTGTTAGATCTAATAAATTATTAATTTAACCTTATAATAGTAGATATGATGACAATTAACTCAACTAGTTGTTAGTTGAAAACCCAACTGAGTCAACTCAGTACTGACTCATTGAGATTCAATAATATCTCACTCAGGGGTTGTTTACAATTAATACACTTGAAAGACGCCTTCCTTCAATCAATTTCAAAGTAGGAGCTCATAGACTCGCCTCATAAGAAGACTCAGATCAAGAGAAACCCTCAATCAAGGTGAGGAGCATCCCCTGTAGCTTCTTCCCTTCACTGATTTCTATGTGGATTAAATCTTTAATGTGTAGAATTTTAGAAAATTATTAATTCCTAGCTATCTTGAATTTTATGAAATAATTGTATTAATGCCACATTTCCTTATAATTATGTGTATGATGTATTGTCTTACAAACTCCATGTCCCATTTATAATTGTTTTCTTATGCTGAGAAAAGGAGGCTTTCACATTAGATCATCCATGAATTGTAAGACATTTCCTTCATGATTGTCTATATTCTTTAATCTCTAGTTTAGTTGGCATAATCTTGTGAATAGTTCTTATAATATGGAAAAAGAGAATGTGGTTACATGTAGTGTACTTATGGATGAACTCTTAGTATGCCCTCCTTTGAAATAATGTGACCTCACTTGGGAATTTACATGATACTTAATATGCCCTCCTTTGAATGTAAATAAGTTATGGAAGTCATAATGGAACACATAGTTGGATATTTCCTATTGAAAGTTGGTGATCTTTCCAATTCCATCAAAAGTAATGTACATATGTTTCATGGTGCATAACATCCACGCATGACATGTGAGCTTTTCTGAGTGTGTATCATAAGTCACATCTTGTTGGGTTGTGTCAGGTTCCATTACCTAAGTCCAACCATCGAGTTTGTGCACTTGTACACTTTGGGCTGCTCTTTCTTTACATGAGGCTTTTTTGGGATTTTATACCTCCTCAGGCGTACACCGAGTATTTTTTCAGGAGGTCGTCCTTGGGCGCACTCACCTTCATGGCCTTTTCCAGGTAGTTGATCTACCGAGGGCGGTCTATATGGTCTTTTTCAGGTAGTCTACTACCGCGGGTGACCCTTTATTTTGACAGCTGGATGTGCATCCCCAGATTTATGACTTGAACATACATTCATACATTCATGCAAACGCATTGCTAGTTGTATTACCCTATGAATTATATATGAATTGTTAACCCACTTTGGAATGATGTGTCATGGTTGAATCTATAAGGGAAATTTCCACTGAGTTTTCACTCACCCATCGTGCAGTTGCACCAAATAAACGCAGGTATGATGAACGAGTGGAGACCCTATGGCAAGATTCCAAGGACGGCTGTGTAGGAGTGTGGCAAAGAAGAACTCTATGACATTACATTTGAGTCGTTGGAGCTCGACTGATGATTTAAGATTCACTTGCTTTCATATTCCAGATTTTTTATCTTGCTTGAGTTGTAATAAAATTTTCCCCTATTGTGGGATTTCATTCTGCTTCCATTTGCATGTATTAAACTCCCTTTTTATTATTTTGAATATTTTAGTTTACATGGTAATTGTCTTATTTTATGTTATGAGGATTGCCTCTAATTAGATGTAATGTTAGTCAACTCCATAACGTAATACTCGGGTTCTCATACTCGCGTGACTATCCTTGGGTTTCGAGAATTAGGGTGTTACACAATACAATTTGGGCCACCACATCCAACCAGCATAGTCTCAATCAGACAAGCTAAACTGAGAACAATAGGAGGATTTCAAATCCAAGGGTTTCAAACCTATGGCCCAAAGCATTATGAGTAAAGTCTGTGGGCATACATTTGTTTCAACCATTTAATGGTGAGGCATTTTATCTAAAACACATACATAGGGGATTGAATATGATCCAATAGGGGATTGAACTCCCCAAACCAAATATTCATAGGGGCCACAAAAACCTTAAGAAGGTTACAGTGGTTGCCATTTCCATCCTGACTGTCCCTCGGGGTGTGGCTCGATTTATGCTCAATGTCATAAGCATCAGCACAAACCCCGGATCTCTGAACCCCCTCAAACCCCAAATCTAATTTCGCAAAAAAAAAAGAGACAGAAATATGAATATTCAAAAGAGAAAAAACAAGATAATCCATCTTACATACCTAAAATAGACACAAATTATGGCATGAGAGAGGGGAGTCTTCTTGAGATCGAGAGAGAGGGGATGCTTAGGGAGAGAAGAAGGGTTCGTGACAGGGGACTATTTATGAGGGAGGGTTTGAGAGAGAGAGAGAGAGAGAGAGAGAGAGAGAGAGAGAGAGAGAGAGAGAAGGGACATGCAGATTTGGGTTTTTTTCCCTGGAGTGGAGGGAGAGAGAAATTTTAAAAAATTTGTTTGAGGGGGAAGGAAAAAAAGGGCAGCACGTGGGCTGAGTTTCTACATTTTGCCTACTGTGGTTTTCGACCGTAGCTAAAAGCACTCTAGCCATAGCCGTTATGTTATCCTTCACAGCCCCTCCACGTACACATGTTTCTGGACGGACAGTCTTGTCAGGGGCTTTGTGGGGTCCATCATGATGCATTTGATATATCCACTCCGTCCATTAGTTTTGTAATTTTTTTATAGAGAATGACCCAAAAGTTTAGAAAAATTGAAGGTCCAATTGAACCTTTGATCTACTTCCTTTTTTGAACTCTTGCCCTAAAATGATCTTTCAAAATGGATAGACGTATTAAATGGAGCATACACATTTTAATGGGCCCTGTAGAGTTCCTTATGGGGCTGTCACATGTTGTGGGTATGTTTGGTGGCATTAACTTTTAGTTACGATTTTCTTACTTTTTAAACCATAGCAATAGAGCTACGGTTTATATCTGTATCTAAAAACTAGCATGGTTCGTAGCCTTTAGTCATTTTTTTTTTGGTAGTGTTGGAATGAATGAAAAACTCTGAAATTTGTCCTCTACTTATAGGTGAAAATAATGTTCTCTCGACTGGTCTAAGGGTCGGTTCGACTGGTTAAAGGACCAACCAAATTATAAAATTTCTGGTGTGATAAGATAAGATCGTTACTCGACTGGTCGAGTGGCCTGCTCGACTGGTCGAGCAATGCACTCAACTGGTTGAGTGGGACTAAAAAACCTTACTAGACTTTAAGTCAAGCCTACACGACTGGTCGAGCATTGTTCACTCGATTAGTCGAGTAGTCTCCACAACTGGTCGAGGGTCCAACAAAAATTTCTGAAAATTTACAATAGATCTTGAACTAGTCAAAAAACTCTTTGACTGGACGAGCAAGAGCTTGCACTAGTCGAACAAAGACTAGGACTAGTCGAGGAAGTGACCTATAAACTTATGAAATGACCCACGTAAAATATACAATGAATATGACTCATCCTATGGTCAATCTAGGGTCATCCATACCTTGTTTGTGAGTTTGAACAATTGAAATATCATTCACTCTGCTAACTCATTCACTTGAAGTACTTGAAGCTTATCTTCATAACTTAAACTTGAATTTGAGCTAGGGCTTGAGTTCTTGAGTCTTTAAAGTATAGAACTTAAAGATTAAACTTGAACTTGAGCTTTGACCTTGTACTTGTACTTGAGCTTGAAATCTTAAACTTTGACAACGTTCTTCAACTTGAATACATGGAAAAGTTTGATGAAGACGTGAAAATTTTAAAATGCCAAACACATGATACAGATTCTAAATGATTTAGCACAACAAAATTTGACAACTTTGGGTGCTAGATTTACAATATAGAATTTACATCCATCACCAAAGAATTCCTTTCTATTATTAGCTACATATGTGTAAGAATTCCATGCCACAATCTGGTCATCTTTGGGGTCTTCCTCAAAATTATTTCCTTGAGAGGATTGTGCCCCTCTGAGAGAGCTTTCTGGGTCGATTTTGGAGAGATGGATCGAGAGGGAAAGCAAGGATGGTTGAATATGGAGTTCAGTTGCTTGAGAGGAATGGCTACTGGACTAAGGAAATTGATCTTGTTGGAGAATTGATGGATTTGGAGGGAAGGATATAAGAAAATGACCCTTAGCCAGTGATGGAGTGTGAGCAGCCTTGGCAGTAGGTTTAGGACTAGACAATATGTTTGATAGAGGATATCAGGGAGGTTGGCTAGGTTGACTGTTGAAAGGTTGGCTGGGAAGGTGGCAATTTGACAGACAACTAATGAGTGTTCTAAGCAGACCTGGTTTGGTTGATCCTAGGGGGTGGCAGTGAAGAGAGCATGCTTGGGAGAGATTGGGTGTCTAAAAAAGGTTCTGATCGTAGGCTTTAGGTGCATAAATAATAAACTTTCTTGATTGTATGACTCTCACGAAGGATACGCCTTCAAAAAGGAAGGCAGTTTGCCAATGATGGAGCAACTATTAATTGCCGGAACAATCAAGTTACCCCAGTCCAAGCACCTAGAAGAAGCTAAGATGATGAAAGAGAGGAAGTACTACCTCTATCATTGCCTTTTGAATCATCTCACAAAAGATTTCTTTACACTAAAAAATATACTATAGAAAATGATAAAACAGGACGAGATAGTAATAAAAAAGGGCGAAGAACGAGACAAGAAAGCAACCATAAACATGGTGTTTGTAAGGGATATGAATCACCCACATCCAATTCATGATAATCGAGACGATCAATGTTAAGCCATCACTGAAATCAATAGAATTCTTGTTAGAAAGTGAGCATAAAAGAAGAAAGATAATTATTTCTTTACAAAAACAAGACCTTACGATAACACAAATGAGAATATCAAGAATATTACAAGGAGAAAACTCTTCATGTAATAATGAAAGTCGAAAGGAAAAACAAAGATCCATTATCTCAATGAAGACACCTACCATATATCCATCAAGAATCTGGAAAGATAAAGGGAAAACTGTCACAACTAGAGAATTGCTATCTGTAATATCTCCTGCAGTAAACTTCACCATGAAACCTTGTTACTGCTTACAATTACCTGAATTATCCTCCGAAGAAGTCAGTTTGAATGACTTAGGAAAAAAATGAACCAATCAGAAAATTCATTAATCAATGGAGACCCTATGGGCATCATGCCCACAACTTATAAAAGAAGAAGAACAAGACATGTGTGAAATGCATTAAACCAGAGGTCACGTTTGGCCTTATTGAACCAAACATACAGACTTTTCAGGACTTGTTACAAAGGCTTGCAACATATAAAAGATCAGTGGGAAAGTATGCATTCCCATATAAAGCCACAATTTCAGAATTCTAAAGGAACATTGACCAATGCTACTTAAGAAGAAGGGAAAAGGAGGAATTATCAAAACAGATGCAGAAATTATAGTGGAGAAAGTAGAAATGATTCCGCAGTTATGGATGTAAAAGACCTGAACAATATAAAGATTGTGAGAAATATTGTAACACCCCGGATTTTTTTCCAACCTGGAATTAGACATCCTTAGGCAATGGGTCAACCATTTCACTCTCAATGATCAATCCCAAGGTCAAAAAATTGAATTTTTCCCTGTTTCCTTCAAAATCTCACCCTTCACCACCTCATTCTTCAAATTTCTCTAAGTACTTCCATATTAGACACAAATCCTCAAGTCTAAATAGTAAAGACTACTAATCCTAAGGTCTTCATGATGAAGAACCTAGAAACACTAATAGGATCGTAGTTTCGCCAATAGGCGAAGTCTACACAACTCGTTCGTTTCGATCGAGTCCATAATACATCTCAGGTCGTGTGAGGTGACCTAAGTAGCCAGTAGGTTGTTAGGAGGCGGGTTTGTGATGATCCTAGGAGAATTCCAAACTCTAAAATGTGAATCCTTAGGCTGTGGAGCAACCACAACCCTTACATTCAATCGGTAGGGCTTAAAAACCCCGTTTCACTCAATTCCTTTAAAATCCTTCCTCTCACCACTCCATTATTCAATTATTTCTCAGTATTTTCATGTTGGACATTGATCCTAATGTGAAAATGACATAAAATCATACTTAGACAAAATTTTACAATGAATAGTAAAAATATGTGAAAATTGGCCTTTTGGCCATTCCAACTTTGAAAAATTTTGTAACTGATGGGTTAGTTGGATGGATTGGATCCTCCTACCCCAAAATCATATGTTACATAGCCTATAAGTTCATTTCGATTTACAGAATGACCCCAGAACACCCCAAATAGAGTTTTGGACCTCTCTAGGCCAAACCACAATGAACCAAGGTTCGCCCCAACTTTTTTGGGACCCTGGGGGCAGAGGGAACCCAGCCCATATGGATACCATCACCGGTTTTAGATTTCATCGGCAATGCCATCCCTGATTCCGTGATGCATCGCCGGTGAAAATCACCGGTTGGGTCCATCCTTTGGGCTGGAGGTGTTTGGGGTGTTTTATAGCCCCCTGGTATGCGGGCCGAACCTTGAAACCCCCCAAAAGAAGTACTTCCTTCACAAAGTGACCCTCCAAGCTCTCCTTTCGTTCCAAACGTCTGATTTTTGGTAAAAATCACCCCTCCAAACTCTTCCTTCTTTCATTTTCAAATACCCTCACTCCACCCTTCGAATATCATCTCAAACAGAGATCATTATAGGCTACTTCCTTTAGAAATATAATGAGAATCACCTAGCGCTGCACTAGACGACCTGTGAAATTCGTACCAATTACTTTCAATATGATCTTCTAGAGCCAAAATGTATAGGATAGGTGATGCTACGATACCGTAAAGCCTGGGATCAAACTCTATTCCCGATTGCTCTCTGGAGCACCTTGAAAACTTTGTATCGGCTCTGGACTGCACATCGGAAGTCCAATTATCCTGAACTTAGACAATCCTGACCGCCTAGTTGGACTTGACGTTCATCTTGAAAATCAAGTCCAACTAATGTCCTGACGCTATTTTACTAGGTTCGGAGTGAAGAGAGTGAGAAAGGGGTTAGATTTGGAAATTTTAATTCAAATCTGGCACGTGACTTTGCGTGTTATTATTAAGCATTCTGACTGTCAAAATTCAGCCAAATTACACCCTCGAATCAGGAAAAATTTCTCTTTCATATCATGAGACTTGTAGACCTGATCTAGGTGCGATAACCGCTGAACTGAAAATGGACCGCCACGTGCGATCTACGAACTCTACCAGACTGAAAACTGGGTGTGAGCAACATCCAGTGACCATGAGCTTAAGTCCGACCGCGTTTGGCCAGGGGACCTCCCGAAATGGTCTTTTGGATCAAAAGAGTCCCGATTTGGATATAACTTAAGTATACCTTGACTTGGAGTCTGTTTTGGACATGTTTGGGCTTATAAAAGGGCTTAAAACCCTCTCATATCTCTCCCATCCGAATTGGGAATAAGCCCTAGATTGAGAGAGAGTGAGAGATTTTGAGAGTGTGGTGAGAGAGATTTTCCTGCCACCTGCTGCTGCTACTGCACGTGCTTAAGCGACGTATTCCAATCACTTTGTTGGTGATTCCGACGCTTTTCTAGGTAAGGAAAACCCTGTCCACTTGTTGATTTAGCATTCCGTCAAATCAAATAGAAAAGTAGTTGATATAACTTGTGAAATAGGTTGCCTGTTCGTCGTAAACGAAGCGTATACGCTCCATTCGAAACGATACACCTCTAGGGTAAAAGGTGTGGATTTTAGACGCTTTGATTGGCTGATTTCAACGCTTTCAATGTTGTTTAATAGTAGATTATCGACAGCAACGCCATTTGACATGTACAACATGCTGTCCGTTTTTCGTTTCATAAGCAGATGAAAAATATGAGATTTAGGGCATTTTAGTCATTTGTAGGAAATACTGTAAATATCTATATTTTGCTAAAATGATTGACATGGCTTTTTGTCGCATTAGGATACTAAGAATGCGTGCATAATCTGTTTGGCGAAGAGATTCGCCCAAATGCGCACTTTGAGTCGACATACACTACGTAGACTTAAGTGTGTGGACTAAGTGTTTGTATAAATGTTTGTATTAGTATGTATTGAATTAAATGGTGTTGTGAATTAGTTTGAGATTAAATTCTCAAATAATATGCTGATGTAAATGATTTTCTTCATGTTGGCTATATGTATGATTTCATTATATGTATGAAATGCATGTGTTAGATGATTTACTTAAGTTGTATATTATAACATGTGTTAACAAGCTCACATTATTGTAATGCATCTCCATTACTCTTATATGATTGATGAAGTGGATTCACAAATGTTTGGGGTTATGCTTTAGTCCAGGCAGTCGGTAAGGGATTGAATTAGTGGTGGGCTTCTATTTGTCACAAAGGACGCGTCGATGAACGCGAGTCGTGTTTTGAGTTGGCGGCAGTGGTTAGGCCACACGAAGTGTTTTATGCACTTCATGTCGTTCAACTTGAGATGCGCTCGTACTAGTCGAGCCCGTCAAGTAACCCGACTGGCGATTGTATGTTCACCATGTATGAGTCATAACTGCTTGAACCTAGGGTACTGAACTTACCATTGGAAACCCTGTTAACCATGATACCTTGATCCATAAAGACTCATGAGCCGAGCTTGGTGGTATGGGACACCGTGGTCGAGCTTTCGACCTACGCTGGGGCCACAAACCTCCCCGTAGTGACCAATGAGCACCCAGACTCGTGAACAGATTATGGTGGTTTGGGACACTATATTCTTGCTGTCGGCCTACACTGATAAGGTGATGGGGGAGCGGTGCAACGAGTGCGAGCAACACCCCTGACAGCCCTTTGTAGTGACCGCGAGTGTATTCTGAGTCTACGGGAGGCGACGACCCTTCCGTAGCAATAAGAGTACAGTAGGCCTGTATTGATAAGGTGATGGGGGAGCGGTGCAACGAGTGCGAGCAACATCCCTAGCAGCCCTTGCAGCGACCTACCAAATATAATATCGTATGTGATTTCTAGGAGTGACGACCCTAGACAGGATCCGTGTTGGGATTGATATAAGCAAAGTACCTTAGTTTCCCAATACTGTTGTGTGAAAAGGAATAATAATAACTTGGTAATCATATCCACATCACATTGCATGTGCCTGGAAGATGTGGAGCATTGAGCGGTATGAAAGCATGCCGCGGAGCAGATGGTGCCGTATGAGGGAGAATGTCGGTGAGGGCATCTATGTCATGTCATATTGTATTAACAACAGTATTTAGGAATGGTTGATTAATTGCTTTATTATTATCGCATGATTGATTTGAGAACATGTTAATCTTTGATCTATTATTCCACTGAGTTGATCACTCACTCTCACGTTACGGGATGGTGTTTCAAACACCCACCAGTCCCTATTTTAGTTGCAGATGATGGCGCTGCTTATGAAGCGGAGCCGGACTTGATGATGATGAGGAGGATCCCTCCTTTATGTGTATTCTGATCGACGAGATTACAGGGAGGTTGATTAGACACCATCACTCTTGTCATTTTATATTGTTAGAGCACTCATGTATATTCTTTTTGTTTACTTTTGGAGTATACATGTATGTATTTAACCTGGTAACATGTTCACACTCTGGAGACATACAACAGTTTATATATGTTATACATACTATCACAGTCTTCCGCTTGTTAATTTAACTGTCTCTAGAGTATGAAATGTTGTTTTGGCTTAGTCTCAATCTTGTTTAATTTCAATCTACAGACAACATGCATTTATCATTATTTATGTTGCATAAGTGACGTTCTGGAACTCGGGAGTTGGGTTTATACACGATCCCCGATTTTCGGGGTGTTACAAATATACATTTGAAGAGGATATAAAGACTGTGAGAAATACACATCGAAAATACAAGCTTGATGACATCGAAAAAGTGCCCAATATGTCCAACAACCAAACTCAAACTTCAAGAGACATCAAACCTATTTCTATGATGAAAAATAGGCACTCAAAGTTCCAACAAGCTCAAAAGGAAAATCTAAAAAATGCTCGATGACTCGAACTGTTTTCAATGACATCGAATTTTAAAAATCGATGACATCGAACTTGACTACAATGACATCAAAAAATGGACTAAGATTTTCAGACAGTTTTCAGAGAAAATGATTTAAAACTTCGATGATATCAAGCTGCATTTGATGACATCGAAATCCAAACTTTGATGACATTGAAGAATATTAGATGACATTGAATAAGTGAACCAAATTTTCTAGCAAGCTTTAATGGCATAGAAGGCCACTCAATAACATCGAGCAGAACTGTCTAGCACTCATATGAAAATTTTAATGAAGGAATTCAATAACATCGAAGGAAACTTCGATGACATCAAATCCTGACAGATTTTTTATCATTTTTATAGTTGGGATTTTTTCTTATAAATTTGGGGGCTTGTTTCTTTGGCTCTCAAGTGAGAAAAAGAAAGATATTTGAGAGAGTTATTACTAGAAGAAAACCACCTACCCTCTTAAATCCCTTTTTCTCATGAGAATTCATCTTTCAATCCTATCTTAAATGCTATCATTGAAAATCAATACATTGGATTGAAAAATGAACTCCATCATTCAAGGATCTTCTAACAACTCATTTTTTGGTAAATCATTGAGCTGGGATCTTTTAAATGCCTAATCTTGAAGAATCTCATCTAAACTTAATGACCCACATTTAATAGATAATATTCACCAACACGTTGACCCAACATTTGACGAATTTCATTGGAGCATCTAGAGCTATTGCGAATCAAGGAAGCTAAAGACTCTTCATTACAAGGAAGATCATTAGCATTATGCTAATAAGGAGCTCACTCACTTACAAATAAGTATCCTGAGTCTATTATGTTTGAAGCCCTCTCCTTGTGTAGGATTGGGATTCAGAGTTTGGGTTGTCAAACTCATTAAGACCTTTCATAGGCCTTCGACGGGAGAATACATGTAGTTTCCTTGTGTAGGGCCTACTACCTTGTGTAGCTATTATAGGTTGCCTTGTGTAGGCCATAGAAATTGCCTTATATAGGCATTACCTTATGTAGGCATAGAGTTGTCTTGTGTAGGCATTATGAGTTGCCTTATATAGGCACATAGGGATGTCTTGTGTATGCTCCTTAGTTAACCTTGTGTAGGTTGAAGAGGTTGATGGTTAACCTCATTTAAAACCATTGCATAGTGAAATTCATGACACTCTAGGAGAGAGTGCATCTGTCGTGAGTGGAGTAGTCACATAGCCGAACCATTATATATCGTTGCCTTTGGATGAATGCTTGTTCATGTGTTTTTGTTATTGGATGCTATGTTTAGATTATGCACATTATATGTTTAAGAAAATGTTATTAAGATATATTTCACTATGTCAGTTTTTTTTTTATCCATTAATATTGCTTGTTATTTTTTAAGAATGTAATATTTATATTAAGTAGGATTAATAATTTTGAAAAGTCCTATACACCCCATTCTAGGACACTTGAACATAATTTTGTATTTCAATTAGTGGTTTAGCTGTAATTTCACACCTCGCCTTCAACCGTCACGATCATGATACCTCTTGTATAACACAACTTGCAACCAATTGATAAAGGGATAAGTCTTTCGTTTGGGCCTTGTTTTCCCGGATCAACATAGCTTGAACTATACTATTTGGATTCTTCTTTACAAAAATACCAGTCAGTCGTCCATGCTTATTCCTTTCAGTGAACCTGATGGGCCCTATTTCCTTGTCATAATAATAAGCTTCGTTTGCATTCGATGTGGCTAAAAAAGGCTTATTATCGGCCAAGACAAGCTCAACCCTATTCTGATTCCAAAAGATGACAAACTGATGGAGAGAGGAGGGAATACATGCAAATGAATGGATCTAATCTCTCCCTAATAAGGCATTGTAACTTAGCAAAGTGTCAACTACAAAGAACGGGTCTAAAACGGTTTTAGTGCCTACTGTAACGTTAACCAGTAAAACACCATGTCTATTGGTAACATGGCCAACAAAATTACTGATAGTCACTTCAGACAAGATTAAATCAACTGCAATTTTCCCTATCTTGGCCATCATTCTCTTTGGTAACAAATTTGTTGCGGCCCCGTTGTCCATTAAGATTCTAGTATAGGACATCCATCTAAATGGGCTGAAATGTACAATGACTTGAGGTGCTATGTCATGTTAGTAGTGGGTCTATCGATAATTACTCTATCGGTAGTACCATCGGTTGTTACAGTGACATTGTCGGCATGCAATTCCTTGCCTTATTTCCCTTCATCATAATGGAAAGAAGCATGTTGAATAATAACTGAAGAAGCATGTTTTTTCACATCTCCAGGCGTTGTGTTTGGCAGAGTTTCTCATTCTTGAAAGTCGGACAATAAAGTGAGTACCATTTTGCAATGAAATTCCTTTGGTGACAATAAACCAAACACAATACTATTACTAAAACCTTACCCCCTAGTGTATCAAATTCGATCTCATCAATCTAACTAGGGCTCTATTCCCTGTGGGGTCAATTGGAGAATTGGTCATTACATCCCTTAACCTATCCGCAGTGGGCGTGAATTCACTAGGAAACCATTCTTCTATGGGGAGTCAATCCTCACTGAAATAATCTGACAAGTTGCTGGTATTGTCTTCTTCTTTAAAATCGACTGCCATCTCGGTGTTTTTGAGAGTAGCTTTCCTCTCCCGATTAGTAGGTAAAGCAATAGCTTTGACTGTATTCACTGCTACCTATTTTCTTTCTCTTCTCATTGCGGCCCTATTTCTCTAGTAATGACGTTTATGAGTTTAGGTCAGATTCTCCTATACCATCGAGAACTTTGGATGTGTAAGTCATTTCCATACTCCTCGTGTAGTGGAGGATTTGAACATCCTAGTCGAGGGTTGTCCCCAATGCGATTGGCGATCAGACGTTGTCTGGCTCGACCGCTTACGATCTTGACTGCTGTCGGGATTGTAATTTTTTGGTCCTAGACGATCTCTAGATCACCAAGGGATCTCTTGGACACAATAGTCACATAATTGATGATTCCTCTATTTACATACGTCCTGATATTGGGATG
This sequence comes from Magnolia kwangsiensis, assembly GCA_037074715.1. NCBI lineage: Eukaryota > Viridiplantae > Streptophyta > Magnoliopsida > Magnoliales > Magnoliaceae > Magnolia > Magnolia kwangsiensis. Next base: position 88,578,159 of record CM073580.1, read on the forward strand.
CCCACTGCTGTTTGGGAGCATATCAACCGTTTATTCTATGAGGACTTCTTAAACCGAGTTCAATTTTCGATCAAGGTCAATCCCACAAGTCGGCCGTGACAATGTGTATCTCCATGCTGGTTGGGAATGGATCGATATCAATTAGCATGGATTTTTTTTCCTTTTCTGAAAATTTTAATAAAAGGTATATACTTTCTGGGTCTTCTAGGTTGCTGGGATATCTGATTCCGCTTTGAACAATGCCAAACAACATAATGGTTTCTTAGCTACCACTTTGGCGATTACAATTTCATAATTAGGATTGTTATAATACATTCCTATTGATGAATTTCCATGCCTAGCCCCTTCCTGAAGCAATTCTTTATATCGAGAGACCTTCTTGGTGAGGTCGTATAAATCAGCAAACACAATGCTTATGAACTTTTTTATGGAGTTTGTATTCCAATTCGTCATGTGCAAGTTGTACGAATCCATCCTTGGTCATGACCACCTCACAACGGCTCTTTGCCCACTTGAACCTCATAATATAACTTTCACAAGATTCACTAGGCAACTACCAGAATTGTACGAGGTCGGCCATAATTATGTCCCTATTATTGGAGAAAAATGGAGCATGGAATCTTTCCTCCAATTCTTTCCATCTATGTATTGAATCTAACGATAAATTGAAATACCACATAAAGGTTGTAACGGTTAATGAGTGACTGAATAACTATAATTTATAATAATTATTATTAGTTAGTTTGCTACATTGCATAGTGAACTAGCTGACATGTTCGATAGTTGATTGACTGTGTTCTCCTAAGAATAAGGCGAAATTCGATCCACCCATTCTGGGTATAGTTCATGGTATATAGGAATAGCAACGCAACCTAACACTTGGCCCGTAACTTCTTGCATGAGTTGCATTATCTGGTCACAATCAATCTATGGAGGTTCCATTGCCGACAGATGATACGAACCAAGTCTATTAACATTCTCTTGAAACCTAGGACCTTACGGCAAGTAGAACCCCACTGGTGTCCTTGAATTCTATTTTCAAAATTCCTAACCTCTTGTTCAAGTCACCTAACCTTAGCAGAAAGTAGCACATTCTTGACCTCTGGGGGAGAAATAGGTGGTTATTATGCTGCAACAATGGTATCGGTGGGAAGGGGGCGATATTATCGACCAAACTACCATTATTTTACTGTGTAGGTTGTGTTAGTTCTATTACAATGGCTAACAATCGTTGCATGTGTCACGTCCTGAACTTGGAAACCAGGCTCATAAAATTCTCGATCGCCGAATCCGGGGCCGACAGCCTCCCTAGTACCCCATTCTCGGCTCTCGGCACCTATACACCACGTTACAATCCTGGGATGCTATAAGGAGGATTTCTAATCATCAATTTGATTTGTAATGAGCATAACCATACGCATAACCCATGAACAATAATCATAAGAACACCACCACAAAATCCACTATGAACAAAAGCTTTGAGTACAATGCGTATAAAGGGAAATACAAGGTGATGATAATAAAAAAAACTTTAAAAGCTTGACTACACGCTCCAACTGCGATGAAGGTACGGCTGCATCCCGGCATCACCTACACGCATCGATCGTGCATAAGCTTATATAAATCTTAGAGGGTGGTGTAAGTGTGTGTGCAATAATAGCGTGCTCATAATGCAAGGTCAGAGTAATGTGAAATAATGATGATGAGTACATGATGCAAATCAGTCATACCAAGGCTATGTAGTACAGGATATGAATGCTATCGGTCATATCAAGACCATGTGATACGAGATGTAACTCAAGCATGCCAATTCAAATCCACATATCAGTATAGCTCATCAATATCAATACAGTTCTCATTCTGGATAATCACCGGGGTCTAGTACACTCTAAATGGCACTGCCACTCTGTCAGCCGCGCAGTCCAAGTGAGCACAAGAAACCTCACTATTTGCTTGGCCAATAGTTTTCCAATACCTATCCGACATGTCGATAGCAGATCCATTGATGAACTGGTCACACTCAGCCTAGTAATGCCCCCTACGCTTGGACAGCTAAGGCCACACCCCTTTCCAACCGACCATGACATAGTGGGAGACGTGGCCTCCTGGTATTTGGCCCTCTTGCGCTTATGAATCCACTCAGTCTCGACGTTAGAGTTATCCTCTGGTACCATCGGGTTTAGAGATTTTCACCTAGGGACATCTATTGCACCCGGATGATAAAAATGGTTTTTTCGATATCTAATCCAGCCACTCATGATGTGTCTGTGGAGGCTATGGCACTGATATCGTTAGGGCATCTAATAATCACAATCACACAAATGCAAGTACATGAATCACACTACCAGACATGCAACAATCATGTGCGTACCGTACGCTTATGTGAGACAACTCCGCCTATCAGGGACCCCATAAATAATTTGTCCGAAGGCATGTGCTATGATCAGTCACTCCTCATATCAGGCATACATATAATGCGTATAATCATGAATCATGAATCTATACTAAACAAGTTATGTGGTGATGGGCTCTGTTTATAACGAAGATGGGCCTAGAAGGCCTACACATTACAAGTATAGGCCTATCAATGGGCCCTAGGGAGAGTCATAATGCAGAAATTTAACCAACATTATCCTTATAATGTGAACATCACACCATCATCGCTCCCAAGGCATAGCCCGCTATAAAGATCAACACACATACCATGGTGGAATCACACTACATTGGGCCTTATGAACACCTCATTGGGCCTCGACCCATGGGCCTCCAATACGTCAAATGGGTCTCATTCCATGGGTCTCATATATATCAAAGTGGACCTCAGTGGGCAAGCCACAAATACATTAAGTTGGGCCTAATCACATGGGCCTTGCATATGTCACAATGGGCCTCATATCTATTAAGGCGACCTCAACAACAGGCCTCATACAAATCAAGGTGGGCCTCAACAATGGGCCATAAGTATGGTAAGTGGGCCACACCACATGGGCCATGTGAATATCAAATGGGCCACACACAAATATAAGTGGTGATAAGGATTTCCACCATTAGAATTCCCAAGGCCCGCTGTAATATTTATTTCCCATCCAATCTGATCATAGGTTTCTAAAGGATTTCAATGGTAGTCGTTCAATCCTCACTTTAATGTAGTGTGGTCCACTTGATACCAAGATTTGACTCATTTTTTGGTCTCAAGCAGTGAGATGGGCCTTTAAAATGGTTGGATGGTTTGGGTGCAACACAAGCATCATAGTGGGTCCCATAAGGATGGAAGGGATGGATGGCATAGATGAAGTACATACCTCATGGTGGGGCCCACACTAATGGAGGGTGTGGATTACAATACATACATAAGTGGGTCCCATGTGGGGCCCACCATTATGTTTATTTTCCATCTAGCCTGTTGACAAGGTCACACATTCATGGGGGCCCACCATAATGTTTATTTTCTATCCAACCCATTGATAAGGTCACACGTGACCTGGGTCCACCGTAATATTTATTTTCCACCTAACCTGTTGATGAAGTCACACAGACTAGGGGCCCACCATAATGTTTATTTTCCACCCGACCTGCTCATAAGGTGACATGGACCTGGGGCCCATCGTAATGTTTATTTGCAATCCAAACTGTTGATAAGGTCACAAGGCCTGAATGAATAGGAAAAACAAATTTCATATTTGATCCGAAACTTTTGCAACCCAAAAGCATTTCAATGGTAGGCGTCAATCACCTCTATTTTCAGTAACGTGGGCCACCTGAGTCCCTGTAGCGGCTGATTTTTGGGAAGGGGGCCACTGCCCTAGGGGCCCACCTAATGCACAGATTGGATGTTCCACAAATATCGTGGTGGGGCCCATAGATGGGACTGTGGGTCCCTACCTCTTCGTCTATGCGCAGAGGACGCTGCCCTTAGGATGGTAGCAGCAAACGCTGCTGCCGCTGTTTTTTTTTTTTTTTAAATGTCTTTTTCTAAGGAATTTTCTAGGTGGGGCCCTCATCAGGGAAATCCACCCCACCCATTGGCTTCTACGGCTCAAGACAAGCCAAATAAGACCAATATGTAGCATATTTGGCTAATAAAAACATCAAGGCGGGTTTTTAACGATCATGACTACTATTTCCTATGGTATGGCCCGCTTGATTATTGGATTGACCTCATTTTTTAGCTGAATGCCTAAAATAAGTTGGGAAAGAGGATGGACAGATTGGATTAAATACATACAACAAGGTGGGGCTTGCATGAGCGGTGCACACATCATTGTTAACCACACCCACGTCCGTTCACATCACATTGTTAGCCACCCACGGCTAGGCACGTCCAGCATCCCTAGACGCTGGACACTCTACAAGTGCAGCATGGTGGGTCCCACATGGATGTGGCCCACTTGAATGGATCAATCAAATATTTGTGTTTTCCCCTACATATGACCCGTGGGTTGTGGGATGTCAGGCGGGCCCACTTCACGGATAGCATGGATAAGATATATATACTTCATGGTGGGGTCCATGCGGGTGGGTCACATGGCCAAATCAACTTAAAATGAAAGAGAGAGAGAGAGAGAGAGAGAGAGAGAGAGAGAGAGAGAGAGGGAGAGAAGAAGATATGGGAGAGATCGTGATGAAGAGGAGGGACCCCACCACTATGGGCCCTCCATTTCTTACATTGTGTACTTCAAACAAGTCCCATCACATGTGGTCCAAAAAAAAAGAATTTTAACGGGGGATCGCCCACCTTTAGCCCTCCTTCTTGCTCTCTTAGCCTCCTTAGCTCCTTGCCTTCGAGTTTGATGAAGGTAGATGATGGATTAATGGTTGAGATGTGTAACACCCCGGATTTTTGTCAACCCGAATTTAGACGTCCTTAGGCAATGGGCCAACTATAATACCTTGGTAACATCTCATAACCCAAGTTCAAAGCCAAAGAAATCATTTAGAATGAAATTCTTTTGAAATTTAATGTGAATTAACTAGAGCTACACTAGATTACCTGTGAAATAAGCACCAACCACTTTAAATATGATCCATACGACCCAAAACCTGTACAATCAGTAATGCTATGCTATCCTAAAATCTAGGATCAATCTCTAAACCCAGTTGCTCTCTGGAGCACTTTAAAACTTTGTATCGGACCTGGACCGCCCATCAAAAGTCCGATAGCGATGAACTTAGACTATTATGACCGCCTAGTTGGACTTGACTACCACCGCAAAAATCTCTGGGACGATTTTCTTGCGTCCGAAGTAAAGAGAGTCAAAAAAAGAAGATATTTAAAAAATTAATTATATTTTTATGAAATCTGGCACGTTTCACTTGAGCATTATTTCTAAGCGTTCTGACCATTAGAATTCGACCCAAATTCACCCTCGGATTAGGATAGGTGGCCCTTACATGTCAAAGTACTTGTGGCCTTGATTGAAGTTCGGTAACCACTGAATTGAAACTGATCTGCCACGTGCGATCTGGATGTCCGACTGGGACGAAAACATAACTCCACCTAAATCCAATATTAGTGAGATTAAGTCCGGCCGCATTTAGTAACAGGACCTCTAGAAGTGCTCCTTTGAGACGGAACAGTCTGTATTTGGACATAACTTAAGTATACCATGGCCCTGAGTCTAATTTGGAGAGTTTTGGGCCTATATAAGGACATTAAACCCTCACTCTCTCATCCCATATGAATTTGGAAAAACCTAAGAGAGAGAAGAGAGAAAAGAGAGAGAAAGTGTGAGAGAAGTGGGAGGATCTTCCTACTATCCTACCCTGCTATCCTACGTGCTTAACCATCACGATCTAATTACTTTTTCGACGATTCTAACTTCGTTCTTAGGTAAGAAAGCCTAACCCTAACTTGTTCTAGGGTTTCAATTGGTGCAAGTGGTGAAGTAGCTAACCTAAATCATACTGTAGGTTGTCAATCAGTCGTTGACAAAGACTTAGAGTCTCTATTGAATTCGTTACACTTCTACGACGTAAGGTGCAGATTTTACATGCTTAGGTTGTCATTTTTTAAAGCTTTCAATGTCGGATAATGGTAGATTATTGACGAGGATGCTATTTCACATGTAGAACATGTTGTCCATTTTTTATTTCGAATACATACGAAGTATATGAAATTTTATATATTTTAGGTATTTGTAGAAAATACCGTATACGTATAAATTTTATAAATGTGATTGCCATGAGTATTTGTCATATATACATGCGAGTTATGGATGCAATATCTGTTTGGCGAAAGGATTCGTCCTAATACAAGTTTTAGTCAACATATGATGTGTATGCTAATATGTGTAGTCTAAGTGTTTGTATAAATGCTTGTATGAGTATATACGTAGTAAATAATGCTTTACTTGGGTGTTGAGATAGGATTCTCAACTACCTTAGCGATGTTTATGATTTCTTCCATGTAAGTTGTTTAACTTAGTCGCTTTACTTTGAAATGCATGCGTATGGATTCTTGTTCATGTTGTATCTTATAACATGTTGAAAAATATGCTTGAATTATTTGGTTATTTCTGTTCTGGCTACTGTACATGTTTACTGGTTAATATGGAATGTGTTTGGGGCTATGTTATGGTCCAAGAAATCAGTAACAGATTTGAGCTCGTGGTTGGCCTCTATTCGCCAAGCAAGACGTCTTTGACGAACCCGAGTCGTGCGTTGCTTATTGGCAGTGGTTAGGCCACATGAATTTCTTATGCACTTCATGTCGTACAACTCAACGGGCACTCATACTAGTCGAACTCGTCAAGTAACCCGATTGACCATTGTATGTTCACCTTGTATTGGTCATAACTGCTTGAACCTAGGGTACTGAACTTACTAGTGAAAACCCTGATAACCGTGGTACCTTGATCCATTAAGACTCATGAGTCAGGCATGGTGGTATGGGATACCGTAATCAAGCTGTCGGCCTACGCTGGGGCCACGAGCCTCCCCGTAGTGGCCAATGTGCAATCCAGACTCGTGAACCGATTATGGTGGTATGGGACACTATATTCGAGCTGTCGGCCTACACTGATAAGGTGATGGGGGAGCAGTGTAACGAGTACGTGTAATAGTCCTAGCAGCCCTTTATAGTGACCTTGAGCATACTCTGAATCTGCGGGGAGGCGACGAGCCTTCCCGTGGTAAACAGAGTATAAACTAGACCTGTATTGATAAAGTGATGGGGGAGCGGTGCAACGAGTGCATGTAACAGCCCTGACAGCCCTTACAGTGACCTAGAACTGTATCATCATATAAGATTAACTATGAGTGACGATCCTAGACAGGATCCTTGTTTGGAAATGATATAAGTGAGGTACCTTAGTTTTCCAATCCTGTTGTATGAAAAGGACTAATAACAACTCGGTAATCATGCCCATATCGCATTGCATGTGCCTGGAAGATGTGGAGCACTTGAGGGACGAAAGCATGCCGCAAACGTCAGATGGTGTCGCATGAGGGAGTATGTTGGCGAGGGCATGCATCATTATTGCATCTCATCCTTGCATTAATCACAGTATTTAGGAATGTTTGATTTGTTTGCTTTATCATTACTTCTTGACTGAATTGATAACATGTTAATCTTTGCTCTATAATTCTACTAAGTTGATCACTCACTCCCACGTTACGGGACGGTGTTGTACACACCAACCAGTCCTTGTTTTAGTTTTAGATGATAGTGCTGATTGTGAAGCGGAGCCAGACTTTCATGATGATGAGGAGGGTTTCTCCTATAGGCAGTTATCAGGCGGGTCTATGTAGACCGTGTTCCGATCGACGGGATTACAGGGAGGTTGATTAGACGCCATGACACTTGTCATTTTGCACTTTTGGAGCACTCATGTATATTCTTTTTATTAATTTTTGGAGTATACATGTACATATTTAACCTGGTAATATATTCACACTCTAGAGACTTACAACAGTCTATATATGTTATATATACTATCACAGTCTTCCGCTCGCATAAGTTAACTGTCTCTAGAGTATGATATGCTATTTTGGCATAATCCCACTCATGTTTAATATACTAACATAGACAACATTCAATCATAAGCATTTATGTTGCATAAGTGTTGTTCTGGAACTCGGGAGTGACATTTATGCTCAACCCCCGATTTTTGGGATGTTACAAGATGTAAGATGAGAGGGTGGGTTACACTTGTTGCTTTGGGAGTGTTCGGAAAGGCTTGGACGTATGGAATTTTTGTGGCTTGGGAATGATTTTTTTTAAAAGAAATGAGAGAAAGAGAAAATAATATATTAAAGGCATGGGTGGAGTGGTAGTTATAATGAAGAGGTATAGGTGAGCTTGAATTTTGTAAAAAGAGGAATGGTGAGGGGAGAGAGTGAGTTGACTTATGGAAAAGGAGGGATGGGTTGTTGTACTTAGGGTATGGCTTACACTTGACATTGAATGATGGGACATGTTGTAAAGATTCCTTTGAAATTCGCAATGCGCTGCATTTAATCAAAATGAAAGCGGTCCCACATCTCCTGACCTGGGTGTCAGTTCGGTGCGCGAGTTGCGGCGTTGGAACAGCGGCGCCGCCGCTATCCCTAGGATATAAATTTCGAATCGTGTCAACTCTGATATGCAGGACTTGGCTTAGGATCACGCGCAAATGTCGGATACGGGTCAAAGGTTTCTGAAATTCGACCAGGAGAACCGCGGAAGCCTACGGAACGGTACGGACTAGGATACGGGTCTTACGACTCTCCCCTCCAAATAAAAATTTCATCCTCGAAATTTACACAATATTGCAAGTAAACATACTCATAATAGAAGAGGAAACAAGGCATCGTCATATAAAATCGAAGACATCATACAAGATATAATATGTAATCAATCGTCATAGAGATGGAGATAACACTCTCATATCTCGGCCTAGCGCTCCCAAGATGCCTCATCAACAAAATGGTGACCTCACTGAACTTTCACCAAGGGAATGACCTTGGTCCAGAAGACCTGCTCCTTCTGATCAAGGATATGAACTGGCTGCTTAATGTAAGAAGCATCCTCACGAACCTCCAACGGCTGTCAATTGATAATAGGAACTACATCTGACCCACACTTCCATAACATAGAGACGTGGAAAATGTTGTGGACGCCAGACAACTGAGATGGTAAGGCAAGCCAATAGGTCATGGCGCCAACGCACCCAATGATCTCAAAAGGTCCTAAGAATCTTAAGGTAAACTTGCCCTTCACCCCAATTCAAACTACGTTCTTCATCGGCGAGACCTTGAGATACACTGTCCCCTACTGCGAACTCTAAGGGATGACACCGACGATCAGTAAAACTCTTCTGTTGGCTCTAAGTTGTGCACATCCTCTTCCTGATGATATCGATGGCCTCTAACGTCTACTACACCAGCTCAGGACCTAGGAGACGCCGCTCTCCAACCTCGGTCTAACCACTCAGAGATCTGCACGGTCTGTCATACGATGCCTCAAAAGGAGCCATGCCAATGGTCGCCTGATAGCTGTTGTTGTATGCAAACTCAGCCAACCGCAGATGCTCATCCTAGCTACCCCCAAAATCAATCACGCAGGCCCGAAGAATATCCTCAAGTATCTGATTGACTCTCTCGGTCTGGCCATCGGTCTGCAGATGGTACGCGGTGCTAAGCTGCAAATCGGTGCCTATAGCTCTCTGAAAGCTCCCCCAAAACTGAGACATGAATTTCGGGTCTCGGTCTGAAACAATTGAGACAGGAATACCATGCAGTCTCACGAACTCATCAACAAATAACCTAGCTAGCCGATCCGAATGCCAAGTCTCACAAATCGTAAGAAAATGTGCCGACTTCGTCAGGCAGTCCATGACAACCCAGATGGCGTCATGACCGCGCTAAGTCTTTGGCAAGCCCATAATAAAGTTCTTCGATACGTGTTCCTACTTCCACATTGGGATGCTTAATGGCTGCAACAGACTATGAGGTCTCAGATAATCAGCCTTGACATGCTGGCACGTGTCACACTTGGCCCCAAAACTAGCGATTTGACACTTCATCCCCACTTAAAAATACTGTCTCCTCATATCGTGATACATCTTCGTCGAACTAAGGTGGATAAAAAATCTCGATCGATGTGCCTCAATCATAAGATCTCTGCGAAACTCAGGAATATCTGGGACACATAATCGGCCTCTGAAGCGAAGTCCACCATGAGAACTAATCAATTAATCTGTTTGACTCTCAGATACCGTCTCTGCTCGATAATCCGGTAACGACTCATTTGTCTGTTGAGCCTCGATCACCCTTGTGATAAGAGGGTTGAATCGACAAGCTCGATAGCTGAACAATAGAAAACTGCAAACCAAAATTGAAGTCGTACTCTGCTATATCCTCAAGTATCCTCTACTCCTAAATCATCATATGTGTCACCAGGCCTCGTGGCTGATGGCTGAGGGCATCCACCACCACGTTTGCCTTACCTGGGTGGTACTGGAGGTCAAAATCATAATCCTTTAGAAGCTCCATCCAGCATCTTTGCCTCATGTTCAGCTTAGACTAAGAAAATAAATATTGCAAGCTCTTTTGGTTAGAGAAGAGCTCAAACCTAACCCCATAGATATAGTGTCACCACACCTTCAGTGTGAAGACGACTGCTGCCAGCTCCAAATCGTGTGTGGGGTAGTTTAGCTCATGGACCTTGAGCTGATGAGACGCAAAGGCTACAGGCCTGTCGTACTGCATCAAGACAGCACCTTAACCAATACATGAGGCATCCGTAAACACAAAAAATTCATCATTCCCAAAGGGAAGAGTGAGGACAGGAGCGGACATCAAACAGTCCTTCAGCTCCACGAATGCCTGCTCATATGCATCAGTCGAAACAAAATCTGTGCCCTTCCCAGTCAACCTGGTCAACGGAGCTGCAATACGGGAGAAGCCCTCAATAAAACATCGATAATAGCCCGTCAAGCTAAGAAAACTACGTATCTTGGACATAGTAGTGGGCTGACCCCACTGACACACTGTCTTAACCTTCGAGAGGTCCACTGAGACACCCTCCCTTGTCACCACGTGACTGAGGAACCTCACCTCCTCCTGTCAAAACTTGCACTTCTCCACTTCGTATACAGCTGGTGGGCACGGAGGGTCTGTAACGCGATCTTCAGATGCTACATATAGTCCTCATAGGTCCTCAAATATATCAGAATATAGTCAATGAAGACCACAACAAACTTATCGAGATATGGACGAAAGACCTCGTTCATCAACTGCATGAAGATCGTGGGTGCATTGGTTAGTTCGAAGGACATGACCTGAAACTCAAAATGACCATAATGCGTCTTGAAAGCTGTCTTTGGAATATCCTCCTCTCTGACCCGAATCTGATGATAATCGGAGCACAGGTCAATCTTCAAAAAGAACTGTGCACCCTACAGCTGATCAAATAAGTCATCTATTCTCGGGAGTGGATACTTGTTCTTGATCGTGATTCGGTTGAGCTCACGGTAATCTACGTAGAGCCATAACAAGCCATCCTTCTTCATGATGAAGAGTACCGGTGCTCCCAAGGTGAACTGCTCAGACGAATGAAACTCAACTCATGCAACTTGTCTAACTGTCGCTGTAGCTCACGCAACTCCATCGGTGTCATACGATATAGGGCCTTCGAAATAGGTGCGGTATCGGGCACAAGATCGATCTGGAACTCAATATGGCGATGCGATGAAAATCTTGGAATCTCCTAGAACATGTCGGGAAAATCACAGACAATTGGCCACTAATCAATACAAGTGACAACAGGCTCCTCAACGGCACAGGACATCAAGCAAGACAACGACTCTCCTCGAGGCTCTGCAATGAACTTAAACTGCGGCAAGCCTGGTATGTAGAATGTGACGGTCCTCGCGGAACAATTCAAGATGGCGTAGTACTCTACAAGCCAATCCATGCCCAAGATAACGTCATAATCTGACATCAGCAACACGTACAAGTCGACGGGCAAGAAAATCTCTCCCACTAACACGGGGCAAGATGAACAGAAATGGCCCAATACTATGGTCTTCCCCATGGGTGTCGATACGCTCAATCCTTCACTAGCTGACTCTGTCGGCAATCCATTCGATCGGTAAAAATTCTCAGACATGAATGAGTGCGAAGCACCGGAATCAAGTAATACTTTGGTGAAGTATGAAGACATAGGAAGTATACCCTCAATCACTCCTCTAGCTTGAGCTAGCTGGGGAGGTGCCTGTCCCCTCTGAGCTCCCTGGTGCTACTGCTACCTCTGCGGCACCCAATATTGCTGTCTCTGCTGTTGCTGGGGCCTCGATGGCTGAGGTGGTTGTGGTCGCTGATGAAGGGATCGCTGTTGCGCAGGAGGCTGCTGCTGCGATCGTTGTTACGCTGAAGGCTGCTGTGGCCCTCTTGACTGCTGCAGATGAGGACGAGGGCACTCAGACAAGCGGTGCCCTGTCCCCCCACATTCAAAACAGGTCCCTAAAAATGGCTGTTGGGGTGGCACTGGAGGTGCTGCTGGTGCTCTAGTAGTTGGGTGACTCCTGTATTACTACGGTCATCGATGCTGCTGGGAGCTATTGGAGGGGGCCTGCCTCTTCCGACCCCTCCTCTGATCCTGATCAGCCTGCATGCCTGCCCACTCGGTCTTATAAATCTAAGCCCTCCGCACTACCGTCTAGAAAGTCAGGAGCTCATGTCTAAAACATGGCCTTGAAGACCGTAACGTAAGTCATTCTCAAAATGGCGAGCCTTCCGACCCTCATCGTCAACCAGATACGGCATAAACCTTGATAGCGCCACGAAATGAGCCGCATACTATGCTACAGACATGTCTTCCTACACCAAGGTTTCAAACTCTAGTGCTCTCTAACGACGAATATGGTCAGAAAAGTACTGCTCCTCGAATCAGTCTATAAAATCATCGCATGTCCAGACGAAGTCGGGCCCTGCAATGCCGGTAACAGAGGTCCACTGGTGCTCGACCTCACCCTGATGAAGAAACATTACCAACCGGACTTACTACTCGGTTATACACATCATAGTATCAAAAATCTTCTCCATATCGGAGTGCCACCTCTCAGCTACAGTTGGATTTGGCTCACCCTGGAAACGCGAAGGGTCAAGCTGTCGAAACTCTTGAAGTAAGGCGCTTGAGCGTTCCTGCTTTGCCTGAGCTAGTGAAACAGTTGAGCACCTGCCCTGTCCCTGAAGTGTAGCCATCACAGCTTCTAACATCTGTTGTAACTGAGAGACACTCATCGATACGGTGAGATCCGCACCAGCCTCAGGTGGAGGAACGTTATCCTCAGGCAGGGGAGCAGGGATCTCTAGCGGTGGAATGGGAGGCACAGGTGGTAAAGATGGAGCCTCAGGTAGAGGAGCAGGAGTTGATCAGGTTACTCTCCTGGGCGGCATGTCTTATAGGAAAGAACAATGACGCTAGTCAACCTTAAGAATCGCACGTTAGGAAACTAAATCGGATGGTTGTGCACTCAAAACCTAATCGTCCTAAACTCATAGCAAACATGTGATGTTGTTCTTGGTTATTTTCAAACTATTCTCTGATACCAACTTCTGTCACACCTCGAACTTGAAAACCAGGCTCACAAAATTTTTGATCACCTAATCCGGCGCTGACAACCTCCGTAGTATCCCATTCTCGGCTCCATGCACCCATACACCAGGTTCTGATCCTGGGATGTTACAAGGAGAATTTCTAATCATTAATTTGATTTGTAATGAGCATAACCATAAGCATAACCCATGAACAATAACCATAAGAACACCACCACAAAATCTACTATGAATAAAAGCTTTAAGTACAATGCATATAAAGGGAAATATAAGGTAATGATAATAACAAAAACTTCAAAAGCTTGACTACACACTACAACTGTGGCAAAGATACGACTGCGTCTTGACGTCACCTGCACACATCGATTTTGTATAAGCTTATAGAAAGCTTAAAGGGTGGTGTAAGTGTGTGCGCAATAATAGTGTGCTCAGAATGTAAGGTCAGAGTAATGCGGAATAATGATGATGAGTATATGAATGCAAATCAGCTGTACCAAGGCTATGCAGTGCAGGATATGAATGCTATCAGTCATATTAGGACCATGCGATGCGAGATGCAACTCAAGCATGCCAATTCAAATCCACATATCAGTACAACTCATCAATATCAGTATAGTTCTCATTCTAGATAATCACCGATGTCTATTACACTCCAAATGGCACTACCACTCTCCCAACCGCATAATCCAAGTGAGCATAAGAAATCTCACTATCTGCTTGGCCAATAGTCTACCAATACCTATCCAGCATGTCGATAGCGGATCCATTCACGAGCTAGTCACACTCAGCCTAGTAATGCCCTCTACGCTTGGGCGGGTAAGGCCACACCTCTTTCCAACCAACCACGACATAGTGGGTGACGCGGCCTCTTGGTATTCGGCCCTCTTGCGCTCATGAATCCACTCAGTCTCGACATTGGAATCATCCTCTGGTACCATCAGGTTTAGAGATTTTCACCCAGGGACATCTATGGCGCCCCGATGTAGAAACAGTATTTTCGGTATCCAATCCAGCTACCCATGATGTGTCTATGGAGGCTATGGCCCTGATGTCGCTAGGGCATTCAATAATCATAATCACACAAATGTAAGTGCATGAATCACACTACTTGACATGCAATAATCCCGTGCGTACCGTAAGCTCATGTGGGGCAACTCCGCTTATCAGAGAGCCCATATATTATCTGTCCGAAGGCATATGCTATGATCAGTCAATCCTCATATTAGGCATACATATGATGCGTATGATCATGAATCATGAATCTATATTAAACAAGTTATGTGGTGATGAGCTCTATTTATAACGAAGATGGGCCTAGATGGCCTACACATTACAAGTATGGACCTATCAATGAGCCCTAGGGAGAGTTATAATGCTGACATTTAACTAAAATTATCCTTACAATGTGGACATCAAACCATCATTGCTCCCAAGACATAGCCCGCTATAAAGGTCAACACATATACCATGGTTGAATCACACTATAATGGGCCTTATGTACACCTCATTAGGCCTCGACCCATGAGCCTCGAAAACATTAAATGGGCTTCATACCATGGCTCTCATATATATCAAAGTGGGCCTCAGTGCGTGGGCCACAAATACATCAAGTTAGGCCTAATCACATGGGCCTTGCATACGTCACAATGGGCCCCATAACATGGGCCTCGTATCTATTAAGGCGGCCTTAACAACGGGCCTCATACAAATCAAGGCGGGCCTCAACAATGGGCCTAAGTATGGTAAGTGGCCCACACCACATGGGCCACGTGAGTATCAAATGGGCAACACCCAAATATAAGTGGTGATAAGGATTTTCACCATTAGAATTCCAAGGCCCACCATAATATTTATTTCCCATCCAATCTGATCATAGGATTCCAAAGGATTTCAATGGTAGCCGCTCAATCCTCACTTTATTGTAGTATGGTCCACCTGTTACCAAGATATGACTCAGTTTTTGTCTCAAGCCGTGAGACCGGCTTTCAAAATGGTTGGACGGTTTGGGTTCAACACATGCATCATGGTGGGTCCCATAGGGATGGAAGGGATGGACGGCATATATGAAGTACATACCTCATGGTGGGACCCACACTAATGGAGGGTGTGGATTACAATACATACATAAGTGGGTCCCATGTGGGGCCCACCATAATGTTTATTTTCCATCCAACATGTTAACAAGGTCACACATTCATGAGGGCCCACCATAATGTTTGTTTTCGATCCAACCCATTGAAAAGGTCACACGTTCATGGGGGCCCACCATAATGTTTGTTTTCCATCTAACCCATTGATAAGGTCACACATGACCTGGGCCCACCATAATATTTATTTTTCACCTAACTTGCTGATAAGGTGACATGGACCTAGGGGCCACCGTAATGTTTATATGCAATACAAATTGTTGATAAGGTCACAAGGCTTGAATGAATAGGAAAAACAAATTTCATATTTGATCCAAAACTTTTGCAACCCAAAAGCATTTCAATGGTAGGCATCAATCACCTCTGTTTCTTGCAACGTGGGCCACCTGAGTCGTTGTAGCGGCTGATTTTTGGGAGGGCGGCCACTGCCCTAGGGGCCCACCCAATGCACGGAGTGGATGTTCCACACATATCATGGTGGGGCCCATGGATGGGACAGTGGATCCTTGCCTCTTCGTCTATGCACGCAGAGGACACTATCCTCAGGATGACAGTAGCAAACACTGTTGCTGCTATTTTTTTTTATAAATGTGTTTTTTTGAGGAATTTTCTAGGTGGGGCCCTCATCAGGGAAATCCACCTCGTCCATTGGCTTCTACAGCTCAAGACAAGCCAAAAAAGACCAATATGCAACATATTTGGCGAATGAAAACATTAAGGTAGATTTTTAACGGTAACCACTACTATTTCCTATGGTATAGCCCGCTTGATTATCGAATTGACCTCATTTTTCGGCTCAATGCCTAAAATAAGTTGGGAAAGAGGATGGACGGATTAGATTAAATACATACAACAAGGTGGGGCCTGCATGAGCGGTGCACAGATCATTGTTAACCACACCCATGTCCGTTCACATCTCACTATTAGCCACCCACAGCTGGGCACGTCCAGCGTCCCTGGACGCTGGACACTCTACACGTGTAGCATGGTGGGTCCCACATGGATGTGGCCCACATGATTGGATCAATCAGATATTTGTGTTTTCCCCTACATCTGACCCGTGGGTTATGGGATGTCAGGCGGGCCCACTTGACGGATAGCATGGATAAGATACATATACTTCATGGTGGGGTCCATTCGGGTGGGTCACACGGCCTAATCAACTTAAAATGAAAGAGAGAGAGAAAGAGGGAGAGAAGAAGAGATGGGAGAGATCATGATGAAGAGGAGGGACCCCACCACTATGGGCTCTCCATTTCTTACATTGTGTACTTCAAACGGGTCCCATCACATGTGGTCCCAAAAATAAGAATTTTAACAGTGGATCACCCACCTCTAGGCCTCCTTCTTGCTCCGCTAGTCACCTTAGCTCCTTGCCTTCGAGTTTGATGGAGGTAGATGATGGATGAATGGTTGAGATGTGAGATGAGAGGGTGAGCCACACTTGTTGCTTTGGGAGTGTTTAGAAAGGCTTGGACGTATTGAATTTTTGTGGCTTGGGAGTGAGTTTTTTTTTTTTTTTTTTGTAAGAAATGAGATAAAGAGAGAATAATATATTAAAGGCATGGGTGAAGTGGTGGTTGTAATGAAGAGGTATGGGTGAGCATGAACTTTGTAAAAAGAGGAATGGTGAGGGGAGAGAGTGAGTTGACTTATGGAAAATGAGGGATGGGTTGTTGTACTTAGGTTATGGCTTCTACTTGATATTGATTGATGAGACATGTTGTAGAGATTCCCTTAAAATTTACAACGCGTGGCATTTCTTTAGAATGAATGCAGTCTCACATCTCCTGGCCTGGGTGTCAGTTCGATTCGTGAGTCGCAGCATTGGAACCGCGATGACAGCGCGGTCACTAGGGTATAAATTTTGAGTCGTGTCGACTCTAATATGCGGGACTCGGCTTAGGATCAGGCGCAAACATCGGATACGGGTCGTAGGTTGCCGAAATTCGACCAGGAGGACCGCGGAAGCCTATGGAACGGTACGGACTAGGATACGGGTCTTACAGCATGGCCTCGGTCCAACTAACCATATAACGGTTAGTGCGCTTAGCCTTCTAACGGAGATGCTCTGCTTGAATCCTCTCGTGCTCCTGTATCATTTGGATGCTCATATGGACATCCCTTAATACCATTAATACCTCATCCGAGAGAATAGGGCGAGCCATCGACGACCATGCTTGGTTTCTGGTCAGGTTGACATTCAAATTAATTTCACTTGGAGGTGCCTGAACTTACACGTTATCCCTTAGGGGTGGTGCGGTTGGTGTTGTAGGTTCGTTCCCGACAATCCTACCACTCCTTTGTATTTTGACCATAGTTAAATCAGTAGCCTACAATAAGGTCACATCGGGTGTGTCAGAAAATTGTTTGCCATTGCTTTGACGATCCTTTTTCCAGCACGGGTGATGGATGCCTGGGCGTGCCGGAATTGGGATTACAGTTCTAATTCAAACCGAACAACAATGACCCAAAGCGCTAAAGTTAGTAAACACTGAGTATAACCGAGATCTGAGGAGATCGGTCACATATTCAACCACACACTCAAAATGTAAATAGATTAGGCGATAGTCAGATGGTCAGGTTCGTCCTCCGATGATAGGTTTCTTCTTGTCTTCCAAATGAAAGAACTTTTTTAATGCAGGAAAAATGGAACAAGAAAAGGAAATTAAGATCGACTGCTATCAATGGTATGAAGTGCTCTGATTATAGCTATAATTATCAACTATTGTATTTAAGGTATGAATTAAGGTAAAAAAAAATAAAATTTACTAGTAAATATGGAAAGTAAACAGTTATGCTAAGAAAAATGATTTACTAAATAAAGGCAACAATTATACTAAAGAATGTAAATTAGACAGGATAATTGAAAATAATCGATTTGTTGATTTGTTTAAATTAGAATGAAAAGATTTTTTAAACTTGCTTATGAAAATCTTTCATTGATACTGCTGCTTTACTACTTTAGATGCTTCTCATGTTTTGATGGTCATGGTAACTATTTTTTCCCTATCTCTGCCTCCAGATCCTTCCCATGTTTTTTCATTCTCTTGTTTGTTAATACCTATCAGCACTCATGCGAACTTAACCGTTCACTAATAATTTGCTTAGCTATTTGAGCTGTCGCACCATTGCGGATTACTTCCAATGCGGTCTACGTCTCACGACCTTTTCTAGAAATACAGTCGTACATATCTACAATAATCTCACGGTAGTTAAACACTCACACGTGTGGTTTCACACGTATCTAATCTTAAAAGACCGAAAATAAGTTCCGGCCAAACAGGGTATAAACACTAATTATACATAGACGGTACCCATGAGAAGCATAAAAGCCAATTGAAGGCTGAACGATCTCATGCCCCTTGCAACTTCTCAGCACTCTATTTCTCTTATTGATATTTATTTGGAGTCGTTGACGATAATGAGTAACATTTTGGAGCGTTTATAGTACAAACTCTATCAAGCTGTCATATGCAACCAAACCATGCCTAGCTTATCATACTCTATTGCCAAACGTTACAACGTATCACATGTATAGAAAATCTGACCATGAAAAAGGTGGGCCTGTTACGAAGAGCACATCTGAGGTGAAAAATCAGAAAGATATGCTTATTGAAGGAGCTACGCCTGCACACTGTTTCGAAGCGTTGGATGCAAATGATACTGACGGTATGGCCCGACAATGCGTGGATCAGCCTGATTTTCAATCCAGGTGATATTAATGAGTGGGCCCGCCTTATTTATGGCTAAGATGTTCTAACCGGACATGACTGACGCAAACAAAAAGGTGTCGCGTGGGACGTGCCGCATGCAATGGTTGTACGTTTGATTATTCCTTATTTAGAGGTAGGCAATGATAGTAGCAAGTGTCCATTTTATATGACAAGGAACCTTTTGATACTCTATGGGACAAGTGGCATGCATATACAGATATCCAAAAAGGAGCAGATTAGGTGTTACCCGGGTAACACGTTTGTGGGTGTTTCCCTGATTATGGTGCCCACCCTGATGTAAGTGTTGTATATCCACTCCGTCCATCAGTTTTTCCAGCTCATTTTACGGCACAGTACCAAATATAATAGCAGATAAAAATCTAAAGTGAACCACGCAGTAGGGATTCAATGGACACCATTAAAAACCTCTTGCGGTCACTAAAGCTTTGGATCAAGATGATACTTGTTTTTGCCACCTGATCCACAGTTTGGATGGAAAATACATGGGCACTAGGAAGTTTTTAATAGTAGGTATTCAATGACCTTTGTTTCTTGGTGCGGTCCACTTGAGAATTGGGTCTGCTTCAATGTTTGGGACCATGCCCCAAAAGTAACTGGAAAACTGATGGACGGCGTGGATATACGACGCATACATCAAAGTTGGCCCCACAGTCAGGGCAACACCCACTGATCCAACGTGTCCAAAAACATGGGACCACTATCCTTCCTGACAAGGACAATGGAGTTCATGCATTAAGAAGAGGTATGATCAAAACATTCCTCCGATCTTATCTCCTTTCTTGCTTTCGGTCTTCTTTCTCTCTTCCTTCGTCTCTTTCTCACACGTAGCCCACTTTACATGCACATTTCTTTTCTATCTCAAGCGCATGCTACGTTTGTAGACGTGCCAACTTTCGGAATTTCTCTAACTCATGGTGCATACCGTGGCCCACTTCAAATTTCTTATAACTCATCAAGTACTCTCTCTCCAAATCTCCTCTTTCTCGTGAACTTTATAAACTATTCAAGGAGTGGTGATTGAACCAGTTGTTGGAAACCTTGAAAGTGCGCTCGTCCCGCACGTGGATACGAGGAACACATGTTAGACATCGGGGCTGCTCGCATGCTTGGTAGAAGCCGTACAAAATAAGGCTGATCCAATGATCAAATTGGCCACTTGTGCAAATAAAAATTGGATTTGTCATAAATATGGACACTTGTGGCCCACCCAATGATCATGTCAGCCTGAATTTTGAGAAATAGCATACACCAATGGCCTGATACCCGTTGCCTCGGACGTTTCGAACTGAGAGTGTTGGATCTATTTGGTGGGCCTACAGAGATTAAGAAGGTGGATTGGATCTATTATCTTCTGGTCGTTGGATTTTGGATGTGGCATGCTTATATATGGGCCAGCTGCCGGACTAATGCGGTAAAAACCAATGAATGAGGTGCTGCCATGTATCCCACTTGTAAGAAACGACCATAAAAATTGCAGATGCGTGTATATGGAGGACACATGTGTCTTATTAAAAAGGCAAGACGTCGGAAAACGTACACAACCAAAATCCTCAATATGTAATGTATGCTCAACTCGCGACGAGTAAAAGAAACTCTGCTCAACTATTGTCATTGTTGAACTCTTGCTTCGCCGGAAGCTGCAAATTAAGACTTGCTTTGAAAGAGTTATGCCTGAAGAGCACGTCGGGGACGCAACAAGCCATGACACGATTTGTTTGGTGTGGAAGTGACCTCAGATGGAATCACATAACGTAATAAGGAAAAATTCAAATAACCATGAGAACACATGAATTTTATGTGGAAAAACCTTTTCAAAAAAAAATTAGGAAACTAAATTATTCATTATTATTTCTAAACCGGTGCGAGAGCATGCCAGAATTAGAATTGCATCTCCAATTTAAACTGAACAATAATGGTCCCAAAGATAAGCAGACACGTAGCATATGACCGAGATCTAAAGATATTGGTAACCTATTTATCCACTCACTGAATGTGTAAATTGGATCATGCGATAATCAAAAGGTGGGGTTCGTCTTTTAATAATAGTTTATACATTTGCCTTCCATATGAAAAGACTTTTCAATACAGATGAAACATGTAAGTACTTATATGCTTAGCACACATAAGTTGTCAAATTTCGTAAAACATACATACACAGTGATACCGGTCAGATCGCAAGTATGGTCAGATTGCAACTACACTTCATCTCATAAACATAAGCTCAAGATCGGCTTATTATTTCAAGACGTTGCTCGATTCCAAAATTATCAATATTAGAATATCTCTATATTTACCAACCAATAGGTGATATAACCTTAGAAAAACCTTAGGTTGGGTGGTTTCAAAAATTGTATACTTTGGGTTATCTACAGGGTAATTGTTCTAAAGTTTGGCCAGCCTAACTTCAGGTTTAGTCAGCTTAACTTCATCAGCTAACCTAACTTCAGGTTAGAGCTAAATTTTATATTTGAATATTTGAAATATCTGTTGCAAATTCGATTAGCCTAACTTTAGGTTTTGATGGCCTAAGTTGAAGTTCTACTAGCCCAAATGAAGTTCGGGTCAAATTCTAGTAATGAATTCTTGAATTTTCAACTAGTCAAATTGAACATTTGGCCAGCCAAATTTCTCCTTGGGCCAACTAAAATTTGGATAAATCTTATCCTGTACAATCTGACATCGTTAGAATGGATTCGGTGGAATCCGACCAACTGAATCTATTCTTCGGCTAGCTGTTGACAACCCCAAGTGCAGGGTTGTGCTATAGTAATAAGTTAGTGATACCAAGGTCAAATCCACATGGACTTAACTTGTACGTATTCTGAAAATAATTAGAACCATAACTAGAATAAGATCTAAACTAGAATCTACAATAAGAGAGAGTAATTGTAAAAAGATTATTAATAATAAAAAGGAAAACTAGAGAGCCAAGGATCCACTTGTAGCCGTTAAGATGGTACCTTACTTGATCCAACAAACACAACTGGAATCAAAGTCCTATCTTATTCGGTTAGATGATATAGCAGTTAAACTAAATCTGAACTTTTCATTGAATTAGTTCTCACATGAAGCACTATTATAATGATCGTAGGAAATTCAACCATCCATCATGCCCAAGAGACAATGATGGATCATGAATTTTACAAATCTCACAATTACAAAACAAGATAAGAAGACATTCAAAGCTTTCTAAGTATCTACTATAATTGAAGTCACAATAAACCACAAAAAAATTGAAAATATTCATTCATTCAAATTATAAATCAATAAAAGTTCAATATAAACGTAAATTAAAGTAAGATAATTATTTAAACAAACTATAAGCTTCACCTCTTAATTCTAGCTAAGAGATTAGCCAACCACAGACATGATTGAAACTAAAACTCTTAAAGAAGAAGAAGATTGGGGAAGAAGGAAAGACTCCTTAAAGTTCTCCGATACCTTGCTCCACTCTTCCAACCCTAATTTATGCTTAGAAAATCCTTGAAAAACCATATTTATAATATTTTCTTGGATCAACTTTGAAACTGCCTCAAACTTACGCAAAAAGTTATGCTTCAGTCCCACCAAAGTTAGGTTCGGTTGGACTGAATTAAAGCTAAAAATCTCACTTTCTTGCTGAGCAATTCTGCGTGATTTTTCTATTTCAGGAGTTTTCTGTTTTAGACTCGAAATTCTGGAATATTTTTTTTCTAACCAATTTTCATGATTGATTTTCTTCACTTTAAATCTTCGATTCTCTTCATTCCTAGTTGGTTTCCTTGGATATTTAGTTTGTGAATTCTTCATTAATGATTTTTAAATCTTCAAATCTCCATTTAGTAATCTTTTGAGTATAAATCTTACTTTTAACATTAATTTTACCCTAAGCACTCGAAATCACCTCGCACTTGAAAACATGCATAATTAGATCAATTAAGCACTATCATGTTTATAAAACTAAGGCATGAATAGGGAAAAATATGCAATATTTAACACTTAACACTAGCCAAATTTCTATATTCTTTGGCTATAAATAGGGACATTCTCTCATTCTAAATTACAATGAAAAATCACTCTAAACCTCCTACAAGTGAGAGAGAAGCCTAGGTCTTCATCAAGCTAATTGTGTCGTATTTATAAATTTATTTTAAGCTTATTCAATTCCATTTCTCAAGCTAATATCAATTACATTTTATAGAGTATTCTATACTCCACTTGAGAATTAAGAGAATCGAATACATATTATTAGGGTTTTCATTTTCTAAAATACTTTAGAACCCTATGCTCTTTCTAGTTGAGAAAATACTTCGTTATTTACATTCAAGAAATAAGATCTTCGCCACAAGCTTCAACTACATCTTCGAATTTACATTTGAATATAAGTACATTGTTTACTTTATTTCATTTAGGTTTTGATGAGATGACATGTGAAAATCTCTATGGGTTAATTTGTGATAGCCCGTGAAAATCACAAAAGGGATTTAATTGTGATAGCCCATGAAAATCATAAGAACTATATTAGGTTGTTAAGGTGAAACTGTGAAAACCTTGTTAGAGTGAAAATCAAAATTACGAGGGTAGTAGTTTTGAAAATGGAGTAGGTGTGCATTTTAAGCATCGAACCACTATAAAGCCCTTTTGCCTTGTGGTAAATGCTTATTTTTTTTTTTATGGTGAATGTTATCTATTTCATTCTTTATGGTGAATGTTGTATTTATTTTATCTTCTCTTGCTAGTATGAAATATTGATTTTAAAGACATTCGTGAAATAAGGTTGTCCTGTCTAATATTTTAAGTAAATGTTATCTTACGAATTATTTGGAATCAAGGTTTTATTACTTGGGTAATCGAAATCATATATTCCACTTTTATTTTGATTATTTGGAATTGTCTTATTCAAACCCCCCCGACGACATTGATAGCTAGTCCTTTCAAGTGGTATCAATGCGAGGTTGCTCTTTTTAGGATTTACCTCTTAAAGCTAGATTCAAAGCTATAAGATGTTAAATTTTTAAAGTTTATCCATTATCAGGCTGCCTCCCTTTAATGACTAACACTATTAATACTGGAAATATAGAATGAGGATTTTCCTCAAGTTCATTGATGAGAGTGTGTGGCAAGCCACCACTATGACACAATAGATTCTTCCTATGATGGAAGTATCAGTTGAAAATGGAACCACGTTCATGAAAGAAATCCCTTATACTTTTCGGATGACTGTTCATGTAACATCTCGGAAAAATCCGTACAATGACTCGAGTACCATCTCAGGCAGAAATTGCTAAGGATCGAATTATGTAGATATTAGACGAATATTAATTAAGTACTAAGCTGAATTAATCGGTAAATTAGCTTGAACTACTTTCTATATGAACTGCAAGACCCAAAACTAATAGGATCGCTAATGCTACATTACCTAGAAACCTAGGATCAATCTCAAAATCCAGTTGCTCTCGGGAGCATTACAAAACTCTGTATCGGACCTGGACTATGCGTCGAAAGTTCGATTACTGTGAAACTATACGGTTATGACCACCTTACTGGACTTGAAAACCATCTCATAAATCAAATCCAAATAGTATCTAGAAATGTACAACTTGAGCCCGAAGCGAATTGTGTGAGAAACGCGAATATCTTTAGAAAATGAACTAAAACTTAAGTGATTTGGGCCGTTCGTTTGCAGGCTAAATTAAAGGTTTCAGACTGTTAATTTTGACCCAACTACGCCCTCGAATCAGGGAAATTTCCCTACACATGCCAGTGCACTTGTGGCCCTGATCGAGTGACGATAGCCGTTGAACTGAAATAGGTCCTCCACGGTCAATCCACAAATCCTATCGGACTGAAATCTTAATCTGGCTTAGATCCAATGTTAGGAAACTTTTTCTAGACCATATGCAGGAAATGGACCTCCAAATGAGCTTCATTGGATTGAAACAGTCACCTTTGACTATAACCTAAGTATACCATGGCCCTAGGGCCATTTATACAAGTTTTGGGCCTATATAAGGACCTTAACCCACCCCTCTCTCATTCCATACGAATTTTAAAACCCTAAGAGAGAAAAAAGAAAAGGAGAAGGAAAGAGTGAGGAGAAGAGAAAGAGAGAGAGAGAGAGAGAGAGAGAGAGAGAGAGAGATCATTGCTGGGATTCGATCCTACCGCACCATGTGCCGAATCATCTTACCTGTATCGTTATATAGGTGATTTTGACTCCGTTCGTGGGTAAGAAATCCTAACTCTAATCTATTTTAGGTATCCAAATAGAGTAAATGGTGAAATAGCTAACTTATTTCATGTTATAGGTTGTCATCGTGTCGTAGACAAAGACGTAGTGTTCAAACTGAATACGATACGACTTTTTCGACAGAGGGTGCAGACTATAAACATTTAGGTTATAGTTTTCAAGGATTTCAATGTCAGTTAATGATTTATGACTAATATGATTGTCGTCACATGTGCTTAGATGTGTATTACACATATATATGAACTACGTAAATTTTAATGCATTTCATGTGTTTATTAAAATGCTTGAATGAATGTGGAATTAAAATTTATTCTTGCTATGACTATTGAATGAGAATATATGGTTATTGTATATGTGGAAAATCTCTTGTGAAAGGATTTATATAGTATATGTTATAACTTCTTTATTACATGCATGTTGATATGTGTAGTCTAAGTGTTTGATAAAATACTTGAATGAGAAAATGCTTGTTAAAATGTATTTAATGAGGGTGTTGAGATAGGATTCTCAATTACCTTATCTATAGTTACAGTTTTCTTCATGTAACCTATCTTATTACTACGTGCTGTCACTCCCCAAACTCGCAAACTGGGCTCATAAAATTTTTGATCACCGAATCTGGCATCGATAGCCTCCGTAGAACCCCATTCTCGACTCCCAATGCCCATTCGCCTGGTTCCGATCCTGGGATGCTACGAGGAGGATTTTTAATATCAGTTTGTTTTATGATAAGCATAACCAAAGGTATAACCCACAAACAACAACAAAATACTTCATTACATTTCTACTATGATAAAAAACTTTATAAGTACAATGAGCATAAAGGAAAATACAATGATGATAGACCAAAAGCTCCAAAATGATCTGCAAAGCGCTCCTGCCTCAATGCTGCTGCGCCCCAACGTCACCTGCACATAACAGTCGTACATAAGCTTATGAAAAGCTTAGAGGGTGGTGAAAGTGTGTGCGCAAGGTAGTAATATGATCATACAATATCAGAGCAATGTGAAATATGCTGATGGATCCATGAATATTATTGGTCGTACCAAGGCCATGCGGTGCAAAGCATGAATGATGTCGTCCATACCAAGGCCATGTGATGCAAAATGCAACTCAAGCATATAAATCCTCATCTAAGTCCATATGTCAATACAGTTCAACTCTGAAATATCACCGGGGTCTAGTACACTCTAAACTAGATCGTCACCCCATCACGCGCAATAAGGTAAGTGGAAGAGACCTCACTATCCTCCTGCCAATATCGGGCTCGGTACGTCGATAGCGGACCCATTCCTCGAGCTGGTCAGACTCAGCCTAGCTTTATCCCCTACTCTCAAGCGGGTAAGGCCGCACCCCCTTCCAATCGACCATGACACATGGAAAATGCGACCGTCTAGTAATCGGCACTTTGCACTCCTATACCCACTCGGTCTAGACGTTGGAGCAACCTCTTGGTACCATAAGGGTTTAGAGACTTTCACCCAGGGATATCTATAACACCCCATGTAGAATAAAATTTTTAGTATCCAATTCTGCCAACCACGATATGCCTGTGGAGGTTACAACCTTGATGTCACTAGGGCGTATAGTAACCATGTCACACAATGCGAAATGCATGAATCACACTCTCCAGTCATGCAGAAATTCTGCACGTATCGTGCGCTCATGTAGGACAACATCGCCTAACCAAGAGCCCATAAACAATCTACCCACAGGCATATGTTATGATCAGTCACTTCCATATCAAGCATACATATGATGCATATGATCGTGAGTCATGGAACTATACTAAACATAAAATAAAGTAATGAACTATCCTTACAATGTAAATGGGCCTAGACGGCCTACACGCAACAAGTACGGGCCTATTAATGGGCCCTAGGGAGAGTCATAATGCGGACATTTAACCAACATTATACTTGCAATGCGGATGTCAAACCAACATTGCTCCTAAGGCGTAACTTGTAGTGAATATCATTACATAAACTAGGTTGAGATCACACATTGTAATGGACCTTAGGTACATCCCATTAGGCCTTAAATACATCAAATGGGTCATATCATATGGGCCTTTTATTCATCAAGTGGGCCACACCAATGGGCCGCACCAATGGGCCTTATGTGCATTACAATGGGCCATAACCCGTGGGCCTTAGAATACATCAAATGGGCCTAATCACATGGGTCTTATGTGTATTAAATGGGCCACACCGATTGGGCCCCATATGTAGATCAAATGGGCCTTAACCCATAGGCCCTAACACATCTCAATGGGCCTTAACCCATGGGCCCTTACTACATCAAATGGGCCTCAACTAATGGCCTTATACAAATCTCTAAAATGGTTGGACGGTTTGGATGAAACTCATGCATCATGGTAGGTCCCATATGGATGGAGGGCATAGATTAATCACATACTCCATGGTGGAGATCCATACTGATGAAAGGTGTGGACACAATACATACATAAGTGGGTCCTAAGTAGGACCCACCAAAATGTTTTTTTTCCACCCAACCTAGTCCCAACATAATGTTTATTTTTCATCCAAACTGTTCATGGGGTCACATGGGCCTAGGGCCCACTGTAATATTTATTTGCAATCCAATCTATTCATAAGGTCACGTGGACATTGAGCCCACCGCAATATCTATTTATCATCCAACTTATTGGTAAAGACACGTGGACCAGGGGGCCCACTGTAGTGTTTATTTGCCACCCAACCTATTTATATGGTCACACGATTAGGGTGGAGGACCCACCGTAATATTTATTTACCATTCAACCTGTTTATAAGGTCACATGGACCTAGGGGTGGGCCTGGGGCCCACTGTAATGTTTATTTCCCATCCAAACTGTTCATGAGGTCATGTGGACCTGAGTGAAAGGAAAAACACAAATTTCATCTTGTTCCAAAACTTCTGTGGCCCATAATAGGGGTTTCAATGGCAGAGGTTCAATCTCACTGTTTCCTGCAGTGTGGGTCACCTGATCTGTGGATGGACCTGAAATTTGAAGGGGGGCCACTGCTGGGAGTGGCCCACCTCGTGAACGATGTGGATGAAAAATATACATCATGGTGAGGCCCACAGCTAGAGCCGTGGGTCTGCTATCCGTCCGCCTGCATGCCCATACGTAACAGGCCCTGCCTGCACCTCTGGCAGCAGTAGCAACCTGCTGCTTATGAATTATTATTTTTTTATTGTTGGGGTTTTTCAGGGATTTTTTCTCAGCGAGGCCTGCGTCTTGAGAATCCACTCCACCCATTGGATTCTATGACTCAAAACACACCAAACAAGTCTAATGTTCGGCATTTTTAGTATGTAGAAACAACAAGGTGGGTCCTAATAGCTTTGAATGGTAAGAAACACAGTTTTCTATGGTATGGCCCGCCTGATTAACTGATCAGCTCCATTTTTCGGCTCAACGCCTAAAATGAGTTGAAAAAAGGGATGAACGATATGGATTGAACACATATATCAAGGTGGGACCTGCATGAGCCAACCCATCTAAAACCTTTCTTTTTTTTTTTACTACTGACGTGAGTACGCCCACATCAATACACATACTCCATGTTAGCCACCCCACACGAATCAATACCAAGACCTCCAATGATGAAACGAGGCATCTTTCACTCGGTCTACCATGTGAGCTATGGAGGTGGGGACCACGTCAAACACACTTCACTGGCGGCCACACCCCACTATTAGCCACAACAAGGTGGCCCCCCCTATGGATGGTTGGGATGACATATAAATATCATGGTGTGTCCCACATAGATGGGGTCCACAGGTAGATGGCATGGATGAAATACACCCATCATAAGTGGGCCATGATCATGGAAAGAGAGAGAGAGAGAGAGACATCGGCAAGGATGGAGGGCCCCCGCCACCATGGGCCCCTCTTTGATATAAGGCCTACATCAAGGTAGGTCCCACCATAAGTGGGCCCTTACATCACAAAAGAAATAAGGAAATGAATATCAAAGATCACCCACCGATTTCTTGTTGCACCGTAGGCTTCCTTAGCTCCTTAGCTTCGATTCCAATGGAGGAGATGAGGTTTGGATGGTTAAGATGGGAGATGAAATGGTAGGAAAGGTGGGCCACACTTGTGGCTCTCTTGGAGTGGAAGGGCTTGGACGTATGGAGTTTTTCTCTTGCTTGAAAAAGTAGTTTGAAAATGAGACAGATGGTTGTAAAGAGATAGGAAGAGAGATGGATGATGGATTGATATATGTGATGAGTGATGGGTGTAAGAGATTTTTGACTTTTGTGACAAATGGTGTAAGAAAAGTATGGCTTGTATAAGAACTTTTTAACTTTTGGGGCTTGTTTGGGAAAGGGTGAAAGGTGATGCATACTTGACATGTACTTGACATGTTGAGATTGATGGATTGATGGATTAATGTGACAAGTCGTAGAGATTCTCTTAGGTTTTGCAATGCGCGGTGTTTTCCTTGCATCGAACGCTAGCCCACATCTCCTGACTAGGGTATCGCCTCGGAGTGTGAGTCGGGACATCAGAACCGCAGCGACGGTGTGGTCGCTATAGCACAAGTCTCTGGTTGAGTCGACTCGGGTTGTTGGCGTGTAAATCAAAGTCTCACGTAAATACTGGTTAAGGGTCGAAGGTCGTCGGAATTCGACTGGAAAGACCACGGAAGTCTACGAAACTATACGGTCTAGGATACAGGGCGTACAGCTCTCCCCTCCCAATAAAAATTTCATCCTTAAAATTTACACAATCATCGCAACTAGGCATAACTCATGAGGAAGAAGAGACATAACATCATCTTATAGAATCAAAGACAACATACAAAATACAATACACAATCAACCACCAAAGAGATGGGGATGGCGTTCTCGAATCTCGGCCTCGCACTCCCAAGAAGCCTCCTCTACAGAATAGTGACCCCACTGAACCTTCACTAAAGGAATGACCTTGGTTCGAAGGACCTGATCCTTCTAATCAAGGATATGAACTG
The DNA here is from genome assembly GCA_037074715.1 of Magnolia kwangsiensis. NCBI lineage: Eukaryota > Viridiplantae > Streptophyta > Magnoliopsida > Magnoliales > Magnoliaceae > Magnolia > Magnolia kwangsiensis. The sequence continues at coordinate 88,608,796 of CM073580.1, forward strand.
GCTACTCGATGTAAGAAGCATCCTCACAAACTTTCAGCGGTTGCCAATTAATAACGGAAACTATGTCTTACCCACACTTTCTCAACATAGAGACATGAAAAATGTTGTGGACATAGACAATTGAGGTGGCAAGGTAAGCCGATAGACCATGGCGCCAACGTGCCTAGTGATCTCAAAAGGTCCTATGAATCTTAGGGCAAGCTTGTCCTTCTCTCCAAATCGAACTACGCCTTTCATGGGCGAGACCTTGAGGTACACATGGTCCCCTACATCAAACTCTAAGGGACGACGCATATGATCAGCAAAACTCTTCTGTCGAGTCTGAGCTGTGCACATCCTCTGCCTGATGATATCAATAGCATCTGATGTCTCCTGCATAAGCTCGAGACTAAGGAGACGACGCTCTCCGACCTCGTTCCCACAACTCGGTGATTTGCGTGGTCTACCATATAGTGCTATAAAAGGAGTCATGCCGATGGTTCCTAATAGCTGTTATTATACGCAAACTCAGTCAATCACAGATGCTCATCCTAGCTACCCCCGAAATCAATCGCGCAAGTTCGAAACATATCCTTAAGGATCTGGTTGACCCTCTCAGTCTGGCCATCGATTCGCGGATGATACACTGTGCTGAGCTGTAAATTAGTCTCCATTGCTCGCTAGAAGCTCCCCCAAAACTGAGACGTAAACCTCGAGTCTCGGTCAGAAATGATCGAGACTGGAACGCCATGCAGTCTCACAACCTCCTCGATAAATAACCTCACAAGCCGGTTCATAGACCAAGTCGCAAGTATCGCAAGGAAATATGCCAACTTCGTCAGACGATCCACAACAACCCAAATGGTGTCATGAAAGAGCTGTGTCCTCGGCAAGCCCATAATCAAATCTGTCGACACGTGCTCCCACTTCCACATCGGGATGCTCAACAACTGCAATAGACCAGGAGGTCTCTGATGACCGGCCTTAACACGCCGGCATTTGTCACACTTTGTCTCAAAACTGGCGATCTGACGCTTCATCCCCGTCCAAAAATATTGTTGCCTGATGTCACGGTACATCTTCGTCGAGGCAGGGTGGATAGAAAATTGCGATCGATGTACCTCGGTCATAAGATCTTTACGTAACTCAGGAATATTCGGGACACATAATCGGCCTCCAAAGTGAAGTCCACCATCTGTACCAATCTGCCAATATACCTGACTCTTAGATGTAGCCTCAGCCATATAACTCTGCAACGACTCATCAGCCTACTGAGCCTTGATCACCCTTGTGACAAGAGAGGGTTGAATCGACAAGCTTGATAACTGTACGATAGAAGACTGCAGGCCAAACTCAAAATCATACTTTGCGATATCCTTAAGCATCTGCCACTCTTGAATCATCATGTGCGCCACTAGGCCTTGTGGCTGACGGGTGAGGGCATCTGCCACCATGTTCTCCTTACCCGGGTGGTACTGAAGATCAAAATCATAATCTTTTATGAGCTCCATCTAGCGCCTCTGCCTCATATTCAACTCAGACTGTGAGAAGAGGTACTTCAAGCTCTTGTGATCGGAGAAGAGCTCGAATCTGACCCCATAGAGATAGTGCCTCCACACTTTCAGTGCTAAGACAACTGCGGCCAGCTCTAAATCATGCGTGGGGTAATTCAGCTCATGGACCTTGAACTGACGAGACGCGAAGGCCACTAGTCTCCCGTGCTGCATCAGGACAACACCCAAACTAATATGCGAGGCATCGGTGAAAAGAATAAATCTGTCACTCCCAGAGGGAAGAGTGAGGACAGAAGCGGACGTCAAACGGTCCTTCAATTCCATAAATGCTCGCTCACAGGTGTCACTCTAAATAAACTTTGCGCCCTTCCGAGTCAACCTCGTCAGCGGAGCTGCAATACGAGAGAAGCCCTTAATGAAACGCCGGTAATGGCCCGCCAAACCAAGAAAACTACGGATCTCGGACACGTTCGTGGGCTGGCCCCACTGACGCACTACCTCAACCTTCGAGGGGTCCACTGCGACGCCCTCCCTCATCACCACGTGACCGAGGAACTTCACCTCCTCCTGTCAGACTCGTACTTCTCCAGCTTCGCATATAGCTGGTGTGGACGGAGGGTCTGCAAAGTAATCTCCAAATGCTGCTCATGCTCCTCACGGGTCCTCGAATAGATCAAAATGTCATCGATGAAGACTACAACAAACTGATCGAGATATGGGCGGAAGACTTTATTCATCAGCTGCATAAAGACCGCTAGTGCAGTGGTCAGTCCGAAGGACATGACTTGGAACTCAAAATGATCGTAACACATCCTGAATGCCGTCTTCAGAATGTCCTCATCTCGGACCTGAATCTAATGATAACAAGAACTCAGGTCAATCTTCGAAAAGAACTATGCACCCTACGGCTGATCAAATAAGTCATCAATCCTCGGGAGCGGGTACCCGTTCTTGATCGTGACTTTGTTGAGCTCGCGGTAGTCAACGTAGAGCCTCAACGAGCCATCCTTCTTCTTCACGAAGAGTACAGGTGCTCCCCACAGTGAACTGCTCGGACGAATAAAGCCCAACTCACGCAACTCGTCCAACTGCTTCTACAGTTCCCACAACTCTAATGGTGTCATACGATATGGGGCCTTCGAAATAGGCGAGGTACCAATTACGAGATCAATTTGAAACTCGGTGAGTCAAAGAGGCAGTAATCCCAGATCTCCTAGAACACATAAGGAAAATCGTAAACCATTGGTAAATGGTCGATGCTCACCTTTATGGGCTCCTCTATGGCACACGATATCAAACAAGACAATGGCTCTCCTCTGGGCTCTACAATGAATTGAAACTGTGGCACGTCGGGTATACAGAATGTGACTGTCCTCACGAAGCAGTCTAGTACGGCGTAGTACTCGGCAAGCCAATCCATGCCTAGGATAACGTCAAAGTCTGACATCGACAGTAAGTACAAGTCGACGGGCAAGAAAATCCCTCCCACTAACATGGGGCAAGACGGACAGAAGCGGCCTAATACTGTAGTCTTCTCCAAGGACATCGATACGGTCAACCCCTCTCGAGCAGACTCTGTCGGTAATCTAGTCGAACGATAGAATCCCTCAAACATAAAGGAGTGCGAAGCACCGGAATCAAATAAAATCGAAGCGGTGTATGTAGAGACTGGAAGTATACCCTCAACGACTCCTCCAGATGACTGCGGATCCTGCTGAGCCACATAGAACCTAGAATGAGCCAGATGGGGAGGTGTCTATCCCCTCTGAGCGTGCTGCTGCTGCTGGGGTCACTGAGGTGGTTAAAACTGCTACCTCAGCTGTTGCGGCCTCGGGGGTTGATGTTGATACTGCTGTTGAGGTAACCTCGGTGGTGGGGGCTGTTGTCACTGCTGCTGTGGGGGTCTCTGCTACAGCTATGGTGGAGACTGTTGTGGACCTCTCTACTGCTACTGGGGACTGGGACACTCCCACATACAGTGTCCCATCACACCGCACTTAAAATAAGTATCGGTGAACTGCCTCGGAGGTGTTGCTGGAGGTGCTGCTAGCGCTCGAAAGGCTGGGTGACCTGTGCACCTCTGCTGTGATCGACGCTGCTGAGAATCACTGGAAGGAGCCTGCCTCTTCCAGTCTCTCCTCTGACCGTGATCGGACTGAGAACCGGCCTACTCAGCCTTAAAAATCTGGGACGTCCGTACCACTCCCTCAAAAGTCAGGAGCTCATGCCCAATAACACGGCCTCGAAGACCGTAACACAAGTCGTCCTCGAAGCGATGGGCTCTCCTCTCCTCATAATCTACTAAGTAAGGTATAAATCTGGACAACGCTACAAAGTGAGCCACGTACTGAGCCATTGTCATATCACCTTGCACCAAGGCCTCAAACTCCAATGCTCGCTGTCGTCGGATGTGATCAGGAAAATACTGTCGGTTAAACCGATGCATAAAATCCTCCAATGTCCACACAAAATTGGCGTCTGCTGCTCGGGATACTGATGTCCACCAATGCTCAGCCTCATCATGGAGAAGAAATACGGCTAGTTAAACTCGCCGCTCAGTCGTACATCCCATCATCTCGAATATCTTCTCCACATCGGCGCGCCATCTCTCAGCTACTGTCGGGTCTAGCTCACCCTGAAAATGTGGGGGATGGAGCCATCGAAACTCAAGAAGGAGGGTGCTCGTGAGCTCTTGCTCTTCTTGGGCCAGTGAAACAACAGGGTGCCTACCCTGCCCCTGAAGTGCAGTCATCACAGCCTGTAACATCTACTGTAACTGAGAGGCACTCACGGATACGGTCGGGTCTGCACCAGTCTCTGGTGGAGGAGCAACATCCTTAGGATAGGCAGTAGGAACCTCCAGTGGTGGAGCGGGCATCATAGGTGGTAGGACGGGAGTCGATCGGGTCACTCTCCTGGGTGCCATGTCTTACAGGAAAGAGCGAAGGCACCTATCAACTTGAAAACTCTCGAACGCATGCACATTAAAGGCCTATAACAGAAGGTCGCTAATCTATCTGAACTTCAGGACTTAGTTATTCATAGCAGACATGTAATGTTGTTCTTAATTATTCCTGAGTTATACTCTGATACCAACTTCTGTCACATCTTAAGAATCCACTCTGCCTATTAGATTCTAGGACTCAAGACGCACCAAACAAGTCTAATGTTCGGTATTTTTGGTGTGTAGAAACAACAAGGTGGGTCCTAATAGCTTTGAATGGCAAGAAACACAGTTTTCTATGGTATGGCCCACCTGATTAACAGATTAGCTTCATTTTTTGGCTCAACGCCTAAAATGAGTTGGAAAAAGGTATGAACGACATGGATTGAACACATATCAAGGTGGGGCCTCCATGAGCCAACCCACCTAAAACCCTTCTTTTTTTTTTACTACTGACGTGAGTACGCCCACGTCAGTCCACATACTCCATGTTAGCCACCCCATATGGATAAATACCAAGACCTCTAGAAATGAAACGAGGCATCTTTCACTCAGTCTGCCACATGAGCTATGGATGTGGGGCCCACGTCAGATCACACTTCACTGGCGGCCACACCCCACTATTAGGCACAACAAGGTGCCCCCCCATATGGACGGTTGGGATGGCATATAAATATCATGGTGTGTCCCACATAGATGGGGTCCACTAATAGATGGCATGGATGAAATACACCCATCATAAGTGGGCCATGATCATGGGGAGAGAGAGAGAGATTGGCAAGGATGGAGGGACCCCGCCACTATGGGCCCCTCTTTGATACGAGGCCTACATTAAGGTGAGTCCCACCATAAGTGGGCCCTTACATCACAAAAGAAATAAGGAAATGAAGATCAAAGATCACTCACCAGTTTCTTCTTGTGCCATAGGCTTCCTTAGCTCCTTAGATTCGATTCCAATGGAGGAGATGAGGTTTGGATGGTTGAGATGGGAGATGAAAGGTTAGGAAAGGTGGGCCACACTTGTGGCTCTATTGGAGTGGAAGGGCTTAGACGTATGGAGGTTTTCTCTTGCTTGAGAAAGTAGTTTGAAAATGAAAGAGAGATGGTTGTAAAGAGATAGGAAGAGAGATGGGTGATGGATTGATAGATGTGGTGAGTGCTGGGTGTAAGAGATTTTAACTTTTGTGGCAAATGGTGTAAGAAAGTATGGCTTGTGTAAGAACTTTTTGACTTTTGGGGCTTGTTTGGGAAAGGGTGAAAGGTGATGTATACTTGACATGTACTTGATATGTTGAGATTGATGGATTGATGGATTGATGGATTGATGTGAAAAGTCATAGAGATTCTCTCAAGTTTTGTAACGCGTGGCATTTTTCTCGCATCGAACGCTGGCCCACATCTCCTGACCAAGGTATCGCCTCGGCGTATGAGTCACGGCATCAGAACCACCACGACGGCGTGATCGCTATAGCACAAGTCTCAGGTTAAGTTGACTCGAGTTGTTGATATGTAAATCAGAGTCACGTGTAAATACCGGTTAAGGGTTAAAGGTCGACAGAATTCAACCAGGAAGACCGCAAAAGTCTATGGAACGACACGGTCTAGGATACAGGGCTTACACGTGCTTTATGGGTGGAATGCCTATATATGAAAACATGTGTACTATGTGTTTGTTAAAATGCTCAAATGAGATTTATATTTGAATTATTTGTCACATGTTATTTGACTATCACGTATGAATGCCTATTGTGTTTGAATATGATTGGGACTACTGCGTAGTTTAGGCAATCGGTAATAATTCTCGAATTAGTGGCCAGGGTCGTTTCTTCATATAAGACACGTTCGAAGAATCCGATTTGTACGCTGCATGTCGAAAATGGTTAGGCCACGTGGAATGCTTACGCACTCCATGTCGATTAATTCAGCGTACGCTCGTACCAGTCGAGCTTGTTAACTAACCCGATTGGCCCAATTGTATGTTCACCATGTATGGACACTACTAATTGAATCTAAGGTACCACTTACCAGTGAAAAGCTCATTTAACCTTGGTACCATGATCCGTTAAGACTCATAAGTCGGACATGGTGGTATGGGACATCTTGGTTGAGCTGTCGGCCTACGCTAGGGTGACGAGCCTCCCCATAGTATCCATTGAGCAAACTAAACTCGTGAGTTGAATATAGTGGTATGGGACACTGTATTTAAGTTGTTGGCCTACGATTAGGTGACGAGCCTTTCGTAGTGACATTAAATATACACTAGGACTATGCTAAGGTGACGATCCTTTTTGTAGTGACCTCGAGTATAAACTAGGCCTACGTTGAGGTGACGAGCCTCTCTGTAAAGACCTGGAACTGCCCATCGTATGTGATTAAGTAAGATTGATGACCCTAAATTAATCAATGTTTGGGTCAATGATATAAAGGGAGGTATCTCAGCTTCTTAAACTTGCTGTATAAATAAGTCTAATTAAGAACTTGGCTAATCATGCATATGCACCGCATTGCATGTGACTTTGGCATTAGAGTTGAGCACAGCAGGAGTGTTACATGCGCGACCGTGAGATGATGTTATAAAGGAAGTTCAGGCGAGGGCATATATTATTACGACATCTCATTCTTGCATTAATAAGAGTACTTAGGACATGATTGTTGTACTGCCTTATCATTATTGTTTGATTGAATTGATAACATATTAACCTTTACCTTATAGCTCTACTGAGTTGATCACTCACTCCCACTCTGGAATGGTGTTTTAAAACACCAATCAAACTCTGTTGTAGTTTTAGATCACAGCGAGGCTTACGAGACAGTCTGCCTTCTATGATGATGAGGAGGAGTTCTCGTATTTGTAACTCTCTTACGGGTTTACGTAGACCTGGAGTTGTGCCACCGAGGCTACAGGGATATGAACTAGATGATATTACACTTTATCATTTTGTGAATTTTGGTATTATACATGCAATTATTTAACCTGGTGACGTTCATATTTTGGGGACTTATAATCACTTATATGCTTATATGTATTTATCACAGTCTTCTGCTTGCATAATTTAATTGACTCTAGAGTATGATATGTTGATTTGGTATAATCCCACTTATGTTTAATACACTAATACGGACAACATTTAATCTTCATTATCTATGTTGCATTAGTGATGCGTTGGAACTCAGAAGTTGGGCTCCTGCTCGACCCCTGATTTTCATAGTGTTATAAGTTGGTATCAGAGTATGATTTGGATTAAACTGGACCTGGGTATGGTAACATGACGCACACTGATGCAGTTTGACTTAGGAAAGGAGCGATGAAACATAGAAATAGTTGTAAAATTCTAAGTTTCGTCCGTCGGTGACCATATGACCATTGAAGCGAAACTGACCGTAGAAATTGGACCCGTAGGCATTTGTGATCATGCATAATGATCCCAATTTTTTTTCAGGCCAGGCATCGATAGAATTAGATGATGATTCAATGCATTCCACACTCAAATAACCTGAATGTGTGAATATACGCGAGATGGACACCAAAAATGGCTCAAATGGACAAAGGGGCCTAGACGGTACAAAAGGAGGGGGGGAACCAAGGTGGACCTCATGCATTTCTAGCACCCCAGGAGGGGGATGCCATCACCCCCCTATCCAGCGAATGGCAATACCATCGTCTCAACGGAGAGGCCTTGTTGTTCGGTTCATCTTGGCCCGTCGGGCCTCACCAGGCTGACCCTTGTACACACCTGTGGGGCCTATAAAAAAATGTGGGAGCCCCATAACCCATCCATTTACTTCATTCCTTCCCTCCACACCCCTCCAAGCTTTTCAAACTTCTAAAAATTTCATTTTTCTCTCTCAAATCTTCGTCTTCTTCATCACTACATACCCATTCTCCATCTTATCCCTCAAACCCATCTACTATCTCCCTCATTTCCTTCCATTTGAGCACAAAAACCCTCCTTTGTGTCTCAAAAATATCAAAGTCTAACAACCCATTCTATCCCTCCACCTTGTTTCACTTAAATGGCTCTTTTCGAGCTCATGACGAAGATATTCTCACTTTCCACACTTCTTTCTCTCATGGGGAAGAATAGGGCTTCCACGGATGAAGCTGGGCCTAACCTCCCTACACGTTTAAGGAGGCAGAAAGGCGCCGAAGCAAGTTCAAGCATCGATCGAGAGATCAGGATGAAGCGGGATCTCAATCCCCACTTTCCTCTCGAAAGAGCTTTACTAGCAGATATGACACATGGAAGGTTTCAAAGCCGTAGGATCCTCTTTGAAGCACACATGGACGAGAAACTATTTGGGTTTTATCCGGTAATGGATCTCCTATTAGACGTCGAATGGGGTCCCATATTTGAGGGCAAGTCTCGTGCAAATGAGGGCACTGTCCGAGCCTTCTACGCCCATATATGAGAGCCACTGCTGGAGCCTTTATAGTTCTCTATCCCCATGGGAAGGCAGGAAGACATTGTCAATGTGGACTTGATAGCCCGAGTCATAGGGATGCCGGGTGGGGAAGTTCATGCTAGCGAGAAGAGTCTCAGGAGTGTGCGTGAAAGAGATCGACGTACGCGATTTCTTTGTGGCCAACTGGTCCACTGGAATCTAGGTAACTACCTTCCAGCGATCAGGATGACTCATGACTTTCTCCTGTTCCACCACATCTTCGCACACAATGTGTATCCTAGGTGGAATAATCGTAATGAATGCACATGTCTGATGGTAGACTTCCTATATAGGGCTGGGCAAGGAGACAAGTTGTGCCCACCTACGTATGTACTACTATAGATAGTTTAGACTGCATGCTCTCCTAGGACAACCATTTCACTCCAATTCGACCGACTTATATGAAAGCTTGCTCATGAATTCGGCTACAAACTTGGCTCAGAAAGGCTTACGTCAATCCATTTTATCGATGACACTACTTCAACAACATGGGCATTGGGCCGCGACAACGTCAAGCTCGACTCGATCAGAGTGAGGATGAGATGGGAAGTGAAGAGGAAGAGAGTGATGAAGAAGGCGGAGATGAGATAGAGGAAGGAAGTGAGGAAGAGGAAGAAGAGGATGCCCAGGACACTGATGACGGCTCTCCTCCTGCTACACATGAGCACGATAGCGATCGGGCTACTTTAGAAGCCTGCTTGGCTCAACTTGAGGGAGGTCAGTGAGACCTGGGCCAAACTTGAAGAGAATAGGGCCTTCATGAAATAAAAATTCAAGAAGGTGTCTCGCACTTTGAATGCTATCCTGTGCTGTGTGTAGGACAAGGGTGCTCATCCTCCATCACCTGATTCTGACGACTAGTCCCATGTTGTAGTCATCTTTGGGTTTTCCTTTCTTTCCTGTTTTCTATGTTATAGCCTTTACAAGCTTAGTAATATCGTAGAGTGGTTGGTATTCTTTAGTGTTTAAAATTTTTCTTAGATTAGTCCTCATGTATCTTCTCTCATGATCCATGTAATACTAAATCTCATGTATTTTGACAATTTTGGTCAAATGAAATGCATGTAGCTCCTTTGTTTATGAGATGTGTAGAATGCTTGAGAAATTGAGTGTTGTATGCTAAATCTTACATAAGTTGCAACCTATGTTGTATATAGGGAATGTCACTTAAGGCCACATAGAGTACGACATATCTTACACTTGGTGACTCGATTGATGGGGCACCTCCCCTAAGCGATAGCTATACAGACCCCAATTTGGGCCTGATTCAAGAGAGTATACCGGATTCTCAGCCGGCTACTGGTCCCACAAATGGGTCGATACCTGTTAAACCACCGGTTCCCAAGAAGAACCGTGTCCTCGTCGACACCCCACATGCACCAGGCTCCTCCTCCTGATAGGCTAGAGCAGATGATGCTTCTTATGCAGCATCAGCAGTAGATATGGACCACCATCACAGGGGCCCTTGCCCAGAATATGAGCGTAACTCCACTTGCACCACTTGTGCACCTTGCTAAAAATGTGGGTGTTAGTGGCTTGTTTGAGCGATTTCAGCGCTTCCGACCTCCTACATTTGTGGGTACTCACAGACCCGAGGAGGCCGAGTATTGGCTTGACCGCATCTCTGAGATGTTGAAGCTGCTGCACTATGCTAAGGCAGAGTAAGTAGAGTTGGTCACCTACTTGTTTGAGAAGGAGGCCAGTCTCTGGTGGGAAAGCGTCCTTAGGACTGTTACTCCTGGTTAAGTGTGTTTGTGGGAGGCTTTTGAGACGCGCTTCCACGGAAAGTATTTCTCCCTCACTTACCGTAACAAGGAGGGAGAGTTCCTTCACCTTCGGCAGGGAAGAATAACAGTAGTAAAGTATGAGAATAGGTTTACAGAGCTAGCCAGATATGCTCTTTTGATCATAGCCAACGAGCTGATGAAGATGCAGTGATTTTCTGAGGCTCTACGACTTGAGATCCGCTCAAAGATGTGTTGTACTAGCATTAATAACTATGCTGGGCTAGTGAGCATGTCCGTGTGAGCTTAGCAGGATGAGGATAGGCTATCCTACACACGTGTACCTATAGTTCCTAAGCCTCAACTAGATTTGTCGAGCCGGTCATTCCTTAGCAGGAGGCCATGTGCAGATTCTCCCCCTCGGCTTACGGCTCCACCGACACAGCTGAGACGACCTAACATATGGTGCACCTACTGTAAGAGTTCGAGCCACGCTGACACCTACTGTTTCCCTAGGATGAGGGACAACAGTTTTATGCCTCCTCAGAAGATCAACTGGCAGATGCCACTAACTATCTCTGCTCCACCTCTACATTCTATATCGCTCGCATGACCTTCTTATAGGCCACCTACACCTCGATTTATGCCTCCTTAATTTCCTAGGGCACTGCAACCGAACCGTTCTTAGTAGGGGTGAGTACATGCGCTTGCAACTGAAGCATTTGATTCAGCAACTACAGTGCCTTTAGCTTTCTAGGTCACTCCCCACCTCCAAGGTACACTAGTCTTCTTATTGGTGGACATTGGGTCCACTATTTTGATGATATCATGTTTTACGGTCAGGTGCTTAGGGATGAATACGACCACTATGGTTGGGGTGAGAGTTATCACAGCAGTAGAAACTTTTACAGAAGCTACTAAGTTATGTGAGGGTTGCTTGATAGATTTAGGGAGCAGGACGATACACATTAACCTGATTGTTACCACGATATACTACTACGACATCATCTTCGACATGGATTGGCTTATGGAAATGAAGGTCGAGATCGACTACGAGACCCAACTAGTGACAGCACACAGGCCCAAAAACACAGCCTTCACTTTTCCGGTTCAGGTCAGTTGCCCCTTCCAGGTTCTTTGTTATGTTGCCCTATTGAAGGATCATAGTGGTCCGACACTTGGAAACACTCCCGTGGTCCAGGACTTCTGGGAAGTGTTTAAGACGATACTTGGATTACCTCCCCGATGCGAGATCGACTTTACTATCGACCTTGTGCCTGGCACGACATCTATTTTATTACCCACGTATCACATGCCTCCATGTGAAATAGAGGAATTGAGGAGGCAGATTGATGGCCTGTTGGAATCAGGTTTCATACAATCGAGTGTATCCCCTTGGGGAGCACCCGTATTGTTTGTGAAGAAGAAGGATAGATCACTGCGATTGTGTATTGATTATTGCAGGTTGAACTAAGTGACGGTGAAGAATAAGTATCCTTTGCCCAGGATAGATGATCTGTTTGATCAGTTGAAAGGGGCACGATACTTCACTATGATCAACTTACAGTTAGGGTATCACCAGTTATGCGTTAAGGATGAGGACGTGCAGAAGATAGCTTTCAGGACCAATTTTAGACACTACGAGTTTCTTATGATGTCGTTTGGACTTACAAACACACCGATCGTGTTCATGGGCTTAATGAACAGGGTGTTTTGGCCGTATCTGTTCGGATTCGTCATTGTAGTTATATATGACATCCTGATATACTCTAAGAGTCAGGAAGATCACGAGGAGCACCTGCAAGCAGTCTTTGATACCCTAAGGAAGAACCAGTTATTTATGCAGTATAAGAAATGTGACTTCTGGAAGGAAGAGTTCAAGTTCCAAGGACATGTGGTGTCCAAGGAAGGGATAGGTGTGGACCTGGCCAAGGTGACTGTAGTTCAGGACTGGGAGCAGCCCGGTTCGGTTAAAGAGGTGAGGAGTTTTTTGGGACTTGCTGGTTACTACCATTGATTCATCAGGGATTTTTCCAAGATAACTAGACCGTTGTCTTAGCTGACTCGGAAGGATCTCAAGTTTGCCTGGAATGAGATGGCAGAAGCAACTTTCCAGGAACTGAAGGATAATTTGACGTCCGCCCCTGTGCTAGTATTGTCAGAGCAAGGGGGTCAAGTATATGATATACACCGACGTGTCCCGTGTTAGTTTAGGTTATGTCCTTATGCAGAAGGATAGGGTGAACGCCAATACATTGCAATTGTTGAGGAAACACGAGGAAAACTATCCTACACACAACCTAGAGTTAGTGGTAGTCATCTTTGCATTGAAGTTCTAGAGACATTACCGCTATGGAGAGGAGTTCGAGCTCTTTTGAGACCACAAGAGCCTCAGATACATATTCACACAGAGGGACTTGAATATGAAGCAACGGTGATGGATAGAAATATTAAAAGACTTCAAGTTTGAGGTCTCTTACTATCCTGATAAGGCTAACCTTGTGGCAGACGTGTTGAGCTGCAAGAAGATGATAGTATTTGTGGCTCCGCTAACGATAGAGGAGTGGAATATGGTACAATTTGTGCGAGACTTTGAGTAGAAGCTCACGGTAAAGGATTCGTTCGTGAACGTCGCACATGTTCGTGTACAACCACTCATTGATGACAAGATTATCATGGCTCAGAGAAACGATGAACTATTGGTAACGATGAGAGAGCAGGTGAACGACAGTGAAGACTCAGAATGGAGAGTTGGTACGGATGAGGTTTTGTGATATCGTGGCCTCCTATGTGTCCTGAATCTTCATGACTTGAGAAAGGAAGTTCTCGAAGCTGCTCACAATTCAAGAATGGCGATGCATCCTGGTAGTACAAAGTGTATTGAGACATGAAGAGGTTATACTGGTGGGACAACATGAAGGCCCACATAGCAGACTATGTCTCACGTTGCCTCACGTGCTAGCAGGTCAAGGCAGAGCATTGCCGACCTCTTGGACTGCTTCAGCCCATGCCTATAGCTGAATGGAAATGAGATTTCATTTCAGGGTTACCGAAGATGAGGAAGGGACATGACTCCATTTGGGTGATTATGGACCGGTCGGCTCATTTTCTCCCTATTAGAGTTTCGAACTCAACAGATGATTTGGCCAGTCTATACATCAAGGAGATAGTACGTCTACATAGAGTGCCTATGGAGATCATGTCAGATCGAGAAACTTGATTCACATTTACCTTCAGAAAACTGAAGTTCAGTATCGCGTTCCACCCATAGATGGATGGGCAGACGGAACAGGTGAATCAGGTATTAGAGGGCATGTTACAAGCTTGCGTGCTTGATTTTAAGGATAGTTGGCATGGCCCCCTACGAAGCATTGTATGGGTGTCCATGTAGAGCACAGCACTATTGGGCAGAGGTGGGCGAGAAGAGTTTGATTAGCCCAGAATTAGTGCAAGTGACCTCAGAGAAGATCGAAATTATCAGGCGTTGACTTTTTGCAGCACAGAGCAAACAGAAAAGTTACGTTGATACGAGACAACGACCTCTAGAGTTTGAAGTCGGAGACCATGTGTTTCTTAAGGTTTTCCCCATGAAGGGAGTCCTTCGATTTAGTAAGAAGGGGAAACTCATGCCATGGTTTATTAGTTCATTTCAGATTCTAAATCGAGTTTGTGTGCTAGCATACCACCTCACTTTACCCATACCACTCGTAGGCGTGCACAACGTAATTCATGTTTCGATGCTGAAGAAATACGTTTGTGACCCTTCCTACATTATCAAATGGGAGCAGGTATAGTTGAGTGAGAATGCTACTTATGTATTGTGACTGACACAGATTCTAAATAGGAAAGAACAGGTGCTACGCAGTAAAGTCATTCAACTTGTGAAGGTATCATGGACGCATCACACTGAGGAAGAGACTACTTGGGAAACGAAAGCCGAGGTCTGCAAGAACTACCCTCAGATTCTCAATGTAACACCCCAGATTTTTGCCTACCTGGAATTAGACGTCTTTAAACGATGAGTCAATAATAACACCTTGGTAACGTCTCAGAACCCAATTCCAAAGCCAAAGAAATCACTTAGGATTAATTCCTTTAGAAATTAAGAGTAAGTTAGCTAGTGCTACACTAGAGTAGCTGTGAAATTGTCCCTGAACACTTTAAATACGTTCTACAAGATCCAAAACTTGTAGAATCAATGACGCTATAATACCCTGAAACCTAGGATCAAACTCTAAACCCGTTTGCTCTCAGGAACCCTTTGAAACTTCGTATTGGATCTAGACCGCGTGTCGGAAGTCCGATACCTACAATCTTAGACTATTACGACCGCTTAGCTGGACTTGACAATCATATCGAAAATCAAGCCCAACCGACGTTCAGAGGCTATTTCATTGAGCCTGGAGTGAAGAGAGTGAGAAATGGGTTAGATTTGAAAATTTTAATCCAAATCTGGCACGTGACTTGGCGTGTTATTATTAAGCGTTCTGACCGTCAGAATTCAACCAAATTACACCTCGGATCAGGAAAAATTTCTCTTTCATATCATGAGACTTGTAGACCCGATCTAGGTGCGATGACTGCTGAACTGAAACTGGAACGCCACGTGCGATCTACAAACTCTACCGGACTGAAAACGGGGTGTGAGCAACATCTAGTGACCATGAGCTTAAGTCCGATCGCGTTCGGCCAGGGGACCTCCAGAAATATTCTCTTGGACCAGAACAGCCCCGATTTGGTTATACCTCAAGTGAACTTTGTTCCCAAGCCTAATTTGGGAAGGATTTAGCTTATAAAAGGGCTTAAAACCCTCACTTATCTCACCCATCCGAATTTGCTAGAAACTCTAGCTAGAGAGAGAGAAAAAGTGTGAGATTGTGAGAGTGTGAGAGTGTGAGAGAGATCTTCCTGCCACTTGCAGCACCTGCTACACGTGCTAAAGCTACGCATCCCAATCACTTTGTTGGTGATTCCGACACACCTATAGGTAAGGAAAACCCTAACCACTTGCTGATTTGGTGTTTCCTTCGATTCATTAGCGATGTAGCTTATGTAGCTTGTGTATTAGGTCGCCTGTACGCTGTTGACGAAGCGTATACGCTCCGTTCGAAACGACACACATTAGGGTAAAAGGTGAGGATTTTAGACGCTTTGATTGACTGTTTTCAAAGCTTTCAATGTTGTTTAATAGTAGATTATCGACGGCAATGCCGTTTGACATGTACAACATGCTGTCCATTTTCCGTTTCATAAACATATGGAAAATATGAGATTTAGGGCATTTTAGTCATTTGTAGGAAATACTGTTTGCATTCATATTTTGCTAAAATGTTTGTCATGGATTTTTATCGTGTTAGGATATTAGGAATGTGTGCATGATCTGTTTGGCGAAGAGATTCACCTATGTGCGCACTTTGAGTCAACATACGCTATGTAGACTAAGTGTTTGTATAAATGTTTGTACTAGTATGTATTGAGTAAATGGAGTTGTGAATGAGTTTTGAGATTGAATTCTCAAGTAATATGCTGATGTATATAATTTTCACTATCTTGGCTATATGTATAGATTTCACTATATGTATGAAATGCATGTGTTGGATGAGTTGCTTAACTGGTATGTTATAACATATTTCAACATGCTTATATTATCGTATTTTATTTCCATTACTCTCATATGATTCCTGATGTAGACTTACGAATGTTTGGGGCTATGCTTAGTCCAGGAAGTTGGTAACAGAGTAAATTCATGGTTGGCTGGTATTTGCTACGAATGACGCGTCGATGAACGCGAGTCGTGTTTTGGGTTGGCGGCAGTGGTTAGGCCACGCGAAGTGTTTCATGCACTTCATGTCGTTCGACTTGAGATGCGCTCATATTAGTCGAGCCCATTAAGTAACCCGACTGGCCGTTGATTGTTCACCCTGTATAAATCATAACTGCTTGAACCTAGGGTACTGAATTTACCATTGGAAACCCTGTTAACCATGATACTTTGATCCATAAAGACTCATGAGCCGGGCATGGTAGTATGGGACACCGTGGTCGAGCTGTCGGCCTACGCTGGGGCCACAAACCTCCCCATAGTGACCAGTGAGCACCTTTGACTCGTGAGCAGATTATGGTAGTATGAGACACTATATTCTTGTTGTCGGCCTACACTGATCAGGTGACGAGCCCTTTGTAGTGACCGCGAGCGTATTTTGAGTCTACGGGAGGCGACAACCCTTTTGTAGCAATGAGAGTACAGTAGGCCTGTATTGATAAGGTGATGGGGGAGCGGTGCAACGAGTGCGAGCAATAGCCCTGGTAGCCCTTGCAGCGACCTACAAAATATAACCTCGTATGTGATTTCTAGGAGTGACGACCCTAGATAGGATCTGTGTTGGGATTGATATAAGGTACCCTAGTTTCCCAATCCTACTGTATGAAAAGGACTAATAACAACCCGATAATCATTATCCATATCGCATTGCATGTGCCTGAAAAATGTGGAGCACTGCGGGAAGAAAGCATGTCACGGACGTAGATGGTGTCGTATGAGGGAGTATGTCGGTGAGGGCATCCATCATGTCATTTCATGCATACATTAACAACAGTATCTAGGAATGTTGATTGTTTGCTTTACTATTAACGCGTGATTGATTTAATAACATGCTAATCTTTGCTTTATGATTCCACTGAGTTAATTACTCACTCCCACGTTGCGGGACGGTGTTCCGGACACTCACCAGACCCTTTTGTAATTGCAGATGATGGCACGGCCTGCGAGGCGGAGCCGGACTTGATGTTGATGAGGAGGATCCCTCCTTTATGCGAGTTCTGATCGACGCGATTACAGGGAGGTTGATTAGATGTCATGACACTTGTCATTTTATATTTTCAGAGCACTCATGTATATTCTTTCTTTCTATTTTGAGGTATACATGTATATGTTTAACCTGGTAACATGTTCACACTCTGGAGACTTACAATCAATTATATATTATATGTATGTATCACCGTCTTCTGCTTACTAATTTAACTGTCTCTCGAGTATGATATGTTGTTTTGGCTTAATCCCAATCTTGTTTAATGCCTTTTTACAGACAACATGCATTTAACATTATCTATGTTGCATAAATAATATTTTGGAACTCGGGAGTTGGGTTTCTACCCGATCCCCTGATGTAACGTCCGTGAAAAATCCATACTTGGGCTCGAGTACCAACTCGACCCGAAATTGCGTAGAATTCATTCCTTTAGAAAATATGACTAGGTTAGTTAGTGCAATGTTAGAATAGCTGGGAAATGGTCCTTGATCACTTTAAACACGTTCTACAAGGCCCAAAGTGAGTGGAACCAATGGTGCTATAATGCTCTAAAACCTCAGACCAAACTCTAAGCAGGTTTGTTCTCTGGACCACTTTGAATCTTTGTATTGGATCTAGACCACACGTCGAAAGTCCGATACCTCCTATCTTAGACTGTTAGAACCGCCTAGCTGGACTTGACACTCATTCCGAAAATCAAGTCAAACCGATAATCACAGGCTAGTTCATTGAGCCCGGACCGAAGAGAGTGAGATTAGGGTTAGAATTGGAATTTGAAATTCAAATCTAGCACACGATTTGATGCATCAGTATTGAGCGTTCTGACCGTCAGAATACAGCCAAATTACACCCTTGGATCAGGAAAAATATCTATTACGTATCACGAGACTTATACGCCTGATCTTGGTGCGATGACCGTTAAACTAAAACTGGACCACCACGTGCGATCTGGGAACCCTACCGGTCTGAAAACTGGATGTGTGCTAGATCCAGTATGCATGAGCTTAAGTCCGACCGCATTTGGCCAGGGGACCTTCAGAAATGCCCTTTTAGACCGAAACGGCCCCGATTTGGTTAGGCACTAAGTAAACATTGTTCCCAAGCCTATTTTGGGCATGTTTTAGGCTATAAAAGGGGTTGAAACCCTCACTCCTCTCTCCCATCCGAATTTGAGAGAAACCCTAGCTTGGGAGAGAGAAAAAGGTGAGAGATTGTGAGAGAGTGGGAGAGTTCTTCCTGCCACTTGTGCTACGTGTTGCACGTGCTCAAGCAACACACCTCTACCGCTTTTCCGGCGATTTCACCACGATTCTAGGTAAGTAAATACCCTAAATAGTTGCTGATTTGAGTTTCCCTTGTTTCCATAGCGATGTAGCTTATGGATCTCGTGTATTAGGTTCCTTATTCGCCGTAGACGAAGCGTATACGCTCCGTTTCAATTCACATGTTTACAAGACATAAGGTGAGGATTTTAGACACTTTGATTGACGATTCCCAATGCTTTCAATGTCGTTTAATAGTAGATTCTTGACGGCATCGCCGTTTGACATGTACAAAATGCTCTCCGTTTCCCGTTTCGTAAATTAACGAAGAATATGAGAGTTAGGGCATTTTAGTCATTTGTAGGAAGTACTGTTTACATTCATATTTTGCTGATGTGATTGACATGGTTTGTTGTCGCATTAGGAAGTTAGGAATGCATGCATAATTAGTTTGGCGAAGAGATTCGCCTAGTTGCGCACTTTGGGTCGACATACTATATGTAGACTTAAGTGTGTAGTGTATATGTTTGTATAAATGCTTGTATTAGTATGTATTGAATTAAATGATGTTATGTGATAGTTTGTGATTGATTTCTCAATTAATATGCTGACCTAAATGATTTTCTACATGTTGACTAAATGCATGATTTCGTTACATGCATGGAATATATGTGCTTGAAGATTTGCTTAAGTTGAATGTTATAACATGTGTTAACATGCTCACATGATTGTATTTCAATTCCAATACTTTTACATATATTGCTGATGTGATTCCATAAGTGTTTGGGACTAGACTTAGTCCAGGCAGTCGGTAACTGAGCGAATTCGTGGCTGACTGGTCATAGCCACGAACGACGCGTCGATGAACGCGATTCGTGTTTAGAGTTGGCGGCAGTGGTTAGGCCACGCGAAGTGTTTTACGCACTTTATGTCGTTCGACTTGAGATGCGATCGCGCTAGTCGAGCCCGTCAAGTAACCCGACTGGCCGATGTATGTTCACCTTGTATGAGTCATAATTGCTTGAACTTAGGGTACTGAACTTACCATTGTAAACCCTGTTAACCATGGTACCTTGATCTACGAAGACTCATGAGCCGGGCATGGTGGTATGGGACACCGTGGTCGAGCTGTCGACCTACGCTGGGGCCACAAACCTCCCCGTAGTGACCAGTGAGCACCTAGACTCGTGAGCAGATTATGGTGGTATGGGACACTATATTCTAGCTGTCGGCCTACACTGATCAGGCGACGAGTCATTTGTAGTGACCGCGAGCGTATTCTGAGTCCACGGGAGGCGACGACCCTTCTGTTGCAGTAGAGTACAGTAGGCTGTATTGATAAGGTGATGGGGGAGCGGTGCAACGAGTGCGAGCAACATCCCTGACAGCCCTTGCAGTGACCTACGAAATATACTTCGTATGAGATTACTAGGAGTGACGACCCTAGACAGGATCTGTGTTGGGATTGATACAAGGGAAGTACCTTAGTTTCCCAATCCTGCTGTTTGAATGGACTAATAACAACTTGGAAATCATATCACCATAGCATTGCATGTGCCTGGAAGATGTGGAGCACTCTAGGGAGTGTGGCATGCCGCGGTCGTAAGATGTTGCCGTATGAGGGAGATCGTCGGTGAGGGCATACATCACGTCATATCATCTTGCATTAACAACAGTATTAGGATTGTCTGATTTACTGCTTTACTATTATCGTATGATTGAATTGTGAACATGCTAATCTTT
This sequence comes from Magnolia kwangsiensis, assembly GCA_037074715.1. Classification (NCBI taxonomy): domain Eukaryota; kingdom Viridiplantae; phylum Streptophyta; class Magnoliopsida; order Magnoliales; family Magnoliaceae; genus Magnolia; species Magnolia kwangsiensis. The sequence goes on from CM073580.1 coordinate 88,629,214, forward strand.
GCTCTATGATTTCACTGAGTTAATCACTCACTCCCACGTTACGGGATGGTGTTTGCAACACCCACCAGACCCTGTTGTAGATGCAGGTGAGGCTGAGATCCAGGAGGTGGAGCCAGACTTTGACGAGGACCAGGACGAGTTCTCGTACATGCAGTATCACGATGGCTTCGCGTAGGTGACCTGGATCGATGGGACTTCAGTGGGACTATTTTGGACATTTACTTTTGTTCATGTATATGTATATGAGACTCAGAGATGTATTCATACTTTAGAGACAGATGAGATTTACTTTGTTTTTCCATATAGTGATATATATATATTGTTTAGTCTTCCGCTTGCTTTTATCACTGAATCTGAAGTATGAATTGCAGTTTTGGTATACTTTTACTGATATGAATGCTTTAAATCAGACAACATTGAATCATAATCATTTTTGTTGCATAAGTGACGGTCTGGAACTCGGGAGTTGAGTTTATACACGACCCCCGATTTTCAGGGTGTTACACCTAATTTTTGAGATGTTACACTCAAGGAGTACGAAAAGGTACTAATTTCAAGGATGAAATTTTTCTTTAAGGGGGGTAGATTGTAATATCTCAGAAAAATCCGTACAAAGACCCGAGTACCACCTCAGGCAGAAATCATTAAGGATCGAATTATGTAGAAATTAGATGAATATTAATTAAGTACTAAGCTGAATTAATCTGTAAATTAGCTTGAACTGTTTTCTATATGAACTACATGACCCAAAACTAATAGGATCGTTAACACTACATTACCTAGAAACCTAAGATCAATCTCAAAACTCAGTTACTCTCGAGAGCATCATGAAACTTCGTATCGGACCTGGACTGCGCGTCAAAACTTTGATTACTGTGAAACTATATGGTTATAACTGCCTTACTGAGCTTGACAACCATCTTGAAAATCAAATCCAAATAGCATTCAGAAACGCACAACTTGAGCCCGAAGCGAAGTGTGTGAGAAATGCGAATATCTTTAGAAAATGAACTAAAACTTAAGTGATTTGGGCCTTTTTCTTGCAGGACAAATCTAAGATTTTAGACTTTCAGATTCTGACCCTCGGATCAGAAAAATTTCCCTACACATGTTAGTGCACTTGTGGCCCTTATCGAGTGACGATAGTCGTTGAACTGAAACAGGTCCTCCATAGTCGATCTACAAATCCTATCGGACTGAAATATTAATCTAGTCAAGATCCAATGTCAGGGAACTTTTCCTAGACCGTATGCAGGAAATAGGCCTCCATATGAGCTCCGTTGGACCGAAACAGCCACTCTTTGGCTATAACCTAAGTATACCATGCCCCTGGGTCCATTTACACCAGTTTTGAGCCTATATAAGGACCTTAACTCACCTCTCTCTCATTCCATACAAATTTCAAAACCCTAAGAGAGAGAAGAGAGAAAAAGAGAAGGAAAGTGTGAGGAGAAGAGAGAGAGAGTGAGAGAGATCGTTGCTGAGATTCGATCCCACTACTCTATGTGTCGAATCATCCTACTTGTATCGCTATACCAGTGATTTTGACTCCGTTTGTGGGTAAGAAATCCTAAACCTAATCTGTGTTAGGTATCCAGATAAAGTAAATAGTGAAATACCAAACTTATTTCATGCTATAGGTTGTTGTCGTGTCATATGCAAAGACATAGTGTTCAAACTGAGTACAATACGAGTCTACCGATGGAAGGTGTGGACTATAAAAATTTAGGTGATGGTTTTTCAAGGCTTTTAATGTTAGTTAATGATTTATGACTGACTTGATTGGCATCACATGTGCTTAGATGCAATGTTTTCTGTGTATTGCATATATATATGAACTATGTTAATTTTAATACATTCCATGTGTTTATTAAAATGCTTGAATGAATATGAAATTAAAATTTATGCTTGTTATGACTATTGAATGAGAATATGTAGTTGTTGTATGTGTGGTAAATCCCTTGTGAAAGGATTTTCTATAGTATATGTTATAACTACTTTATTACATGTATATTGATATGTGTAGTTTAAGTGTTTGATAAAATGCCTGAATGAGAAAATGCTTATTGAAATGTATTTAATGAGGGCGTAGAGATAGGATTCTCAATTACCTTATCTATAGTTCCAGTTTTCTTCATGTAACCTATCTTACTACTGCATGCTTTATGGGTGGAATACCTTTGTATGACAACATGTGTATTGTGTGTTTGTTAAAATGCTCAAATGAGATTTATATTTGAATTATTTTTCACATGCTATTTGACTATCAGCTATGAATGCCTATTATGTTTGAATATGATTGGGACTACTGCATAGTCTAGGCAATCGGTAATGATTCTTAAATTAGTGGCTGGGGTCATTTCTCCATACAAGGCACGTTCGAGGAATCTGAGTTGAACGCTGCTTGTTGACAGTGGTTAAGTCACGCTGAATGCTTACGCACTCCATGTCGATTAATTCAACGTACGCTCGTACCAGTTAAGCTTGTCAAGTAACCCGATTGGCTTGGTTATATGTTCACCATGTATAGACACTACTTCTTGAATCTAAGGTACCACTTACTAGTAAAAATCCTGTTTAACCTTGGTGCCACAATCCGCTAAGACTCATGAGCCGGACATGTTGGTATGGGACACCGTGGTCGAACTGTCGGCCTAAACTGGGGTGACGAGCCTCCCCATAGTGTTCATTGAGCAAAATAAACTCGTGAGCCAAATACGGTGGTATGGGACACTGTATTCAAGCTGTCGGCCTACGATCAGGTGACGAGCCTCTCGTAGTGACCTTGAGTATACACTAGGACTATGATAAGGTGACGAGCCTTTTCGTAATGACCTCGAGTATAAACTAAGCCTGCACTGAGGTGATGAGCCTCTCCATAGTGACCTGGAACTGCCCATTGTATGTGATTAACTAGGATTGACGACCATAGATGGATTAATGTTTGGGACAATATTATAAAGGGAGGTACCTTAGCTTTCCAAACCTGGTGTATAAATAAGTCTAATTAAGAATTTGACTAATCACGTACGTGCACTGCATTACATGTGCCTTTGGTGTTAGAGTTGAGCACAGTGGGACCGTGAGATAATGTCACAAAGGGAGTGCAGGAGAGGGCATACATGTAACACCCCAGATTTTTGCCAACCTACAGTTAGACGTCCTTAGGCAATGAGTCAACCATAACACCTTGGTAACCTCTTATAACTCAATTTTAAAGCTAAAGAAATCATTTAGAATGAACCACTTTAAATACGATCCGTAAAACCCAAAACCTGTAGAATCAGTAACGCTACGTTATCTTAAAATCCAGGATCAATCTCTAAACCCAGTTGCTCTCGGGAGCACTTTGAAACTTCATATCGGACCTGGACCACCCGTCAAAAGTCCGATAGCGATGAACTTAGACCATTATGACCGCCTAGTTGGACTTGACTACCACCACAAAAATCACGTCCAAACGATGATCCGGGACGATTTCCTTGAGTCCGGAGTGAAGAGTGTGAGAAAATGAATATTTTTAATAAATTAAATATAATTTTAAGTAATCTGAAACGTGTCGCTTGTGCGATGATTTTAAGCGTTTTGACCGTTAGATTTTGACCGAAATTTACCCTCAGATCAGGATAGGTGGCCCATGTAAGTGCTATGATTTCATATCCCTTTAATTGTCAAATTTTGTGGTGCCAAAACCTATATATATGTCTTGTATATCTTGTGTTTTATGTTTGAAGACTTTTCATTGCAATCAAGACATCGCATTTCAAGACAAGAACTTAAATGAAGAAAGTTTTCAAGTCATGGATGAAGAATTCAAGAATAGAAGTTTTCAAGTTTTCTTGTTCAAGATTCGATCAAGTTCAAGTTTAGTAGAAGACTATGTCAAGTCAAGATTAAGCTCAAGAAGGCCTACTACAAGATTTGTATATTCTCAAGCTTCTCTTAAGGGTCATCTGAGTGTACAGACTTTCAATGTCCATCTCACTTTTAAGGTTTGTTTAACCTTAGATTGACCTTAGGATGGGATTTACTGTAGGTCATTTTGGATACATAACTCATATATTTTAATATGCTTGTTTGGGTTGTTCTAAGACCAGTCCTAGGGACTTCAAGGCCAGTCATAGCTCTGCTACGACCAGTCTTAAGTTTTTCAGGACCAGTCTTAGGTAGTTGAAGATTTTTGGATCTTTCTGGCTGTGCTACGACCAGTCTTGGACATCCTACGACCAGTCTTATGAGTTTTACTACTCATCTTTTGACCGGTCGTAGCCCTACGACTCAAACTCCAGCAAGCATTTTAGGGGTCCTACGACCGGTCGTAGGTGACCCACGACTAGTCGTAGGTGGCCCACGACCGGTCGTAGACCACCCAGGACCGGTCGTGGAATAGAAAATCTTATCCCGCGGAAATTTTGAAAATATTTGAAGCTACGACCAGTCTTAGGATCCCAAGACCAGTCGTAGACGAGATTTTTCAGGCTTTAAATAAAGCACGAACTTCAGAGTTTTAGTAATTCAATTCTATTCTATTCAAGCATTCTTTAGGCTATACTCTGAGATAAGTTTGTGTTTATTTTAAGCTACTTTGTGCTTATTTAATATTCCTTTTGCTAGCTTATTCTTATTTGATTTTGATCTATATTCCAATCTTATTAGAAAAGGGGAATTTCTGATATTCCTTCTTCTTAGATTCAAAATCAAATAGAACTAGCCCTTTTTTATTTAAAATCAATTAGACTTATAACCATTCTTAAAGTGAGTATTGGACTTTGAACGTTGAATCGAACTTCTACTCCGATTGGTTCTACCTGGCTTCTTCAAAAGGTGATTCAGGTATTTTACATTTTTATAATTTACTTTCTTTGGTTTTGATTGAGATTTTCCAGAGAAATCTCATTGTATTGATTATCTGAGGAGAGCTAGAAAACTCAGATTGTGGGGTTTTTGGATTGTGTAAGCCCGAGATCAAAGACACAATTGTGAAGGTTTTAGGTGAACCTGTGAAACCTATTTTGATAGTGCATGCTAATATCCCCTGTGTGAGGATATTAGGAGTGGAGTAGCAATCTTTGTGGCTGTGGATAACAGTTGGTGTACACACAGGAGAACCACTATATATCATTGTATTGTGGATGTGCTTTATTCTTTCATTCCTTTATTCATTCAGTTTTGTGGTTTGTGTTTGTGGATGAATGTTGTAATCACTTCAAGCAAGTGTTGATGAATGTTGTAATAACTTAGGATTTATTTTCTGCAAGTTATTTTGATTTCCTTGCTTATTATTCCTCATTGGGTTGTGATACAAAGGACGTTCTAGAAATAAGGTTGTCCTACCTTAAACCTTTGGTTTTTGGTGTAAGGTTGTCCTTAGAACCGATAAAGTATCATTCTTTTTATTTTATGCTATTGTGATTCAACATTGTGCTTTATTTCTTTTGTTATTCCGCTGTTATAAGTTTTATTTGGCATTGCCCTATTCACCCCCCCTTTAGGGCATATAGCTAGGTCCTTTCAAGTGGTATCAGAGCCTAATAGCTCGTGCTTATTGTTTATTTATTGAATTTATTTCCTGAGCTAACGTCTAAGCTATATTAAGATGTCAAATTTTGATAGCCTATCAGTCACTAGGCCACCACCTTTTAATGGCACAAACTATGCTTATTGGAAAGCCAGGATGAGGATCTTCCTTAAATCCTTGGATGAAAGTGTGTAGCTGGCCATAGTGAATGAATGGAACCATCCTATCACTGAAGTAACTAATGACGATGGTTCAAAAATAAGGAAAGTAACGGCTTATTCACTTTGGACCACACTTCAGAAAAGTGAAAGTAGTGCAAATGCAAAAGCACTAAATGCAATTACTTGTGCATTATCACCAGATGAATTCAAAAGAATCATCTCTTGTGAAAATGCAAAACAAGCATGAGATGTATTAGAAATGACACACGAGGGTACATCTATTGTCAAGAAATCTAAAGTCCAACTCCTCACAACTAAATTTGAAGAAATTCATATAGAGGAGAATGAGATGTTTATGGACTTCTACACTAGATTGAATGACATTGTGAACTCTATGTGGGGTCTTGGTGATAGAATCCTAAAAAGTAAAGTGTGTGCAAAGATACTACGTTCACTTCCTGAACGGTTCAATTCTAAAGTGACCGCGATTCAGGAACTTCGTGATACGGATACCATGAGGGTTGAGGAACTAGTTAGTTCACTTCAAACCTATGAGTTATCCTTTAAGGCTCCTAAAGGAAAATCGATTTCTCTCAAATCATCTAAAAATGTTTCACAAGAGACCACTTCAGATTTAGAAAATTTCGAAGATGATATGGCGCTTTTAGCAAAAAAGTTTTACAAAATTTTTAAAAATAAGAAAAAAAAATTGATTTTCAAAAATCAAATGATAAGAGACAATCTAAACCTAGAACTCAAAAATCCTTGAAAGATAGTCAATGTTACAACTGTCAAGAATATGGGCACTTAGCTAAGAAATGTCCTAAAAAGGATAAATCAAAAAAGAAAAGCATGATGGCTACTTGGGATGAATCGTCTGATTCTGAATCCTCTTCTAAATCAAAAGATTCTGAATCCGAGTCAGGCGAAGATGTTAAAGCCCTTATGACACTAGCCAAGATCACCCTTTCAGATAATGATGATATATCTAGTGAAGAAAATCTGAATAGTGATTGCGATAATGAAGATGATCTTCAGGATGCTTATAATGCCCTTTATAAAGAGAGTTGTAAAATTGCTGTCAAGCTTAAATTACAAAAAGAAAAATTTTCTAAGCTTAAGGAAGATTATGAGTCTCTTGTCTTAGAAAAGTCTCATATTTTCGATTCTTTTGAAAAAACCAAAAGTGATTTAGATTTCAAAACCTCCAAAATTGAAGATTTGAGATCCGAAAATGAGAAACTCAAAAATGAGGTAGCTTCTCTTCAGAGTTTGAAAGACACATGGAGATATGCCCATGGTGATCCTAAATTGGAAAAATTATTGTCCAGATCAAGAAAATGTGACGATCGATCCGGGTTGGGCTATGATAAGAATACATCTCCTAAACAAAAGAACATTGCTCCTAAATTTGTAAAAGGAGAGTCTTCAATTTCAAAAGAAAAGAATACTAATCAAGGTTTTTATAAAAATTTAAGGTCTTTTCAAAAACCAAAAGGTAGCCATGTCAACTTTGATTTTCAAAACCGAAATCCTTTGGCTGAAAAAATAATTGATCTTCTCAAGGAGCTATTAAAATCTAACTCTATAGGTCTCTCATTTAACAATGGATAGAAAAAGACCATCTATACTCTTAAACCCAAAACAGTTCTGAAATGGGTTCCTAAAGTTGCCAGCTTGGTTGCCCACACTGCTTTCAAAGCTACAAGCCATTTAAAGTGGTACCTAGATAGTGGTTGCTCTAGGCGTATGACAGGTGACAAAGCTTTATTCACCGACCTTAAAGATATGACTGAAGGGTCAGTCACATTTGATGATGGAAGAAATTATAAAATCATTGGCCAAGGTACGGTTCAACTCTATAACCTTCCCTTATTTAAGAATGTTTTATATATTGAGGGCTTAAAACACAACCTTCTAAGTATTTCTCAGATATGTGATAACAACCATAGTGTAAAGTTTTCTAATCAAGGTTGTGAGATAGTTAATAAAAAGGGTTCTGTTATATTAACTGGTCGCAGAACTTCTGAAAATTGCTACATCGTTAGTGATGTAAGCTCATATACTCAATCATGTTACATGGTCCATACCAATGAGACTGAATTATGGCATAAACGCCTTGGACATGTACATTATCGGAACTTATTTAGATTGAGTAAAAGAGAACTAATTAGAGGTCTACCTAAATTGCAAAGAGTAGACAAAATATGTGGTATGCCAGTTGAGCAAACAGATTAGGAGCTCTCACAAGAAAGTGAACTCCAATACCACATCTAGACTACTCGAACTTCTCCACATGGATTTTATTGGACCAACCAGATCGGAGAGTCGAGGAGGCAAAAAATACATCTTGGTTATCGTAGATGACTATACCAGATTCACTTGGGTATTATTCTTAAAAGACAACTGAAACCGTGGATGAAGTGAAAAAGGTCATCAAATGAATCCAAAATGAGAAAGGTTCTCATGTTAGTAAGATCCGTAGTGATCATGGATTTGAATTCGAAAACAGTAGTTTTGAAAAATTCTGTAGCGATCAGGGAATATCACATGAATTCTCTGCGCCCAAAACACGGTAACAAAATGGTTTAGTTGAAAGAAAAAACAGAGTGCTTCAGGATATGGCTAATGTTATGTTGAATAGCATGAAGCTCTCTAAAAATCTTTGGGCTGAAGCAGTTAATACCGCATGTTATATTATTAATCGGGTTTATACCAGTAAATCTAATAATAAGACTGCTTATGAGCTATGGTTTCAAAAGAAACCTACTGTCAAATACTTTCAGGTTTTTGGTAGTAAGTGTTATATTTTACATGATCGTGAAAATTTGGGGAAGTTTGATACGAAGAGTGATGAAGGTATTTTTCTTGGTTATTCTTTAAACAGTCAAGCTTATAGGGTTCTAAATAAGAGAACTAGTGTGATTCAAGAGTCCATCAATGTGGCCATTGATGATCATTTGAATACACTTATTATCAACAATCAAGATACCTCATCAAGTCAAAAAGAATCTGAACCAAGGACTGTTAAAGATCATCCAACTAATCAAATACTTGGAAACCCTCTCACTAGAGTTCTTACTCGCAAACAACTTGAGAACATATGTAATTATATTTGTTTTACATCCCAAATAGAACCGGTCAATGTGAAAGAGTCACTTTCTGACGAAAATTGGATAGTTGCTATGCAGGACGAACTTAATCAATTTGTTCATAATGATGTCTGGTATCTTGTTCCTAGACCTAAAGATAAACACATTATTGGAACAAAATGGATCTTTAAAAATAAGTCTGATGAGCTTGAAAATATAATATGAAATAAGGCTAGACTGGTTGTGCAAGGGTACACTCAGATTGAAGGCATCGATTACGATGAAACCTTTGCTCCAGTCGCTCGCCTTGAATCAATCAGACTTTTTATTTCCATCGCATGCTTTAGAAAATTTAAGATTTATCAGATGGATGTAAAGAGTGCTTTCTTGAATGGCGATTTACATGAAGAAGTGTATGTTGAACAACCTTCAGGGTTTGAAGACCCTAAGTTATCTGACCATGTATTTCGTCTCAAAAAGGCTCTCTATGGTCTAAAACAAGCACCCAAGGCATGGTATGAGAAATTGACTAAATTCTTACTTAGTCATAGCTAAGACGCTTTTTGTTAAGAAGAATAACAATGATATTTTGATGGTTCAAATATATGTTGATGATATTATTTATGGATCTACTTATTCCAACATGTCTATTGAGTTTGCAGAGTTAATAAAATCAAGGTTCGAAATGAGCATGGTTGGCGAACTAAACTATTTCCTAGGGTTGCAAGTAAAACAACAACCTGATGGAATTTTCATTTCTCAAACCAAATATGCTTCAAACTTGGTTAAAAGGTTTGGATTTGAGAATGGTAAGAACTTTGATGCTCCTATGAGTACAACGTTAAGACTCTCAAAAGACTTTATAGGTAAAGATATACATCCTAAACTATATCGCAGTATGATTGGTAGTTTGTTGTATCTAACTGCTAATAGACCTGATATCCCATTTAGTGTTGGTATTTGTGCGAGATATCAGTTTAATCCTAAGGAATCACATCTTACTGTTGTTAAATAGATTATTAGATATGTCGCAATTTCTATAAATTTGGGACTTTGGTATCCTTTTGATATTAGTGTTCAATTAGTCGGGTACTCAGATGCTGATTGGGCCGAAAATATTGATGATAGAAAATTAACCAGTGGTGGTTGTTTTTACATTGGAAATTGCTTAGTTTCTTGGTTCAGCAAGAAGCAAAGCTCAATATCGCTCTCCATTATTGAGGCTGAGTATATTGCAGCTGGATATGCATGTACTCAACTAGTTTGGATGAAACGCATGCTTAGCGATTATGGAATTAATCAAGATTCAATGATCTTACATTGTGATAATTTCAGTGCTATAAACATTTCTAAAAATCTAATCTAGCATTCACGTACTAAGCATATTGACATTAGGTATCAACAATTTCTCCGCATTTCCTCCGCTTTTCATGCCTATTGTCAAGGCTATTTTAGCTTAGTTTTTTCTCCCTTTTCATTGTCCTCTCTCTCATGTCCCTTTTATTTGATCCTCAGACTCGCAGAAACCTGCTTACCCATCCCATTTCTCCACGTTCTTCGCTTGTTTGATTGCCGTTTAAAATTTCTGTGTTTTGTTGTTGTTAGGTAGAAAATGTGTTTGTGTTAGTGGTTTGGGCTTAATATAGCCGAATTTTGTTGAATGGAGTGCATGTCGTTCGTTTGTTATATGGTATTGTCCCTAGATTGGGAGTATTGTAACTCCCGGGATTCAGCCTACAAATTAGTTTTTATCCCACCCCACCCTCCAACCAAGCATGCCACTCCCAATCCCAACATGGGATTAGGAATGTAGTTTCATTTCATAGGCCCTTGGCGTTTTGGACCTAGTGTTAGCACTCCTAGATTTGAAGGATCTGACGATATAGGAAATCCAATTCTATTTAGATAATCTTGACTCTAAGCAACAGAACAATTCCCTGTAGTAGAAATGGTATGGAAAGCCATTTACCGTATAATCTTAGGCTTTGAATTATAGCTATAGAGTTACAGACTAGCCTACTAGTTACCTTGAGTAGGGTAAAGCCTGTATATGTTAAGGAATAATAGGTTAGATTTGATTGGAATGGGACTCCCTTCCTTGGATAGATCCCCTTATGACTTATAGACTCCTGTTGTTGCCCATAGGAAAGAACCATTCACTCTCAGGGAACATTTAAACATCCCTTAGATTGAACTTAGAATAAACTAACACACCCCTTAAAATTGCCTTCCCCAAGGACTTATTGCATTCAGGAACGCAGAGTAAAGGAACTGCATGTAAGCGATGTATTCACGGTTTGAGTCGACTTCTTAATCCTAGTAGTTACCAATGAATCCAATACTCTGATCAAGCAGAGGATCGGCATCGACTCGGATTAAGAACTGATACAACACATTTTCTTTCCTGATTAGAAAGAAGGTTCAACGTATCTGGCTTAAACCCACTACACAACCTTTCTTCTGTGATGGCCCAACCACCTACAACCAAACAGGATCACATTGTCTTGGGAAATGGCGAGGACTTAAAGCCAGTAAAGAATTAGACATCTTGCCACCAACTCATACCTGCCCCTGAATTCAACCACAATAGAGATTAGGCTCATCTCTATGATCATAGGTACCAATGCCATAGAACGCATCATTAGCAAGGAAAACCATATAGAGAAAGGCTGTTTCCATTTTAGGTTAAGGATAGCCCCTAAGTTGCGCCTCGTTCCGATATACAGATCGATGCAACGATTCTTCAACCCTAAGTAAAACCAAGTTTTAAGGGGGGTACAACGAATTAAGTCCAATCCAGTTAGGTTAGTCAACACTGCCGTTCAATCAGTGTGGCGGAGCGGAAGAGTGGTTGGCCTCTTTCCCACTGGCCCAGGATCGAAACATTTGAGTTAGGATATATGTACGGATAGGTCATTAAATAGGATTTGAACCTTCCTTAGAAAAAGTACTCTTTGCCCTTTGCCAATTTCGGGGACGAAATTGTGTTTTAAGGGGGGTAGATTGTAATACCCCAGATTTTAGCCAATCTGGGATTTGACGTCCTTAGTCAATGGATCAACTAAAACACCAGGAAAATCGCTCAGAACCTACTTCCATAACCAAAGAAACCACTTAGGACTAATTCCTTTAGAAAATAAGCATAAGTTAGCTAGCGCAACACTAGAGTAGCTGGGAAATAGTCCCTGATCACTTTAAATACGTTCTACAAGACCCAAATCGAGTAGAACCAATGACTCTATAATACTCTATAACCTCGGACCAAACTCTACGCAGGTTTGTTCTCTAGACCACTTTGAATCTTTGTATTGGATCTAAACCGCGCGTCAAAAGTCCGATACCTCCTATCTTAGACCGTTAGAACCGTCTAGCTGGACTTGACACTCATTTCGAAAATCAAGTCAAACCGATAATCACAGGCCATTTGATTGAGCCCAGACCGAAGAGAGTGCGAATAGGGACAGAATTGGAATTTCAAATTCAAATCTGGCACACGACTTGACGTGTCAGTATTAAGCATTCTGACCATTAGAATTCAGCCAAATTACACCCTTGGATCAAGAGAAATTTCTATTTTATATCATGAGACTTTCAGCCCTGATCTACGTGCGGTGACCGCTGAACTGAAACTGGTCCGCCACGTGCGATCTGCGGACCCAGCCGGACTGAAAACTTAATACGTGATAGATTTGGTACGCATGAGCTTAAGTCCGATCGCATTCGGTCAGGGGACCACCAGAAAGCATCTTTTGGACTGAAACAGCCTCGATTTGGTTACCCCTCAAGTGAAACTTGTTCCTGAGCCTATTTCGGGCAAGTTTGGGCTTATAAAAGGGGTTGAAACCCTCACTCCTCTCTCCCATACGAATTTATAAAAAACTCTAGATTGGGAGAGAGAAAAGGTGAGAGTTCGTGAGAGAGATTAGGAGGGATTTTTCCTGCCTTCGTGCCACCTGTTGCACGTGCTTCATCAACACATCTTAATCACCTGGCCAGTGATTCCTCCGCTTTTTCGGGTATGAAATAACCCTAGAAAGTTGCTGATTTGAGGTTTACTAGGATTCATAGCTTGTTAGCTGACGTAACTCGTGAATTAGGTTCTCTTATCGCTGTAGACGAAGCGTATACGCTCCGTTCGAATTTACACATCCATAAGAGACAAGGTGCGGATTTTAGACGCTTTGATTGACTGTTTCCAAAGCTTTCAATATCGTTTAATAGTAGATTATCGACGGCAACACCGTTTGACATGTACCACATGCTGTCCGTTTCCTGTTTCGTAAACCAACGTAGAATATGAGATTTAGGGCATTTTAGTCATTTGTAGGAAGTACTGATTTCATTCATATTTTGCTGATGTGATTGACATGATTTGTTGTCGCATTAGAATGTTAGGAATACGTGCATAATTAGTTTGGCGAAGAGATTCTCCTAAATGCGCACTTCGGGTCGACATACTATATGTAGACTTAAGTGTGTAGTGTAAGTGTTTGTATAAATGCTTGTATTAGTATGTATTGAATTAAAGGGTGTTATGAATTAGTTTGAGATTGATTTCTCAATTAATATGTTGGTGTAAATGCTTTCCTACATGTTAGCCATATGCATGATTTCATGATATGAATGAAATGCATGTGCTTGACGATTCGCTTAAGCTGTATGTTATAACATGTGCTTGATGATTTTCTTATGATTTAGTTCAAGATTGAATTCTCAATTAATACGCTGATGGAGATGATGTCCTATATGTTGGCGATGTGCATAATTTCATTATATGTGTGATAGACATGTGCAAGATGATTTACTTAAGTTGTACGTTATAACATGTGCTAACATGCTCACATGTTTGTATTCCATTTCCAATACTCTTACCTGATTGTTAACGTGATTCCATGATTGTTTGGGACTATACTTAGTCCAGGCAGTCGGTAATCGAGCGAATTTGTGGTTATCTTATCTTATCCACGAACGACGCGTTGATGAACGCGAGCCGTGTTCTGGAGTTGGCGGCAGTGGTTAGGCCACACGAAGTGTTTTACGCACTTCATGTCGTTCAACTTGAGATGCGATCGTGCTAGTCGAGCCCGTCAAGTAACCCGACTGGCCATTGTATGTTCATCCTGCATGAGTCATAACTGCTTGAACCTAGGGTACTGAACTTACCATTGTAAACCCTGTTAACCATGGTACCTTGATCCACGAAGACTCATGAGCCGGGCATGGTGGTATGGGACACCGTGGTCGAGCTGTCGGCCTACGCTAGGGCCACAAACCTCCCCGTAGTGACCAGTGAGCACCTAGCCTCGTGAGCAGATTATGGTGGTATGAGACACTATATTCTAGCTGTCGGCCTACACTGATCAGGCGACGAGTCCTTTGTAGTGACCGCGAGCATATTCTGAGTCTATGGGAGGTGACGACCCTTCCATAGCAGTAGAGTACAATAGGCCTGTATTGATAAGGTGATGGGGGAGTGGTGCAACGAGTGCGAGCAACAGCCCTGACAGCCCTTGCAGCGACCTACAAAATATACATCGTATGAGATTACTAGGAGTGACGACCCTAGACAGGATCTATGTTGGGATTGATATAAGGGAGGTACCTTAGTTTCCCAATCCTGCTATTTGAATGGACTAATAATAACTCAAAAATTATATCACCATACCATTGCATGTGCCTGGAAGATGTGGAGCACTTGAGGGTCGATTGCATGCCGTGGTAGTAAGATGGTGCCGTATGAGGGAGATCGTCGGTGAGGGCATACATCACGTCATGACATATTGCATTAACAACAGTTTTAGGATTGTTTGATTTATTGCTTTACTATTATCGCATGATTGATTTGAGAACATGCTAATCCTTACTCTATTATTCCACTGAGTTAGCTACTCACTCCCACGTTACGGGATGGTGTTTTCAGACACCCACCAGAACCTTTTGTGATTGCAGATGATGGCGCGGCCTGCGAGGCGGAGCCGGACTTGATGATGATGAGGAGGATCTCTCCTTTATGCGTGTTCTGATTGACGGGATTACAGGGAGGTTGATTAGATACTTTAACATTTGTCATTTCATATTTTTAGCGCACTCATGTATATTCATTTCGTCTACTTTTGGAGTATACATGTATATGTATAACCTGGTAACATGTTCACACTCTGGAGACATACAACAGTTTATATATGTTATACATACTATCACAGTCTTTCGCTTGCTAATTTAACTATCTCTGGAGTAGGATATGCTGTTCTGGCTTAATCTCACTCATGTTTAATACATTAATACTGACAACATTCAATCATACATATCTATGTTGCATAAATAACATTTTGGAACTCGGGAGTTGGGTTTTTACTCAACCCCCCGATTTTCGGGATGTTACAAATAACTTAGGATTTATTTTCTGTAAGTTATTTTGATTTCCTTGCTTATTATTCCTCATTGGGTTGTTATACAAAGGACGTTCTAGAAATAAGGTTGTCCTACCTTAAACCTTTGGTTTTTGGTGTAAGGTTGTCCTTAGAACCGATAAAGTATCATTCTTTTTATTTTAGGCTATTGTGATTCAGCATTGTGCTTTATTTCTTTTGTTATTCCATTGTTATAAGTTTTATTTGGCATTGCCCTATTCACCCCCCTCTAGGGCATATAGCTAGGCCCTTTCAGACCATACATGTCATAGCACTTGTGGCCCTGATCGAGTTTCGGTGACCGCTGAACTGAAACTGGTTCGCCACAGTCGATCTGGAAACCCGACCAGACTGAAAACTTAACTTGACCTAGATCCGATAGTCGAAAGCTTAAGTCCGATCGCATTTAGTAACAAGACCTCTAGAAGTGCTCCATTGAGACGGAACAGTCCGTATTTGGACATAACCGAAGTATACCATGGCCCTGAGTCTAATTTAAAGAGTTTTTGGCCTATATAAGGACCTTAAACCCTCACTCTCTCATCCCATACGAATTTGAAAAAACCTAGGAGAGAGAAGAGAGAAAAGAGAGAGAAAGTGTGAGAGAAGTGGGAGGATCTTCCTTCTATCCTACCATGCTATCATACGTGCTTAACCATCACGATCTAATCACTTTTTTGGTGATTCTAACTTCGTTCTTAGGTAAGAAAGCCTAACCCTAACCTGTTATAGGGTTTCAATTGGTGCAAGTGGTGAAGTGGCTAACCTAAATCATACTATAGGTTGCCAATCAGTCGTTGACAAAGACTTAGAGTCTCTATTGAATTCGTTACACTTCTACGGCGTAAGGTGCGAATTTTAGATGCTTAGGTTACCTATTTTCAAAGCTTTCAATACTGTTTAATGGTAGATTATTGACAAGGATGTTATTTGACATGTATAACATGCTGACTTTTTTTCATTTCGAATACGTACGAAGAATATGAGATTTAGGGTATTTTAGGTATTTGTAGGAACTACCATATATGTATGAATTTTGCTGATAAGATTGCCATGAGTATTTACCGTGTATCTATGCTAGTTATGCGTGTATGATCTGTTTGGCGAAGAGATTCGCCCTAATGCATATTTTGGCCGACATATGCTATGTAAACTAATATGTGTAGTCTAAGTGTTTGTATAAATGCTTGTATGAGTATATACATAGTAAATAATGCTTTACTTGGGTGTTGAGATAGGATTCTCAACTACCTTAGCGATGTTTATGATTTCCTCCATGCAAGTTGTTTAACTTAGTCGCTTTACTTTGAAATACATGCGTATGGATTCTTGTTCATGTTGTATCTTATAACATGTTGGGAAATATGCTTGAATTATTTGGTTATTTCTGTTTTGGCTACTGTACATGTTTACTAATTATATGGAATGTGTTTGGGGCTATGTTATGGTCCAGGCAATCGGTAACAGATTTGAGCTTGTGGTTGGCCTCTATTCGCCACGCAAGACGTCTTTGACGAACCCGAGTCGTGTGTTGCTTGTCGGCAGTGGTTAGGCCACACGAAGTACTTATGCACTTCATGTCGTACAACTCAACGGGCACTCGTACTAGTCAAACTCGTCAAGTAACCCAGTTGACCGTTTTATGTTCACCTTGTATTGGTCATAACTGCTTGAACCTAGGGTACTGAACTTACCAGTGAAAACCCTGATAACTATGGTACCTTGATCCATTAAGACTCATGAGCCAGGCATGGTGGTATGGGACACCTTGGTCAAGATGTCAGCCTGCGCTGGGGCCACGAGCCTTCCCGTAGTGACCAGTGAGCAATCCAGACTCGTGAGGCAATGTAACATCCCGAAAATCGGGGGGTCGAGCAAAAACCCAACTCCCGAGTTCCAAAATGTTATTTATGCAACATAGAAATGTATGATTGAATGTTGTCTGTGATAATGTATTAAACATGAGTGAGATTAAGCCAGAACAGCATATCATACTCCAGAGATAGTTAAATTTGCAAGCGGAAGACTGTAATAGTATGTATAACATATATAAACCATTGTATGTCTCCGGAGTGTGAACATGTTACCAGGTTATATACATACATGTATACTTCAAAAGTAACCAAAAGAATATACATGAGTGCTCTAAAAATATAAAATGACAAGTGTCAAGGTATTTAAGCAACCTCCCTGTAATCCCGTCAATCAGAACACGCATAAAGGAGGGATCCTCCTCATCATCATCAAGTCCAGCTCCGCCTCATAGGCCGCGCCATCATCTGCAATCACAAAAAGGTCTGGTGGGTGTCCGGAACACTGTCCCGTAATGTGGGAGTGAGTAGCTAACTCAGTGGAATAATAAAGCAAAGATTAACATGTTATCAAATCAATCATGCGATAATAGTAACGCAGTAAATCAAACAATCCTAATACTGTTGTTAATGCAATTATGATATGACGTGATGTATGCCCTCACCGACGATCACCCTCATGCGGCAACATCTTACAAATCGGGGGGTCGAGCAAAAACCCAACTCCCGAGTTCCAAAATGTTATTTATGCAACATAGAAATGTATGATTGAATGTTGTCTGTGATAATGTATTAAACATGAGTGAGATTAAGCCAGAACAGCATATCATACTCCAGAGATAGTTAAATTTGCAAGCGGAAGACTGTAATAGTATGTATAACATATATAAACCATTGTATGTCTCCGGAGTGTGAACATGTTACCAGGTTATATACATACATGTATACTTCAAAAGTAACCAAAAGAATATACATGAGTGCTCTAAAAATATAAAATGACAAGTGTCAAGGTATTTAAGCAACCTCCCTGTAATCCCGTCAATCAGAACACGCATAAAGGAGGGATCCTCCTCATCATCATCAAGTCCAGCTCCGCCTCATAGGCTGCGCCATCATCTGCAATCACAAAAAGGTCTGGTGGGTGTCCGGAACACCGTCCCGTAACGTGGGAGTGAGTAGCTAACTCAGTGGAATAATAGAGCAAAGATTAACATGTTATCAAATCAATCATGCGATAATAGTAACGCAGTAAATCAAACAATCCTAATACTGTTGTTAATGCAATTATGATATGACGTGATGTATGCCCTCACCGACGATCACCCTCATGCGGCAACATCTTACGACCGCGGCATGCCACACTCCCTAGAGTGCTCCACATCTTCCAGGCACATGCAATGCTATGGTGATATGATTACCGAGTTGTTATTAGTCCTTTTCATACGGCAATATTGGGAAACTAAGGTACCTCCCTTATATCAATCCCAACACAGATCCTGTCTAGGGTCGTCACTCCTAGTAGTCTCATACGATGTATATTTTGTAGGTCGTTGCAAGGGCTGCCAGGGCTGTTGCACGCACTCGTTGCTCCGCTCCCCCATCACCTTATCAATACAGGCCTACTGTACTCTACTGCTACGGAAGGGTCGTCGCCTCCCGTAGACTCAGAATACGCTCGCGGTCACTACAAAGGGCTGCCAGGGCTGTTGCTCGCACTCGTTGCACCGCTCCCCCATCACCTTATCAGTGTAGGCCGACAGCAAGAATATAGTGTCCCATACCACCATAATCTGCTCACGAGTCATAGGTGCTCACTGGTCACTACGGGGAGGTTTGTGGCCCTAGCGTAGGCCGACAGCTCGACCACGGTGTCCCATACCACCATGCCCGGCTCATGAGTCTTCGTGGATCAAGGTACCACGGTTAATAGGGTTTACAATGGTAAGTTCAGTACCCTAGGTTCAAGCAGTTATGATACATACAAGGTGAACAAACATCGGCCAGTCGGGTTACTTGACGGGCTCGACTAGTGCGATCGCATCTCGAATTGAACGACATGAAGTGCGTGAAACACTTCGCGTGGCCTAACCACTGCCGCCAACTCTCAACACGAATCACATTCATCGACGCGTCGTTCGTGGCTATGACCAGTCAGCCACGAATTCGCTCGGTTACCGACTGCCTGGACTAAGTCAAGTCCCACACATCTATGGAATTACATTAGCACTATAAAAAGGTATTGGAATTGAAATACATCATGTGAACATGTTAGCACATGTTATAACATTCAACTTAAGCAAATCTTCAAGGCATACTTCCCATGCATATTCAACTTAAGCAAATCCTCAAGCACATACATTCCATGCATGTAATGAAATCATGCATTTTGTCAACATGTAGAAAATCATTTAGGTCAGCATAATAATCGAAAAAAATCAATCACAAACTATCAAATAACATCATTTAATTCAATACATACTAATACAAGCATTTATACAAACACATACACTACACACTTAAGTCTACAAATAGTATGTCGACCCAAAGTGCGCAACTAGGCGAATCTCTTCGCCAAACTAATTATGCACGCATTCCTAACTTCCTAATGCGACAACAAACCATGTCAATCACATCAGCAAAATATGAATGTAAACAGTACTTCCTACAAATGACTAAAATGCCCTAAATCTCATATTCTTCGTTAGCTTACGAAACGGGAAACGGAGAGCATTTTGTACATGTCAAACGGCGATGCCGTCAAGAATCTACTATTAAACGACATTGAAAGCGTTGGGAACCGTCAATCAAAGCGTCTAATATCCGCACCTTATGTCTTGTAGACTCGAAAATTGAAACGGAGCGTATACGCTTCGTCTACGGCGAATAAGGAACCTAATACACAAGATCCATAAGCTACATCGCTATGGAAACAAGGGAAACTCAAATCAACAACTATTTAGGGTTTTTACTTACCTAGGATCGCGGTGGAATCGCCGGGAAAGCGGTAGAGGTGTGTTGCTTAAGCACGTGCAACGCGTAGTACAAGTGGCAGGAAGAACTCTCCCACACTCTCACAATCTCCCACCTTTTTCTCTCTCCCAAGCTAGGGTTTCTCTCAAATTCGGATGGAAGAGAGGAGTGAGGCTTTCAACCCCTTTTATAGCCTACAACATGCCCAAAATAGGCTTGGGAACGATGTTTACTTGGTGCCTAACCAAATCGGGGCCGTTTCAGTCCAAAAGGGCATTTCTGAAGGTCCCCTGGCCAAATGCGGTCGGACTTAAGCTCATGCATACTGGATCTAGCACGCATCCAGATTTCAGGCCGGTAGGGTTCCTAGATCGCACGTGGCGGCCCAGTTTCAGTTTAACGGTCACCGCACCAAGATCAGGCCTATAAGTCCCGTGATATGTAATAGAAATTTTTCCTGATCCAAGGGTGTAATTTGGCTGTATTCTGACGGTCAGAATGCTTAATACTGATGCGTCAAATTTGTGTGCCAGATTTGAATTTGAAATTCCAACTATGTCCCTATTCACACTCTCTTCGGTCCGGGCTCAATGAAATAGCCTGTGATCGTCAGTTGGACTTGATATTCGAAACGATTGCCAAGCCCAGCTAAGTGGTCATAACGGTCTAAGATGGTAGGCATCTGACTTACGACGCGCGGTCTAGATCCAATACAAAGTTTCAAAGTGGTCCAGAGAACAAACCTGCTTAGAGTTTGGTCCGAGGTTTTAGAGCATTATAGCACCCTTGGTTCCACTCGCTTTGGGCCTTGTATAACGTATTTAAAGTGATCAAGGACCATTTCCCAGCTATTCTAACGTTGCACTAGCTAACTTAGTCATATTTTCTAAAGGAATTGATTCTAAGTGGTTTCTTTGGCTATGGAATTGGGTTCTAAGCAATTTTTCAGGTGTTTTAATTGACCCATTGCCTAAGGACGTCAAATCTCAGATTGGCCAAAATCCGGGGTGTTACAATCTACCCCCCTTAAAACACAATGTTGTCCCCGACATTGGCGAACGGCAAGGAGTACCTAGAGGGACTTTAGTATTGACATTCTAAGGAAGGTTCAAATTCTACTTAATAACCTAACTGTACATATAACCTAAATCAAATGTTTCGATCTTGGGCCAGTGGGGAAGAGCCTAACCACGCTTCCGCTGCGCCACTCTAATCGAATGGGAGCGTTGACTAACCTAACCGGATTGGACTCCATACGTTCTACCTCCCTTAAAACTTAGTTTTACTTAAATTCAAGAATCTATGCATCGCTCCGTATATCGGAACGAAGTGCAACTTAGGGGCTATCCTTGACATAAATTGGGAACAACCTCTCATTACAGTGGTTTTCCTTTGCTAATGATGCGTTCTATGGCATTGGTATCTATGATCATAGAGATGAGCCTAATATCTATTGTGGTTAAGGTCAGGGGCAGGTATGAGTTGGTGGCAAGATGCCTAATTCTCTACTGGCTTTAAGTCCTCGCCATTTTCCAAAAGGCAATGTGATCCCGTTTGGTTGTAGGTGGTTGGGCCATCACAGAATAAAGGTTATGTAGTAGGTCTGAGCCGGATACATAGACTTTCTGTCTAGCTAGAACAGAAGATTTATTGTATCAATTCTTAATCCGAGTCGATGCCGATCTTCTGCTTGATCAGAGCATTGGATTTATTGGGAACCACTAGGATTAAGAAGTCGATTCAAACCGCGAATACATCGCGTACATGCAGTTCCTTTACTCTGCGTTCCCGAATGCAATAAACCCTTGGGGATGGCAATTCTAAGGGGCGTGCTAGTCCATTCTAAGTTCAATCTGAGGGATTTATAAATGTTCCCTGAGAGTGAATGGTTCCTTCCTATGGGCAACAACAGAAGTCTATAAGTCATAAGGGGATCTGTCGAAGGAATAAGGTTCTACTTCAACCAAATCTAACCTACAAGTCCTTAGCATATACAGGCTGTACACTACTTAAGGTAACTAGTAGGCTAGTCTGTATTTCATTCGCTATAATTCAAAACCTAAGCCTATACACTAGACGGTTTCATACCATCTCTAATACAGGGAATTGCTCTATCGCTTAGGATCAAAATTTTCTAAATGGAATTGGATTTCTTATGTCGTCAGACCCTTCAAATCTAGGAGTGTTAACACTAGAATCAAAACACCTAGAGCCTATGTGGCCGGTAGCGCTTAGTGGTATTAAATGGAACTGCATTCCTAGTCCCATGGCAGGATTGGATGTGGTATGCTTGGTAGGAGGGTGGGTGGGGATAAAAATTAATTTGTAGGCTGGATCTCAGGGAGTTATAATACTCCCAATCTAGGGACAATATTTTATAGCGAAATGAAACAACATGCATTCCATTCGACAAATTTTGGCTATATTAAGCCCAAACCACAACACAAACACATTTTTCTACCTAACAACAAAACAACACAGAAATTTCAAACAGTAGTCAAACAAGCTAAAGGGCAACGACATAGATGCCTGATTCTACCAAAGGACTTCTACCAGGGTCCCGACTGACCTTCTTGAATACTATCAAG
The DNA here is from genome assembly GCA_037074715.1 of Magnolia kwangsiensis. Classification (NCBI taxonomy): domain Eukaryota; kingdom Viridiplantae; phylum Streptophyta; class Magnoliopsida; order Magnoliales; family Magnoliaceae; genus Magnolia; species Magnolia kwangsiensis. Next base: position 88,651,764 of record CM073580.1, read on the forward strand.
TTCAATACTGTCAGTTGCCCATTAGAGCTCTATCGGCCATGTGTTTTCAATACTTCTCAAACGGAGAAAGTTGAGAAATGGGATTTGAGGTTAGCATGATTCTGAGACCCAAAAAGGGGGTAAAGGCTCAAATAAAAGGGACATGAGAGAGAGAACGATGGAAAGGGAGGAAAAAGGCTGAAACAGCCTTAACAATAGCCATGAAAAATGGAGGAAATGCGAAGAAATGGTCGCCCAAAGGGACAGAATGAAATCTAGGCGTTGTAGAGGGATGCTTCAAGCTTCCCTAGGATGTATTTTCAGAAAGAAATGAAAATGAAAAAGGGGAATGGAGCACCTCACGATTTCAGCTCGATTTTGGGGTTTTAGGAGCTCCAACGGATGAAATCTTCAAGAGGGAGGGCTGTCAACTTCAAAGGAATGACGGAGGGTGGTCGTTTTTAGCAGGGAATGGATCTAGGGTGGTTTGGAATCACGAATTTTTGGGATAGGGCAGCTGAAAACGAAAATGGGGCTAGGGGAGGGGCTGTTTGTGAAGGAAGTACCCATATTTGGGATTTTCTTGGGGTGGGAGGTGCATAGGGGTGATGTGGACCCTGTTTAAGGGGGTGCGCCCGAAGGACGGCCCCATCGGAGCTCGCCGGCCGGCGATGCATCGCCGAACCGGCGATGGCATCGCCGGTGAAGTTGAAAACTGGCCTCTGAGGCCATATGGGATGGATTCCTCTTGCCCTAGGGATTCCAAAAAGGTATGGTGCACACTCTAGTTCATTGTAGATTGCCCTTGGGAGGCCAATACATTTTTAACATCCATTCGAGGCTTTTCGGATCCAATATTCAATCCCGAATACAAAACCCTATCATGCAGCATATGATTTTGGGGTAGAAGGATCTAGTACATCCATATAGCTCATTAGTTGCTAAAGAAAGTGAATTTAGAATGGCCTTGTGGCCATTTTTCATGAAATTTTACTATTCACTGTAAAATTTCGTGAAAGTAAGATTTTATGTTATTTTCACATTATTATTGATGCCTAATATGAAATGGATAAGAAATAATTGAAGATTGGGGTGGTGAGAGGAAGAATTTCGAAGATTTTCGGTGAAACGGGGGTTTTTAAGCTCTGGCGATTGAATACAGGGGTCGTGGTTGTCCCACGGCCCAAGGATTCACATTAACGGGTTTAGAATTGTTTAAAGAACAGCTCAACCCACTTACCTACAACCTAGGAGCTATTCGGGTTGCTCTACGCGACCCGAGACGCGTTACAGGCTCGATCTTGCGATCGATTCTAATAGACTTCGCCTATCGGCGAATCTGTGATCCTGGACGTGTTTCTAGACCCTTCTCGCACCCACCTAAGTCAAAGGAAGTGACAGCGTGCGTCGCGTGACCATAACCCAGGCCCGGTTTAATCCAAATCATGCTCTGATACCATCTGTAACATCCCGAAAATCGGGGGGTCGAGCAAAAACCCAACTCCCGAGTTCCAAAATGTTATTTATGCAACATAGAAATGTATGATTGAATGTTGTCTGTGATAATGTATTAAACATGAGTGAGATTAAGCCAGAACAGCATATCATACTCCAGAGATAGTTAAATTTGCAAACGGAAGACTGTAATAGTATGTATAACATATATAAACCATTGTATGTCTCCGGAGTGTGAACATGTTACCAGGTTATATACATACATGTATACTTCAAAAGTAACCAAAAGAATATACATGAGTGCTCTAAAAATATAAAATGACAAGTGTCAAGGTATTTAAGCAACCTCCCTGTAATCCCGTCAATCAGAACACGCATAAAGGAGGGATCCTCCTCATCATCATCAAGTCCAGCTCCGCCTCATAGGCCGCGCCATCATCTGCAATCACAAAAAGGTCTGGTGGGTGTCCGGAACACCGTCCCGTAACGTGGGAGTGAGTAGCTAACTCAGTGGAATAATAGAGCAAAGATTAACATGTTATCAAATCAATCATGCGATAATAGTAACGCAGTAAATCAAACAATCCTAATACTGTTGTTAATGCAATTATGATATGACGTGATGTATGCCCTCACCGACGATCACCCTCATGCGGCAACATCTTACGACCGCGGCATGCCACACTCCCTAGAGTGCTCCACATCTTCCAGGCACATGCAATGCTATGGTGATATGATTACCGAGTTGTTATTAGTCCTTTTCATACGGCAATATTGGAAAACTAAGGTACCTCCCTTATATCAATCCCAACACAGATCCTGTCTAGGGTCGTCACTCCTAGTAGTCTCATACGATGTATATTTTGTAGGTCGCTGCAAGGGCTGCCAGGGCTGTTGCACGCACTCGTTGCTCCGCTCCCCCATCACCTTATCAATACAGGCCTACTGTACTCTACTGCTACGGAAGGGTCGTCGCCTCCCGTAGACTCAGAATACGCTCGCGGTCACTACAAAGGGCTGCCAGGGCTGTTGCTCGCACTCGTTGCACCGCTCCCCCATCACCTTATCAGTGTAGGCCGACAGCAAGAATATAGTGTCCCATACCACCATAATCTGCTCACGAGTCATAGGTGCTCACTGGTCACTACGGGGAGGTTTGTGGCCCCAGCGTAGGCCGACAGCTCGACCACGGTGTCCCATACCACCATGCCCGGCTCATGAGTCTTCGTGGATCAAGGTACCACGGTTAATAGGGTTTACAATGGTAAGTTCAGTACCCTAGGTTCAAGCAGTTATGATACATACAAGGTGAACAAACATCGGCCAGTCGGGTTACTTGACGGGCTCGACTAGTGCGATCGCATCTCGAATTGAACGACATGAAGTGCGTGAAACACTTCGCGTGGCCTAACCACTGCCGCCAACTCTCAACACGAATCACATTCATCGACGCGTCGTTCGTGGCTATGACCAGTCAGCCACGAATTCGCTCGGTTACCGACTGCCTGGACTAAGTCAAGTCCCACACATCTATGGAATTACATTAGCACTATAAAAAGGTATTGGAATTGAAATACATCATGTGAACATGTTAGCACATGTTATAACATTCAACTTAAGCAAATCTTCAAGGCATACTTCCCATGCATATTCAACTTAAGCAAATCCTCAAGCACATACATTCCATGCATGTAATGAAATCATGCATTTTGTCAACATGTAGAAAATCATTTAGGTCAGCATAATAATCGAAAAAAATCAATCACAAACTATCAAATAACATCATTTAATTCAATACATACTAATACAAGCATTTATACAAACACATACACTACACACTTAAGTCTACAAATAGTATGTCGACCCAAAGTGCGCAACTAGGCGAATCTCTTCGCCAAACTAATTATGCACGCATTCCTAACTTCCTAATGCGACAACAAACCATGTCAATCACATCAGCAAAATATGAATGTAAACAGTACTTCCTACAAATGACTAAAATGCCCTAAATCTCATATTCTTCGTTAGCTTACGAAACGGGAAATGGAGAGCATTTTGTACATGTCAAACGGCGATGCCGTCAAGAATCTACTATTAAACGACATTGAAAGCGTTGGGAACCGTCAATCAAAGCGTCTAATATCCGCACCTTATGTCTTGTAGACTCGAAAATTGAAACGGAGCGTATACGCTTCGTCTACGGCGAATAAGGAACCTAATACACAAGATCCATAAGCTACATCGCTATGGAAACAAGGGAAACTCAAATCAACAACTATTTAGGGTTTTTACTTACCTAGGATCGCGGTGGAATCGCCGGGAAAGCGGTAGAGGTGTGTTGCTTAAGCACGTGCAACGCGTAGTACAAGTGGCAGGAAGAACTCTCCCACACTCTCACAATCTCCCACCTTTTTCTCTCTCCCAAGCTAGGGTTTCTCTCAAATTCGGATGGAAGAGAGGAGTGAGGCTTTCAACCCCTTTTATAGCCTACAACATGCCCAAAATAGGCTTGGGAACGATGTTTACTTGGTGCCTAACCAAATCGGGGCCGTTTCAGTCCAAAAGGGCATTTCTGAAGGTCCCCTGGCCAAATGCGGTCGGACTTAAGCTCATGCATACTGGATCTAGCACGCATCCAGATTTCAGGCCGGTAGGGTTCCCAGATCGCACGTGGCGGCCCAGTTTCAGTTTAACGGTCACCGCACCAAGATCAGGCCTATAAGTCTCGTGATATGTAATAGAAATTTTTCCTGATCCAAGGGTGTAATTTGGCTGTATTCTGACGGTCAGAATGCTTAATACTGATGCGTCAAATTTGTGTGCCAGATTTGAATTTGAAATTCCAACTATGTCCCTATTCACACTCTCTTCGGTCCGGGCTCAATGAAATAGCCTGTGATCGTCAGTTGGACTTGATATTCGAAACGATTGCCAAGCCCAGCTAAGTGGTCATAACGGTCTAAGATGGTAGGCATCTGACTTACGACGCGCGGTCTAGATCCAATACAAAGTTTCAAAGTGGTCCAGAGAACAAACCTGCTTAGAGTTTGGTCCGAGGTTTTAGAGCATTATAGCACCCTTGGTTCCACTCGCTTTGGGCCTTGTATAGCGTATTTAAAGTGATCAAGGACCATTTCCCAGCTATTCTAACGTTGCACTAGCTAACTTAGTCATATTTTCTAAAGGAATTGATTCTAAGTGGTTTCTTTGGCTATGGAATTGGGTTCTGAGCAATTTTTCAGGTGTTTTAATTGACCCATTGCCTAAGGACGTCAAATCTCAGATTGGCCAAAATCCGGGGTGTTACAGGCAATTATGGTGGTATAGGACACTATATTCGAGCTGTCGGCCTACACTGATAAGGTGATGGAGGAGTGGTGTAACGAGTGCGTGTAACGGCCCTGACAGCCCTTTGTAGTAACCTCGAGCATACTCTGAATCTGCGAAGAGGCGATGAGCCTTCCCATAGTAAATAGAGTATAAACTAGACTTGTATTGATAAGGTGATGGGGGAGCGGTGCAACGAGTGCGTGTAACAGCCCTGACAGCCCTTGCAACGACTTAGAATAGCATCATCGTATGAGATTAACTAGGAGTGACGACCCTAGACAGGATCCTTATTTGGGAATGATATAAGGGAGGTACCTTAGTTTCTCAATCCTGCTGTATGAAAAGGACTAATAACAACTCGGTAATCATGCCCATATCGCACTGCATGTGCCTGAAAGATGTGGAGCACTTGAGAGATGAAAGCATGCCGTGAATGTCAGATGGTGTCGCATGAGGGAGTATGTAGGCGAGGGCATGCATCATTATTGCATCTCATCCTTGCATTAATTACAGTATTTAGGAATGTTTGATTACTTGCTTTACCATTATCGCGGGATTAATTTGATAACATGTTAATCTTTGCTCTATGATTCCACTGAGTTGATCACTCACTCCCATATTATGGGATGGTGTTGTACACACCAACCATTCCCTGTTTTAGTTTCAGATGATGGTGCTTCTTGTGAAGCGGAGCCGAACTTTTATGATGATGAGGAGGGTTTCTCCTATAGGCAGCTATCAGGCGGGTCTATGGAGACCGTGTTCTGATCGACGGGATTACAATGAGGTTGATTAGACGCCATGACACTTATCATTTTACAGTTTTGGAGCACTCATGTATATTCTTTTTGTTCATTTTTGGAGTATACATGTATATATTTAACCTGGTACATGTTCACACTTTGAAGACTTACAACAGTTTATATATGTTACATATACTATCACAGTCTTCCGCTTGCATAATTTAGCTATCTCTAGAGTATGATATGTTATTTTGGTTTAATCTCACTCATGTTTAATACACTAACATAGACAACATTCAATCATAAGTATTTATGTTGCATAAGTGATGTTTTGGAACTCGGGTGTTGAGTTGCTACTCGACCCCTAATTTTCAGGGCGTTACAATACACCATTATTGCATCTCATTCTTACATTAACAAGAGTACTTAAGATATGATTGTTGTATCACTTTATCATTACTATTTGATTGAATTGATAACATGTTAACCTTTACCTTATAGCTCCACTGAGTTGATCACTCACTCCCACTCTGGGACGATGTTTTAAAACACCAACCAGACTTTGTTATAGTTTTAGATGATGACGAGGCATATGAGACGGAGCCTGCCTTCTATGATGATGATGAGGAGTTCTCCTATTTGTAACTCTCTAGCGGGTCTACGTAGACCTAGAGTTGTGCCACCGGGGCTTTAGAGATATGGACTAGATGATATTACACTTTATCATTTTGTGAATTTTGGTATTATACATGTAATTATTTAACCTGGTGATGTTCATACTATGGGGACTTGCAATCACTTATATGCTTATATGTATTTATCACAGTCTTCCGCTTGCGTAATTTAACTGTCTCTGGAGTATAATATGTTGATTTGGTATAATCTCACTCTTGTTTAATGCACTAATATGGATAACATTTAATCTTCATTATCTATGTTGCATAAGTGATGTGTTAGAACTCGAAAGTTAGGCTCCTGCTCGACCCCCGATTTTCAGGGCGTTACAGTTCATAAAAGTGAAAATCGTACTAATGTAAAGGACTTAAATGCAATAACTTGTGCTCTATCACTAGATGAATTCAAAAGAATCATTTCATGTGATATAGATAAACAAGTATATGATATTATTTAAATCACACATAAAGGAACTAATATTGTCAAAAAATCTAATATCCAAATCCTTACAACCAACTTTGAGAAAATTCGTATGGAAGAAAATGAGTCTTTCATAGACTCCTATATGAAACTAAATGATATAGTCAATTCCATGTGAGGTCTTGGAGATTGAATCTCTGAAAGCAAGGTTTGCGCAAAAATAATACAATCACTTCCTGATAGGCTTAATTCGAAAGTTACCATTATACAGGAATTGGGGAATATCAATACTATGAAGGTTGAAGAGATAGTTGTTTCTCTTCAAATTACTAAATCTATATCAAAGTATTTTAATGTGAATTCTAATATTGAAGAAAATGAGGATAATATGGCTATGTTGGTAAAGAAATTCTATAAAAATTTCAAAAATAAGAGAAAAAAAAAATAGATTTTTAAAAACTGTTTGACAAAAGAAAATGAAATTCAAAGTATGGAAATCTAAAGCAAAAGACACTCAATGTTTCAACTGTTCTGAATATGGGCATCTTGATTCTAAATATCTTAAAAAAGATAAATCTAGAAGAAAAGGCGTGATAGCTACTTGGGATAAATCATCATAATCTGAAACTAATTCGGAAACTGATGAATCACACCAAAAAATGCAAATGAATTGAAAGCCTTTATGACTATAGCCAGAATCACTTCTTCAAATGACTATGAAATATCTAATTATGAAACTCCAATAAGTGACTTTGCAAATGTAGATGATCTTCAAGTTGCATATGATGCCCTATACAGAGAAAGTTGTAAGATTGCGGCTAAGTTGAAAATTCAAAAAGAAAATTATGCTAAATTACAATTAAAACTTGAAAAGGTTGTTTTAGAAAAAGTCTCAATTTTCTGATTATTTTGAATAACTAAGTTAGATTTAAGTTTAAAAATTTCTGAATTGCATAATCTTAAATTTGAAAATGAGATGTTAAAACTTAAAATTTTCTACCTTTAGAGTTCAAAGGACACTTGGAAATATATCCATGGTGATCAAAAACTTGAAAAAATATTAACTTCATCTTGGCGATGTGGTGACAAATTTGAACTAGGTTATATTAGAAATAACTATTTGAAATTTAAGGATTCTATTTCTACTTTTGTAAAAGGAGAGTTTGTAAACTCTAAATTAGAAACTCTAAATGAGTCAAACTATAAAAAGAATGACTTCAAAAATATAAAACTCTTTCAAGCCTCTAATATAAAAAAAAAAAAAAAAAAAAATAGTACCAACTATCACAAATATCAAAAGAATAATAATAGAAATTCTCCTTAAGCTTATAAAATTGTGGACTTGCTTAAAGAGTTATTGAAATCCAACTCAGGTAAGAATTAGTTTATAGAAACATGAGAAATCCTAACTCCCAGACGCAACGAAAAGTAAGGGACCATCCTAAACCTAGAACCATAATGAAATGGGTTACAAAGGTTAAGTGCCTTTTAATCCACACAATGTTTAAAGAAAATAACCATTCAAGATGGTACCTGGATAGTGGACGTTCTAAACATATGACATGTGATAAAGCTATACTATCAAACATCAACCAAATCGATGGTAGTTCAGTTACATTTGAAGATGGAATCAACTGCAATATTATTGGAAAAGGTAATGTATAACTTCCTAATTTACCTCTCTTTGAAAATATTTTATATGTTGAAGGGCTAAAATATAATTTTCTAAGCATATCTTAAATCTGTTATAATAAATACAGTGTAAAGTTTTCAAATCATTAATGTGAGATAATTAATAATAATGGACATGTAATATTAAATGGTCGCAGAACATTTGAATATTACTATATAATTGATTATTCTTACTCAACAAACCATTCATGATACATGGTCCAGACAGACGAGACTTAACTATAATATCAACGTCTATGACATATAAACTATAGAGATCTATATAAATTGAGAAACACAGATCACTTACGTTGCTTACCCAAATTGAAAAAGATAGAAAATAAAATATGTGGTGCCCGTCAGATAGGCAAGCAAATTAGGAGTAGTCACGAGAAAATGAACTCCTTAGCCATTACACGTCCTCTTGAACTACTCTATATGGATTTAGTCAAACTAACTAGAATAGAGAGTAGAGGTGAAAAGAAATATTTTCTAGTTGTAGTTGATGACTACACTAGATATTATTATGTAGCCTTTTTAGGAAAAAAATTGGATGCTCTTGACGAAGTCAGAAAACTTATAAAACACATCCATACTGAAAAGGAACTATCTGTTAGCAGAATTAGAAGTGAATATGGAACCGAATTTGAAAATAGCAATTTTGAGAAATACTGCAATGACTATGGAATACCGCATAAATTTTTTTCTCCTAAAACTCCTCAGCAAAATGGGGTTGCTGAAAGAAAAAACTGAGTTTTACAAGAAATTGCTAGTGTATTGCTAAATAGCATGAATTTACCTAAATATTTGTAGGCTAAAGCTGTGAGTACTGTATGTTATATAATTAATCATGCCTACATTAGAACAGTTAAAATCAAAACATCTTATGATAACAAAAAGCCTATTGTTAAATATTTTCAAACTTTTAGAAGTAAATGCTTTAGTTTACGTGACCGTGAAAATTTGGAAAAATTTGAAGCTAAAAATGATGAGGGTATATTCCTTGTTTATGTTTTAAACAGTCAAGCATACCAAGTTCTAAACAAAATAACTAGGGTTATATAAAAATTGATAAATTTAGCGACTCATTATCAACTGATCATACTCAGTCTTGATCAAGATTATGACGATAATGATATCAGCTTGGTTAATCAAACAAAATCATCATCTAAATTAGATAATACTGAGTTAAGGTTAGTCAAAGACCATCTGACAAATCAAATACTTGGTGACCCTCACACTGGTATTCACACTAGAAGACAACTTGAAAATATATGCAATCATGTTTGCTTCACTTCCTATATTGAACCAGCCAATATAAATGAGGCACTAGCTGATGAAAGTTGGTTCTTGGCTATGCAAGATGAACTATATTAGTTTGTTAGAAACAATGTATGGTATTTGGTTCCTAGACCTTCTAACAAACATGTAATTGGAACAAAATGGATTTTTCAAAATATATCTAGTGAAATGCATAATATTATAATAAATAAAGCATGACTGGTTATGTAAGGTTATACTCAGAATGAAGGTATTGATTACAATGAAACTTTTGCACCAGTTGTGTGACTTGAATCTATCAGATTATTTATTTCTATTGCCTGTTATAAAAAGTTCAAAATATACCAAATGGACGTAAAAAGTGTTTTTCTAAATGGTGATTTAAATAAGGAGGTTTATGTTGAACAATCGAAGGGCTTTGAAGATTCCAAACTTCTTAACATATTTACCATGTTAAAAAGGCATTGTATGGTTTAAAACAAGCCTCAAGAGCATGGTATGAAAAATTGACTAAATTCTTACTTATTCATAATTTTGTGATGGGTAGTGTCGAAAAAACTCTATTTGTCAAGAAATATAATGATGATATCTTGATTGTTCAAATTTATGTCGACAATATTATCTATGAATTTACTTGTGCTAATATTTATACTAAGTTTGCAGATCTTATGAAATTTAAATTTGAAATGAGTATGGTAGGCGAGCTAAACTATTTCCTTGGATTACAAGTCAAACAGCTCGAAGATGGAATATTCATCTCCCAAACCAAATATGTATTGAACCTTTTAAAGAAGTTTGGTTTTGAGAATGGAAGGAATTTTAACTCTCCTATTAGTACAACACTTAAATTTTAAAAGATGAATCAGGTAAGAGCGTTGACTCTCAACTTCATCATTATATGATTGGTAATCTACTTTACTTAACTGCTAATAGACCTGATATTTCTTTCAGTGTCAGCATTTGTGCTAGATATCAATCTGACCCTAAAGAATCTTATTTATCTATTTTTAAATGGATAATCAGATATGTTGCAAGTGGTACTAACTTAGGCTTATGGTATCCACATGATATGTCTGTACAAATCGCATGATATAATAATGCAGACTAGGTAGGTGATGTGGATGATAGAAAATCTACAAGTGGTAGATGTTTCAATATTAGAAATTGTCTTGTATCATTGTTGAGAAAGAAATAAAATTTTATATTTTTTATACACTACAAAAGTTGAAAATATTACTGCAAGGAATGCTTGCACTCAACTTATATGGATGAAACGAATATTAGTGGATTATGGAATTATGTAAAATATAATGAATTTATATCGTGAAAACACAAGTGTGATAAATATTTCAAAAAATCCAATTCAGCATTCTCTTACAAAACATATCGACATAAGATATCATTTCATATAAGAATTAGTTAAAGATAAGATTATTATGTTGGATTACATTCAAACTAAGAAGAAGCTTGTAGACATTCTGACAAAGCTGCTTGATACTGTCAAATTTTCAAATTTGAAGCATGATATTGGATTATATGTTGTTAAATAATTAGTTTATTTTTTACTTTTCTTTTTGCATTTATTTTCTCTTTCTTATTGATAAATAAGATATTCCTAAAAGAAAATAAAAATGATAATAATAAATGATGAAAAAGAAAAATATAAAATTTTGGGATTTTCGGACAGCCAGTAGTTAACCAAGAAATTTGGCCAGCTGAGGACGTCCTCAAGCTAGCCAAACCGTGTGTGGAAGTACAAAAAGGGAAAATTTCTATTTGCTCTCATTCCACACTTCATCTTCTTCAATCCGTCGGTGCTTCATTCGGCCAACCCATCATCCCAACTCTCTTGTAAGTCAGTTATTATTATTATTATTATTATTCTAGATTTAGGTTGTCATTTCCTTAATTATCTAACTTTTATGATCTTTCTTGCATTTTGAAACCCTTTTCATGGTGGGTTTCTTCCACAATCTGATTTAAATTGTCCTTATAATGTTTTTTGTGATTTTTCCTTGTGCAATCTCATGGAACCAAGAGCAAGACGGGTTGTACATAAGGTACAAGCTGGTTCCTCTTCCCAATCGGCTCCTGGTAATGTACGAACCCTAGGCTCACCGGAGGTTGACGTGAAAAATGTGTGGAATTTTAGCACAAGGAGCATAATCATAGAAATATTAGTCAATGTTGATCACATTGCTCAATTCGATCTTATTGAACTCCTTTACGAGGTTGGATGGAATTTTTTTTTGAACCGGGGGGGGATGATTTATTAGTCCATCGTACAAGGCATGTATGCCTCTCCTAATGAAGTCTATGTTCATGAATTATTTTTTAAAATCAAATTTTTATATGAGACTATTACTATAATGCCTTCCACCATATCTGCTTTGATGGAAATTAATGGCGGAATACAGGATACCGATTGTCACTTTTTCAAAGAAAATGTCTAATATTGAAAAGGAATCACTTACCCATGAATAAATTATTTCTTAAATATCTCGTCTTGCATCGCAACTTCACTTCTAATGTATATCCCAGGGTAGTGAATAAGACTGATCTTACTCCCTTTATGCTTCATGTGTTCCATTTCGTCGTCATTAGTGTGCACATTTGTCTACCTTCTTGATTTGGTATGTGATCATTCAATTTAGACTATATCCCAAGCATGGTTTGATTCTATTGGAACACCTTATGTCCTCTCTTACACTTCAATTTCATGTTCAAATTCCTATGTTAGAAGCATTGGAATATGAACAAAGAGAAGATCGAGAAGAATTCAGGAAGTGGATATCAACATGGATGACATCTTTGATGACTTGGAAGGTTCAGAAGAGACAACTGACTATAACTATCACCCCTCTCAATTTCATGAAAGGTTTTCTGCATTATAAGAGAAAGTGAATGCTTTACAAGTGTCCCAAGAATCATTAGTCCAAACTCAAAAATCATATATGAAGTACATGAAAAAGTACTTTAATCGATTCAATAGGAGTTTGAGGATTAATGATACTACGATGCCTGCACCATCCTCTTCAAAGTCAGAGTGAGATATTTTATTTTCTTATTTGACTAGGTTTGTATTATCCTTTATATTGATGGTTGGTTTGGATACTTTATTTTCTACGCTAAGATATATGATATTTTCTGCTTTATATGATATTTTACCTTAATTTACCCTGATCTATGTTATTTATGAACTTCATTAAATCTACATTTTCATTTCTTCCTTTGTTAACTTGTGACAAAAGGGGGGAGAAATATGATATATATGTGTATGGATTTCTACTTGAGATTATATTTGGATGGCAAATGGCTGTTGTGAAATACAGATGATTGTTGTATTGAATCTATAGGGTGGCTTCAATCTTATTGATGGTTGAGATCATGAGTTTATTTGTGATATGTATGTATGTATGTATATTGGTGAATGTGTTATGTATGTTATATACGTATTGTGTCATGAAATTGACAAAGTGCAAGATTCTAAGTGCTTATATGTTTAGTACACATAAGGTTTTTAAATTCCGTAAGACAAAGATATAAAGTGATACCGTTCAGATCACAAGTATAGTCAGATTACAACTACACTTCATCTCATGAATATTAGCTTAAGATCGGCTTATCATCTCAAAATGTCGTTCGATTCCAAGATTATCAAGATTAGAAGATCTCTGTATTTTCCAATCAACAGGTGATATAACCCTTAAAAGACCTTAGGTTAGGTGAGAGTAGAGTAGGTGTGAGTTTTAAGCACCAAACCACTATAACCCCTTTGTTCCATATGGTGAATATTAATTTATTTTTGGTTGTGAATGTTATTTATTTCATTCCTTGTGGTGAATGTTGTATTTATTTTTTCTTCTCGTGGTAGTTTGAAAAAAAGACATTCATGAAATAAGGTTGTCCTAACTAATATTTTAGGTGAAGGTTGTAATATGAATTATTTAGACTCAAGGTTTCAATACTTAGGCAATTGAGATCGCATATTCCACTTTTATTTCGATTATTTGGAATTGTCCTATTCACCCCCCCTTCCTCTAGGACATCGGTAGCTCGTCTTTTCAAAATGAAATGATAAAGAAATTGTTAGAGTCGGCCATGAAGAATAATTGAAGAATACCTTTTTAATAAATGAAGTCTGGAATGCAAGCGTAGACTCGAATTATAGCTAGGATTATTGGCTACTTGGTTATAGTTACGGATTACACTAAGGAATGTAAAATCGACAAGCTTGGAAAATAAAGATTACACTAATGAATGTAATTTTCTTAACAGGGAAAGTAACGGATTAAACTACAGAATGTAAATTGACAGGATAGTTTGAAAGATAGATTTGGTTTATTTATGTTGGTGTGAGGCGACTTCCTTTGTTGCATTAATCTTCTATTTATAGCTTTGATCCAATCATTCTGGATTCTTCCCACGTTCATACGATTACCATAACTGCTCTCCACTGCAGCCTTCTAGATGCTTCCCATGTCTTGCTTCCTTTGCTTCTCGTTTTGCCACCTATCATATAACGATTTAGGCATGATCGCTTCCCCATCGGTTGCTTTATTGGTATACAACACCACTTGATACGTCATGGCTCCACTTATCGAGAAATCATGTTCATACATAACCATAGATCTCTGAACATACCATGCATATCCATATAGATTACGCGTAACACCTTCTGATTGGCTATACCAAGGAATGGTGCTAATGGGGATGAACATTTTCCTCCCACGTCGATGTACCTTTGGTAAAAGGTGACAACGACATAAGACCCCTTATTAATGACGCATTTAATGCATATATGCATCGCTTGGGTGAAAACCACCTACAGCCAACTCCTGGTAATGTGTTAGTGACGGTTGCGTTCTATCGAGGTGATAAAGGAATCCCGTGTTGACACGTTTCCTTATATCGATCCTAACAAAATCGTAATGATGGTACTATAAATGCTTCCATCATTTAGCCAATACAAGTGTCTTTTTGAAACTTCATGTTCTTACGCTTTCATTTTCTTTTCTCTGTTTCGAACTCTCTTCTTTCCAAAAACCTTACTTTCTTTCTCTAATTCCTATCTGTTGCACAACATGCCAACAACGCTAGTGAACCGAGATCCAATCTCCGGTCTCACTCAAAAAATGATAAATAAGAAGAAATATAATTTATAAGTAGATTCAAAGCATACCAACAAACAATAAGAAAGAATATACGTGGAAAAACTCCAACAAGGGTAAAAAACCATAGGTGCAAACTTTCACTATGAAGAAAAAGAAGTTACAAGAAATATACTAACCTTTTGCCCTTGGATGTATAGAAAAGACCCTTTTCATACACCTTGAAATACCTTATAATAGCCATAGGAACCCCTATTTATAGTTTAGGTAACTTCCCTTTTGTACTCTTGTGAAACCGCCTCAAATTTACACAGTTCGTACCAAATCCGAACTAGGATCTGCATAGCCTCGGCTAGTCGAGCAAGGGCCTCGACTGGTCGAGCGGCCCACTCGACTAGTCAAGCACCATAGAATTCAAAAACATTAGCTCGCTGGACTTTAGTCGAGCAGTCTACTCGACCAATCGAGCAACGCGGTGAAAGGCCTCTATTTTTCAACGGGCACATTAGTGTGCTGGCTCCACACCTCAACAATATCCCACTTGGAGACACATTACCTTAAACCTTCATCTTCAGAGTGTACCATCTCCCCGTCTTCAAACCTGAAGATCAATTAAAGATAAACAGATCTTTAGAGTCTCTCATGTGACCTCTATGGTCAGCATATCCACATTATTCTCACTTGTATGGATCTTCTCTAGAGCAATCGATATTGAAATAGTGGTGAAGATCGCTTGAGTTGAAGTAGGAATATGCCAATATGTCCTAGAGGGAGGTGAATAGGACTTTTTAAAGTTTTATGATGTATTTAAAAATCCTATTGCACTAATCCTATTAGATATACAATTAATAAGATTACTCAAATGTAACTCTACTGGCTTCCAAGCCTTGTAGAGGATCCAATCACAAAATGTTTGAAAGATAAACAAGTTGCATACAAGATTATGATGGATAAGACTGTGTGTGTATATGAGGTGTGATCTTAAACAATCAAATATAAAAGCATGTAAGGAATATCACACAATGAAAGACAATAACAGACTCAAACATAGTCATTTTTATAGTGGTTCGACTACTTGTCTACTCCACTCCCAGCTGTCGCACTCAACCCTTGAGTGTACCAAATTTCACTAAGAAGGTTTTCCAGGGTTCACCTCAAACCTAAGGTTTTAAATCAGGTTTACCTTCAACCTTTACACGGAGGTTTCTACTCGGTTCACCTCTAACCCTGGAGTTTTGCTGGTACACTCCTAACCATATGTTTATGCCCACATAGAGCAAGGGTCCACACAATGCATCTGGATGTTTATACTCTCCCCAGAGCAAGGGTCTACACAACGCACCCACAATGTACACTCCCGTCGGAGGCCTCCTATGAGGACTTCAAAGGGTGAGCAACACTTAAGACCCAATCCTAGAAAGGAATGATCACAAGAGTCCTCTGGACTCTAGATACTTACAGATAAGTTGATGAGTCTTATTTAGCACAATGATGAAGATCACCTTCTTGTTATTGAAGAGTCTTCAGCTCCCTTGATCCGCAACACAAAAGATATACCAGTACTTGGCTTCGGGTTGGGTCAAGGTTAGGACAGAAATCCACTCTCTTAGAATTTTCCTATAAGGAAGATAGAGTTATTCCCGTCATCTATTCATTCAAGGCATCCCAACTTACTGATATGCTATTAAGATAGTTGTTGAAGGATTCTTGAATGAGGAAGTTCATTTCCCAATCCACTCTATTGAATGTCAATGAATAAGAGTAGATTGGAAGATGAACTCCCATGAGAGAAAGAGCTTTGGGTATATGATCAATAGGTAAAACACACAAAAGCATTCTCTTCTTTCTGTACCAGCAATATGGACAAGTCTCTCTTTATATAGCCAAAAGGTTCTAACGAATATAAAATGGTCATATTTATGACAGAGTTCGATATCATCAAGCAGGGTCGATATCATCGAGCGTATACTCTCGATGGGATCGATTGTCTGCTCGATAACATAAGCTCAAATGTCATACGCTTTTGAAATCGATTGTCAGCTGGTCGATGGGATCGATACTGGTGTCGATGTCATCGAATTTTGAACTCTGATTCCATCGATACTGGGATCGATCTATAGACATTTGAAAAAATGAGAGTGGCTAGCCAAAATATTTCAGGTTTTATAGGATATGATCGAGGGTCAACCGATGTCATCGAAATTTGAATATCGATTATATTGAGACCATGTCACTGTGGTCGACAAATCGTATAGATTTACCTATAATCACGCTGGTCATTTTGTGGTCAGTCTCAATCTAATCGACCAGGGCTCGATAGCATCGACATAAGAATATCGATTTCCTCGAGTGGCTCCCGATCAAAGTTAAAAACATCCTGAAATATTTGCTGGAAGAAATGCGTGTTCACTGTCAATATGATCGATTGGCTTCCGATATAATCGATATTTGAATTTAGATTGAATCGGAACAGTCATCGATATATTGAAGCTTATAGTAGTTTTCTTTAGAAAAATAGGGGCGCTGAAAATTTACCTGTCGACATTATCGACCCACATCCGATGGGCTTGATTTTTGAATATTGATGATATTGATGGTTGTATCGATATATTAATAAATCCATCTAGATGATTATGCGGCTGCTGGACACTTTTAGTCCTCTTATCGATAGTATTAATTCAAGAGTCGAGGACATCGACAGAGCTGGTCAATCATATCGGAAGGTGTATTGATACAATCGACATGACAAGCAAACTTAGAGATTTTCTGCTGTTTGAAAAAATTCACTTACCCAAAAACTCTCATGTGTTCTAAGTTGATTTTAAGGGTTTTAATCACCTGGTGTTTTGGGACATGGGATGTGAAGCTATTATTTACCTATGACGAGCTTTCACACATCCGGTTGAGGCAGACGCTTGAATTGTTCTTCCTGTTAGGCTCTGTAGTTCGACTGACTCAACTCACACAGTAATTGATAAACCAGGGCACTAGTAGGTGTACTTTCAATCTCCTCCTTTTTCAATTACATGACAAATACCCAAAATACCCTAGGAAAATATCTAGATAGATACATCCTAGGTGCACTTTCAATCTCCCCCTTTGTCAATTACGTGACAAAATACCCAAAACACCCTAGAAAAATATCTAGATAGATACATCCTAAATTATGTGTACATGTGTTTACACAATTTTACAAATTCTAACACAATCATGTACACAACCAGATTTTCTCCCCCTTACTATAAAAATTCCTTTCTTGGTACAGCTACTCCCCCTTACACCTGAACATATAAGAGAACAAATATCCAATTTTTCACATGAGGTGTTTTTAACTTTTATCTCCCTTTTTTTAGTCATTGGCAAAGGCATAATAAGTGATATTAACTGAAGATTTTAAGCATATGGGAGAACTATAGACAGATAGATGTATACATATTTTCAACATTGATAAGCATACATCAATTAAAGCAGGAAGTAAATAGATGAAGCAATCAGTACAGTCATTTCATAAGCAAGAAGATACGAGAAGCATAAAACCTTGCATATTAGAATGACAATGAAATAAGAATTGAATTCAGCCATATCATTAAAAAGTTTCATCATCCAGAAGCATCTAACCTAAAAATATATATACTGCCCTAAACAGCAGTATTTAATCCATTATCCAAAAATAAAAAATAAAGCCCACTTGAGTGCATCCAAATATTATAACCAGTATTTCAGCCCATCCGTGGGCATAAAAAAAATAATTTCAGCCTATGCAGAATAGAGAGTTGTCACATGTACTCAAAGAAGCGTAGAACTTTCAAAAGGATACTACAGTTCGTACACTGAGTTAAAGAGTGAGTGTGTGTGACAGTAGTCAGAAATCAGTGCTAGGGAGCAGAGTGAGATGGAGTTGTGTCATCTTGGCGATAAGTCAACAGGTCAACCAACTGTTGTACAGATTGTTGTACCTTGTGGACAACTTGCTCCAAGACTGTAAGTCATTCTTGCACTGATTGAATGTCCCTCTGAATCGCCCCGATCCTGTCCAGCTTGTATCATTTGGTATGTCTAGGGATTGACACAGATGGGGCTGGATCGGTTCTGGCAGATTCACCACCTTCCATCTCCAGTTCCTCCGTATGAGTGTCACCAACACCTTCACCTCCTTCTTCTTGAATGCCTCCTTCTTTGTACTCATGGTAAATTAGATCTATTTTGTGAATGTTTTTAAAATTAAAAACTTAAAGTGGAAGTACAAGATCAGTTGTAGAAGGAAGATCAATGCTTTGACATATTCATGATACAGGGATACGGTAAATGTAGATCTCTGGATGTATGTATAGCATTTACCAACTGATTAAAAATCAGTGTTGGAAGGAAAACCTTTGTCCCATTCATAACAGAGTATACTATCATGACCTTAAAATGCATGAGATTTGCTCGATTTGTACTCCTTGGATACAAATTTATAGTGAAGATCCCATGCATAACCCGAAAGTGGGGTTCCATATACCTGGCTTTTAAGGCATTCCCTTGATGCTAGGGAATATCTCTATTATAGCATAGGTACTTGGTTATCATCGATCGGACATCAGCAAGATCGAGATCCAAATTTGGAAGGCCTTCTGGTCCCAACTGTAGATTGAGAATGTGAGCTATTGTGGCCAGAGTGATAAACGTATCATCACCATCCAGAGAAACCATGAATGAAGGAGGGTCAGATATAGGAGAATGACATGCTGCAAGGGAGTTGTGTGTTTGTTCAAGTTGACAAGGCCCTTTGAAATCTAGGATGGGCAGCCACCCGATTGCAGCAAACAGAGGTTTCAGATTATACAGTGTCAAACAACCCCTATCGACTTTTCTCTCCTGGATCAGCTTCCTACTGGTGTATTTTTCTGGACGTTGGATAGCCGAAGGAGGTGTTGCTGGTTGAGGAGGTGCAGGAACTTCGGTCTGGGACCCACTATGTGAGGTCTGTCTTGATCTTTGCCGTGTGGGGGTCCCACAGTTTGCGATCCTCGCCCTTTCTCTTGAGGTAAGGACTTTTTGTCGGGCAGTTCTTGAAGACTCCCTCGGACCGAATGCTACACCTTTATCTTTTTCCATGTGGACCAATAAGCTTTTTGAAGAATTTTGGGAAAAAAATGACAAAACACATGACAAACCAAAAATAACTAAAAAGAACTTTGACATTTTTAGAAGGATATTACCCAATTTTTGGAAGGATTTAGGTAGTCCGATGTGGCTCGTAGTGATTGGCCAAGAGGATCGTGCAGAGAAGACGACCGAGAAGCCCTTGAAGAATAAACCCACTTTTTTTCCCCGCTAACTTTTATCGGGCGCCATCTGTCGATCATATTGACTATTATCTCGATGATATCGAGAAGTTTCCAATCGATTCTATCGAGTCTGTCCACGATGCCATCCACGGTCATACATCTTTTCATATTCTAAAGAGCCGTCAATTTTATTGACCCATGGTCGATAAAATCGAAAAGATAGACAGTTGTATCAAAAGTAGGTATTTTTCAATTTTTTCACAATTTCGACACACTATTATGTATATCCTGATTTGATCAGTATATATCACAAAATTTTGTATAAGTTCTGTACAATAAAAAAAATTACAAACATGATAATGTTTATATACAAAAAGTTTGAGGCATCCAACCTCAAATGTAACATTGAAGGCTCAACAAAATTTCATCATTTCAGCAAATATCCAGATCTAGATGCATGACCTAGACTTGTTCCTTTTTCTTCTTGTTATATCAGGGTATATGAAAGTTAATCATTAGGCAGTTCAGTTTTTCTTTAACAACCCATTGTAAGATAGGTTTCTTTATTTTGTCCTTTTCTTTAGGTAGTGATGAATGGGTGTCTTTTCTTGGAAGACTTTTATCATTTAGTGTTTCTCTGATTGGTTTGAATTTTTCAATGCGATTTCGATCAGAGTTATGTGAGGTCTGTTTTAGTGCTAAGCATTCAAACTTATAATGACCCACATCACCACATAAATGACAGACTAGAGAGATTCTCATATTCCTACCTGAAGTAGCCAGTTTTTTTGGGGCTTTATTTCTAATTTTCTTTTTACTTTTCTCATATCCTAGTCTACTCTTGTCTCTTCCTAGTCTTCCCATTCCTAACAATTTTTCTAATTTTTCACCACTCTGAGAAAATTTGTAGTTTATCTCGGCAAATTTCATGAATTTTTCTAAGTCAATACAAAGTGAGTGGTTCTCATTTTTGAGTTCCGCATTATCATCTCTTAGGAATTCAGCCTGGTTCATAAGTTTTGATAATTCTGTTTTTAGGGATAGGTTTTCTTTTTATAACTTATCATTGTCTGAATGATATTGTTGCAAATCATTGGTTAAATGTGTGTTAATCTCCAAGGTTCTATCCAAGTCTTTCTGCAACAATTCCTTTTCGTTTTCAAACATACCGAGTCTTTTAAGGATATGGATGCTATGAATGTATAGTTGATTATAAGCATCCTGCAGTTTATCCGTTTCAATTTCTTCTTCTTCTCCAGTCTTTTCATCATCGGACGGAAATGATTCAGTAGCTTGCTGTTCAACCTCAGATTTAGTTGGAATGATCGAAGCTGTGGAGATCATAAGTATTTTCAAAGATTTTTGGTCCCCATCGCTCCCTGAGTCGCTTGATTCTAAATTTGACTCCTCCGTATCATCCCATGTGGTGGTCATTGCCTTGCCCCTGGTTTTTCTATTTGGACATTCAGTAGATATGTGTCCATACTCCCGACAGGCATAACATTGTGCTTCTTTGATTCTTTTCTCAAATTTTTCTGCAAAAGGTTTGTCATCCACCTTTCTACCTCTAGAGAGGCGGTCGCGATTCTTTTGAAAGAATCTTCTGAATCATTGTGCCAACAAAGACACTTCCTCATCTTCATCTTCTTTTTCACTCCCACTGTCCTCATGTTTTGTTTTCTTAGAATTTTTTAGGACAGTGTTTTTGGATTTTTGGGATTGAGTGAGGTGTAGTTCAAAAGTTTGTAGGGAACCTACTAGTTCTTCTACTTTCATTTCATCAATATTTCTACACTCCTTAATTATTATTACTTTGGGATTAAACCGTTCAGGTAGAGATCTTAAGATTTTCCTACATATTTTAGGTATCTGAACTTTTTCTCCCAATCCACCCATAGAGTTATAAATAATATTCAATTTGGTGAAAAACTCCATAAATGCCTCATGCTCTTCCATCCTGAGATTTTCGAACTGTGAAGTCATAAGTTATAATTTAGACCTCTTCACAGTGCTTGTGCCTTCATGGGTTGTTTCTAGTAGATCCCATGTTTTATTAGATGGCTCACACATACTCATCTAATTGAATATATCCTAAGACACGACAGAGTAGATGGCATTCATTGCTTTTGCTTCAGCAGTTCACTGTTCCTTGTCGAACGCTGTCCACTTTTCTTTGGGTTTGGGCTTAGTGATGGTAGTTTCATCTTCAAGTATGATTTGTTCAGATGGTACCACATATCCCTTCTTAACTACATCCCAAACATCATGATCCAAAGATCTTAGGAAGTA
Source organism: Magnolia kwangsiensis (assembly GCA_037074715.1). Taxonomy (NCBI): domain Eukaryota; kingdom Viridiplantae; phylum Streptophyta; class Magnoliopsida; order Magnoliales; family Magnoliaceae; genus Magnolia; species Magnolia kwangsiensis. The sequence continues at coordinate 88,673,988 of CM073580.1, forward strand.
ATGCATTCTAGCCTTCCAGCATGCATAATTTGAACCATCGAATATTGGAGGTCTAGTGACTGATGAACCCTCTCCTTTGGCCATATTTCTCAACTCCAGTCAAGATTACCCTCTAGGCAGTGAAGCCCTTAAAGAGAGACCCGCTCTGATACCAATTGAAATTGTGGTGAAGACCGCTTGAGTGGAAGTAGGAATATGCCAATATGTCCTAGAGGGGGGTGAATAGGACTTTTTAAAGTTTTATGATGTATTTAAAAATCCTATTACACTAATCCTATCAGATATATAATTAACAGGATTACTCAAATGTAACTCTACTGGCTTCCAAGCTTTGTAAAGGATCTAATCACAAACTGTTTGAAAGATAAACAAGTTATATACAAGATTGTGATAGATAAGACTGTGTTTGTATATGAGGTGTGATCTTAAACAATCAAATATAAAAGCATGTAAGGAATATCACACATTGAAAGACAATAATAGACTCAAACACAGTCATTTTTATAGTGGTTCGACTACTTGTCTACTCCACTCCCGGCTGTCGCACTCAACTCTTGAGTGTACCAGATTTCACTAAGGAGGTTTTTCAGGATTCACCTCAAACCTAAGGTTTTAAATCAAGTTCACCTTCAACTTTTACACGGAGGTTTCTACTCAGTTCACCTCTAACCCTGGAGTTTTATTGGTGCACTCCTAACCAGATGTTTATGCCCACACAGAGCAAGGGTCCACACAACGCACCCAGATGTTTATGCTCTCTAGAGAGCAAGGGTCCATGCAATGCGCCCACAGCATATATTCCTGTCGGAGGCCTCCTATGAGGACTTCAAAGGGTGAGCAACACTTAAGACCCAATCCTGAAAAAAAATGATCACAAGTGTCCTCTGGACTCCTGGTACTTACAGATAAGTTGATGAGTCTCATTTAGCACAGTGATGAAGATCTCCTTCTTATTGTTGAAGAGTCTTCTGCTCCATTGATCCACAACACAAAAGATATACCAATACTTGGCTCCGGGTTGGGTTAAGGTTAGGATGAAAATCCACTCTCTTAAAATTTTCCTATAAGGAAGATAGAGTGATTCCTGTCATCTATTCATTCAAGGCATCCCAGCTTAATGATATGCTGTTAAGATAGTTACTGAAGGATCCTTGAATGTGGAAGTTCATTTCCTAATCCACTCTATTGAATGTCAATGAATGAGAGTGGATTGGAAGATGGACTCCCATGATAGAAAGGGCTTTGGGTAAATGATCTAGAGGTAAAACACACAAAAGCACTCTTTTTTTCTCTACCAGTAATATGGACAAGTCTCTCTTTGTATAGGAAAAAGGTTTCAATGGATATAAAACAGTCATATTTATGACAGAGTTCAATCTCATCAAGTAGGGTCGATATCATCGAGCATATACTCTTGATGGGATCAACTGTCTGCTCGATAACATAAACTCAAATGTCATACACTTTTGAAATCGATTGTCAGCTGGTCGATGGGATCGATACTGGTGTCGATGTCATCGAATTTTGAACTCTAATTCCATCGATACTGGGATCGATCTATAGACATTTGAAAAAATGAGAGTGGCTAGCCAAAATATTTCAGGTTTTATAGGATATGATCGAGTGTCAATCGATGTCATCGAAATTTGAATATCGATTATATCAAGATCGTGTCGATGGGATTGATAAATTGTATAGATTTACCTATAATCACGCTGGTCAGTTTGTGGCCATTCTCGATCCAATCAACCAGGGCTCGATAGCATCGACATAAGAATATCGATTTCCTCGAGTGGCCCTCGATCAATGTTAAAAACATCCTGAAATATTTGCTGGAAGAAATGCACGCCCACTGTCGATATGATTGATTGACTTTCGATATGATCGATATTTGAATTCAGATTGAATTAGAACAGTCATTGATATATCGAAGCTCATAGTAGTTTTCTTTAGAAAAACATGGGCATCAGAAATTTACCTATCGATATTATCGACCCACTTCTAATGGGCTCAATTTTTGAATATCGATGATATCGATGGTTGTATCAATATATTGATAAATCCATCCAGATGAGTTTACGATTGCTGGACACTTTTAGTCCTCTTATCGATAGTATCGATTCAAGAATCGAGGACATCGACAGAGCTGGTCAATCATATCGGAAGGTGTATCGATACAATCGACATGGCAAGCAAACTTAGAGATTTTCTTTTATTTGAAAAAGTTCACTTACCCAAAAATCCTCATGTGTTCTAAGTTGATTTTAAGGGTTTTAATCACCTGGTATTTTAGGACATGGGATGTGAGGATATGATTTACCTATGATGAGCTTTCACACATCTGGTTGAGGCAGACGCTTGAATTGTTCTTCTTGTTCGGCTCTGTAGTTCGACTGACTCAACTCACATGGTAATTGACAAACCGGGGCACTAGTAGGTGCACTTTTAGATCCATCTTCTAGTAACGAACATATAAAGTGATATCTGATGTCAATATGCTTGGTCCTTGAATGAAATGTTAAGTTCTTAGCCAAGTGTATTGCACAACCTTATTATCACTGTACAGCTTGCAATCTGTTTGCTTCTTTTCCAACTCTTCCATGAAACCTTACATCCACACCATCTCCTTGCATGCTTTTGAAGCTTCAACATATTTTACTTCTGTTGTACTGATAGATACTATCTTCTGTAATTGAGAGACCTAACTGACTGCAGCACTACCCAGAGAAAAGACATACCCTGTATTGCTTCTTCTACTGTCGATATCTCCTGTCAAATCTAAATCTATGTAACCTTATAGCTTGATTTATGATTGTTGAGGGTCAAATATTGCATATTAGACCCCATTTATTACTTGAATTTATGAACATGATACTGTTTAACGGCTTATTTTAATTGTTTACATTGTAAGGTGAAATTAGGAGTCTGGACTGAAAATGGGTACTAAAAGTATGAATTAAATGCTCTAAAATCACCAAGGTAAGGGAAGGACCCTAGGGGACCGAGATCAAAGAATTTACATACCAGAGATCTGAGAAAATCAAGTGAGTGAAGTTCAAGTGGCCTGAAAGTCGTCCAAAATGCAAGATCATATGGGTCCGACCATTTGTTTGGCTCAAAACTTTATATCTGACCTGAAGACCCTAAAGTAACTGTACACATCAAAATTCAACCCTTGGATCTTTATGGAAGAAGCCCAAAGGAGAGTTCAAAGGGCGCTAGCCATTAAAGAGCATCTTGGTATTCCATAAGTGATTAAAGCTCAAACTTATGCGTTAGAAAGAGCATGAAAAATAACAAGTACTAGTGAAATTTTGTCTCATTTATACGGTGTAGTTAGGAGATACAGATGACAGAAGTTGTAAAAAAAGAGAAGGAAAAATTTGTAAATAGATGTGCCACGCATGGCACTAAGCAGACGTGGGAAGTAGATTGTGTTTTCAATGGTGAGTGTTGTCCGCACATCAGTTGAGCGTGCGGTCCACTTACAAATTGAATCTAATGGGCCAACATGATATACAAGAGTCGATGGAGGGAGTGGATTTCTCACCAAGCATCACAGTTGACTCCACCTTCTTCGAACACCTAACTTGCACATGAAGGAAGTTGGTTTAACGGCGAATTTTTCCCCCACAACGGCAGACGGTGTGGCCCACCCTGAAGTTGGATCTACTTCAAACTTGGGACCATGGGCTATCATGACGTTATGAAAATGGTGAAGGGAGTAGATTTTTCAAGAGAACACCATAGTGGACCCCACCTAATTCAAAACAACTAGCCAAAGCAGCATTCACCCGCACGCTGCAACAGCGGGTGATGGAACCGGGTGAAAGAATGGGTTTTACCCCACCTTCCTACTCCATGTGTGGGCCACCTGATCAATGAATCCAATCCAAAATTGAGCCCATGCCCTAAATTGACAAGATAAGACTGATGGCCGGGTTGGAATACATCACAAAAATTGATCCAGTGCTCACGTACCCATTCCCTATTTCATGCAAGAAGGGACCTACGTAAGAAAGATTACAAAATATTCCTCTACGTAAATAAGGTCGGTACAAGGATTGCAACTGACCCACCACCTTCCCAACCATTATAAAAGAAAAGGAAAAATGCAAGAAAGAGCCATCATCTGACACAGAGGAAAAGAGTAACGTGATTCGAGAGACAGAGGTTGAGCGAGCCGACAACGAGACCTTTTTTTTTCCTTCTCCTTTTCCTTTTGATTTTCTTTTTATTTTGATGTTTTTCCTATCCACATCAAGTTTATGTTGGGCTAAGCCGCTTAGCTAGGGCTAAGAGGTGAAGCTTGTAGTGTGATGGGAGACTTTTTGTTTATGCCTTTTGATTCCTGAATTAATTTTGATTTTGGTTTGATTATAAGGAATACTTTTAGTCTTTAATGGTTTGTTGTGACTTAAATTATAATAGATCTGTAATAGCTTTGAGTATGTTCCTTTTATTATAGAGATTATGATGTTAGGAACCCTGTTGTTCACCATCGTCTCCTGGGCATGGTTGGATGACGAAATCTTTCCTAACGTTCATAATTCTCTCGGATTGGTTGTGGATTGGTTAAATTCTATTGTTTGCTTTGTCTAATGGCTTGGCCTTTTGATGGAATCAATTCTAATTCTCACATCTTCTATCCCTTGATAACTAGATCAAAGGATGTTCATAATTGTTTTTAACGTATTATCTTCCATTTGGATGAAGATAGGACTCTGATTCCATTTGTGTTATTGAATCAATCATAGATCTCCCTGATCTCTACAAGTGGATCCTTGGAACCCTAGTTTTCCACCTTTAAATTTTACAAGTTTTAGTTTAATAAATTCACCATTATTCCCTTATATTCTTCTGATTTATATTTCATCTTCGCCTTGTTCTAGTTCAAGCTACTTTCAGATTATGTACAAGGTTCAGTCCCTGTGGATTCGAACTCGGTCTTACTTAGATTATTACTACATCACAACCCTATACTTAGGCTGTGAACAAGTTTTTGGCGCTATTGTAGGGATTGACGGTTACATTTTTTAAGATTAATCAGTTTTAGAATTAGGTTAAGATTAGCTTTTTTTTTCTAACTATTAGGTTAGGATTTTTCTGTTTGATTTTTAGAAACTAACCTAACTTTCCTTTTTTGTAGGATTTTGAGATAGATCTTCTAAATTGATAATCTCTTTTTAATTTCTCTATTTTTTTCTACTTTTAGAATTAGGGTTTTATTTTTAGAAACTTTCAAAATTTAGAAACTAACTTTCTTTCTATTTTAGGTTTAGAACTTTCCTATTTTGTTTTAGAAATTTTTTATTTTCTTTTAGAAAATTTTCCCTTTTTAGAAACTAGTTTACTTTCTATTTTAGGATCTCTTGCTATTTCAAGACATTCTATCTTTAGAAACTAACTTGGTTTGTTTTATTTTGTAGTTTTTAAACTTATGAAATTCGAATTTGGTAACTTCTTTCCAACCCTTTTCTCTATCTTTCTAGATTTTTGTTTCTTTTCTTTCACTTAGGTTTAGGTTTAGAATAAGAATTGAGAGTTGCGAGTGTTTCATGCCCAAGTGGGTCCGTGATAACACTCAATGTCTCTTGACTAAAGGAGGATTGGTTGAGTGGTTGACTATCCATCGCAGGACTATACACCACTCGAGATCTCCAGAGTTAATTGAAGTGATGGATTCAAAATAACCTCTTCTACCCCAACCTACGGTGGAGGATATCTAGGATAAGAATGAGGTGCATCAAGCACTCTCGCCTCGTACTTTACAAGATTAATTACAATAGGGGGGGGGGGGGGGGGGGGGGTGAGCACGCCCTCAAGCATGGTTTTTTAGAAAATACGAGACACATGAATATCAAGTCAAGGGTGATCCAATTCCTTTCAAATTCTTATGGGCTTGAATCTGAAAATCTGTATCTGCACTTGAAAGAGTTTGATGAAATCATAACCACTTTATACTTTCCTAACGTGTTTGAGGACAGGGACAGGCTGAAACTCTCTCCCTTTTCTTTAAAACAGAAAGCTAAGATGTGGTTACAATACTACGTCCTCGATCTATTAGCACATGGAATTACATGATAAGGGAGTTCATAAAGAAATTTGTTTCATATCACAAAACAAACACCCTTAGAAATCCATCATGAATTTCGCCCAAAAGGAGGATGAAAAATTCTTCCAATGTTGGGAAAGGTTCAAGGATCTTGTCAGTTCATGCCCACAACACGATTTTGAAACACGACGCATTATACACTTTTTCTATGATGAGCTAACATCTTCCATGCGCAAATTAGTTGAGACAATGTGCAATGGGGAATTTGTGAATAAAAATGTCGATGATGTGTGGGATTACTTGGATAGACTTGTTGAAAACGTGCAATCATGGAATACATACCCAAAATCGAATATTGCTTCTAGGCCCACTCAATCTAAGGAAAGAGGCAGAGTATAGCTTTTGAAAGTAGATAATGATATCAATGTTAAAGTGGACAATCTCATAAGGAAATTAGAGGTCATGGAATCAAAGAAGGATAAGGGTGAGGAAGTTTTTTGCAGTATTCGTAGTTGTAACATTCACACAACTGAAAATTGTGTCCAACTATATCTGTCTTTCAAGAGCTACTAACTGAGCAATCCAATGCCATAAATAATTACTAAAGACCTTTCAATGGACCCACCTCTAATACGTACAATCCTAGTTGGAGAAATCATCCAAACTTCAGTTGGAGGAATGGACAAACTGCTACCCCTTAAGGTTTCTTCAATCAAATTCCAAATTAAAGGAAACCTCAAGAGGATCCAGTTCTAAAAACATTCAAGACCAAGAGCTATTCAACCAAGATATCATATCAGCAAGAGGATCACTTTCATTATACATACAAAGGATAGAGTCACACATAATGATTGGGGGAAAGGGAATGCTTCCTGCTCAACCTCTCACCAATCTCAAACCGCAATATGAGATAAGTAATCCAAGCTTTTCAGATTAGAAGGAGCAGGCTAAATTTATCACCACTCTTGGGAGTGGAAAGACCATTGGCAAAACTATTCTGGTTAGGGATGAAAAGACTAAGGACCCGGAAGAGGATAACAATGATAGACCTAGCATTGCTCCACAAGAATTATAACCGGAATTTCAAGACAAGCTAGTTGCTCCATTTCCCCAATGGTTGGTTGCACCAAAACCTCTCTCTAACTCTCGGGTATTCTAGAGGTGCTAAAACAAGTGAAGGTCAATATTCCTCTACTTGATGTCGTAAAACAAATACCTTCATATGCAAAAATTTTAAAAACTTATGTACGACCAAAAGACAGCAAAATATTCAAAAGAAAATCTTCTTCACTGAGAAAGTGAGTGCCATCCTAAAACAAGATGTGCCATAAAAATTCAAAGATCCCGATAGCCCAACCATATCTTGTGTAATTAGGAACTATCAAATTGCATACGCACTTCTTGACTTAAGAGTGAGTGTAAATCTGATTCCTTACTCGGTGTACAAACAGTTAGGTTTAAGTGATTTAAAACTCACCCCAACCAAATTACAACTTGTTGATTGCTCAGTTTGTGTATCGAGAGGAGTAATCGAGGATGTGTTGGTCCAGGTTGACAAATTCTGCCATCTAGTAGATTTAATTATCCTAGATACAAAATCCATCAATAACATGGGCACTCAAATTTCCGTCATTCTTGGTCACCCATTCCTTGCCACTTCAAATGCAATCATGAATTACAGGAATGTAGTTATGAGTATGTCTTTCAGGAATATGACATTGGAGTTAAATATCTTTTTCAATACTGGAAGACAGTTTGAGGATGATAATGATTTGCACGATATTAACATGATTAACTCTTTCATGGAAGATAGAGTTCCTCTGACCTTATCCTCTGACCCTATAGAGATGTGCCTGGCCCACTCCCATGATTTAATAATGACATGATTAGGGAGATGGGTGTTATGTTTGATACTATGCCGGTACATGAAGTTAACCGTTGGAGGCCAAAATTTGAAGATTTGCTCCAAACTGATGCAGTGCCTCTACCGTCTAACCTCAAAGCACTGAAGCTTGACCTAAAACCTTTACCCTCTGATTTGAAATATGCCTATTTAGGTCAAGAAGAGAGATACCTAGTGTTGATTTCATCCCACCTTGAGAACAAACAAGAGAGTATGCTCATTTCTACGCTTGAAGAAGATAAAGGAGTTATTGGACATATTATTACAGATCTAGATAGGATGAATGAACTCCTTTCAACTGAATTTTCTAACTCTTTGGATGATTTCTTGACACATTTTGCAGATTCAAACGATCGAGTGCACCCTTATTTTGTAGATGCCTCCTAAGACAATACCTTGGTAGTTCTCACGGATCGAGTGAACCCTTATTTTGAAGTACCTCCTCACCCAGATCCTGAATGTTTACCACTAAAGGAGGAGGAGCTGAGAATAGATCCGAAGATTGAAACTTCGATGTGTGTTGAGACTACTAGTCGAAGGAAGAACCTGGATGCATGACTGAGTAGATTTTCTGTGCTCTCACAGTTGAGGATTAGAATTTGTTGCTTTCATAGGACTAGGGTAGTTTACGTTATGTCGTTCTAGGATAGTTGGCTTTATGTCGTTAGGTTAGTTTTCTTTCTAAGTTGTTTTAGGATAAGTTTCTTTCGTTGGTTTCACTCTTGTGCTGACCCACTGCCACGCTGATATTTCTTTGGAAAGGCCATTCAATTTTCTTATCAGGCACTATCTTTCCATCACTTCTCTTTTGCTTTTATTGTCCCATGTGCATTGCATGCTTATCTCTTTTACATTGAGGACAATGTAGATTTCAGGTTGGGGATGAGAGATTATGTTACCTAATCAGTGTTTTCTCAGTCTTGAGTAAAAATTGTGAAATTTTTTAAATTTTTTTTGAAAATTCTTATTAATTCAAAGTTATTTTGACAGCCATCTTTGATTGAGAATTATAAGATACTTAATGTTGGTGATTTAGGACCCTTGGATTTAGTTATCTCTTCAATTTCATAGTTAAGTTCGAATTGTTGATCTGTGATTAAAATTTTTTAATATTGATTGAATCATGATTTCACATGTCACATCTACCTTACACATTAAGGTTTTAGTTCGATATTTACTTATTAACCTAGTAATCACTATGCATGGAAGGAACCAACCTGGGGAATTTGTCGATCACGTTCTTTGAAAAAAAGAAGAAGAAGAAGAATACCCAGCTAAAAAATAGTTGTGTTCGAAAATAGATACCTGTTAATGATCTTTAAAAAGGTTGACACAGTGTGAAGCCATCGATGGAAAAATTAAAAGCTTAAAGAATAAAAAGGCAGAACTATAAGGCAAGTTTTGGTTTAGGTTGGGATATCTAGGAATGCTCTATTTAATTATCAATGTTATCGTGAAAATTGACGATTGGACTCTTAATGTTGAGAATCTGAGATAAAACTATACACCCATGGAACTCAATGTTTAGAATTATTCTAATTAATGGATTAAAACTGCGGACTTGACTATGAAGTTTACTATGAGCTTGAGTCCAAGAGAAAGAAATGCCCAACACTGATGTACCTTGGAATTCTATGATATACATTTCTTTTCAAAAATCGCTTGAGTTTATAAAAAATTATCATGTAATTCTCAACTTATTTTTCACATACTTTGCTCAGGACTAGCAAAATGCTAGTTGGAGATTATGTTGAGGGTCAAATATTACGTATTAGACCTCAGTTATTACTTGAATTTGCAAACATGATACTGTTTAACGGCTTATTTTAATCATGTTTATGTTGTAAGGTGAAATTAGGAGTCTGGACTGAAAAAGGGTACTAAAAGCCTGGATTTAACGCTCTAAAATCACTAATGTAAGGGAATGACCCTAGGGGACTGAGATCGTAGAATTTAAATGCTAAAAATCTGAGAAAATCAAGTGATTGAAGTTTAAGTGGCTTAAAAGTCGTCTAGAATGCAAGATCATAAGGTTCCCATCATCTGTGTGGCTTGAAACATTATATCTGACCTGAGGACCCTGAATTAACTGTAAACATCGAAAATTAGCCCTTAGATCTTTGTGGAAGTGGCCCAATGAAGAGATCAGAGGGCGTTAGCCATTAAAGAATATCTTGGTAATCCATAAGTTATCAAGGCTCAAACTTAGGTGCTAGAAAGAGTGTAAAAAATAGCAAGTACTGGTGAAATTTTATCTCATTTACACGATGCAGTCCGGAGATACGGACGACAGAATTTGTAATAAAAGAGAAGGGCAGATTTGTAAATAGATGTGCCATGCTTGGCACCAAGCAGACATGGGAAGTATATTGTGTTTTCAATGGTGAGTGTTGTCCGCATATCGGTTGAGTGTGTGGTTCACTTACAAATCGGATCCCATGGACCAACATGACATATAGGAGCCTATGGAGGGAGTGGATTTCTCACCAAGCATCATAATGGATGATCTTGTTGAGAAACCTTTTGAGAAATTTACCAAGATACTGGCGAAAGGAAGAACCTAGATGCATGACTAAGTAGATTTCCCGTGCTTTCACAGTTGAGGATTAGAATTTGCTGCTTTCATAGGACTAAGGTAGTTTGGTTTATGTTATTTTAGGATAGTCAGCTTTATGCCATTAAGTTAGTATGCTTTCTAAGCTGTTTTAGGATAGGTTGCTTTCATTGGTTTCACTCTTGTGCTGACCCGTTCTCACGCAGATATTTCTTTAGAAAGGCTATTCAATTTCCTCGTCAGGTACTATCTTTCCATCACTTCTCTTTTACTTTTATTGTCCCATGTGCATTGCATGCTTATTTCTTTTACATTGAGGACAATGTAGATTTCAAGTTGGTGATGGGAGATTAAGTTACCTAATCAGTGTTTTCTCAGTCTTGAGTAAAAATTGTGAATTTTTTAAAATTTTTTCTGAAAATTCTTGTGAATTCGAAGTGATTTTAACTGTCATCTTTGATTGAGAATTATAAGATACTTAATGTTGGTGATTTATGACCCTTGGATTCAGTTATCTATTCGATTTCACAGTTAAGTTCGAAATGTTAATCTGTGATTAGAAATTTTAAACATTAATTAAGTCATGATTTCACATGTCACATATAACTTACACATTATGGTTTCAATTCGATATTTACTTATTAACCTGGTAATCACTAAGCATGGAAGGAACCAACCTGGGGAATTTGTCCATCATGTTCTTTGAAAAAAAAAAGAAAGAGTAAGAAGAAGAAGAATACCTGGCTAAAAAACAATTGTGATCGAAAATGGTTACCTGTTAAAAATCTTTAAAAAGGTTAACGCAGCGTGAAGCCATCGATGGAAAAATCAAAAGTTAGAAGAATAAAAAGTCTGAACTATAAGGCAAGTTTCGGTTTAGGTTGGGATATCCAAGAATGCTCTGTTTGATTATCAATGTTATTATGAAAATTGATAATTGGACTCTTAATGTTGAGAAGCCGAGATTACACTATACACCCATGGAACTCAATAATTTGAATTGTTCTAATTAATGGATTAAAACTGTGAACTTGACTATGAAGTTTACTGTGCACCTGAGTCTAGGAGAACGTAATACCCAACACTGATGTACCTTTAAATTCTATGATCTAGATTATTTTTCAAAAACCACTTGAGTTTATAAAAATTTATCATGTAATTCTCAACTTATTTTTCGCATACTTGCTCAGGACTAGCAAAATGCTGGTTGGAGATTGTGTTGAGGGTTAAATATTGCATATTAGACCCTAGTTATTGCTTGAATTTATGAACATGATACTGTTTAACGACTTATTTTAGTCGTGTTTATGTTGGAAGGTGAAATTATGAGTCTAGACTGAAAAAAGGATACTAAAAGCATGGATTTAACACTCTACAATTACAAGGTAAGGGAATGATCCCAGGGGATCGAGATCGAAGAATTTACGCATCAGAGATCCGAGAAAATCAAGTGATTGAAGTTCAAGTGGCCTAAAAGTCATCAAGAATGCAAGATCATAGGGTTCCGACTATTTGTTTGGCTCGAAACTTTATATCTGACGTGAGGACCCTAAATTAATCGTACACGTCAAAATTTAGTCCTTGTATCTTTGTGGATGTGGCCCAACAGAGAGATCAGAGGGTGTTAGCTATTAAAGAGCATCTTGGTAATCCATAATCTATCAAGGCTTAAACTTATACGTTAGAAAGAGCGTAAAAAATAATAAGTACTTATGAAATTTTATCTCATTTGCATGGGGCAGGTAGGAGATACAGACGGCAGAAGTTGTAACAAAGGAGAAGGGAAAATTTTTTAATAGATGTGCCATGCATGGCATCAAGCAGACGTGGGAAGTAGATTGTGCTTTCAATGGTGAGTGTTGTCCGCACATCAGTTGAGCATGTGGTCCACTTATAAATCGGATCCCATGGGCTAAGATGACATATAGGAGCCAATGGAGGGAGTGTATTTCTCACCAAGCATCACAGTGGACCCCACCTACTTCGAACACCTAACTTACACATGAAGGAAGTTGGTTCAACGACGAATTTCGCCCCCAAACAGCTGACCGTGTGGCCCATCCGATTAAAGAATCCAATCCAAAATTGAGCCCATGCCCTAAATTGATAAGATAAGACTGATGGCCTCGTTGGATCACACCACAAAAACTGATCCAGTGCTCACCCACCCATTCCCTGTTTCACGCAAGAAAGGTCTTGCGTAAGAAAGATTCCAAAATCTTCCTCTGGATAAACAGGGTCGATGTAAGGATTGCAACCGACCCAGCCACCTTCCCAACCATTATGAAAGAAAGGGAAAAATGCAAGATAGGGCCATCATCTGATGTTGAGGAAAAGAGCAACGTGAGCCAAGAGAGAGAAGTGGAGCGAGCCAGCAACGAAGAGTTTTTTTTTCCTCCTCCTTTTCCTTTTGATTTTCTTTTAGTTTTGATGTTTTTCCTATACTCATCATGTCTATGATGGGCTAAGCCACTTAGCTAGGGCTAAGAGGTAAAGCTTGTAGTGTGATGGGAGACTTTTTGTTTACCCCTTTTGATTCCTAAACCGATTTTAATTTTGGTTTGATTATAAAGAATACATTTAATTTTTAATGATTTGTTGTGACTTAAATTACAATAGATCTGCGATAGCTTTGAGTATGTTCTTTTCATTATAGAGATTATGACGTTAGGAACCTTGTTGCTCACCATCGTCTCCTGGGCATGGTTGGATGACGAAATCTTTTCTAACATTCATAATTCTCTCAAATTAGTTGTGGATTGGTTAAATTATGTTGTTTTCCTTGTCTCATGGGCATGACCTTGTGATGGAATCAATTCTAATTCTCATACCTTATATCCATTGATAACTAGATCAAAGGGCATTTATAATTGTTTTTAATGTAGTTTCTTCCATCTATATGAAGATAGGACTCTGATTCCAGTTGTGTTATTGAATCAAGCATAGATCTCCCTAATCTCTACAAGTGGATCCTTAGACCATAGTTTTCCACCTTTAAATTTTATAAGTTTTAGTTTAATAAATTCACCATTATTCCCTTATATTCTTCTGATTTAGATTTCATCTTCGCCTAGTTCTAGTTCAAGCTACTTTCAGATTACGTACAAGGTTTAGTCCCTGTGGATTCGAACTCGGTCTTTCTGAGATTATTACTACATCACAACCCTATACTTAGGGTGTGAACAATTTTTTAGTGCTGTTGCCGAGGATTGACAGTTAAGTTTTATAAGATTAATTAGTTTTAGAATTAGGTTATGATTAGGTTTTTATATTTTCTAATTTCTAGGTTAGGATTTTTCTGTTTAATTTTTAGAAACTAACCTAACTTTCTTGTTTTGTAGGATTTTGAGATAAATCTTCTAAATTGGTAATCTCTTTTTAATTTCTCTATTTTTTTTTCTATTTTTAGAATTAGGGTTTTATTTTTAAAAACTTTCAAAATTTAGAAACTAACTTTCTTTCTATTTTAGGTTTAGAACTTTCCTAATTTGTTTTAGAAATTTTCTATTTTCTTTTAGAAATGTTTCCCTTTTTAAAAACTAGTTTACTTTCTATTTTAAGATCTCTTACTGTTTCTAGACTTTCTATCTTTAGAAACTAACTTGGTTTGTTTTATTTTGCAGGTTTTTAACTTAGGAACTTCGAGTTTGGTAACTACTTTCCGACTCTTTTCTCTTTCTTTTTAGACTTCTATTTCCTTTCTTTCTCTTATGTTTAGGTTTAGAATATGAATTGAGGGCCGTGAATGTTTCTTGCCCAAGTGGGTCCATGATAGCACTCGACGTCTCTTGATTGAAGGAGGATTAGTTAAGGGGTTGACTATCCTTCGCAGGGCTAGACACCACTTGAGATCCCTAGAGTTAATTGAAGTGATGGCTGCAAACCAACCTCTTCTAACCCAACCTAGGGTAGAGGACATCCAGGATGAGAATGAGGTGCATCAAGCACCCTTGCCTTGTACTTTACGAGATCATTGACAATAGGCGAGGGTGAGCATGCCCTCATGCATGGTTTTTTCAAAAAATACGCGACACGTGAATATCAAGACAAAGTTGATCCAATTCCTTCCAAATTTTCATATGCTTGAATATGAAAATCCATATCTATATTTGAAAGAGTTTGATGAAATCATAGCCACTTTATACTTTCTTAACGTGTCTGAGGACACGGTCAGGCTAAAACTCTTTCCTTTTTCTTTGAAAGAGACATCTAAGATGTGGTTACATTCACTACGTCCCCGATCTATTGGCACATGGAATGACATGACAAGGGAGTTCATAAAGAAATTTTTTTCATATCACAAAATGAACACGCTTAGAAACTCAATCATGAACTTTTCCCAAAAGGAGGATGAAACATTCTTCCAATGTTGGGAAAGGTTCAAGGATCTTGTCAATACATGCTCACAACTCGGTTTTGAAACGTAGCACATTACACACTTTTTCTATGATGGATTGACATCTTCCATGCACCAATTGGTTGAGACAATGTGCAATAGGGAATTTATGAATAAAAATGTCGATGATGTGTGGGATTACTTGGATAGACTTGCTGAAAACGTACAATCGTGGGACACATACCTAAAATCGAGTACCACTTCTAGGCCCACTCAATCGAAGGAAAGGGGCGGAGTATACCTTCTGAAAGAGGATGATGATATTAATGTTAAAGTGGCTAATCTCATAAGGAAATTCGAGACCATGGAATCAAAGAAAGATAAGGGTAAGGAAGTTATTTGTTGTATTTGTGGTTGTAATAGTCACACAATTGAAAATTGTCCAACTATATTTGCCTTTCAAGAGATACTGACTGAGCAATCCAATATAGTAAATAATTATCAAAGACCTTTCAATAGACCCACCTCTAATACGTACAATCCCAGTTAGAGAAATCATCCAAACTTCAGTTGGAGGAATGGACAAACCGATATCCCTTAAGGTTTCTTCAATCAAATTCCAAATCAAGGAAAACCTCAAGAGGATCCAGTTTTAAAACACATTCAAGACCAAAAGCTATTCAACCAAGATATCATATCAGCAATAGGATCACTTTCATCATCCATTCAATGGATAGAGTCACACATAATGATTGGGGGGAGGGAATGCTTCTTGCTCAACCTCTCCCCAATCCCAAACCGCAATATCAAATAAGTTATCCAAGCTCTTCAGATCTGATGGAGCAGGCTAAATCTATCACCACTCTTAGGAGTGGGAAGACAATTGACAAAACTATTCCGGTTAGGGATGAAATGCCTAAGGACCCGGAAGAGGATAATAATGATAGACCTAGCGTTGCTCTACAAGAATTAGAACTAAAACTTCAAGACAAGCTAGTTTCTCCATTTACTTAACGGTTGGTTGCACCAAAACCACTCTCTAATTCTCAGGATATTCTAGCGGTGTTGAAATAAGTAAGATCAATATTCCTCTACTTGATGCTGTACAATAAATACCTTCATATGCCAAATTTCTGAAAGTCTTATGTACGACCAAAAGACAGCAAAATATTCAAAAGAAAATCTTCTTGACTGAGAAAGTGAGTGTCATCCTAAAATAAGATGTGTTGTAGAAATTCAGAGATCCCGGTAGCCCAACCATGTCATGTGTAATCGGGAACAATCAGATTGCGCACGTACTTCTTGACTTAGGAGCGAGCTTAAATTTGATTCCTTACTCAGTGTACAAACAGTTATGTTTAAGTGAATTAAACCTCACCCCAACCATATTACAACTTTTTTATCACTCAGTTCATGAACCGAGAGGGGTAATCAAGGATGTGTTAGTCTAGGTTGACAGATTCTATAATCCAGTAGATTTTATCATCCTTGAAACAGAACCCATCAGTAACATGAGCACTCAGACTCCCATTATTCTTGGTCGTCCATTCCTTGCCACTTCAAATGCAATCATCAATTGAGGGAATGGAGTCATGAGTATGTCTTTTAGGAATATGACATTGGAGTTGAATATCTTTTTCAATACTGGCAGACGGTTCAAGGATGATATGATTTCCACAACATTAACATGATTAACTCTTTTGTGAAAGACAGAGTGCCTCTGACCTTATCCTCAGACCCTCTAGAGATGTGCCTGGCCCACTCTCTTGATTTTAATAATGACATGATTAGAGAAATGGGTGTCATGTTTGATACTGTGCCGGTACTTGAAGTTAACGGGTGGAGAGAACAATTTAAAGAGTTGCCCCAAACCGATACAGTGCCTCTACCGTCTAACCTCAAAGCATCAAAGCTTGACCTAAAACCTTTATCATTTAATTTAGAATATTCCTATTTAGGTCAAGAAAAGACATACCAAGTGGTGATTTCATCCCACCTTAAGAACAAACAAGAGAGTATGCTCATTTCTACTCTCGAAGAAGATAAAGGAGTTATTGGACATATTATCATATCATCACAGATCTCGATAGGATGAATGAAATCCTTTCAACTGAATGTTTCAACACTTTAGATGATTGCTTGGCACACTTTGCAGATTCAAACGATCCCATGATACAAGAAATAGTGGATATCTCGCAAGACAATGCCTCGGTAGTTGTCAAGGATCGAGAGAACCCTTATTCTGAAGTACATCCTCCCCTAGATCCTGAATGTTTACCATTAGAGGAGGAGGAGCTGAGAATTAAACCGAAGATTGAAACTTTGACGTGTGTTGAGACTACACCACTTACTATGATTTTATTTTTTTTAATTTCATCTACTTGTATTCTCTGATTCATCATGGTGTAATAACTTCAAAAAATTTTCTACCACAGGTGATTCATATATAATTTGGACACTTCAGAAGATTAAAAGGAAACTTTATGCTGAGGTCCATCAATTTCTTTAGACATTCATGCTCCATGACATCTAAGCCTATTGTAAAAAGGGATTCTAAATGATCTTATTGAGAAGCCTTCTGAGAAATTTACCAAGATACTGGCCGAAGGAAGAACCTGCATACCTGACTGAGTATATTTCTAGTGCTTTCACAGTTGAGGATTAGAATTTGTTGCTTTCATAGAACTAGGGTAGTTTACTTTATGTCGTTCTAGGATAGTCGACTTTATGTCGTTACATTAGTTTTCTTCCTAAGTTATTTTTGGATAGGTTTCTTTCGTTGGTTTCACTCTTTTGCTGACCCACTCTTACGCTGATATTTCTTTGAAAAGGCCATTCAATTTCCTCGTCAGGTACTATCTTTCCATCACTTCTCTTTTACTTTTGTTGTCCCATGTGCATTGCATGTTTATTTCTTTTACATTGAGGACAATGTAGATTTCAGGTTGGTGATGGGAGATTAAGTTACTTAATCAGTGTTTTCTTAGTCTTGAACAAAAATTGTGAAAAATTTTGAATTTTTTCTGAAAATTCTTTTGAATTCAAAGTGATTTTGATGGCCATCTTTGATTGATAATTATAAGATACTTAATGTTGGTGATTTACGACCCTTGGATTCAGTTATATGTTCGATTTCATAGTTAAGTTTGAATTGTTAATTCGTGATTAGAAATTTTAAACATTGATTAAGTCATGATTTCACATGTCACATCTAGCTTACACATTAAGGTTTCAATTCGATATTTACTTATTAACCTGGTAATCACTAAGCATGGAAGGAACTAACCTGGGGAATTTGTCCATCATGTTCTTTGAAAAAGAGAAGAAGAATACCCAGCCAAAAAATAGTTGTGTTGAAAAATGACTACCTGTTAAAGATCTTTAAAAAGGTTGGCACAGCGTAAAGCCATCGATGGAAAAATCAAAATCTGGAAGAATAAAAAGGCTGAACTATAATGCAAATTTTGGTTTAGGTTGGGATATCCAGGAATGCTCTATTTGATTATCAATGTTATCATGAAAATTGACAATTAGAAAGTTAATGTTGAGAAGCCAAGATTACACTATACACCCATGGAACTTAATGTTTAGAATTGTTCTAATCGATGGATTAGAACTATGAACTTGAATATAATGTTTACCATGTGCTTGAGTCCAGGAGAAACTACCCAACATTGATGTACCTTGAAATTCTATAATCTAGATTGCTTTTCAAAAACCGCTTAAGTTTATAAAAATTTTTCATGTAATTCTCAACTTATTTTTCGCATACTTTGCTTGGGACAAGCGAAATGTTGGTTGGGGATTGTGTTGAGGGTCAAATATTGCATATTAGACCTCAATTATTAATTGAATTTACAAACATAATACTGTTTAACATCCTATTTTAATCGTGTTTATGTTGCAAGGTGAAATTCAGAGTCTCGATTGAAAATTAATACTAAAAGCTTGGATTTAATGCTCTAAAATCACTGAGGTAAGGGAATGACCCCAGGGGACCAAGATCGAAGAATTTAAATGATAGAGATCCGAGAAAATTAAGTGATTGAAGTTCAAGTGGCCTGAAAGTCATCCAGAATGCATGATCACAGGGTTCCTACCATCTATTTGGCTTGAAACCTTATATCTCACTGGAGGACCCTAAATTAACCATACATGTCAAAATTCAGCCCTTGGATCTTTGTGAAAGTGGCCCAACAGAGTGATCAGAGGGCGTTAGCTATTAAAGAACATCTTGGTAATCCATAAGATATCAAGCCTCAAACTTAGGCATTAGAAAGAGTGTTAAAAATAACAAGCACTAGTGAAATTTCGTCTCATTTGTATGGTGCAATTAGGAGATACGGATGGCAGAAGTTGTAACAAAAGAGAAGTACAAATTTGTAAATAGATATGATATGCATGGCACCAAGCAGACGTGGGAAGTATATTGTGTTTTCAATGGTGAGTGTTGTCTGTACTTCGGCTGAGCATGTGGTCCACTCACAAATCAGATCCCATGGGCCAACATGACATACAGGAGTCCATGAAGGGAGTGAATTTCTAACTAAGCATCACAATGGACCCCACCTACTTCGAACACCTAACTTGCACATGAAGGAAGTTGGTTCAAAGGTGAATTTCTCCCCCACAATAGCTAATCGTGTGGCCCACCCTAAAGTTGGATCTACTTCAAACTTAGGATTATGGGCTATCACGACGTGATGAAAATGGTGAAGAGAGCAGATTTTCTGAGAGAACACCATAGTGGACCCCACCTAATTCCAAACAACTAGCCAAGCGGCATTCACCTACACGCTGCAACAGCGTGTGACGGAACCCGATGAAATGATGGGTTTCACCCCTCTTTTCTACTACATGTGTGGGCCACCTGATCAACGAATCTATTCCAAAATTGAGCCCATGCTGTTGAGGCACAAAAAATATCTCATTGCAATGGTCAGAGAATCACATGGAACTGATCTGCTTCAAGAGTAGTTTAGGTATTTTGGTAAAGTTTCAGCTTCAGGGGTAGTTTAGGGATTTTGGTAAAGTATCAGCTTCAAGGGTAGTTTAGAAATTTTGGTAAAAATCCAGTTACAAAGGTATTTTGGTAAAAATCCATCTCCATGGGTAGTTTAGGAATTTTGGTAAAAATCCAGTTCCAAAGGTATTTTGGTAAAAATCCAGTTCCAAAGGTATTTTAGGTATTTTGGTAAAAATCCAGTTCCAGGGGTACTTTAAGTATTTTGGTAACATTCCATATCCAAAGGGTAGTTTAGGTATTCTGGTAAAAGGTATTGAAAAGGGTAATTTGGTAAAAAGGGGTGCATATGTGTCATTTTAAGAGAGAAAGGTTATACACCACCGTTTAAGAGGTGGCTTGGTAGTCACCATAGTTTAAGAAAAGAAGAAGTTCAAGTGTGAAGCAATAAGTGGTGGTGATCACCACTCTGTAAGAGTGGTGAGGCCTATAAATACCCCACTTCTGCTTCATTTGGGAGGTGGGATCGGATGAGAGCAGCTGGTGGGCCAAAGAAGTGAGAGAGGAGAGGAAGAGAAGGAAGTCCTTGCGCTGGACCACACAACCGAAGTTGCTTGCGCACAACTGTGCAAAGGAGGAAGCTGCAGCGTCCGTGTAAAGGAAGAAGCTATTGCGTCTGCGCAATGGAAGTTGCGTTCGTGCAAAAGAAGAGACTCCTATAGTGTTCGCGCAAAGGAAGGGACTGCAATTGCGTCCGCGCAAAGAGAGAGTGACGTTGCTGCGTCTGCATAATCGGCCAAAGCTCCAGTCATGCGTAACAGAGGAAGAACTTTGTTTCTTCTACTGTGTTGCTGGTGGGGCCCAATTCAGTGTCCTTTTGAGAAATCCACACCGCCCAATGACTTTTTCTCAAGATTTCGACCGTGAAAGTGGATTTTTCGTCGTTTGTTGACATGGCCCACCTGAATAATCAAGCTTTCAAAGCAGTCGAACGGTCCTTTTGCAATCACTGTTGCGGTCATGGGAATGAGCATGGTCACCAAAGCTCAGCATCACTTTGATTATTTTTGCCTTCCATCTGATGGATGACTCGGATCATCCCCTAACTGCGTGATAGTGGCCCACTAAGTAAGAACTGTTTTCAACAGAGTCGACGTACGTCGACTCTGTGATTTTTGATGGCCCGTTTACTAAAGTTTTTTGGAAAATCCGCTCCGTTCATTGGACTCACGACAAAAAATCACTAAGGACAGACTGGTTTTGAAGTGAAAGCAGTGCGGTCCACCAGATTATCTACTTAACCGTTCATCTGCTTGTTAATGGTTGAGATCTTTCAATGGTCCGCATGGCGACAAAAGGACAACTAGGCAACGGTAATGCCCACCTTCTAAAGTGGATGGACGGCTCAGATCATCTAGTAGAGCGGCAAGTGGGCCACACTACACAAAACCGGCCAGTGAAGGAAAGACGTTGTGCGGTTTTTTTTAAAATAACGAAGAGAATCGGGTCAGCAGCATTGACCGACTTTGGCGAGTCGCGTGCACGGCCGGTGCTCACACGCACCATGTACATGCGATGTACATATAAGCTTCACCTTGATGTTCGTGGGAAATCTGCTCCGGCCATCTGCTTTGTCATTGCATTTAACGCATTGGGACAAAATCTGAAGCATGTCCAAATATCAGCCGGGCCCCAAATCACGATCTCAGGGGCTGATTCATCAGTTCGGCCACTTCTACAAGGATCCAGAAGCTGAAATTTGACGTGGACGGCTAATTTGTGGTTTTAAGACTGTACATCAAGTTTGAAGCCAAACGGACGATGGAAACCCCCTAAGTTTTCATTCTGGGAGACTTTTCAGGCCCGTTTAGCATGATCAGGCTGACTTCTTCAGGGGCTAGCCACACTACTTTATATTTTAAAGAAGAATGACCGGAAAGATGCTTCATCTCATTGGAAGACTGGCTAATCAAATCCGCAATTCCTCCTAAGTACCTAGGAGATGACCGAAATAGCGCCGGAATGCTGTCGAAATTTCCATCGAGCTATCTTCTCTTTCATTAATTGTACTTTATTTTCAGGATCAAGGGAATCATAGGATGTAAATGAACTCAGATAAATGTGATGAATGTTCTCTCATTTATTCTTTGTTATCATTGAATAAATTCCTGAAATGAAACGCATTTGTTTTCCTGTCGAAACAAAATGGCGACTCCACTGGGGACTTTATTATTCAATGGTAACTTAAAAAATATTAAGAGAATGTTTATCACTTTTTGACGTCTGTATAGATGCCAAAATGGCGACTCTCAGTGGGAACATCCTCCCCTTCATCTCTGAAAATAAAGTACGATTTATTTAATAAATTAGCTAACACTCTGTTCTGAATGACAGGTATATCACATCCAATAGACTTCCACCAATAAAGTGTCAGAAATGATCAAATCCATTTCAATCAAAGACGAATAATGCCAGAACGATGACAGTTATTGGAGAAAGTTAGTCAGTACATGTCTAAGGAAGAGGATCAGGCTGCCTCGATCTGTCTCGGATTACAATTCATTGCCTACGTATGCATCTTTCACAGCATTGCTGAGGATGAAGTTATATTTCCAGCGGTAGATGGGGAATTATCGTTTGCTCAGAAGCACACTGAAAAAAAAAAGTCAATTCGATAATTTTAAATGCCTGATAGAAAGCATTCAGAGTTCTGGAGCCAATTCAAATTCACCTGGTTTTTATGCAAAGTTGTGCTCATATGCTGACCAAATAATGGGTATCATATAGAAGCACTTCCATGGTGGGGAAGTTGAATGAAGAAGAAGCATGGTAACATCGAAAGCAGTGTCTACTTCATCAGTAGCATTGTGAGACAATGAAGGACGGATGATAGCGTGTTGGTACACAAAGAATGTACAAAGCCTTCAGATGAAAAGTTAGTTCAATTAAGTCAAGCGTTGCTCGCCAACAAGTAAACGGATCAATTAATGAATTAACGAATTCATCGGTCAATAGAAAACCCTGGGGGCATCATCACAACTTTCTAGATCAGAAGAGAAAGAGTCAAAGTAAAGTTATTCCACTCTCATATGAACCGTCTATTTCAAGAGTCCTAAAGGAACAACAACAGATACTGCCGAAGAAAGAAGGAATCAATCGCTAGCTGCAGAGGCAATCAAATTACCATAGTTAAAGTATTAAAGGAAATAAAATAAAGAAGAAAAGAATAACAGGAAAGAAGAAACCAAGACGAGTATATTCATCATGGGGGTAAATTTTCATCAAGATATCTGCTAGTTCAGCAAAATATATCATCCTTGAATATCCAGAGGATTCACAGCGTGTTGATGCAAAAGATTCCCGGCACAATTATTCAAGGGGCAAACAAAGGAATACAAAATAAATAAAGAGTTACAGTTTTGATGTTCTCTAAAAAAAAAAAAAACAAATCAAAAGAGAGAGCAAGATCAACAAAGCCTTAGAATGACAAAATTCCAGAATTCCAAATAAGGTAATTGCTGACTCCTCAAAATGATAATTGTTATAATAATTGTCTATATCAATTTTTGCAGGATAAAGTTGAGGAAAAAAAAAAAAAAAAAAAAACAAGAAAATGCTATCAAGCATTAATGATTGTCACCGATAATTAGAGGAGCGAAAGGATTACAAAAGACAAGGTCATTTATTCTTCCTTATACGAATAAATTAAAGAATAAATTTTCAAATGACTTTGAATTTCAGGAGAAAGACAAAGAGATACAATCGAAGAAGAAAGAAAAGTGAATGGCTTGAAGTACAAGTCACAGAAGACAGTTGATAAAGGAGAAGTTGTTAAGGTGTACGACATAAAAGAAAAGAAAAAAATAATAATAATAATACACAGGCTTGACTAGTTCGAGACTGGGGGTAAAGCTAATCTTAAACAAAAGTATGAGATGATGCGGTGTCAGGTTATAGTATCATGATTTTGATTACAAAGATTCCTAGAGTAATGCTTCCTAATCAAAAGGGGGCAATACAGGTGAGTAAAAAAACTGCGAAACATATTTCTTACCATGTAATATATTTCTTCTGTATTTGAATAAAATGCAGGCTTTTAAGCATATCAAGTCATCGCCAAATGCGAAGAACCAATGACAATCACCAAATAAAAGCGTCAATGATTATCGCCAAATAAAAGCGTCGATGATTGTTGTCAAAATAAGCAAGTGCCAATGATTGTCGCCAAAATAAGCAACTATCACTGTCGTCATCAATGGCTCACGCAAGCTTATTTTATCAAAATTTCTATCATCACCAAGCTGATAAACTATTTCAAATACAACATGGATATTCTCAGAATATATCGGCAACGGCGAAATATCAATTATTGATTCTCAGAATATATCGACAACAGCGAAATATCAATTATTGATTCTCAGAATATATCGACAATGGTGAAATATCAATTATTGATTCTTAGAATATATCAACAGCTGGCAAAATATCTTCTCATAATATATCAGCAGCTGGCGGAATACCAGCTATGGATTCACCGTTCATGATACTGAAATAAGTAGTGGAATAAACCTACATGGTCAACCACACAGATCTTACGACAGCAATGACAAAATATCAATTAAGGCAGCCTAACCAAGCCTATACGGCCAGCTACGCTTAAGACCTATATTCAATTAAGATAGGTAAGTAAAAGCTGTGAAATATATTTCTCACCATAGAATGCATTTCTTTTGTATATTTGAATGAAATGCAGGCTTTCAAGCGTAACAAGTCATCGCCAAACGCGAAGCACCAAGGACAATTGCCAAAAGTAAAGCCAAATGAAAAGCTAATCGTCAAAATTAGCAACTATCGCTATCAAGCGATTAGAAGATCAAACGATTGAAGAATCGCCATCAAGCAATTAAACGATCGTTATCAAGCATTGATATAAAAAGTGCTGATGATCGCTATCAATCAAGCATTGACATAAAAAGTGTCGATGATCGCCATCAAGCATTGGCGCTAATTACAGACAGAAAATCTCCATCGAAATTGAATTATCAGGTATCAATGATCATAAAAAGAAAAAGAGAACAGCTATCACTATTGCCGATCAATCGCTTATTAAAATTGGCATCATCGCTAAGCTGATATATAAATTATTTTAAACATAATACAAAAGTCCTTGTGACATTGTCAGCAGAGGCAAAATGTCAACCATATGATCACAGTAGAATGAATCATACAGTTAACTGTATATATGAATTGGCGATAGTGATGGCTGCTTATCATAAAAAGGTAGCCTAGTCAAGTCCCGAAAAAGAAAAAGAAAGAAAAGCCAAAGTCCTAAAAGGACCAAAGCTCAAAAGGGACCAGCTACGCATAAGACATATGAAGATCGCCATTCCGTTAGTGGCGAGAAGCCAGTGGCCCTAAAAATCCCATGAAGGCCATCGTACGCATACCCATGCGGGCAGATGAAGGAGTCAATGACTAAAAGCCAGAAAGCCAAAAGTTGACTAAAAGTCAAAAGCTCAAAGTCTTCAAATGACCAAAGGTCGAAAAAGCTCAAAGTCTTCAAAGACCAAAAGCCAAGAGCCAAAAGTCAACCAAAAGACCAAAAGCAAAGGGCCAAAAAGTTGACTTGAAGCTAAAGTACTAAAAGTCTCCAAATGACCAGTCAAGCGTAACACCCATACCGTCTGTATAGCTTTCCGGCAGCGTCACGGGGAACGGAGGACAAGCCCTCCCGTGAATGGGCCCGACCTTGCAGGAGAAGAAAATGAGGGCTGCAGTGTGCGCATGACAGGCCAACCATGCATAAGATTCTCCAGATTTGTGGTTCGATTCCGGTACGTACTCATGAGGAAGGGCTTAAACCTACTCATCGATGGATCGATAACCATGGATTTGGTACCCCCAAAGGTAGCCTTGCGAGCTTTGTGAACTCTAGAGAGTTACCGTGGCCAACCCTGTGCTGTAAAACCAACCGAGTTCACGGCCCCGGTAGCTTCACTGGGCCCCTCTAATGGATCGCGGTTTGTGAACTCCCTAGGCAGTGAGAAGTCCAGCGAACTTCTAAGAGTTACAGAGGTCATCAAGTAAGACCCGACTCTAACTAGAGTCTAAATAAATTCGCTCCACTGAGCTTAAACTGTGTGTGTAAGTGTCTGTCCAGTAGTGTCTGTCCAGTAGGTGTCGGTCTAGTGTGTCGGTCTAGTGGTGTCGGTCCAGTAATGTCAGTCCAGTTCAGTCGAGTTTAGTCGAGTCAAGTTTAGTCATCCAGTTCAGTCAAGTTAAGTTGTCCAGTCAAAGTATGGTCGGTCAAAGTACACTGGCACCAGTGCTCAAAAGCATAAAATTAAAGTTTAGCATTCAAAGTGCTGCAAATACATATTTCAATTTATATATATACTCAAATATGCAAATTGCCTGATGAAAATTTTAAACATTGATTAGACATAAAAATGCATTTCTCTTGAATTAGGTTCAAATTACATCAATCAACAGTAAACGCCTTCAAGATATTGGTGATTATCTACTCAAAAGCTCAAGTCTCCAAGGTCAATTAATATATTGACAAGAGCTGTGAGGTCTTTTCATCGCTCACCTTTATAATGAATAAAGATATATTATTGTACAAGGTTCTCAAAAGGGGGGTAGAGAATAAATTAGTGAAGAATTATCATTCTCTATCGGACAGTATAAGGACTCTGATATATTCTTTGGAGTCATGAAAAGAGTAGTAAAGATTATTTATTCTTCAGGAGTATCAGAAGATGTCACTTCTGAAATATTATCTTCTGAAGAAATCTTTATGCAACATTGACCTGGAAAGGGGGCAAGACTTAATGTCTTCAACATAATCTATGCCTTGGTCTTTCTGATAATCTCTTATGCATGGCGAAGGAATTCATATGACGAGTATTATGGATAATAATATTGCAAGACTCTATGTATCGGATCGGATGGAGACAAAGAACAAATGGAAGCATCATCAAATCAGTAAAGATCCAAGAAAAAGTCTATGAAGAAATGCTAAGAAGCACAAATTAGAGAAGATTCAGTAAAAAGACTCAGCGATTAAACCTTTGAAGCTAAAGATGAAATCTTCAAGAGTGCAATATAAAGAATACAAATGCAAAGCACGAGGACAAGTGCAAAGATTGATTAAATTATATTGCGAATACCACAATCGGCCTAAGAAGAGAAGAAACTCTCAATCTATTTCAAAAATTATCAATGCTTCATAAAGCTATATTGAAAATTATAATGAATTAAGATACTAATTCTGATAAATTTGGTAGGAGAACCATTATTGAAAAGCTTGAGTTATACAAATCGTGAGTAAAGGAAATAATTAAAAAAGTTGTTGCGGCAGGAGCAGCATTAAAGAACAGCCCCAGATATAGATCAAAAGGAAAGAATCGCTGGAGTTGATCAAAAAGAAAGAATTGCTAGAGCTGATCAAAAAGAAAGAATTACTGGAGTTGATTAAAGAGACCGTTACAGTAGAAACGGTGTTAAAAGAAAGTTCTCTGATCAAATCGCTCAAAGATGAAGTTGTTACAGCTATTGCAGAAGCATGCTTCAATGAAAAGAGAATCTTATCCTCTCTAGTGAAACATCTGCTCGACACTACTGACTGGGGGCATTCCAGTCTTCCACTCGAATGCCAGCATTCCGGTCCTTCGCTTGAGCGTCAGCATTCCAGTCTTTTGCTTGAGCGTCAGTATTCAAGCCTTCTGTTCGAGCGCCACCATTCAAGTCTTTTGATCGAATACAATCATGCAAGCTTTCCGTTTGAATGCGAGCATTCCAGTCTTCCATTCGAACGCGATCGTTCAATCTTCTGGTCAAGTATGATCAGCCAGTCTGCCATGCAAGTGTAATCATCCAGTCTTCCATGTAAGCAAGATCATCCGGTCATCCTTTAGTTGCAGTTCATTCAAGTTTTTCAGGCAGAGGAAGATCGATCCTCCATTTGATTTCAAGAATCAATCAAAGAAGGATCGAGGGGGCATCTGTTGAGGCAAAAAAAATATCTCATTGCAGTGGTCAGAGAATCACATGGTACTGATCTGCTTCAGGGGTAGTTTAGGTATTTTGGTAAAGTTTCAGCTTCAGGGGTAGTTTAGGGATTTTGGTAAAGTATCAGCTTCAGGGGTAGTTTAGGAATTTTGGTAAAAATCCAGTTCCAAAGGTATTTTGGTAAAAATCCATCTCCACGGGTAGTTTAGGAATTTTGGTAAAAATCCATTTCTAAAGGTATTTTGGTAAAAATCCAGTTCCAAAGGTATTTTAGGTATTTTGGTAAAAATCTAGTTCCAGGGGTAGTTTAGGTATTTTGGTAACATTCCATATCCAAAGGGTAGTTTAGGTATTCTGGTAAAAGGGATTGAAAAGGGTAATTTGGTAAAAAGGGGTGCATATGTGTCATTTTAAGAGACAAAGGTTATACACCACCGTTTAAGAGGTGGCTTGGTGGTCACCATAGTTTAAGAAAAGAAGAAGTTCAAGTGTGAAGCAATAGGTGGTGGTGATCACCACTCTGTAAGAGTGGTAAGGCCTATAAATACCCCACTTCTGCTTCATTTGGGAGGTGGGATCGGACGAGAGCAGCTGGTGGGCCAAAGAAGTGAGAGAGGAGAGGAAGAGAAGGAAGTCCTTGCGCTGGACCACGCAAC
Organism: Magnolia kwangsiensis; assembly: GCA_037074715.1. Classification (NCBI taxonomy): domain Eukaryota; kingdom Viridiplantae; phylum Streptophyta; class Magnoliopsida; order Magnoliales; family Magnoliaceae; genus Magnolia; species Magnolia kwangsiensis. The sequence goes on from CM073580.1 coordinate 88,702,468, forward strand.
CGAAGTTGCTCGTGCACAACTGTGCAAAGGAGGAAGCTGCAACGTCCGTGTAAAGGAAGAAGCTATTACGTACGTGCAAAGGAAGTTACGTTCATGCAAAAGAAGAGACTGTTATAGTGTCCGCGCAAAGGAAGGGACTGCAATTGAGTCCGTGCAAAGGGAGAGTGACGTTGCTGCGTCTGCGCAAGAGGAAGAACTTTGTTTCTTCTGTTGTGTCGCTGGTGGGGCCCAATTCAGTGTCCTTTTGAGAAATTCACACCGCCCAATGACTTTTTCTCAAGATTTCGACCGTGAAAGTGGAGTTTTCGTCGTTTGTTGACATGGCCCACCTGAATAGTCAAGCTTTCAAAGCTGTCGAACGGTCCTTTTACGATCACTGTTGCGGTCATGGGAATGAGCATGGTCACCAAAGCTCAGCATCACTTTGATTATTTTTGCTTTCCATCTGATGGATGACTCGGATCATCCCCTAACTGCGTGATGGTGGTCCACTAAGTAAGAACTGTTTTCAACAGAGTCGACGTACGTCGACTCTGTGATTTTTGATGGCCCGTTTACTAAAGGTTTTTGGAAAATTCGCTCCGTTCATTGGACTCACGATGAAAAATCACTAAGGACAGACTGGTTTTGAAGTGAAAACAGTGCGGTCCACCAGATTATCTACTTAACCATTCATCTGCTTGTTAATGGTTGAGATCTTTCAATGGTCTGCATGGAGACAAAAGGACAACTAGGCAACGGTAATGCCCACCTTCTAAAGTGGATGGACGGCTCAGATCATCTAGTAGAGCAGCAAGTGGGCCGCACTACACAAAATCGGCCAGTGAAGGAAAGACGCTGTGCGGTTTTTTTTTAAATAACGAAGAGAATCGGGTCAGCAGCGTTGACCGACTTTGGCGAGTCGCGTGCACGGCCGGTGCTCACACGCACCATGTACATGCGATGTACGTATAAGCTTCACCTTGATGTTCATGGGAAATCTGCTCCGCCCATCTGCTTTGTCATTGCATTTAACACATTGGGACAAAATCTGAAGCATGTCCAAATATCAGGCGGGCCCCAAATCATGATCTCAGGGGCTGATTTGTCAGTTCGGCCACTTCTACAAGGATTCAAAAGCTGAAATTTGACGTGGACGGCTAATTTGTGGTTTTAAGACTATACATCAAGTTTGAAGCCAAACGGACGATGGAAACCCCCTAATCTTTCATTCTGGGAGACTTTTTAGGTTCGTTTAGCATGATCAGGCTGATTTCTTCAGGGGCTGGCCACACTGCTTTATATTTTAAAGAAGAATGACCGGAAAGATGCTCCATCTCATTGGAAGACTAGCTGATCAAATCAGTAATTCCTCCTAAGTACCTAGGAGATGACCGAAATAGCCCCGAAACTCTGTCGAAATTTCCATCGAGCTATCTTCTCTTTCATTAATTGTACTTTATTTTCAGGATCAAGTGAATCATAGGATATAAATGAACTTAGATAAATGTGATGAATGTTCTCTCATTTATTCTTTGTTATCATTGAATAAATTCCTGAAATGAAATGCATTTATTTTCCTGTCGAAACACATGCCCTAAATTGATATGATAAGACTGATGGTCGGGTTGGATCACACCACAAAAATCAATCCAGTGCTCATGCACCCATTCCCTGTTTCACGCAAGAAGGGACCTGCGTAAGAAAGATTCCAAAATCTTCCTTTGCGAAAACAGGGTTGGTGCAAGGTTTACAATCGACCCAACCACCTTCCTAACCATTATAAAAGAAAAGAAAAAACACAAGAAAGAGTCATCATCTGATGTAGAGGAAAAGAGGAACATGAGTGCAAGTCCCGTATCTTAGACCATACCGTTCCTTAGGCTCCTGAAGTCCTCTCGGTCGAATTTCGGCGACGCGTGATCTATAATCGGCGTTTGCGTGTAATCCTGAGTTGTATCTTGTCTTTTAGAGTCGGCTCGACTCGAGACTTGTCCCCTAGAGACCGCACCGTCTCCGCGGTTCCGATGCTGTGTCTCGCGCGCCGTGGTGATACCCAAGCCAGGAGATGTGGGCCCGCATTCAGTTCAAGGAAAACACCATGTGTTGCAAATTCGTAGAGAATCCATCACATCAATGACTTCACTTATCAAAGTACACCCATCAAGTCAAGTACCCTATCCCATTTCGCAAGTACACAACACCATCCCCAGAGTCAACATTTCCATCCCATCTCTTACACACCCCATCATCTTTTTCTCTTTCATTCTCTCTCTCATTTTCCTTTCCAAGCAACCCACGTCCATGTCTTTCCATGGGAGGTGCTTTATGTGGTCACTCTCTACCATCCAATCCAATCTTTCAAAGACGATCTCAACCGTTGAATCACACCCATTCGAGCCCTAGATCGCATTAGTGGAAGAAGGAAGTTAAGATCAAAGGTGGGTGCTTCTCTCTCTTTTTATTTTTCATTTTTTGTGTGATGTGTGGCCCACTTGGATGGACCCCACCATTAAAGTGTGTATTTTATCCAGACCATCCATCAGGTGGGCCCACATATTTGGTGAAATGCCACTAAAGCATGAGTGTGATGGGGAATGGAGGACGTTGCTGCCAGCATTCAGAGAATGCTGCAGCAAGCAGCGTCCAGTTTGTTTTATTAGAGAAGAGAGTGGGGCCCACAACAGGCCCCATACATGATGCATGTGTTTAATCCACACCATCCACCCTATTTCCCTGCTCATTTCAGGCATTGAGTCAAAAAATGGAGCCAATCCAAATCTCTGGTGGGCCACACCATAAAAAGAATTATTTTAATAGTGATGAATCTATTAGGGCCCACTGTAATGTTTCCATATGTCAAAACATGTGAATATTGGACTCATTAGATGCATCCCAGGCTATAGAACCCAGTAGGCGGACCGAATTGTTATGATGTGGGGCCCACCTATGTAATTCTTCAGAAAAAAAGAAGGTTGACGCTGTTGTTGCTGCTGCGGACACTAGCAGCGAGCAGCGTCCTGGCATTGGCAAAAATAAGTAGGGAGAGTGGACCCCACCTCATGCTCCACCGTGATGCGTCTTAACCATTCACACCATGCATTGGTGGGCCCCTTAGGCCAGTGGGGCCCCCACCAAAAAATCAGCCATATACACGGTTCAGGTGGCCCACATCATAGGAAACAGTGAGATTGAATGCATGCCATTGAAACCTTTTTTTTGGGTGACATAGAAGTTTTGGATCCATGTGAAATTTATTTCTCATCTTAATCCAGGTCTTGATGACCTTATGAATGGACTGGATGGTGAATAAATATTATGGTGGGCCCCACGTAGGACCCACCTATTGTTGAAATAGATTGGCTAGTGTATTCTGTACCAGCTATCTAGCTAGTTGTATTGACGTTAGAAGGGGGTCTGAGATCATGAGGTATATGTTTTATCCCTTACCGTCCGTCCAATCGAAGGTCTGTAGGACCCACTCCACACGTGCTGTACGTGTGGAGGTGGGGCCCACATTGATGTATGCATTCTATCATCCAAGCTATCCATTCCTCTTGACGGTGGGGCCACCTGGAGGATGAGCTGAATCCACCATCCAGCCCATGGACAGTGGATCTCAGCCATGATGTATGTGTTTTACACATGCCGTCCATCTATTTTGATAGTGGGACCCACTGCCATCTAATGTCAGCAGTTCTGTGGGTCCCACGTGAGATCAAGACCGTCTAGATAGTGGGACCAGGTCCATAGCTTAGATGGTAGGCTGAGTGAATGATACCTCTTTTCAAATGTAGAGGTCTTGGCATTTATTTCCTTGTACTAGTGGCTAATAGTGATGTTTGAACATCAGTAGGGTCCATGGGATCCATCTACGCCGTCCATCCATTTTAGATGGCCTCACCATGATGTATGCCACGTATCCACCATCCTTGGACGGTGAGACCACGTCCGTGTGGGGCCTCATTGATGTATGTGGTTGTCTAGGCCATCCAAGGGCCTGGAAGTTGCTTTGATATAATATATATATATATATATATATATATATATATATATATATATATATATATATATATATATATATATATATATTATATTGTATATTATATATTATATATATTATACATTTATGATGGTGGCCCTACGTGGCACTCACCTCTCCCGTTTAATGCAAAAAAGCTGCATGTACAATAGCCATTATTTCATATATTTTGTATTACATATTGTGGTGGGCCCTACGTAGGGCCCCACTATCGCTTTTTTTGTGCAGTAAGCTACACGTACAGCAGTTACATGGTTGTTCCTCTTGATCGCAGCAAGCCCGCAGGCCCCACATGATATATGTGTCTTATTTACACCATCCATTGTTTTGACGGTGGGGCCCACCATGATGCATATGTTGTATCCAAACCGTCCAACCATATTGAGATATCATTTTCAAGGCATATGAAAAAAGGATGGGTGAGATCTAAAGTTCAAGTGGACCCCCACTACTTAAATAGTGAACAGTGACTTCCACCGTTCAAACTCCTAAGGGTCACAATAGTTTCCAATTAGGTTGATATTTGTTTTCACTTCATTTATCTGTATGTTAACTTATGAATAGGTTGGATCTCAAATATACCTAAGGGTGGGCCCGATTTGATATACGCAAGGCCCATCGGTACGGCCTACTTGATATACATGAAGCCCGTTGGTGCGGCTCAAATAATACGGCCCATCGTGATATATTTGAGGCCCATGGGCTAGGCCCATTGTGATGTATTCGAGGCCCATGGGCGAGGCCCATTATGATGTATTCAAGGCCCATGGACGAAGCCCATTATTATATATTTAAGGCCGAGGTGCAAGGCCCACCTGTTGTGTATTTGAGGCTCGATGTGATGTATGTTAGCCCATATGACGAGGCCTATGTGTCGTAAATGAAGCCTATCGTGATTGTACATGAGGCCATGGGCCCACTATATGTTTGGCCCTATATAGGTCACTCCTTGGGAGCAATGTTGGTTAGATGTCCACATTGATAGGCAATGATGGTTGGATGTCCACATTGTGACCTTCCCTTGGGCCTTGTTAGGCTCATCCTCATCATTCCCTTAGTCGGTTAACACAAATAAGTGGGTCTCATTCACCATAAACGGATAACTCCGTGTTATCAGATTTGATATAACCACGGCCGAGTGCTGATCTTTATACTATAGTTGATCGGTTGATCATCTATGGACCCCATTTTGTTTATCTGCTGATTATCGGTGCTATTAACGTGACTGATTTATTGATTCTGATTATCGATCAATTTCGATTGTCGTGGTCGATTGTCGATTCCGATCGACGTGACCGATTTTTTGACTCTGATTACCGATCGATTCTGATTGTCGTGGACGATTGCCAATTCTGATTATCGTAGCCGATTGATCGATTAGCGATCGAGGCCGATTATCGTGACTGATTGTCGATTTCGAGTATTGAGGCCGATTCTCGATCAATTTCGATTGTCGTGGCCGATTGACGACTCGAATTGTCGTGACCGATTCTGATTACTGAGGCCTACTCCAATTTTGATTTCGATTGTTGAGGCCGATTTCGATTCTCAAGGCTGATTTACAAGACCTATATGATGTATATACAACCCGTAGTTGAGGCCCATTATGATGTATCTGTGGCCTATGGGCAAGGCCCATTGTGATATGTATTAGGCCTATGATGCATGGCCCATTTAATGTATTTGAGACCCATGCGTGGGGCCCACATGTCATGTATTTGAGGCCCACGAGCAGGGCCCACCTGTTGTATATATTTGTCCCTTGAGTAAGGCCTATTATGTTGTATATTAGGCCTTTGTGTGAGGCCATAGGCCAATGTACATTTGGCCCTATGAAGGCTACTCCTTGGGGGTAATGTTGGTTAAATGTCCACATTGTCGAGGCCGATTATCGATGAGATTATTGAGATCGGTTATTAATACCGATTATGAGTATGTGACAGTATAGCATCATAATACATGCCCATACGCATCATCTGTATGTTTGTTATGAGATGTGATTGACCATTTCATATGTCATAGGGTAGGTTGTTCATGGGACTCCCTAATAGGTGAAGTTGCCCCACATGAGCACATGGTATGCGCAGGATTGATGCATGATTGGACTATGTATTCATACATCTTGCATTTGTGTGACATGACCACCGTATGCCCTCGTGACATCAGGGTCATAGCCTCCACAGGTATTTTGTGGATGCCCAGATGGGACACAGGAAATTTGTTCTACATGGGGTGCTATAGATATCCCTGGGTGAAAGTCCCTAAACCCCCTTGGTTCCAGAGGTTGCTTCAACGTTTAGACCAAGTGGAAGCATGAGGGCATGAGCGCTGTATAATGTTAGGCCGCGTCTCCCACTGTGTCGTGGTCGGTTGGAAGGGGGTGCAGCCTTACCTGCCCGAGAAGAGGGGGCAATGCTAGGCCGAATTTAACCAGTTCGAGGAATGGGTCCGCTATCGACAAGTCGAGCCCGATATTGGCAGGTGGATAATGAGGTCTCTTTCACTCACCTTATTGCGCGCAATGGGGGGCAATTTGGTTTGGAGTGTAATAGACCCTGATGATTTCCCAGAGAGGAACCGTACTGATATGTAGACTTATTGAGTATGAGTTGCATGCTCATTCATTCATTTATTCACTATCCACTCGGGCTGGTGGTGCGCAACTAATTATTATGTACCTTCGTTATGGCAAGAATTTTGGTTAGCGCCGATTAACCTAAGATCAGGAGTTTACCACGTTGAGTCTGACTATCCAAATTTAGGTATGGGACTGGTTTGGATAGAAGTCCCTTATGGTGGACCCCGTAGCCTACGATACTACGTACTATCATGCCAACTTCACACTTCGACATGGTCATTTCATTCGCATCGCATATTGCATTACATCCACATGCATATGGCATTTTGGATTGCTATGTTTCTACATTTATATGGTCTAGACAGACTTAGCAGGATTTGTATATTGCATTGCATCCTCGGCATCTGATATTTGGCTCTTTATGACTCCATATTGCATAGCTGTTCTATATTGCGTATTATGATATCGATTGACTTATGGACTTGTCCATACTTTCTCTTACCCTATTATCGTATAATTCATGATCTTGTCAATATTTCTGCTTATTCCGATAATGTACGATTTATGGATTACCAGTAATTTCAGTATTGTTTAATGATGACATTGTATTGAATACTTAACACTTACTTTGTGCACACGCTCACACCACCCTCTAAGCTTTTTATAAGCTTATGCACGATAGATGCGTGCAGGTGATTTTAGGTTGCAGCAGTGTTGAGCTTGGAGTGTGCAACGGTCTTGTGGAGCTTGATTTTCGATTTATGTATTTCCCTTTCAGCATTGTACTCAAATGATTATATTAGTGGATATGTGACGATGATGTTGCCTTTGTGAATTGGGTAATCTTGTGGTTATACTTATTACGAGTTAAATATACCTTAAAAAAATAAAAAATATATAAATAAATAAATTCTCCTTATAGGATCCCAGGATCGGAATCCGGCGCATGGACACTAGGAGCCAAGAATGAGGCACTACAGAGGCTGTCAGCACCAGATTCGGCAATCGGGATTCCTGTGAATCCGATTTCCAGGTTTGGGGCGTGGTAATGAGTCGAGAGAGAGAGAGCTTGAGCGCGCCAGCAACGAGAGTTTTTTTTTTCTTTTCCTTCTACTTTTCCTTTTGATTTTCTTTTAGTTTTGATGTTTTTCCAAGCCTCGTCATGTCTATGATTTGCTAAGCCTCTTAGGTAGGGCTAAGAGGTGAAGCTTGTAGTGTGATGAGAGACTTTTTATTTATACCTTTTGATTTTGTTTTGATTATAAGGAATACTTTTAGTTTTTAATGGCTTGTTGTGACTTAAATTACAATAGATTTGCAATAGATTTGAGTATGTTTTTTCATTATAGAGATTATGACGTTAGGAACCCTGTTGTTAACTGAAGTCTCTTATGCATTGTTGGATGACAAAATCTTCCCTAACGTTCATAATTCTCTCAGATTGGTTGTGGATTGGTTAAATTCTGTTGTTTTCTTTGTCTCATGGGCATGGCCTTGTGATGGAATCAATTCTAATTCTCATGCCTTCAGTCCATTGATAACTAAATCAAAGGACATTCATAATTATTTTTAATGTATTATCTTTCATATGGATGAAGATAGGACTCTGATTCCAATTGTGTTATTGAATCAAGCATAGATCTCCCTTATCTCTACAAGTGGATCCTTGACAACCTAGTTTTCCACCTTTAAATTTTACAAGTTTTAGTTTAATAAATTCACCATTATTCCCTTATATTCTTCTGATTTAGATTTCATCTTCGTCTAGTTCTAGTTCAAGTTACTTTCAGATTATGTACAAGGTTCAGTCCCTCTGGATTCGACCTTAGTCTTATAGAGATTATTACTACATCACAGCCCTATACTTAGGGTGTGAACATTGATCCTCCATAACACAGCCCTACATCCACCGTACCTACCAGGTATCTAAGGATCCAATTCACATCTTCTTAATGTTCCTTCCTGGGGTTGTTCATGAACCTACTAACAACTACCACTGCTTGAGAAATATCTGGCCTCGTGCTCACCATAACATATATGAGATTCCCAATAGTTAACGCGTATGAGACTTTAGCCATGTAGTCCTGTTCTTCCTACATCTTTGCACCTTGTTCCTTAGAAAGCTTGAAGTGGTTGGCTAATGTAGTGCTAAACGGCTTAACACCTCCTATACTGAATTGATCAAGTACCTTGGCTATGTACTCTGCCTGTGACAAAACTAGTTTTTTATTTTCCCTGTCATGCTTTATCCTCATGCCTAGGATTTGTTTTGCAGCTCCTAAATCCTTCATGAAAAATTTTCTTGACAGTTATCTTTTGAGATCTGAGATGTCCTTCATGCTTAATCCGGCCACAAGCATATCATCAGCGTACAGAAGGAGGAGGATATACGGCATATCAAACTTCTTCAAATAACAACACTAGTCTGCATGACATCTCCTAAAATCGTTTACCGACATGAAACTATCGATCTTCTTATACCACTGCCTCAGGGCTTGCTTCAGGCCATATAGACTTTTCTTCAGTCTACACACCTTATTTTTCCTTTCTAGGTGTCATGTATCCTGTCGACTGATGCATGTATATTTCTTCTTCAAGGTCCCCATGAAAAAAGGCTTTCTTAATATCTAGTTGCTCTAGATGTAAGTCCTCTGTAGCCACTATACTCAAGACCATGCAAATCGTAAACATTTTCATCACTAGTGAAAATATTTCAGTGAAGTTGATACCCGCCTTTTGTTGGAACCCTTTCACAACCAATCTGGCCTTATACCGTTTCAAACCATCATGCTCCTCCTTCAGTTTGTAAACTCACTTGTTATGAAGAGCTTTCTTACCCTTAGGTAGAGTGACTAGCTCCCATGTTCGATTGGACTCAACAGAGTCCATCTCATCATCCATGGCCTGCTCCCACTTAACTCATGTATCTAACTGTAATACCTCTTCAAAACACTCTGGTTCACCATTATCTATCAGCAGTAGATAATGTAAGGAGGGTAAGTATCAGACCCTGGGTCTCCTCTCCTGAGTAGACCTCCTCACAACCGGTGTCTGCGGCTCTGCCTCATTATGCGCTTGTGCATGCTCATCTTGTGGCACTGTAACACCCGTGTTCATCTGGTAACTCTTCCAACTCTACGAATTCTTTCTCATTGGCCTTATCTTTATTTTGTTGCACACTATCCTTATGCATCACTTTTTTATTAAAGATTACGTCTTTACTTCTGATGATTTTTCAATTCTCTGTATCAAAAAATGGTAACCAAAATCATGTTGCTCGTAGCTGATAAACATATTGTCACGTCTCAAACCCGAAAATCGAGCTCACAAAATTCTTAATCGCAGAATCCGGTGCCAACAGCCTCCGTAGTACCTCACTCTTAGCTCTCAGCGTTCATAAGCCAAATTCCGAGCCTGAGATCCTACAAGGAGGATTCTTTTGGTACATTTAACTCATAATAAGAATAACAACAAGTTTACCCAAGTCACAAAGGCAACATCATCATCACATATCCATTAATATAAACATTTGAATACAGTGTTGAAAGGGAAATACATATGATAAAATCAAAGCACCAAAGGTCTGCTGCATGCTCCAAGCTCAACGATGCTACAACCTAACGCCACCTACACACATCTATCATGCATAAGCTTATAGAAAGCTTAGTGGATGGTGAAAGTGTGTACACAAGGTAAGTGCCAAGTAAGTAATATTAGAGTAATCAGAGTAAGCGAAAAAACTAATAAGCCCATAAATCATACAATATTAGAAATACTGGCAAGATCATAAATCATACGATATCAGAGTAATGTGAAAACATGTTGATAGGCCCATAAATACCACTAGCCTTATCCAGGCTATGCGATGCAAAAATATAATAAAAATAATATCATATATTGATGTAGCAATATAGATTATCTATACAATATGGAGACAGTAAGATAACTACTATGTAATGAGGATGCAATGTAATATGCGATGTGAATGAAATGACTAAGATGGAGTGTGAAGTCGAGATGACAGTATATAGTATCACGAGCTATGAGGTCTATCATAAGGGACTTCTATACAAACCAGTCTCAAACCTAAATTTGGATAGTCAGACTCAATATAATAAACTCCTGATCTTAGATTAGTCGTGCACCCTAACCAAAATCCTTGTCATACTGAAGGTACACAGCAATTAGTTGCGCACCACTAGCCCAAGTGGATAATGAATGAATGAATGAGTGAGCATGTAACTCCTACTCGATATGTCCACATATCAATACTGTTCCTCTCTGAAAAATCACAGGGGTCTATTACACTCCAAACCAGATTGTCCCCTCATTGTGTGCAACAAGGTGAGTGGAAGAGACTTCACTATCTGCCTGCCAATCTTGGGTCCAGCTCGTCGATAGGGGACCCATTCCTCGAGCTAGTCACACTTAACCTAACATTGTCCCCTCCTCTCGGGCGGGTAAGGTTGTACCCCCTTCCAACAGACTGTAATACAATGGGAGACGTGGCCTAATGGTATACGACCCTAATGCACTCATGCATACACTCGGTTTAGATATTAGAGAAACCTATGGAACCAAGAGGGTTTAGGAACTTTCACCCAGGGATATCTATAGCACCCCATGTAGAACAGATTTTTCTCCACGATATGCCTCTGGAGGCTACGATCCTGATGTCACTAGGGCGTACAATAATCACAACACATAATGCAAGATGCATGAATCATACAATCCAATCATGCATCAATCCCGCGCATACCATGCGCTCATGTGAAACGATCTCCGCTTATCAGGGAGTCTCATAAACCACCGACACTATGGCATATGTAACGGTTAATCATATCTCATAAAAAATATGCAGATGATACGTATGAGCATGTATCATGATGATATGTTGTCACATACTTATAATCGATATCAATAATCGGCATTGACAATCAACCTCGACGATGTGGACATTTAACCAACATTTCCCCCAAGGAATGGCCCACGTAGAGCCTAACATATAGTAGACCCATGGCCTCACACAAGGGCCTAATACACAATACCACAGACCTCACTCAAGAGCTTAATACACATCACGATGGACCTCTCACATGGGCTTAACATACATCATAATGGGCTTCATCACTTGGCCCTCAAATGCATCACAATGGGCCTCATCACATAGGCCTTATATACATCACATTGGGCCTTAAACACGAGCTGAATACACATCACAATGGGCTATATATACATCACATTGGGCCTCAAACATGGGCCCAATGCACATCATAATGGGCCTCAGATACAGGCTGCATTTCATCTCATTGGGCCTCGATAATCGAAATTGGAATTGATAATTGGAATCAATATCGACAATCGAAAGCGGCCTCAACAATCGAAATCGAAATCGGCCTTGACATTTAGAATCGATATCAGCCTCAACAATTGGAATCAACCTCGACAATTGGAATCGAAATCGGCATCGACAATCGGCCTCAATAATCAAAATTGAAATCGGCCTCAACAATCGGAATCAGAATCCACCTCTACAATCGGCCTCGACAATCGAAATCAGAATCGGTCTCAACAATCGGCCTAAGGGAATGTCACAATATGGACATTAAACCATCATTGCCCATCAATGTAGACATCTAACTAACGTTTCTCCCAAGGAGTGGCCCACATAGAGCAAAATGTATCGTGGGTCCATGGCCTCACACAAGGGCCTAATGTACATTATGATACGCCTCACTCATAGGCCTTATATACACAATAGGTGAACCCTTCACATGGGTCTCAGATAAATCATATGGTCCACAACCCATGGGCCTAATGCACATCATAATGGGCCTTATTAAATGGACAGGAAAATAAATCACAATGGGCCAAATGGGCCAGAAATATGTCACAAAGGGCCACAACATATGGGCCGAGTATACATCTTATTAGGCTATGACCCATGGGCCGAGTATACATCAGAAGGGCCATGTGTCATTGGCCTAATGCATATCACAATGGGCCTTGCCCATAGTCCTCAGATTCAACTAGGTGGGCCCCATAATATGGGCCGCACCAATGGGCCAATATGCATCAAGTGGGCTACATCAATGGGCTGCACAAGTTGGCTACACCAATGGGCTGCACAAGTGGGCTACACCAATGGGCTGCACAAGTGGGCCATATACACATCAAGTGGGCTATACCAATGGGTCACACAAGTGGACCATATAAACATCAAGTGGGCTACACCAATGGGTCGCACAAGTGGGCCATATACACATCAAGTGGGCTACACCCATGGGCCGCACTAATGGACGGTCATGGATGTAAAATAAATGAGTGGCATGGAATACACCACATAAATCAAGTGGGACCCACAGAACTTACCGACATCAATACCTCAGCTACCAAGCTGGTGTGAGGTACTCCAGTTAATCCGCATCCACTGCCCATGGATGGGATGGTGTGGATGCAATACATTAAATCAAGGTGGGCCCCACACGCTATCATGGTGGGGCCACGTCCAATGAATCGACGGGGTGGAGAAACACATGCATCATGGTGGAATCCCCCCGTCCTTGCACTGGACGGTGGGGATACAACACATACCTTGTATGTGGGCCCCACAGAAACTTATTGACGCTATATAGTGGGACCCACAGGGCTTACTGGATGGATGGTGTTGATAAAACACATATCAAGGTGGCTGCCACCGTCCAGCACATCTGGATGGTGCAGATCAGATACATAAATCAAGGTGGAATCCATGTGATGGCTCACTAAATATACACCAACAATATATATTATATAATAATATATATGTTATTATATTATAAACAACATTAATATAGCTGGTGTAAACATACACCAGCCAAGCCTCTTTCACAAAGGTGGGTCCCACGTGGGGCCCACTATATAATATCATATAAATATTATATAATATTATATACTATTATTATTTTATATTATGCATTATTATATATTATAATATATATAATCAAACACTAGCCCATGGACATTCATTCCACGAACAGTGTGATTATAGAATACATACAGTAAGGTGAGCCCTACCTGTCATGGACGAAGCGAATATTCAACACATCTTCAAGGTGGGTCCCATTCCACACGTGCAGCACGTGTGGGGTGGGCCCCATACGTTCCAGATGGGTGGACGGCTATAACATATATCATGTGATGGGGCTCACAGAGCTTCTGATTTCTGTACAGATGGATGTTTTGGATGTACACATACATCATATGGGACCCACAGCAGCTAAGAGAGCTGCTGGCCCACACATCAATTGGACGGATGGTGTATATGAAAACGCATACATCAGGGTCAGTCCCACCATCCAGGGACTAGACGGTGGTGGGTGCAACACATGCATCATGGTGGGTCCCATATAGATGGACAACATGAGTGATATAAGTGGGGCCCACAGAACTTGGTGACGCCACTACAGCAACTTGTGGCTAAAGTGAGGTACACCCACCAGTCGTCCCACTCCCAGTATGTGGGGGATGGTGTGGTTTAAACACAACATTAGTGGCTCTCATGTGGGGCCCACCATAATGTTATTTGCCATCCAATATGTTAATAAGGTCATACAGACCCGGATTGAAGAGGAAAAATAAATTTCACAATGATTCAAAACTTTTGGAACCCAAAAAGGGTTTCAATGGAAGACGTTCAATCCTCACTATTCCCTGTTATGTGGGCCACCTGAATTCTAAGTATGGCTGATTTTAGGGGTGGCCCACTACCCTAAAGGGGGCCTACCAAATGCACGGTGTTGATGTCAACACACATCATGGTGTGGCCCACGGTAGGGTCCCTACCCTCTTTCACGTCCTAACACAGCAGGACGCTGCTGCATGTCCTCTGGACGTTAGCAGCAACACCTACTTCTTTGATTTTTATTTTTTATTTTTTTAAAAATTTAACTTTTCTACAGTTTTTCCTATGTGGGGTCTATATCAGGAGAATCCGACCCAGCCGTTGGATTCTACAGCTCAAGACAAACCAATCAATCTGTTTTAATATTCAATGTGTTTTGGAATATAGAAATATCAAAGTGGGTTTTAACGGTAAAAATTACTGTTTTTTATGCTATGGCCCGCCAGATAATCGGATTGGCTTCATTTTTCGGCTCAACGCCTAAAATGAAATGGGGAATGGGATGGACAGCGTGGATTGAATTCATACATCAAGGTGGGTCCTGCATGAGAAGCCCTCTCTCAAAGCTTGTTGAATCAAGCTAATATTTTTATTTTTTATTTCACGTCTAGTGTCCCTAGACGCTGGACGGTTTGGGCACAATGCATGTATAAGGTGGGCCTAGCTTAGGTGGGCCACCAAATGCATGGATGGTATGGATAAGACATACATCAAGATAGGTCCCACCATATGTGGGCCCTTAAATCACAAAATCACAACATAAAATCACCCACCTTTGATCTTCTTAGACTTCTTCTTCCATCAATGCATCCTAGAGCTCCGGAGGATGCATTTCGACGGTGAAAATGATCTTTGGGTGGTGGGATTGGGAGGTAGGAAGGTGGGCCACACCTAGCTCTCTCATGGAGATTGGATGTGGGTTTCTTGGGAGGAAAATGAGAGAGAGAGACGAGAGAGAGAGGTGTAAGAGAGAGAGAGAGATGGGTGAGAAGTGATGGGGTGATAGGTGATGGGTTGCTTGGGGATGGGTGTTGTACTTGACATGTGAGGTGATTGATGGGATGTGATGTGATTGATTTGAAAGATTATCTTGGGTTTGTAAATGTGTGACGTTTTTCTCAAACTAAATGTGGGCCCACATCTCCTGGCCTGGATATCGCCTCAGCATGTAATATGTGGCGTTAGAACCATGGTGACGGCGTGATCGCAAGGGTACAAGTCTTAAGTCGAGTCGACTCTAAAATATGGGATATAACTCAGGATCACATGTAACTGCTATTTATACATTGTAAGTCACCAAAATTTAACCAGGAGGACCGCAGAAGCCTATGAATGGTACGGGCTAGGATACGGGTCTTACCCATGCACTTCCTGAACTTCGCATCTAGCTTGTTTCTGTACTTTGCATCAATGTGAACATATGAAGTGCAACCAAACACTTTAAGACGTGCAAGGTTCACTTCTTTCCTTGTCCATATTTCTTCAAGTTTCCCACCATCCAATGGTGTTGAGGGACTTCAATTGATGAGATATATGATAGTATTCACAGCATCTACCCAACTTCTTAGGCAACCCAGCATGTAACCTCATGCTCCTGATACGCTCAAGGATGGTCCTGTTAATGCGCTCAGCCACACCATTCTACTATGGTGTCCATGGAATCATTTTCTGATGTTTGATTCCATTTGTTGTACAATACTCCTCAAACCTCTTATAACAGTACTCTCCCCATTATGTGATCTGAGACATTTTACTGTTTTACTTGTCTCATTTTCTACCATTACTTTACACTTTTTATATACATAAGAATTAGGCTTTATGAAATAGACCCACAATTTTCTATTAGCATCATCAATAAAAGAAACAAAACAACGTGAATCACCAAGAGATGATACCTATGCCGGTCCCCACACATCAATGTGTACAAGCTCCAACAGGTGCATCTTTGGAGCACATCCTATTTTCTTGAAGCCTACCCTCTTCGATTTTCCATACACGCAATCCTCATAGAATTCGAAGTCAATAGACTTTTAGTCTTGGTAGCTTCCCTTCTGACAATAGCACTTTTATCTATTTCACACTTATATGACCCAACCTCTGATGTCATAACTGCCCATTCACTCCAGTTAATGTGACTGCGAGGGAACTATACGATCCTGAAGTCATGTAAAAAGTACCTTCCTTTTTGCCTCAAGATATCACCAAGGCACCTCTCGTGATATTCTAGGAATCACTAGTGAATGTCATCACATATCTGGTATTGGCCAACTACCCCACTAAGATCAAATTCCATTTTAAACTCGGTACGTGTCTGACGTCTTTCAATTTCAACATCGTATCATCTTTCTGTCTTATTTGAATGTCTCCCTTTTTAACAATACTGCACAACTCATCATCACCCAGGTAGACTCTCCCGAAGTCACCTGACACATAATCACACGAAACTTCCTTACATGTAGTGGCATGAAATGAAGCATCCAAGTCTATGACCTAAGACTCATTCCTTACATCAAGAGATAATATCAATTCCTCTGTATCACTCTCCTCAGATAGATTCACTAAATCCTTCTCACCTTGAGAGCTTCCTTCTTATTTTTTAAGTGCCTTACAATTGCATTTTATGTGCCCCTTCTTCTGCAATGTCAATACCTGTCTTTATCTTTTGGTACCTTGGACTTCTTCCTTGACTTAGAACATCCGTGTTTATTACCTCCTTTGTTCAACGATCTTCCTTTTCTTTCAATGTTTAGAGCATTCCCTGAATCCCCTAAAACTCTCAATGTCGTTCTTCTAAATTCTTCGCTGAGAATTAGACCGGCCACATCATCGAACTTCAGCTTTGTTGACCCTGAATAATTTCTCACAGCAATCACCAAACCATCCCAACTTTCTTACAAACTAGACAAGATCAATAATACCCTTACCTCGTCCCCAAAAGTGATGTCAATGGATTCCAATTGGCTTGTGACTGTATTGAACTCATTTAGATGTTCGGCCACACTCCCACCATTTAACATCTTCATGTTGAATAGCCATTTCATAAGATAAAACTTGTTGAACGCTGAGGGATTCTCATACATCATAGCTAGAGCTTGCATTAATCCTTTTATGGTCTTTACCTTGGTTATATTGAAGGCGACAATCGTAGAAAAAGAGAGTCGGATCATTTCTAAAGCCTTCCGATCTAATAAAGACCATTCATCATCTGTCATATTCTCTAGTTTCTTCTCTTTTCTTCCTAGAGGAATATAGAGGCCCTTCTGATATAGATAATCCTCCATTTTCATCTTTTAAATTAAAAGGAAAAGTTTGAACCATCAAACTTCTCAATTCTAGTCTTCCCTTCTTCCGTCATCACTCCCACCTGAACTAAACTAATAGCTTTGATATCAGTTATTGTGCAGCATGCCAACAATGCTAGTGAACTGAGATCCAATCTTCGGTCTCACTCATAAAATGATAAACAAGAAGAAATATAATCTATAAGTAGAATCAAAGCATACCAACAAACCACAAGACAAAATATACATGGAAAACCCTGATAAGGGTAAAAAACCACGAGTGTAAACTTCCACTATGAAGAAAATAAAGTTATAAGCAATATACTAACCTTTTGCCCTTGGATATATAGAAAAAACCCTTTGCATACACCTTGAAATACCATAGAATAACTCTAGGAACTTCTATTTATAGTTTAGGTAACTTCCCTTTTGTACGCTTGCGAAATCGCCTCAAATTTACATAGTCCGCACCAGATCCAAACTAGGATCTGCATAGCCTCGACTAGTCAAGAAAGAGCCTCAACTGGTCGAGCGGCCCACTCAATCGGTCAAGCACCCCACTCGACTAGTTGAGCATTGCAGAATTCCAAAACATTAGCTCACTAGACTTTAAGTCGAGCCCTGCTCGACCGGCAACCAGTCGAGCAGTCTACTTGACAGGTTGAGCAGCATGGTGAAAGGCCTCCATTTTTCAACAAGCGCATTGGTATGTTGGCTCCACACCTCAACATTATCAATGGCTTCATCTTCCTCATCTGTTCTTTCCTTTTATCAATTGGAATTGATGATTGTGATGGATGCTTTTGGAAGACAAGTGCATTTGAGAAAACATTCTTTGAATCACCCTTGGGTGAAAACCTTTATTTGGGTCTTACACTCTCCACTGCAACGAAAGTTAAGGAAATTCACGCGTTGGATCCATTTTTCCCAATCTTCCCTTGGGAAAGTTAAGTAATTCATTCCGGATCCGTCCTTGACGCCATGAATGTCCTAAAGAGTCTAAGGACATGGTTGAAGCCTTTCCAAGACTAAGAATCCATTCTTGTGTCTTTAAAATACAAGTATGCTTGGAAGAAGTCCCCTCCTTTCCTTATTGTTGTAGGATTTTTTTTGTAAATTTTTTTTGTGTTGAGTTTCATCATGTTCATGCTAGAGTGGACATGTGAATACTCTAATATACTTCTAAGAGAAGAGAGATTGCTTGAAGGGCTAGCAGATCATTATGTTGGGAAAAGCCCTACATCTTGTAAATTATCTAAAACTATGATAACGAATTAACTAGGTTATGATGCTCCACTAGTTAAGAAATCATTATGGGATTATACGAGGGAAAATATCATTCACTAATTAAGAAAACAATACGTGATTATATTATGGGTGATAATGCTTACCGTCAATCATCAAATACTCTCCCACATATGACCCATGTGACTATAATTGGTGGAATCATCAAAGCTTAAACTGGAGAAGTGAACCAATAATGAATTCTAAAGATTATTCCCTTAAATCCACTACTTATGACAAATAATCAGAAATGGCCCAAGAGAAATCACTTCAAAAATTCATGGATACTCAAGAGCAAATTAACCAACATATTGTGTAATCATTCACAGAAATTAGAGCATCATTGGAATTTCTTAAACCCTCCATTCAAGAAATTCAATCGTACATTATTGATGAGGAAGAGGCTAGTTTATCCCAGCCTAAGCCCAATCTAGAAACACAATGCGAGGAAAGTGATTTTAACTCACTTGTGGAGTATACTGAATTTGAGAATGAGGAGTTGTATTATAATCATGAGTATATGGTTTAGTTTTTCGAAGAGTCGATCTCAATTACAGTCCAGGTTAATGATTATGAAGCCCGGTTACTTTTTAAACATAGTGACGATGCTCTACTCTACCCACGTGACATGCTTGATCTCAATGTGGAGAATGAGTCCCTTTCAACTGAATGCCTCAACTCTTTAGAAGTTTGCTTAGCACAGTTTGAGGATTTTAATGATTATATGATACAAGATATAGTGAATGCCTTGGGAGACAACACATCGATAGTTTATACTGACCGAGGGAATCATTATTCTGAAGCACCTCCTTTCATAGATCTAGAATGTTTACCATTAAAGGAGGAATAGCTGAAATTTGAACCAAAGTTTAAAACTTCGGAATGTGTTGAGACTACATTGCTAAATGAGATTTACTTTTTTTAATTTCACCAAATTGTAGTCTCTGATTCACAGTGGTGTACTAACATTGAAAACTTTTCTACCATAGGTGAATATTATCTACTTTGGATACTTCATGTGATTAAAAGAAGATTTTATGCTAAGGTTTATAAATCTCTTTGGATAATCATGCCCTAGAACATCTAAGCCTATTGCAAAAATGACTTTTGGATTATTTTATTGAGAAACCTACTGAGAAATTTATCAAGATATTGGCCGAAGGAGGAACCTTGCTAATATAATTGAGTAGGCTTTCTTTACTTTTCTATTTTAGTATTAGGAATTTATTGTTTTCTTGTGATTAATTTTTTTATTAGGTTTAGTTGTTGAAACATCTTTTGATAGAAAGATCATATTAGCCTATTTTTTTATCGACTTCTAGGAACTCTTCATCTACTCCCCTTTATTTTCATCACTCCTAATATTTCTCTTATTGCATATGCTTATATATTAGGGACAATGTAGATTTTAGGTTGGGGGAATAGGTTTACTTTCAAACATTCTCTGAATTTGAGAAAAATTGTTAAATTTTTTAGCTAAAATTTTTCAATTTTTTTGAAATTTTTATGAATTTAAGTGATTTTAAAGATAATTCAAAGATTAGAATAACAAGATACTAATTGTTGAGAATTTTGAAATATAACTTTTAGTTATTTGATAGATTTCTAAAATTAAGTTTGAAGTTATTAATCTTTAAATTTGAAGTTTTAAACATTGATTGAGCCATGTAATTCACATGTCACATCTATATTACACATTAAAGATTAAATTTGATATTGAATTGTTAACTTGATGATTATTGAGAATGAAAAGAACCAAACCTAGAAAGAATTGAAAATAAAAATAAAAATAAAAAAGAAAAGAAAAGAGGGAAATAATACTCGGCTAAAAAAATATTTGTCGTCAAAAATGGCTACCTATTAAAGTTACATCATGGGACTTTGAAGAAGAAAATAAAATGAGAAAAAGAAAAGTGAAAATAGTGTGAAAGCCATCGATGGAAAAAAATCAAAAGTTTGATGAGTAGAAGGTTGAACTGTAAGGAAATCTTTGGTTTAGGATGTGGTTAGATTATCAATGTTATCATGAAAGTAGATAACTGAACCTTTGGTTGTGATATGTCTAGACTTCATTATGCATATATGGAACTCAATGTTTAGAGTTTTTCTAATTAGAGAATTAATACTTTGAACTTGATCAGGACATTTACCAAGTGCTAGAGTTTAGGAGAAAGTAGTACTCAACATTAATGTATTTTAGATTTCTATAATAGGATTGTTTTTAGAACCGCTCAAGCTTATGTAAATTATTCATTTGTTTTTGAAATATCTTTCATATGTTTTGCTTGGGACTAGTAAAATGCTAGTTGGGCAGTGTGTTGAGACTCAAATATTACATATTTAACCCTTCAATTACATAAACTTTCCTAGAATTTAAATGTTAATTCGATTTAATTATATATGTTTTTGTCATAAGAGGTGATTCAGAAGCCTATGATGAATATGCGCTTAAAAGGATGGATTTAGAATTCAAAAGGAGATTATAAAAAATTAGATATTTGGAAGTCATTAATAAATAATTCATATGTCAGAGATCCAAGGAAACCATGTAAAAAATGAAAAAATTGAAGATTTAAAGTGAAGAAAACAAGAAAAATGAATCCTAAAAATTTAGGGTCAGAATAACCATATTATGAAATTCCAAGGCTAGAAAAACATAGTTCTGAAAAATTATAGAAACAAACTTCAATAAAATCAAAGTAAGTTTTGCTACCATCGAAGGTAACTTCGATCTCATCGAGAAAATCATGAATTTTCTTAGTTGGTTGCTAGATATATTCATGCACCATTCGCTGTCTTCGAAAAAGTATTCAATGCTATCGAAGGAGCTCTGATGTCATCGAAGGTTCCATCGAAGCCACAGTAACTATGTAAATTTAAAGTCAATTAGGGCTTGTTTGGATAGGCACGTTGAATGGGATTAGATGGGATAGGGTGGGATTAGAAGATAGATCCTGGGATTGGCAAGGCATGCCCAAACAGACATGGGATCGTGATTCCGGGATATAGGAATCCCATGGATCGCAAGACAATCCACTGACATCACCATCATTACCTTAAATCCCATCTAATCCATCCTAATCCCTTCAAAATTGACTGAACGCGTTTGGTTAGAGGGATTAAAAGGGATTAGAAGGTTTAATCCCGAATTTGGCTGGGTGTGCCCAAACAGATTGGGTATAGCAATCCTGGGATATAGCAATCCCATGGATCTTAAAGATAATCCACTGACATCACCATCATTGCCTTGAAATCCATGCAATCCAGTCTAATACCATCTAATCCCATCTAGTGTGCCCGTCCAAACAGGCCCTTAGTGAACTTTTCCGACGTAGTGTGAAAGATTTAGTTCCAAAACTATTTCAAGGAGTCTCTAGGCTATTCCAAATCATCTTCTAGGGTTTGGAAAGGGAGGGAAGGTTTAGGTGGAGCATCGACAACATTCTTCCACTTCGATTTCTTCATGGGTTCAAGTAGATCTTTTAGTTTTTTATTTTTTTTATTTTTTATTTTTATTTTTATTTAGTCATGACTAGCTAATCTCTTGGCTAAGGCTATGGGATGAAGATTGTAGTTATTCTTAATGTTTACTTTGCTTTGATTCAAGTAATTTGGTTTATATGTTAGATAATTCATAGTTTATGGTTTGAATAAAAAGGTATTTTTTTAATTTACTTTGATCTATCGTCTACTTCAGGCACAGTAGATGCTTAAAAATTTCTTGAATTCTTTCTTCTTTATTTTGTGATTGTTTGATCTGTAGAATTCTTTGATTTATCATTGACTAAGGGCATGGTGGACGCTTTGAACTCTCTACAATTAATTCAACTTGACAGTTATATGGGAACCAATGTTATGAATGTTTTGGAATATGTTTTGAATTGTTTATGATGTTTTAACTGCTCTATCATCTAGTTGGATAAATTGGGACTTTGATTCTAATCGAGTTACCCATTAAATCCGTGAATTAAATATTGAGATTTCTATGAGTGGATTCGTAAATCCTTATTTTATCTTTTTTATTTCAAAATTCTTTTATCTCGCTTAGTTAAAAACCCAAAAAAAACCTGTAGACTTAGATTGGTTCTCGGCTATGTTCCCCATTCCCTATGGATACGACCTCGGTCTCACCGAGTTTGTGAATATGTATATATTTGCCTATATAGCTCGTACCTAGAGTGGTTTGGGAGTGTCTAAATGCTAAGTCAAATTTAAAATGCCCAAATCGCCACTTGCATAACAAACTGGAGACAATTTTGGTTTATACCTGAAGTCACTAGTTTTTTAACCACATGTGGTACATGAGTAGGACTTGTTTTATTGCTTCCATATCCTAGTCCTCTCCTATCGCTTGAACTTTTACCCATTCCTAGAAGACTTTCTAGTTTTTCCTCACTTTGGGTGAACCTATAGCTATTGTCAACATGAGATTTAGCTCTTTCTAATTCTAGTTTCAGACTTTGGTTGAATGTTCTTATTTATCTAACTTATGATTCTAAGTATTCATTTATCTTTGCTTGGTCAGTCAAGTCGCTTTCATAGTTGACAGCTTCATGAGTAAGATTATCATTGCCTCTAGTGTATTCTTCCAACTCATTGGCCAATCGTTAATTTTCGGCCTTGGCTTCTTCTAAATCCATGCTCAACTCTTTGTTCTTAGCCTTAGATTGACCAAGTTTTTTTAAGAACTTTTAAGCTATGAGTGTAGAGTTGGTCATAGGATTTTTATAGGCTGGTATTGTCACCTTCTTCTTCCTCCTCTTCAAAGGAGGACTTTTCTTCTACGCGTTCATCTTTCTCCTCAAGGTCCCTTGCTTTTGGGATTACTTTGGTGGTGGAAGCCATGAGTATTCTCAAGGAGCCTTGGTCTCCATCACTTTAAGATTCTTTTAATACCTACTTTGAATCCTTATTCATCCCATGTGGTGGCCATTACCTTTCCTTTCGATTTATTTTTACTAGGACACTCAGAAGAAAGATGACCATACCCTTTACAGTTATAACATTGGGGATCTTTTGACCTTTTGTGTGGTTTACCTATTTGGCATTTCATGTCATACTTCTTCCCCTTTTGTTAGAGGTTTTCCATTAGTTCTTTTTAAAGAATTTTTTAAACCTTTTAGCCAATAAGGTCATTTCTTCGTCATCTTCATTGTCAACATTATCATCCTCATATTCATGTTTTCACTATGAGGTTTTGAGGACGGTGTGTTTGGATTTTGCAGGAGTCTTAAAATGTAGTTCGTTTGTCTATAAGGAACCCAATAGTTCTTTTACTTTCATGTCATCTATGTTTCTACATTACTCAATTGTAGTGACCTTTTGAGGATAATCATTTCGATAGGGATCTTAAGATTTTCCTACAAATCCATGGAACCAAAATTTTTTCTCCCAACCCCCACATGGAGTTGCAGATGTCACTTAGTTTGGTGTAAAATTCCATGAACATTTCATGCTCCTCCATCTTTATGTTCTTAAATTATGTGGTTAGGAGTTGGAGCTTAAAGTGTTTTACTGTTCTAGTTTCTTCATGGGTGGTTTCCAATAAATCTCGTGTTTATTTGGTTATTTAACACATGTGTATTCTTTTGAACTTTTCTTGTGAAACTGCACATCAAATGGTGTTCAAAGCTTTGGTAGCACAACTAGACCTAGATTTTTTGTAGTCGCTCCAAAGAGATTGTGCTTTAGGTCTAAAAGTGGTAACACCATCATCTAATACAATACGGTTCATAGGTGCATACCAACCATTTTCGACAATGTCCCAAACAACATGATCTAAGGATATAAGAAAAATGTGAGTCCTATCTTTCTAGTAAGCATAGTTAGATCCATAAAAAAGATGTGGTCTTAAGACTGATTTTCTCTCAGTCTTAGACATATTTTCAGCTTCAGTAAGGATCTCCCCTTAGGCTATTAAGCCCTTCAAGATGAATTCGCTCTGATACCAATTAAAATTGCAGTTCTACCATTGTAAGCGAAGCTTGAAGATATGGCTAATGTCCTAGAAGGGGGGGGGGGGGGCGCGGAGGGTGGTGAATAGGACTTTTCAAATTTTAACTAAATAATTAACATGCACTTACTTCTAAATCCTTATATAAATGAATACAAACAAGAATAAGTGCAAACACAAATTCTACATAGTTAAAGCATTAATTAGGCATTCTGTCAAACATGTTTGATGTAGTAAATAAATCAAGTATATTGTTAACAAAATATAAAATATAAAGATTTAAATCATTCATCCCATTACACAAAGATGTAGAGTGGTTCAGCTACATGCCTACTCCACTCCCAGTTGACACACTCTCTCCTAGAGTGTGACGGATTTCACTATTCAAATAGTTTTAAATCAGGTTCACCATAAATCTTTATGACCTACACAAGGTTAACAATTTTCATCTATTGATGGCCTACACAAGATCTTACGAAGTTCTACACAAGAACAATAAAAACATACTCTCCCGTTAGAGGCCTACACAAGGTCTTGTCGAGTTTGGTAGTACAAACTCTGAAACTCAATCCTACACAAGGAATGGTTTCTAGACACAATGGACTCAAAAATACTTTCTTACCTAAAGTGGATAAACCTCATTAATCACCTTGATGAGGATCTTCTTGAATCGTAAAGGATCTTCAGTTCCCTTGTACCACAACCGTATGATGATGTGTTGTTGAATATATCGAGGTTTTGGGTCAGTGTTTGGTGAATCCTAACTTGATATTGATGAGTCTTTATGAACTAGTTAAGGATTCCCATGGTTGAGCATGCAATGCAAGCTAGCATAAATATTTGTTAATAAGTGTAGTTGCTAGATCATTAATGAATGTCAGAGTTCATTCTTCAATCCAAGCTTTGAATGCTTCAATGAATATCTTTAACGCATGGATTGAATGATGAACTTCATGACGAAAGAGAACTTTAAGAAGTAGGGTATTAACTATGGTTACTCACACACACAAGGCTCTCTTCATTTCTCATCAAATTGCCAAGAAACACATCTTTCGTATATGTAGAGAAGATTTGCAATGGTAAAAAAATGTGTAGAAAACCATCAGTTTTGATAGGATTAAAGGACCTTCGATGTCATCAAGAAAACCAAATATTTCTTCAATAAGTTGTCAAAAAGTTCTGTTCGATGCTATCGAGAGACCTTCGATGTCATTGAAGGGGTCCTTTAATGCCATCGACAAAATTCCCATTTTTTGCAAGATGTTGATGAACATTTTCGTGACTGGTTTCAATGCCATTGAGTGACCTTTGACGTCATCGAATATGTCCTTCAATACCATCGAAGGCTTCCTCCTTGTCATTGAGAAATTCAGTATTTTCAACCTTAGGTTGCTGGAGATTTTGGAAGATAGTTCAATATCATCGAGGAGAGCTTCGATGCCATCGAAGCTACCCTTCGATGACATCGAGAAAATCTATAATTCTTGAGTTTAGTTAGTGGAGAGTTTAACATGTAAGCTCGATGCCATCGAGCTTTCTTCGATGACATCAAAGATAGTTCAATGGGAGTTCGATGCCATCAAACCTTGTCTATTTTTTGTGAGTATATTTTGTAATCAGTTACAATTCCAATTCAAATGCATCTTGTTCCTGCCCTAACCGTGTCGAATTATGTTTAACGAAAGGAGTCCATGAAAAATGTCTTGGGTTGCTTGTAGTTAAACATTGCCTTGGATAAACCAGAACTTTCAAGACCATCTGAAAATGCTATCGAGTTAAAGGTTGATCATTATGAGGCTGATATAATGAGGGGTATCATGCCTAATGTAGATAAGGCCAAAGTTTTCTTAACCGAAATAGGAAATTGATTCAAGAAATTCAATAAGGCTGAAGTGGGTTTCTTACTAAATAAATTAACCCATTCATCCTATGATGGAAAAGGAAACATTTGTGTATATATTATAGAGCAGATCAAAGTAGTTTCTAAGATCTGCTCTTTGGGCCTCAAAATTAAAGATGAACAACTGGTTCACTTGTTCATGAATAACTTACATCTTTAATACAATACATTCTTAGTGAACTATAATACTATAAAAGATAAATGGATGTTGGACGAACTGATTTCTCAATGTGTCCAATAGGAGAATAGGATCAAGACACTAAGGCACAAAATGTTAATCTAGTAACCTCAGGACATTGACATGGATATGGATATAATGGAAAGAGAAAAAGAAAATAAAGTTCTAATAAGGGATCCTCAGATCCTATGACTAGAAATCATGAAAATCAACTTGAAAATGGATTGAAAAATAAGAGGGCTAAAAATAATAATTGATTGTTTTGCAAGACGCCGGACCATCAGAAGAAATACTGCATAAAGTACAAGTAATGGCTAGTAAATAATGGTAATAATACTATCCTAGTTTATTTTGAATATAATCTAACTAATATGTCGGTAGATTCTCGGTGGATATATTCCGAAACAACTATTCACATGTGTACTTCTGTGCAGGACTTGCTATAGACCAGGAAACCAACTGATGCAGAATGCTTAGTATAAGTAGGCAATGACATTAAAGTTGATGTGGAGGTAGTTGGAGTTTGTAGGCTTAGATTAGGATCAGGTTATTTATTGGATCCAGTAAATACATTTTGTATGCCTTCTATAAGGAATAATTTGATCTTTATTTCTTGTTTAGATAAATTAGGTTATTCTTTTAAATTTGAGAATAAATTATTGAGTATTTACTTTGATTCAATTAATGTTGGCACTGACTCTACGGTGAACAACCTATACCAACTAGACTTAAATATCTCACACTTGTATAATGTAAATGCCCTACATGGAAATAAAGTATGATCTAAATGAAGACTAGACTATAAAAATTCCTTCATATTGTGGGATATGTGATTATGCCATATCTCTCATGAGGGATTAGATAGGCTGGTGCGAGAAGAGATTCTTCATTCTCTAGACTTCTCCGACTATAAAATGTGTGTTGATTATATTAAGGGTAAATATATCAAAACCAAAAAGAAGGGTACAACAAGGAGTGTAGAACTCTTGGAGGTAATACATACGGACAATTATGGACCATTCCCTACAACACCCTAGAGTGGGTGTAAATATTTTATGGCCTTTATAGATGACTACTCTCATTTTGGATACATTTATCTTATCAATAAAAAAATTAAATGCCCTGGATGCTTTTAAAATCTATAAGGATGAAGTTGAAAATCAATTTGATAGGAAGATTAAGGTCATCGGTCTGACCATGGTGGTGAATACTATAACAGATATAACGAATCAAGTCGCAATCCAAGATCATTCACTAGATACCTACAAGATTGTGGCATTCTCTCCCAGAAACCATGCCTGGGACTTAAAAGCATAATGGTGTGGAATTGAACGATGCAATTGCACCCTTATAGATATGATGTGTAGCATGACAAGCAATTTAACATTATCAAAATCTTTGTGGGATGATGTGATCAAAAGTCTAGTTCATATCCTTAACAAGGTCCCTAGCAAGGCTGTAAGTAAAACTCATTTTGATTTGTGTAATGGAAGAAAGCTAAGTCTCTAATACTACAAGTTTGGGATGTTTGCTAAGGCTAAAGTTTATAACCCGCATAAAAGAAAGCTCGAACCCAAAACCATAGTTGTTTCCTTATAGGATACCCGGAAAGGTCAAAAGGTTATCTATTTTATTATCCTTCCCACTTTATCAAGATTATTGAGATTGGGAATGCCAGATTCATTTAGGACACTGAAAATCATGAGAGCACGAACATTGGAAATTTTGTATTCGAGGAAGAAAGGACTGTGACTCCCTTCATTGTCATTCTGAAACAAGTTTGCATGAATCCTGTAATTGATCATGTAGTCACTGTAGATCACCACGATAAACCTCTTATACGACCCACTAATGAAGGAAATTAAAATCACACTCAAGAGGGGGACCCATTGAGAAGATTTGAAAGAGAGAGGATGCCAATGCATTGAGACGATTACATCGTATATCTACAGGAGCACGAGTTTGATATAAGGCTAGAAAAGAATCCCGAGTCCTTTACGCAAGTCAACAGAGTACTAACCATTCTTATTAGATTGATGATGCGACGGATGAGTTGAAATCTATTGAGGACAACAAAGTATGAGATCTTATTAAGTTATCCCAAGGAATAAAGCCAATTCGTTGTAAATTAGTATTTAAAACCAAATGGAATTCCAGGGGTAATATCGAAAGTATAAAGCCAAACTTGTTGCTAAGGGTTTTAACTAATGTGAATGCATAGATTTTAATGAGACTTTCTCACCAGTATCTAAGAAAGACTCATTCAGGATCATAATGGTTCTTGTGGCTCATATAGATTTGGTGTAAGACCCTTAACCTCAGTGTCCGTTTTGCTCCGTTAGGTCCCGCGGTCCTACCAGTCAAATTCTGGTGACCCGCGACCTGTAGATTTCATTTGTGATCATCCTTAAGTCCCATCATTTAAACACGATTCGGATCGACTCAAAACCTATACTGTTACGATGGCATCGATGTCGTGGTTCCAACGCCGTGTCTCATGTGTAAATCTGATGTGTACATCAAAAGTTGTAGGCTACGCATCATTTAGACCATTTATCATGATGTGGGGCCCACCTTGTGCGTGTACACATTTTCCTAGGTGGGCCCTAGTTGCATCAATTCCCATGAGAGAACTTTAGTCAACTCTCTCTTGCAAGCCATCTTAGGTTTTCTTTCCAAAAAGAGCCATCATGGGTTTTCTTCCCAAAAAGGCATGATTGCCTTACATTGCTATCATTTCCTCCCTACAACACTCCATCTTCTTCTCATTTCCTTCATTTTTCTTCCCTAGCAATCCAAGAGAAAGCTCTTGGACGTCCATGAGAGAGCTCTCTCTCCAACCCCTTTCATCTTAAAACCCTCCAAATCCCATCTTAGCCATTGAAACCTCTCCTATGGTGATATAGATCTCTAGTAAGGAGAAAGAAGAAGTCTTGAGGTGGGTGATTCATAAGATTAGTTTCTCTCCTTTCTTCTTCTATGAACCATTTTCATTTATTTAGAAGTGTGTAGGACCCACCAATTAATTGTGGAGGTCCTACATAACTCCATGAGTGTGGCCAATAGCCCACTTTATGCATGCATGATTGCTATGATGGGGCAATTCTCCATGGACCCCATCATGATTTTTCCCTTTGATTTATAGGTTTGGGGGTCATATAGACCCTAGATCCATGGTGGGGATGGTATCCCCACCTCATATTTCTAATTTTGTAAGGGCCCATGCTTGTATGGGACCCATGATCATGAAAATGTGGTTGTGATTGTTGTGGAGGACTCATAGTGGCGAAGTCCTCCTTATGGTCATGATTCTCTCTCCCTCTCTCTCGCTTCTTCCTTATTTTTCTCTTGATGTATGTGGCCCACCTGATGCGTCCATAAATTCCAGACTGTCCAGATTTTTGGGACGTCTAGGCCCACTTGTTGGATGTCCAGGCCCATCCTGTTTGCATGGGCTGGATGGGCACTAAGGCCTAATTTCTTAGATGATTTTGTAAGGGGTTTGGGTCTAGAGTATATGTGGCCCATCTAGGTGGACCCCACTTTGTTGAATCTAAGCTTTAATCCCTCCATTTATTTTACAATAGGCTGGAAATGGATAGCAACATGTTGCTATCCAGATTTCAGGCCTATTGCTGTATGGATTTGTATGTTGTTGCAAGGCCTGTTTACCATGCCTTTCTTTTAGATTTTTTTTTATACTCTCTGAGGTGTGGACCCTACCTTGATGTAGGATGGAGCCTACACCATCCGCCCTTGATTTGAGCTCCATGGAGTGGGCCCAAGAGTGCTAGATGGTCCAAATTTTCTGGACTATCCAGCAGTCCTGCATGCAGAAAATACACATGTATCAGCTTAGTTTTGGGGATAGTGGGTCACTCTGGTGGACCCCATTTGTTGTCCATATATGGTTGTATAAAATCCACCCATTTCCCCTTTGATTTGGCAGTCCTGGGCCCACCCCATTGGGTGTACAAGATGGGGCTAGCAACATTTTTCTAGTAGCAGAATTCTATTTACAACCTTGTTGTCCATTTGTATAAGAATTATTTGGGAGTGTCTATGGCCATACTCTTTCCCCTATTTTGTGGCCCACTTGTGGGGACCCACTTCAGGTGCATGTGGGCCACCCAAATCATCAAAATTTTGGGGTTTTTGGGGTTGGGATGGCTGCACCATGCTGGACGTCCAGTTGGGCTAACGTCCAGCCATGGGCTGGCTTGGCCGTCCACCCCTGTGGCCCACTTTAATGTATGTGTTTTCCCTTATGTGGCCCATTGAAATGCGGACTGTCCCTTGGTGGGACGTCCACCTGTGGAGCCCACCTTAATGTGTTTTAGGCTAGCCGTCCAGGCCCTTGGGATGCCTAGGCCCACCTGGGATGTCCAGGCATTTCTGGATCTTGCTGGACTTGTAGCCCAGTAGCAGACCCACTTGAGTTTATTTGTTGTGTCCACATTCTCCATCTGTTGAGGGCCCACCATGATAACCAGGGACCACTATAAAATTTATATTTCCCCAAAATAATTATCTGCTGGACCTCAGCATGCCCAAGAAGATGGGTGGGCGGAAAGTCCAGCAAGGTATTAAGAAAGAAATTGTGTATGTGGCTAAATATTTGAAGGACATGGGGCCCACCAAATAAAGAAGCATTGTGTGCATACACTATATTTTGATTTTAAGGCTTTTTGGGCTTCAATAGTGCCAAGTAAGGCCCACCTTTTTCTTTTTCTTTTTTTTTTTGTTGTTTGAGCCTAAAATAAATGGACCAGATTTTTTTTTGGGATGTCCAGCAAACCCAGATGGGTTTGGACGTCCAAGCCTGGCCCTGTTGTATATATGGATTGCTTCCACCATTATGTTAGACTTGTAAGGCTGAAATATAGATGTGATTGGGTCCTTGATTGCCCACTTAATTTATCAGTTTTTGGACTGATGCTGTAAGGCCCATTTAGCCCAACTTGGATATGATTTTTGCCTATGTGCTTGGGCTTATGGGTTGGCCACTAAGTCCAACATAATGTATGGATTTCGTGACATTGTTCTTAGGCCATAATCTCCCCTTTAGGCCATTTTTGTTAAGGCCATTATGTAACATTATATATATATATATATATATATATATATATATATATATATATATATATATATATATATATATATATATATATATATATATATGGCTGCCCATTTGATCCTTATGGTGGTATCTGGACCTTGGGCCTTGCTTCTAGGTAGATTATTGTTGGGCCACCTTGTTAGGGGACAATGGTGGTTAAATGTCCTCATTGAGGACCCCTCTGGGCCCATTTGTTAAGCTCATTCTCATATATTGGTGGTTGAATGTCCACCTTAGACCCTTTGCTAGGCCCATTGTAACGCCTCGGAAAAATCCGTACAGAGACCCGAGTACCAACTCGATCAGAAATCACGTATGATTAATTCCTTTAGAAAGTAAGCGTAAGTTAACTAACATCATGTTAGATTAGCTATGAACTTAGCCTTGATCGCTTTAAATACGTTCTGCAAGACCCAAAACTTGTAGAAGCATTGACGCTATAATACCCTGAAATCTAGGATCAAACTTTAAACCCGTTTGCTCTCAGGAACCCTTTGAAACTTCGTGTTGGATTTAGACTGTGCGTCGAAAGTTCGATATTTACAATCGTAGACCGTTATGACCGCTTAGTTGGACTTGACAATCATTTCAAAAATCAAGCCCAACTGATGTTCTGGGGCTATTTCGTTGAGCTTGGAGCGAGGAGTGTGAGAAAGAGTAAAATTCATTAAAAATTAAATGAGATTTAAATAAATCTGGCACGTTTCATTTGCGGGCTAAGTATAAGCATTCAAACCGTCGGAATCTGACCGAAATACACCCTCGGATCAGGGAACATTTCTCACTCAGGTCAGTGTACTTGGAATCCTCGATCGAGTCTCCGTGATCGCTGAACTGAAACTGGTCCGCCACGTGCAATCTGGGAACACTACCGGACTAAAAACTTGATGTGAGCAGGATCCAATATACATGAGCTTAAGTCCGACCGCATTCGGTCAGGGGACCTCCCGAAATGCTCTTTTGGATCGGAAAAGACCCGATTTGGTTATAACCCAAGTATACCTTGGTTCCAAGTCTAAGTGGGTGAGTTTCTGACCTATTTAAGAGCCTTAAACTCTCTCATATCTCTCCCATCCAAATTTGCAATAAACCCTAGAAAGAGAAGAGAGAGAAAGGGAGAGATTGTGAGAGAGTCGTGAGAGAAACTTCCTACCACTTGATCCAGCTTCTACACGTGTTTGAACACCGTATTCTAATCACTCTTCCGGTGATTCCAACTCATTTCTAGGTAAGAAAACCCTAACCTCTACCTGTTTTAGGGATTCCTTCGATACAATTAGCGAAGTAGCTGATTTATCTTGTAATATAGGTCGTCATACAGGCGTTGACGAAGCGTAGACTTTCTATTCGAATCAATACGCGTCTACAGCGAAAGGTGAGGATTTTATACGCTTAGATTGACTGATTTCAAAGCTTTCAATGTCGTTTAATAGTAGATTATCGACGAGAACGCCGTTTGACATGTAGAACATGCTGTCCGTTTTCTATTTCGACTGCGTACGGAAAATATGAGATTTAGGGTATTTTAGGTATTTGTAGGAAATACTGTATACGTCCGTATTTTGCTGAAATGATGGCCATGGATATTTATCATGTTACGATAGTAGATATGCGTGTATGATCTATTTGGTGAAGAGATTCGCCCTAATGCGCACTTTGGGTCGACATACGCTATGTGGACAAAAGTGTGTAGACTAAGTGTTTGTATAAATGATTGTATTAGTATGTATTAAGCTAATGTTGTGGTAGGTTAGCTTTGAGAATGAATTCTCAATTAATATGATCATGTATATGATTTCCTCCATGTTGTTATATGAATTGATTCCCCATATATGTGAAATGCCTGTGTTTGGTTGAATTTCTTATGTTGTATGTTATAACATGCTGCTATCATGCTTGGATTATATGTATTTCTTTTCTATCATTCTCACATGATCACTGTGGTAGAATTACACATTCTTGGGGCTATATCCTAGTCCAGGCAGTCGGTAACAGATTGAATTCGTGGTTGGCTTCTATTTACCACGAAGGACGCGTCGATGAACGCGAGTCATGTTTTGGGCAGGCGGCAGTGGTTAGGCCACACGAAGTGTTTTATGCACTTCATGTCACTCAGCTTGAGATGCGCTCGTACTAGTCGAGCTCGTCAAGCAAGCTGACTGACCGTTGATTGTTCACCTTGTACTGGTCATAACTGCTTGAACCTAGGGTACTGAACTTACCAGTGGAACCCCTGATAACCATGGTACCTTGATCCATAAAGACTCATGAGCCGGCCATGGTGCTATGGGACACCGTGGTCAAGCTGTCGGCTTACGCTGGGGCCACAAACCTCCCCGTAGTGACCAATGAGCACCTTTGACTCGTGACCCGATTGTGGTGGTATGGGACACTACATTCCAGCTGTCGGCCAACACTGAATGGTGACGAGCCCTTTATAGTGACCTCGAGCGCATTCTGAGTCTACGAGAGGCGACAACCCTTCCGTAGCAACAAGAGTACATTACGCCTGTATTGATAAGATGATGGGGGAGCGGTGCAACGAGTGCGAGCAACAGCCCTGGCAGCCCTTGCAGCGACATATAAATATAACATCGTATGAGATTATTAGGAGTGACGACCCTAGACAGGATCTGTGTTGGGATTGATATAAGGAAGGTACCTTAGTTTTCCAATACTGCTGTATGAAAGGACTAATAACAACTTGGTAATCATATCCACATCGCACTGCTTGTGCCTGGAAGATGTGGAGCACTGAGGGAAGAAAGCATGCCGCCGACGTAAGATGGTGTCACATGAGGAGTATGTCGGTGAGGGCATCCATCATGTCATTTTATGCTTGCATTAACAACAGTATCTAGGAATGTCTGATTGCCTGCTTTACTATCATCGCGTGATTGATTTGATAACATGTTAATCTTTGCTCTATGATTCCACTGAGTTGATCACTCACTCCCACGTTATGGGAGGTGTTTGCAACACCTACTAGACTCTGTCTTAGATGCAGGTGGCGAGACGATTTAAGACGTGGAGCTAGATTACTACGAGGATCAGGATGAGTTCTCGTATATGCAGTTCGCTGACGGCTTCGCGTAGGTGGCCTGGATTGGCGGGACTTATTAGTTGGACAGTTATATGACATTTTATTTTTGGTTTGATTTATGTATATGTGACTCAAAGATGTATTCATACTTTGGAGACAGTTCCATATTATTTTGTTTTCATACAATGATATATATGTTCTTCAGTCTTCCGCTTGCATTTTATCACTAGATCTGGAGTATGAATTGCAGTTTGGTATAATCTTACTCATGTTAATGCTCTAACTCAAACAACATTGAATCATAAGAATAATTGTTGCATAAGTGATAGTCTGGAACTTGGGAGTCGGGTTTCTACATGACCCCCGATTTTCAGGGTGTTACACCTATTCTCATCATTTAGGCCCATGGCATTGTCTACTTAGTCTCGTGGACTACCCCAAGCTATTGGGCCCCCACTTGTGGTTGTGCTCATTTCTTTCCATGGAAAAATTTATCTAAGTACCTAGACCCATTCATGATTGAGAGGAGAGTACAACTTCATGATGCACTTAGTTATTTCATGTTTCATCCCCATGTACACCTAAACCCGAGAAGAGTACATCATCTCATGACACACTTAGTCATTTTCATGACTCATGAGCATCATTTGTGTGCTTGGTAGATGGTTGATTGGTCATGGCATTATGCCATTGGGCAGGCTATTATGGGACTCCCTAAGTGATGGAGTTGCCCCTCTTAAGCGCGTTGTATGTGCAGGACTAATGCATGGTTGATTTGTGTGATTCATGCATCTGGAATTACATAGCATGGTTTATAATCACCCTAGCTTCATCAGGGTCATAGCCTCCATAAGTACATCGTGGATGGCTAGGATATGTAGGATGTTCTTGAGTGAAAGTCTCAGAACCTTTATAGTACAAGGAGATGCTCCAACATCAAGACTAAGTGAAAAACATGAGCGTCGGTGCCTTTACCATTGGATCACATCTCCTACTGTATCATGGTCAGTTGGGAGGGGTGTGGCCTTACCCGCTTGAATGAGGGGGTAATAACTAGGCTGAGTCTAACTAGCTCGTAAATAAGTCCACTACCATCGTGCTTTGTTGGTGTTGGCTGTTCATAAGCGGGTAGTGAGGTCTCTTACGCTTGCTAGGCTGTGCGGCTAGGAGAGCGACAGTCAGCAGGTAGTGTATTTGAACCTGGTGATTTCCCAGAGAGGAATTGTACTGATTTGTGGACTTAATATGAGGATGAGCATGATTGCATTGCATATTGTATATGCCACTTGGCTATATAGGCCTGCATTGCATAATCTTTAATTGACATATGGTATTCCTTCCTTACATTGCTTAGCCTTGCCATTGCTAGTGGTATTCAAGGTCTTACCACATTTGTCCACATACTCCGATATTGCATTCATGGCACCTGTCCTGCACACAGTTACACTGCCCTTTAAGCTTTCTATAAGTTTATACACGATTGATGAGTGTAGGTGATTCTAGGCAGCAGCAGGAGTGTGGAGCATGTCGTGGACCCGTTTGGAGTTGTTTTTGTATAGTCTTTGTATTTCTCACCTTTGAGCCTTGTACTTGTAAAAAGTTTAAATTCTTAGTGGATTTTGTAATGTTGTTCTTGTGGTTATTTATCTGTGGTTATGATATTATGATCTTAGATATGCTCATTATGAATCAGACTTATATTATAGAAATTCTCCTTGTAGGATCCCAGGATCGAAACCTGGTGAATAGGCATCAGGAGCCGAGAATGGGGTACTATGGAGGATGTTGGTACCGAAATCGGCAATCGAAAATTTTATGAGCCCAATTTTTGAGTCTATGGTATAACATTTAGAGCTATATCAAATGGATGTAAAGACTGTGTTTCTTAATGGGGATCTAAACGAGAACGTATATATTTTGTAACCTTAAGGTTTTAAAGCCAATGGCTCAAAACATATGATTTATAAACTAAAGAAATTCATCTATAGGTTTAAATAGGCATTACGATAGTGGTACATGAAGTTTCATGAAGTGATTTCCTCATATGTTTTTGCAGAAAATATTACAGATGAATGTTTCTAAATTAAAATTAGCAGGAGTAAATTAGTCACCTTGATTTTGTATGTTGATGACATTTTGCTGGCTAGTAGTGATGCAAGAATGTTGATCAATATAGAGAATTTCCTATCTCAAAGGTTTATGATGAAAGATCTAGGTGACGCCTCTTATGTAACCATCATTGAGATACGTCGTAACAGATTACGCGGATTGCTTAGCCTGTCACAGAGAGCCTATATTGATAGGGTACTTGAAATGTATGACATTCAAAATTGTGCTCTTTGACAATTGCCCATTGTAAAGGGGTGATAAATTCAGCCAATTTAAGTGTTCTAATAATGATTTGGAAAAGAATCAAATGAATGATTTTCCATACACATCAATAGTATAAAGTATCATGTATGCTCAAGTCTGCACACGACCAAATATAGCCTTTGTAGTTGGAATTTTTGACAGGTATCTATCTAATCCAGGAATGCAACATTGGATAACTGCAAAGAAAGTATTATGCTACATATAAAGAACAAAGGACTTCAGACTCAAATAAAGAAGGTCTGATCATTTAGAGTTGGTTGGATACTTAAACTCATATTATGCTGGCTGCATTAATACAAACAAGTCCACCTCACGCTACATCTTCATGATGGTTGGTTGAGCTATCTTCAAAAAGTGTGAAACAGTTAACTATAGCCTCATCCATTATGGAAGTTGAGTTTATAACTTATCATTACGCATGAAATCAAGCATTGTAGTTACAACGTTTCTTCTCAGGTTTGCGGGTATTAGAGTATATTCTGAAACTATTGAGAATCTTTTGTGATACTCAGTTGCAGTTTCTTTTTCTAGTAACAACAAGCATTCATCAAGGTTGAAGCATATCAACATCAAGTATCTTGTTGTGAATGAAAGAGTTCAAAATCGTCTAGTGTCTATAGAATTCAGAATTCAAAATCGTCTAGTGTCTGTAAAATTCAGAATCGTCTATTGTTTATAGAGTTCATCGGGACTAAGTAGATGATTGTGGATCCTCTCACTAAAAGACTCTCTATCACGCCATTTCAGGAGGACGTAACATCCATGGAGTCATCGATTCCACAAATGTATTCAGTTAGTGGGAGTTGAGCGTATTTTATTTTAACAGACATTGAAGAGATCTCATTCGATATAGTTTTGATGATTCTAATATAAAGTTAATTTATTCTTCTCTCTATATATGTGCAATTTGAAATAGTGGTGAAGACCGCTTGAGTTAAAGTAGGAATATGCCAATATGTCTTAGAGGAGGGTGAATAGGACTTTTTAAAGTTTTTATAATTTATTTAAAAATTTTATTTCACTAATCCTATCAACATGCAGTTATCAGGATTACTTAAAAATAACTCTACTAGCTTCCAAGCCCGGTAGAGGATCCAATATCAAACTATTTAAGAAATAACAATATGTAACCTAGTTTATGATGGACATGATTGTGTATGTGTGTAAGGTGTGATCTCAGATATATATAGATATGAAAGTATTGAAGTAAATCACACACACAAAAGAATAGCAATCGTAAATAAGGTTCTTTTTATAGTGGTTCGACTACTTGTCTACTCCACTCCCGGTAACCGCACTCAACCCTTGAGTGTACCGGTATTTCACTAAGAAGGTTTCATAGCGGTTCACCTCAAACCTAAGGTTTTAAATCAGGTTCACCTTCAACCTTTACAACTTACACTGAGGCTGACTGTTTATGCTCTCACGAGCAAGGATCAACACATCGTACCTAATTTTGGCCACACTAGCTAAGGATCTTCCATAAAACACTAACGGAGGTTTTGCATGCTTTACCTCAAACCCAAGGTTTCACTTGGTTCACTTCAAACCTAAGGTTTTGATTGGTTCACCTTCAACCAGATGTTTATGCTCTCCACAAAGCAAGGGTCCACACAATGCACCCATCACGTACACTCCCACCAGAAGTCTTCTAGAAGACTTACAAGGGTGAGGAACACCTTAGACCCAATCCTACAAAGGAATGATCAAAGGGTCCTCTAGAATCTAGATACTTACAAATAAGTGAATGAGTCTCATTCAGCACGTTGACGAAGATCTCCTCCTTGTTGATGAAGAGTCTTTTATTTTCTTTATCCGCAACTTAAGTATGTACTAATATATGGCTACGGGTTGGGTTAAGGTTATGATAAAATTCTACTCTCTAAATGTTTTTCTATTAGGAAGATAGAGCGATTCCAATCATTTATTCATTCAAGGCATCCCAGCTTAATGATTTGTCATTAAGATAGTAGTTGGAGGATCCTTGAATGCGATAGTTCATTCCC
The DNA here is from genome assembly GCA_037074715.1 of Magnolia kwangsiensis. Lineage (NCBI taxonomy): Eukaryota > Viridiplantae > Streptophyta > Magnoliopsida > Magnoliales > Magnoliaceae > Magnolia > Magnolia kwangsiensis. Next base: position 88,741,867 of record CM073580.1, read on the forward strand.
CAATCCAGTCTATTGAATATCAATGATGAGGGTGGATTGGAAGATGAACTCCCTTGAGAGAAAGGGCTTTAGATAAATGATCTAAGGTTAAACACTCAAAAGCACTCTCTTCTTTCTTTACCAGCAACAATAGACAAGCTCTCTTTATATAGGAAAAAGGTTCCAATGGATATACAACAGTCACATTTATGACAGAGTTCGATATCATCGAGTAGGGTCAATATCATCAAGTGTATACTCTCGATTGTATCAAAGGTCCGCTCGATGACACAAACTCAATGTTATACACTTTTGAAAATCTCTTGTCAACTGGTCGAGGGAATCGAAACTCGTATCGATGTCATCGGATTTTGAACTCCAATATTATCGATACGAGAATCGATTCCTTGACATTTGAAAAATGAGAGAGACTTGCTTAATATTTTTCAAGTCATCAGATATGATCGAGGGATACTCGATATCATTGGAATTTGAATGTCGATGATATCAAAGGTCGTGTCGATGCATCAATAAATCCAAGGATTTTATCATTGAGCTTGCTGGACAGTTGAGCTTGTTGTATAGTTTGTGTCCATTCTCGATGCAATCGATCTGACCTCGATATCATCGATATTTGAATATCGATTCTATCGAGTGATCCCCAATCCGAATTGAAAACCACTTGAAAAATGTTGCTGGACAACTTCGCATCCATGACCGATATCATCGAGAGCCCTTCGATGTCATCGAGATTTGAACTTTGATAGTATCGAGGATAGCTTTTATATATCGAAGCATATATGAATTTCTTAAGTAAAAATAGGGGCGTCGAAGATCTGCCTGTCGATATTATCGGGTTACTTCCGATTGCCTCGAGATTTAAATATCGATGATGTCGATAGGTATATCGATACATCGATAATTTCGTCTAAATATGTATGTGGTTGCTGGACACTTTTTTCCTCATTCCGATAGGATCGATTAGTTATTGAGGACATCAACAGTGTAGGTCGATCATATCGAGTCATGGATCGATAAGATCGACAAAGAAAGAAAACTTGGAGATTTTCTGATGTTTTGAAAAAAATTTCTCGCTTAAAAACCCTATGATGTGTAACTTGTTTTAAGGGTTTCATTCACCCAATGTTTTGAGACATGAGATGTGAGGCTTAGATTTACCTATGACGAGCTTCTACACATCCGGTTGAGGCAGACGCTTGAATTAATCTTCCTATGAGGCTCAGCAGTCTGACTGACCCAACACTCACGCTAATTGGCAAACCAGGGCACTTGCAAGGGCACTTTCACAATTTTTTCTAAGTAAGCATAACTAAAGTCGTATCTTATTGGAGACATTTTTAAAGCTCTAGGACCTCTTAAGGATAGACACATATAATCACACTACATGTGTAATCATTATATTACACCTACTAGTTGCTAATCTATGTTATTAAGACTGATAGTATTTGAGGTTAAATATTGTGATGGTTACCGCGCAATCCAATATCAGTGGTCTTGATAAGCTAGATTTCAATAGCATTGCTCGTATTATCCAAGAATTGGTTAAATATTTTGATGTTTCTTCAAAATTAAATTATATTTTTTAAATATTTTCAAAGATTAATCATTGACATTGATCAATATGATCCAAGTTAGAGAATGTAAGAATTTTATAAGGCATGCATAATTGATTAACAATCTGGATTGCCCTAAGGGTTGGATAGTGTGATTGGGAGTAATAGTGGACTCCACTCATTTGTGATTTATCTAAAATCGTGTAAGAGGTGGTGCGCTACAACTATGTCACACACGTAGTGTTCTAGTTGAACTAGAATACTCAACCCTCTAAACTATATAAACAGGGCTAGGTTCCTGAGCCTACATATGACAGAAGTTATTCATCCCATTACGGTGCTTCTCTAAGGGTGTAAGGTGAGGAAGATTCTAACTATCTTCTATGGTTATTGCTTCTTAATCAAATACGCTTTTAGGGTATGTTTGATTTTCCATGATATATGTAAATTCCAGTAAATAAGTAATTATTACTTTTTCACCTTATTTGAAAATATGAGAGTAATTCCACCTAGAAAATTGATACAAAAGTGTTGAATTAAATCTATGGACCCCACATAATGTATATGATATATCTACATCATTCATCTATTTTATTAGAACATGTTGGGGCATGAGCCGAAAAATGAGGTAGATCCAACACTTACATGGCCCACATGAAAGGAAACAGTGGCCTTAACTCGACCACTGTTGAAAGTTATTTCCCTCACTGGTCCCAAATTGAGGTTTTTTCATCGTCTAACCTGTTCATAGGGTTACACAGACATGGATAAGGGTAAAACACAAATATAAGCTTGATCCAGAACTTTTAAAGGCCCCGAGAAGTTTTTAATGGTATGCATTCGATTCTTGTTGCTTCTTATGTGGTCCACTTGAGCTTTTGATCTACCACAATTTTTTGCTCATACTCTAAATTCAGCTAGCATAACAAATGAGCGGTGTGAATAAGTCACATACATCACGATGGGCCCCACATTAATTTTGTAAATTTCTCAATTTAAGTGTTAGAAAAATGTAAGTTGTCAGATCTGCATTGGAAAAGATGTAATAATTAACTAGGTAAATAATTATTACCCATTTACACGATAATTACATTTGAGCCTTAAAATTAATCAGGCCCTTAATTCAGTTTTTTGATCTACACACTCATGCATACGGTACTTTGCAATTCCAATTATAGTTTACAATCCATTCATTTTGCCAGCTCATTTTTCGGAGGTAAGATCCAACGCTCAAGTGAGCCACACCATAGAAAAAAGTGGGGGTTGAACGCCAACCGTTGAGAACTTGTTGAGGGCCCACCGCAATGTCACGTAACTCTGGATAAAAACCCAAATATCAGCTTGATCCCAAATTTCTGTGGCCTCAGGAAGTTTCAACGGTAAGCATTCAATTCGCACTGTTTCCATGGTGTGGTTCACTCGAGTTTTAGTCCTCTAGATCTTCCTCATTTTTGGGCCCGTGCCCTAAAATGAGCCGGAAAAATGGATGAATGGCTTGAATGAGCCGGAAAAATGGATGAATGGCTTGGATAAAAAACATTCTTCATGACGGGCCCACAGAGCTTTTCCATTGGCTACCTAGCTGATTGTAGGGTTCACCAGCCCATCCGTGACCATGATCTAGGTACCAAGTCTATCGATTGGACGAGTCTCATTTTCTAACAATGAAAGAACCTTCAAATGAAAAATCCACCCGTAAGGATCGTAGGATCGAGTAGAAACGTGTGCCATGGCCACCACACGGTGGGTTCTACTAGATGAGTGAATAATAAACCACATCTATATTTCTGATGGCCTGAATAAAAAGGTGAGGTGTCTGCCCTATCGGTCAACTGCCTGGCGGAATACGTGGCTGCCCATAATCAGGATTCCAGCTGTCGGTCAAGTGGGCCATCGGGAATGGGTGGAGTCCAGGAATAGCACTGGTTGGACGGTCCTAACCGCCCCATCTATAGACTTTAATGTGGGCTATTGACCATTTCTCAACCTTCCCTTCAAATGCAGTTGATCAAGCGTCCAGTTGACGCGATCAACGTGGACATAGGTTGCACCGAATGGATGGTCTGCATCACCCGAATGTTCACGCTATCCGCGTGATTCCATGATCCCGCAAGGACCGGAATTGTCCACAATCCCTGTTATATGCAGCGCGTAAAACGCCCTGACTCGGATCGGGGGCGCGGCTTCGGTGGGTCCACGTAAGTGGGTGGATCACTGAGTATGGGCCACCTTGATTTATGTTTCTTACATCCACGCCGTCCATTTGTTTTTACAGCCCATTCTAGTGCAAGATCCAAAAAAAGAAGCCGATATAAATCTCAGGTGGAGCACACCACAGGAAACAGTGGTGTTCGACCATTAAAAACTTATCGTGGGCAACAAAAAGTTTTGGAACAATCTGATATTTTTACGGTCCTTCCATCCTTGTCTTTGTGAAATTATCAATAGGTTGGACGGAAAATAAGCATTCAGATGGTTCTCAAGAAGTTTTTAATGGTGGCTATTCAATCACTAATGTTTCCTAGGGTGTGATGCATCTAACATGTGGATATGATTTATTTTTGGAATTATGACCTAAAAGGACCTTTCCAAACGTATGGATGGCGTGGATGTAAGGAAAATACATCACTGTGGCCGCCACAGTCGGCCCACAGTCAGATCCACCGACCTCCCGGGATCCACCGAAGCCACCCCTCGGATTGTGTAGAGTAGCGCTCAGCACCAAGCTCGGTACAGTGTCCTTCTGCACTCTAGGGGCCATCATGATGTATGTGTTTCATCCATGCTGTCTATCTATTTTGTCAGCTCATTTTAGAATATGGTTTAAAATAATAATAATAATAATTGTTGATGTGTTTTTATGAGTGGATCTTTTACTTGGCCCGTCCTTCGCCTGTACAATAACAAATACAAAGGGGCCCTTGGCTAGAGCCGGGGAATCTCCGATGCTTAAGTTAGTCTTGGAAACAATGACAAAGGATTTATGATTTTTCTGTTGCGTACCTTCTATCGTAAAGGAAATGATCATTTATAAGTTTGGGAGAATCCTATCGTATGAGGATTCTTTTCCCTCATCTTCGAAGATTTGATCCTCTTAACAGATTTCACCTAATCCCGAGATCTTCGGGATCGGATACCTGTACTTTTGAATTTTTAGGACTGTATTTGTATTCACACCGTCTTTCCTAGGCTCGGCTCGGCTGTTACTGACTCTGGAAGAGTCTCAGCTGGCTTAAGAAAATAAGTTTTTTGCCTTATAATGGGCGGAATAGTCTCAGTATTTATCCGTCATCATTCCTTACTCCATGGCTGACGCAACTAACTTATCAAGTCGGTTTCTCATTATCGGTCGTGTGACTTATAACTTATTTGGCCTTAGTCGGCTTCTACTGACGTTGTTAATGAAATAGCGGTGAAGACCGCTTAAGTTGAAGCAGGAATAGGTCAATATATCCTAGAGGGGGGTGAATAGGACTTTTGAAAGTTTTTATGAATTATTAAAAATCCTTATCACACTAATCCTATCACAGAGTACTGATTAGGATTACTCAAAATTAACTCTACTGGCTTCCAAGCCTGATAGAGGATCCAATCACAAACTATTTAAAAGACAAACAATGTATATATGAGATTGTGATGGGTATGACTGTGTGTGCATAGGATGTGATCATATATAAAGACATGCAAGGCAATCACATAAATGAAAGATAATATCAATTTCAAACACAGTCATTTTATAGTGGTTCGACGACTTGTCTATTCCACTCCCGGCTTCCACACTCAACCCTTGAGTGACCGGATTTCACTAAGGACGTTTCCCATGGTTCACCTCAAACCTAAGGTTTTAAATCAGGTTCACCTTCAACCTTTATAGAGATTTCTACTAGGTTCACCTCAAACCCTGGAGTTTTGCTGGCGTACTCCTAACCAGATGTTTATGCCCACACAGGACAAGGGTCCACATAATGCACTCGCAGGTTTTTACTCGGTTTACGTCTAACCCTAGAGTTTTGCTGGCATACTCCTAACCAGATGTTTATGCCCACACAGGACAAGGGTCCACACAACGCACCCGGAGGTTTCTACTCGGTTCACCTCTAACCCTGGAGTTTTGTTGGCATACTCCTAACCAGATGTTTATGCTCTCCACAGAGCAAGGGTCCACACAACGCACCCCGCACGTACACTCCCGTCGGAGGCCTCCTTCGAGGACTTCAAATGGTGAGCAACACTTAAAACCCAATCCTAGAAAGGAATGATCACAAGTGTCCTCTGGACTCTTAGTACTTACAGATAAGTTGATGAGTCCCTTTTAGCGCAGTGATGAAGATCTCCTTCTTGTTGGTGAAGAGTCTTCAGCTCCCTTGATCCGTAACACAAAGATGTATCTATGTTAGGCTTAGGTTGGGTCAAGGTTATGATGGAATACCACTTTCTGAAGATTTTCCTATAAGGAAGATAGAGTGGTTCCCATCATCTATGCATTCAAGGCATCCTAGCTTAATAATATGTCATTAAGGTAGTAGCTGAAGGATCTTTGAATGCGGAAGTTCATTCCCCAATCCACTCTATGAAATATCAATGATGAGGGTGAATTAGAGGATGAACTTCCTGAGTGAAAGGGCTTAAGGTAAATGATAGAAAGGTTAAAACTCTCAAAAGCACTCTCTACTTTCTCTACCAGCAATGAAGACTGATCTCTCTATATATAGGCAAAAGGTTCCAACGGATATAAATGGTCATATTTATGACAGAGTTCGATATAATCGATCAGTCGTCGATATGATCGAGCGTATACTCTCGATTGTATCGGCGGACCTCTCGATGATACAAACTCAATTGTCATTTCACTTTTGGAAACCTTCTGCCAACTGGTCAATGGGATCGAGACACATATCGATGTTATCGGATTTCGAACTCCGATTCTATCGAGTGATAGATCGATCTATCGACAGGTGAAAATAAAAGAGAAGCCTTGAAGAATTTCAGGTTCTACAGATATGATCGGAGAAATAGTCGATGTCATCGGAATTTGTACATCGATCATATCGGAGACCTTATCGATGGGATCGATAAATCGTATAGATTTACATATAAGTTTGCTGGACGATTTATGTCCTGACTCGATCCAATCGATGAAGTCTTGATATGATAGATATATGAATATCGATTTATCGACTGGCACCCCGATCAACATTAAAAGCAACTTGAAATTTATGCCGGTGAGAACATGCGCCCACAATCGATATGATCGATCGACTCCCGATATGATCGATATTTGAGTTCAGATTGAATCAGACAGTCATCGATATATCGAAGCATTTGTTAGTTTTCTTTAGAAAAATAGGGGCGCTGCAAAGCAGTCTGTCGATATTATCGATCCACTTCAGATATGATCAATTTTTGAATATCGATGATATTGACTCGAAGGTCGATATATCGATAAATCGTTCAGAAGATTGTTTGATTGTTGGACACTTTTTGTCCTCACTCGATTGTATCGATTGAGATCCCGAGGACATCGACAGAGCTAGTCGATTATATCGAAGGGGTAATCGATATAATCAACAGTGTAAGAAAAACTTTAAATATTTTCATTTTTGATAAAAAGTTTTCTTACACAGAAACTGTAAGATGTTCTAGTTCTTTTTAAGGGTTTAATCACCTGATGTTTTGGGACATGGGATGTGAGGCTATGATTTACCTATGGCGAGCTTCCACACATCCAGTTGAGGCAGACGCTTGACTTGATCTTCTTGTTAGGCGCTGTTGTTCAACTGACTCAACTTACAACGTAATTGATAAACCAGGGCACGTAGTAGGTGCACTTTTAGCTAACTCGTCAACCGAGTCAACTTGGGTCGCCTCATACTTTTGTCTCTTGGCCTTGTGCATTATTCTCTCGGCTCTAACTATTGTTTCAGACACCTCGGGTAGTGTCAGCAGGGTTGACCTACTCCATATTCGAGTCTCCAGACTTAACATATTTTTCCCCAACAGTGAGTCCCCTTACTCCTTGTACCTTTCACGGCACCAAGGAGTAATGAGTTCTTAAGTCGGTTCACATTAGAGGCCGAGGTCATAATAAGACATTTAATGCTTTTTAAGTCATCCTCAATGAGTAATGGTTCGTTTTCCAAGGTCGTACGAGCGGTCAACCGCCAAGTTGTTATTTCCGCAAATAGAAGTTGGACGCGTGGCGAGGACGTTACCTTCATCAGACGGCGTGCGATAGGTGTTGAACAGGGGATTCAAGGCAGGCGTCGTTTCGTCTGCCCATTAAATGCTCTTGCCACGTGGCCAGGCTATAAAAGAGGGTGGGAGAAACGTGCAAATTTTATTTTCATCATTCGTTCCCCACTCCTCTACTTTCTTCCCATTTTCCCCTTTTCTTCTTTTCTTCCTCTGCGGTTTTTTGCTAGGCCTTCACTCGTGCTGTTTCCTTCTCTGTCATCTTCTTTTACGTCCATTGCTACCTTCTCCGGTGAGTTTTTTTTCTCCCTCTCTATCGACATTAATGGCTATGTATGGCTCTCAGAGCCCCCAGGAGGAAACTTTCAGTGATGATGGTGAGTCGCAACATTTTTAGAATGTTGCAAAACCACTCTCTTTGCTGGCGGAGATCGTCATTGATGCGGACCCTGCTTTTCGACTTGTCAGAAGGGCCGTTGAATCGTCGGCAGAGCATCTTACTCTGGCTGGTCCTTCTAGTGGCGGGTCATCTCTGGTAACCCGCCCAGGGAGACCCAATCCCGCGTTGGATTCACTGGAGGAGGAAGAGGGAGAAGAGGAAACAAAGATCATTGAGGGAGCTGCTATGTCGGCATCCGTGACTTGGTCAGCGCAGGCTTCTGAGTCGTCTTCCAAGGGAGAGGGGAGCGAGGATGATCTGAGCGGTCTCGTTGCATCAATTTTAACTGATTCTGATATGAACCAAATTCGAGCCGGTTATTATTTCCCGGACTCGGTTATACTTCGGCTTCCTCGTCCGGATGACTTTCCTAATCATCCCCCTTGCTGGGATGGTCACAATTTTTCAGTTCTCGATGCAATGTGGCTTATGTCTGCCTCTCCAGCCCATTACCCAGGATTTTCTGTCTCCTGTCAAGCTTGCTCCCGACCAGATAGTCCTGAACGGGTGGAGGAATTTGTTTGGGTGCGTAGTGCTATGGGCTGAGCTTGAACAGCCCCCATTGACAGTCGATGAATTCCTCTACTTGTACCAAGTAAAACCGAATCCAAATTTTCCCAACTTTTACTTTCTGAGCGCATTGCAAGGTAAAGGTGGTTCTCTCATAACCGACCTACCAACTTCCAACAAACACTGGAAGGAGAGATGGTTCTGGGCGTGCGGACATTGGGAGACGGCTGATCCTTGGCCCTTCGAGCCTCGAGTCTCCCGATCGTTTCGCAAAGCAGGTGACTCAGCTTAATACCTTTCATTTCTCCGCGTTGTAACGCTTCAAATCTAACCTTATGGTGCCTTGTAGATATCTCGAAGAAAAGAGAGAAGCTCGGATCTAATGACCTAACTCGGATCAGGGATCTGAAAAAACTAAGTGCAAAGGATCAGTCTTGGAAGTTGCTGCTGCAACCAGAGTGTCTTCACCTTGCAAGTTTAGACTTGTTTGTATCAAGTAACTCCTACTGCGTTGTCATGTTCTCTCGGCACTTTGTCTGACTCGCCTTTATTCTTCTTTTCAGATCTACCCGAGGCTCGACCCTTTCTTAAGTCGGCCTCCGCAGATATGGATGAGTCTCGACCTTCCCTCAAGCTAATCTTTAAGGTGAAGGCTCCTCTAAGGTTGGCTCTTTTATCGGGGACTCGGCCTTCGAAATAATCGAAGACAGCTCCAAAGGCAAAGGAACCAACTGTCCCGTCTGCCTCTGTTCCAGCCGCTCTGTTCGTGGTTGTGCTCTCCGACCCTGATGAGAGGGCAGAAGAGGAGGATGCAGCACTTCCTGTGTCCCAGTCGGCTTCTGAACCGAGACTCGTTGCAAAGGAGGTGCCGAGATAGAGAGAGGGGCCGAGTGGAGAATCTTCGAGAGGGGAGATGACTCAACAGGAGCCATCGCCCTTTCAAAAGGTTATATCGGGGATGATCCCTTGGGCCATTGCTCACTGGAGCAAGAAAGACTTCGTCAGCTTTTATAATGCGCCCACACTACAGACCCTTGGTCATACGGCGAAGTTACTCTTCGAGGTAATATCCTTTCTTTTTATTTCTTTGTAACTTCTAATTTCGGGCTCTTATTACAACTCACTGTTTCCTGTTTATAGTTGGCCCCCTGCATGGTCAAAGCTTGCTCGGAGTTGTCAGCTGCTCAAAAGCTTTTGACTGAGCAGAGACGGCTAAGAAACTTTCGGCTGAGGCAAAGGGACACCGAGGGATCGTCGAAGGTCAGATTAACATTATGATTGCCGACTTGTCACTTGCCAGGAAGGTAGCCGAGGATGCGAAGATCACTCTTGAGGGCACTAAGGCTGAGAGTGCTCGTTTGACGTCACTTCTGGAAAAGGCCGAGGAAGAGAATCGACATCTTCGTCATGTCCATGGTGCTTGCGAGAGCACTCTAGCTCGAGCCAAAGCCAACGCCGTGGTTCTCATCTAACAGGCTCGAGAGGAGGCCAGTCGAGCCAAAGAGGCTCAAGATCGGACCGTAGATGCCTTTCTCGAGTCTTCGGAGTTCGAAGAAGAGAGAGATCGCCTTTACTAAGGTGACTACAAGACCTGCGTTCTGAAAATGAGGGTCGCCTTCCCCGACCTTGACCTCTCTGCATTTGAGGCTGATAGTCCGGAGGTCGAGGCTACCGGGGATGGTCGTGCCGATGCCACTGCCGATGAAGAAGATCCCACTGCTACTGCTGTTAGCCACGAGGCCGATCCCTCTAGGACTGCTTAGGGAATAGTCCAATCTGGGACTACTTGGTGAATAGTCTAATCTGGGACTGCTTGGTGAGTACCCCCGTCCGAGGGGTAGTGGTTGCACCTCATTTTTGGCATTCACGCTAGCGTAGTGTCGGTCGAGTCTGAGCTTCTTATGGTACCATCATCAGCTCCTCAAGCTGGCTTTTATCCAAGGCCGATTCAAGAGCATCTGTAACCGAGAGAGACTACCCCCTTTGTCGAAACTAAGTATGTGCTTCTCCAATGTAATTGAAGTAGAGTCTAATGTAATCCAATGTAAAACACTTGGAAGTGATGAATGAAAATTCTCAGTTTTATTGAATCGACTCCGTTTACATTTCTCTTTTTTCTTATGGCCGTCTTACGGGTAATAGATTTTGAAATGCTCGACGTTCTAGGGGTGAGGCAATAGTTGCCCATTTAGATTTTCCAACCGATACGCTCTAGGTCGGATGGTACTCGAGACGACATAGGGTCCCTCCCAATTGGGTCCTAGTGCGCTTGCACCAGCTTCTTTTGTATTTGAAAATATTTTTCAGAGGACCATATCCCCGACATGGAATCGTCTGACTTTGACTCGGGTGTTGTAGAACCGAGCTACTTGTCTCTGCCGAGCCATCACTCGTAGTCGAGCTTCTTCTTTTTTCTCTTCCACTAAGTCAAGCCCGAGCGATAGGAGTTCTTCATTTTCTTGTTCGCTGAACGAATTAACTCGGGTCGAACGTATCCTGATCTCGACCGGGGCAACTGTCTCCGAGCCATAACAGAGGGAGAAGGGAGTTTCTCCCATAGCAGTTCGAGCTGTGGTTTGGTAGGCTCACAATATATTCGGGAGTTCTTCAACCCATGCTCCTTTGGTTCCATCGAGACTCGTTCTTAGATGTTGTTTGATAATCTTATTAATGGCCTCGACCTGACCACTTGTCTGAGGATGATGAGGCGAAGCATACACATTTCGGATCCCGAGATTACTGCACATCTCATGAAATTGTCTATTGTCGAATTGCCTTCTGTTATCAGTGATAATAGTCCGAGGTATCCCGAACTGACATACGATGTTCTTCCAAACAAAACTTGTAACCTTCTATTTAGTTATCTTTGCTAATGGCTTAGCTTCGGCCCATTTCATGAAATAGTCCACCGCAACCACGACAAACTTAGCCTGGCCCTTTTCCAAAGGGAATGGTCCGATGATGTCGATCCCCTACTATGCAAAGGGCCAAGGACCATTCATCGGGGTCAACTCTTCGGGGGGCTGCCTCGGGACAGCTGCGAATCGCTGACACTTGTCGCACCTTTGGACGAACTTCTTAGCATCATGTTGTATGGTCGGCCAGTAGTATCCCTGCCGCAGTACTTTATGGGCAAGTGAATGCCCTCCTGAGTGGTTTCCGCATATTCATTCGTGTACCTCCCGTAATACGTAGTCGGCTTCATGAGAATTCAAACATCGTAGTAAGGGAGCATAGAATCCTTTCTTGTATAGTACCCTGTTCAAGATAATGTAGCACGACGCTCGGATCTTTAGCTGTCGAGCCTTAGTGCGATCTTCAAGTAGCTTCCCCTCGTTGAGATAATGGACGATAGGGTCAAACCAGGTAGGTTTCGACTCAATAACATGCATAGTCGAGTCAATCGGTTCACTGATACTTGGCTTAGCCACGTATTCAATCGGAATCGATCTAGGTATGTCATCTTTGTCGGCTGAGGCAAGCTTTGCTAAAAGTCAGCTTTGGCATTCTCAGTCCTGGGGATCCGAATTACTTCACATTGCTGAAATTCACCGATTAATTCTTTTACCTTCTCAATGTATGCCTTCAGTTATTCTTTCTATGTCTGGTAAATACCAGTGACCTGGTTGACGACTAACTGCGAATCACTGAAGACATTGAGATGAGTTACACCTAAACTCGCGGAGAGCCAAAGGTCAAGTAGCAATGCTTCATATTCTGCTGTGTTATTCGACACTTGGAATCGAAGTCGTAAGGCATATTACATATAAGTTTGATTGGGAGTCTCTAATACTACCCCAGCCCCGCTTGTCTTAGAGTTGGAGGAGCCGTCGATGAATAATTTTCAGGGGGCAGGGCCGAGTGATGGGTCGAGGGAAGAGGACGCTGATGCTCCGATAATTTCGTCAGACTCAGACATTGTGTTGATCTGTGGAGTTACTTCGACAATGAAGTTGGCCACGGCTTGTCCTTTAATGACTGTTCTCAGCCCATACTGTATATCGAACTCGCTCAATTCGATAGCCCACTTCGTAAGTCAATCGGAAGCTTCTGGTTTCTGAAGGATCTGGCACAATGGTAAGTCGGTCATGACGACGATGGTGTGAGCTTGAAAGTATGGCCAGAGTCGTCGCGAGGATACTACCAGGACCAAGGCTATCTTTTCAAGGGGAGGATACCTCGTCTCTGCCGGTAGTAATGCTTTGCTGACATAGTACATTGGTAATTACTTTTTGTCACATTCTCGTATGAGGGCCGAGCTAATCGCTGCGTCGGATACAACCAGATATAATAACAAAGATTCTCCCGACTTGAGTTTGGATAATAGGGGTGGAGACCCGAGATAAGACTTCAATTGCTGTAACGCTGCTTCACACTCTTTCGTCCATTCCATCGATTGTCGCCCCTTCAATTGCTTGAAGAAGGGAGACATTTATTGGTGGCTCGGGACAGAAAACGGTTGAGCGCGGCTACTCGCCGGTCAGCCTTTGTATGTCTTTAATCGTCTTGGGAGACTCCATATCGAGTAGAGCCTTAATCTTCTTGGGATTTGTTTCGATTCCTCGCTGACTAATAAGGAACCCGAGAAACTTCTCCGAGCTTACACCGAAAGCACACTTGCTCGGATTTAACTTTATTTTGTATTTGTCCAAGGTCAAGAATATCTCTTCTAAGTCCGCTATATGGTCGGCCGCATGTATACTTTTGACGAGCATATCATCTATATACACTTCCATGGTTCGGCCGATCTGTCGAGCTAACATTTTGTTCACCAACCTTTGATACGTCGCTCTGGCATTTTTCAAACCAAATGGCATCACTCGGTAATAATAAAGACCTTTGTCAGTGACAAAGGTAGTCTTAGATTTATTGGATTAATGCATTACAATTTGATTATACCCAGAGTAGGCATCTATAAAACTAAGTAATTCATATCCTGCGGTACTATTTACTAACTGATCAATCCAGGGAAGAGGGAAGTTGTTCTTAGGGCAGGCTTTGTTCAGATCTGTATAATAAATACAGAGACGCCACTTTCCGTTGGCTTTTTTCATAAGCACGACATTAGCTATCCAGTCCGGATAGTATATCTCTTCAATGAATTTAGCCTTGAAGAGTTTGCCGACTTCCTCTTCGATGATAGCATTACCTTTGGGGCCAAGAGGACGTCTTTTCTGTCGAATTGGCCAGTAGGTAGGATCAGTGTTCGGTGAGTCATGACGGGGGGATCGATTCGAGGCATATCTTCATGGCTCCATGCGAATATGTCGGCATATCGTCGAAGCAAGGCGATCAAATCGTCCTTGAGAGGCGACTTCAGGGATGAGCCAATTTGTAGTACTTTCGATTTGTCTGTCTCGGTTAATGGTTCCGAGACAAGCTCTTCCATCGGTTACCCCCATTCATGAGATCCAACTCGAGGGTCCAGTGATTCGATCATCGATATTTCTATTGGGACTTTTATTGTTGTTGCATAGTAGCATCGAGCATCTTGCTGATCTCCTTTTATGATTCCCACTCCCGACTCAGTCGAGAATTTCATGAAAAGGTGGTACGCGGATATCACGGCTTGTAAAATGCTTAGAGAGGGTCGACCGAGTATGGCATTGTAGACGGATGATTGGTCAAAGATCAAGAAGTCAACCATTATAGTCGTCTGGTGCGGAGGACTCCCGGCGGTGAGTGGTAATGAAGCAATTCCTTCAAGAAGTACCTGTCCACCAGAGAATCCTATGAGTGGGGTTCGGACTAGGTGTAAAGTCGATCGTCCAATGCCCATCTTGTCGAATGCCTGAGTGAACAATACGTCCGCAGACGACCCAGTATCTACCAGCGCGCGGAACACTTTCTGTTAGCAATATTGATGGCAATGACCAGCGCATCATCATGAAGATGATGAATGCCTCGAGCGTCATCTTCAGTGAATGAGATATAATACTTCTCTCTCCTTTTTTCTTTTGAGGGTCGAGATAGCAGCAGAATCTCGGATGATTAATGCTCCTGGTGTGATTCTTCCGAGCGTTATTGGAATGTTCACCACCTTGATGCCCACCAATAATAGTTTGGATATCCTCCGTGGGTCGGTCTTCGCTCGGGCGTTCTTCTCCAGTGCCGGATCCTTCCACATGTTCTCTGAGTCGGCCCTCTTTAATGAGTCGCTCAATTTCATCTTTTAAGTGATAACAATCACTTGTGTTGTGACCATGGTCAAGATGATAGTGACAGTACTTGTTTTTACTCCACTGATTCGGATTCACTTGGAGTTTCCCGGGCCAGTTGACAAAGCCTTCATTCTTGATTTCCATCAACAACTGCTCCTGAGATTTATTCAGATGGGTGTATGAAGAAAATCTTCTGTCGGGTCGTTTGCCCGACTTACTGTCATCTATCACCCGATCATCTTTTCGCTTCTTCCCTCCAGCTGAGTCGGTTTCTTTTTGGCCGACTCTTTAGCTGAGGGTTTTACATTCTGGACCGTCTCGCGTAGGATTCGCATCTCTTGAGCATCCGCATATTTATCCGAGCGAGCCATAAACTCGCTTAGAGTCTCCGGTGGGTTTTTATCTAGGGATGCTAGAAAGGGCTTATCTTTGACTCCTTGCATGAGCGCATTAAGTGCCGTCTCTTCTGAATATTTTCAAACCTGAAGAGATTCGAAGTTAAAACACTTGATGTAGTCCTTCAACAGTTCTCCTTCCTTTTGGACTATGTTGTTCAGATGTACGGGCGGCTTCAGTTTCTTCTTCCCGCCGATGAAGTTAGTAAGGAAGACATCACTGAATTCTGCAAACGAACTGTTGGACCTTGATTTCAATTGCTTAAACTAAAGTCGAGCCACGTCGGTCAAGGTGAGGGAGAAAGCTCGGCACATAACAGCATCCTAGGCATCATGCAATTCCATATAAGTTTTAAAGCATTCGATATGCTCAGTTAGATCAATTTTTCTGGTAAAAAGAGAAATCTGGGGTAGACAGAACCTTTCCGGTAACCGAGCCTGCATTACTTCATCCATAAAGGGGGAGCGTTTGCCTCAGAATTGGTCGGATATGTATTCCGACCATGCTTCATGTCCGTCATCTCTCTCGCCATTTCTTCCCGTACTTCTTTTTTGAAGTCCTGAATATTAGCTCTTCAAGGTTCAGCACTTTCTGCCGTTTGCTCCAAAAGAAGTCGACTGTGCCTCCTCTGATCTATCCTATGACGTAAGTCTGAGGGGGAAAATGCGGCTGTTGCTGAGAGAGCTGGCGCTGGTTCAGCCGGATTTTGGTGTTGGCTCAGCTGATGAGGTGATCGTGGGGCAGTATGCTGAGCACCAGACGCTGGCGGGGGAACTTGTGTTGTCTCGTGATGCTGTTGCATCTGATGATTATACAATTGCTCCAACAGCTATTTCATGACATTCATATCAGATCGTATCTCTTAAACCTCTTGATCCAGTCGCGCATTCCCTCGATCTTGCCGACTGTTAGTTGCGGCAGATGCTATGGCCAGAGCTGCTGTCGGTGCCGCTGGCGGGGCTCCTTGAGCCACACTGGCAGCGGCTTCATTTGTTTCATTCCGTTCCACCGTTCTAGTTGTCACCATTAGAATTTATTTTTCATCTTTTCAGATAGAGCGTGAGAAATGGATTTTTACACATTTCCCACAGACGGTGCCAAACTGTTGGTGTGTTTTTATGAGTGGATCTTTTACTCGGCCCGTCCTTCACCTGCACAATAACAAATACAAAGGGGCCCCTGGCTAGAGCTGGGGAATCTCCGATGCTTAAGTTAGTCTTGGGATCAATGGAAAAGGATTTAGGATTTTTCTATTGTGTACCTTCTATCGTAAAGGAGATGATCATTTATAAGCTTGGGAGAATCCTATCGTATGAGGATTCTTTTCCCTCATCTTCGGAGATTTGATCCTCTTGACAGATTTCACCCGATCCCGAGATCTTCGGGATCGGACACCTGTACTTCTAGATTTTCGGAATGGTATTTGTATTCACACCGTCTTTCCTTGGCTCGACTCGGACTTTATCGACTCTGGAAGAGTCTCGGCTAGCTTAAGAGAATAAGTTTTTTACCTTCTAACGGGCAAAATAGTCTCGGTATTTATCCATCATCCTTCCTTACTCCGTGACCGACGCAACCAACTTATCAAGTCGGTTTCTCATTATCGGTCCGGTGGTTTATAACTTATTTAGCCTTAGTCGGCTTATACTGACGTTGCTAACTCGTCAACCGAGTCAACTTAGGTCGCCTCATACTTTTGTTTCTTGGCGTTGTGTACTATTATCTCGGCTCTAATTATTGTTTCAGACACCTCGAGCAGTGTCAGCAGGGTTGATCTACTCAATATCCAAGTTTTCGGACTTAATATATTTTTCTCCAACAATAATAATAATAATAATAGGCATATTCAACTCTCAAGTGAACCACACGGTAGAAAAACAGTAGTAACTGAACACCGCCATTAAAAACTTATCTGAGGCTAAAAGGTTTTCTCTTAATCCAGGCCTGTGTGACCTCATTAGTAGGCTCGATGGCAAAGAAACATGAGGGTGGAAGCCGGGAACCTTTCAACGGAGGCCATTCAATGACCACTGTTTCCTGTGGTGTGGCCTTCCTAAGATTAAGGTCTGTCTAATTATTGGTATCATGCCATAAAATGATTTAAAAAATGTGTGGACGGCGTGGATAAAACACATGCATTATGGTATGGCGCACAGAGCTTTTCCCGTAGCACTTTGCA
Organism: Magnolia kwangsiensis; assembly: GCA_037074715.1. Taxonomy (NCBI): domain Eukaryota; kingdom Viridiplantae; phylum Streptophyta; class Magnoliopsida; order Magnoliales; family Magnoliaceae; genus Magnolia; species Magnolia kwangsiensis. Next base: position 88,759,297 of record CM073580.1, read on the forward strand.
CCCCACGTTGTTGCCGTGTGTTACACTGTTCAATCGGAGTCTAAAACACCGAGATCTTTGGGTCTACCATCTTCTATACGCGAGATCCGCTCCATCCATCAGGTTACAACCGTTATTTTATCTCAATATACAAAATATTATACCGAAAAAACCCAACGAGCCACACCAATAAGATAAAATGTAATATTGGACCTAAAATCTCTAAATTCACATGTTGTGTCCCACGTGACATTTAGTTCACGACGAATTTTTGTATCTTCTCTGCATCCTGATTTCTCACTTGATGAACGGTTTTGATGAAACATGCACACCATCGTAGTTCCACACACGACCTTATGTTTGCCATCCTGTACCTATTATTCTCTGTGTTGTGGGCCGCCTGAGTAGTGGATCTGTCTGTTTTCTGATCCATCTGTCTAACGTCGAGGAGCGCACATGATGGGACGGACTGGATTTTACAAATACAACAACGTGGCTCCAAAGAGCTTGGGCGTTTTACGTGACATGTAAGACAGGAAAAACAGATGTTTTAGACGATTCCGTCCCTCCTCGCGTCACATCATCCACAGAGTTTTTCCAACGAGAAATCTTTAGTACTCTTGCAGATTTTCATGGACAGTGCAAATACACTTCGAAATTACTCAAAATTAGTACACGTGAAATAGAAGTTATTTAGATAAACAGTCGAAGCTACGTATATTAGTTTAGATGTTTTACGATGAGCTAAATACTACCCTGATTTATTATCCAACCATAGATTGGGTGGGCATTCATTGGACGGTTAAAAATAAAAGATACAAAAGAGTCTAATTAACCTTAATGTATATCTGTCCACGAATCAGACATTAGGGTTGTTCAAGCAATCTTATTTTTGCAATCTAACTTAGGAGCAGTGAGTTACTCAACTTGGTTGGCTTAAAATTTTTCCGGTGTAAGATTTTTACGTGCCTGCATATTAAGCATCACGCGCAGCAAGAGTATCGAATAACTTCTCTTTCTTTACGTACTCTGGCAGTGTACGAGTGCATACGCATGCAAAATGCAACTGTGCACATGGCGGCGAAGATCCTCAAATCAACTCGTTGGTTCCATTTTTATGTACGGCATAGAGCTAAAACTACGTTAAGTGTACCGTACAACCGTTCGATCAAAGGCCATCAAATAGATGGTTAAAATAAAAATACTCAACGGTCGAAACTCAACAGACAAATGTGGCAAGGTATTGGCTCTTCCAATCAATCCTATGTAGGGAACGTGCTTCATCTAAAGTGGGTCCCGCAGTTGGGATCGTTTTGGACTGTAGTACATGTACTCACGTGTATAGCGGATGTTTGCATACGTACAGAAAGCCATACTCCCCCACATTATCCACATCTCAGTGTGATAGAGAATTGTACACAGTACGATCGTACACGAATAAAGCGAACGTTAAGTGCTGCAATCAATGGCTGAAAATGGTCGGCAGCAAAAGTTCGGTCCACAAGGCAGAAAAGTGGGAAAGATGATGCACACCTTATCTGGCCCCCTTTTTTCAAGTGTCATGGAAGACTGTCAAATAAGGTATAGAAATGAAATGATTTAATGGATATGATTATGTCCAAAATCTATCTAATTATCTCTTCGCTAATGATAGTGGAGTAAGACTCTCTCCTCCTTTCCTTTAAAAAATAAAAATAAATAAAAATAAAAAATAAAAAAGAAAAAAGAAAAGGTGACTAGGAATGCAATGAGAACGCGGTGAAATGATACGAAGTGGACTCTAGATTCGAGCCTATGTACACTGCACCTTTGTTTTTCTCTTATTATTATTATTATTATTATTATTATTATTTATTTTTAAAGTTTGCACCAGAGAGTGGGGCCCACAGTGATGTATGTACCTTACATCCATGTTGTCGATCCATTTTGATAGCTCATTTTAGGGCATGATCAGAAAAATGAAGCAGATCCAAATCTCAGGTGGACCATACCATACGAAACAATGGTGATTAACCATTAAAAACCTATTGCGGGCCACAAAAGTTTTGAATCAAGTTGATATTTGTTCGGTCCCTTCATCCAGGTCTTTGAGGCTTTATTGACAGGTTGGATGGAAAATAGACAATCTAATGGCTCATAAGAAGTTTTTAATTGTAAGTATTCAATAACCAATGTTTTTTGTTGTGTGGTCCACCTGAGATTTTGATATGCTTCATTTTTGGAATCATGTTTTAAAATGATCGGTTAAAAGAGATGGACAAAGTGGATGTAACGCACATACATACTGTGGGCCCGCAAATTGAAAGGTATGCTCAGTTAATCGAATGCAGATTGTCCAGTCTTTATCTTCTCAACCTCCAGTTTTAGGATGCAAATTGAAAGGTATGCTCATCTCTATTATAGTTTTTTACAACATGAACCAATCAGAGAAAATTACATGTGATATGAAAAAAATCCAAATCTGTGTAGTGTATTTAAATATCTTCTGAAATATACTAAGAAGATTTCTTGATGGTACGGCTCGAATGCATTAAGTAAGCTTGTAACGTTGTATAAATAGTTGACAGAGGAGCCATCGTGAAGAAGTGGTTATAGGACAAATGGAAACAGTAGAAGCAAAGTAGGCTACTAAGTGTCGAACGGTTTTATTAACAGTCTGAATGTAGGAATAATATAGACGGTCAAAGTAAAACTATAAATAGAAGAAAAATGTAATAAAAAGAGGAGTCTCACACCAACCCAATCAAACCCAAACAATACCTTTCAGATTATCCTTTTGTTACCAGTCAATTATATTTCTTAGTATAAATCCATCTTGTAATCGTTTATATTTCGTCTGCCGTTTACATTACATAGTGCAATCCAACAGTAATCTAGTAGCTGGTAATCTTAGCTGTAATTTGGGTCTACATTTATACGTTGGATTCAATTCTCCATTTAGGAAAATATTTCACAACTACTCTCTATGACCAACCAAAGGTTCGGTATTCTACTTTCATGATAACATTGATAATCAAAAGAGCATTATGAATAACCAAAACCTAAACCAAAACTTACTTTACAGTTCAACCTTCTACTCATCTAACTTTTAATTTTTTTTATCGACGGCTTTCATACTATTTTTTTTTTTTTTTTTTTTTTTCATTATAGTCCTTTCAAGGAACTTCAATAGGTAGCTCTTTTTAATGACAACTGTTTTTTAGCTGAATATTTTCTTTTTCTTTTTCTTTCTTTTTTTATCATTTAATTTTTCTTATTGAACATGATGGACAAAATTTTCAAGTTTGGTTTCTATCATTCTTAATAATCATCAAGTTAACAATTAAATATTAAACTTAAACTTTAATGTGTAAATTAAATATGATATGTGAAATCATGACTCAATCAATGTTTAAAAACTCCAATTAAACATTAATAAGTACATACTTGACTTTGAAATCTATAAAATAATTAGAATTCAGGTTTAAAAAATCTTTAACATTAGCATCTTATCTTTCTAATCTCTGGAGTATTTCAAATTACTTAACTTTACAGAAAATTTTGAAAAATTTAAGCTCAAAAATACAAAATTTTAGCACTAAAAAATACATAATTTTAACACAAATCTAAATTTTTTTTCAAAAGAAACCCTACCCCTAACCTAAAATCAACGTTATCCTGAATACATAAACATATACAATAAAAGCAATATTGAGAACAATGAAAATAAAGAGAAGTAGATGAGAAGTTCTTGGAAGGCGACAGATTGATGGGCTAGTGTGTTCTTCCTATCAAACGATGTTCCAACAACTAAACCAAAACTAATAAAACAAAATAATTCTATTTAAGCAAATAAAATAAAATAATAATATAAAAAAATAATCCTATTCTAGGAAAGCAAGAGAAAACTATTCATTTATGTCAACAAGGTTCCTCCTCTGGCCAATATCTCGATAAATTTCTCAACAAGTTTTTTAACAAGATCATCCAAAAGCCCTTTTTGCAGTAAGCTTAGATGCATTGGAGCATAAGTGTCCAGAGAAATTTATGAACCTCACTAAAAAATCTTCTTTTAATTCAGTGAGGTATCCAAAGTGGATAATACTCACTTATGGCAAAAAAAATTTCAATGTTAGTACACCACAGTAAATCAGAAACTACAATTAGGTGAAATTATGAAAAATTTCTCATTAAAAAGTGTAGTCTCAACACATTCTAAAGTTACAGACTTTGATTCAATTTTCAGCTGCTCCTTTAATAGTAAACATTATGTATTTGTGGAAGGAGGTGCTTCAGAATAATGATTCCCTAATTCAGTAACAATTATCAAGGTATTGTCCTGCTAGGCATTCACTGTGTCTTTTACCTTGTTATCATTAAAATCCTCAAAGTGTGTCAACCAAACTTCTAAAGAGTCGAGACATTTAGTTGAAAGCGTCTCATTCACCACATTGGAATTAAGCATGTCATGTGGGTGGAGTAGAGAGTCATCACTATGTTTGAAAAGTACCTATGATTCTTGATTATTAACTAGGACTGTCATTGAGATTGATTCTTCGAAAAAGTGAATAGTATACTCATGATCATAATCCAACTCTTCATTATCAAATTCAGTATACTCTACAAGCGATTTAGAATCACTCTCCTCTCATTGTGTTTTTAGATTGGGTTGAGGCTGGGATATACTAGCCTCTTCCTCATCAATAGGGTGCAATCAAATTTCTTAAATGGATGATTCAATTAACTCTAGTGCTTTTGTAATGTCTGCAAATGATTGTGTGACATGTTCGTTGAATTGTTCTTGAACATCCATGTATTTCTAAAGTGTATCCTCTTGGATAGTTTCTGATTGGATCTCATAAGTAGGGGATACAAGAAGATAGTCACTAGAATCCATGGTTGGTACACCTTTGAAATTTAAACTCTATTGCTTTAACAAATTAAAGTCTTATGGATCACATGTGGAAGAATTCAATGGTTGTTGGTAAGCATTATCACCCATAATGTAATTGCGCATTGTCTTCTTAACTTGTAAATGATAATTATTCTCCCTCATATAATATGTAATGATTGTTAGTGCATTTATTTTTACACCCTAGTTTGTCAATCGCGTGAGCCGTTGTGTCCGGTGTCAGTTAAGCCTTTGGAAAAGTAAAGACCGAAGATACAAGCAGAACAGAAGCATCAAGACAGCAGGAACAGGTAAACAGATGACTTAGTGATCCTAACCCTTGACCCAAAACAACCCTCTCACATTTAGATGATCTTGAACCAATAAGAATAATCAATTCATCATCCCTTAGCCTTAGGAGACCAAGAAAAACATGATAAAGAAGGCTATAAGAGGTGCAAATCTTTTGTGTAAAAGACAGGCCCAAACAAAAGAATTCGATTGATGTTTGATGGCATCGAGCTTCCATCAAACAATCTTAAATGACATTGAAGACTTACTTGATGACATTAATCGAGAGTCAGGGATGTCTAGTAACCAACTAGATTTCCTTCTGAAATTCTTGATGGTATCGAGGTCTCTTCGATGACATCGAAACTTATGTTTTTATGGCATCGGAGACTTCTCGATGCCTTTAATTGAGAGTTAGAAAATGTCCAGCAATCAAATTGGATCTCCCTAGAATTCTCAATGACATCAAGGTCCCTTCAATGAAATCAAAACTTATGTTTTAATAGCATCAAAGACCCCTCAATTACATAGATTAAGATCCCGAGATTATCCAGCAAGGTTAGTGGAATTTTTTCTAATTTTCTCAATGGCATTGAAGCACCTTCAATAACATTAAAGTTCCTTTGATGACATCGAAGCTTAATGTTCAATAAATCGAAGGACAGTTCGATGACATCGAAACTGGTCCAGATCTGTCCAGCAAGAAAATTTCATATTTGTCTGAATTATTCAATATCATTGGGGAACCCTTCGATGACATCAAAGGATCTTCTATGGCATCGACAAAGCCGTTTTCTGCTCTCTTTTTTTTTTTTTTTTTTTTTTTTTTTTTTTTTTTTTTTTTTTTTTTTTTTTTTTTTTTTTTTTTACTATTTGAGCTCAAACTTTTTATAAAGGGCATTCGGCTCTTAAGCTTTTTGGTGGGTTTTTTTAGAGCAACTAGAGGTAAAGTGATCCCATATGCAAATTCTTCATTCCCCACCTCTATTCCTTTGAGATTTAAGCATCTCCATAGAGATTACAACTCTATTGAGGATTTTAACCTCACCATTAGAGTTGTGCTTGAACTCCTCCATTTCTTAAAGATTGGACTTATAAGCATCTTGGTAAATCATTATCCAGATCTTCTAAGAGACCCATCTAGTTGAATCTCCCAGAAAACTGAAAAGGCCTAACTATATGTTTAGGGGGGGGGGGGGGGGTGAATAGGACAATGCCAAATAAAACTTGTAACAGCGAAAATTAAACAAATAGCCAACAATTAAAGTAAACTAATCCCAATGTAGGAATGTAAAGAATGTAAAGCAACTTCAAAATTCAGATCTTGAGAGGTTGATATAAATGTTATTCTAAGGACAACCTTACACCAAAAACCAGAGTTTATGGTAGGACAATCTAATTTCTAGAAAGGTCTTTGTATCAAATCTCAAATCGAAGAGAAAAGAAAAATTAAATGAAAACTGTACTGAAGAATAAACTGTAATAAATTATATACTATTCTAAGGACAACCATGCACCATAAAAATAGCAGGACAACCTTACTAGAATAAATAAGAATGTTGAAAAAGGAATTGCAAGAAGTAAATTATAAATTATTACAACATTCCCACAATAGTTGAAATAAATGATTACAGCATTCACATCTACATATACATCTCACAAATGAATAATAAAAGATATGAAATATAAACCATTTAATCACGAGACATAAGGGATTATAGTGGTTCGCCTGTGTGTTTACCAACTGTTTAATAACAGTCACACAGAATGCTACTCCACTCCTAATATCCTCATACAGGGGATATTAGCATTCACTATCAGGTTAGGTTTTTACAGGTTCACCCAAAACCTTACAATTGTGTCTTTCTGTGTGGGCTTACACAATTAAAAAAATCCCACTTCTCAGTTTTCCTGGCTCTCCTCAGATAACCAATACAATGAGATTTTTTTGACAAATCCCAAACAAAATCAAAAATAAAAAGAAATTTACAATTAAATGTAAAATACCTAAATATCTCCTTCGTTGTAGCAGCCCAGAAGAACCAAGTCAGAGTAGATGATTGAATGTCCAGGTTCAATGTCCAAACTCACATTACAATGGTTTTAGTTCTAATTGATTTTAAATTAAATCAAAATGGGCTAGCTTTAATTGATTTTGATTCCAAAGAAAGGGAAACAACAATTCCTCTTTTAAGATTAGATTGGAATACAAGAAACAAAATCAATTAAAAAAGCTAATGAAAGAGAATAATAAATATGCACACTTAGCTTAGAATGGATCATAGTCTTATCTCTCAGAAGGCCGAATTAATTAGCTCGAATTTTCTGTTTTAATCTGAGATTCGTGCTCTATTTATAGCTGAGAAAAACATGTCTTCGACTGGTCTTAAAACCTCTACGACTGGTCTTAGAACCAACAGAAATTTAAAATTTCGTGCGGGATAAGATAAGACAATTTTACGACTAGTTGTGGGTACCCTACGACTAGTCGTACGTCATCTTCGACCGGTCGTAGGTTCCACACGACTGGTCGTAGGTTTCACACGACTGGTCGTAGACCAATGAATTTCATTGTTGGACTTTGAGTCGAAGGTCTACGACTGGTCGAAGAACCAATCGACACTATTCCTACGACTGGTCGAACAGTCACCAGGACTGGTCGTAGAGTAACCAAAAAATTATAAAAATTCTAAACAACTTAGGACTGGTTGTGGAATTTCTTGGACTAGTCGAACCAGTGCCAGGACTAGTTGAACAAGGTCCAGGACTAGTCTTAGAACAGTCTAAATTTACGTATAAAACATATATGGATTATGTATCCAAAATGGCCTACATTAAAGGTGAACCTAAGGTCAGTCTTACTTTAATAGTGAAGCAAGAACATTGAAACTTTAAGATAAGTAACCTTTGAGTATAACAAAGCTTGAGATCTTTGAACTTGAACTTGAATACTTCTAAGATCTTGAAAGCTTCTTGAACTTGAATACTTCTGAGATCTTGAAAGCTTCTTTTCTTCATCACATACAAGCTTCAAAGTAGTGTCTTTGTCACCATAAATTTGACGATAACTGTTGAGGGTCAAATATTGCATATTAGACCCCATTTATTACTTGGATTTACGAACAAGATACTGTTTAATGGTCCGTTTTAACCATGTTTGTGCTGCAAGGTGTGATTACGAGCTTGGACTGAAATAAGAGGCTAAAAGCATGGATTTAACATTCAGAATTCACCAAGGCAAGGGACGGATTTCAGGGACTGAGATCAACAGATATGCATGCCAGGGACCTGAGGAAATCAAGCTATTTACATTAAAAAGGCCTGGAATTGGTCAAAAAATGCAAGATCACAGGTTTCTCACCATCCAATTGAGTCGAAACTTCATACATAGTTTTAGGGCCTTAATATAACCGTACACATTAAATTTCAGCCATTGGATCATTATAAAAGTGGCTCAATGGATAAATCAGACCATAAAATCCTGAATTGGGGCCCGCTTGAGATCTGGATATGCATTAATTTTAGTATCAACGCCTTTAAATGTTTGAAACATCAGGTGGATGGAACAAATTTCACATAAGCATCACAACGGACTCCGCACTTGAGGTGCATGTACACCATGCACCCACACGCTGGATGTGCATTGTACCAGCTAAATCGGTCAGCGTTGTGTTGACCGATTCTTCTTCTACAAAAAAAAGATTTTTCTCACAGAGGACGCGGTGCGTCCGCCGGTTTTGAGTAGTGGGAATTACACATCATCCATTAGGATGATCTGCACCGTCCATTGAGTTATAGATGGGTAAATACCCTTGCCAAGCTTTTATTTTGGTCCCATGCGTACAATCATGTGATTTTCACCGTAAACTGTAAAATGGACGACGGAATATATAGACTTGAGGCCCACACTGAAATCAAACCCATCTTGGCCTTCCTTGACGGTTTTTCATCTTGAAGCCAATGGATGGTGTGGATTTTCCATTTGAAATCAGTGGGTCACCAAGCGTCACAGAACTTGTTGCGGAAGCTCTATTTTGCCATCCGACTTGCAGTTCTCCTTAGTGGGCCACCACCGTACACCCAAGGTCTTATCAGGACCGTCCATCAGGAGGCCACAATCTCTCTTACCATGGCCTAGGTGGAAAATTTTCAAAAAGCAGCAGGTATTGAATTTCAACTGTCAAAACGTAGGATGAATGACAATTTATAAAATCAAGTGGACCATGTCAGAAGCGATCCAAAATGGACCCTCTCTAGCTGAAATTTCATCACGGACTTAATAGACGGTTTGGATTCCTCAAACACTGACGTTCGTGGGTCACACCAAGCATCAGCGCAGGTTGTTTTGCGTTAGTGCACGTTCCAGCTGCGAAAATACGTTGCACTATGTATAGCTGCTGCGTAAGAAGTTTCGAGCCTTCTTTGTTGCAGAACTGACTCCAGCCAGCGTTTTCACCCACCGTCTTCCAGGCTCTATAAAAGGAGAAGAAAGAGAAAGGCAACGGGGGTCTGGAGCTGGATGTGAAGCATAGTAGGAGGGAGAGAGAGTGGAGTTATTTTTTTCTTTTTCTTTTTATTTTTCTTTTGTTTAATTTATTTGAGGGATTTAGCACATTCATGGCGAGCTGAACCTCTTAGCTAGGGCTAAGAGGTGAAGCTTGTAGCAGGATGGAGGATTATTTTGCTTGTGTTTCTTATCTATACTGAATGATGTTGATTTTAATTTGATTTTAAGGGAATGCTTTTAGGTTTTTAATGGTCTATTGTGACTGAAATTACAATGGGTCTGCAATGGCTTTGAGCATGTCCTTTCCTTTTATGTTTATGACGCTAGGAAGCCCTGTTGTTCACCATAGTCTCCTGGGCATGGTCGGATGATGGTACCCTTCCTAACCTTTATACATGTGATTGGTTGGTAATTAGTTTAATTCTGTTGTTTTCCATAGTCTCTTGGGCATGGTTTGGTCATGGAATCCATTCTAATTCAAATACCTTTCATCTCTTGAAAACTAGATCAATGACAGTTCAGTTAATTTCTATAAAACAGGCATAAGACCTCCCTAATCTCTACAAGTGGATCCTCTGAATCCCTAGTTTTCTTTTCTCTGATTTCTATAAATTTTAGATTTATCTTTTCATCATTATTCCTCAAATTACATTCGGTTTAGATTCATCTTAGCTTAATTCTAGTTCTAAGTAATTTCAAATAACGTATAAGGTTTCAGTCCTTTGGGATTCGACCTCGGTCTTACCGAGTTTATTACTACATCACAACCCTGCACTTGGGGTGTGAACAATAACAAGGGGCTATAAACTATAGCACTTACAATCTCCCCCTTTGTCAAATTTGTGACAAAACACATATCCAAGATATGATACACAACACCGAATATCTGATTAAAGAATCATGCACCAGTTTATATCAACTAGCACATATTCATGTACCTGCAAACCAATATTTAACCAACATACAATCCATACTTATACGGCTCATATAGATTCATGCTCATACAATCTATCTCTGCACATACTCCCCCTGAGTAACATATATCTAAAAAATATGACAAATATGACACTAGCATAATGTAATGCAATGCTACTCCCTCCTTATAGCACCAATATATGGATAACCATACTCCCCCTTTTTGTCACAATATGACAAAGGAAGCACGAAAACAGATTGGTAAGGAGTGATAATCAAGGAGCTAAAGAAGAGGATATTAGACAAGTGACTGAGAACATAGAATAAGTAACATATATAAAGTGAGAACTGAGCTAAATTAATAATAGCTAAAGTAGCAAATCCATTCAAGTGAACATAATAGAAATATAACTATTACAGACCAGTAAATAGAAAATGAACTAAGCTGAACCAGATGAAGGAGTAGGAATGAAAGGATCAAGTTTATGCATGCCCTTATTCAAGCACCTAAATACTTGCACATATACTGGAATTATAAATCATGGGCAACAGACATGTTTTTCATCCTAACATTTATATTCTCAACTTTCTCCTTCAATGCACTTAGTCGAGCATCAAAGACAAAAGGCTCATAATCTGGATCATTTGCAGAGTCAGATTTAATTTCTTGAAAAATATCATCCATATTAATATCTTCAAGAGGAAGATCAGCAGCTTCTTCCTCATGTTCAGCTTCAGCCGTATCAACACCATCTCTTTGGCCAGGAAGAAATTTCAGCTTCATCTTATTGATATTAGAGTTATTAAATATCAGATGATGGATAGGGGCTTCACCATCTGACATATCTATTAACATATGGGTGGCTAAAACAGTTATCAAATAACCAAAAGGAATATCACTATGGCTAGGATGGAGTCGAAACTGAATGATAGAGTAACAAATCAAGGATGATGAGCAAATATTAACACCTCTGACAATATTATGAAGAACACGAACCATGAATGTCATTAACTCAGTCTTATTACTCGATCGAGGATACAAATTCAACACAAAGATCCTATGAAGAACTCTTTATTTGGGTAACAAAAATCTTGAGGGGAGCGCATTTCCTTTATTTGTCCATTGAACATCTAAATTGCATAAATCCTTAGTTAGCATGCGTTTTTCATTCTGTGAGGGTTTTTCAGATAATGTATGAATGAGAACTCCCTCGTCATTCACAGAAATTTTCATAAGAGCTGAAATCAAGTGACGATCAACGTCAAATGGTCTTTCTCTTGTGGCAATTCTAAACGTTAGATTTTTCTTGTGAGAAAGCACATACATAAGCAAACATGGATTGGGCAATGGACCACTATACAGGCCCACCCCAATGCAATAAGTTATCCCAACCTACAGCTTGGAGCATAGGAAGGATATCAAAAGGAGCAGTATGATAAACATTATCAGGATGTTCAAAAATAACATTACGTAATCGGATGTCCCGAACAAAGAATGGGTCATCCTCGGGAGCCCTAAGATGACACTTAGAGATAGTGGCCGATCTGAAAGAAGATGGACCATGAGAAGTTATTTTTCTTCCCCTAGAAGCCATTTGCAATAAGAATTTTAAAGAAATAGAGAGTTGCAAACGATTGAGAAGTGGGTTTTCTCAAATCAAAACGAAAATTGAAACATGTAACTTCAAGAGAGAAATTGAAGTAATCTAAACACAAAACTACAAGAAAAATGAAAATGGAGCTCTAACCATGAAGATTTTGGAAGTTGGCTTCGACTAGTCCAGGTTTGGCCCCTTGGAGAGTGAAATAGAAATGAGGAGGATTATGGATTTTCCCTAAATTAAAGATATCCATGCGATTCACGACTGGTCGTGGATGCACACCACCAGTCATACCACAACTGGTCGTGTATATTCACGATCAGTCAAGTACCAGCCAAAAATGTAGTATAACATTAACTTTTTGAAATGGCCTAGCTATATGTCCTAGAGGGGGGGGGGGGGGGGGGGGGTGAATAGGACTATGCCAAATAAAAATTTATAACAGCGAAAATTAAAGAAATATGATAGCCAACAAGATAACAAAATAAACCACAATGCAAGATCGTAAGGCAACCTCAAAATTCAGATCTTGAGAGATTGATACAAATGTTGTTATAAGGACAACCTTACACCAAAAACCAGAGTTTATGGTAGGACAACCTGATTTCTAGAAAGGTCTTTGTATCAAGTCTCAAACCAAAGTGGAATAGAAAAATAAATACAAATTGCACTGAAGTATAAATTTTAATCACAAATATGTATTGTTTTAAGGACAACCATGCACCATAAGAATGGCAGGGTAACCTTACTAGAAAAAAATAATATCAAGCTGATAAATGAATAAAAAGAAATAAATTCTAAACTATTACAACATTCTCCACAAAGCTTGAAATAAAAGATTACAATATTCACAACCACATGTACATCCCTCAAATGAATAAATAAAGATATGAAATAAAAACCATCCAACTACAACGCAAGGGATTATAGTGGTTCGCCTGTGTGTTCACCAACTGTTATACAACAGCTACACAGAATGCTACTCCACTCCTAATATCCTCACAAAGGGGATATTAGCATTCACTAACAAAGTAAGTTTTCACCAGTTCACCCAAAACTTTACAATTGTGTCTTTATCTGTGGGCTTACATAATTAAAAAAACCCCACTTCTGAGTTTTCCTGGCTCTCCTCAGATAACCAATACAATGAGATTTTTCTAGCGAATCTCAAAAGAAACTAAAAAAAAGTAAATTACTTAAACGTAAAATACCTGAATTTCTCCTTCGTTGTAGCAACCCAGAAGAACCAATCGGAGTAGAAGTTCAAATCAACGTTCAATGTCCAATACTCACTTTAAAATGGTTCTAGTTCTAATTAATTTTAAATTAAACCAAATTGGGCATAGCTCTATTTCATTTTAATTCCAAGAAGAAAGAATACAGCAATTCCTCTTTTCAAATCAGATTGGAATTCAGGAACAAAATTAAATAAAGAAAGCTAACAAAAGAGAATAAAAATTAAGTACAATGTAGCTTAAAATGAATACTAACTTATCTCAGAGTGGAGGCTTGAATTTACTTGAATTACTTATCAAAACTCTGAAATTCATGTTCAATTTACAGGCAAGCATTTCATGTCTTCGACTGGTCTTACAACATCTACGACTGGTCGAAGATCCAATAAATTTTTGAAAAAATCAGGCGCGATAAGATTTTCAGTTGCTTGACCGGTCGTGGGTACCCTACAACTGGTCATAGGTTCCATACGACTAGTTGAAGAAGGCCCAAACCCAATGCTGTACTTTGAGTCGAAGAACCACGACCGGTCGAAGAACTAGTCGACACTGTTCACAGGACCGGTCGAACAGTCTCCAGGACTAGTCAAAGAAAAATTAGAAAATAATGAAAGTCCTCAACAACTTAGGACTGGTCGAGGAATTTCTTGGACTGGTCGAACCAGTGCTAGGACTAGTCGAACAAGGTCTATGTAACATCCCGAAAATCAGGGGTCGAGTAAAAACTCCACTCCCGAGTTCTAGAACATCACTTATGCAACATAAATGTGTATGATTGAATGTTGTCTATGTTAATGTATTAAACATGAGTGGGATTAAGCCAAAACAACATATCATACTCTAGAGACAGTTGAATTTACAAGCGGAAGACGATAATAGTATGTATAACATATATAAACTGTTGTATGTCTCCAGAGTGTGAACATGTTACCAGGTTATATACATACATGTATACTCCAAAAGTAAAAAAAAAATGAATATACATGAGTGCTCTAAAAATATAAAATGACAAGTGTTAAGGTATCTAATCAACCTCCCTATAATCCCGTCAATCAGAACACACATAAAGGAGGGATCCTCCTCATCATCATCAAGTCTAGCTCCGCTTCTCAAGCAGCGCCATCATCTGCAACCAAAATAGGGACTGGTGGATGTCCGGAAACACCATCCCGTAACGTGGGAGTGAGTAGCTAACTCAGTGGAATAATAGAGCAAAGATTAGCATGTTCTCAAATCAATCATGTGATAATAGTAAAGCAATGAATCAAACATTCCTAATACTGTTATTAATGCAATATGACGTGACATGATGGATGCCCTCACCGACGATCTCCCTCATACGGCACCATCTTCGTCCGCGGCATGCTTGCATACCGCTCAATGCTCCACATCTTCCAGGCACATGCAATGTGATGGTGATATGATTACTGAGTTATTATTAGTCCATTCATACAGCAGGATTGGAAAACTAATGTACTTCCCTTATATCAATCCCAACACAGATCCTGTCTAGGGTCATCACTCCTAGTAATCTCATACGATGTATATTTTTGTAGGTCACTGCAAGGGTTGTCAGGGCTGTTGCTCGCACTCGTTGCACCGCTCCCCCATCACCTTATCAATACAGGCCTACTGTACTCTCATTACTACGGAAGGGTCGTCGCCTCCCGTATACTCAGAATACGCTTGCGGTCACTACAAAGGACTCGTCGCCTGATCAGTGTAGGCCGATAGTAAGAATATAGTGTCCCATACCACCATAATCTGCTCACGAGTCATACGTGCTCACTGGTCACTACGGGGAGGTTTATGGCCCCAGCGTAGGCCGACAGCTCGACCACGGTGTCCCATACCACCATGCCCGGCTCATGAGTCTTTATGGATCAAGGTACCATGGTTAATAGGGTTTACAGTGGTAAGTTCAGTACCCTAGGTTCAAGCCGTTATGACTCATACAGGGTGAACATACAATGGCCAGTCGGGTTACTTGACGGGCTCGACTAGCACGAGCGCATCTCTAGTCGAACGACATGAAGTGCATAAGACACCTCGTGTGGCCTAACCACTGCCGCCTACTCCAAAACACGACTCGCGTTCATCGACGCGTCGTTCGTGGCAAAGATAAGCCAACCACGAATTGATTCGGTTCTGCCTGGACTAAATATAGCCCCAATCATTTGTGAATCCACTTCATCAATCATATCAGAGTAATGGAAATGAAATACAACAACATGAGCATGTTAACATATGTTATAACACACAACTTAAGTAAATCATCTAACACATGCATTTCATACATATAATGAAATCATACATATAGCCAACATGAAGGAAATCATTTACATCAACGTATTATTTGAGAATTCAATCTCAAAATAATTCACAACACCATGTAGTTCAATACATACTAATACAAACATTTATACAAACACTTAGACTACACACTTAAGTCTACATATAGTATGTCGACTCAAAATGCGCATTTGGGCGAATCTCTTCGCCAAACTGATTATGCACGCATTCCTAATATCCTAATGTGACAAGAAGCAATGTCAATCACATCAGCAAAATATGGATGAAAAAAGTATTTCCTACAAATGACTAAAATGCCCTTTATCTCATATTTTTCATCTGCTTACGAAACAGGAAATGGACAGCATGTTGTACATGTCAAACAGCGTTGCCGTCGATAATATACTATTAAACGACATTGAAAGCGTTGAAAACAGCCAATCAAAGCGTCTAAAATCCGCACCATTTCCTTAGAGGTGAACCGATTCGAACGGAGCGTATACGCTTCGTCTACGGCGAACCGGGAACCTAATACACAAGATTTATAAGCTACCATGCTAAGGAACCGAAGGAACCTTAAATCAGTAAGGTTTTGGGGTATTTTCTTACCTAGAAATGTGGCGAATCGCCGGGAAAGTGATTGAGGCGCATTGCTTAAGCACGTGCAACCGGTAGTGCAAGCAGTAGGAAATTCTCTCACACTCTCTCTCACAATCTCTCACCTTTTCTCTCACACCAGCTAGGGTTTCTAGCAAATTCGGATGGGTGAGAAAAGTGAGGGTTTAAGCCCCTTTTATAACCTAAAACATGCCCAAAACAGGCTTGGGAATAATGTTCACTTGAGGGGTAACCAAATCGGGGCTGTTTCGGTCCAAAAGAGCATTTCTGGAGGTCCCCTGGCCGAACGCGATCGGACTTAAGTTCATGCACGTCAGATGTCGCTCACATCCCATTTTCAGACCAGTAGTGTTCGTAGATCGCACGTGGTGGTCCAATTTCAGTTCAGCGGTCATCGCACGTAGATCAGGTATACAAGTCTCATGATATGAAATAGAAATTTTTTCTGATCCAAGGGTATAATTTGGCTGAATTCTGACGGTCAGAATGCTTAATAATAACGCACCAAGTCGTGTGCCAGATTTGAATTTCAAATTCCAAATCTAACCCTATTCTCACTCTCTTCACTCCAGGCTCAATGAAATAGCCTCTGAATGTCGGTTGGACCTGATTTTTAAAATGATTGTCAAGTTCAGCTAGGCGGTTATAACGGTCTAAGATTGTAGGTATCAGACTTTTAACGCGCGGTCTAGATCCAATACAAAGTTTGAAAGAGTTCTTAAGAGCAAACCGGTTTAGAGTTTGATCCGAGGTTTCAGGGTATTATAGCACCATTGATTCTACAAGTTTTGGGTCTTGTAGAACGTATTTAAAGCGATCAGGGACAATTTCACAGCTACTCCAGCGTAGCATTAGCTAACTTATGCTTAGTTTCTAAAAGAATTAATCCTAAGTGATTTCTTTGGCTACGGAATTGGAATCTGAGCGATTTCCCAGGTGTTTTAGTCGACCCATTGCCTAAGGACGTCTAATCCCAGGTTGGCCAAAATTCGGGGTGTTACAATCCACCCCCCTTAAAACACAATTTTGTTTCTGAAATTGGCGAAGGGTAAGGAGTATCTAGCAAGACTTCAGTATTGACATTCTAAGGAAGGGTCAATCCTATTTAATGACCTAACCGTACGTATATCCTAAATCAAATGTTTCGATCTTAGGCCAGTGGGGAAGAGGCCAACCACACTTTCGCTGCGCCACTCTGATCGAACGGTTGCATTGGCTGAGCTAACTGGATTGGACTCAATACGTTCTACCCCCCTTAAAACTTGGTTCTACTTAAAGTTCAAGAATCTTTGCATCGATCCGTATATCGGAACGAGGCGCAACTTACGGGCTATCCTTGACATAAAATGGAAACAACCTTTCTCTATATGGTTTTCCTTTACTAATGATGCGTTCTATGGCATTGGTATCTATGGCGATAGAGATGAGCCTAATCTCTATTGTGTTTGAGTTCAGGGGCAGGCATGAGTTGGTGGCAAGATGTCTAATTCTCTACTGGCTTTAAGTCCTCGTCATTTTCCCAAAGGCAATGTGATCCCATTTGGTTATAGGTGGTTGGGCCATCACAGAAGAAAGGTTGTGTAGTAGGTCTGAGCTGGATACATAGACTTTCTGTCTAGCTAGGACAGGAGATTTATTGTATCAATTCTTAATCCGAGTCGATGCCGATCTTCTGCTTGATCAGAGCATTGGATTTATTGGTAACCACTAGGATTAAGAAGTCGATTCAAATCGCGAATACATCGCTTACATGTAGTTCCTTTACTCCACGTTTCCGAATGCAATAAGCCTTTGGGGAAGGCAATTCTAAGGGGTGTGTTGGTTTATCCTAAGTTCGACCTGAGGGATTTATAAGTCTTCCCTAAGAGTGAATGGTTCTAAGTTACATAAGCTTCCTGAGAGTTACTAAAAGAGTCTATGGATGTTATGAGGATCTATCCAAGGAAGGGAGTCCCATTCTAAGTAAATCTAACCTACTATTCCTTAGCATATACATGCTTTACACTATTTAAGGTAACTAGTAGACTAGTCTGTAATCTACAGCCTAATGGAACGACATTCCTAGTCCCATGTCGGGATTGGAAGTGGCATGCTTGGTAGGAGGGTGGGGTGGGATAAAAACTAATTTTGTAGGCTTAATCCTAAGATTTACAATATGGCAGTGGAAACCATAGGATACACCTAAACTAGGGACAATACCTTACAGCGAACGAAATGACATGCATTCCATCTAACCAAATTCGGCTATATTAAGCCCAAACCACAACACAAACATTCACATAATAAGCCAAAAAAATTCCATGCATTTCATTAAATCAAAATTTTCACAATATAGAAGACATATTCTTACATGTACCATGACAAGAAATGCATGGGAGCTAAGCCAGTCAGCTACTACAGCAACATAAGCAAACTACTAGCCTTATCAGGCTTACACACAAAAAGCAGGAAACAACTAACTACAACCCGCGATATCTGGATCTAGATCACTAGTTTGAGTCGGGCGATGGAGGAGGAGCACCCTTATCCTGCAAGCAACATAGGATAGCCTTCAAAGTACGAGTCACCTTGTCAAATTTCTTCTTCATGACGGCCTTGGTATCCTCAACCTCAGCCCAAAGTTCCTGGACTTCTCTTCGCAAGGCGACCTGACTCTCCTCAATTCGGACAATGTGATCATCTCTAGTAGCCTGAGTAGAAGGAGGAGGGCTCTCATCGGTATCCTGAGCCTCCTCTTCTACCTCTTCCTGGACTTCTTCCTCTACTTTCGCTCCAAGTTCTCCCTCACTTGGATACTCTTCGTCATCAAAATCGCCCTCGCTATCCTCATCAAGCTAAGTCTCACGATACTGAGACCCGATCTTCATCTTTACCATGGTAGACTCATCAATGCAGTGAATCGAAACTGCCAACTCCGGCCCAAGTCTGTAAGCAAACTCAAGCACGATCTTGCATATAAGCTGGCCAAAAGGAAGCGACTCAGATGTTCTTCTTAATTTCTCTATGAGGATAATCTGTGACAACACGAAGGTGGCCATACACACATTTTCTCCCTGGGCCACCTGATACAAGAAATCAACCATAAGGCGCGTACATTCAATGCGATTTGTCGACCTAGGATACACGTTGAACGTGAAAATGTGGTGCAGCAGGCACAAATCATCAGACATATGAGACGCCTTGAGACTATTGTTAGACTGCCATGGAACCAGACTACCGCATAGGAACCTGGTACGGCAATCTCGCTCACTCCTACTCCTCAAATTCTTCGCACTAGGATGAACATCACCAAGGGGTACATACAGAAGTCGCGCTATCAACCGAACATCGACCGTAGCCATCCGGTCTCTACCAAAGGGAATCTTGAACTGCAATGGCTCTAATGTAGAATTCTGGATACGAGCGTAGAAGGCACGAACGGTGCTCACATTAGCACGAGAACGAGCTTCAAATAGCGAACCCCAATGTGCAGCTTCAATGCGCTCGAACAATAGGAATTCGTCGAAGAGTCATCCTTCCACGTCCGCCTTAAATAACACCTTACGGTCAGTATGTTCACCGTGAGGCATCTCTGCTAATATCACTTGCCCAATTTGAGCATGGGGATCCAAATCCCGCTTTGTATGAAACTCTCGGGCTGTACTTGGACTTGGGGCGGCGCTTGAGCTAGCGGCGTCACCCCTCGGTCTTCTGGATTGCGCAGGGCGACTAGGCCCAGCCTCATCCACTGCGGTCTTTCTCTTTCCCATCAAAGAGAGGATGGTGGAGAAAGAGAAAAAACCCAAAATGGCTTCAACAATAGCCATGAAAAGTGAGGAAGATGGGAAGAAATGGCTACCCAAATGGATAAAAGGAAATCTAGGCATTGTAGAGGGATGCTTCAAGCTCCTTAAGGCTAGATTTTCAAAAAGAAAAGAGAAGAAAAAAGGGGAATGGAGCTCCACTCGATTTCAGCCACAAATGGGGGTTGTAGGAGCTCCAACGGATGAGATTTGCAAGAGAAGGAGTTGAAAACTATAATGGAGTGATGGAATGGATTTGGTTTCAGCAAGAAATGGGTTTGGGAAGGATTTGGAGCAACGATTTGAGGAGCAACAAGAAAAATGTGAAATGAGCTTGGGAGGGGGCTGTTTGTGAAGGAGGTACATCTTTTAGGGGTTTTCTACAGACGGACCACACATGGGAGGGATGCCCTACCCAAAAAGGACCGTGCGCCAGAATTTCAGTGCAAGTGGGGCCCACCCATCGGCGATGCATCGCCAGATCGGCGATGGCATCGCTGGCCGGTCGCCCATCCGGCCAGTGGGACAACATGGGTTGGGTCCCCCCTGCCTCAGGGACCTCAAATATGTATGGGCCCCACCTTCGTTCATTCTAGATTGGCCTAGGGAGGCCCAAACATCCATTCGGGGATTTTCGGGGCCAATATGTAAACATGAATGCAATTCCCTATTATGCAGCATATGATTTTGGGGTAGAAGGAGCTAATACATCCATCTAGACCATTAGTTTCTAAATATTACAAACTTAGAATGGCCTAATGGCCAGTTTTCATGAAATTTTACTATTCACGGTAAAATTTTGTCGAAGTATGATTTTATATCATTTTCATATTAGGATCAATGCATAACATGAAAATTTAGAGAAATAATTAAAGAATGTAGTGGTGAGAGGAAGAATTTTGAAGAAATTAGGTGAAACGGAGTTTTTAAGCCCTAACGACTGAATGTAAGGGTTGTGGTTGTCCCACAGCCCAAGGATTCACATTTACAAGTTTAGAACCATTCAAAGAACATCTCAACCCACCTACCTACAACCTAGGAGCTACTTAGGTCGCTTCACGTGACCCTAGATGCATTACGGACTCGATCGCGCGATCGATACGAATAGACTTCGCCTATTAGCGAATCTGCGATCATATAAGTATTTCTAGACCTTCCTCGCACCCACCTAAGTTAAAGGAAGTGACAACATACGTCGCGTGACCATAATTCAGACCCGATTTAATCCAAATCATGCTCTGATACCAACTTGTAACACCCCGAAAATCAGGGGTCGAGTAAAAACTCCACTCCCGAGTTCCAAAACATCACTTATACAACATAAATGTGTATGATTGAATGTTGTCTATGTTAATGTATTAAAAATGAGTGGGATTAAGCCAAAACAACATATCATACTCCAGAGACAGTTGAATTTACAAGCGGAAGACTGTGATAGTATGTATAACATATATAAACTGTTGTATGTCTCCAAAGTATGAACATGTTACCAGGTTATATACATATATGTATACTCCAAAAGTAAATAAAATGAATATACATGAGTGCTCTAAAAATATAAAATGACAAGTGTCAAGGTATCTAATCAACCTCCCTGTAATCCCGTCAATCAGAACACGCATAAAGGAGGGATCCTCCTCATTATCATCAAGTCCAGCTCCGCTTCTCAAGCAGCGCCATCATCTGCAACCAAAATAAGGACTGGTGGGTGTCCGAAAACACCATCCCATAACGTGGGAGTGAGTAGCTAACTCAGTGGAATAATAGAGCAAAGATTAGCATGTTCTCAAATCAATCATGCGATAATAGTAAAACAATGAATCAAACATTCCTAATACTGTTATTAATGCAATATGACGTGACATGATGGATGCCCTTACCGACGATCTCCCTCATACGACACCATTTTCATCCGCGGCATGCTTGCGTACCGCTCAGTGCTCCACATCTTCTAGGCACATGCAATGTGATGGTGATATGATTACCGAGTTACTATTAGTCCATTCATACAACAGGATTGGGAAACTAAGGTACTTCCCTTATATCAATCCCAACACAGATCCTGTCTAGGGTTGTCACTCCTAGTAATCTCATATGATGTATATTTTTGTATGTCGCTGCAAGGGCTGCCAGGGCTGTTACTCGCACTCGTTGCATCGCTCCCCCATCACCTTATCAATACAGGCCTACTGTACTCTCATTACTACGGAAGGGTCGTCGCCTCCCGTAGACTCAGAATACGCTCGCGGTCACTACAAAGGACTCGTTGCCTGATCAGTGTAGGCCGATAGCAAGAATATAGTGTCCCATACCACCATAATCTGCTCACGAGTCATAGGTGCTCACTGGTCACTACGGGGAGGTTTGTGGCCCCAGCGTAGGCCAACAGCTCGACCACGGTGTCTCATACCACCATGCCCAGCTCATGAGTCTTTATGGATCAAGGTACCATGGTTAATAGGATTTATAGTGGTAAGTTCAGTACCCTAGGTTCAAGCCGTTATGACTCGTACAGGGTGAACATACAATGGCCAGTCGGGTTACTTGACGGGCTCGACTAGCACGAGCGCATCTCTAGTCGAACGACATGAAGTGCATAAGATACCTCGTGTGGCCTAACCACTGCCACCAACTCCAAAACACGATTCGCGTTCATCGACGCGTCGTTCGTGACAAAGATAAGCCAACCACAAATTGATTCGGTTACTGACTGCCTGGACTAAATATAGCCCCAATCATTTGTGAATCCACTTCATCAATCATATCAGAGTAATGGAAATGAAATACAACAACATGAGCATGTTAACATATGTTATAACATACAACTTAAGTAAATCATCTAACACATGCATTTCATACATATAATGAAATCATACATATAGCCAACATGAAGGAAATCATTTACATCAACGTATTATTTGAGAATTCAATCTCAAAGTAATTCACAACACCATTTAATTCAGTACATACTAATAAAAACATTTATACAAACACTTAGACTACACACTTAAGTCTACATATAGTATGTCGACTCAAAATGCGCATTTGGGTGAATCTCTTCACCAAACTGATTATGCACGCATTCCTAATATCCTAATGCGACAAGAAGCCATGTCAATCACATCAGCAAAATATGGATGAAAACAGTATTTCCTAAAAGGGTTTCACGAGTTCCGCGGCTGGTCGTGGATGTACACGACCGGTCAAGCTACGACTGGTCGTGTATTTCCATGACCGGTCGAGTACCAGCTAATTTTATTTTTTTTCATATTTTTCAAAATATTTTGTAAAAAAAGTAAAATTGAAATCTAACCTATCAAACATATACAATATGATACAAAAATGCATAAAATATCATCTTTTAATGCACATGCCAAGATTAAATTTCATTTGATTAAACCGACTTTTGTCTAACGATTTTGTGAAAATATCAGCACGTTGATTCTTGGTAGGTATATATTACAGAGATATAACCTTTTTTTCTACTAATTCACGGATATAATGAAATCTAATGTCAATGTGCTTAGTACGAGAATGCTGATTAGGATTTTTTGAAATATTAATGGCACTAGAATTATCACAATATAACACCATAGAACCCCATTTAATTTCATAGTCACTTAACATTCGCTTCATCCAAACAAGCTGCGTACACGCATTACCAGCTGTGATGTATTCAGCTTCAGCAGTTGAAAGTGATATAAAACTTTGTTTCTTGCTAAACCAAAAAGCTAAACAGTTTTCGACATAAAAGCAACCACCACTGGTTGATTTTCTATCATCAAGATTATCAGCCCAATCAGCATCCGAGTACCCAGCTAATTGAATGCTAGTTTCATGAGGATACCAGAGATCGAGATTCACAGTACTTGCGACATATCACATAATCCGCTTGACAACAATCAAGTGTGATTCTTTAGGACTAGACTGATATCTAGTTCAAAAACCAACACTTAGTGCGATATCAGGTCTACTAGTAGTTAAATACAATAGACCACCAATCATACTCCGATAAAGTTTTGGATCAACATTTTTACCTTCAGAGTCTTTTGAAAGTTTCAGGGTAGTACTCATAGGAGTATCGAAGTTCTTACCATTCTCAAATCCAAATCTCTTAATTAAATTCAAGGCATATTTAGATTGAGAAATGAATATTCCATCAGGTTGTTACTTTACTTGCAACCCTAGAAAGTAATTCAATTCCCCAACCATGCTCATTTCAAACGGAGATTTCATCAAATCTGCAAACTCAGTAGTCATGTTAGTACAAGTAGATCCATAAATGATATCATCAACGTAAATTTGTACCATCAAAATATAATCATTATTTTTTTTAACGAACAGAGTTTTATCAACAGATCTCATTCGAAAATTATGGCTTAATAGAAATTTTGTTAGTTTCTCATATCATGCCCTAGGCGCTTGTTTTAATTCATAAAGTGCCTTTTTAAGCCTATACACATGATCAGTATTCTTTGGATCTTCAAAACCCATCGGTTGTTCCACATAAACTTCCTCATACAGATCACCATTTAGAAATGTACTTTTCACATCCATTTGATAAATCTTAATCTTTCTAAAACACGCAATGGATATAAACAGTCTGATTGATTCAAGACATGCTACAGGTGTAAAGGTTTCATCAAAATTAATTCCTTCAATTTGAGTATAACCTCATCAGACTTATTTTTGAAGATCCATTTCGTTCTAATGATGTGTTTATCTTTAGGTCTTGGTACGAGATACCAAACATCATTTCTTACGAATTGGTTAAGTTCTTCTTACATCGCAACTATCCAGTTTTCATCAGTAAGAGCTTCTTTTACATTAAATGGTTCTATTTGGGATATAAAACACATATAATTACATATATCCTCAAGTTTTCTACGAGTGCGAACACCAGTGAGAGGGTTTCTAAGAATTTATGTGGTTGGATGATCTTTAACAGTCCTTAATTCAGAATCATTCTGATTAGATGAAGTATCAGAATTATCAATTACTAAAACTTCATCATTATCTGAATTTGAGACTGGTGTGTTTAAGTGATCATCAATGACAACATTGATGGACTCTTGAAACACACCGGTTCTTTTGTTCAGAACCCTATAAGCTCGACTGTTTAAGGAATATCCTAGGAAAATTTCTTCATCACCCTTTGTATCCAACTTTCCCAAATTTTCACGATCTCGTAAAATATAGCACTTGCTGCCAAAAACTTGAAAGTATTTGACAGTAGGCTTTTTATTAAACCACAATTCGTAAGCCGTTTTATTACTAGTGTAGACTCAGTTAATAATATAGCAAGCTGTATTGACCGCTTCAGCCCAAAGAATCTTAGAGAGCTTCATGCTATTCAACATGACATTAGTCATTTCTTGAAGCACTCTATTCTTCCTTTCCACAATACCATTTTGTTGTGGAGTTTTTGGTACTAAGAATTCACGTAATATTCCTTGATCACTACAGAACTTCTCAAAACTTCTATTCTCAAATTCAGATCCATGATCACTACGAATCTTACTGATTTGAGATCCTTTTTCCGTTTGAATCCTTTTGAGAACTTTTCTTACTTCTTCAAGGGTTTCTGATTTGTCCCTTAAGAAGACTACCCATGTATATCTGGTAAAGTCATCCACTATTACCAAGATATACCTTTTGCTACCTCGACTCTCCGTTCTGGTAGGTCCTATCAAATCCATGTGGAGGAGTTCAAGTGGTCTTGATGTGGTATTTGAATTCACCTTTTCATGTGAGGTTCTTGTTTGTTTGCCTATCTGGCATTCACCACATATTTTATCTAGTTTTCGAATCTTGGGTAGACCTCTTATGAGTTCCCGTTCAATCTATATAGATTTCGATAATGTGACATTTGTGCCACAAGTCAGTCTTGTCTGTATGAACCATATAACATGTTTGATTAAATGAACTAGATTCACTAACAATATAGCAGTTTTCAGACGTTCTACGTCCAGTTAGTATTACAGAACCTTTATTATTTAGAATCTCATAGCTTTGATTAGAAAACTGTACACTATGGTTATTATCACATATTTGAGATATGCTAAGAAGGTTATGTTTTATACCTTCAACATATAAGACATTTTTAAACACTAGTAGGTTACAAAGTTGAACCATACCTTGGCCTATAATCTTGCAGTTACTACCATCACAAAAAGTGACAAACCCATCAGTCATATCTTTTAGATCGGTGAATAAAGCCTTATCGCCTGTCATGTGCCTAGAGCATCCACTATTTAGGTACCACTTTGAATGGCTTGAAGCTTTGAAAGCGATGTGGGCAACCAAGCAAGTAACCTTAGGAACCCATTTCAGTACTGTTTCGGGTTTAGGAGGATAGTTGGTCTTCTTATATCTGTTGTCGTAAGAATGACCTATAGAGTTAGATTTTAAGAGCTCCTTGAGTAAATCAACTATCTTTTCAGCTAATGGATTTCATTTCTGATTAAAGTTGACATGGCTACTTTTAAGTTTTTAAAAAGATTTTGAATTTTTGGAAAAATCTTGATAAGTACTTTTTCCTTTTGAGTTTGAAGATTCTCCTTTCACAAACTTAGGAGTATTCTTCTGTTTAGGAGAAATGTTCTTATCATATCCCAACCCAGATCTGTTGCCACATTTTCTTGATCCGGATAATAATTTCTCTAACTTAGGATCACCTTAGGCATATCTCCATGTGTCCTTTAAACTCAGAAGAGAAGATACTTCATTTTCAAGTTTCTCATTTTCAAATTTTAGATTTTCAATCTGGGATGTTTTGAATTCTAAATCGCATTTTGATTTTTCAAAACAATTTGAAATTTGAGATTTTTCTAAAACAAGTGACTCAAAAAATTCTTTAAGTTTAAAAAACTTTTGTTTTTGAAGTTTAAGTTTGACAGCAATTTTACAACTTTCTTTGTATAGGCCATTGTAAGCATCTTGAAGATCATCTTCATTTTCACAATCACTGTTCAGATTTTCCTCACTAGTTGAATCATCATGGTCTGAAAAAGTGAACTTGGTTAGAGTCATAAGGGTTTTCGTTTCATTACCCAACTCAGTTTTAGAATTTTCTGATTTAGAAGAAGCTTCAGAATCAGACGATTCATCCCATGTAGCCAACATGCCCTTCTTCTTGGGTTTGTCCTTTTTAGGACATTTGTTTACTAAATGCCCATATTCTTGGCAGTTGTAACATTGACTATCTTTCAAAGACTTTCAAGTTTTAGATTTAGGTTTAGATATTTTCTTCTCATTTAATTTTTGAAAATCTACTCTTCTCTTGCTTTTAAATATTTTATAAAATTTTTTTGTTAAAAGAGCCATATCATCTTCAGAATCAGAATTTTCTTCAGGATTACATTATAAGATTTTAAAATGATAGATTTACCTTTAGGAGCTTTAAACTTTAACTCATAGGTTTGTAAAGAACCAACTAGTTCTTCTACCCTCATATTATTCGTATCATGAAGTTCGTGGATCACGGTTGTTGAGGCCCAAAAAAATCTCATTGCAGTGGTCAGAGAATCACATGGTATTAATTTGCTTCAGGGGTAGTTTTGGTATTTTAGTAAAGTGTCAGCTCCACGGGTAGTTTAGGGATTTTAGTAAAGTATCAGCTCCACGGGTAGTTTTGGATATTTTGGTAAAAATCCAGTTCCAAAGGTATTTTGGTAAAAATCCAGTTTCAGGGGTAGTTTAGGTATTTTAGTAGCATTCCATATCCAAGGGAGAGTTTAGGTATTCTGGTAAAAGGGATTGAAAATGGTAATTTGGTAAAAAGAGGAGCATATGTGTTATACACCACCGTTTAAGAGGTGGCTTGGTGGTCACCATAGTTTAAGAAAAGAAGGAATTCAAGTATGAAGCAATAGGTGGTGGTGATCACTACTCTGTAAGAGTGGTGAGGCCTATAAATACCCCCACTTCCGCTTCATTTGGGAAGATGGATCGGACGAGAGCTGGCGTGCCAAAGAAATGGAAGAGGAGAAGAAGAGAAAGAAGTCGCCTGCGCTGGACCACGCAACTGAAGTTGCCCGCCCACATTGTGTTTATCGAAGGATGGAAGTGAACCAGTGCATTTCAGTAAGGAAGACTGGGAACAATTAAATAAGATCATTGGTTACAGGGAAGGTGCGGATGGGCATTTGGTGGAAATTCAGGACAAGGAAAACATGCTTCATACCCTTTTGGAAAACCATATGAAGCACTTCCATGGCGGGGAAGTTGAATGAAGAAGAAGCATGGTAACATCAAAAGCAGTGTTTACTTCATCAATAGTGCTGTGAGACAATGAAGGACGGATGATAGCGTGCCAGTACACAAAGAATGTACAAAGCCTTCAGATGAAAAGTTATTCCAACTGAGTCAAGCGTTGCTCACCAACAAGTAAACAAATCAATTAATGAATTAACAAATTCATCGGTCAATAGAGAACCCTGGGGGCATCATCACAACTTTCCAGATCATAAGAGAAAGAGTTAAAGTAAAGCTACTCCATTCTCATATGAATTGGCTATTCCAAGAGTCCTAGGGGAATAACAATAGATATTGCTGAAGAAAGAAAGAAAAACAAAGGACTATCAAAGCTGAAGAAGGCGATGTATGGCTTATGAGGAATCAGTCGTTAGCTGCAGAGGCAATTATATTTCCATAGTTAAAGTATTAAAGGAAACAAAACAAAGAAGAAAAGAAGAATGGGAAAGAAGAAACTAAGACGAGTATATTCATCATGGGGGTAAATTTTCATCAAGATATCGGCCAGTTCAGCAAAATATATCATCCCTGAATATCCAGAGGATTCACAGTGTGTTGACGCAAAAGATTTCCGGCACAATTATTCAAGGGACAAACAAAGGCATACAAAATAAATAAAGAGTTACAGTTTTGATGTTCTCTAAAAAAAAAAAAAACAAATCAAAAGAGAGAGCAAGATCAACAAAGCCTCAGAATGACAAAATTCCAGAATTCCAAATAAGGTAATTGCTGACTCCTCGAAATGGTAATTGTTTATAATAATTATCTATATCAATTTTTGCAGGATGAAGTTGAGACAAAAAAGCAAGAGAATGCTATCAAGCATTAATGATTGTCATCGATAAATAGAGAAGCGAAAGGATTGCAAAAGACAAGGTCATGTATTCTTCCTTATACGAATAAATTAAAGGGAAAATTTTCAAATGACTTTGAATTTTAGGAGAAAGACAAGGAGATACAATCGAAGAAGAAAGAAAAGTAAATGGCTTGAAGTACAAGTCACAGAAGACAATTGATAAAGGAGAAGTTGTTCAGGTGTACGACATAAAAAAAAAGAAGAAATAACAATACACAGGCTTGACTAGTTCGAGACTGGGGGCAAAGCTAATCTTAAACAAAAGTATGAGATGATGCGGTGTCAGGTTACAACATCATGATTTTGATTACGAAGATTCTCAGAGTAATGCTTCCTAATCAAAAGGGGACAAGACAGGTGACTAAAAAATTGTGAAATATATTTCTCACCATGTAATATATTTCTTCTATATTTGGATAAAGTGCAGGCTTTCAAGCATATCAAATCATCGCCAAATACAAAGCGTCAAATCATCGCCAAATATGAAGCGTCAAAGATCATCGCCAAATGCGAAGCGTCAATGACGATCTCCAAATAAATGCGTCAATAACAATCGGCAAATAAAAGCGTCAATGACAATCGCCAGATAAAAGCGTCGATGATTGTTGTCAAAATAAACAAGTGTCAATGATCGTTGCCAAAATAAGCAACTATCGTTGTCGTCATCAATGGCTCATGCAAGATTATTTTATCAAAATTGCTATCATCACCAAGATGATAAACTATTTCAAATACAACATGGATATTCTCAGAATATATTGGCAGCGGCGAAATATCAATTATTGATTCTCAGAATATATCGGCAACGGCGAAATATCAATTATTGATTCTCAGAATATATCAGCAGCTGGCGAAATATCTTCTCAGAATATATCAGCAGCTGGCGAAATATCTTCTCAGAATATATCAGCAGCTGGCGAAATATCAGCTATGGAATCACCGTTCAGCAATGATAAAATATCAATTAAGGCAGCCTAGCCAAGCCTATACGGCCAGCTACGCTTAAGACCTATAATCAATTAAGACAGGTGAGTAAAAGCTGTGAAATATATTTCTCACCATAGAATGCATTTCTTTTGTATATTTGAATGAAAGACAGGTTTTCAAGCATAACAAGTCATCGCCAAACACGAAATGCCGAGGACAATTGCCAAAAGCAAAGCCAAATGAAAAGCTAATCGCCAAAATTAGCAACTATCGCTATCGAGCAATTAGAAGATCAAGCGATTAAATGATCGCTATCAAGCAAACATTGGCATAAAAAGAGAGAAAAAAAAAGTAACGATGATCACTATCAAGCAATCAGTGACATAAAAGGTGTCGATGATCGCTATCAAGCTTCGACGCTCATTGCCGATAGAAAATCTCCATTCTCCATCGAAATCGAATTATCAGTTATCAATGATCATAAAAAAAAAAAAGAGAACAGTTATCGCTATTGCTGATCAATCGCTCATTAAAGTTGCCATCATCGCTAAGCTGATATATGAGTTATTTTAAACATAATACAAAAAAAGTCCTTGTAACATTGTCAGCAGTGGCGAAATGTTAAACATATGATCACAGTAGAATGAATCATACAGTCAACTGTATATATGAATTGGCAATAACGATAACCGCTTATCATAAAAAGGTAGCCTAGTCAAGTTCCGAAAAAAAAGAAAAAGATAGAAAAGCCAAAGTCCTAAAAAGACAAAAGTTCAAAAGGGACCGGCTACGTATAAGACCTATGAAGATCGCCATTCGGGCAGCGACGAGAAGCCAATGGCCCTAAAAAGCCCATGCAGGCCATCATACGCATACCCATGCGGGCAGCTGACGGAGTCAATGACCAAAAGCCAGAAGGCTAAAAGTTGACTAAAAGCCAAAAAGCTCAAAATCTTCAAAGATCAAAAGAAAAGGGCCAAAAAGTCAACTCAAAGCTAAGTGCTAAAATTCCCCAAATGACCAGTCAAACGTAACACTCATGCCGTCTGTATAGCTTTCCGACAGCGTCACGGGGAATGGAGGACAAGCCCTCCCGTGAATGGGCCCGACCTTGCAGGCGAAGAAAATGAGGGCCGCAGTGCATGCATGACAAGCCAACCATGCATATGACCCCCCAGATTTGTGGTTCGATTCCGGTACATACTCATGAGGAAGGGCTTAAACCTACTCATTGATGGATCGACAACCATGGATTTGGTACCCCCAAAGGTAGCCTTGTGAGCCCTGTGAACTCTAGAGAGTTACCGTGGCCAACCCTGTGCTGTAAATCCAACCGAGTTCATAGTCCCGGTAGCTTCACTGGGCCCCTCTGATGAATCGCGATTTGTGAACTCCCTAGGGAGTGAGAAGTCCCGCGAACTCCTAAGAGTTATAGAGACCATCACGTAAGACCCAAAGTAACGCCGCTCCACTACTCATGAGCTTAAACTGTGTGAGTAAGTGTCTGTCCAGTAGTGTCGGTCTAGTGTCGGTCTAGTGGTGTCAGTCCAATAATGTCAAGTTCAGTTCAGTCTGGTCAAGTCAAGTCAAGTCAAGTTGTCTAGTCAAAGTATGATGTTTGTCCAGTAATGTCAGTCTAGTTCAGTCGAGTCTGGTCAAGTCAAGTCAAGTTAAGTTGTCGAGTCAAAGTATGGTCGGTCAAAGTACATTGGCACCCGTGCTCAAAAGCATAAGCACAAATTAAAGTTTAGCATTCAAAATACTGCAAATGCATATTTTAATTTTTATATATGCTCAAATAAGCAATTTCCTGATGAAAATTTTAAACATTGATTAGACAAACATGCAAAAAAAAGTATTTCTCTTGAATCAGGTTCAAATTACATCAACAGTAAATGCCTTCAAGATATTGGTGATTATCTACTTAAAAGCTCAAGTCTCCAAGGTCAATTACTATATTAACAAGAGCTGAGTCGGGAAGATTATTTATCCTTCAAATATATTAGCAAGCTTCACTTCAGAAATATTATCTTTTGAAGAAATCTTTATGCGACATTGACCTGGAAAGGGGGCAAGATTTAATGTCTTCAAAATAATTTATGCCTTGGTCTTTCTGATAATCTCTTATATGTGGTGAAAGAATTCATATGCCGAGTATTATGGATAATAACATTGAAAGACTCCAAGTATCAGATCGGATGGAAATAAAGAACAAACAGAATCGTCATCATCAGTAACTTCTATGACCTTTGAAAAAATTGTTAAACGAAAATTGAAAAGAAGTTTTGTCTATTTTTCTATTTTTTTTAGAATCAGCAAAGATCCAAGAAAAAGTCTATGAAAAAATGCTAAGGAGCACAAATTAGAGAAGACTCAGTAAAAAGACTCAGCAGTTGAACCTTTGAAGCTAAAGATGAAATCCCCAAGAGTGCGATATAAAGAATACAAAGCGGAGCACGATGAGAAGTGCAAAGATTGATTAAGCCATATTGCGAATGTCACAATCAGCCTAAAAAGAGAAGAAACTCTCAATCTATTTCAAAAATTATCAATGCTTCATAAAGCTATATTGAAAATTATAATGAATTAAGATACTAATTCTGATAAATTTGGCAGGAGAAACCATTATTCAAAAGCTTGAGTTATGTAAATCGTGAGTAAAGGAAACAATCGAAAAAGTTGTTGTGGCAGGAGTAGCATTAAAGAACAACCCTAGATATAGATCAAAAGAAAAGAATTGCTGGAGCTGATCAAAAGGAAAGAATTGCTGGAGAGACCGTTACGCAGCAACGGTGTTGAAAGAAAGTTCTCTGATCAAATTGCTCAAAGATGAAGTTGTCACAACTGTTGCAGAAGCGTGCTTTAATGAAAAGAGAATATTATCCTCTTTAGTGAAACATCTGCTTGACACTATTGACTGGAGGCATTCCAGTCTTCCGCTCGAATGCCAGCATTCCAGTCCTCCGCTTGAGCGTCAGCATTCCAGTCTTCCGCTTGAGCGCCATCATTCAAATCTTATGTTTAAGCGCCATCATTCCAGTCTTCCGATCGAACGCTATCATTCAATCTTCTGGTCAAGTGTAATCATCCAGCCTCCCGTGCAAGCATAATCATCCGGTCATCCTTTAGTTGCAGTTCGTTCAAGTTTTTCAGGCAGAGGAAGATCGATCCTCCATTTGATTTTAAGAATCAATCAAAGAAGGATCGAGGGGGCATCTGTTGAGGCACAAAAAATATCTCATTGCAGTGTTCAGAGAATCACATGGTATTAATTTACTTCAGGGGTAGTTTTGGTATTTTAGTAAAGTTTTAGCTCCACGAGTAGTTTAGGGCTTTTAGTAAAGTATCAGCTCCACGGGTAGTTTTGAATATTTTGGTAAAAATCCAGTTCCAAAGGTATTTTGGTAAAAATCCAGTTCCAAGGGTCGTTTAGGTATTTTAGTAGCATTCCATATCCAAGTGGTAGTTTAGGTATTCTGGTAAAAGGGATTGAAAAGGGTAATTTGGTAAAAAGAGGAGCATATGTGTCATTTTAAGAGAGAAAGGTCATACACCACCGTTTAAGAGGTGGCTTGGTGGTCATCATAGTTTAAGAAAAGAAGGAATTCAAGTATGAAGCAATAGGAGGTGGTGATCACCACTCTGTAAGAGTGGTGAGGCCTATAAATACCCCCACTTCTGCTTCATTTGGGAAGATGGATCGAACGAGAGCTGGCGTGCCAAAGAAATGGAAGAGGAGAAGAAGAGAAAGAAGTCGCCTGCACTGGACCGCGCAACCGAAGTTGCCTGCGCACGACTGTGCAAGGGAAAAAGTTACAGCGTCCGTGCAAAGGAGGAAGCTGCAGCGTCCGCGTAATGGAAGTTGCGTCTGGGCAAAGTAAAGGACTGCAATGGCGTCTGCACAAAGGGAGAAACGGTAATGGCGTCCGCGCAAAGGAAGAGGGACGTTGCTGCATCTTCGCAATCATCCGAAGCTCCAAACACGCGTAACAGAGAAGGAACCTTGTTTCTTCTGCAGTGTCGCTGGTGGGGCCCAATTCAGCGTCGTTTTGAGAGATCCACGCCGTCCAATGTCCTCCTCTCAGAATTTTGACCGTGAAAGGCAGGTTTTGATCAACTGATGATGTGGCCCACCTGGGTAATCAAGCCTTAAAAGCCACCGAACGGTCATTTTCCAGTCACCGTAAAGATCGTACGGCTGGACATCGTCGCCAAAGCTCAGCATCACCTCGACTGTTTTCACTCCCTCTAGCTCATGGACGCTTCGGATCTGTCCCTCCCTGCGTGATGGTGGGCCACTGAGCAAGATCCGATGCTCTGTTTTCGATGGAGTCGACGTACGTCGACTCTGTAGTTTTGAAGGATTTGTTTACTGGAGTCTTTTGGAAGATCTGCTCTGTTCGTTGGAATCACGACGAAAAACCACTAAAGACAGACTGCTTTTGAAGCAAAAATAGTGCGGTCCACCAGATCATCCACCTCACCGTCCATCCTGTGTTTAACGGTTAAAATCCTGTAATGGTCTACATGGAGACAAAAGGAGAGCTAGGCGAGGCTAATTCCCATCCTCTGAAGAGAATGGACGGATCAGATCATTCAACAGATCATCGAGTGGACCACACTACATAAAATCAGCAGCTGCTGTGACGACGCTGCCCATTTTCGTGGATTTGAGAAGGAGACTCGGGTCAGCTACGCTGACCGACTTTAGCTATAGCGTGTGCACGGCCGGTGTACACGCACTCCATGTACATGCGTTGTGCATGCAGGCTTCACCTCGATGTTTGCAGAAAATCTGCTCCGTCCATTCACTTGCCCATTGCATTTAACGCGTTGGGACAAAATTTGAAGTATATCCAGATATCTGGCGAGCCGTAAATCACGATCTCGAGGGCTGATTTGCCAGTTCGGCCACTTCTGCAATGATCCAGAAGCTGAAATTTGACATGGACGATAAATTTATGGTTTTAAGGCTGCACGTCAAGTTTGAAATGAAACGGACGGTGAAAATTTCTTAATCTTTCATTTTGGGAGACTTTTCGGGCCCATTTAGCATGATCTGGTTGATTTCTTCAGGGCCTGGCCACGCTGCAATAAGCTGCTTCATATTTTAAAGAAGAATGACCAGAAAGATCTTCCATCTCATTGAAGACTGGCTGATCAAATTAGCAATTCCTCCTAAGTACTTAGGAGATGACAGAAATAATGTCGGAGTGCTGCCGAAATTTCCATCAAGCTATCTTCTCTTCAGTACATTATATTAATTGTACTTTATTTTCAGAATCAAGAGAATCAGAGGATGTAAATGAACTCAGATAAATGTGATAAATGTTCTCTCCTCCATTCTTTGTTATCATTGAATAAATCCCCCGAAATGAAACGCATTTGTTTTCTTGTCGAAATAACGGTTACTTTGGAGTTGAACCATTCAGGAAGAGAGCGTAGTATCTTTGCACACACTTTACTTTCTGGGATAGTATCGCCAAGACCCCACATAGAGTTTACAATGTCATTTAGTCTTGTATAAAAGTCCATAAATGTTTCATTTTCCTCCATATGAATTTATTCAAATTTGGTTGTGAGGAGTTGGACTTTAGATTTTTTGACAATTGTAGTACCCTCGTGTGTCATTTCTAATATATCTCAGGCTTGTTTTGAAGTATCACAGGATATGATTCTTTTGAACTCATCCGGTGATAGTGCGCAAGTGATTGCATTTAGTGTCTTTGCATTAGCACTACTCTCAATTTTTTGAAGGGTGCTCCAAGAGAAATAAGGAGTTACTTTCATTGATTTTGAACCATCAACTCCAGTCACTTCAATGGTAGGAGGTTTCCATTCAGTCACTGTGGCTTGCTACACACTCTCATCCATTGATTTGAGGAAGATCCTCATTCTGACTTTCCAGTAGGCATAATTGGAGCCATCAAAGGGTGGAGGTTTAGTGGCTGATAGGCTATCAAAATTTGACATCTTAAATAGCTTAAATCGTAAGCTTAGGAATTAAATCCAAGAAATAAGAAAAAATGAGCTATTAGGCTCTGATACCACTTGAAAAGGCCTATCCATATGTCCTGGGGAGGGGTGAATAGGTCTATGCTAAATAAAAATTTATAACAGCGAAAATTAAAGGAATATGATAGCTAGCAAGATAACAAAATAAACCACAATGCAAGATAGTAAGGCAACCTCAAAATTCAGATCTTGAGAGGTTGATACAAATGTTGTTCTAAGGACAACCTTATATCAAAAACTAGAGTTTATGGTAGGACAACCTGATTTCTAGAAAGGTCTTTGTATCAAGTCTTAAACCGAAGAGGAATAGAAAAATAAATACAAACTGCACTGAAGTATAAATTGTAATCACAAATATGTATTGTTCTAAGGACAATCATGCACCATAAGAATGATAAGGCAACATTACTAGAACAAAATAATATCAAGTTGATAAATGAATAGCAAGAAATAAATTCTAAACTATTACAACATTCCCCACAAAGCTTGAAATAAAAGATTACAATATTCACAACCACATGTAATCCCTCAAATGAATAAATAAAGATATGAAATAAAAACCATTCAGCCACAACACAAGGGATTATAGTGGTTCACCTTTGTGTTCACCAATTGTTATACAACAGCCACATAGAATGCTACTCCACTCCTAATATCCTCACACAAGGGATATTAGCATTCACTAACAAAGTAGGTTTTCACCGGTTCACCCAAAACCTTACAATTATGTCTTTATCTGTGGGCTTACACAATTAAAGAAACCCCACTTCTGGGTTTTCCTGGCTCTCCTCGGATAACTAATACAATGAGATTTTTCTGACAAATCTTAAAAGAAATAAAAAAAAGTAAATTATTCAAACATAAAATGCCTGGATTTCTCCTTCATTGTAGCAGCCCAGAAGAACCAATCAGAGTAGAAGTTTGAATCAGCGTTCAATGTCCAATACTCACTTTATAATGGTTCTAGTTATAATTGATTTTAAATTAAACCAAATTGGGTGTAGCTCTATTAGATTTTAATTCCAAGAAGAAGGAATACAACAATTCCTCTTTTCAAATCAGATTGGAATTCAGGAACAAAATTAAATAAAGAAAGCTAACAAAAGAGAATAAAAATTAAGCACAATGTAGCTTAAAATGAATACTAACTTATCTCAGAATGGAGGCTTGAATTTACTTGAATTACTTATCAAAACTCTAAAATTTGTGTTCAATTTATAGGTAAGCATTTCACGTCTTCGACTGGTCTTACAACATCTATGACTGGTCGAAGATCCAACAGATTGTTGAAAAAATCGGGCGCGATAAGATTTTCAGTTGCTCGACCGGTCGTGGGTACCCTACGACTGGTCGAAGGTCCCCTTCAATTGGTCGTAGGTTCCATACGACTGGTTGAAGAAGGCCCAATCTCAATGTACTTTAGGTCAAAGAACCACGACCGGTCGAAGAACCAGTCGACACTGTTCATAGGACTGGTCGAAGAAAAACTAAAAAATTTCAAAAATCCTCAACAACTTAGGACTGGTCGAGAAATTTCTTAGACTGGTCGAACCAGTGCTAGGACTAGTCGAACAAGGTCTAGAACTAGTCTTAGAACAGATTCAAGTCACTTATAAAAGATACATGGATTATGTATCCAAAATGACCTACTCTAAATGTCAACCTAAGGTCAGTCATGCCTCAATAGTGAAGTAAGGACATTGAAACGTGAATACCAGTGACCTTGAGTATCATGAAGATTGAGTTCTTGAACTTGAGATCTTCAGCTTGAAAACCTTCTGAGAACTTGAACTTAAAACCTTCTGAGAACTTCAACTTGAAAAGCTTTGCTGGTCTACTCGAATCTAATCTTATGTCTTGAACAGATCTTTTGTTCATCACATAAACAAGTTTTAAAGCAATGTCTTTATCACCACAAATTTGACAATCACAGGGGGCTATTCACTATAGCACTTACAGTTTTACAAAATTTTTCAATATGAATTACAAAAATTAAAGTCTAAACTAGCAAGAATATTCAATATAATACAAAAGGGCATTAATTATCGTCTTAAAATGCACATACCAAGATCAAATTTCATTTGGTTAAACCTGCTTTTATCAAGAGGTTTAGTGAAAATATTATCACGTTGATTCTCAGTAGGTATATATTCCAAAGATATAACCTCTTCTTCTACTAATTCTCGGATATAATGAAATCTAATGTCAATGTGCTTAGTACGAGAATGCTAAATAACATAGAATCCTATTTAATTCCATAATCCCTTAAGATTCGATTCATCCAAACAAGCTGCATACATGCATTACCAATTGTAATGTATTCAGCTTTAGCTGTTGAAAGTGATATAGAACTTTGTTTCTTGCTAAACCAAGAAACTAAACAGTTTTCTATATAAAAGCAACCACCATTGGTTGATTTTCTATCATCTAGATTACCCGCCCAATCAGCATCCGAGTACCCAGCTAGTTGAACACTAGTCTCATGTGGATACCAGAAACCGAGATTCTCAGTACCTGCAAAATATCGAATAATCTGCTTGACAGCGATCAAATGCGATTCTTTAGGATCAAATTGATATCTGGAGCAAATACCAACACTTAGTGCGATATCAGGTCTACTAGCAGTTAAATATAATAAGCTACCAATCATACTCCGATATAATTTCGGATCAACATTTTTACTTTTAGAATCTTTTAAGAGTTTCAATGTAGTACTCATAGGAGTATCAAAGTTCTTACCATTCTCAAATCCAAATCTTTTAATTAAATTCAAGGCATATTTAGATTGGAAAATGAATATTTCATCAGGTTGTTGCTTTACTTGCAACCCTAAGAAATAATTCAATTCCCCAACCATGCTCATTTCAAACTGTGACTTCATCAAATCTGCAAACTCAGTAGTCATGTTAGTACAGGTAGATCCATAAATAATATCATCAACATAAATCTATATCATTAAAATATAATCATTATGTCTTTTAATAAACAGAGTTTTATCAACAGATCCCATTTGAAAATTATGGCTTAACAGAAACTTTGTTAGTTTCTCATACCATGCCCTGGAAGCTTGTTTTAATCCGTAAAGTGCCTTTTTAAGGCGAAACACATGATCAACATTTTTGGGATCTTCAAAACCCATTGGTTATTCAACATAGACTTCATCATGCAAATCACTATTTAAGAAAGCATTTTTCACATCCATTTGATAAATCTTGATTTTTCTAAAACATGCAATGGATATAAATAGTATGATTGATTCAAGACGTGTTACTGGTGTAAAGGTTTCATCAAAATCAATACCTTTAATTTGAGTGTAACCTTGTACCACTAGCCTAGCCTTATTTCTAATTATATTTCTAAGCTCATCAGACTTATTTTTGAAAATTCATTTTGTTCCAATGTTGTGTTTATCTTTGGGTATAGGTACGAGATACCAAACATCATTTCTTACGAATTGGTTAAGTTCTTCTTGCATTGCAACAATCCAGTTTTCATCAGCAAGAGCTTCTTTTATGCTAGAAGGTTCTATCTAGGACGTAAAATATACGTAAATACATATATCCTCAAGTTGTCTACAAGTACGAACACTAGTGAGAGGGTTTCCAAGAATTTGAGTAGTTGGATGGTCTTTAACAGTCCTTAGTTCAAAATCAGTCTGATTAGATGAAGTATCAGGTTTATCGACTACAAGAACTTCATCATTATCTAAACTTGAGACTGGTGTGTTTAAGCGATCATCAATGACCACATTGATAGACTCTTAAATCACACCGGTCATTTTGTTCAGAACCCTATAAGTACAACTATTTAAAGAATACCCTAGAAAGATCCCTTCATCACTTTTCGTATCAAAATTTTTTAAATTTTCACGATCTAGTAAAATATAGCACTTGCTGCCAAAAACTTGAAAGTATTTAATAGTAGGATTTTTATCAAACCACATTTCATAAGCCATTTTATTATTGCCTTTAGTAGTGTAAACTCAGTTAATAATATAGCAAGCTGTATTGACTGCTTCTACCCAAAGATTCTTAGAGAGCTTCATGTTATTCAACATGACATTAGCCATTTCTTGTAGCACTTTATTTTTTCTTTCCACTATCCCATTTTGTTGTGGAGTTTTGGGTATTGAAAATTCATGTAATATTCCTTGGTCGCTATAGAACTTCTCAAAACTGCTATTCTCAAATTCAGATCCATGATCACTACGAATCTTACTGATTTGAGAACTTTTTTCAATTTAAATCCTTTTAAGAACTTTTCTTACTTCTTCAAGGGTTTCTAATTTGTCCCTTAAGAAGAATACCTATGTATATCTAGTAAAGTCATCTACTATTACCAAGATATACCTTTTGCCACCTCGACTCTCCGTTCTAGTAGGTCCTATCAGATCCATGTGGAGAAGTTCGAGTGGTCTTAATGTGGTATTGAAATTCACCTTTTTGTATGAGTTCCTTGTTTGTTTGCTAAACTGGCATTCACCATATATCTTATCTAACTTTTGAAGTTTGGGTAGACCTCTTATAAGTTCCTTTTTTCTTAATCTAAATAAGTTTCGGTAATGTACATGTCCAAGACGTTTGTGCCATAATTTAGTCTCGTCTGTATGGACCATGTAACATGTTTGATTAGATGAGCTGGATTCACTAACAATATAACAGTTTTCAAACGTTCTACATTCAGTTAATATTACTGAGCCCTTGTTGTTTAGAATCTCACAGCTTTGATTAGAAAAATGAACACTATGGTTATTATCGCATATTTGAGATATGCTTAGCAAATTATGTTTTAGTCCTTCAACATATAAGACATTTTTAAATAACAGAAGGTTATAGAGTTGAACCGTACATTGGCCCATAATTTTGCAGTTACTGCCATCAGAAAAGTGACCAAACCATTAGTCATATCTTTT
The DNA here is from genome assembly GCA_037074715.1 of Magnolia kwangsiensis. NCBI lineage: Eukaryota > Viridiplantae > Streptophyta > Magnoliopsida > Magnoliales > Magnoliaceae > Magnolia > Magnolia kwangsiensis. The sequence continues at coordinate 88,800,353 of CM073580.1, forward strand.
AGATTGGTGAATAGAGCCTCGTCGCCTGTCATATGCCTAGAGCATCCACTATCTAGGTACCACTTTAAATGGCTTGTAGCTTTAAAAGCAGTGTGGGCAACTAAGCAAGTGACCTCTAAAATCCATTTCATAGCCATTTTGGGTTTGGGTGGATAGTTGGTCTTCTTCTGATTGTAAGAATTATAAGTATGACCTATTGAGTTAGACTTTAGAAGCTCCTTAAGTTAATCAACTATCTTTTCAGCCAAAGGATTTTGGTTATACTTCCTATAGTTGAAATAATTTCCTTTAGGTTTTTGAACACACTTAGGGTCTTTTGAAAACACTTTTCCTTTCCCTTTTGAGTTTAAGGTCTCTTCTTTTACAAACTTAGGAAGTGCATTCTTCAGTTTAGGAGAAACATTCTTATCATAACCTAGACCAGATCGATCACCACATTTTCTTGATCCTGATAAGAGTTTTTCTAATTTAGAATCACCTTGGGCATATTTTCAAGTTTCCTTTAAACTCAAGAGAGAAGAAACTTCATGTTTTAATTGGTCATTTTCAGATTTAAGAGTTTCAACTTGGGTAGTCTTAAAATCCAAATCGCATTTTATCTTTTCAAAACAATCTGAAATATGGAACTTTTTTAAAACAAGAGATTCATAAATTTCTTTGAGTTTAAAAATTTTTTCTTTTTGAAGTTTCAATTTTACCGCAAATTTACAACTCTCCTTGTATAGGGCATTATAGGCATCTTGAAGATCATCTTCATTTTCACATTCACTATTTAGATTTTCTTCACTTGTTGAATCATTATCTGACAATGTGAATTTGGTTAGAGTCATAAGGGCTTTCACTTCATTGCCCAACTCAGTTTTAGAATCTTTAGATTCAGAAGAAGCTTTAGAATGAGAGGATTCATCACAAGTAGCCAACATACCCTTCTTCTTGGGTTTGTCCTTTTTAGGATATTTGTTAGCCAAATGCCCATATTCTTAGCAGTTGTAATATTGACTATCTTTCAAAGATTTTTTAGTTTTAGATTTAGATTTAGATTTTTTCTTATCATTTCCTTTTTAAAAATTAACTCTCTTTTTACTTTTGAAGATTTTATAAAACTTTTTTGCTAAAAGAGCCATATCATCTTCATAGTTATCTACATCAGAATTTTCTTGAAAACTATTTTTAGAAGTTTTGAGAGCAATTGATTTTCCTTTTAGAGCTTTAAAAGTTAACTCGTAGGTTTGTAAAGAACCAACTAACTCCTTAACCCTTATATTATCTGTATCACGAAGTTCCTGGATCGTGGTTACTTTAGAGTTGAACTGTTTAGGAAGTGAGGGTAGTATTTTTTCATACACTTTACTTTCTGGGATTTTATCACCAAGACCCACATAGAGTTTACAATGTCATTTAATCGTGTATAAAAGTCCATAAATGTTTCATTTTCCTCCATATGAATTTCTTCACATTTGGTTGTAAGGAGTTGGACTTTTGATTTCTTAACAATTGAGGTACCCTTGTGTGTCATTTCTAATATATCCCAAGCTTGCTTTGTAGAATCATAGGATATAATTCTTTTAAATTGATCCAGTGATAGTGCGCAAGTGATCGCATTTAGTGCTTTATCATTCGCACTACTCTCATTTTTCTGAAGTGTAGTCCACGAGAAATAAGGTATTATTTTCTTAGATTTCGAACCATCAACTCTAGTTACTTCAGTGGTAGGAGGGTTCCAACCATTCACAGTGGCCAGCCACACACTTTCATCCATAAATTTTAAGAATATTCTCATCCTGGTTTTCTAATAAGCATAGTTGGAGCCATCAAAGGGTGGTGGCCTATTGACTGATAGGCTATCAAAATTTGACATCCTAAATAGTTTAAATCGTTAGCTCAGGAAATAAATCTAAGAATTAAAAATTAACAAGAGCTATTAGGCTCTGATACCACTTGAAAAGGCCTAGCTATATGTCCTAGAGGGGAGGGGGTGAATAGGATAATGCCAAATAAAACTTGTATTAGCAGAAATTAAACAAATACGATAGCCAATAATTAAAGTAAACCAATCCCAATGTAGGAATGTAAAGAATGTAAAGCAACCTCAAAATTCAGATCTTGAGAGGTTGATACAAATGTTATTCTAAGGACAACCTTACACCAAAAACCAGAGTTTATGGTAGGACGACCTTATTTCTAGAAAGGTCTTTGTATCAAATCTCAAATCGAAGAGGAAAAGAAAATTAAATGCAAACTGTACTGAAGAATAAACTGCAATCAATTATATACTGTTCTAAGGACAACCACGCACCATAGAAATGGCAGAACAATCTTACTAGAACAAAATAAGAATCCTGAAAAAGGAACTGTAAGAAGTAAATTCTAAATTATTACAACATTCCCACAATGCTTGAAATAAATGATTACAACATTCACATCCACATATACATCTTACAAATGAATAATAAAAGATATGAAATATAAACCATTCAACCATGAGACACAAGGGATTATAGTAGTTCGCCTGTGTGTTCACCAACTATTTAATAATAGCCACACAGAATACTACTCCACTCTTAATATCCGCACACAGGGGATATTTGGCGTTCACTATCAAGTTAGGTTTTTACAGGTTCACCTAAAACCTTACAATTGTGTCTTTCTATGTGGGCTTACACAATTAAAAAAACTCCACTTCTGAGTTTTCCTGGCTCTCCTCAGATAACCAATACAATGAGATTTTTCTAGCAAATCCTAAAAAAAATCAAAAATAAAAAGGAATTTATAATTAAATGTAAAATACCTAAATATCTCCTTCGTTGTAGCAGCCCAGAAGAACCAAGTCAAAGTAGATGATTGAATGTCCAAGTTTAATGTCCAAACTCACATTACAATGGTTCTAGTTTGAATTGATTTTAAATTAAATCAAAATGGGCTAGCTTTAATTAATTTTGATTCCAAAGAAAGGGAAACATCAATTCCTCTTTTCAGATTAGATTGGAATACAAGAAACAAAATTAATTAAAAAAGCTAATGAAACAGAATAGTAAATACGCACACTTAGCTTAGAATGGAGTATAGTCTTATCTCTCAGAAGGCCGAATTAATTAGCTTGAATTTTTTATTTTAATCTGAGATTCGTGCTTTATTTATAGCTGAGCGAAACACATCTTCGACTGGTCTTGAGACCTCTATGATTGGTCTTAGAAGCAACATAAATTTAAAATTTTGAGCGGGATAAGATAAGATGGTTTCACGACTGGTCGTGGGTAACCTACGACTGGTCATAGGTCATCTTGGACTGGTCGTAGGTTCCACACGACTGGTTGTAGACCAATGAATTTCATTCCTGCGCTTTGAGTCGAAGGTCTATGACTGGTTAAAGAACCAGTCGACACTATTCCTACGACCGGTTGAACAGTCACCAGGATTGGTCGTAGAGTAATCAAAAAATTCTAAAAATTCTAAACAACTTAGGACTGGTCATGGAATTTCTTGGACTGGTCGAACCAGTGCTAGGACTAGTCGAACAAGGTCTAAGACTAGTCTTAGAACAGACCAAATTTATGTATAAAACATATATGGATTATGTATCCAAAATGGCCTATATTAAAGGTCAACCTAAGGTCAGTCTTACCTTAATAGTGAAGCAAGGACATTGAAACTTGAAGACAAGTAACCTTTGAGTATAACAAAGCCTGAGATCTTTAAACTTGAACTTGAACACTTTTGAAATCTTGAAAGCTTCTTGAACTTGAGCTCTCCTGAGATCTTGAAAGCTTCTTGGACTTAAACACTTCTGAGATCTTGAAAGCTTCTTTTGTTCATCACATATACAAGCTTCAAAGTAGTGTCTTTGTCACCATAAATTTGACAATAACAAGGGGCTATAAACTATAGCACTTACAGAAACCAACAACATATTAGTTGTAGGACATTCAACCTACTCCTATCAACTTGGGCATCTCAGAGGAGCATCTTCAGTAAGGTGATTGATCATGAAGTTGAAGTCATGGCGAAGCTATATCAACATGATCGGCGGAGCATCGAGGACCTAATTGAAGCATGGAAAAGCAGAGATCAAGCAACCCACAAGGTGTGACAAGCAGGGCTCAATCAAACAAGTGAGTTGTCATTTTTAGTATCCATTGTTGTACTCCTTCCTTATGTAGGTTGGAGTGCAAGAGTTTCTGTTCAAACTCACCTAAGTGCTTTCGTAGGACCTTGGATCTTCTGTAAGGCCTAAATCCTATGGTTCTTCTATAAGACTAAGGTTGTTAGTTGGCTTAAGGAGAAACTAACCCAAGTCCTTTTGTAAGCCTCCGGTTGGAGTAAACGCGTCAGGTTCTTGTGCAGGACCTTGGCTCTTGTGTATGGCCTAAATTATTAGGTTTGGGAGTCAGACCCTTACTCTTATATAGGGAATGAACCTTAGGTTCTTGTGTAGGACATTTGCTCTTGCGTAGGGCATGAAGCATTGGGTGCTTGTGTAGGACCCTTGCTCTTTTGTAGAGCATAAACTTAGAGTCCTTGTGTAGGGCTATAAAGGTTAGAGGTTAACCTGATTTAAAATCTTTGATAGTAAAATCCAATACACTCATGGGTTGAGTGTGTCCGCTGGGAGTGGAGTAGGCACATGATCGAACCAGTATGTATGATCATGTTTGGGATATCATTTGCGTAATTGTTTAATTATGTTTATGGTTTTGAATGTTTACATTATGCTAACATGATTAGATAAATGCTTACTGATTAATAGGTAACACATCCCACACACTCATATACACTATCTTATATAGGTTAGTTGCTTAACTTGCATATTTAGTGTAGCCTACTTGATTGGACCCTCTAATGGCTTGGAAGCCTTAAAGTTATATTAACTTACTTAGTTTAATTACAAATTAGTTTAAGTTAGGCAATTAGTATTTTTAATAGGTATAAATTTTAATCGGTCCTAATCTGTCCCCCCCCCCCCCCCCCCCCCCCCCCCCCCCTCTAAGACTTAGCCTAGATTCTATAGCTCTAACATATTTCGCACTTAAATGCTTTGCAACTAACATTATTGCAATTTCATTAATTTTGTTAATTGGTGCAGTATAATTGTTCTCCCTCATATGATCGTGTATGGACTTTTTAACTAGTGAAATATCATATCCTGGTCAGTTCTCAATCATGGTTTTAGTAAATTTTTTAGACAGATTTTTTTTCTAACATAATCATCTGAAAACCCTTCAACATATCTCTCATCTTTTTAAAGTAGATTAGAATATTCACATGTCTAATCTTGCATGAACATGATGAAACTTTAATTCTGAATATAATTTTAAAATAAATTTCCATAGAAAAATCATACGCAATATGGAAAGCAAGTAGGTGGAATAAGGGAAGATGTTAATAGAAGAGAGGAACTAGAATGAAAATCATATAAAATAGAAACAATAAACAATGTTACTGGTATTAGAAAAAAATAAGATAAACCCTAAAAAAAAATTCTAGAAATTAGAAAATTCTAAAAATCCTAGATTAGAAAAATTCAGAAAATAAGAAAAATCTAATTAAAAATAAAAATTAAACCTAAAAAACCTAAACCTAATTGTGTTCAACGCCACTCCATGGCAACGATGCTAAAAAACTATTTCACAAACCCAAGTGTAGGGCTACGCTATTGTAATAACTTGGTGAGACTAAGGTTGAATTCACAGGAAATGGGAAACACGGTTTAGAACAAATCTAAATCTAATTTGATTATCTGGGTTTTTAATCTAGCAATGAAAAAAATTGTTTTAAGTGATAAAGAGAAAATACTAAGGATCTAAGAATCCACTTATAGAAATCTCAATATTAATCTACTTTATTCAATGATAACTCAATTGGAATCGAAGTCCTATCCTATCTAATCGGATAACGGAGCAGTTAAAACAGATTCTGAACTCTCAATAGTTTAGTTCCTTCATGAGTATCAATGCAATGATCACAAGGAATTCAAGTATCTACCATGCCTATAGATGATGGTGGATCACGAATTTTATAGATCACATAATTGCAAAATAGGTAAGAAGATATTAAAAGCTTCTTGAGCATCTACTGTAATTTTAGTCACAATAAAATATATAAAAATGAAAATATTCCTTCATTCAAACTACTAATTAATGGGAGTTCAACATAAATTTGAATTAAAGTAAAATAATCATCAAAATAAAATACAAGCCTCATCTCTTACCCTCAGGTAAGAGATTAGCCTAACAAGACTAACATCTTAGAAGAGAAACTAAAAAGATCAACTAGAACCCGTGAAGAAATCAAAGTGGAAGAACATTATTGGTGTTACACCTATGCCTTTTTTCCCTTTCCAAACCGTAGAAGATGATTTAGAACATCGTAGGGACTCATATTTATAATTGTGGAACTCCAACTTTTGCACCATCTTGGAGAAATCGTAAACCGACCTTGGATTTACACACTTATGTTACGCTTCGATCTCACCGAAATTGTATCTAAAAAATCTATGAAAAATCTATCAAACTTAGGTCTCATCTAAGCTGTCTTAGGTGAGACTGAAGTTGGCTTTGGTGGGACCCAAGTTGCCTCGGGTGGGACCGAATTAAGTATGAAAATCATGATTTCCCACTGGACTGTTTTGTGCACTTTCGATCGGACCAAACCTACCTTAGGTGGGACCGAACAGTCTATTTTTTCTTCTGTCTGACTTGTGAATTTTTTAGTCTTTTCTCCATCCTTTACACTTGGTCTTCTTGGATCTTTGGTATGTGAAATCTTCATTGATGACTTCCAAATCTCAAATTCTTCATTATCTTCTTTTGAGCTCTAATTCTATCCTTTTAAGTGCATATTCATCATAGTCTTCCGAATCACCTCGCATGATGAAAATATATATAATTAAATCAAATTAACAATTAAATGTTAAGATAACTAAAATAGTTGAAGGGTTAAATATGCAATATTTGAGTCTCAATACTCAACAAAGATTGGATTTACTCATTTCATGTATTCCATCATACTTGCACCAATTCATAATTTTCTAGAATTAAGATAAAGTTGAATTGGTTTTGGCCGATAATAAACCCTTTTTGGCTATGTCGAATGCAAATGAAGCTTACTACTATAGTGAAGAAGTAGGGCCGATTCAATTCACTAGGAGAATTAAGTATGGCCGACCGATTGGAATATCTGTAAAATAAATAAATAAATAAATAAATAAATAAGAATCCAGGTAGCATTGTGCAAGATATCACAAAAGGGATCCATCTAATCGATGACCTGTTGAAGGACATCATTCTTTTTCGGCTGGTTCCGTATTATACCATCGAACAAATCTCATGATTGGTACACCAAAAGATATCTAATGTCGAGCCAATTTCATAGCCAGGATAAGAAGGCTCAAAGAAAGCCTGAAAGATGTTAACGATGGTTGTCTAGTGAATATGGATGATGTAGATGCCTCAATTGAGGAAGAGAAAATGGAGTTTAGGGAGGCTGTTAATAAGTTGAAAAATTCTTAGGCCCAAGTTTGGGATTCCCTGGTGGAGGTGAACCTAAGGACTTCCATTTATCTACAATTTGTTGGGGCCCCAAGAGAAGATACAACTGACCAATCTATTCAAAGAGTTTGCTGATTGATTCACATGGGATTAACATGAGATGTTAGGACTCGATCGAAGTTTGGTTAAACATATACTAAGTATAAAAGAAGAGTACTGACTACATAAATAGCCACCTAGACGAATGACAATATAAGTGATTCAGAAGATGAAGGAAGAAATTGAATGGCTATTGAAGGTTGGATGTATCATGTAACATCCCAAATTTTCACGGCCAGAGTTTGTACACGTGCTTAAGGAAATCGGGTGTTAATAATGTATAAATTGGATGCTTAAAAAATTGCCCATTTTTTCATTTAGATTACATCAGATACATTCATGAAAGTAAAACTCATGAGAATAAAATCAACTGTATTGATTATTTCATCTGAGTAAAAGAATAATCAAATAAATAATCAAATGCCCTTTCAATGGGAGCTTATTACATTTATCGAGTTCGCAGCGGAAGTATAAAACTAAATAGTAAAGTTATCTTCAAATTCTTTCAGTATAATCTTCTATAAGGAGACAGTCCTTTAGGTCTTCAATTTGTACATTGTTGAGGGTCAAATATTACATATTAGACCCCAGTTATTGTTTGGTTTTATGCACATGATAATGTTTAACATCCTATTTTAATCGTGTTTATGTTACAAGGTGAATTTAAGAGCTTGGATTGAAAAAGGTTGCTAAAAGTATGAATTTGCTGCTCAAGAATCACCAAGGCAACAGACAGATAATAGGAGGCTAAGATTCAAGAATTTATACGGCAAAGATCCAAGAAAATCAAGTGATCAATGATAAAGAGGCCTGAAAATCATCCTAAATGCAAGATCATAGGGTTCCCACCATCCATTTGGCATGAAACTCCATATCTGGCCTAAGGACCCTAAATTAACCATACATGTTGAATTTCATCCATTGGATCCTTATGGAAGTGGCCCAACGGCCAGATTAGCTCATAAAACACTGATATGGGGCCCACCTGATATCTAAATATAGTTCAATTTTGGTCTCAACCCCTTAAATGAGGTGGAAAAATGAATGGACAGAGTGAATTTTTCATATATATCACAGTGGACCCCACATGAAGGGGTGCGTGTGCACAGACGACGCACATCAGCGCCGCACCAGATCACCGATCTTGGTCAAAGATGGTTGACACGTCTCTTTCTAAAAAATGCCAGCGTCCGCACGACCAGATTTTAAGACATGTAGTGGGCCACCATCATCATCCATTTGGATGATCTAAACCGTCCATTCACTCCATGGGGTGACCACGACCCTTGCCAAGGTTTCCTTTTGGCCCCATGCACACGTACACACGTGGATCATAAAAAAATGTAGGATGAATGATGATGTGATTTAATATAGTGGACCGCACCAATACTCAACCAAAAACACTCCTTTTTTACTAAAATTTTGCCATGAATCTAATGAACGGGGTGGATTTCTCTGAAAACATCACTGTGGGGCCCATCGAACATCGCCGTGAATCACGTACATATCATTCACGTCCGAGAAATTCAAAAATTTCGGGCGATTATGGCCCACCATCCTTGATTGGTTGGATGATCTGAACCATTCTGACGATGCACTAGGGGGTCTTTACCCTAACCATGGAGAAAAAAATCCGATTCTTTGATACTCCTTTTGGGTGAAAACAAGATCCGAACGTAAGACAGTTGCATTTTTTTCTTCGTTGCGCACGTTATTGCGGATGTCTCCATCGCCCTTATTGTGTAAAGGAGGTCCTCCATCGACTCCAACCATTCTATCACCCCTTTAATCTATAAAAGGGAGAGAGAAAAGATATCCAAGGATGTGCAATCGTAGAGGCATGGTGGGAAGCAAAGGTAGAAAAAGGCATGAAGATAGAGAACGTGGAGTAGTTGGCTTTGAGGAGTTTTCTTTTCTCCCTTTTCTTTTTCTTTTTCTTTTTATTTTTTTTAGAGATTCTAGCTTAATCGTGTTTGTGATTGGTCGAACATTTTAGATAGGGCTAAGAGGTGAAGCCTATAGTGTGATGTGTTATTTCTATGCTTTGATTTATGCTTTATTGAACTCTCTTAGATTCTAGTTTGATTATAAGGAATGCTTTAAGTTTTTAATGGTTTGTTGTGACTGAAATTACAATAGATTTGCGATAGCTTTGAGGATATTCTTTTTATTATTATGATTGTGAGCGTAGGAGCCCTGTTGTTCACCATCATCTTATGGACATGGTTGGATGACAAAACCCTTCCTAACATTCATAATTCTTTTAGATTGGTTGTGGATTGGCTACATTCTATTGTTTGCTTTGTCTCATGGGCATGGTTTTGTGATGAAATCAATTCTAATCTTCATACCTCTCATCTCTTAAAAATTAAATCAAAGGAAGTTCAAATTTGATTTTTAAGGTTATATCTTCCAACCAGATGAAGATGGGACTCTAAGTCCAGTTGTGTTCATGAATTAAGCATAGATCTCCCTAATCTCTAGAAGTGGATCCTTGGAAATCCTAGTTTCCCACCTTTAAATTTTACAAGTTTTATTCTAATATTTCACCATTATTTCTCTTAAACTTTCCTGGTTTAGATTACATCTTCTTCTAGTTCTAGTTCTAGTTATTTTCAAATTACGTACAAGGTTTAGTCCATGTGAATTCGACATCGGTCTTACCGAGATTATTACTACATCGCGACCCCATACTTGGGGTGGTGAAAAAAATTTTGACGCCGTTGCCAGGGATTGATGGTTGCATTTTTCTGAGATTAACTAGTTTTAGAATTAGGTTAAGATTAGGGTTTTTTCTAATTTTTAATTCTAGGTTTAGGTTTTTTCTATTTGATTTCTAGAAACTAACCTAACTTTCCTGTTTTGTAGGACCTTGACATACACTTTCGAATTTGGTAATCTCTTTCTAATTTTTCTATTTTTCTATTTTCAGGAATACGATTTTTTTTATATTTTTAGAGAGTTTCTCATTCTAGGATTCCTTTTATCTTTAAAATCTAACTTAGTTTTCTATTTTTAGGTTTTGACGCTATCCTTTTTCTAGTTTTAAAAACTAACCCATCTTTTTTATTTTTTATTTTTAGAAACTTTCTAATTTTAGAAACTAACTTCTTTTGTTTTTTTCTACGGGATTCTTACATAGATCTCCTCTAATCTGGTAACTTCTTTCTAACTTCTACTCTATCTAGATCTCTTATTGCAATAAGATTTTTCTTTTATTTTATTTTAGGATTAGATTTAGAGTTAAGGCTTCACCATACAAGAGTGGGAATGTGTGTATGCTGAGATAGCCAAGAAATCTTGGGAAAGGATGTATGATGATTATGATAGGAAATAGACTATGCCTCAAATATTTTCTGAAATTTCTTTAACAAATCAAAATATAATGCTCCACCAATTAAGAAGTCTTTCGGTGATTATCCGCGGGAGAATAATTGCACTCCACGAGTTAAGAAAATAATATCTGATTATTGGAATGATGACACTTATCAACTCCTGACCTATGACTCGTATGATTATGATCAGTGGAAACAGAAATATTTCAAAGTTGAGTCAGTAAAACATCATGGTGAAAACCCTCTTGGATTAGCCACTTTTGAATTTCAACTAGAAATGATCCAAGAGGAATCACCTCCGAATTACACACACTATGTTATTGACATTAGGAAATTATTAGAAGAACTTGAGTCACACTTCGATAGGCTAATGGAGGCTAGTTCACCCTAACCTCAACTCAATCCAATTCTTCATTCGTAATTCCCTACCTATGATACCTATGATTAATGGAACCATCAAGATTGTGAAGTTGAATCAACAATGAATCATAGTTAAAATTCTCTTGGATCCTATTCCTCTGAGATCCAACAAGAAATGATACAAGTGGATTCACTTCATAGTTCCACGGACTATCTTGCAGAAATCAGAAAAACATTAGAAACGCTTGATTCATGCATTGATAAGATAGTGGAAGCTAGTTCGTCCCAGCCACAACTCCATCCAGAAACACAATACGAGGAGAGTGATCCTAACTTACTTATAGAGAACTTTAAAATTTGGAATAAGGCGTTGGAATCCATTAATGAGTCTATCGCTCAATTTCCTAATGAGTTGATCTTGATGACTATTCAAAGGAAGGATCAAGAGATGTGGGTGTCTTTCAAATATAATGATGATGACACACTTCATTTACATGACACACTTAGTTTTAATGATGAGGGAGAGGTTAGTTTATTCGAACCTTAACCCAATTTAGGAGTCGAATGTGAGGAAAGCGATCTCATTACAAGTGTGTACTGCACTGAATTGGATGATGATGAGTATTGAGATTCAATCTCAAGCTTGGCCCACATCAATGATCAAAAGGTTTAGGAAGTTTTCAACTATAGTGATCTACTCCACCTATCTGACATGGCTGATTTAAATGTGGAGAATGAGCTCCTTTCAAACGACCCTTCTAACTCTTGTGAGACATGTTTAGTCTACTCCCCTAATTTAGATTATAATATGATTAGGGAGATGGACGAGTCGCCTGATCTGACTCTAGAATTTGGAACCACCCAGTTAAGGCCACCATCTGAGTTGTCCACCCTCGACAATACAATGCCTATACTGAATAGTATCAATGAACAAAGTCTTCACATAAATTCTTCACCTGTTGATTTTCAATCTGTTTGTGTAGGGCAAGAGCAAGAGAGCATGTGTCCATCCACTTCCAGAGACGATGGAATCCTTGGGCAGAACATCATAAGCTTCAATGTGAAAAAAAAATCACTCTCGACTGAATTTATCAACTCTTTCGACGATTGCTTGACACACTTTTCAGATTCAAACAATCCCATGATACAAGACATAGTGAATGCTTTACAAGACAATACCTTGGTAGTTGTTAATGATCGAGAAAACTCTTATTTTAAATCTCCTCCTTCCTCAGATCTTGAATGTCTATCATTAAAGGAGGAGTTGAAAATTGAACTAGAGTCTGAAACTTCGAAATGTGTTGAGACTACGTCATATGCTAAGAATTCTTCTAATTTTATCTACTTGTAGTCTTTGAGTCACCATGGAGTACTAATGTTGAAACTTTTTCTGTCATAGGTGAATCATATATACTTTGGATATCTCAAGCGATTCAACGACAATTTTTTGCTGAGGTCCATAAATTTCTCTGAAAATTCATGCTCTACGACATCTAAGCCTATTGCAAAAAGGGCTTTTAGATGATCTTGTTGAGAAACCTACTGAGAATTTTATCACGATATTGGCAGAGGAGAAACCTTGTGGCATGATTGAGTAGCTTTTCCCATTCTTTCATAGGACTAGGGTAGTTTTCTTTATGTCGTTCTAGGATAGTCGACTTTATGCCGTTAGGATAGTTTTCTTTCTAGTTGCTCTAGGATGGTTTACTTTGGTTTCACTCTTGTGCTAACCCACTCTTACGCTAAGATCCTCTTGGAAAAGCCTCTTGATTCCTTCATCAGATACTACCCTTCCATCACTTCTCCTTTTACTTTCGTTGTCTCATATGCATTGCATGCTTCTATCTTTTACATTGAGGACAATGTAGATTTTATGTTGGGGATGGGAGATTAGGTTACCTAATCAGTGTTTTCACAGTCTTGAGAAAAAATTGTGAAATTGTTTTTAATTTTTTTTCTGGAAATTCTTGTGAATTCGAGTGATCTTAAAGGATATATTTGATTTAAAAGGTATAAGATATGTAATGATGGTGATTTACGACTCTTGGATTCCATTGACTGTTAGATTTCACAGTTAAGTTTGAATTATTAATCCATGATTAGAAGTTTTAAACATTGATTGAGTCATGACTTCACATGTCACACCTACCTAACACATTAAAGCTTCAGTTCAATATTGAATTGTTAATCTGGTAATCACTAAGCATGGAAGGAATCAACTTGGAGAATTTATCCATCATGTTCAATAAGAAGAATTAAAAAAAATATATAATAAGAAAAGAATACCTAGCTAAAAAATAGTTGTCGTCGAAAAGGGCTACCTATTGAAGATCATTGAGAAGATTGAACATAGCGTGAAAGCCATCAATGAAAAAATTAAAAGGTGGAAGAATGAAAAGATAAACTGTAAGGTAAGTTTTGGTTTAAGTTATGGTTATCCTGAATGTACTTTTGATTTTCAATGTTATCATGAAATAGAAAATTGAACCTTTGATTATGATAAGTTTAGGTTTCACTGTACACCCATGTAACTTAATGTTTGAAAATTTTCTGATTGATGGATTAATACTTTGAACTTGATCGTTAAGTTTACCGTGCACTTGAGTTTAGGAGATGGAAATGCCCAACATTGATGTATCTTGAAATTCTAGTATCAAGATTGTTTTTCAAAAATCACCCGAGTTTATAGAAATTATCCTGTAATTCTCAAAATATATTTCGCATACTTTGCTCGGGACTAGCAAAATGCTGGTTGCGGATTGTGTTAAGGGTCAAATATTGCATATTAGACTCCAGTTATTGTTTGGTTTTATGCACATGATAATGTTTAACGTCCTATTTTAATCGTGTTTGTGTTGCAAGGTGAATTTAAGATCTTGGACTGAAAAAGAGTAGTAAAAGCATGGATTTGATGCTCAAGAATCACCAAGGCAAGAGACGGATCGTAGGAGGCCAAGATTGAAGAATTTACACACCAAAGATCCGAAAAATCAAGTGATCAGCGATAAAAAGGCCTGAAAATCGTTCTGAATGCAAGATAACAGGGTTCCCACTATTCGTTTGGCTTGAAACTCTATATCTGGCCTGAGGACCCTAAATTAACCGTACATGTCAAATTTCAGCCATTGGATCCTTATGGAAGTGGCCTAATGGCCAGATCAGCCCATAAAACACTGATCTGAGGCCCACCTGATATCTTGATATGCTTCAATTTTGGTCTCAACCCCTTAAATGAGGTGGGAAAATGAATGGACAGAGTGAATTTCTCATATATATCACAGGGGACCCCACATGAAGGGGTGCGTGTGCATAAACGACGCACATTGGTGCTGCAAAGGACCACCAATCTTGGTCAAAGATGGTTGACCTGTCTCTTACTAAAAAAAAAGCCAGCGTCCGCATGACCAGACGCTGGGACATGTAGTGGGCCACCATCATCATCCATTCGGACGATCTGAACCGTCCATTTACTCTAGGAGGTGGCCATGATCCTCGCCGAGGTTTCCTTTCGGTCCCATGCACATCTACACACGTGGATTGCCGAAAAATGTAGGATGAACGGTGAGGTGATTTGATACAATGGACCGCACCGAAACTTGACCAAAACCACTCCTTTTTACTGAATTTTGGCAGGATTCCAATGAATGGGGTGAATTTCTCCGAAAACATCATTGTGGGGCCCACCGAACATCGTGGTGAATCATGTACGTATCATTCACATTCGAGAAATTTGGAAATTCTAAGCAGTTATGGCCCACCATCCTTGATTGGTAAGATGATCTAAACCATTCAGACGATGCACCACGGGGCCTTTACCATAACCATAGAGAAAAAATCCAGTTCTTTGATACTGTTTTTGGGCGAAAACAAGATCCCAAAGCAAGACAGATGTGTTTTTTTTTCTTCGCTATGCACATTATTGAGGAAGTCTCCACCGCCCTTGCTACGTAAAGGAGGTCCTCCACAACTCCAGCCATCCCATCGCCCCTTTAGTCTATAAAAGGGAGAGAGAAAGAGAGAGAAAATATTCAGGGACGTGCAGCCGTGGAGGCATGGTGGGAAGCAAAGGTAGAAAAAGGCATGAAGATGGAGAACATGGAGTAACTGGCTTTGAGGAGTTTTCTTTTCTCGCTTTTCTTCTTAATTCATTATGTTTATTTATTTTATTTATTTTTTTAGAGATTCTAGTTTAATCATGTTTGTTATTAGTTGAACCTCTTAGCTAAGGTTAAGAGGTAAAGCGTATAGTGTGATGGGTTGTTTCTATGCTTTGATTCATGCTTTATTGAACTCTCTTGGATTTTAGTTTGATTATAAAGAATGCTTTCTGTTTTTAATGATTTGTTGTGACTGAAATTACAATTGATCTATGATAGATTTGAGCATATTCTTTTCATTATTATGATTGTGAGCATATGAGCCCTGTTGTTCACCATCGTCTCATGGACATGGTTGGATGACGAAACCTTTCCTAACATTCATAACTCTTTCATATTGGTTGTGGATTGGCTAAATTTTGTTGTTTGCTTTGTCTCATGTGCATGGTTTTGTAATGGAATCAATTCTAATCTTCATACCTCTCATCTCTTGAAAACTAGATCAAAGGAAGTTCAAATTTAATTTTTAAGGTTATATCTTCCAATTAGATGAAGATGGGACTCTAAGTCCACTTGTGTTCATGAATCAAGCATAGATCTCCCTAATGTCTACAAGTGGATCCTTAGAAACCCTAGTTCTCACCTTTAAATTTTACAAGTTTTGTCTAATATTTCACCATTATTTCTCTTAAACTTTCCTGCTTTAGATTACATCTTCTTCTAGTTCTAGTTTTAGTTAATTTCAGATTACATACAAGGTTCAATCCTTGTGGATTCGACCTCATTCTCACCGATATTATTACTACATCACGACCCTATACTCGGGGTGGTAAACATACATCACCTGCATCATTTGTATGGTTGGGATAAGGTCAATGCCCTTGTAAGTTCTATATTGGAAATTCAGCACTCGGATTTGTCAAATTTTGTTGTGTCAAACCATTTAGAATTTGTTTTGTGTTTTGATAAGTTGGAAAGATCATCTTCATGCATTTTAAGTTGTTCATGTCATCATCGAACTTTTCTACATATTCAAGTTGAGGAATATGGACAAAGTTCAAGACTATAAGCTCAAGTGCAAGAATAGAAGTTCAAAGCTCAAGCTAAAGTTCAAGATCACTACCTTAAGTCTATCTCAAGTTCAAGACTTCAAGGACAAGCTTCATGTACTTCAAGTGATCGAAAGTGATCGATGTTTCAATGTTTCAAACTCACAATCAAGGTATGAATGACCTTAGATTGACCATAGGTTAGGTCATATTTATTGCATATTGAATTTGGGTCAATGTTTAAGTTTATAGGCTTTTCTTCAACTAGTCCTAGCCTTTGTTCGACTAGTCCAAGCACTGGCTCGACCAGTCTAAAGTATTTCTCGACTAGTCCAAGATTTGTTGAGAATTTTTAAAAAATTTTGGTTGTGGCTTGACCATTCGGGGACACTAATCGACCAGTCGAGTGAACAGTCTCGACCAGTCATGCAGTGCTCGACTTTAAGTCCAGTAAGCTTTTTTAGTCCCACTCGACTAGTTGATTAACAGGTTTATCTTATCATGCCAGAAATTTGAAAATTCGTTGCTGATTCAATCAGTTGAACCGACCCCTTAGACCAGTCGAGGGAAATTTTTTTTTACTTATAAATAGAGGATGAATCTCAGAGTTTTTCATTTATTCCATGCCTAATCAAGCCATCACTTTGAGAGATGAGTTCCTTCAAATTGTGAAGTTATTACATATTCATTTTAGATTCTATTTATAGCTTTTTGTATTTGATTTCGTGACACTATGTGAAAAATGAAAAAAAAGGACGGACTTGAGACGGTTGTGGACCGTCACTAAAATTCTTTGGTTTAAAGACAGTTTAGAGACGGCCGTAAACAATTTCTAAAATTTTAGATGGCTCTTGACCGTCCCTAATATTGTCTTAAAATGTTGAACGTCTACAAATCATTTAAGATGGTCTTTGACTGTCTTATATGCAGTCATCTGAGACGGTCGATGACCATCCGCATTAGAGACGATCTTTGACCATCTTATATGCGGTCTTCTGAGACGGTCATTGGCCGTCTGCATTAGAGACGGTCATTGACCATCTTTTACTTATAATCTGAGACTGTCAAAGACTATCTCAATTAGAGACGGTCCTTAACTATCTTATAGCCCTGTCAAAGACTCTCTATTAGAGACTGTCAAAGAACGTCTCTATTAGAGAGTCTTAAATTGTCTCTAATGCTCAGGTCAAAAATTAAGAAGCTCAAAAAAATTATGAATTTTTTTTAAAAAAAATAGTTGAGAGGCTTAGAAAAATAATCAACAATGTTTACGAAAAATTTAAATTTTAAAAATAAAAAACTGTGATTTTATAAAAATCTGGATTTAGAAAAAAAAAAAAAAAGAAAAAGATTTTGATAAAAAAATGATATTTTGAAAAAGAAAATTTTAAAAATAAAATAAAATTGTGAAAAAATTGACAAATTGTAAAAAAAATATATATTTTAAAAAAGAAAACTAGATTTTGTATTTTGATAAGAAAAATTAAAAAGTTATATAACAAAAGTGAGATTTAAAAAATGATATTTTGAAAAATAAAATTTAAAAAATTAAATAAATTAGAGAAAAAATTAACAAATTGTAAAAAATATATTTATTTTAAAAAAGAAAACTAAACTTTGTATTTTGATAAGAAAAATTGAAAAGTTAGATAACAAAAGTAAGATTTTGATAATGTGTTGTATATCCTTGCCGCCCCTATGTTTCTCCAATCCATATTTGGGCCGGGTAATAATGTAAAAATGTATGTGTGTGTAAAGTTTTTATATCATTGAATGGAATTATATATATATATATATATATATATATATATATATATATATATATATATATATATATATATATATAAATATATAAAATTAGAAGGTAATATTTAAATGATTTGTAATATCACATGAAAAAGAATATTGAAAAGTTTAGAAATTTTAATTGTGTTTAAGAAAAATTTTGAGAACAAAATAATGCTTTTGAAGAAAAAAAATCAACATTTTGAAATTTTTAAGAAAAAATTAAAATAGGAGAAAATTTTTGAGATTTTGAAAATAAAAATTCAAAATTTGTATTTTAAATATATTTTGAAATATTTTATAATAAAAATGATATTTTGTTAAACGATTTTTGAAAAAAAATGTTAAATTTATTTGTGAAAAATAAAATTACTAAATTATTAGGCACATCTACTAATTGAACCTTTAATCATTTTTGGACAATCTAATCAGTTCAAATTGAAGAGTAAATAACTTCAGATGTTTAAATCAAATTTCATTGAAATTGTTGATCAATCTTGTATGCCCAATATCTTTCTCATATGTAGCCTAATTGAGGCGAGTAACTAGTCAAATTGAGAGTATTAATCAGTAAAATATAGTGAATGGACCAGACATGTAAAATGGGCCAAATATTCTGGTTCAAATTGTGACCCAACTTACTGACCTCGTGAGACCTAAGAATTGATGTTAGTAAGTTTTTTGGGCCCCATCATGATGTGTGTCGAACATCAACACCGTGGATTTGATGTATCCCCTTTAGGTTATTAGATATCTCAAAAATCATCGGTAAACGAAACTCGGGCCATATCATTTAAAACTATGTGAAGACATCCTAAAAAATATAAAAGCACTTGGTGGGGCCCACATGAGTTTTGAATGCGGTTGAAACTTGGTCTGACCCCTTATCCAAGTGGGACACACATAATGAGTGGGTTGGATATGTGAATCACATTTAGGCAGGCCTAATATATGATTATGAATGTTTTAAGGAAACCTTTCTCCACTGTACTTTTTATTGAAGGTCTAAGATGACCACACCACATGAAAATAATAGTGATTGAATATCCACCATTAAAACCCTCTTAAGGCCCACTGTACTTTTTATTTGACATCCAATCTGTTGATTAGGTCATATAGGCCCAGATGAAGGGAAAAAAAATCAAATTGATCCAAAAATTTATATGGCCCCCTGTTGAGGGTCGAATATTGCATATTAGACCCTAGTTATTACTTGTTTTTATGAAAATGATACTGTTTAATGCCCTATTTATTCGTGTTTGTGATGCAAGGTGTATTCACAAGCGTATGATTGAAATGGATGCTTAAAGCATGGATTTAACACTCTAATGACACCAAAGGCAAGGCACAGACCCCAAGGGACCAAGATCGAAGGATTTACATGTCAGATATCCTAGAAAATCAAACCGTTCATGTTAAAGAGGCCTGAAAGTCATCCAGTACATAAGATCATAAGGTTCCCACCATCTGTTTGGCTCCATTCAGAAGCATACGTGGTTTGACTAGTTACACTGCCACTAGCCAGGTTGCTAGTAGTCAGTGCAATGTCGACCCCACCTTGATGCATGTGTTTTATTCACGCCGTCCATCCATTTTAAAAGATAATTTTATGTCTTAATCTCGAAAATGAGATAGATCTAAATCTCAGCTGGACCACACCATGAAATTTTTTTTTAATTGAATGTCCACTAGTTAAAAAACCTCCTAAGGCCCACTATAATGGTTATTTGACATCTAACCTATTGATTAGGTGTAAAAAATTGGATGAAGTGAAAAAATTTATATCAGCTTGATCCAAAACTTTTGTGAGCCCTACCATGATGTATATGTTTAATCCATGTCGTCTATCTATTTTTAAAGATCATCTTACGGTATGAGTCCAAAAATGAGATATATCCAAATCTTTAGTAGACCACATTCCAGGAAACATTGTTGAATGAACATCAACCATTAAAAAACATTTTGGGGCCATAAAAGTTTTGGATCAAACTAATTTTTGTTTTCCCCCTTCATCTGGCCTTGTATGACCTAATTAACATATTGGATGTCAAATAAACAGTACAGTGGGCCTTAGGAGGATTTTTATGTGGTTCACAAATCCAGCCCATCCATTATGTGTGTCCCACTTGGATGAGGAGTCAGACCAAGTTTCATATGCATCAAAATTTCGGGTGGGCCCCACCAAGTGATTTTATATGTTTTAGGCATTTCTTCACATGATTTTAGATGGTATGGCCCACCTTGAGGGTCTCCATGGGGCCCATTGGAATATATGTGTTTGATCTAAACCACCCATCAATTCTGATATATAATTTCAGTGGATGAGTCAAAAAATTATGTAGATCAAAGGTCTAAGTGGACCACACTATAAGAAATAATAAAAAATAAATTTCTATCATTAATATGTTATATAGTCTGCTTACAGCTTCGATCTGACTCCTTTTTTGGATCAACCCTTAAAATGAATGGATGGAGTGGATAAATAACATACATCACGGTGGGCCCCACAAGACTTAAAAAAACTAAGTTTGAAAGGGGAAAGGATTGGCTACTCCCCCTGCCACTAGCCCCGTGGTTGGTGGTCGGTGCTCTGTGGGCCCCACAATGATGTACGTGCTTTCTCCATTCCATTCATCCATTTTTAAAGATCATTTTAGGGCTTGACCACAAAAGCGAGAGGAATACAAATCTCAGGTGGACCACACCATAGGAAAACAATATTGATTGGATATCCATAATTAAAATCCTCCTAAGGCCCACTGTACTATTTATTTGACATCCAATCTATTGATTAGGTACATAGACTCAGATGAAGGGTAAAAATAAATATCAGCTTGATCCAAAACTTTTATGGCCTAAAAAAAGTTTTAATGGTCAAAATTCATTAAACACTGTTTCCTATAATGTGGTCCACTTGAGATTGGAATATAACTCATTTTTGGTCTAATACTATAAAATGATCTAGAAAACAAGATGGATGACATGGATGAAATACAAACATCATGGTGGGGCCCACAAAGTACCGAACACCTTAACCCAAATCCGTTTCTGCTTAAAAGTCCCGTGCGTACCCGCCCCTCCCAAAACCCAAATCCCTTCAGTCTCTCTCTTACATGCCCTCTCCTCTCCCAGAACCTAAACCCTTTCTCTCTCTCTCTCTCGCCCGCCCCTCCCTGAAAACCCAAACCCTCTCTCTCTTTCTCTCTCTCTCTCTCTCTCTCTCAATTGGCCTCCACTACCGCTGATGAATGAGCGGTTAGTCATCGACCGACCGTCTCCATCAAACATGGTGCTGATTAAGATGGTTGACGGCGTTGCTGAAGGCGAAGGACATCAGTGGTGGTCTGAAAACCATGTATGCCGCTAGCATCTACCAGGAAACCCTCTCCTTGTGACGATAATGGCTGCCGCAAAGAGAGGTGGAGGTGCTGGTTGTGATGAGGACGAAGTGTAAGGCCTGGATCTTGGAGATGAAGAGACATAAAAGACCAGCAAAGATGTCGACTATGGCCTCCACGTCTATCTCCCAGAAATATAGGTAAGGGTATATAAAATCCCCAATTGTCGAATTCCAATCTGAGCTCTGGAAATTGGATCTTGTAATCCCTAATTGTGTGGTTTAAATCCCTAATCTATGAATGAATATAGGGGATTAAGGATCTGAAATCCTAATTATAATTGGATTAGGGATCTGGATTCCGAAATCCCTAATCGTAATCTGGAATTAGGGATGGGGATCTAAAATTCCCAATTTGGGATTTAGGATTTGAAATCCCTAATTGTTGTATTTGGGATTAAAATCCCTAATTTTCTCAATTTGGGGATTCAAAACTAGAAGTCCTAATTTCATAATTTTGGAGATTCCGAATTGAAAATCCCCAATTGACATCTGGATTTGGGGATTCAAATTCGAAATCCCTAACTCTAGATGTTGGAATTGAAATTCCTAATTTGAATAGATGTCTTTAGGGTTTTCGAAATTCAAATCCCTGATCTGAATGTTTTTGGATTCAGGGATTCGGAAATCCCTGATCACAACTGTTACAGGAATTCGATAATCCCTAATATGATCAGATATAACTGGATGTGATCATCCATTCCTATGCACAGATGGCTCTGATACCAACTGTGGGACTTAATCTATATGCGGAATAGGTATATGGACCAATTGAAAAAAAAAAAAACCCATCAGATCATTTTGAATCAAAACTCACCTAATAGATTTAGTCATCTATCCAACAATTCAGGCCCTAGATCCATGCCGTTGATTTGATATTTTAGGCCAAAGCTAGCACATTAACCATTCGAGTATCGTATTTATCTTGTTATGACTGTTACCTTAGGTGTATATGTAGGTTTAGCAAGCAGTATTCTCCATGTACCTTCTTTTGTCTTCATCCAAATCACAACTACTTAAATGCTACAAAACATGTATTTGAAATAACCATTTGGTCTTCCAAATAGCAGTTACTTTCAGCTTGTAGTATTTCATCAAAATTTTAGAAATTGAACATGCAAGCGAGCATAATAGATTATATACCAAGCATCTTACATATTCTACCCGTCATACCTAGGGTTGTCAGTGGGTCAGCTTTTCATTGGGCTTAACATACTCGAATCCAAACATGATTAGGGAATTTAGATTTGAATCCTGTTCATTTTGGATCCGGGTTCATTCAGATTTTATTTATTTAATCTTTAGCAACCTTTTTATTAATTGTGGCTTGTTGTCATTTATTTATTTATTAACCAAGTCACTAAAGGATTTCAATTTCAAATGTAACTGAAGTATTGACAGAACGTTGTCTCTTGTTGCAGTATGAGATGTAACAAGAATATACATTGATTGTGTATTTGAATTTTTTTAAATGCGCCAAACAGAAACGATTTAAGACAACGTTCAATGATACGTTGTTAAATATGAAATTTATGACCATTAGTAACTTGGTTAATTAAAAAGAACTACATAGTGGCTTGATCCTAATCTGACTTTTGGGGTACATAGGCAGCCGTTCGTAATGTACTAGAATATCAGTGCAGCCACAAATCTTTTTTCTCCTTTAAATTGTTGGTCAATTGTGGCTTGTAGACAAAGGGATGAGTAACCAACAATACAAATATGGGAGGCCTTCCCCAGGTATCCAGATACTTTTAGATATATTTATGTTATTTTTAAATGTATTAGCTTGAAATTGATGGAGCAGACCCCGAAGTGCATCGGAACTATCCATGTAACACCCCGAATTTTTGCCAACCTGGAATTAGACGTCCTTAGACAATGGGTCAACCATAACACCTTGGTAACTTCTCATAACTCAATTTTAAAACCAAAGAAATCACTTAGAACCAAATCCCTTAGAAATCTAACGTGTTTTAGCTAGCACTAAACTAGATTACTTATGGAATTAGCACTAATAACTTTCAATACGATCTGTAGGACCCAAAACCTATAGAATCGTTAACGCTACGTTACCCTAAAATCTAGGATCCAACTCTAAACCCAGTTACTTTTGAAAATGCTTTGTAACTTCTTATTAGATCTAGACCGCACGTCCAAGGTCTGATATCCATGATCTTAGACCATTATGACCGTTTAGTTGAACTTGACTATCATTTCAAAAATCAAGGCCAAACGATGTCCTGAGACCTTTTCCTTGAGTCCGGAGTGAAGAGAGTGAGAAACAGTAGATTTTTTAGAAAATTAAATATATTTGTAAGTAATCTGAAACGTTTCACTTGCACATTAGTTTTAAACGTTCTGACCGTTAAATTTCGACCCAAATTCACCGTCAGAATAGGATAGGTGACCCTTACATGTCATAGCATTTGTGGCTTTGATCGAGTTTCCGTGACCGTTGAACTGAAACTAGTCCACCATGGTCGATTTGAAAACCCAACCGGACTGAAAACTTAGTTTGACCCAGATCCAGTATTAGAGAGCTTAAGTCCAACCGTATTTAGTAACATGACCTCTAGAAGTGCTCTGTTGGATCGGAATAGACCCGATTTGGTTATAACTTAAGTATACCTTAGCTCTAAGTTTGTTTTCATCGTGTTTAGACTTATAAAAAGGCTTAAAACCCCCATTTCCAAATTCCATACGAATTTCCTAAACTCTAATTTTCTAAGAGAGAAAAGAGAGAGAAAGTGTGGGAGAACCTGTCAAATATCTGTAGGATTCTTCCCAGATCATCTAGACATTGAACCTGCGAATCTGAATCGTTCTTCCGGTGATTCTGATTGCATTCATGGGTAATTTAAGCTAACCCTAACTTGTTTTGAAGCTTAGGCTAGTTGTAGTAAAGTTCTAGCTAACCTGTTTCATGTCATAGGTGGTGTATCCACCGTTGACGAAGACATATCGTTTAAATCATATCGAATACGCATTTTCTGGTTTAAGGTGCGGACTATATATATTTAGGTTATAGTTTTCAAGACTTTTAATGTCAGTTAATGATTTATTACTGACGTGGATGCTATTTCACATGTCTAATGTGTTGTTTGATTTGCTTTACGAATACGTATGGAATATGTATAGTATTGTGTATTCTATGTATTTGTTGGAATACCTATATATGTATAGAATTTGGATTTGTGTTTAATATGATTATTTACCATGAATATATGCTTGTTACATGTGTGACAACTCCTTAGCGAAAGGACTTGCCCTAAATAACGCCACGGCCAATATACTCCAAATATGTTAAAGTGTGTGGCCCACGTGTTTGTGAAATTTTTTAAATGGATATGGAACCCGGATTCATGCATGCCATGATTATCCTTCATGGTTATATGCAAGTGGTATGTGGGGAAACTCCCTAGTAAAAGGATTTAGCCTAATACATGTATAATCAACATACACATGTATGATAAAGTATGTACTCTACGTGTCTGTGAAAATGACTGAATGAGTATGGAATTCACTTTCGTGCTCGCCATGGCTAACTGTCATGGATATATGATTGTTGTATAGGCGATAACCCTTTGAAAAAAGGATTTGCCCTAATATGTATGCTAATGAGTACACAATATGTATGATGTAATGTGTAGACTAAGTGTATGTAAAAGTGTCTAAATGAGTTAGTAGTTAGTAAAAAATGTGATTGCTAAGGTTATTGAGATATGAATCTCAATCACAATACTTGAGTATATGATTTCCTCCATGCATTGTGTAACTTAGATTATTCGTATTAACTGTGCATATGATTTCCTCCATGAATTGATTAACTTAGGTGAATCATGTTAAAGGTGTATATAATTTCCTCCATGTACTGTATTTACATTTAAGTTATACTTCATGAATGTCCACATGATTGTAGGATATGACTCATATGCCTGTTATGGAATTTGTATGTGAATGGGGCTGTACTAGAGTCCAGGTAATCAGAAACCGTTCTGTAAATAGTGGTTGAGGTTGTTTTCACCACACGGGCTGAGTTTAGCGAATCTGAGTCGTGCTTGAGATGTTTAATAGTGGTTAGGCCACACGGAGTGCTTATGCGTTCCATGTCGTTCAACTCAACGTACGCTTGGCCAAGTTGAGCTTATCAACTAACCTGATTGACCTATGTTTGTTCACCATATTTGGTCGCCACTGTTTGAATCAAGGCACTGAGCTTACTAGTGAAACTCCCGTTAATCGTGGTACCATGATCCGCTAAAACTCATGAGCCGTGCATGGTGGTATGGGACACCGTGGTCGTGCTGTCGGCCTACGCTGGGGCCACAAACCTCCCCGTAGTGATCAGTGAGCACCCTACTCTGAGCAGATTATGTTGGTATGAGACACTATATTCTTGCTATCGGCATACACTGATTTGTGACAAGCCCTCTGTAGTGACCTTGAGTTTATCCTGACACTGCATAGGGGCGACGAGTCCTATTGTAGTCTTGAGGATAGAAGTAGGCCTGTATTGATAAGGTGATGGGGGAGTGGTGTAATGATTACGCTTAACAGCCCTGACAGCCCTTGGAACGACCTAGAACCGTAACATCGTATGAGCCTAGGACTGACGACCCTAGAATGGATCAATGTTGGGAATTGATATAAGGGAGGTGCCTTAGGTTCCCAATCCTGCTATATGAAAAGGACTAATAAGAACTCGGTAAGCATGTGCATATCATCGCATTACATGTGCTAATGGGGTTGATGATAGAGCACTGAGGAAGTGATTCATGCCGCGATCGTCAGATGATGTCGCAGAGGGAATTGTGGTGAGGGCATGCATCATTCTTCATATCATCCTTGCATTAACAAGAGTATTTAGGACCTGTTTAATTGTACTGCCTTATCATTACTGCTTGATTGGATTGAAAACATGTTAACCTTTGCTGTATAGTTTCCACTGAGTTGATCACTCACTCCCACGTTATGGGACGGTGTTGTACACACCAAACAGTCCCTGTTTTAGTTTCAGATGACGACGTTACTAGCGACACAGAGCTGGACTTTATGATGATGAGAAGGATTTCTCCTATATGCAGGTTCTGATTGACAGGGTTATAGAGTTACTGATTAGATGCCAATACACTTAGTATTTTGTCTTTATTTTAAACACCCATGTATATTCTTTTCTTTCTATTTTTGGAGTATACATGTATTTAGCTTAACCTGTTAACATGTTCACACTCTGGAGACTTACAATCAATTATACATTTTATATATTTATCACAGTCTTCTGCTTGAGAAACTTAACTGTTTCTGAAGTATGATATGCTATTTTGGTCTAATCCCACTCATGTTTACTACACTAATATGAACAACATTCAAGTGATGTTCTGGAACTCGGGAGTAGAGTTTATCCTCGACCCCCCCGATTTTCAGGATGTTACAATTTAAATGTTGAGTGGGGATCCTTGGAAGGTGGGATGACTATGATGAAACTGTCCATTTCCTATGGACAACATTGGAGGGGCCTAGCCATTTGGATAGGCTGTGTTTATGTATTTTCTCGAAATTAATGAAGCAAACTCGGATATGCGTTGGAGCTATCCGAATGAGCGAAAGTCCCTGGAAGGTGGGAACCACTGTTATGACCATGATGAAGCTGTCCATTTCCTATGGACAACATTAGAGGGGCTTGACCATTTGGACAGGCTGTGTTTATGTATTTTCTCAAAATTAATGAAGCAGACCCAGATGTGCGTTGGAGCTATCCGGATGAGCGGGGGTCCCTGGAAGGTGGGAACCGTTGTTATGACCATGATGAAGCTGTCCATTTCCTATAGACAGCATTGGAGAGGCTTGACCATTTGGACAGGCCGTGTTTATATTTGTATTTGTAGAGACCACACCCTTAACCTAAACCACACCCTAAACCTATAACCTAACCTGTTCTCAATTACCTAAACTTATAACCTATAACTTAAACCTAAACCTATTCTCAAATCCCAAAAGCTATACTTATAACCTAAAATTAAACCTTAACCTATAACCTAAACCTATACTTATAACTGTAAGTGCTATGATTTTCTATCCCTTTGGTTGTCAAATTTTGTGGTGCCAAAACCTATATCTTTCTTGTATATCTTGTATTTCATGTTTGAGACTATTCTTTACTTCAAGACATCGCATTTCAAGGCAAGAACTTAAATGAAGAAAGTTTTCAAGTCATGGATGAAGAATTCAAGAATAGAAGTCTTCAAGTTTGCATGTTCAAGATTCAATCAAGTTCAAGTATATTAGAAGACTTTGTCAAGTCAAGATCAAGCTCAAGAAGGCCTACAACAAGATTCGTAAATTCTCAAGCTTCTCTTTAGGGTCATCTGAGTGTACAGACTATCAATGTCTATCTCACTTTTAAGGTTTGTTTGACCTTAGATTGACCTTAGGATGGGCTTTACTGTAGGTCATTCTGGATACATAATTCATATATTTTAATATGCTTGTTTGGGCTGTTCTAAGACTAGTCATAAGGACTTCAAGACCAGTCCTAACTCTGCTACGATCAGTCTTAAGTTTTTCAGGACCAGTCCTAGGTTGTTGAAGATTTTTGAATCTTTCTGGTTGTCCTATGACCAGTCCTGGACATCCTACGACCAGTCCTGTGAGTTCCATGACTTGTCCTTCGGCCAGTCTTAGCCCTACGACTCAAACTCCAGTAACTAAACTGGAGGTCCTACGACCGGTCGTAGGTGACCCATGACCAGTCGTAGGTGGCCCATGACCGGTCGTAGGCTACCCAAGACCAGTCGTGGAACAAAAAATTCTTATCCCGCGGAAATCTTTAAAAATCTTTGAAGCTACGACCAGTCCTAGGATCCTAAGACCAGTCGTAGACGGGATTTTTCAGGCTATAAATAGAGTAAGAACTTCAGAGTTTTAACAATTCAATTCAACTCTATTCAAGCAATCTTTAGGCTATACTCTGAGATAAGTTTATGTTTGTTTTAAGCTACTTTGTGCTTATTTAATATTCCTTTTGCTAGCTTGTTTATTATTTAATTTTTATCTACATTCCAATCTTATTAGAAAAGGGAAATTTCTGATATTCCTTCTTTTTGGATTCAAAATCAAATAGAACTAGCCCTTTTGATTTAAAATCTATTAGACTTAGAACCATTCTTAAAGTGAGTATTGGACTTTTAACATTGAATCGAACTTCTACTCCAATTGGTTCTATCGGGCTACTTCAAAAGGCGATTCAGGTATTTTACATTTGTGTAATTTACTTTCTTTGGTTTTGGTTGAGATTTGTTAGAAAAATCTCATTGTATTGGTTATCTGAGGAGAGCCAGAAAACTCAGATTATGTGGGTTTTTGGATTGTATAAGCCCGAGATCAAAGACACAATAGTGAAGGTTTTAAGTGAACCTGTGAAGCCTATTTTGATAGTGGATGCTAATATCCCCTGTGTGAGGATATTAGGAGTGGAGTAGCATTCTGTGTGGCTGTTGGATAACAGTTGGTGTACACACAGGCGAACCACTATATATCGTTGTGTTGTGGATGTGTTTTATTTTTTCATTCTTTTATTCATTCAGTTTTGTGGAGTGTGTTTGTGGATGAATGTTGTAATCATTTTATTTCAAGTAATTATGGACGAATGTTGCAATAACTTAGGATTTATTTTCTGCAAGTTATTTTGATTTCCTTGCTTTTTTATTCCTCATTGGTTTGTGATACAAAGGACGTTTTAGAAATAAGGTTGTCCTACCTTAAACCTTTGGTTTTTGGTGTAAGGTTATCCTTAGAACTGATATAGTATCATTCTCTTAATTCTAGGCTATTGAGATTATTTTAAATTCAGCATTGTGCTTTATTTCTTTTATTATTCTGTTGTTATAAGTTTTATTTGGCATTGCCCTATTCACCCCCCCTCTAGGGCATATAGCTAGACCCTTTCAAGTGGTATCAAAGCCTAATAGCTCGTGCTTATTGTTTATTTATCAGATTTATTTCCTGAGCTAACGATCTAAGCTATATTAAGATGTCAAATTTTGATAGCCTATCAGTCACTAGGCCACCACCCTTTAATGGCACAAACTATGCCTATTGGAAAGCCAGGATGAGGATCTTCCTCAAATCCTTGGATGAAAGTGTGTGGCTGGCCACAGAGAATGAATGGAACCCTCCTATCACTGAAGTAACTAATGATGATAGTTCAAAATCAATGAAAGTAACGACTTATTCTCTTTGGACCACACTTCAGAAAAGTGAGAGTAGTGCCAAGGCAAAAGCACTAAACGTAATTACTTGTGCATTATCACCAGATGAATTCAAAAGAATCATCTCTTGTGAAAATGTAAAACAAGCATGAAATGTATTAGAAATGACACACGAGGGTACATCAATTGTCAAGAAATCTAAAGTCCAACTCCTCACAACTAAATTTGAAGAAATTCATATGGAGGAGAATGAGATGTTTATGGACTTCTACACTAGATTGAATGACATTGTAAACTCTATGTGGGGTCTTGGTGATAGAATCCCAGAAAGTAAAGTGTGCGCAAAGATACTACGCTCACTTCCTGAACGGTTCAATTCTAAAGTAACCACGATTCAGGAACTTCGTGATACGGATACCATGAGGGTTGAGGAACTAGTTGGTTCACTTCAAACCTGTGAGTTGTCCTTTAAAGCTCATAAAGGAAAATCAATTTCTCTCAAATCATTTAAAAATGTTTCACAAGAGAGCACTTCAGATTTAGAAAATTTCGAAGATGATATGACGCTTTTAGCAAAAAAGTTTTACAAAATTTTCAAAATAAAAAAAAAAGTTGATTTTCAAAAGTCAAATGATAAGAGACGATCTAAACCTAGAACTCAAAAATCTTTGAAAGAAAGTCAATGTTACAACTGTCAAGAGTATGGGCATTTAGCTAACAAATGTCCTAAAAAGGACAAATAAAAAAGGAAAAGCATGATGGCTACTTGGGATTAATCGTCTGATTCTGAATCTTCTTCCAAATTAGAATATTCTGAAATCGAGTCGGGCGATGATGTTAAAGCCCTTATGACTCTAGCCAAGATCACTTTTTCAGATAATGATGATATATCTAGTGAAGAAAATATGGATAGTGATTACGATAATGAAGATGATCTTCAGGATGCTTATAATGCCCTTTATAAGGAGAGTTGTAAAATTGCCGTCAAGCTTAAATTACAAAAAGAAAAATTTTCTAAGCTTAAGGAAGATTATGAGTCTCTTATTTTAGAAAAGTCTCATATTTCTGATTCGTTTGAAAAGACCAAATGTGATTTAGATTTCAAAACCTCCAAAATTGAAGATTTGAGATCCGAAAATGAGAAACTCAAAAATGAGGTAGCTTCTCTTCAGAGTTTGAAAGACACATGGAAATATGCCTATGGTAATCCTAAATTGAAAAAATTATTGTCCGGATCAAGAAAATGTGGCGATCGATCCGGGTTGGGCTATGATAAGAATACATCTCCTAAACAAAAGAACATTACTCCTAAATTTGTAAAAGGAGAGTCTTCAAACTCAAAAGAAAATAATACTTATCAAGGTTTTTCCAAAAATTCAAGGACTTTTCAAAAAATAAAAGGTAGCCATGTCAACTTTGATTTTCAAAACAGAAATCCATTGGCTGAAAAAATAATAGATCTACTCAAGGAGCTATTAAAGTCTAACTCTATACGTCTCTCCCATAACAATAGACAGAAAAAGACCATCTATACTCCTAAACCCAAAACAGTTCTGAAATGGGTTCCTAAAGTTGCCTGCTTGGTTGCCCACACTGCTTTTAAAGCTTCAAGCCATTCAAAGTGGTACCTAGATAGTGGTTGCTCCAGGCATATGATAGGCGACAAAGCTTTATTCACCGATCTAAAAGATATGACTGACGGGTCAGTCACATTTGGTGATGGAAGAAATTGCAAGATCATTGGCCAAGGTACGGTTCAGCTCGATAACCTTCCCTTATTTAAGAATGTTTTATATGTTGAGGGCTTCAAACAAAACCTTCTAAGCATTTCTCAGATATGTGATAACAACCATAGTGTAAAGTTTTCTAATCAAGGTTGTGAGATAGTTAATAAAAAGGGTTTTGTTATATTAACTAGTCGTAGAACTTCTGAAAACTGTTACATCGTTAGTGATGCTAGCTCATCTGCTCAATCATGTTACATGGTCCATACCGATGAGACTGAATTATGGCATAAACGCCTTGGACATGTACCTACCGAAACTTATTTAGATTGAGCAAAAGAGAACTAATAAGAGGTCTAACCAAATTGCAAAGAGTAGACAAAATATGTGGTGAATGCCAGTTGGGCAAACAGATTAAGAACTCTCACAAGAAAGTGAACTCCAATACCACATCTAGACGACTCGAGCTTCTTCATATGGATCTTATTGGACCAACCAGATCGGAGAGTCGAGGAGGCAAAAAATACATCTTGATTATCGTAGATGACTATACCATTTTCACTTGTGTATCGTTCTTAAAAGACAAAACTGAAACCCTGGATGAAGTAAAAAAGGTCATTAAATGAATCCAAAATGAGAAAGGTTCTCATATTAATAAGATCCGCAGTGATCATGGATCCGAATTCAAAAACAGTAGTTTTGAGAATTTCTGTAGCAATCAGGGAATATCACATGAATTCTCTGCGCCCAAAACACCGCAATAAAATTGTATAGTTGAAAGAAAAAATAGAGTGCTTCAGGATATGGCTAATGTTATGTTAAATAGCATGAAGCTCTCTAGAAATCTTTGGGCTGAAGCAGTTAATACTGCATGTTATATTATTAATCGAGTTTATACTAGTAAATCTGATAATAAGACTTCTTATGAGTTATGGTTTGAAAAGAAACCTACTGTCAAATACTTTCAGGTTTTTGGCAGCAAGTGTTATATTTTACGTGATCGTGAAAATTTAGGGAAGTCTGATACGAAGAGTGATGAAGGTATTTTTCTTGGTTATTCTTTAAACAGTCGAGCTTATAGGGTTCTAAATAAGAGAACTGGTATGATTCAAAAGTCCATCAATGTGGTCATTGATGATCATTTGAATGCACCAGCTCCGAGTTTAGATGATGATGAAGCTCTTATTATCAACAATCAATATACCTCATCAAGTCAAAAAGAATCTGAACCAAGGACTATTAAAGATCATCCAACCAATCAAATACTTGAAAACCCTCTCACTGAAGTTCGTACTCGCAAACAATTTGAGAACATATGTAATTATGTTTGTTTTACATCCCAAATAGAATCGATAAATGTGAAAGAAGCACTTTCTGACGAAAATTGGATAGTTGCTATGCAGGATGAACTTAATCAATTTGTTCGTAATAATGTCTGGTATCTTGTTCCTAGACCTAAAGATAAACACATTATTGGAATACAATGGATCTTTAAAAATAAGTCTAATGAGCTTAGAAATATAATACGAAACAAGGTTAGACTGGTTGTATAAGGGTACACTCAGATTGAAGGCATCGATTACGATGAAACCTTTGCTCCAGTCGCTCGCCTTGAATCAATCAGACTTTTTATTTCCATCGCATGCTTTAAAAAATTTAAGATTTATCAGATGGATGTAAAGAGTGTCTTTTTGAATGGCGATTTACATGAAGAAGTGTATGTTGAACAACCTTCAGGGTTTGAAGACCCCAAGTTATCTGACCATGTATTTCGTCTCAAAAAGGCTCTCTATGGTCTAAAACAAGCGCCCAGGGCATGGTATGAGAAATTGACTAAATTCTTACTTAGTCATAGCTTTCAAGTAAGAAGTGTCGATAAGACGCACTTTGTTAAGAAATATAACAATGATATTTTGATGGTTCAAATTTATGTTGATGATACTACGTATGGATCAACTTGTTCTAACATGTCTATTGAGTTTGCAGAGTTAATGAAATCAAGGTTCCAAATGAGAATGGTTGGCGAACTAAACTATTTCCTAGGGTTGCAAGTAAAAAAACAACCTGATGGAATTTTCATTTCCCAGACCAAAATGCTTCAAACTTGGTTAAAAGGTTTGGATTTGAGAATGGTAAGAACTTTGATACTCCTATGAGTACAACGATAAGACTCTCAAAAGACTCTACAGGTAAAGATATAGATCCTAAACTATATTGTAGTATGATTGGTAGTTTGTTGTATCTAACTGCTAGTAGACCTGATATCGCATTTAGTGTTGGTATTTGTGCGAGATATCAGTCTAATCCTAAGGAATCACATCTTACTGCTGTTAAACGGATTATTAGATATGTTGCAAGTACTATGAATTTGGGTCTTTGGTATCCTTTTGATACTAGTGTTCAATTAGTTGGGTACTCAGATGCTGATTGGGCCGGTAATATCGATGATAGAAAATCAATTAGTGGTGGTTGTTTTTACATCGAAAATTGCTTAGTTTCTTGGTTCAGTAAGAAGCAAAGCTCAATATCGCGCTCCACTGCTGAGGCTGAGTATATTACAACTGGATATGCATGTACTCAACTAGTTTGGATGAAACGCATGCTAAGCGATTATAGACTTAATCAAGATTCAATGATCTTATATTGTGATAATTCCAGTGCTATAAATATTTCCAAAAATCTAATCCAGCATTCACGTACTAAGCACATTGACATTAGGCATCATTACATTCGTGAGTTGGTTGAAGAAAAAGTTATCTCCTTGGAATATATACCAACCAAAATTCAACTTGCTGATATATTTACTAAACCACTCGACAAAAGCAGGTTTAATAAATTAAAATTTGATCTTGGTATGTGCATTTTAGATTGAGTATTCTTGCCTGCATGTATCATAGTGTATTATATTTCATATTATATTTGTTTAAATTTTAATTTTTTACATTAAAAAGTATTTTTGGTCGATACTCGATCGGTCGTAGCTATACACGACTAGTCGTGGTACGACCGGTTGTGCACTACACTCGACCGGTCGTGGAGCTCGTGAACATGATATATTTTGAGAAAAATCTCCTTCTTCCTCATTTTCACTCCGACCTACGACGAGTCGTGGCTCGACAAGTCATAGGATTTCTTATTTTTCTTCAAGGTGAGTCCTATTTCATCATTTTTCTTGAAGATTCATGCTCTCTATGCTTTGATTTGATCATTGTGTAGCTAGATTTCATCTCTTGTTGGGTTTTTCAAGGGTTTCTTCTCAATTTGTTAATCTAGAGAAAAACCATCCTTTCTTTTATGCATTTCTCTTGCTCTTTGTATATATTTTTGAATATGGATGCTAGAGGGAAGAAGAAAACATCCCGTGGTCCATCCTCATCTAGATCTACACCGATAACAAAACGACACCTTTGGTCACCTGAAGATGATTCTCAAGATGTACGAGATTTACGTGTCCGTAAAATTATCGTTGAGCATACCGCTGATCTCAATCACAATGCTCCATATGGTATTATCCTTCTCCTTGAATCTGTAAGCTGGACTAACATTTTTCTTTGGGGTGGGCCTGCATACTAGTCTATTGCCCAATCAATGGTTGCATGCATTTCAGAATTTTCTCTTAATAATTTAACTTTTTCAATTGATACTAGAGAAGGGAAATTTGAAGTAGACCGTCATTTGATATCGAGTATTATGGATATACTTGTTAATGATGAAGGAATACCGATTCATACTATATGATAAACCATCTGAATTGAAAAAATGCATATTAACAAGAGACTTATGCAAAATTGATGCGCAATGGACACACAAAGGGAATGCGCTCCCTTTAAAGTATTTGTTACCTAGATACAGAGTGTTACATCGTTTCTTCATTTCCAATGTGTATCCTCGGTTCGGTAATAAAACCGAGTTGACTTCTTTCATAGTTCGTGTGTTGCATTCTATTGCTTCTGGTACCATGGTCTGTCTTCCTTCTTTGATCTGTCATTTTATTATACAGTTCGTCTCCATTCGGGTCATAGTGATATTCTGTTCGGTTATCTTATGACTTTTTTAGCCACTCACATGCTTCTCGATAAACCTATTAATGAGGCACCAATTCATCATCTTATTTTCAACAATTCCAATCTTAATAAGATGAAGTTGGATTTGCTTCCTGGCCAAGTTGATGAAGGTGGTGTTGGTGGTGAAGTCAGAAATGAAGGGGAAGCTGGCGATCTTTCTCAACAAGGTGTTAATATGGATGAGATTTTTGATGAGATAGAATCTGATTCACCAAATGATCCTGATTATGATCCATCTGGTTATGATGCACGCCTTCGTGCATTAGAGGAGAAGGTTGATAACATGAGTATAGCCCACGACATGTAATTTAAGTACATGCAAAAATATCTTCGTCGCATCAATAGGGGCTTACACCAGATTGATCCGACTATCCCTGCTCCCTCCTCTGGATCTGATTAGGTGAATTATATTTTGGATTGTATAATATTAATTTGTCTTTTATTTTGGATATTGTATTTTGGATTGACAATGGCTTGATGCTTCTGGTTTATATATTGAAATATGCTATGTCCTTTCATATTTCTTTCTTATTATCTGCTTATTATTACTTTCTATGTTGTTGTTCTCTTTCCTATTGTGTCTTTCCCTTGTCATTTTATGATAAAAAGGGAGAGTAGTAAGAGCTAAAAGGGAGTCGTATGGAAAGGGGGAATAATTTGTTTTATCTGGATTAATTGATTGAGAAGGATATGTGGATTGAGAATATGGAGTCTTGAGGTTTTCATGTTGTTTACTATTTATATGAGCAGTACTCATATTACTCAAGGGGAGTAGAGTAATTTATTATTTTATGGCTCATGATTCCTTGTTATCTTCTATGCTATGTATTTTGTCACAAATTTGACAAAGGGGGAGATTGTAAGTGATATGATTTCATATCCCTTTGGTTGTTAAATTTTATGGTGCCAAAACCTATATCTATGTCTTGTATATCTTGTGTTTCATGTTTAAGACTATTTTTTACTTCAAGACATCGCATTTCAAGACAAGAACTTAAATGAAGAAAGTTTTCAAGTCATGGATGAAGAATTCAAGAATAGAAGTCTTCAAGTTTGTATGTTCAAGATTCAATCAAGTTCAAGTATATTAGAATACTTTGTCAAGTCAAGATCAAGCTCAAGAAGGCCTACAACAAGATTCGTAAATTCTCAAGCTTCTTTTCAGGGTCATCTGAGTGTACAGACTATCAATGTCCATCTCACTTTTAAGGTTTGTTTGACCATAGATTGACCTTAGGATGGGCTTTACTGTAGGTCATTCTGAATACATAATTTAGGGACTTCAAGACCAGTCCTAGCTCTACTACGACTAGTCTTAAGTTTTTTAGGACCAGTCCCAGGTTGTTGAAGATTTTTGGATCTTTCTGGTTGTCTTACGACCAGTCCTGGACATCCTACAACCAGTCCTGTGAGTTCTACGACCAATCTTAGCCCTACGACTCAAACTCCAGCTACTAAACTGGGGGTCCTACGACCGGTCGTAAGTGACCCATGACCAGTCATAGGTGGCCCACGACCGGTCGTAGGCTACCCAGGACCGGTCGTGGAACAATAAATCCTTATCCCGTAGAAATCTTTAAAAATCTTTAAAGTTATGATCAGTCCTAGGATCCTAAGACCAGTCGTAGACAGGATTTTTCAGGCTATAAATAGAGCACGAACTTCAGAGTTTTAGCAATTTAACTCAATTGTATTCAAACAATCTTTAGGCTATACTCTGAGATAAGTTTTTGTTTGTTTTAAGCTACTTTGTGCATATTTAATATTCCTTTTGCTAGCTTATTTATTATTTAATTTTGATCTACATTCCAATCTTATTAGAAAAGGGGAATTTCTGATATTCCTTCTTCTTGGATTCAAAATCAAATAGAACTAGCCCTTTTGATTTAAAATCTATTAGACTTAGAACCATTCTTAAAGTGAGTATTAGACTTTGAACGTTGAATCAAACTTCTACTCCGATTGGTTCTACCGGGCTACTTCAAAAGGAGATTCAGGTATTTTACATTTGTGTAATTTACTTTCTTTGATTTTGGTTGAGATTTGCCAAAAAAATCTCATTGTATTGGTTATCTGAGGAGAGCCAGAAAACTCAGATTGTGTGGGTTTTTGGATTGTGTAAGCCCGAGATCAAAGACACAATTGTGAAGGTTTTAGGTGAACCTGTGAAACCTATTTTGATAGTGCATGCTAATATCCCCTGTGTGAGGATATTGGGAGTGGAGTAACATTCTGTGTGGCTGTTGGATAACAGTTGGTGTACACACAGGCGAACCACTATATATCGTTGTGTTGTGGATGTGTTTTATTTTTTCATTCTTTTATTCATTCAGTTTTATGGAGTGTGTTTGTGGATGAATGTTGTAATCATTTTATTGCAAGCAAGTGTGGATGAATGTTGTAATAACTTAGGATTTATTTTCTGCAAGTTATTTTGATTTCCTTGCTTTTTATTCCTCATTGGTTTATGATACAAAGGACGTTCTAGAAATAAGGTTGTCCTGCCTTAAACCTTTGGTTTTTGGTGTAAGGTTATCCATAGAACTGATATAGTATCATTCTCCTAATTCTAGTCTATTGAGATTATTTTAAATTCAGTATTGTACTTTATTCCTTTTATTATTCTTCTGTTATAGGTTTTATTTGGCATTGCCCTATTCACCCCCCCTCTAGGGCATATAGCTAGGCCCTTTCAATAACCTTAACCTAAACCTATTCTCAAATCTCAAAAACTATACTCATAACATAAATCTAAACCTTAACATTTAACTTAAGCCTATACTTATAACCTTAACCTATACCTATTCTCAAATCCCAAAACCTATACTTATAACCTAAACCTAAACCTTAACCTATAACCTAAACCTATACTTATAACCTTAACCTAAACTTATAATCTTAACCTAAACCTATTCTCAAATCCCAAAAGCTATACTTATAACATAAACCTAAACCTTAACCTAAACCTATAACCTATACTTACAACCCTAACCTAAACTTATAACCTTAACCTAAACCTATTCTCAAATCCTAAAACCTATACTTATAACCTAAACTTAAACCTTAACCTATAACCTAAACCTTTACTTATAACCTTAACCTAAACCTATTCTCAAATCCCAAAACCTATACTTATAACCTATACTTACAACCTTAACCTAAACTTATTCTCAAATCCCAAAACCTATACTTATAACCTAAACCTAAACCTTAACCTATAATCTAAACCTATACTTATAACCTTAACCTAAACCTATTCTCAAATCCCAAAACCTATACTTATAACCTAAACCTATAACCTATACTTACAACTTTAACTTAAACTTATAACCTTAACCTAAACCTATTCTCAAATCCCAAAACCTATACCTATAACCTAAAACCTAAACCTAAACCTAAAACCTAATTGTATTCTCAAATCCTTAAACCTAAACCTACACCTAATCCTAATCTCAACTCCCTAACTTAAACCTAAACCTGAACTTGCCATGTTTCCTTATAATTATGTATGTGATGTATTGCCTTATAAACTCCATGTCACATTTATGATCACTTGCCTATGAATATAGCTTTGTTAGACATATTAATGAAAGAATGCTCCTACACTAGATTAGCTATGAATTGTGTAGAGAAACATCATCTTCGTAACTTTCTATATTCTCTAATCTCTAATTTATTTGGCCCTATCATATGGATAGTTCTTAAAATATGGAAAATATGATTCTGTTTACGTATAGTGTATAAATGCCTCTAGTTATCTTGATATCATGAACATAACTCTAATGTGGTTGACTTGAGCTTCACATGACTCTTGGTGAGCCCTCCTTTGAATGTACAGAAATCATGGAAGTACATATGGAATGCACAGTTGGATATGGCCTATTCGAAATTGAAGGTCATTACTATTCTATTAAAATAATGTATCTATGTGTCATAGTGCATAACATCCACGCATGACATTTGAGCTTTTCTGAGTGTTCATTGTAAGCCACATCTGTTGGGTTGTGCAAGGTTCTATTACCTAAGTTAAACCATCAGGTTTGTGCACTTGTACACTTTGGGCCACTCTTTCTTTACATGAGGCTTTTTCAGGATTTTATACCTCCTCGGGCGTACCCCGAGTATTTTTTCAAGAGGTTGTCCTTGGGCACACTCACCTTCATGGCCTTTTCTAGGTAGTTAACCTACCACGGGCGGTCTGCATGGTCTTTTTCGGGCAGCTAGTTCTCCTTGGGCGTACCTATGTGTATTTTTTCGGGTGACTAGTTCGCCTTGGGCGACCCCCTTATTTTGACAGTTGGATGTGCATCCCCAGATCTGTGACTTGAGCATACATTCATACATTCATGCAAACACATTGTTAGTTGTATTGCTATATGAATTATATATGAATTGTTAACCCATTTTGGAATGATGTGTCATGGTTGAATCTATGAGGGAAATTCCCACTGATTTTTCACTCACCCTTCGTGCAGTCGCACCAAATAGACACAGGTGATGACTAGGTGGAGACTCCTATGACGAGATCCCAGGGACAGTTGTGGTGGATTATGGCAAGGAAGAGTTCTATGTACATGTTGTTGAGTCGTTGGAGCTTTACGACTTACTTGTTTTTATACTTCAAATTTTGTATGTTTTGTTTGAATTGTAACATAATATTTTCCCTGTTATGGGGTTTCATTTGCTTCCATTTACATGTATTTAAACTTCATTGTTGTTACTCTTGATATTCTAGTATATATGATAGTTATCTTGTTTTACATTGTGAAACTTCCTATTGATTAGATGTAAAGCTGGTTACTTCATAGCGTAACCCTCGGGTTCTCAAAATCGAGCGACTGTCCTCGGGTTTTGAGGACCAGGGTGTTACAAGATGGTATCAGAGAGAGAGAGTTTCGACAAACCTTGCCTTTGGGGAAATAAACTTATACCCACCTTAAATATTTTAATTTAGGATGATGGATTAGGTGTTAGAATTTAGGTAAATCTCCCTTAGACTTAAGAAAATTTTGAGAATGTAGAAAACAAAACTTAGGCCCCATTTGAAAATTATTTAACTGCTTGAATGCATGTGGAGCTCCCTTAGAATTAGGAAGGTTGGAGAAGGTAGATATCCAAACTTAGGTTCCCTTGGGAATTGATAAGATAGCAACTTGAATTCATTTAGAATTCCCTTAAAGTTAGGAACAATTCTAAAAATAGAGAGGCAAAATTTTAGGCTCCTTTGAAAATTTAAGATGTAGTTGTTGGAACTTAGAAACCAAACTTTGATTCCCTTTATAAATTTTTTTGGCTAATCACTCAAACTTATATAGAAATTCTCTAGATTTAGAGAGAGTTTGAAAAAAAATTAAAAAATAAAAAATAAAAAATAAAAATAGAAACCTAGATTTAAGTCCCCTTGAACTCATTAGGGTAGCCATTTGAACATGATTGGAATTACTTGGGAAATTGCGAACATAGAAACACAGAACTTTAGGCCTCGTAGGAAAGTTCAAGTATAGTTGTTTGAACATAGAAATTAAAATTAGATTCCCAGTACTGGATCCCATAATCACATTAGGTTTTGTTGATATACACTCACTCATATCAACGCCTTTAATCCAACTGCACTAAGCTGTAAACATCTTGTTCTTTAACTAACAATTATTTCTATCCATAACAACATTACTAGTCTGATAGCTATCCTATAAAACTTGACTTTCAATTCAAGTAGGTACACTGATTCCATGTTGCTTCCTAAATTGAATTATGTTATAATATCTTTCTTAAGTAGAATAAACCGAAAATATCGTTAATTGAATGATCATAATCTTTGATTTATGAAACTGTGATTATTAAACGTGAGCTGTTGGTTTCATTTTGTAAGGATCATTCACTTGATTTTAACTAATTAGTTGATGATTCAATTTAGTCTCATTATTATTTTATATGCCATTTAAAGTAGGAACCACTGTGCATGTTTTAGATTGCACATGACATGTTTACAATTTCTGAATACCTGTGTATCACTCACCAATAGAGTATCAAAGGTGTCTTCTTATCCACCTTGAAGTATGCATTTGAATTCTGACTTTCTGCTATCCTTTATGACATTGAGTTGTAGCTTGCCAATTGAATGTTATGATCATTAGATATTTTCATTAAAACTGCCCAATAAATGTCACCTTATTTGGTTGTCTGAATAGAGAAATCAAATCTTGTTCCCCATAGAAAATTTTAGGAAAGACATTTGAATTTATCTAGAGTTCCCTTAGAGTTAAGGAAAATTTCGAACATAGATACACAAATTGTAGAACCTTAGAAAATTTCAGGTTTAGTTATTTGAACTTAGAAATTAAATTTAAGTTCCCTTGAAATCATTAGGCTAGTTGGGTTTACTTTAGAATTATGAAAATTGAGAATATGGAGACCCAAAATTTTTAGGTCCGTAGGAAATGTCTTGAATAACCATGGAACTTAGGAGCAACACCTAGATTCCCATTGTAAACTATCAGGAAAGCTATCAAATCTTAGAAACTGAACTTAGGCACCATGGGTGGACAAAGGTCCATTATAATGAACTTAAGGTCACCCGAGAATTTTCCTTAAACCTAACTTCCAAGGAACAACTTTTAGAAGCTTACAATTTGAACTTTTTCTATAATCTTCCTTGGTTAAAATAACATTGTCACATCACTCAATGAATGAATCAAACTTGGACGGCGTAGGAAATTCTTTAACCACCACATTGCTCATTAAATCTAACATAAACACTCACTAAACTTAATGAATTATAGTACGAATCAAAATCCGAACTCTCCCAATATGTCTCTTTAGTTAGAGGCAACATTCCTTATAAATTCCAGCACCTAGAATTGACTAGAGGAGAAATTATAAAGTTTTGGGTAAACTTCTAACCCTGGACTGAGCATATTAGGAATAGATTTGAAAACATAGGTGAAATTAGAAAAGCTTTGAACTAGAATTTCCATGTAGAAACTTGAATACTAAAATTTCAAGTAGTACATTAGGTGATCAGAGTGCGTAGTAAAAATGTGTTAATCGTTTGGGACTGTTTCACCTAGATTCAAAGCACTCATGTTATGAAAATATAAAATCCCATGATATTCCCAAGTGTCTAGAATAATCGGGACCACGAACTGATGGAATTAAATTTTCAGCAAATCATATGCAGTTTGATCCAAAATTTTAATCTTAGCAAACCTCAATGATCTCAATGCCTTAATCAAGCAGAAGATCGAGATTTACCAGGATTGGAATATGGTACTAGCAATTCCTCTATGTTGCGCAAACAGGGGATTGATGTATCGGGCTCAAACTCACTACAACCATCTATTTGTGTTAGCTCGAACACTGAAAATTGAAAACCGCATTATACCCTGAGGATAACCCTACCACTTGTACCATAATAGTTGGATATGCACTATCGAATCTCGAGGGCGAGATTCTTCTTTAAGGGGGGTAGATTATAACAACCCCAGTTTTAGCAGTAGTGCTATACGTTCACTCCTGCAAACAACCTTCATAGGAAAATGAAAAATGTTTAAAATCACCGTAAATTATATTACAATGGTCCCTAGTCCTATTAGAAGCACTAAATCTTGAGGACGAGATTTTCTTTAAGGAGGGTAGATTGTAACACCCAGTACTTTTAATACTCGGGTGTTACCATTTAAATCATAGAAAACATTTAAACACACAAGAAACACGAAATAAAACTATAAAACTATCATCAAGAGACCATCCTTATAACCCATGAATCCTTGTAAAAGATCATATTTGTCTATAACTCCCATTGAGTTAAATCTAAGGTCATTTTAAGAGTCCATTGAAAATGGAATCAACCACTGCACTCCTCAACACTATGAACTAACATAAGCCTGATAACGAGATCCTATCCATAAAGAAGATTATATCACCCTTTAAACACGCTTTGGGACCACTAATATGCACACTGAAGTAGGGGACCAACCGTTCAATTAAAATAGACAATCCTTACCAAGGATAGACATCCAAGCACGAACCTTATGAAAATAAGATTGATCTTCAACCTAGAGTAATTAACAAACGTTGTAAGTAGAATAGATAGTTCAGATTATGCCTACGAGTGTATGGGACCCAAATAATACATGGTTACTGATGATAAATGTCTGAAATAATGAACACCTAACCCTTAGAACTCCAACCCTTAACCTGTAGCCATTCCTAGGTCTTCCAAGTTAAATGGATGGCCTAGATTGACTCAGACCATCGAACTATGTTAGAGGAAAATCAAGCCCTTCGTTGCCAACCTCTGATCATCAAATCC
Organism: Magnolia kwangsiensis; assembly: GCA_037074715.1. Lineage (NCBI taxonomy): Eukaryota > Viridiplantae > Streptophyta > Magnoliopsida > Magnoliales > Magnoliaceae > Magnolia > Magnolia kwangsiensis. Next base: position 88,844,268 of record CM073580.1, read on the forward strand.
ACTGTATATCAGGTCTGGCACTCCCTTCACGGATCTAGTACCAAATCATGTAAATCCTCCTATCAAAGGCCAATATTCACCGTTTAAATGCACCTAGGATAGTTTAGGAGTCTTTTAGACCATTGATGATTGACAGCGAGTTGATCTGACAGTCGTATAGTCAGTAAACACCTTTTCATAGTGCACGAAGAATGTTTTACAGTCACTCGAGCCTTGGATCTACCTCATTCCTTTGGGATGGGTCCTAAATCAACTGACCTAATGAATGGATGGTGTGGATCGATTGAGAATCACACGTGTACACCACCTCTGACCTGTGCATACACACAGTTAGCGTACACACACTGTGCACCACACCTAAGTAGCGGATCAAACGGGCGTTGACCCGATAAAAACCATGCTCCATCGAATTTCAAAATAATCCTCCCGCCCGTCACACGTTGTAACCTGACCATTCTTTTGATGAAAATGACCATCCTTCCGATCTCAGTAATGAGATCTGGACCATCCATCAGGATTTTACTGGTCCACTGACCTCGACCTTGGTGAGATCCTCGGTTGGAAGACCCCACTCGAGCTAGGTTAGCGATCTTTTCCTCATTGTAAAGGGAAGGTGCTGACGTGTGGGGGAAATCCACGTCTTCTGCCTGGATGGCGAATCCAGCCGTTCGGAGTCGTCGGGCTCCATCCACATACACAGAGACAACCCCATCAGTCCTACGGTTTTCGAAACTGCCCACCTACTCGTCGAATTGTGAAAGGAATCTTTCCGCTTATAGTAAAAGTCCATCTTGTCCGTCTATTGGCACTTGGAAGCTTCTGTAAATCTCATCTGGGATGTTGAGTTTAGGGTTGTCAGCAAAATCTCGTAAGGAAACGAGATATTGGTGAGTCGCAGCCACGACTCCAACCGAACCCAGTATTAGTGAATGAATTACCAACGGCCCTCCGTGCTCCATTATATGGACCCCACATCATCTTTGAGCCATATCAGGCCCGTCCAAACGGCCCTGATCTATGGATGAACCACCCGTTTAAAAAATGCCATTTTCATCTTCCATCTTCCTCAAACTGACTGTGAGAACCACTTTCCGCTAAACAAGACCCATCCATTGATCTGGCCTGTTCATCATGTGGCCCACCACATTTAATGTCCATCAGGGATAATCAAATGAACCCATGTATGAGATCTAACACATTAAGGATCCTAGCGCTAGACCATTTGGATTAGCTTAAGCAATACCTGTGCTAATCCTTGTGGTTAGCTGAGGAGATTTCTAGAAACCGAAAGAGTTAGGAATTTTAGTGCCATTTGGGGTGAGTTGCAGGCCTGTTAGCAACTCGACTCGGGTTGGGTCGTCCCTGCTTAGAAAGAGAGATAAAAGAGAGAAAGAAAGAGAGATAGAGGAAGAAGGAAAGAGAGATAGAGCAAGAAGGAGAGGGTGTAAGGGGGAGAAAGCTTGCGGCAGAGGTGAGTTGCGGCCATCCGTCCATAGCCGACCCATCTCGCTGACTGTGTTGCCCGAGTCCTCGTCTCAACACACCATATCCAGGCTCCTTTCAGCGTCCAAACTCCATCCCCGGTCAGGTAACCATCACATCTGCCTCGATTATTTTCAGTTTCCACCCCTTCAATCGACTAGGTTCACAGTCTCTTGGTCTCAGTTATGAGCTCTGTGACTCATCTCAACATTCGAAGTATGGCCCCTGATCTAAAACTGTGGCCATGATCGGTTGATCTCAATACAGGATCAGCGTCTGGAATCAATTGCAGATCCCTTCTCAGCATTGCGTGCTACTAAACAAAGTAGGGCTCGACCGAGTCTTGTCACTACTAAGTCAGTGACTCAGTTTTCTTTTTGATGTAAATGCCCTGATTCAGTGGGGCCTAAGTAACCATTCACTCCAGCAATCTTTGGGCCTAGACAGAGATAACTCAGATTTACCCAGTTATAGGTTAATTAGGCTGATTTTCATTCAGAGACGACCCTAGATTCGATTGAAGGATGACTCCGCCAATCTCCCGGCTGGGTCAAGTTGACTCGGCCAACTTCCCCAGCTGAGTCGAGTTGACGCTAATATCAGAACCACATGAGGTGGATTTGGAAAGTGATAAATCTAATGGATCGTTAATTTAACCTTATAGATAGTAGATCTCTTAACAACTAACTCAGCTAGTTGATAATTAGAAACCCTGACAGAGTCAACTCGGTCGTAACTCATTGGTGCCTTGTAATAGTTATCCCGGCACAACCAACAACTATTCTACCTTAAAAGACATCTCGAAACAAGAAGAACTCTCAATCAAGGTGAGGAGCATCCCCCGTAGCTTCTTCCATTCACAAATTTCCATGTGGATTAACTCTTTAATGTAGAGTATTTTAGAGAAATATAAATTCCTAGTTATCTTGACTTTTATGAAGAAATTGTTTAATGTCATGTTTCCTTATAATTATGTATGTGATGTATTGCCTTATAAACTCCATGTCACATTTATGATCACTTGCCTATGAATACAGCTTTGTTAGACATATTAATGAAAGAATGCTCCCACACTAGATTTGCTGTGAATTGTGTAGAGAAACATCATCTTCATAACTTTCTACAGTCTGTAATCTCTAATTTATTTGGCCCTATCATATGGATAGTTCTTAAAATATGGTAAATATGATTCTGTTTACGTATAGTGTACAAATGCCTCTTGTTATTATGATATCATGAACATAACTCTAATGTGGTTGACTTGAGCTTCACATGACTCTTGGTGAGCCCTCCTTTGAATGTACAGAAATCATAGAAGTACATATGGAATGCATAGTTGGATATGGCCTATTTGAAATTGAAGGTCATTACTATTCTATTAAAATAATGTATCTATGTGTCATAGTGCGTAACATCCACGCATGACATGTGAGCTTTTCCGAGTGTTCATTGTAAGCCACATCTGTTGGGTTGTGCAAGGTTCTATTATCTAAGTTCAACCATCAGGTTTATGCACTTGTACACTTTGGGCAGCTCTTTCTTTACATGAGGATTTTTTAGGATTTTATACCTCCTCGGGCGTACCCTGAGTATTTTTCCAGGAGGTCGTCCTTGGGCGCACTCACCTTCATGGCCTTTTCTAGGTAATTAATCTACTGTGAGCGGTCTGCATGGTCTTTTCTGAGCAGCTAGTTCTCCTTGGGCGTACCTGTGTATTTTTTCGGGTGACTAGTTCGCCTTAGGCGACCCTTTTATTTTGACAGCTAGATGTGCATCCCCAGATCTGTGACTTGAGCCTACATTCATACATTCATGCAAATGCATTTTTAGTTGTATTGCTATATGAATTATATATGAATTGTTAACCCATTTTGGAATGATGTGTCGTGGTTGAATCTATGAGGAAAATTCTCACTGAATTTTCACTCACCCATTGTGTGGTTGCACCAAATAGACATAGGTGATGACCAGGTGGAGACTCCTATGACGGGATCCCAGGGACAACTGCGGTGGATTGTGGCGAGGAAGAGTTCTTTGTACATGTTGTTGAGCCGTTGGAGCTTTAAGACTTACTTGTTTTTATACTTCAAATTTTGTATGTTTTATTTGAATTGTAACATAATATTTTCCCTGTTATGGGGTTTCATTTGCTTCTATTTACATGTATTTAAACTTTCTTATTGTTACTCTTGATATTCTAGTATACATGATAGATGTCTTGTTTTACATCGTGAAACTTCCTAGTGAATAGATGTAAAGCTGGTTACTTCATAGCGTAACCCTCAGGTTCTCGAACTTGAGTGACTATCCTCGGGTTTTGAGAACCAGGTTGTTACACTAAACCTTAACCTAAACCTAAACTTATAACCTAAACCTAAAACCTAAACCTAAACCTGCACTTATAACCTATAACCTAAACCTAAACCTAAAACCCTAACGTAAACCCGATCTTGAACCCGAACCCGATTTCCTAAACCTAAACCTTAATATATCCTAAAATCCCTAAACCTAAACCTACACCTAATCCTTATCTCAACTCCCTAACTTAAACCTGAACTTGAAAACCCAAACCTAAACCCGAACCCGAACCCAATTTCCTAAACCTAAACTTATAACCTTAACTTAAACTTATTCTCAAATACCAAAACGTATAACGTAAACCTAAACCTAAACCTTAACCTATAACCCAAACTCAATTTCCTAAACCTATAACCTATAACCTAAACCTAAACCTAAAACCTAAATGTATTCTCAAATCCTTAAACCTAAACCTACACTTATTCCTAATCTCAACTCTTTAACCTAAACCTAAACTTGAAAATCCAAACCTAAACCCGATCTCAATTTTCTAAACCTATACCTTAACCTATTCTCAATTCCCTAAAACAACCTATAACCTAAACCTAAACCTATAACCTAAACCTAAACCTAAAACCTAAATGTATTCTCAAATCCCTAAACCTAAACCTACACCTAAAACCTAAACCTAAACCTAAAACCTAAATGTATTCTCAAATCCCTAAACCTAAACCTACATCTAATCCTAATCTCAACTCCTTAACCTAAACCTAAACTTGAAAACCCAGACTCGAATCCAAACCTGATTTTTTAAACCTAAACCTTAACCTATTCTCAATTCCCTAAACCGTAGCCTATAACCTAACCTAAACCTAAAACTATAACCTACACTTATTACCTAAACCTAAACCTATAACCTAAACCTGTAACCTTAACCTAAACTTATAACCTCTTTTAATTTATTGCTTAGTTTCAATAAGGTTGTATATAATCTGTTGCAAAGGAAAAGAAAAAGGGCTTAGTTTTTGAGTTCTTTTAAGCTTCCTTATCATCCATGCATGACACTGCAAACCTTTACTAAACTGTAACTCTAATCGGAACTTTATGTGCAATTTGATCAAGTGCATTAACATCTAATACTATCTTATTCCTTTGTAAGATAACATTACCATATTTATGGGCCCTTGTGCTGCGATTCTTGTTCACATCATCATTGGATTTTCTTGCATGGGAATCAAGGATGTATCCCTTTTAACACATGCCCCTTTTTACAAAGCTTGAATTTTTATTGTTGTTTTTATTAACTTGAATTGAAACACTTTTTTCTATAATTTTCTTGCATTATTTTTACTTTAAACATTTTTTTGGAAAAAAAAAAAGTGAATGAAGTTTCTACAATTCTTAATGATTTTGAATTATAATGTTTTGTTGGTTGAATATTTTTTTTATTAGATGAAAGACACAAAAAGAAAATTGTTGCTGATTTTCTTTTTATTTTACTTTATATTGCAAGAAGTTTTCTGACGGCTTTTAGGCTGTCCATATTTTTCTAAATATTCAAATCTATGACGGTCCATAACCATCCTTTTAAGGTTCATCAGAGACTGCTCATGACCATCCTTTTCAGGTTCATCAAAGACTGCTCAAGACTGTCCTTTTAAGGTTCATCACAGACTGCTCATGACCGTCCTTTTAAGGTTCATCAAAGACCTTATAACCTCTATATTTATTGAGTCCATGATCATCCTTCTTTACAGACGATCCATAACCGTCCTTTAAATGTCCATAGAAATGACGGTTCATGACTGTCCTTTAAGTAATACAATGCCCCAAAATAGGACGGCCCTTGTGACGGTCCAAGACCATCCTTTATCGCCTTTTGAGATGATTTTCAACCATCCTTTTTTTCCTATCTTGGCATAGTGTGATCTCTATTCAACTCTATTATATTAAAAAGGGAAATTGTGATTTACCCTTTTGAGATCAAAATTAAATCAAGCTAGCCCCAGGTTGATTTAATTTAAAAATCCAAGCTATCCGTCCAGGGTCCCTACACGCTGGACGTAGACTGAACAAAGTGTGAACCGACAGTGGGTTTTTACGCCTTTTGATGGACCGCTCATGCAGGCCTCATCTTGATGTATGGGTCCAATCCACGCCGTCCATTCTATTCCCCATTTGACTTTAGGCGTTGAGCCAAAACATGAAGCTAATCTGCTCATCAGGCCTGCCATACCTTTCAAAACAGTGATTCTCACCTTTTAAATTTACTTTAATTTTGCTGCACATCGAAAAATATTCAATATTAGACTTGTTTGGCTTGTCTTAAGCCATAGGAGCGGGTGGACGTAGTGGATTCACCTTATGCGAGCCCCACCTCGGAAAATCTATGGAAAAATAGATTAAAATATATATATATATATATATATATATATATATACATATCCAACAAGCAAGGCAACGCCTGCTCTGACCGTCAGAGGACGGCAGCGGCGTCCTGCTGCATATGATGCTGGGACCACTATGTCCCAGCCTTAGGCCCCACCGTGATGTGTGTTTAACATCAACACCTTGCATTTGGTGGGCCCCCCTTAGGGAAGCGGGCCACCCCTAAAATCAGCCGTATACATAACTCAGGTGGCCCACATCGCAGGAAATAGTGAGGATTGAACGACTGCCATAAAAACCCTGTTTGGGTTCACAGATGTATTGGATCTACATGAAATTTATTTTTCTTTTTAATCTAGGCCTTTGTGACCTTATTAACAGAGGGGATGGAAAATAGATGTTATGGTGGGCCAGCCACATGTGGGACCCACCTTTAAATTGGATCTGCATCGTCCAAGAGGGTCTGGACGGTGCCATGGGACCTGATATATGTGTTGTATCCTCACCGTCCACACCAAGGATGGTGGGAACCCACACGTGGGATTGTTGCACGGGCGGCAGCAGGATGTGGGGCCCTCTGATGCGTATGCAATATCCAAACCATCCATATATGTGAGGCCCATCGTCAGCCGTCTGTTTAGTGTCTCTGGACGCTGGGCGCTGACAACACTGACTTCCCTCACTCTCTCCCACACACATACACGTATATACATACATACATATATATATATATATATATATATATATATATAAATAATATATATGTATATATATATATATTATAATATACATATATGATATAAATGGTGTATCATATATATATGTATTGTAATGAATATATGGTGGGTCCCATGTGGGGAACCACCCGTTTTGTGATTGGTTGGGCGTTAGGTGGGCCCATCGTGATGTAAACCATGTTGTCCATCCACCTGACGTGCATATAGCTCCACTAATGATGCATGTGCTGTAACTTTGCCGTCCATCCATCTGACGTGTTCATGGCCCCACTTTGACGGATGTGATCCATCCAAACCATCCACCTATTTGGGCCACCTCATCTCACAGCTTGAGACTAAAAATAAGGCAGATTCAATATCAAGTGGACCACCTTACAGAAAACGGTGGTGTTGAACGACCCACCTATGAAACCCCTTTTGAGTTATAAAAGGCTTGATTCAATATAATATTGTTTTCCTTCCCTGTTCAGGTCATTGTGACCTTATGAACAATATGGATGAAAAATAAATACTATGGTGGGCCCACTAGAAATTTAGCTGTGGGAGTTATTATCACCGCTGTCATTTGTGGTATGGCCTAGATGATCCTTTGGATATAATTTATTTTACTATAAAAATGATCTTTGACTACAGATGAATGGTGCAATTGATTTGGCCCATTCGATATATTTGTGGCCCATGGGTTAAGGCCCGTTGATACGGCCCACTTAATATATTTGGCCCATCGGTGCGGCCCATTCATGTAGCCCACTTGATGTGTATAAGGCCCATGTGTAAAGCCCACCTATTTTGTATTTAAAGCCCATGGGTTGAGGCCCATTGTGATGTCTTCAGAGCCCATGGGTTAAGAATGATTGTGATGTATTAGGGCTCATAGGTTGAGGCCCATTATGATGTATTTGGGGCCCATGGGTTTAAGCCCACTGTGATGTATTCAAGGCCCGTTATTTAGGCCCACCGTGATGTGTATGAGGCCTGTTGCTGAGGTCCACCTTGACATATATGAGGACCATATGGTGAGGCCCATTTGATGTATTTGAGGCCCATGGGTCGAGGCCTAATGGGATGTAGATAAGGCCCTTTGCAATATGTGATTTCACCTTAGTTATGTAATGATGTTTATGGCAGACCATGTCTTGGGAGCAATGTCGGTTTGACGTCTACATTGTAAGGTAAATGTTGGTTAAATGTCCGCATTGTCACTCTTCCGAGGGCCCATTGATAGGCCCAACTTGTTGTGTATGAGGCCCATGTGCAGGGCCCTCTTGTGATGTATATTAGGCCCATGTGTGGGGCCCACCTATTGTATATTAAGGCCCGTGGGTTGTGGTCCATTGTGATGTATTTTCGGCCCAGATGGCAAGGCCCGATGTTATGTATGAGGGGCCCATAAGATGTGACCCATTGTGATTTATTTGAGGCCCATGTACGAGGCTCATTGTGATATATTTAAGACCCATAAGACGTAGCCCAATGTGGTGTATTCGAGGCCCATGGGACATGGCCCATTACGATGTGTTCGAGGCCCATGGGATATGGTCCATTATAATGTACATGTGGCCTGTATATGAGAACCATTATGATGTTACACATGGCCTTGTGTGAGGACTAATGTGATGGATGTGAGGCTTATGTGATGAGGCCCACTTTGATATACTTGAGGCCCATTAGTGCAGCCCATTGATGCACCGTACTTGATGTGTATGAGGTTCTATAGTGTGGCCTATTGATGCAACCAAATTGATGTGTATGAGGCCCATTAGTGCGGCCCATTGATCCAACCCATCTTGATGTATATGTGGCCCATGAGGGACACCCATCGTATTGTGTATTAAGCTCTTGAGTGAGCCCCATGGTGTTGTAATTTGGCCCTTGTGTGAGGCCACGCGTCCACTGTATGTTACACTTTATATGGGTCATTCCTTGGGGACAATGTTGGTTAAATGTCCACATTGTCGAGGTTGATTGTTGATGCCAGGTATTGATATCGATTATGAGTATGTGACTGCATAACATCATAATACATGCTCATACGCATCATCTGCATGTTTGTTATAAGATGTGATTGACCATTACATGTGTCATTGGGCAGGTTATTATGAGACTCCTTAATAGGTGAAGGTTATCTCACATGAGCAGGCATATCGGGGATGGCTAGATGGGACACCGAAAATGTTTGGTTGAAGCATCGGGCTGCCATAGATGGCCCTAGGTGAAAACTCTAAAACCCTCTTGGTACTAGAGGATGCCCCAATGATCGGACCGAGTGGATATACATGAGCACCTGAATGCCTAATACAAAGAGGCCCCGTCTCCCACTGTGCCGTGGTCGGTTGGGAGGGGGTGTGGGCTTACCCGCCCCAACGTAGGTGGCATTGCTAGGATGAGTCTGAATAGCTCTAGGAATGGGTCCGTTATCGACGTGCCGAATAGGCATTGGCAGACTATTGGCCAGGCGGATAGTGAGGTTACTTATGCTCACTTAGACTATACGGCTGGGAGAGCGACAGTGCCATTTGGAATGTACTAAACCCCGGTGATGATCTTAGAGAGAAACCATACTGATATGTGGACTTATTGAGTAGGAGTTGCATGTTCATTCATTCATTCATTCATTCACTATCCACTCAGGCTGGTGGTGCGTAACTAATTGTTATGTACCTTCGTTATGGCAAGGGTTTCGGTTGGGCACGCGACTAACCTGAGATCAGGAGTTTACCACATTGAATCTGACTATCTAAATTTAGGTATGGGACTGGTTTGGATAGAAGTCCCTTGTGGTAGACCCCGTAGCCTGTAAAACTATGTACTATCATCCCGACTTCACACTCTAGCATGGTTATTTCATTCGCATCGCATATTGCATTACATCTGTGGCATATGGCATTTTGGGTTACTATGTTTCGACATTTACATAGTCTAGATATGGCTGACCCTATTCTTGAACTCATTAGGAATTACATATTACATTGCATCCTTGACATCTGATATTTGGCTCTTTATGACTCCTCATTTGTATAGCTGTTCTAGATTGCGCATTTTGATATTGATTGACTCATGAAATTATCCGTATTTTCGCTTACTTTGTTATCGTATGATTTATGATCTTGTCAGTATTTCTGTTTACTCTGATAATTTATGATCTTGTCAGTATTTTTGTTTACTCTGATAATTTATGATCTTGTCTGTGTTTCTACTTATCCTGATGTTATACAATTTATGGATTACTAGCATTTTTGGTATTGTATGATGACGACATTGTATTGAATACTTGACACTTACCTCGTACACACACTTACACCACCCTCTAAGCTTTCTATAAGCTTATGCATGATAGATGCATGCAGGTGATGTTAAGTTGCAGCAGTGTTGAGCTTGGAGCGTGCAACTATCTTATGGAGCTTTGATTTTATTTTGACATATGTATTTTTCCTTCAACATTGTATTCAAAGTTTATATTAGTAGATATATGATGATGATGTTTCCTTGTGATTTGGGTATACTTATGGTTATGCTTATTATGAGTTAAATGTAAAAAAAATCCTCCTTGTAGGATCCCAGGATCGAAATCTGGCGTATGGATGCTAGGAACCGAGAATGGGATACTACGGAGGCTATCGACACCAGATTCAGCGATCAGGATTCCTGTGAATCCGATTTTTGGGTTTGGGCGTGACAGAAGTTGGTATCATATCATAACTTAGGAATACCTGAAGATAACATCACATATCTACTGATAGCTACCCTTCACCCTATGATTGTTGAGAACTTAGAATGGTTAGATCCCTAAATTCGAATAACTTAGAAACTTTCTGATATAGCTCCCTCTCGCATGTGCATTCGAGAGTATTCAAGGATGATAGGCCCTTATTCCTTCCTGTAGGACATGACACCCAAGCGAATAACCCGAACGACTTCTATTTCCCTGCCCTAGATTCTTATTACCCCACCAGACACTTCTACACCCCCATCTGAGTCTAGCGCAACACCGACCGTGTCTGTAAGAACGAACCAGCTACAATAGATGTTGCAATCAATGACTGCTATTCTTTAGAGAGGAGACCGGAAGAGGTAAGCCCCCTTTGGTAGCTCCCATCTACAGTGATGTCGACGGCCACAGAGGCGCAGGAACCGTCCGTCCTTTCAAGCATTTGCACCACCTAAATGTTAGTCCATAAGTGTATGCTTTAGATGTGATGAGGCAGGGCACCGCTTCTGGGAGTGGCCCCACCCTAGGCAGCCCCTGCCACTCAGAACGTTCTCTGGTGCTTGCTTTGGGTGCGGTGGGATGGGGCATCGTAAGAGTGAGTGTCCCCGTCCTCAGCACCAGTAGTGACAACAGTATCTACCACCAGGACTCCAACAATGATAGCAACAGCAGTAGGATCCTCAGACCTCAGGAGTCATCGACAATTCGTGTGACTTGGCCCCTGCACTGTCTTCCTAGATTGTTTATGAATGAGGCGTCTTGGGAGTTAGGCCTTGAGATTTGTGGGCATTATTCCCATCTCTTAGGTGCTTGATTATGTTGGTATGTTGTGTTCTGATTATATATAGTGGTGTGATTTCCCCTCCCTTGGGAAGCTCTGTATTGGTTATGCCATGGTTTAAATTTCGAGGATGAAATTTTTTATTAGGTGGAGAGAGTCGTAAGGCCCGTATCCTAGTCCATACTGTTCCGTCAACTCCCACGGTCCTCCCTGTCGAATTACGACGACCCGCGACGTATAAATAGCAATTGTGCACACTCGTTAGTCACATCCTGTAAACTCGAGCTGACTCAACCTAAGACCTGTATCATTTCGACCGCGTCGTCGCCACAATTCTGACGCCACGTCTCGTGCGTCAACGCGACGATTAGATTATGAGATCCAACCCATGCATTATCCACTCCATTGATCGCTTAATCGCGGGACCCACCTATCCCTGTTGTTGTATTTCCCTATAAAGCCATAATTACTATGATGTCACCCTAGGGGTGACATCACCCTACCCTACCCTACCCCAGCAATAACTCCTTACAAGCAACCACCCCTTCCCTTTTCCCCATAAGTCAAACTCATTAATTGCCTAGGAGCCACCACCTCTCTCTCTCTCCTATCTCTCTCTCCCTCTTTCTTTCTTATTTCCTAGCAAGAGAGAGAACTCCCAACGTCCATGAGAGCTCTCCATTTCCAACCATTTGTAAGTTCTCCACCCCTAAATCCAACCCTCCAAAATCAATCCCAACCATTGAATCTTGTTCCCTTGGAGCTCTAGATCACATTGGTGGAAGAAGTCCAAGATCTAAGGCTTTTTTTTTCTCTCTCTCTCTCTCCTTCTTTTATTTAGTGGGCCACATGATGGGTGTATGTGATATTTAGACCATCCATCAAATGGACCCCATGGCCATCCGAATCATGTGGGTCCTACCTTATGGTGATGGGAAACCACGAGCATTAGATTGATTCGAATCAGGTAGGCCACGTCCACGTGGGACCCACCTTAATTTTTATATTCAAGCCATCCGTCCAGGGTCCCTGCACGCTAGACGTAGACTGAACAAAGTGTGAACTGACAGTGGGTTTTTAGGCCTTTTGATGGACCGCTCATGCAGGCCCCATCTTGATGTATGGGTCCAATCCACGCCGTCCATTCTATTCCCCATTTGACTTTAGGCGTTAAGCCAAAACATGAAGCTAATCTGCTCATCAGGTCGGTCATACCTTTCAAAACAGTGATTCTCACCTTTTAAATTTACTTTAATTTTGCTGCACATTGAAAAATATTCAATATTAGACTTGTTTGGCTTGTCTTAAGCCACAGGAGTGGGTGGACGTAGTGGATTCACCTTACGCAGGCCCCACCTAGAAAAATCTGTCGAAAAATAGATTAACAAAAAAAATAAATACATATACAACAAGCAAGGCAGCGCCTGCTCTAATTGTCAGAGGATGTCAGGGGCATCCTGCTGCATATGACGCTGGGACCACTGTGTCCCAGCCATGGGCCCCACCGTGATGTGTGTTGAACATCAACACCTTATATTTGGTGGGCCCCCCTTAGGACAGCGGGCCACCCCTAAAATCAGCCGTATACATAACTTAGGTGTCCCACATCGCAGGAAACAGTGAGGATTGAACGACTGCCATTGAAACCCTGTTTGGGTTCACAGATGTTTTCGATCTACATGAAATTTGTTTTTCTTTTTAATCCAGGCCTTTGTGACCTTATCAATAGAGGGGATGGAAAATAGATGTTATGGTGGGTCACCCACATGTGGGACCCACCTTTAAATTGAAAGGAGATCTGCCCTTTCTAGGAGGGTCTGGACGGTGCCATGGGGCCTGATATATGTGTTGTATCCTCACCGTCCATACCAAGGATGGTGGGAACCCACACGTGGGATTGTTGCACGTGCAACAACAGGATGTGGGGCCCTCTGATGCGTATGCAATATCCAAACCGTCCATATATGTGGGGCCCTTCGTCAGCCGTCCGTCCAGCGTCTCTGGACGCTGGGCGCTGACAACAATGACTTCCCTCACTCTCTCCCACACACACACGTATATACATATATGATGTATATAATATTATATAATATATATATATATATATATATATATATATATATATATATATATATATATATTATAATATACATATATGATATAAATGACATATCATATATATATATATATATATGTATTGTAATGAATATATGGTGGGTCCCACGTGGGGACCCACCCATTTTGTGATTGGTTGGCCGCTAGGTGAGCCCATCATGATGTAAACCATGTTGTCCATACGTGCATATGGCCCCACCAATGATGTATGTGTTGTAACTTTGCCGTCCATCCATCTGACGTGTTCATGGCCCCACTTTGACAGATGTGATCCATCCAAACCGTCCACCTATTTGGGCCACCTTGTCTCATGGCTTGAGACTAAAAATAAGGCAGATTTAATATCAAGTGGACCACCCTATAGAAAACGATGGTGTTGAACGACCCACCCATGAAACCCCCTTTGAGTTACAAAAGTCTTGATTCAATATAATATTGTTTTCCTTCCCTGTTCGGGTCCTTGTGACCTTATGAACAATATGGATGAAAAATAAATACTATGGTGGGCCCACTAGAAATTTAACTATGAAAGTTATTATCACCACTGCCATTTGTGGTATGGCCTAGATGATCCTTTGGATATAATTTAGTTTGCTCTAAAAATAATCGCTGACTACGGATGAACGGTGTAATGATTCGGTCCATTCGATGTATTTGTGGCCCATGTGTTAAGGCCCGTTGATGCGGCCCACTTAATATATTTGGCCTATCGGTGCGTCCCATTGATGTAGCCCACTTGATGTGTATAAGGCCCGTGTGTAAAGCCCACCTATTTGTATTTAAAGCCCATGGGTTAAGGCCCATTGTGATGTCTTTGGAGCCCATGGGTTAAGGATCATTGTGATGTATTAGGGCTCATGGGTTGAGGCCCATTATAATGTATTTGGGGCCCATGGGTTTAGGCCCACTGTGATGTATTCAAGGCCCGTTATTTAGGCCCACCGTGATGTGTATGAGGCCTGTTGTTGAGGTCCACCTTGACATATATGTGGACCATATGATGAGGCCCATTTGATGTATTTGAGGCCCATGGGTCGAGGCCCGATGGGATGTAGATAAGGCCCTTTGCAATATGTGATTCCACCTTAGTTATGTAACGATGCTTATGACAGACCATGTGTTGGGAGCAATGTTGGTTTAACGTCTACATTGTAAGGTTAATGTTGGTTAAATGTCTGCATTGTCACTCTCCCGAGGGCCCATGTGTAGGGCCCACCCATTGTGTATTAAGGCCCGTGGGATGTGGTCCATTGTGATGTATTTTTGGCCCAGATGGCAAGGCCCGATGTTATGTATGAGAGGCCCATAGGATGTGACCCATTTTGATTTATTTGAGGCCCATGTACGAGGCTCATTGTGATATATTTAAGACCCATGGGACGTAGCCCAATGTGGTGTATTCGAGGCCCATGGGATGTGGCCCATTACGATGTGTTCGGGGCCCATGGGATATGGTCCATTATAATGTACATGCGGCCCGTATATGGGAACCATTATGATGTTACACATGGCCTTGTGTGAGGACTAATGTGATGCATGTGAGGCTTATGTGATGAGGCCCACTTTGATATACTTGAGGCCCATTAGTGTAGCCCATTGATGCAGCGCACTTGATGTGTATGAGGCTCATTAGTGTGGCCTATTGATGCAACCAACTTGATGTTCATGAGGCCCATTAGTGTAGCCCATTGATACAACCCATCTTGATGTATATGTGGCCCATGAGTGAGGCCCATTGTGTTGTGTATTAAGCTCTTGAGTGAGCCCCATGGTGTTGTAATTTGTCCCTTGTGTGAGACCATGAGTCTACTGTATGTACGCTCTATCTGGGTCATTCCTTGGGGACAATATTGGTTAAATGTCCACATTATCGAGGTTGATTGTCGATTTTGGGTATTGATACCGATTATGAGTATGTGACCACATAACATCATAATACATGCCCATACGCATCATCTACATGTTTGTTAGAAGATGTGGTTGACCATTGCATGTGTCATTGGGCAGATTGTTATGAGACTCCCCAATAGGCAAAAGTTATCTCACATGAGCGCACGGTATGTGCAGGATTGATGCATGACTGGATTGTATGACTCATGCATCTTGTATTGTGTGTTGTGATTACTGTATGCCTTAGCGACATCAGGGTCGTAGCCTCCACAGGCATATTGTAGATGGCCAGATGGGATATCGAAAATGTTTGGTTCGAGCATCGGGTTGCCATAGATGACCCTAGATGAAAATCCCTAAAACCTTCTTGGTACCAGAGGACGCTCCAACGATAAAACCGAATGGATATAGAGGAGCGGCCGAGTGCCTAATACTAGGAGGCCACGTCTCCCACTGTGCCATGGTCGGTTGGGAGGGGGTGTGTGAAATAGCGGTGAAGACCGCTTGAGTTGAAGTAGGAATATGCCAATATGTCCTAGAGGGGGATGAATAGGACTTTTTAAAGATTTATGAGTTATATTAAAAATCCTATCACTCTAATCCTAACAGGTATGTAATTTTCACGATTACTCAAATGTAACTCTACTTGCTTTCAAGCCCAGTAGAGGAGCTAATTACAAAACTATTCAAATTAATAAGCATGAAGCAGTTATAGTCTATGATGGATGTGACTATGTGTGTGAAGTGTGAGCAGATATGAATTCAATTAACATAATCACACAAATGATCAATCACAAGAATCAATCACAGACAGTCATTTTTATAGTGGTTCGACTACTTGTCGACTCCACTCCCGGCTGTCACACTCAATCCTTGAGTGTACCAAATTTCACTAAGGAGGTTTCCCATGGTTCACCTCAAACCTAAGGTTTTAAATCAGGTTCATCTTCAACCTTTACAACCTACACAGAGGCTGATTGTTTATGCTCTCACGAGTAAGGGTCAACACATAGCACCGAGTTTAGGCACACTGGCCAAGGATCTTATCCTAAGACCCTAATAGAGGTTTTACACGGTTCACCTCATAACCCAGAGTTTTACTGGTTCACTCCTAACCAGATGTTTATGCCCACATAGAGCAAGGGTTCACACAACGCACTTACACGTACACTCCCGCCGGAGGCCTCCTTTGAGGACTTCAAAGGGTGAGCAACACCTACGACCCAATCCTAAAAAGGAGTGATCACAAGTGTCCTCTGGACTCTAGGTACTTACAGATAAGTTGATGAGTCCCTTTTGGCGTAGTGATGAAGATCTCCTTTTTGTTGATGAAGAGTCTTCAGCTCCCTTGATCCGCAACAAAAAAGATGTACTAATACTAGGCTTCATGTCGGGTCAAGGTTATGATGGAATTCCACTCTCTAAAGATTTTATTATTAGGAAGATAGAGTGATTCCAATCATCTATACATTCAAGGCATCCCAGCTTAATGATTTGCCATTAAGATAGTAGTTGGAGGATCCTTGAATGTGGAAGTTCATTCCCTAATCCACTCTATTGAATATCAATGATGAGGGTGGATTGGAGGATGAACTCCCCGAGAGAAAGGGCTTAAGATAAATGATATGAAGTTTAAAACACTCAGAAGCACTCTCTTCTTTCTCTGCCAACAATAAAGACAAGCCTCTCTTTAAATAGACAAAAGGTTCCAACGGATATAAAACGGTCATATTTATGACAAAGTTCTATATATCGTGCAAGAGTCGATATGATCGAGCGTATACTCTCAATTGTATCGATGATCCGCTCGATGGCACAAACTTCATGTCATTCGCTTTTGAAACCTTTTGCCGGTTGGTCGATGGGATCAAGACACACATCGATGTTATCGAATTTCGAACTCCGATTCCATCGATAGATGGATCGATCTATCGATAGGTGAAAAGAAGAGAGACAAGCCTTGAAGAATTTCAGGTTTTGAAGATATGATCGAGGAACAGCCTATGTCATCGAAATTTGAATGTCGATGATATCGAGACCTTGTCGATAAGATCGATAAATCATATAGATTTACCTATAAGCATGCTGGTTAGTTTGTGCCAGACTCGATCTAATCGACCAGGACTCAATAATATCAATATTAGAATATCGATTTCCTTGAATGACCCTCGATCAACGTTTAAAACACCCTGAAATTTATGCTGGAGGAAACATGCGCCCACTATCAATATGATCGAATGACTTCCGATATGATCGATATTTAAGTTCAGATTGAATCGAACAGTCATCGATATATCGAAGGTTATAGTAGTTTTCTTTAGAAAAATAGGGGCGTCGAAAAACTGCCTGTCGATATTATCGATCCACTTTCGATGGGATCGATATTCGAATATCGATGATATCAATTGAGATTCCGATATATCGATAAATTGTCCAGATGAATGTTTGATTGTGTAACATCCCAAATTTTTGCCAACCTGGAGTTAGACGTCCTTAGGCAATGGGTCAACCATAACACCTTGGTAACCTCTCAGAACCCAATTCCAAAGCCAAAGAAACCCTTTAGGACTAAATTCTTTAGAAATTTAATGTGAGTTAACTAGCGCTATACTAGATTTCTTGTGACATTAGCACCAACCACTTTAAATACGATATGTAAGACCAAAAATCTATAGAATAGTTGATGGTATCTTACCCTGAAATTTAGGATCCATCTCTAAACCTAGTTGCTCATGGGAGCATCGTGAAACTTCATATCGGACCTGGACCGCACATCGAAAGTCCAATAGTGATGAACTTAGATCATTTTGACCGCCTAGTTGGACTTGACTATCACCTCGAAAATTAAGCCCAAACGATGTCTTGAGACCATTTTATTGAGTCCGGAATAAAGAGAGTGAGAAAGTGAAGATTTTTAGAAAATTAAATGTATTTTTAAATAATCTGGAACGGTTCACTTGCGCATTATTTTTAAGCGTTATGACCGTTAGATTTCGACCCAAATTCACCCTCAGATCAGGATAAGTGGCCGCAGCTCTAATCGAGTTCCCGTAATCATTGAACTGAAACTAGTCCACTACGGTCGATCTGAAAACCCGACCGGACTGAAAACTTAGCTTGACCTAGATCCAATATTAGAGAGCTTAAGTCCGACCGCATTTAGTAACAGGACTCCCAGAAGTGCTCCGTTGGATCGGAACAGACCTGATTTGGTTATAACCTAAGTATACCTTGGCCCCAAGTCTATTTTCGTCGCTTTTGAGCTTATAAAAAGGCCTTAAATCCTCTCTCACAAATCTCATACGAATTTTCAAATCCTAGCTAAGAAAGAGAGAGAAAAGAGAGAGAAAGTGAGAGAGAAGTTGGTGATTCTTCCTAAGATTCTTCCCAGCTTTACTACATGCCTAATCCACCTATCTGTATCGCTAGTACGACATTTTTGATTCCATTCTTAGGTAAGAAATCCTAACCCTAACCTGTTTTGAAGCCTATAATAGTTCCAATGACGTTATAGCTAACCTGATTCATGCCATAAATAGCGTATCCGCCGTTGACGAAGACTTATCGTCTGAATCACATCTTATACGTGTTTTCTGGTTTAAGGTGCGGACTATATACGTTTAGGTTATGGTTTTCAAAACTTTTAATGTTAAGTAATGATTTATTCTTGCCTATGATGCTATTTCACATGTATAAAGTGTTGTCCGTTTCATTTTTCAGTTATATGTTAACTATGTTGAACATACTGTATTCCTGGTATTTGTAGAAAATACCGTATACGTATGAAATTCAGATTTGTGCTTGCCATGATTAATTGCTGTCTATGTATGCTAAATGCATGTGTATCATTTTCTGAGTGAACGGATTAGCCTAATATAGGTTTTATCAACATACGTTGTATATATTAAATTGTGTAGTCTAAGTGTTTGTGAAAGTGACTGCATGAGTATGGAGTTTGCTTTCGTTCTTGCCATGACTAACTTTCATGGATATACGATTGTTGTATAGGCGATAACCCTTTGACGAAAGGATTTGTCCTAATACATATGCTAATGAATGTAAAATATGTATGATATAATGTGTAATCTAAGTGTTTGCATAAATGCCTAAATGAGTTAATAGTTAGTAAAATGAGATTGTTAAGATTGTTGAAATATGATTCCCGATCACGTTAACTGTCGGTATGATTTCCTCCATAGATTGATTAACCTATATGAATCATATTACATGTGCGTATGATTTCCTCCATGTATTGTATTTACATTTAAGTTATACTTCATGAATATTCATATGAAAGTAGGATATGAATCATCTGCCTGTATTTGAGCTTATTCGTGATTGGGCCTGTACTACAGTCCAGGTAATCAGTAATCGTACTCCAAATGGTAGTCGAGGTCATTTTCACCACACAAGATGAGTTTAATGAATCTAAGTAGTACGTGGGATGTTCGACAGTGGTTAGGCCACACGGAGTGCTTATGCATTCCATGTCGATCAACTCAACGTGGCCTAGTTAAGCTTATCAACTAACCCAATTGACCGATGTTTATTCACCATGTTTGGACGCTACTGTTTGAACTTAAGGTACCAAACTTACCATTGGAAAGCCCCTCTAACCTTGGTACCTCGATCCGCTAAGACTCATGAGCTGATTATGGTGGTATGAGACACTATATTCGTGCTATCGGCCTACTCTGATTGGTGACGAGCCCTTTGTAGTGACCAGTGAGCACCTATACTCGTGAGCCAATTATGGTGGTATGGGACACTATATTCGTGCTGTCGGTGTACATCGATTGGTGACGAGCCCTCTGTAGTGACCTCGAGTATATCCTGATAGTGCATAAGGGCGACGAGTCTTGTTGCAGTATTTGGAATATAACTAGGCCTGTATTGATTTGGTGATGAGGGAGTGGTGTAACAATTGCGTGTAACAGCCCTGACAGCCCTTGCAGCAACCTAGAACCGTAACATCATATGAGATTATCTCGGACTGACGACCCGAGAATGGATCACCGTTTGGGTAATGATACAAGGGAGGTACCTTAGCTTTCCAATCTTACTGTATGAAAAGGACTAATAAGAACTTGGTAATTAGCTCATATCATCGCATTGCATGAGCTAACGGGGTTGGTGATAGAGCACTGAGGAAGTGATTCATGCCGCGATCGTTAGATGATGTCGCAGAGGGGATTGTGGTAAGGGCATGCATCATTCTTCATAACATTCGTGCATTAACAAGAGTATCTATGAGATGTTTGATTGTACTGCTTTATCATTACTACTTGATTGAATTGATAACATGTTAACCTTTATTGTATAGTTTTCACTGAGTTGATCACTCACTCCCATGTTACGGGATGGTGTTGGCCACATCAACTAGTCCCTATTTTAGTTTCAGATGATGGCGATGCTTGCGAAACAGAGTCGAACTTTATGATGTTGGGGATGATTTCTCCTATATGCAGGTTCTGATCGACGAGGTTACAAGGTTACTAATTAGATGCCAATACACTTGGTATTTTGCCTTTTATTTAAACACCCATGTATATTCTTTTCTTTCCATTTTTGGAGTATACATGTATTTAGTTAACCTGGTAACATGTTCACACTCTAGAGATTTACAATCAATTATACATTTTATATACTTATCACAGTCTTTCGCTTGTGAAATTTAACTCTCTGGAGTATGATATGTTGTTTTAGCTTAATCCACTTCATGTTTTATGCCCTAATGCTGATAACATTCATCCATAATAAAAAATATTGCATAAGTGATGTTCTAGAACTCGGGAGTGGAGTTTATTCTCAACCTCCGATTTTCAGGGTGTTACAGATTGCTGGACGCTTTTTGTCCTCACTCGATTGTATCGATTGAGATGCTGAGGACATCGATAGAGCAGGTCGATCATATCGAAAGGTGAATCAATATAATCGACAAGGTAAGAAAAACTTGAAGATTTTCCTGTTTGGTAAAAAGTTTTCTTACAATAAAATCCTAAGGTGTTCTACTTTGTTTTAAGGGTTTTAATCATCTGGTATTTTGGGCATAGGATGTGAGGCTATGATTTACCTATGGCGATCTTTCACACATCCAGTTAAGGCAGACACTCTAATTGATCTTCCTGTTTGGCGCTATTGTCCGACTAACTCAACTGACACCGTAATTGACAAACCAGGGCACTAGTAGGTACACTTTCAATCTCCCCCTTTGTCAATTACATGACAAAATACCCAAAACACCCTAGAAAAATATCTAGACAGATACATCCTAAATTGTGTGTACATGCATTAACACAATTTTACAAATTCTAATCACCCATGTTTAGAACCAGTAATTGCTCCCCCTAACTTCAAAACTCTCCCTTTCTTGTTGCAGCTTCTCCCCCTATCACCTGCAACACCATTCTAGCAGATATACAATTCCATCCGGGGTGTTTTTGACTTTTCTCCCCCTTTTTTTTCAGTTATTGACAAAGATATAGCAAGTGATATTGACTGAAGAGTTTAAGCATATGGGAGAACCACAGACAGATAGATGTATATAGATATTCAATAGTGATAAGCATACATCAATGAAGGCAGGAAGAAAAATAGATGATGCAATTAGCATAGTCATTGTATAAGCAATAGGAATGACAATAAAATAAGAATTGAATTCAACCAAATCAACAAAAAGTTTCATTATCCAGAAACATCTATCCCAAAAGAAATATCTATACTACCCCAGACAGCAGTATCATAATCATTAGACAGAAATATCAACCCCATGTAGGGATACCTAAAGCAAGTAAACAGAGATGGATACAAAATTAGGTATTTATGACTAGACACACAACTCCATCAGAATTGTCTCCTTTTTAGCACATAGAAGGCCCGCCAGTCGTTAGTAACTCAAGAATTTGCTGCACAGAATGTTGGAGAGCTTTCATCCTATTTTCTATTCCTGATAGTCGTTGTTCGCAGTGTTGAAGACGCTCATCAATTCTAGTGAGATTGTTTAAAATTTGACGCTCTAGAACACGACACTGACGATTTGTGACAGAAGCAGGACTATATTTAGGAGTTCTATTAGATCCCCAGAGAGTTTCTTCATTAGGCATGGGATCACTATCTTCAACAGGTGGAGGGATCTTAGTATGCGATGAGATAGAGACATACACTTGTTGCGTTGCATCATGGTCAAACCATACTTCAGGATATACATTATCAGTTGTTTTCGACAGACCTGCCCAGTGTGCGAGCTTGCAAATAAGAGATGGAAAAGGCAGAATTTCAAGATGGTCACTTCTGATTACCTTTATTAGCTGGTCTAGTATGAGAGTTGGTAGACATACAGAGACCTCTTGATAGACATCATACAGAATATTGAGTGCAACGGGACTCAGATATGTGTCATTTGCATCACATGGGTACAAATTCGTGCTGAAAATACTGTGAAGGAGTCAAAACAAGATTCCTAGATATTTTACTGGTTGGATATTGCCATCATTTTTAGGAATTGTCATACCCTGGCATAGTGCTCATGTAATTTCTCCCCATCTACCCAATTCATTTAGATTTCTACTAATGACAGAGATTTATGTCACTTCAATGTTTAGAACATGACCAAGGACTGATGGAGTAATGTGCTTGGTGTGTTGCATGAATTTTAGACATATGCAAGGTGGGTAATCTTGGACAACACGACAACAGTTGAAGAACTGCTGGATCATTTCAAACTGATATGGGCCGCCCATATTAAACATGTTCTTCCATCCTATAGTCTCCATAATGAGATCCACCCCATAAGGTTTGATAGTACTAATGAGAATAGTACGATCGACTATCGTGACTTATTCCCAATCTGATTGGTTTTGAGGTGGTCTAGAATATTTCTCTTTCTTACTCTTGGAAGATTTTGTAGATAAGAGAGCCGTACCTTTTCCTTTAAACATCTTCTTGGTTTCATTTAAATGCTGAGATTTCATCAAGACTCTGATTAGATCAACCAAAGAAACTGACCAGGGCAGAGAGATGGGACTAGCTATTGAAAAATGAATTTCTTTTAATCAGCCTTTTGTTTGGGCGCCATCTGTCGATCATATCGATCATTTTTTCGATGCTATCAAGAAGTTACCAATCGATTCTATCGATTCTGTCTCAGATGTCATCAATGATCATACGACTTTTGAAATTCTGAAAGGTCGTCGATTGTATCGATACTTGTTCGATGTAATCAGAAAGTCATATCCAAGGTGAAAGATTTTCTAGTTTCAAAATTTAGATGATTTTTCAAGCATACTACTAGAATTACTAAGAAACACTGATATTCTTAGCAAAATAATATATAATCTATATATATATACACAAAATCAAAAGACATTTGACGGTTTGTATACAAAAGGAGGTCTGGAACCTCAAGTATTTCATTTGGAGCTTAGCAAAACTGCATCATTTCAGCAAATGTTTTGATGCATAATCTGAACATGTTCCTTCACTCTTAATGCTCCTCTCTATCGTTCCTTTCTTCTCTTTTAATAATGTACCAGTGGTTGTTTGTACGACGACCCTTAATTACTGATTTTACTGATTGATCTAGGATATCGCATTCTTCTTTGTTGAATTTTACCACATGCCCATTATCATACATCTGAGATATGCTTAGGAGATTATGTGTTAAACCTTTTATGCAGAAGGCATTCTCATTTGTAAGAAGATTGATTCCTTCTATGATTCCCTGTCCAATTACTTCAGTAGTGGTTCCATCTCCGTAGGTGACTATCCCTTTATGAAGATCCTTATAGTTTGAAAGGAGGGACTCATCACCTGTGACATGTCTTGAGCAACCACTGTCCAGGTACCATTTAGCCCCATTGCCTGATAAATTATCTGAATGAGTAATAAGGCAATTTGTCTTTTCCTTAACCACCCACTTTGTGACAAGAGTTTTACTTGTGGTATATTTGTTCTTCTTATTTGATTTGTCCACATGACTTAACCGCTCCTTCATCCTGTCAACTAGCTCGAGTGGTGATGATTGTATACTTCTTTTGTCTAGCTCATAAACTGACTCCTTATTTTTGTAACGAGCTGGGATAGGTTTGGTGTTACTACTAGATGCAACACATTTTCCAAATGGTTGTGCATCATATTTAGTTTTTGTTCTAGCTTTTTCATACCCCAAGGCATATTTGTTGTTTCCAAATTTTCCCATACCCAAAAGTTTTTCTAACCTCTCACCACTCTGGGAAAATTTACAATTTAGTTGGGATATTTTCCAAGATTCTTCTAATTCATTTTGAAGTGTATAATTTTTATTCTGAAGAATCAATTTTTCCTCATTTAGTTCTTTGACTTGTTTCTTTAATTTTTCTGACTCAGATTTCAAAGAAATGTTAGTTCTTTCAAGTCTATCATTATCTGAGTGACATTACTGCAAATTAGTAATTAGATGAGTATTAATATTTGAAGCTTTATCCAGATCTAATTTCAACAATTCCTTTTTATTTTTAGATATACCAAGTTGTTTAAATACTTTAATGCTATGGATATAAAGTTGATTAGAAGCATCTTGCAGTTTATCCTTTTTGACTTCTTCCTCTTCTTCCTCAGACTCATCATTATCAGATGAACATGATTCAGTGGCTTGTTGTTATTTCTTAGGTTCAATTACAATGATCGAAGCAGTGGAGACCATGAGTATTTTTAAGGATTTTTTATGTCCATCACTTTCTGAGTCATTATTTTCTAAGTTTGACTCTTCTGTATCATCTCATGTGGCAGCCATTGTCTTGCCCTTGATTTTTCTGTTTGGGCATTCAATAAATAGGTGTCCATATTCCTGACAGGCGTAGCATTGTGGTTCTTTGGTCCTTTTCCCAAATTTGCCTACAGAAGGTTTGTCATCCACCTTTCTACCTCTAGAGGGGCGGCCGCGATTCCTTTGAAAGAATCTTCTGAATCTTTGTGCCAGCAAAGCCACTTCCTCATCTTCATCTTCTTTTTCACTCTCACTGTCCTCATGTTTTTTTTTCTTAGAGTTTTTTAGAATAGTATTTTTGGATTTTTGGGGTTGTGTGAAGTATAGTTCAAAGGTTTGTAGGGAACCTATTAGTTCTTCTACTTTCATCTCATCAATATTTTTACACTCCTTAATTGTTGTTACCTTGGGATTAAACCGTTCCGATAGGGATCTTAAGATTTTCTTACATATTTTAGGTACCGGAACTTTTTCTCCCAATCCACCCATGCAGTTACAAATAATATTTAATTTGGTGAAAAAATCCATAAATGTCTTAAGCTCTTCCATCATGAGATTTTCGAACTGTGAAATTAAAAGTTGTAGTTTAGATCTCTTCACAGTGCTTGTGCCTTCATAGGTTGTTTCCAATAAGTCCCATGCTTCTTTAGATGTCCCACACATACTTATCTAATTGAAAATATCTTGGGACACGGCACAGTAGATGGCGTTCATAGCTTTTGCTTCAATAGTTCGCTGTTCTTTATCAAACGCCGTCCACTTTTCATTAGGTTTGGGTTTAGTGATTGTGGTTTCATTTTCAAGTACAATTTGTTCAGATGGTACCACATATCCCTTTTCAACTACATCCCAAATATCATGATTCAAAGATCTCAGGAAGTAATGCATTCTAGCCTTCTAGTAAGAATAATTTGAACTATCAAATACTGGAGGTCTAGTGACTAATGAGCCCTCTCCTTTGGCCATATTCCTTAAATTTAGTCAAGATCACTCTCTAGGCGGTGAAGCCCTTAAAGAGAGACCCGCTCTGATACCAATTGAAATAGCGGTGAAGACAGCTTGAGTTGAAGTAGGAATATGCCAAAATGTCCTAGAGGGGGGTGAATATGACTTTTTAAAGATTTATGAGTTATATTAAAAATCCTATCACTCTAATCCTAACAGGTATGTAATTTTCAGGAATACTCAAATGTAACTCTACTTGCTTCCAAGCCCAGTAGAGGATCCAATCACAAAACTATTCAAATTAATAAGCATGAAGCAGTTATAGTCTATGATGGATGTGACTCTATGTGTGAAGTGTGAGCAGATATGAATTCAATTAACATAATCACACAAATGATCAAGCACAAGAATCAATCATAGACAGTCATTTTTATAGTGGTTCGACTACTTATCTACTCCACTCCCGGCTGCCACACTCAATCCTTGAGTGTACCGAATTTCAATAAGGAGATTTTCCATAGTTCACCTCAAACCTAAGGTTTTAAATTAGGTTCACCTTCAACCTTTACAACCTACACAGAGGCTGACTGTTTATGCTCTCATGAGCAAGGGTCAACACAGCACCCGGTTTAGGCACACTGGCCAAGGATCTTACCCTAAGACCCTAACAGAGGTTTTACATGGTTCACCTTATAACCCAAAGTTTTACTGGTTCACTCCTAACCAGATGTTTATTCCCGTACAGAGCAAGGGTCCACACAACACACCCACACGTACACTCCCACCGGAGGCCTCCTTTGAGGACTTCAAAGGTTGAGCAACACTGATGACTCAATCCTAAAAAGGAGCGATCACAAGTGTCCTCTGGACTCTAGGTACTTACAGATAAGTTGAAGAGTCCCTTTTAGCGCAATGATGAAGATATCCTTTTTGTTGATGAAGAGTCTTCTGCTCCCTTGATCCGCAACACAAAAGATGTACCAATATTAGGATTCATGTCGGGTCAAGGTTATGATGGAATTCCACTCTCTAAAGATTTTCCTATTAGGAAGATAAAGTGATTCCAATCATCTATGCATTCGAGGCATCCCAGCTTAATGATTTGTCATTAAGATAGCAGCTGGAGGATACTTGAATGTGGAAGTTCATTCCCCAATCCACTCTATTGAATATCAATGATGAGGGTGGATTGGAGGATGAACTCCCTGAGAGAAAGGGCTTAAGATAAATGATATGAAGTTTAAAACACTCAAAAGCACTCTCTTCTTTCTCTGCCAGCAATAAAGATAAGCCTCTCTTTAAATAGACAAAAGGTTCCAACAGATATAAAGCGGTCATATTTATGACAAAGTTCGATATCATCGAGTAAGAGTCGATATGATCGAGCGTATACTCTCGACTGTATCGACGATCCGCTCGATGGCACAAACTTCATGTCATTCTCTTTTGAAACCTTTTGTCGGCTAGTCGATGGGATCGAGACACACATCGATGTTATCAGATTTCGAACTCCAATTTCATCGATAGATGGATCGATCTATCGGCAGGTGAAAACAAGAGAGACAAGCCTTGAAGAATTTTAGGTTCTGAAGATATGATCGGGGAACAGCCGATGTCATCGGAATTTGAATGTTGATGATATCGAGACCTTGTCGATAGGATCGATAAATCATATAGATTTACCTATATGCACGCTGGTCAGTTTGTGCCAGACTCGATCCAATTAACCAGGACTTGATGATATCGACATTAAAATATCGATTTCCTCGAATGGCCCCCGATCAACATTTAAAACACCCTGAAATTTATGTTGGAAGAAACATGCGCCCACTATTAATATGATCGAATGACTTCCGATATGATCGATATTTGAGTGCAGATTGAATCAGACAGTCATCGATATATCGTAGCTTATAGTAGATTTCTTTAGAAAAATAGGAGCACTGAAAAACTCCCTATTGATATTATCGATCCACTTTCGATGGGATCGATATTCAAATATCGATGATATCGATTGAGATTCCGATATATCGATAAATCGTCTAGATGAATGTTTGATTGCTGGATGCTTTTTGTCCTCACTCGATTGTATCGATTGAGATGCTGAGGACATCGACAGAGCAAGTCGATCATATCGAAAGGTGAATCAATATAATCGAC
Source organism: Magnolia kwangsiensis (assembly GCA_037074715.1). Classification (NCBI taxonomy): domain Eukaryota; kingdom Viridiplantae; phylum Streptophyta; class Magnoliopsida; order Magnoliales; family Magnoliaceae; genus Magnolia; species Magnolia kwangsiensis. Next base: position 88,872,515 of record CM073580.1, read on the forward strand.
AAGGTAAGAAAAACTTGAAGATTTTCTTGTTTGGTAAAAAGTTTTCTTACAATAAAACCCTAAGGTGTTCTACTTAGTTTTATAGGTTTTAATCACCTGGTGTTTTGGGACATAGGATGTGAGGCTATGATTTACCAATGGCGAGCTTCCACACATCCAATTGAGGCAGACACTTGAATTGATCTTCCCGTTAGGCGTTGTTGTCCGACTGACTCAACTGACACCGTAATTGATAAACCAGGGCACTAGTAGGTGCACTTTCAGTGTGGCCTTACCCGGCCCAGCATAGGGGGCATTGCTAGGCTAAGTCTGACTAGCTAGAGGAATGGGTCCGCTATCGACATGCCGAATAGGCATTGATAGACTATTGGCCAGGCGGATAGTGAGGTTTCTTACACTCACTTGGACTGTGCGGCTGGGAGAGCGACAGTGCCATTTGGAGTGTACTAAACCACGGTGATGATCCTAAAGAGGAACCGTACTGATATGTGGACTTATTGAGTAAGAGTTGCATGTTCATTTATTCATTCATTCACTATCCAATCGGGCTGGTGGTGCACAACTAATTGTTGTGTACCTTCGTTATGGCAAGGGTTTCGATTGGACGCGTGACTAACCTGAGATCAGGAGTTTACCACATTGAGTCTGACTATCTACATTGAGTCTTGGGATTATGCGTTTGCAATCCTAAGAGAATCTGTGAGACCCGTATCTTGGTCTGTACCTTTCTGTAGACTTCCGCGGTCTTACCGGTCGAATTTCAGTAACCTTCGACCCTTAACTGATATCGACATGCGACCCTGATTCATATGCCGACAACCCGAGTCGACTCAACCCAAGACCAATACCATAGCGACCGCACCGTCGTTGCGGTTCCAATGCCGCGACTCGTGCGCCGAGGCGATACCCTGGTCAAGAGATGTGGGCCAACGTTCGGTGTGAGGAAAATGCCTCGCGTTGCGAAACCAAAGAGAATCTCTACGATGTGTCACATCAATCACATCAATCCCATCAATCAATCATCCATCAATCCATCACTTGTCAAGTACATGTTAAGTATACATCACTTTCACCCCTTTTCCCAAGCAACCACAAAAGTCTTCACCTCTCATACCTCTCTTACACAAAAGGCCCCAAAAGTCTTCACCTCTCATACCCCTCTTACACAAAAGGTGACAAAAGTCAAGACTTTCTTACACAACCATCATTCATCCATCCATCCATCTCTCTTTACAATACTCTCTCTCTTTCTCTTTTTCTCATCTCATTCTCTCAAGCAAAAATTCCAAGCTCCATACATATGGAATTCCTCCAAGCTTCCTAAACTCCAAGTGTGGCCCACCTCTTCACCCCATGATCTCCCCATCCTAACCCTCCATTCTCCATCTCCTCCATTGAAATCCAAGCTAAGGTGTCAAGGAACCCCTAGGAGCAAGAAGATCGGATGGTGGGTGCCTCTATAGGGTAGTTTCTTTCTTATTTTTATGATGGGCCAAGTGAGGCCCACCGATCAATGGTGTGGATCTCACTTGGGACCCTAAGATGAGGCCGATGACCCACTTGGATCATCATGATCATTCCATGATGGGGCCATTCTCTATGGACCCCATCATGATGTTTATTTCATTGCAAAAGGTCATCTAGACCGTCTATTTTGGTGGAGAGAGGATCTCCACCGTTAATTCTCGATCTTGGTGGTCCCATGCGTTGAGGGACCTTTTTTATTGTATGATTTTCTTTTAAGGGAGGGCCCATAATGTCGGGGTCCCTCCATCATAAGCGTGTCCCACTCTCCATGTCTCTCTCCCTTTTTATTTTATTTTCTTTTATTTTGATTTTTTTGAGATTTGTAATAAGGTGTTGTGGCCTATTTGAATGGACCCGACCACGAGACCATTATTTTATTCAAATCATCAATGTGGCCCACTTTATGTGTTGGGCTTTATCCGTCCGAGCAGTTCTCCGTGGGGAGCACAGGTACTCTTCGTGAAGAAGAAGGATGGTTCGTTGAGGCTCTGCGTTGACTACCGCGAGCTCAACAAAGTCACGATCAAGAACAAGTACCCGCTCCCTAGGATTGATGATTTGTTCGACCAGCTGTAGGGTGCACAGTTCTTCTCAAAGATTGACCTGCGTTTCAGTTATCATCAGATTCGGGTTTGAGATGAGGACATTCCGAAGACGGCATTCAGGACGCGTTATGGTCATGTCCTTCGGATTGACCAATCCACCCGCGGTCTTCATACAGCTGATGAACGAGGTCTTCCGCCCATATCTGGATCAGTTTGTTGTAGTCTTTATCGATGACATTCTGATCTATTCGAGGACCTGTGAGGAGCATGAGCAGCATTTAGAGATTACTTTGCAGACCCTCCGCGCACACCAGCTGTATGCGAAGCTGGAGAAGTGTGAGTTCTGGCAGGAGGAGGTGAAGTTCCTCGGTCACGTGGTGACGAGGGAGGGTGTCGCAGTAGACCCCTCGAAGGTCGAGGCAGTGCGTCTGTGGGGCCAGCCCACAACTGCGACTGAGATCCGTAGTTTCCTTGGTTTGGCGAGCTATTACCGATGTTTCATCGAGGGTTTTTCTCGTATTGCAGCCCCGCTGACCAGGTTGACTCGGAAGGGCACTGAGTTTATTTGAAGTGACGCCTACAAGCGAGCATTTATGGAGTTGAAGGATCGTTTGACGTCCGCTCCTGTCCTCACTCTTTCCTCTAGGAGTGACGGATTTATTGTGTTCACTGATGCCTCGCACATCGGTTTGGGTGCTACCCTGATGCAGCACGAGAGACCGGTGGCCTTTGCGTCTTGTCAGCTCAAGGTCCATGAGCTGAACTATCCTACGCATGACTTAAAGCTGGCTGCAGTTGTCTTTGCATTGAAGGTGTGTAGGCACTATCTTTATGGGGTCAGGTTTGAGCTCTTCTCTGATCACAAGAGCTTGAAGTACCTCTTCTCGCAGTCTGAGTTGAATATGAGACAAAGGCGCTGGATGGAGCTCCTGAAAGACTATAATTTTGATCTCCAGTACCACCCAGGCAAGGCAAATGTGGTGGCAGATGCCCTTATCCGTTAGCCACGAGGCCTAGTGGCGCATATGATGATCCAGGAGTGGCGGATGCTTGAGGATATTGCAGCGTATGACTTTGAGTCCGGCCTGCAGTCTTCCATCGTACAGTTATCGAGCCTGTCGATTCAACCCTCTCTTGTCGCTAGGGTGATCGAGGCTCGGCAGGCTGATGAGTCGTTGCAGAGTTATATGGCTGAGGCGGCATCTGAGGGTCAGGCAGATTGGAAAATTGGTACAGACGGTGGACTTCGTTTCAGAGGCCGATTATGTGTCCTGGATATTTCAGAGTTGCGCAGAGATCTTATGACCGAAGCACATCAATCGCAGTTTTCTATCCACCCGGGTTCGACGAAGATGTACCGTGACATGAGGCAACAGTATTTTTGGGAGGGGATGAAGCGCCAGATCGCCAGTTTTATGGCTGAGTGTGACACGTGTTAGCATGTCAAGGCCGATCATTAGAGACCTCCTAGTCTATTGCAGCCGTTGAGCCTCCCGATGTGAAAGTGGGAGCACGTGTCGACTCATTTCATTATGGGTTTGCCGAGGACTCAGCGCCGTCATGACACCATTTGGGTTGTTGTGGATCGTCTGACGAAGTCGGCACATTTCCTTGCAATGCGTACGACTTGGTTTATGGACCGGCTTGCGAGATTATTTATTGAGGAGGTTGTGAGACTGCATAGCGTTCCAGTCCTGATCGTCTCTAACCGAGACTCGAGGTTCACGTCTCAGTTTTGGGGGATCTTCCAGCGTGCGATGGGGACTGATTTGTAGCTCAACACCGCGTACCATCCGAAGACTGATGGCCAGACTGAGAGGGTCAACCAGATCCTTGAGGATATGCTTCGGGCTTGTGCGGTTGATTTCGAGGGTAGCTGGGATGAGCATCTACGATTGGCTGAGTTCGCGTACAATAATAGCTATCAGGCGACCATCGGCATGGTTCCTTTTGAGGCACTATATGGCAGACCATGCATATCACCGAGTTGTTGGACCGAGGTAGGAGAGCATCGTCTCCTAGGTCCCGAGCTTGGGCAGGAGACGTCAGAGGCTATTGACATCATCAGGCAAAGGATGCGCACAGCTCAGAGCCGACAGAAGAGTTTTGCTGATCGTCGACGTCGTCCCTTGGAGTTTGATGTAGGGGACCTTGTATATCTCAAGGTCTAGCCCATGAAGGGCGTAGTTCGATTTGGAGCGAAGGGCAAGCTTTCCCCAAGATTCATAGGATCTTTTGAGATCACCAGGTGTGTTGGCGCCGTGGCCTATCGGCTTGACTTGCCATCTAAGTTGTCTGACGTCCACAACGTTTTCCACGTCTCCATGTTGAGGAAGTGTGGGTCAGACATTATTCCCGTCATTGATTGGCAGCCGCTGGAGGTTCATGAGGACGCTTCTTACATTGAGCAGCCAGTCCGTATCCTTGATCGGAAGGAGCCGGTCCTCAGAACCAAGGTCATTCCGTTGGTGAAGGTGCAGTGGGGTGACCATTCTATAGAGGAGGCTTCTTGGGAGCGTGAGGCTAAGATTCGAGAGCGTTATCCTCATCTCTTTGATGATTGATCATGTGTTGTATTTTGTACGCTGTCCCTGATCCTATTTGATGATATTATATCGCTTCTTTTTCATGAGTAATGCTTAGTTGCGATGCTTGTGTAAATTTTGAGGATGAAATTTTTATAAGGAGGGGAGAGCTGTGAGACCCGTATCTTGGTCCGTACCTTTCCGTAGACTTCCGCGGTGTTACCGGTCGAATTTCGAAAACCTTCGACCCTTAACCGATATCGACGCGCGACCCTGATTCATATGCCGACAACCCGAGTCGACTTAACCCAAGACCAATACCATAGAGACCGCGCCGTCGTTGCGGTTCCAATACAGTGACTCGCCGCCGAAGCGATACCCTGGTCAAGAGATGTGGGCCAACGTTTGGTTCGAGGAAAATGTCGCGCGTTGCGAAACCCAAGAGAATCTCTAGGATGTGTCACATCAATCACATCAATCCCATCAATCAATCATCCATCAATCCATCACTTGTCAAGTACATGTCAAGTACACATCACTTTCACCCCTTTTCCCAAGCAACCACAAAAGTCTTCACCTCCCATACCTCTCTTACACAAAAGGCCACAAAAGTCTTCACCTCCCATACCCCTCTTACACAAAAGGCGACAAAAGTCAAGACTTTCTTACACAACCATCATTCATCCATCCATCCATCTCTCTCTACAACACTCTCTCTCTTTCTCTTTTTCACATCTCATTCTCTCAAGCAAAAATTCCAAGCTCCATACGTATGGAATTCCTCCAAGCTTCCTAAACTCCAAGTGTGGCCCACCTCTTCACCCCATGATCTCCCCATCCTAACCTTCCATTCTCCATCTCCTCCATTGAAATCCAAGCTAAGGTGTCAAAGAACCCCTAGGAGCAAGAAGATCGGACGGTGGGTGCCTCTATAGGGTAGTTTCTTTCTTATTTTTATGATGGGCCAAGTGAGGCCCACCGATCAATGGTGTGGATCTCACTTGGGACCCTAAGATGAGGCCGATGGCCCACTTGAATCATCATGATCATTCCATGATGGGGCCATTCTCCATAGACCCCATCATGATGTTTATTTCATTGCAAAAGGTCATCTAGACCGTCCATTTTGGTGGAGAGAGGATCTCCACCGTTGATTCTCGATCTTGGTGGTCGCATGCGTTGAGGGACCCTTTTTATTGTATGATTTTCTTTTAAGGGAGGGCCCATAATGTCGGGGTCCCTCCATCACAAGCGTGTCCCACTCTCCATGTCTCTCTCCCTTTTTATTTTATTTTCTTTTATTTTGATTTTTTTGAGATTTGCAATAAGGTGTTGTGGCCTATTTGAATGGACCCCACCACGAGACCGTTATTTTATTCAAATCATCAATGTGGCCCACTTTATGTGTGAAGTATACACACTGTTTTCCATGTGGTGGCCCACCTAATCAGGCCCACCACAATTACTTAAATAGGCCAACCGTCCAGCGTCTGGGACGCTGGACGTCCCTGTACAAAAAAATAAGAAAAAAAGAGAGCTTTGGGGGTGGGCCCTTGTGTAGGCCCCACCTTGATGTATGAGTGTAATCCAAGCCGCCCACCCTCTTTCCCATAACATTTTAGGCGTTGAGCCAAGGGATGAAGTTAATCCGTTCATTGGGCGGGCCATACCACTCAAAACAGTGACACTCATAGTTTAAATTAAATCTTAATTTTTCTACATGCCTAGATATGCTCAATAGCGGACTCATTGGATTGGTCTTGAGCCGGGGAAGCTAGTGAGCGGAGTGGATTTACGTGATGCGGACCCCACACGACGAAAACCCCAGAAAAATCGAGTTTCCCAAATTTTGCAAAGAGGCCCTTCCTCCTCTCTGACAAGAGTGCAGGTGCTGCACGCTGCTGCGTGCAGCGTCAGTGTGGGGCGGGCGCGTGCAATGCCGGGCGGCGTCCAGCAGGGACCCACTGCTCCAGCCGTGGGCCCCACCGTAATGTTTGTTTGTCATCCAATCTGTTCATGAGGTGGGTCCCATCCTCAGGTGGGCCCCCTCCAAATTACGGCTTGATCCAGAACTCAGGTGGCCCACACCACAGGGAACAGTAGAATTGAATATCTACCATTGAAATCTTTTTGGGGCCCACAGAAGTTTTGAACCAAGCTGAAAGTTTTATTTTTCCTTCAACCAGGTCTGTTTGACCTTATCAATGGGTTGGATGCCAAATAAATATTACAGTGGGCCCCACATGGGACCCACAATGATGCATGTGTCCTAAGTCCACCGTCCAGTGGATAGTGGTGCCCACCTTGATGTTGTATTGACTCCACCGTCCAGCGGACGGTGGAACCCTCCATGATGCATGTGTCATCCCCACGTGGGACCCGCCATGATGCATGTGATGCATCCAGACCGTCCATCCGCTTGGTGAAATCATTTTAAGGCATGAGTGGCTAATTGGGTGGGCCACTCATGTATGGGTTAGGCCCATTTGATTTATAACAGGCCTATGGGCTAAGCCCATTTGAATTACAAAAGGTCTATGGGTTAGGCCCATTTGATTTATGAAAGGCCTATGGGTTAGGCCCATTTGATTCATATGAGGCCTATGGGTTTAGGCCCACTTGATATGCTCCAAGTCCATAGGACTAGGCCCTTTTGATGTATTCCAAGGCCCATGAAATTGGACCCATTTGATGCATTTTTAAAGCCCATGGAAGTAGTCTCATTTGATATATTTAAGGCCTAGGGGTTAGGCCCACTTTGATATGCATGTAAGGCCTAAGGGTTAGGGCCCATTTAGCGTACATATGGGGTTCAATTGGTGTGGCCCATTCGTTACATTTAAGACCCATGAGTTAAGCTCATTTGATGCAGTCCAAGGCCCACGGATTTTGACCCATTGCAATGCACATAAGACCCATTGGTATGACCCATTTATGTGGCCCATCTGATGAATAGAAGGCCTATAAGATATGGCCCATTTGATATATATGTAAGGTCCAATGGGAAGAACCTACGGTCCATTGTAATGTGTAATTCTATTACAGACTAAGTAGCGATGTTTACAAAGATCGTGCCTTGGGATCAATGTTGGTTTGATGTCCACATTGCGAGTGTAATGTTGGTTGGATGTCCACATTACGACTCTCTTTAGGGCCCATTACTGGGCCGTACTTGCTGTGTATAGGCCGTCTAGGCCCATCTGCATTGTAAGAATGGTTCATCACTCATTTACATGTTTAGTATAGTTTCATGACCCATGATCATACACACATATGTATGCTTGATATGAGGATTGACTGATCATAGCATATGCCTTCGGGCAGGTTGTTTATGGGCTCCTGGTTAGGCGGTGTTGCCCTACATGAGCACATGATATGCGTAGGATTTATTGCATGACTAGATAGCGTGAATCATGCATTTCGCATTTGTGTGACATGGTTATTGTACGCCCTAGCAATATCAAGGTCGTGGCCTCCACAGACGCATCGTGGTTGGAAGGATTGGATACCAGAAATCTTGTTCTACATGGGGTGCTATAGATATCTCTGGGTGAAAGTCCCTAAACCCTTTTGGTACCAAGAGGTTGCTCCAACGTGTAGACCGAGTGGGTAGATGAGCGTTGAGCGCCAATTACCTGACAGTTGTGCTCTCCACTGTGTCGGGGTCGGTTGGAAGGGGGTGCGGCCTTACCCGCCCGAGTGTAGGGGGTAATGTTAGGCTGAGTCTGACCAGCTCGAGGAATGGGTCCGCTATCGACGAGTCGTGCCCAATATTGACAGACGGATAGTGAGGTCTCTTACACTTACCTTATTGCGCGCGATGTGGCGGCAATCTGGTTTAGAGTGTACTAGACCCCGGTAATATCCCATATTTGAGCTGTATTGAAGTGTGGACATAGATGAGGATCTGTATGCTTGAGTTGTATTGCACATCGCATGGCCTTGGGTGGCCGATACGATTCATGTCTTGCATCGCATAAGCCTTGGTATGGCTCATGATATTATGGATTCATCTGCATATTTCGTATTACTCTGATATTGCATGTTCATATCACTACCTTGCGCACACACTTTCACCACCCTCTAAGCTTTCTATAAGCTTATGCACGACCGTTGTGTGCAGGTGATGTTGATTCGCAGCAGCGCTGAGGAAGGAGCACGTTGCAGATCATTTTGGAGTTTTTATTCTTTACCATTGTATTTCCCTTTATGCTCATTGTACTTGTAGAGTTTTTGATCATAGTGAAAATGTTATGGAGTTCTTGGTTGTCGTTTGTGGGTTATGCCATTGGTTATGCTTATTACGAATCAAACTGACGTTGAAAATCCTCCTCGTAGTATCCCAGGATTGGAACCTGGCGAATGGGAGCTAGGAGCCGAGAATGGGGTTCTATGGAGGCTGTCGGCACCGGATTCGGCGATCGGAAATTTTGTGAGCCCGATTTTCGAGTTTGGGGAGTGACAGAATCTCTACAACATGTTCCATCAATCAATCAATCAATCAAAGCACACACCCATACTTTCTTTCTCCTCAAGTCAAGCAACCAACAAGTCAACTCTCTCACCCTCTCTCTTACACACCCATACATGTCAAGTACACCATTGCCTCACGTCCATCACTCCATCACCCATCACCTCCCTTATAACCACCATTCTCTCTCTTTCTCAACACATTTTCCAAGCTATTCCAAGAGAGTAAAAAGAAATGGACGTCCATGCATCCCAAGTGAGAGACAAGTGAGTGTTGTGTAGCCCACTTCCCACCACAAAATCCTTCATCATAGCCATTCATCTCTCATCATCTTTCATAAAAGAGAAGCACAAGGAGATCAATGTTCCAATGAACCAAGAAGATCGAATAGTGGGTGCTTTATAGGCTAGATTTTCATGTTTTAACAAAGGGCCAAGTGAGGCCTGCCGATTAATGGTATGGATCTCATTTTGTACCCTAGGTGTGGCCGATGGCCCATCTTAATTCTCATGGTCATTCCATGATGGGGCCATTCTCCATGGACCCCATCATGATGTTTAATTTCTTTGCATGGATAGAGGTCATCTAGACCGTCCATTTTATGGTGAAGGAATCTTCACCATTGAATTTTGATTTAATGGGCCCACATGTATTGGGACCCACTTGATGTATGATTGAATGAAAGGGAGGGTTCAGGGCTCATAGTGGCGGAGCCCTCCATCACATGTGTCCCTCTTTTCTCTCTCTTTCATTTTTCATATTGTATGTGATGATGTGGCCATGTGGCCCACCTGGATGGACCCCACCATGAAGCATGTATTTTATCTAAGCCATTTGTAGGTGGGGCCCATTTTATGTATGTGTTGTATCTACACCATCCACCATTTGGTGGCCCACCTAACCAAGGCCCACCTTAAGCATGTGTTATGCCCAAACCGTCTAGCGACTAGGGACGTTGGACGTGAATTAAAACAAAAATATCAACTTAGTTCAAGCTTTGGGGTGGGCTGTTCATGCAAGCCCCACCTTGACGTATGGTTGTAATCCATGTCGTCCATCCTATTCCTCAGCTCATTTTAGGCATTGAGCCGAAAAATGAAGCCAATCCGATTATCTAACAGGCCATAGTAAAGGAAACAGTGTCTTTATCGTTGAAAACCACCTTGATGTTTCCATACACAAAAATATACCGAATATTAGGCTCATTTAGACTGTCTTAAGCCGTAGGATCGAATGGGTGGGGTGGATTCTCTGGATGAAGGTCGTACCATGAAAAACCTTAGAAAAACCTCTCTTTTCAAATAAAAATAAAAATATTTATAAGGTAGCAGGCGCTGCTGACGTTGCAGCAGCATCCTGCAACGTTTCATGGACAGATAGGCAGGGACCCATGATCCCCTCCATGGGCCCCTTCATGATGGGTGTTGATGATCAACACGGTGCATTTGTTGGGTACCCTCTGATCAGTGGGCTACCCTAAAAATCAGTAGTAGGTGGGTTTCAGGTGGCCCACGTCATAGAAAACAGTGGGATTGAACATCTACCCTTGAAACCCTTTTGGGTTGTCATAGAGGCTTTGGATCATTATGAAATTTTTTTTCCTATTCATCCGAGTCTATAGGACCTTATCAACTGATTGGATGAAAAACAAATGTTATGGTGGGCCCCACGTGGGACCACAATGATGTATGTGTTTAATTCACACCATCCGGGTGGTCGGTGGAACCCACAATGATGTATGTGTTTTATTCACACCGTCCACAGCATGGGATGGTGGAACCCACCATGGTTTATGTGTTTTATCCACACCATCCATCCTTATGGGACCCACCATGATGCATGTGTTGTATCCATACATTCAACCATTTTGAAAGCTTATTTTAGGGCTTGAGACTAAAAATAAGGCCGATCTACGATTACGTGGACCACTCTATGGAAATCAGTGGGTTTGAGTGTCCACCATTAAAACCCCTTTCATGTCATTGTGACCTTATGATCAGATTGGATGGGAAATAAACGTTATCGTGGACCTTGGGAATTTTAATGGTGGAAATCATTATCACCACTTATCTTGGGTATGGCCCATTTAATATGCATGGGGCCCAATTGGTGTGACCCATTTTATATACATATGGCCCATGTAATGTGGCCTATTTTCTATATGAGGGCCCATTGCGATGTATTCAAAGGCCCATGAGATATAACCTATTGCAATGTACATAAGACCCATTGATGCAGCCTATTTGATGTATCTGAGGCCCATGGGTCGAGGCCCAATGAGATGTATATAAGACCATTGCAATGTGTAATTTCACCATGGTATATATAATGATATTTATGGCGGGTCGTGCCTTGGGAACAATGATGGTTTAGCGTCTACATTGTAAGAATAATGTTAGTTAAATGTCCACATTATAACTCTTCCTAGGGCCCATTGATAGGCCCGTACTTGTTGTCTGTAGGCCATCTAGGCCCATCTTCATTATAAGGACAATTTATCACTTTATAACATGCTTAGTATAGCTCTATGATTCATGCCCATACGCATTATATGTATGCTTGATATGAGGAATGTTTAATCATAGCATAAGTCATTGGGCTAAGACATTTACGGGACTCCTTTTTAAATGGAGTGTTCCACATGAGCACGTAGTATGCGAAGGATTGCTGCATGATTTGATTATGTGATTCATGCATCTCGCATATGTGTGACTTGATTATTGTACGCCCTAGCAACATCAGGGTCGTGGCTCCACAGGTACATTGTGGATGGCCATATTAGATATCAAAAATACTTGATTCTAGCATCGTGGGCACTTAAAATATGAAAATCTTAGAACCTTTTTGGTACCAGGTGATGCTCCAACGTCTAGACCAAATGGATACACAAGCGCCCGAGTGTCGAATACCAGTAGGCTGCGTCTCCCACTGTGTCGTGGTCAGTTGGATGGGGGTGTGGACTTATCCACCTGAGTGAGGGGGCTATAAGCTAGGATGAGTTTGACCAGCTCACAAATGAGTCCGCTATTGACAAGTCGGGTAGGTATTTGCAGACTACTGGTCAGGAGGATAGTGAGGTCTATTCCACTCACTAGGTTGTGCAGCTAGGGAAGCGGCAGTCAATGTGGAGTATACTAGATCCTGGTGATATTCCAAAGAGGAACTGTACTGATATGTTTACTTGATGAGTACTGGCATGCCTACTTTGCATCTCGCATATGACATTTGACTACATAAGCCTCTCATCGCATGGCCTTGTTATGGTCGATAGCATTTATGCCTTGCATCACATAACTTTGGTACAGTTGATAGTATTCATTGACTTACCACATATTTTCACATTACTCTGATATTGTACACTTGACGCTTGCTTTGCGCACACACTTACACCACCCTCTAAGCTTTTGTAAGCTTATGCATGACCGTTGTGTGCGGGTGGCATTGGATCACAGTAGCACTGAGCCAGGAGCGCACATCAGATTATTTTAGACTTTTTGATTAGCCTGTATTTTCCTTTTCATAATGTACTTAAAGTTTTTCATATAGTGGATATGTGGTGATGTTGTTTTGTGACTTGGTTATGCTTGTGGTTATGCTCCATTACAAAAAAAAATCATACTGAAAATCCTCCTTGTAGGATCCCAAGATCGAAATCTGACATGTGAGTGTCGAGATCCGAGAATGGGGCACTACGAAGGCTGTCGGCGCTGGATTCGGTGATCAAAAATTTGTGAGCCCGTTTTCCAAGTTTGGGGCATGACGGTGGTGGGCTGAGATGGTTAGGAGTAAGATATTTTTTGTCAAATGGGAGATCGAGATTTTTTAATGTTTTCCTATCATGTCATCATTGGTTCTAGCATTTATTATAATTAGCTTTTTGGTGACATTTCAAACCTTCCTCGATTTTTAAAGAATAATCTTCAATAGAGAGCTGGTTAATATTTGGTTTTGAAGTAGTTTTCAAATGAAGATATAGCCTCGGTCGAGGAAGTACCTAATTGTTGCCATCCCTTCAACAAGATCGGCGGTGATCAACTTATTATGATCAGCTGAGGGAGGGGGGAGGTGGGGTGGGTTAGAGCATTTGATGACCATAGTAGGAGGTTGAGGAGGCAGACTGAGAGGAGCTCCTAAGTTAAGGATCCTCTTTGGGGATGATGGAAGTTGGTGAGCTGATGGGGATTGGAGAGTAATAGGTACATTCATCGTAGCTTTTTGGCACTTCGGTTGAGGAGCTACTGTATTGGTTAGTAAAGTTTACGGGGAAGACATAATAACTGATTTAGTTTTTGGTTTATTTATCTTTCGACTAGGAGTTGTAGTCGATTAATGTGTTATTCTTTTCTTCCCTCGAAGCTTTATGGTAGAAGAGAGCTGATTTATGATATTTTGCAGAATTTTATTAATCAGTTCTTTTAGTGGTTATCTCACCAAATAACAAAGGTTGAGGCTGATTTGGGTAGCAGGAGATATCAAGAGTGAGGCTAGCCAACTGAAAGATGGAATTGAGGGAGTGATAAAGAACGATGCAATTGGCGATTGGTCGAGTGAAAGGAGGTTAATTGTAAGTTGTTTAAGTAAATGGGCAGGGGATGCACTGGACTAAGTCAAATTGACGAGCAAGTTTGGGAAGTACTTTTCGATCCTGGTCTTAGTGTTTTTGCCACTTTCATCTGTACCACCATAAGGAAGATCCCTGAAAACGAGGTAGCTGTCTCACGCAAGTTGCATCTGAGACAGTTCTTAATCATCCTCCTGATCATATCATCCAGGGAACTAAGCAGGGCCGTACTCTCTGTCATGAAAGGAGGCCAATGATCGACTAGTTTTTCCTCTATCCAAAGAAAAGAATAAAGTGCTCATATATACCAAAAATGATTAGATTTCTTGAGGGGAGTTGATGGTGTGTTCACCGTAGGAAGAATAAATAACTCCTGAGTGGATGTGATCATGTACAAGTGAAGGGCAAAAGTATTCATATATTCACATTTAAAGAAGCCACAATGGACCTCCTCTAAGATATAGACCCTTGGTGGTGATTTGGTAGAAACCTCAGTAGAATTAGCCGAGTACAAAATGTGCAAGAGCAAATTTTCAACCTTAAGCAAGTGCCTCTACCAGGCAAACATACTCATTTGTAACTTGCATAGATTTATATAAAGTAGATGTCAATAAATCCATAACAATAGAAAAGTCGTATGCTCTTCGTAATTGAACGGTCCACTGCGTTTATGGCATGTCTACGGGAAGTAAGAATAAATCTTGCCGACTTCATTCATAAAGCATTTGAGTTTCTTTTGACCAAAACCAAGGAAGGCAACCTCACACAAAGGGAAGAAGTTGGTTCAGAGCTATAATGCCCCTATATTCAAAACTTAAGTATAGTACTCCTTTTCGAAAACCCAAGTATTTACCTGGAGTGCAATTGTACATATGATACAAACTTGTAGGAATCAGAGTGCAAGAGAGAAAAACTAAGCATGGTATGCCATCAATTATCACATATCATCAAATCCTAGTATGCTCAGTTAGGGACTTAGTACAAAACTCAAGTTCATAATATGTTTTAACCAAACTGCTAAAAGGAAATAAACTGTGATCTACTAGTTGAGCCTGTAGAGTTTATTAACATCTTGACAGGGCTCCTGCTTGAAGAATTCCTCTCCCACCCTAATGGGTTCAACATTAGAGTTCGCTTCATAAGCATCATCATCTAGAGCTATGCTTGCATTATCTATACAATTGTATTTTCAAAAGATGAGTGACCAACTCATTGTGAATTCCTCTCAAGATTACACACCCCACATTAGTTAAATATCGTTAAATAAGGAAACATACAAAATAATGCACAATGCAATCTTATTTAAATGCATGGATGCGTGAATGCACATCAATTAGATATGCTCATCCAATTGGCTTTCGAGCAAAACTCATACATGTGACCAGCCACCAGTAAAAATACATAAAGTACTTGCATGGTGACTAGCTCTCCAAAATTGGGTCGATTGTCAATGGTTTAAGTGTTAGCAAAACGGTACCATGACAAAGGGCACGTGATATAACATCTAGAATTAGCCACCTATCATTGCCCGTATGCTATGAATGCATGATTAGCCCAATTGTTATTATTATAATTGTAATTAACCAATTTAAGATAGCTCAAAGGTCGCTATGGGGGCTCATCACCAAGCATAGGCCAACAGCTCCGGCATAGTGTCCCATACCACCATCCCCGACTCATTAGACTCTAACATTAGGATATTTAATGGTGATAACCTCAACAATTGACCAATCACAATTTAACAAGTGAGACTTGCCATAGCATGGTTGCAAAATAATCCACCAAGCCACTTAGGGCAAATGTGAAATCAAAGCCATAGATGGCAAATAGTTCATAAAAAAATGAGATAAAAAATGATTATCCCCAAAAGCCACATAGGCACAACGATCTACAAGATCATAAGTCTACAATAAAATTCCATTTAATCCATCGGTCAAAGTGGCCACGAGGTCGAGGTCCCATTATAATCACAATCAATCAAGTTATATCCCAAGTTTGGATGTACATATATATAAACGAAAATTTCAACTAACAATGCAAGTTTCACAAACAATTCACAAGCTTGAAGAGATATTCGTGTTTAATACGTAAGTGTTTATACTAGATACACTACGCCAAAATCACGAATTTTCTCGCAAAAACCACTTGGTTTAACGACAGATTAATCCGCCACTAACGGAAAATGTCCGTCGCCCACCCCATTTTTTTTACAAAAATCCATAGGTCAAAGATTGTAACGTCTTAGAAAATTTCGTACCAAGAACCGAGTACCACCTCAGACAAAAATCACTTAGGATTAATTCTTTTATAAATTAAGCATAAGTTAACTAGCGCTATGTTAGGTTAGCTATGAAATTAGCACTGATCGCTTTAAATACGTTCTGCAAGACCCAAAACTTGTGGAATCGTTAACGCTATAACCTCCTAAAACCTAGGATCAAACTCTAAACCCGTTTGCACTCAGGAACCCTTTGAAACTTTGTATTCGATCTAGACGGCGCGTCGGAAGCCTGATATCTACAATCTCAGACCATTATGACTGCTTGGTTGGACTTGACAATCGTTTCAAAAATCAAGCCCAACCGATGTCTAGACGCTATTATACTGAGTCCGGAGTAAGGAGTGTGAGAAAGAGTGAAATTATATTATAAATTAAATGTGATTTAAATAAATCTAGCACGTTTCACTTGCGGGTTAAGTATAAGCATTCAGACCGTCGGAATCTGACCCAAATACACCCTCGGATCAGGAAACATTTCCCACTCAGGTCAGTGTACTTGGAATCCCTGATCGAGTCTCAGTGACCGCTGAACTGAAATTGGTCTGCCACGTGCGATCTAGAAACCCGATCGAACTGAAAACTGAATGTGATCAGGATCCAGCATCCATGAGCTTAAGTCCGACCACATTCAGTCAGGGGACCTCTAGAAGCGCCCTTTTGGATCGGGAAAGACCCGATTTGGTTATAACCCAAGTATACCTTTGTTTCAAGTCTATATAGGTGACTTTCTAACCTATTTAAAGACCTTAAACCCTCTCACTTCCCTCCCATACGAATTTGCTAAAAACCTAGAGAAGAGAGGAGAGAAAGGAGAGAGATTCTGTAAGAGTTGTGGGGAAAGCTTCCTGTCACTCGAACCTGCTACCAAGGGTGCTTAACTATCGTATTCCAGTCACTCTCCCGATGATTCTGACGCCATTCTAGGTAAGAAAACCCTAACCTCAACCTGTTTTAGGGATTCTAGCAATACAAGTAGAGAAGTAGCTGACCTAACTTGTGATCTAGGTCGTCATATCGACGTTGACAAAGCGTAGACTTTCTATTCGAATCGATACGCGTCTACGATGAAAGGTAAAGATTTTAGATGCCTAGATTGACTGTTTTCAAAGCTTTCAATGTCGTTTAATAGTAGATTATCGACAAGAATGCTGTTTGACATATAGAACATGCTGTCTGTTTTCCATTTCATATACATACGGAGAATATGAGATTTAGGGTATTTTAGGTATTTGTAGGAAATACTGTATACGTATATATTTTTCTTAAATGATTTCCATGGGTATTTGTCGTGTTATTATATTAGATATGCGTGTATGATCTGTTTGGCGAAGAGATTCACCCTAATGCACACTTTGGGTTGACATACGCTATGTAGACAAATGTAGACTGTGTTCGTATAAATGTTTGTACTAGTAAGTATTGAGTAAATGGTATTGTAGATTAGTTTTGAGATTGGATTCTCAACTCATATGATGATGTACATGATTTCCTCCATGTTTGTTATATTGAATTGATTTCCTTATATATATGAAATATCTGTGTTTGATTGAATTGCTTATGTTGTATGTTATGACATGTTGCTATCATGCTTAGATTACATGTATTTCATTTCTGTCATTCTCACATGATCCTTGATGTAGATTACAAGCGCTTGGAGCTATGCTCTAGTCCAGGCAGTCAGTAATAGATTCAAATTCGTGGTTGGCTTCTATTTGCCATAAAGGACGCGTCGACGAACGCGAGTCGTTCTTTGGGTTGACGGCAGTGGTTAGGCCACACGAGGTGTTTTATGCACTTCATGTTGTTCAGCTTGAGGTGCCCTCGTACTAGTCGAGCTCGTCAAGTAACCCGACTGACCATTGTATGTTCACCTTGTATTGGTCATAACTGCTTGAACCTATGATACTGAACTTACCAGAGAAAATCCTGATAACCATGATATCTTGATCCATTAAGACTCATGAGCCGGACATGGTGGTATGGGACACCGTTGTCAAGCTGTCGGCCTACGCTGGGGCCACAAGCCTCCCCGTAGTGACCAATGAGCACCTTTGACTCGTGAGCCGATTGTGGTGGTATGGGACACTACATTCGAGCTGTCGGCCTTCTCTGATTGGTGACGAGCCCTTTGTAGTGACCCCGAGCGTATTCTGAGTCTACGTGAGGCGACGACCCTTTCGTAGCAACAAGAGTACACTAGGCCTGTATTGATAAGGTGATGGGGGAGCGGTGTAACGAGTGTGAGCAACAGCCCTGACAGACCTTGCAGCGACCTAGAAATATACATCGTATGAGATTACTAGGAGTGATGACCTTAGACAGGATCTGTGTGGGGATTGATATAAGGGAAGTACCTTAGTTTCCCATTCCTATTGTATGAAAAGGACTAATAACAACTCGATAATCATATTCATATCGCACTGCATGTGCCTGGAAGATGTGGAGCACTGAGGGAAGAAAGCATGCAGCGGATGTAAGATGGTATCGCATGAGGGAGTATGTCGGTGAGGGCATCCATCATGTCATTTCATACTTGCATTAACAACAGTATCTAGGAATGTCTGATTGTTTGCTTTAGTATTATCGCGTGATTGATTTGATAACATGTTAATCTTTTCTCTATGATTCCACTGAGTTGATCACTCACTCTCATGTTACGGGGCGATGTTTGTAACACCTACCAGACTCTCTCTTAGGTGCAGGTTGTGAGGCGATTCAGGAGCTGGAGCTGGACTTCTACAAGGACCAGGACGAGTTCTCGTACACGCAGTTCTCTGACGGCTTCTCATAGGTGGCCTGGATCAACGGAATTTTTGCTAGTTGGACTATTACAGGACATTTGATTTTAGTTTATGATATGTATATGTGAATCAGAGATGTATTCATACTTTGGAGACAGTTTGAGATTATTTTATTTTTCATAGAGTGATATATATATTCTTCAGTCTTCCGCTTGCGTTTTATCACTGGATCTGGAGTATGAATTATAGTTTTGGTATAATCTTACTCATGTTAATGCACTAACTTAGAAAACATTGAATCATAAGCATATTTGATGCATAAGTAATGGTCTGGAACTCGGGAGTTGGGTTTCTATACGACCCCCAATTTTTAGGGTGTTACAAGTTGGTATCAAAGCATGATTTGGATTAAACCGGACTTGGGTTATGGACATGCGACGTACGTTGTCACCCTTTTGACTTAGGTGGGTGTGAGAAAAACCTAGAAACACTCATAGGACTGCAGTTTTGCCAATTGGCGAAGTCTACTCAAGTCGATCATTTTGATTGAGTCCGTGTGCATCCATGGTCGCATGAAACGACCCCAGGCCACTTCTAGTTCATGTGTGGATGGGTCTAGACCTCTATTAACCCTATCCTAGCTGTTAGAAATCACTAAATGTGAATATACATCGGATAGTACCCGAAATGACCCAAAATAGCTCAAAACGGAGTCGTGGACCTATCCACGCTAGTTTAGGATGATCCAAGTTAGGACCCACATATATTTGGGGACCCCAGGGCAGGAGGACCTTGCAAAAACAATGAGGCATCACCGATTAGCACGGGTAGTGGCAAGGACCTCGCCGGTTCGATGAGGCCTCGCCGTACAGTGGGCTCCACTCGGGCAGGCCATCGGGCCGATGCACTTTGGGGGTTAGGGAAGGCCCCCTAGGTATGGTCCGTTCATTAAAACCCTCTCAAATCACTATCTCCTTCACAAACCATGCCCCCAAGCTCTCCCTTTCCCTCCTAGTCGTTGATTTCTCTTTCAAATCCCATTTTCATTCATTCCCATCGACCATTTCTGCCTCAACCCACGTCCCTCCATCATTTACAGCCATACACACTCCCCTCTCTCTCCATTCTCATCCGTTGGAGCTCTCCCATCCTTCATTTGAGGCTAGAAATCATGTAAGCTTCTAACCCAACCCATTTCACTCTTTTCCCTTTGCAATCCTAGCCTTTTGGAGCCTGTTTCACTCCTCTATAGGACCTAAATTCGTGGCAACCCATTAGGTCAGCCCTTTCTCTCCCTTTCCTCCATTTTCCATGGCCTTTCTAGAGGCTATTTGAGCTTTTTTCTCCCTTTCCACCATCCTCTCTCTCATGGAAAAGAGGAAGACCACTGTAGGTGAAGCTGGGCCTAGTCGCCCTTCACGTTCAAGGAAGCTAAGAGGTGGCGCCACTAGTTCAAGTGCCACCGCTAGTCAGAATGTTGGGAGAGACCTACACACGAAGCGGGATTTGGATCCCTGTGCTCCCATAGGAAGAGCACTGTTGGCAGACTTGTCCCATTGCGTGTATACAGATCGCAGGGTTCTTTTTGGGGTGCATGTGGATGAGCGACTCTTTGGTGAGTTTTTGTTATTTGAGCGCATCGAAGCTGCCAGGTGGGGTCCGCTCTTTGAAGGCCAGTCTCGTGCGAACGTGAGCACTGTTCGTGCCTTCTATGCTCATATTTGGGACCCTACGTTGGAGTCACTGCAGTTCAGGATTCCCTTTGATAGAGATCGGGAAGCCACGATCAATGTTCGGTTGATAGCTCAACTTTTGAATGTGCCTCTTGGCGAGGTATATCCAAGTGCTAAGAACCTGAGGAGTGTTCGTGGGCGAGATCGCCGCACCAGGTTTCTATGTGGTGGTTTAGTTGAGTGGCAGCGTAATAAGAGTGTAACACCCCGAATTTTGGCTAACCTGGGATTAAACGTCCTTAGGCTATGGGTCAATTAAAACACCTGAAAAATCGCTTAGAACCCAATTCCATAGCCAAAGAAATCACTTAGGATTAATTCCTTTAGAAAATAAGTGTAAGTTAGCTAGCGCGACGTTAGAATAGCTGGGAAATGGTCCCTGATCACTTTAAATATGTTCTACAAGACCCAAATCGAGTAGAACCAATGACTCTATAATACTCTATAACCTGGGATCAAACTCTAAACCGGTTTGTTCTCTGGACCGCTTTGAATCTTTGTATTGGATCTAGACCGCGCGTCGAAAGTCCGATATCTCTTATCTTAGACCGTTAGAACCGCCTAGCTGGACTTGACACTCATTCCGAAAATCAAGTCAAACCGATAATCACAGGCTATTTCATTGAGCCCGGACCGAAGAGAGTGCGAATAGGGACATAGTTGGAATTTCAAATTCAAATCTGGCACACGACTTGACGCGTCAGTATTGAGCGTTCTGACCTTCAGAATTCATCCAGATTACACTCTCGGATCAGGAGAAATTTTTATTTTATATCATGAGACTTTCAGCCCTGATCTACGTGCGGTGACCGCTGAATTGAAACTGGCCCGCCACGTGCGATCTGCGAACCCTGCCGGACTGAAAACTTGATGTATGCTAGATCCAGTATGCATGAGCTTAAGTCCGATCGCATTCGGTCAGGGGACCACTGGAAAGCATCTTTTGGACCGAAACAGCCCCGATTTGGATATGCACCAAGTAAACATTGTTCCGGAGCCTATTTCGGGCAATTTTGGGCTTATAAAAGGGGTTGAAACCCTCACTCCTCTCTCCCATCCGAATTTGCAAAAAATCCCTAGATTGGGAGAGAGAAAAGGTGAGAGTTTGTGAGAGAAGGTGAGAGAGTTTTTCCTGCCACTTGTGCTACGTGTTGCACGTGCTTAAGCAACGCATCTCTATCGCTTTCCCGGTGATTCCTTCGCTTTTTCAGGTATGAAATAATCCTAGAAAGTTGCTGATTTGAGGTTTACTAGGATTCATAGCTTGTTAGCTGACGTAACTCGTGAATTAGGTTCTCTTATCGCTGTAGACGAAGCGTATACGCTCCGTTTGAACTCACACCCCAAAAAGGAAAAAGGTGCGGATATTAGACGCTTTGATTGACTGTTTCCAAAGCTTTCAATGTCATTTAATAGTAGATTATTAACGGCGATGCCGTTTGACATGTACAACATGCTGTCCGTTTCCTGTTTCGTAAATCAACGAAGAATATGAGATTTAGGGCATTTTAGTCATTTGTAGGAAGTACTGTTTTCATTCATATTTTGCTGATGTGAATGACATGATTTATTGTCGCATTAGAATGTTAGGAATGCGTGCATAATTAGTTTGGCGAAGAGATTCTCTTAATTGCGCACTTCGGGTCGACATACTATATGTAGACTTAAGTGTGTAGTGTAAGTGTTTGTATAAATGTTTGTATTAGTATGTATTGAATTAAATGGTGTTATGAATTAGTTTGAGATTGATTTCTCAATTAATATGCTGGTGTGAATGGTTTCCTACATGTTAGCCATACGCATGATTTCATAACATGAATGAAATGCATGTGCTTGGCGATTCGCTTAAGCTGTATATTATAACATGTGCTTGATGATTTCCTTATGATTTACTTTGAGATTGAATTCTCAATTAATATGTTGATGGAGAGGATTTCCTATGTGTTGGCGACATGCTTAATTCCATTAATGTGTGAAAGACACGTGTAAGATGATTTACTTAAGTTGTATGTAATAACATGTGTTAACATGCTCACATGGTTGGATTTCATTTCCATTACCCTTACACAACTGCTGATGTGATTCTATGATTGTTTGGGACTATGCTTAGTCCAGGCAGTCGGTAACCTAGAAAATTCGTGGTTAGCTTATCTTCGCCACGAACGACGCGTCGATGAACGCGAGCCGTGTTCTGGAGTTGGCGGCAGTGGTTAGGCCACACGAAGTGTTTTACGCACTTCATGTCGTCAACTTGAGATGCGATCGCGCTAGTCGAGCCCGTCAAGTAACCCGACTGGCCATTGTATGTTCACCCTGCATGAGTCATAACTGCTTGAACCTAGGGTACTGAACTTACCATTGTAAACCCTGTTAACCATGGTACCTTGATCCACGAAAACTCATGAGCCGGGCATGGTGGTATGGGACACCGTGGTCGAGCTGTCGGCCTACGCTGGGGCCACAAACCTCCCCGTAGTGACCAGTGAGCACCTAGACTCGTGAGCAGATTATGGTGGTATGGGACACTATATTCTTGCTGTCGGCCTACATTGATAAGGTGATGGGGGAGCGGTGCAACGAGTGCGAGCAACAGCCCTGGCAGCCCTTTATAGTGACCGCGAGCGTATTCTGAGTCTACGGGAGGTGACGACCCTTCCGTAGCAGTAGAGTACAGTAGGCCTGTATTGATAAGGTGATGGGGGAGCGGAGCAACGAGTGCGTGCAACAGCCCTGGCAGCCCTTGCAGTGACCTACAAAATATACATCGTATGAGATTACTAGGAGTGACGACCCTAGACAGGATCTGTGTTGGGATTGATACAAGGGAAGTACCTTAGTTTCCCAATTCTACTGTTTGAATGGACTAATAACAACTCGAAAATCATATCACCATAGCATTGCATGTGCCTGGAAGATGTGGAGCACTTTAGGGAGTGTGGTATGCCGCGGTCGTAAGATGTTGTCATATGAGGGAGATCGTCGGTGAGGGCATACATCACGTCATGTCATATTGCATTAACAACAGTATTAGGATTGTTTGATTTACTACTTTACTATTATCGCATGATTGATTTGATAACATGCTAATCTCTACTCTCTTATCCCACTGAGTTGATCACTCACTCTCACGTTACGGGATGGTGTTTCCGGACACCCACCAGTCCCTATTGTGATTGCAGATGATGGCGCGGCCTACGAGGCGGAGCTGGATTTGATGATGAGGAGGAGGATCTCTCCTTTATGCGTGATCTGATTGACGGGATTACAGGGAGGTTGATTAGATACATTGACACTTGTCATTTTTTATTTTTAGCGCCCTCATGTATATTCATTTTGTTTACTTTTTAAGTATACATGTATGTGTATAACCTGGTAAAATATTCACACTCTGGAGACATACAACAGTTTATATATGTTATACATACTATCACAGTCTTCCGCTTGTAAATTTAACTGTCTCTGGAGTATGATATGCTGTTCTAGCTTAATCTCACTCATGTTTGATACATTATCACAGACAACATTCAATCATACATATTTATGTTGCATAAATAACATTTTGGAACTCGGGAGTTGGGTTTTTGCTCGACCCCCCGATTTTCGGGATGTTACAGATGGTATCAGAGCATGATTTGGATTAAACCGGGCCTGGGTTATGGTCACGCGACGTACGCTGTCGCTTCCTTTGACTTAGGTGGGTGCGAGAAGGGTCTAGAAACACTCATAGGATCCCAGATTCGCCAATAGGCGAAGTCTATTCATTTCGATCGTGTGATCGAGTCCGTAGCACATCTAGGGTCGCGTGAAACAACCTGAATAGCTCCTAGGTTGTAGGTAAGTGGGTTGAAACATTCTTTGAACGATTCTAAACCCGTAAATGTAAATTTTTGGGCCGTGGGACAACCACGATCCCTGTATTCAATCGTCAGGGCTTAAAAACCCCGTTTCACCGAAAATCTTCAAAATTCTTCCTCTCACCACTCCAATATTCATTTCTTTCTTATCCAATTCATGTTAGGCAACAAAAATAATATGAAAATAACACAAAATAATACTTTCACAAAATTTTATAGTGAATAGACAAATTTCATGAAAAATGGCCATAAGGCTATTCAAATTTCACTTTATTTAGTAACTAAGGGTCTAGATAGATGTACTAGATCCTTCTACCCTAAAATCATATGCTGCATGATATGGTTTTATATTCGGGATTACAGATTGGCCCCGGAAAGCCCCGAATGCATGTTTTGGCCTCCATAAGGCAATATAGAATGAACCAAAGTGGGAACTGTACATATTTGGGGTCCCTAGACCAGGGGGGACCCAACCCATGTGGTCCCACTGGTCACCGTGCAAGATGGCCGGCGATGCCATCGCCGATCCGGCAATGCATCGTCGTACAGGTGGGTCCACTTGATGTAAAATTCGGGCGCATGCCCTCATGTGGCCTGTACACCCCCCATGGGTGGTTCGTCTATAGAAAACCCCAAATAGGGGTACTTCCTTCACAAAAGTCCCCTTCCCTAGCCCCATTTTCGTTTTCTTGCTGCCCTAACCCAAAACCGTGATTCCAAATCACTCTCAAATCCATTCCCTGCCAAAAATGACCACCCTCCATCATTCCTTTGAAGTTGGCAGCCCTCCCTCTTGAAGATTTCATCCGTTGGAGCTCCTAAAACCCCCAAATCGAGCTGAAATCGTGAGGTGCTCCATTCCCCTTTTTCATTCTCTTTTCTTTCTGAAAATACATCCTAGGGGAGCTTGAAGCATCCCTCTACAATGCCTAGATCTCCCTTTTCTACTTTGGTTAGCCATTTCCTTGCATTTCCCCCATTTTCCATGGCTATTGTTAAGCTATTTTAGCCTTTTTCTCTCTTTTCACCATCCTCCCTCTCAATCCTATTTCTCCATTTTCTTTGCTTAAAGGATACTGAAAATATATGGCCGAGAGAGCTCTAGTAAGCAACAGACAGTATTAGACTCGACAGGGATAAAGAAGGTAAGTCGGGACTGTGGTAAAGTCCTTTGGTAGAGTTAGGCATCTATGCCTTTGCCCTGTAGATTGTTTGATATTTATTTTAAGGATTTTTGTGTTTTGTTATTATTGGGTCTAGTGATGTCACTGGTAGACAATGTGTTGCGTCAGTGGTTTGGGCTTAGCATAGCCGAATGCATCTCTGTCATAATCCATGTGGAACTTTATTCCATATATTGTGACGAAATTTGGTTAGATGGAATACATGCCGTTTCATTTCGCTGTAAGGTATGGTCCCTAGATTGGGAGTATTGTAACTCCCGAGATTCAACCTGCAAATCAATTTTTTTCCAACCCACCCTCCTACCAAGCATACCACTTCCGATCCTGCTATGGGACTAGGAATGCGGTTCCATTTAATACAACTAAGCGCTACCGGCCACATAGGCCCTAGGCGTTTTGGTCCTAGAGTTAGCACTTCTAGATTTGAAGGGTCTGGCGACATGAGAAATCCAATTCTATTTAGACAATCTTGACCCTAATCAATAGAAGAATTCCCTGTAGTAGAAATGGTATGGAAAGCCATTGACCGTATAATCTTAGGCTTTAGATTATAGCTACTGAGTTACAGACTAGCCTACTAGTTACCTTGAGTAGGGTAAAGCCTGTATATGTTAAGGAATGATAAGTTAGATTTGATTGGAATGGAACTCCCTTCCTTGGATAGATCCCCTTATGACTTATAGACTCCTGTTGTTGCCCATAGGAAGGAACCATACACTCTCAGGGAACATTTATAACTCCCTCAGATTGAACTTAGAATGAACTCGCACGCCCCTTAGAATTGCCTTCCCCAAGGACTTATTGCATTCGGGAACGCAGAGTAAAGGAACTGCATGTAAGCGATGTATTCGCGGTTTGAGTCGATTTCTTACTCCTAGTGGTTACCAATGAATCCAATGCTCTGATCAAGCAGAGGATCGGCATCGACTTGGATTAAGAACTGATACAACGCATTTTCTGTCCTGATTAGACAGAAGGTTCAACGTATCCGGCTTAGACCCACTACACAACCTTTCTTCTGTGATGGCCCAACCACCTACAACCAAACAGGATCACATTGCCTTTGAGAAATGGCGAGGACTTAAAGCCAGTAGAGAATTCGACATCTTGCCACCAATTCATACCTGACCCTGAACTTAACCACAATAGAGATTAGGCTCATCTCTATGATAATAGGTACCAATGCCATAGAACGCATCATTAGCAAGGAAAACCATGTAGAGAAAGGTTGGTTCCATTTTAGGTTAAGGATAGCCCCTAAGTTGCGCCTCGTTCCGATATACGGAGCAATGCATAGATTCTTGAACTCTAAGTAAAACCAAGTTTTAAGGGGGGTAGAACGTATTGAGTCCAATCCAGTTAGGTTAGTCAACGTTACCGTTCGATCCGAGTGGCGCAGAGGAAGCGTGGTTGGCCTCCTCCCCGCTGGCCCAAGATCGAAACCTTTGAGTTAGGTTATACGTAAAGGTTAGGTCGTTAAATAAGATTTGAACCTTCCTTAGAATGTCAATACTAAAGTCTCTCTGGGTACTCCTTGCCTTTCGCCAATGTCGGGGACGACATTGTGTTTTAAGGGGGGTAGATTGTAACACCCCGAATTTTGGCTAACCTGGGATTAAACGTCCTTAGGATATGGGTCAATTAAAACACCTGAAAAATTGCTTAGAACCCAATTTCATAGCCAAAGATATCACTTAGGATTAATTCCTTTAGAAAATAAGTGTAAGTTAGCTAGCGCGACGTTAGAATAGCTGGAAAATGGTCCCTGATCACTTTCAATACGTTCTACAAGACCCAAATCGAGTAGAACCAATGACTCTATAATACTCTATAACCTGGGATCAAACTCTAAACCGGTTTGTTCTCTGGACCGCTTTGAATCTTTGTATTGGATCTAGACCGCACGTCGAAAGTCCGATACCTCTTATCTTAGACCGTTAGAACCGCCTAGCTGGACTTGACACTCATTCCGAAAATCAAGTCAAACCGATAATCGAAGGCTATTTCATTAAGCCCGGACCGAAGAGAGTGCGAATAGGGACATAGTTGGAATTTCAAATTCAAATCTGGCACACGACTTGACGCGTCAGTATTGAGCGTTCTGACCGTCAGAATTCAACCAGATTACACCCTCGGATCAGGAGAAATTTCTATTTTATATCATGAGACTTTCAGCCCTGATCTACGTGCGGTGACCGCTGAACTGAAACTGGCCCGCCACGTGCGATCTGCGAATCCTGCCGGACTGAAAACTTGATGTATGCTAGATCCAGTATGCATGAGCTTAAGTCCGATCGCATTCGGTCAGGGGACACCGGAAAGCATCTTTTGGACCGAAACAGCCCCGATTTGGATATGCACCAAGTAAACATTGTTCCGGAGCCTATTTCGGGCAATTTTGGGCTTATAAAAGGGGTTAAAACCCTCACTCCTCTCTCCCATCCGAATTTGTAAAAAATCCCTAGATTGGGAGAGGGAAAAGGTGAGAGTTTGTGAGAGAAGGTGGGAGAGTTTTTCCTGCCACTTGTGCTACGTGTTGTACGTGCTTAAGCAACGCATCTCTATCGCTTTCCCGGTGATTCCTCCACTTTTTCAGGTATGAAATAACCCTAGAAAGTTACTGATTTGAGGTTTACTAGGATTCATAGCTTGTTAGCTGACGTAACTCGTGAATTAGGTTCTCTTATCGCTGTAGACGAAGCGTATACGCTCCGTTCGAACTCACACCCCAAAAAGGGAAAAGGTGCGGATATTAGACGCTTTGATTGACTATTTCCAAAGCTTTCAATGTCGTTTAATAGTAGATTATTGATGGCGACACCGTTTGACATGTACAACATGCTGTCCGTTTCCTGTTTCATAAATCAACGAAGAATATGAGATTTAGGGCATTTTAGTCATTTGTAGGAAGTACTGTTTTCATTCATATTTTGCTGATGTGAATGACATGATTTATTGTCGCATTAGAATGTTAGGAATGCGTGCATAATTAGTTTGGCGAAGAGATTCTCTTAATTGCGCACTTCGGGTCGACATACTATATGTAGACTTAAGTGTGTAGTGTAAGTGTTTGTATAAATGTTTGTATTAGTATGTATTGAATTAAATGGTGTTATGAATTAGTTTGAGATTGATTTCTCAATTAATATGCTGGTGTGAATGGTTTCCTACATGTTAGCCATACGCATGATTTCATAACATGAATGAAATGCATGTGCTTGGCGATTCGCTTAAGCTGTATATTATAACATGTGCTTGATGATTTCCTTATGATTTACTTTGAGATTGAATTCTCAATTAATATGTTGATGGAGAGGATTTCCTATGTGTTGGCGACATGCTTAATTCCATTAATGTGTGAAAGACACGTGTAAGATGATTTACTTAAGTTGTATGTAATAACATGTGTTAACATGCTCACATGGTTGGATTTCATTTCCATTACCCTTACACAACTGCTGATGTGATTCTATGATTGTTTGGGACTATGCTTAGTCCAGGCAGTCGGTAACCTAGAAAATTCGTGGTTAGCTTATCTTCGCCACGAACGACGCGTCGATGAACGCGAGCCGTGTTCTGGAGTTGGCGGCAGTGGTTAGGCCACACGAAGTGTTTTACGCACTTCATGTCGTCAACTTGAGATGCGATCGCGCTAGTCGAGCCCGTCAAGTAACCCGACTGGCCATTGTATGTTCACCCTGCATGAGTCATAACTGCTTGAACCTAGGGTACTAAACTTACCATTGTAAACCCTGTTAACCATGGTACCTTGATCCACGAAGACTCATGAGCCGGGCATGGTGGTATGGGACACCGTGGTCGAGCTGTCGGCCTACGCTGGGGCCACAAACCTCCCCGTAGTGACCAGTGAGCACCTAGACTCATGAGCAGATTATGGTGGTATGGGACACT
The DNA here is from genome assembly GCA_037074715.1 of Magnolia kwangsiensis. NCBI lineage: Eukaryota > Viridiplantae > Streptophyta > Magnoliopsida > Magnoliales > Magnoliaceae > Magnolia > Magnolia kwangsiensis. The sequence continues at coordinate 88,901,849 of CM073580.1, forward strand.
ATATTCTTGCTGTCGGCCTACATTGATAAGGTGATGGGGGAGCGGTGCAACGAGTGCGAACAACAGCCCTGACAGCCCTTTATAGTGACCGCGAGCGTATTCTGAGTCTACGGGAGGTGACGACCCTTCCGTAGCAGTAGAGTACAGTAGGCCTGTATTGATAAGGTGATGGGGGAGCGGAGCAACGAGTGCGTGCAACAGCCCTGGCAGCCCTTGCAGCGACCTACAAAATATACATCGTATGAGATTACTAGGAGTGACGACCCTAGACAGGATCTGTGTTGGGATTGATACAAGGGAAGTACCTTAGTTTCCCAATTCTGCTGTTTGAATGGACTAATAACAACTCGAAAATCATATCACCATAGCATTGCATGTGCCTGGAAGATGTGGAGCACTCTAGGGAGTGTGGCATGCCGCGGTCGTAAGATGTTGCCGTATGAGGGAGATCGTCGGTGAGGGCATACATCACGTCATGTCATATTGCATTAACAACAGTATTAGGATTGTTTGATTTACTGCTTTACTATTATCGCATGATTGATTTGATAACATGCTAATCTCTGCTCTCTTATCCCACTGAGTTGATCACTCACTCCCACGTTACGGGATGGTATTTTCGGACACCCACCAGTCCCTATTGTGATTACAGATGATGGCGCGGCCTGCGAGGCGGAGCTGGATTTGATGATGATGAGGAGGATCTCTCCTTTATGCGTGATCTGATTGACGGGATTACAGGGAGGTTGATTAGATACATTGACACTTGTCATTTTATATTTTTAGCGCCCTCACGTATATTCATTTTTTTTACTTTTTAAGTATACATGTATGTGTATAACCTGGTAAAATATTCACACTCTGGAGACATACAACAGTTTATATATGTTATACATACTATCACAGTCTTCCGCTTGTAAATTTAACTGTCTCTGGAGTATGATATGCTGTTCTAGCTTAATCTCACTCATGTTTGATACATTATCACAGACAACATTCAATCATACATATTTATGTTGCATAAATAACATTTTGGAACTCGGGAGTTGGGTTTTTGCTCGACCCCCCGATTTTCGGGATGTTACAAAGAGCCTCTTAGCGTCCCACATGTCAGATGATTTTCGTCTGCTTTACCACATCTGCACGTTCAATGTTTATCCCAGGTAGAGCAATCGCAGTGAATGCACACACCTTATGGTAGATTTTCTGTATCAAGTGGGCCAGGGAGAGAACGTGTGCATGCCCACCTTTGTGTTGCGACAGATCGTCCTCATAGCGAAGTCGAGAAGAACATCTAGTCACTTCCATTTGGCCGGCTCATATGCAAGATTGCACTTGAGTTTGCTTATAGAATTGGGTCGGAGTTGCCTGTGCTAATTCATTTCATCAATGAGGCTACCATGAACCAGATGAAGATAGGGCCTCGGCAGCGTGAGGCCCAACTTGATGATGACAGTGAGGGTGAATATGATAGCGAGGAGGATGAAAGTGAAGAAGAAGGTGGAGCAGAAATAGAGGAAGAAAGACAGGAAGAAGAAGAAGAGGAGGCTCAGGATACTGATGAGAGTCCTCCTCCTGCGACTCGGGCTGCTAGGGATGCTCACGTAGCCCAACTTGAGGAGAGTCAGGTTGCTTTGCGACGGGAAGTCCAAGAACTCCGAGCCGAGGTAAAACAAAAGCTTGAGGATACCAAGGCCGTCATAAAGCGAAAGTTTGGCAAGGTGACTCGCACCTTGAAGGCCATCCTATGTTGTCTACAGGATAAGGGTGCCCCTCCTCCATCGTTAGACTCGGACGAGTGATTAGCTTTCAAACGTCTATTGGTCGTAGTTAGGTTGTTTTCTATTTTCTGAGTGTGAGCCTGGGAAGGCTTGGTAGTTGGTTTGTGTTACAGTTGTAGCTTGGTTAACTTACTTTCCCATGTGTTTCTTGTTATGATGCATGTAAAGATATATCTCTTGTATTGTGACAATTTTTTATTTAATGAAATGCATGGAGTTTCTTCGGGTTGTTATATGAATGATTGTGGTGTGTTTGTGCTATTGCTGAAACTGACTAGGTTGCACCCTATTTTGAATATAGGGAATGCCTCCTAAGGCTTCTCGGAGCACGGCATGTCTTACACTGGGTGAGCCGATGGATCGGGTTCCTCTTCAGAGTGATGACCATATGGACCCTGTTGTTGGCCTAATTCGTGAGACTGCACCTGAGTCTCAGCCTTCTACAGGTCCTACAGTTGGACCACCACCTTTCATGTCGCCAGTTAGAGAGCAGTACCATGCATCTTCCTCGATGCAGTATGTGCCTCAGCCTGCTCCACCTCCTGATAGGTTTGAGCAGTTGATGACCATGATGCACCAGCAGCATCAGCAGCTTTTTACTACCATCGCAGGGGCCTTAGCCCAGGGTGGCAGTGCGACTCCACCTGTGCCACCTGTGCATCCAGCTGAGGATGCTGGGACTTCGACTCAGGATGAGGGTATGGCTCATCCTGCACCATCTTCTTACCCTACGAGGAATGCTGTTGATACCCGAGGCTTACTTGAGCGATTCCAGCGCTTGCGGCCTCCTACTTTTGCGGGTTCTCACAAACCCGAGGAGGCCGAGTATTGGCTCGACCCTGTCTCGAAAATATTAAGGATGCTGCACTGCTCAAAGTCTTACCAGGTTGAGTTGACCACTTTCATGTTCGAGCGAGAGGCCAGCTTGTGGTGGGATAGCTTGTTGTGGATAGTTGCTGTTGGCTATGTCTGGACTTGGGCAGCATTCGAGTTCCGATTCCATGAGAAATACTATCCGCAGACCTACCGACACAAGAGGGAGAATGAGTTTGTGCGCCTCAGGAAGGGAGGCATGTCAGTTACAGAGTATGAGCATCGATTCACAGAGTTGGGCAGATACGTCCCTACGATACTTGCCGACGAGCAGATGCGCATACGACATTTTTCTGAGGGCTTGTGACCTGACATTCGGTCGAAGATGTGCTGTGTCAGCATACCCTCCTATGCAGAGCTGATACATATGTCCATGAGAGCAGAGCAGGATGTTGATCGACTGGCACGTTCTCGTGGCCCTGTGGTTGCTAGGCCACGACCAGACACTCAGGACAGGCCATTTCATGGCAAGAGGCCTCGCATTGACCCTCCTCTTAGGGCTACAGCACCAATACTTTCGATGAGGCACCCAAGTGTGACATGTATTTACTGTGGGAGACCAGGTCACACTGCAGAGAGCTGCTTTGCTCGGATGAGAGACAGCGGGTTTTTGCCGCCTCAGAAGATCGACCGTCCTCGCCCACAGGCTTTATCCGCTCCGCCGTTACATTCGGCTCCTACACATCCTTCTTTCAGACCTCCCATACCTCAGTTCCGACCGCCTCAATGGCCCATGGTACCACGGCCGAATCGACCGCAGCAGGCTTAGGTACATGCCTTGGGATACAGGATCCACGATTTCATTGATATTGCATTTCGTAGTCAAACGCCTGGGCTACCGACTACTCGGATGGATGGGGTGTGAGTTCTTACAGCGCACGGGACCTTTTCTGATGCCACTATGATGTGTGAGGGGTGTCTACTGGATCTAGGGGTCAGGATGATAGCTATTGACCTTGTCGTCGACCCCTCTCTCTATTATATCGATGTCATTCTTGGCATGGATTGGCTGACTGCAGGGAGGACCGAGATTGACTGCGAGACCCGTATAGTGACAATCTACAAGCCGGAGGGCACGTCATTTACATTTTCAGTGCAGGTTAATCTCCCCTTTCGAGTACTTAGCCACGCTTCTTTACTGAGAGATGTTGATGCCCCGACACTTGAGCACACGCCAGTAGTTTGTAATATGAGGATTTATTCAGGAAGATTCCTAGGTTTCCACCTCAGCATGAGATCGATTTTACTATCGACCTGGTACCCGGTTCAACGCCTGTCTCACTGCCGATGAATCACATGGCCCCGTGTGAGATGGAGGAGTTGAGGAAACAGATCGATGATCTGTTGAAGGTTGGCTTCATACGACCGAGTGTGTCTCCTTGGGGAGCACCGATGCTATTTGTGACGAAGAAGGATAGTTCACTGCGACTGTGTATTGATTATCGCAGGTTGAACCAGATTACGGTGAAGAATAGGTACCCTTTACCCAAGATTGATGACTTGTTTGATCAACTGAGAGGAGTGCAGTACTTCTCAAAGATTGATCTACAGTCAGGGTATCACCAGTAGCGCGTTAGAGATGAGGACGTGCAGAAGAAAGCTTTCAGAACCATCTTTGGCCACTACGAGTTCCTCATGATATCGTTCAGTCTTGCAAATGCTCCAGCCGTGTTCATGAATCTGATGAACGGAGTATTTCGGTCATTCCTCTATCGATTCATCATTATGTTTATAGACGACATTTTGGTATATTCCAGGAGTCGAGAGGAGCATGAGGAGCACTTATGATTGGTCATGGATACACTGAGACGGCACCAGTTGTTCGCACAGTATAAGAAGTGTGACTTCTGGAAGGAGGAAGTCAAGTTCCTGGGACATATGGTGTCTAAGGATGGGATGGCGGTGGACCTTGCAAAAGTAGCTGCAGTGCAGGACTGGAAGCATCCTGGTTCGGTTACTGAGGTGAAGAGTTTCTTGGGTCTTGCTGGCTACTATCGACGATTCATTCGGGACTTCTCCAAGATAGCCAGACCCTTGACTCAGTTGACATGGAAGGATTTGAAGTTTGCCTGGAATGAGAAGGCGGAGGCAGTTTTTCAGGAGCTGAAGGACAGGCTGACGTTCGCCCCTGTGCCAGTATTGCCAGAACAAGGGGTTAAATACACGATATACACTGACGCGTCTAGCATTGGTCTAGGTTGTGTCCTTATGCAGAAGGACAGGGTGATTTCATATGCCTCGAGACAATTAAGGAAGCACGAGGAGAATTACCCTACACATGACCTTGAGTTGGCAACCGTCATCTTCGCAGTGAAGCTCTGAAGACATTACCTCTATGGAAAGGAGTTTGAGCTCTTTTGCGACCACAAGAGCCTTAGATACATATTCACGCAGCGGGACCTGAATATGAGGCAGCGGCGATGGATGGAGACTTTGAAGAACTTTAAGTTCGAAGTTTCCTACCATCCTGGCAAGGTGAACCTTGTGGCTGATACGTTAAGCTGAAAGAAGGCGATAGAGTTTGCGGCTCCACTGATGGTTGCTGAGTGGGACATGGTTGAGTTTTTACGAGACTTTGAGCAGAAACTCACTGTGGAGGAGCCATTTAAGTTCATCGCACATGTACAAGTGCGACCTCTTATCGATGACAGGGTCATCGCGGCGCAGAGGGATGATGTGCATCTGACTGAGCTTCGAGAGCAGGCCAGTGATGATGCAGACGCTGAGTGGCAAGTTGAAACGGATGAGGGCTTACATTATCTTGGCCGCCTATGCATCCCAGATATCCCTGACTTGAGACTAAAGATTCTCGAGGCTACGCACAGTTCCAGACTTGCGATGTATCCGGACAGAACAAAGATGTATCGCGATGTGAAGAGGACCTATTGGTGGGATGGCATGAAGACCCACATCACAGATTTCGTGTCCCGTTGTCTCACTTTCCAGCAGGTGAAGGCAGAGTATCACTGACCTCCTGGTCTCCTTCAGCCTATGCCTATAGCTAAGTGGAAGTGAGACTTTATTTCATGGATTTTATTTCGGGACTGCTGAAGACGAGGAAGGGACATGATTCTATTTGGGTGATCGTCGACCGCTTGACGAAGTTGGTGCACTTCCTAACGATCAGAGTTACAAACTCTGCAGATGAGTTGGCTAGGCTATATATCAGAGAGATAGTGCGTCTGCATGGAGTTTTCTTAGAGATCTTGTCAGACAGAGACACGCGCTTTACTTTTATTTTCTAGAGTCGCATCCAGGAAGCTATGGGTGTGAAGTTGAAGTTCAGTACTGCTTTCCACCCACAGACGGATGGACAGACAGAGCGGGTGAACCTGATTTTGGAGGACATGCTGCGGGCTTGCGTGTTAGATTTTAAAGATAGTTGGGATGATTGTCTCCCATATGCGGAGTTCACGTACAACAACAGTTTCCAGGCAAGTATCATTATGGCACCTTATGAGGCCTTGTATGGGTGACCTTGCCGAGCACCGCATTGCTGGGTAGAGGTCGGTGAGCGCAGACTGATTTGCCTAGAGATAATGCAGGCAACCTCAGAGAAGATTGACATCATCAGACGTTGACTTCTTACAGCGTAGAGTAGACGGAAGAGTTATGCCGATACGAGATGGCGCCCGCTAGAGTTCGAGGTTGGAGATCATGTATTTTTACGAGTTTTTCCTATGAAGGGAGTCCTTCGGTTTGAGAAGAAGAGAAAACTATCACCGTGATTCATTGGCCCATTCCAGATTCTTGATCGTGTGGGTGCAGTGGCATATCCTCTAGCTTTGCCTACACCTCTTGCGAGCATACACAACGTATTTCATATTTCTATGCTGAAGAAATATGTTCCTGATCCTTCCCATATCATTAGATGGGAGCAGGTGCAGTTAGGTGAGGATGTTACATATATACTACGACTGACGCGTTTATTGGACAGGAAGGAGCAAGTATTGCGTAGCAAGGTCATTCCCCTTGTGAAGGTATTGTGGACACATCACACTGAAGAGGAGGCTACTTGGGAGACAGAAGCCAAAATCACAAAGAACTACCCACAGCTCCTCGAGGAGTATGAAAAGGTATAAATTTTGAGGATGAAATTTATTGTTTAAGGGGGGTAGATTGTAACGTCTCGAAAATTTTCGTACCAAGAACTGAGTACCACCTCAGACAGAAATCACTTAGGATTAATTCCTTTAGAAATTAAGCATAAGTTAACTAACGCTATGTTAGGTTAGCTGTGAAATTAGCACTGATCGCTTTAAATACGTTCTGCAAGACCCCAAACTTGTGGAATCGTTAACGCTATAACCTCTTGGAACCTAGGATCAAACTCTAAACCCGTTTTCTATCAGGAACCGTTTGAAACTTTGTATTGGATCTAGACCACGCGTCGGAAGCCTGATATCTACAATCTCAGACCATTATGACCACTTGGTTGGACTTGACAATCGTTTCGAAAATCAAGAACAACCAATGTCCAGACGCTATTATACTGAGTCCGGAGCAAGAAGTGTGAGAAAGAGTGAAATTATATTATAAATTAAATGTGATTTAAATAAATCTAGCACATTTCGCTTGCGGGTTAAGTATAAGCATTCAGACCGTCGAAATCTAACCCAAATACACTATCGGATCAGGAAACATTTCCTACTCAGGTCAGTGTACTTGGAATCCCTGATCGAGTCTCAGTGACTGCTGAACTGAAACTGGTCTGCCACGTGCGATCTGGAAACCCGATCGAATTAAAAACTGAATGTGATCAAGATCCAATATCCATGAGCTTAAATCTGACCACATTTAGTCAGGGGACCTCCAGAAGCGCCCTTTTGGATCGGAAAAGACTCGATTTGGTTATAACCCAAGTATACCTTTGTTCCAAGTCTATATAGGTGACTTTCTAACCTATTTAAAGACCTTAAATCCTCTCACTTCCCTCCCATACGAATTGGCTAAAAACCTAGAGAAGAGAGGAGAGAAAGGAGAGAGATTCTGTAAGAGTTGTGGGGAAAGCTTCCTGTCACTCGAACCTGCTACCAAGCGTGCTTAGCTATCATATTACAGTCACTCTCCCGGTGATTCTGACGCCATTCTAGGTAAGAAAACCCTAACCTCAACCTATTTTAGGGATTCTAGCAATACAAGTAGCGAAGTAGCTGACCTAACTTGTGATCTAGGTCATCATATCGCCGTTGACGAAGCATAGACTTTCTATTCGAATCGATACGCATCTACGGCGAAAGGTGAGGAATTTAGATGCCTAGATTGACTGTTTTCAAAGCTTTCAATGTCGTTTAATAGTAGATTATCGATAAGAACATTGTTTGACATATAGAACATGCTATCCGTTTTTCATTTCATATACATACGGAGAATATGAGATTTATGGTATTTTAGGTATTTGTAGGAAATACTGTATACGTCCGTATTTTGCTGAAATGATTGCCATGAGTATTTGTCGTGTTATTATATTAGATATGCGTGTATGGTCTGTGTGGCGAAGAGATTCGCCCTAATGCACACTTTGGGTCGACATACGCTATGTAGAAAAATGTGTGTAGACTAAGTGTTTGTATAAATGTTTGTACTAGTAAGTATTGAGTAAATGGTATTGTAGATTAGTTTTGAGATTGGATTCTCAACTCATATGATGATGTACATGATTTCCTCCATGTTTGTTATATTGAATTGATTTCCTTATATATATGAAATATCTGTGTTTAATTAAATTGCTTATGTTGTATGTTATGACATGTTGCTATCATTCTTAGATTACATGTATTTCATTTCTGTCATTCTCACATGATCCTTGATGTAGATTACAAGTGCTTGGGGCTATGCTCTAGTCCAAGCAGTCGGTAATAGATTCGAATTCGTGGTTGGCTTCTATTTACCACGAAGGATGTGCCGACGAACGCGAGCCGTGCTTTGGGTTGAGGCAGTGGTTAGGCCACACGAGGTGTTTTATGTACTTCATGTCGTTCAGCTTGAGGTGCGCTCGTACTAGTCGAGCTCGTCAAGTAACCCGACTGACCATTGTATGTTTACCTTGTATTTGTCATAACTGCTTGAACCTAGGGTACTGAACTTACCAGAGAAAACCCTGATAACCATGGTACCTTGATCCATTAAGACTCATGAGCCGGGCATGGTGGTATGGGACACCGTGGTCGAGCTGTCGGCCTACACTGGGGCTACAAACCTCCCCGTAGTGACCAGTGAGCACCTTTGACTCGTGAGCCAATTTTGGTGGTATGAGACACTACATTCGAGCTATCGGCCTACTCTGATTGGTGATGAGCCCTTTGTAGTGACCTTGAACGTATTCTAAGTTTACGTGAGGCGACGACCCTTCCGTAGCAACAAGAGTACACTAGGCCTGTATTGATAAGGTGATGGGGGAGCGGTGCAACGAGTTAAAAAATTGATAATGAAACGATCAAAATTGATAAGGTGATGGGGGAGCAGTGCAACGATCAAAATTTTTTTTTGCAAATATTTGATAATGAAGAAGATATTTTGTTAAAAGTTTTGAAAGAAAAATTAAGAGTTAAAAAATATGCATTTTGAAAAAAAAAATGTGATTTTTATATGGAAATTGAGATTTATCTGTGAAAAAAAAAAACATTTTTTTACTAAATTATTAGGCACATCCACTAATTGAACCTTTAACCGTTTTGAACAATTTAATTAGTCCAGATTGAAGATTAAATAACTTCAGATGTTTAAATCAAATTTCAGTCAGATTGTTGATCAATCTTGTATGCCCAATATCTTTTTCATACGTAGCTTGATTAGGGCGAGTTACTAGTCAATTGAGGGTATTGATCAGTAAAATAGAGTAAATGGACCAGACATCTAAAATGAGCCAAATATTCAAGTCAAAATTGTAACCTAACTTATCGACCTCGTGAAAACCTAAGAATTGATGTTAGTAAGTTTTGTAGGCCCCATCATGATGTGTGTTGAACATCAACACCGTGCATTTGATTTGTCCCCTTTAAGTTATGAGATATCTCAAAAATCATCCATATATGAAACTCAGGTAGGCCATACCATCTAAAACTATGTGAAGACATCCTAAAAAATATAAAAGCACTTGGTGGGGCCCAAATGAGTTTTAAATATACCTCAATTATCAGAGCACAATCTCAATATGCTTGGTTTGGCCCCTCATCCAAGTGGGACACACATAATGAATAGGTTGGATCTGTGAATCACATTTAGGTGGGCCCAATATATGATTATGAATGTTTTAAGGAAACCCCTCTTCACTATATTATGTGGTGTGGCCCGCCCAAGTCATGGATTAAGTTTATTTTTAAGCTCTTGGCCCACCCAAGTCATGGATTGACTTTATCCATACTATTCAATGTCGTGAATCATGTTAAGATATTAACCAAAAAATGGGGCGGGTTCAAGGCTTTAGTGGACTACAAAGTGGGGATTGAATGTCCACCATTAAAAACTTCTTGGGATCTGGAGAAGTTTCAAATGAAGCTAATATCTGTGTTTTCACTTCATCCACATCTACATGACCTTATGAATAGGTTGAATGGTACAAAAACATCACGCTGGCCCTTAGAAAGGTTTCAACGGTGGGTGTCATTATCACTGTAGCTTCCTTTGGTGTGGTCCACTGGAGCCCTTTACCAATCTCATTTTTTTGCTCATACATTAAATTGAACTGAGAAAAACGATGAATGGCATCAATGTGGGCCCCACAGAGCCCTACCTAGACTAATCCGTCCAGGCGGGGGTGTCATTTGGAATGAAGCAGATTGTGTAATGAGTAACTCAGTACACTTAGTGTACTGAGTAAACTCTGTGGGTCCCACAGTAATTCATGCATTTTATCCACTCCGTCCATACATTTTAGTACATAAGTTAAGGTATTTATCCCAAAAATGAAGCATATGAAAAGCTCAAATGGACCACACCACCGTAAACAATGTGAATTGAACATTTATCATTGAAAATTTTATGGGGGCCACAAAAGTTTCAGATCAATTCGATATTTGTGTTCTCACTTCATCCATGTCTTTGTGATATTATGAATAGGTTGGATGACAAATAAACATCACTAAGGGCCATAGAAAGGTTTCAATGATGGAAATCATTATTCCCACAGTTTCTTGTGTTCTGGTCCACTTGAGCTTTAAATATACCTCAATTTTGGGCTCAACCACTAAAATGATTTGAAAACACAGATGGACGGAGTGGATAAGACAAATACATTCACTGTGGGCCCAATTGAGTTTACGAGATCATTTTAGAGAATTATCCAAAAAATAATCATATCCAAAGATTAAACGGACCACACAAGCACCAGTAGGATGATGATTTTCACCGTTAAAAATTTCGTAGGCCCACCATAACATTTTTTTCCATCCAATCTGTTCATAAGGTCACAAAGCCCTGGATGAAGAGGAAAAACAAATTTCATATTGATCCAAAACTTTTGTGACCCCCCAAAAGGGTTTCAATGGTAGACGTTCAATCCCCCACTGATTTTTATAGTGTGGTCCACTTAATAGTTAGACCTATCTTATTTTTTATCTCAAGCCTTGACACGATCTTGCCAAATGGATGGACAGTTTGGATATAACACATACGTCATGGTGGGACCCACTAAACTTGCTGACGTCAACCACCCCGACTTCTCATTTTCCCTTAGAGGACTGGTTAGGGAGCTGGCTTCAACCAGTCTCTGTTTCATCTCTCCCTCATATGCTCTCCTCTCTCCTCTCCTCTCTCCCCTTTCTCTTCCTAATGATCTCTCCTTCCTCTCTCTCTTCTAGTCAATCTCTCTCCCTCCTCTCTCTTCCTTGCTCAATCTCTCTTCCCACTCTCTCTCTATCCCTGACCAAGATCCTGTTCCCGATCGCCCTACCCATGCACGCCCTCTCACTCTCTCTAAATCTGTGGTTGAAGGCTTAAATCTCTAGGAACATTGATATATTTCTCTCTCAATCTCAATGTTGATTTAGGATTTTTCAGATTTTAGGGTGGATTCCACGGAATGTTTATTTGCCATACAACCTGTTGATATGCTAGGTGGGCCATACCCACCGTTATATATTGATTCCAACGTTGTGACCCACTTGATAATCGGGCCACCATGGTTTCTCTTTTAGGTCAACTCTGTAGTGGGGCCTACCATTTTCATGTTTTTGATTCCTTACAGTAAGTGACATGCTTCTTACAGAAAAGGTGGTGTACCACAAGTTGTGGTACAACCGTAGATGAGCATTTTCACATCTAGCTATTGTGTTGGGGCATAGCGCTGTATCCAGTCCAATATATGGGAGTGGAGGACGAGTGGGGCCTGTGCATAGGAGCGGCCGCCACCTGACTTTCGGGCCCCTCAGTGGTTTACTTACTCTCACAAGGAGAAAGGAATTTGAGATACCTTATATGTGTCTGGATGTCACACCCCAGACTCGGTAACCGGACCTCACAAGGAACCCGATGACCGGTTCTGGCCGCAATAGCCTCCGTAGTACCCCATTCTTGGCTCCTGAGGCAGGTTTCGATCCTAGGATCCTACAAGGAAGATTTTCACAACAATATAATCATTTTCAATACGAGCATACCCAAGATCACAGCAAGTAAATCTGAGAATAACAAAGGCACATATCACAAAATCCACTATGAATTTGAACTTTTACAAGCTTACATCAGGTCCAAAAGGACATACATAAGATAACAGAAGAAAGAAGGAAGAGAATCTGCAACACTGGGTCCTCGGCTCGCACACCTATCCAAGCTCTACTGCTATGACACCAACTTACGATCTCCTGCACGCATCAATCGTGCATAAGCTTATAGAAATCTTAGAGGGTGGTGAAAGTGTGTGATAATGGTGCTCAGAAGAAGATAGAGAATGCAGAAGGGAGTCACGATCAATACTAATACCACGAGCCTTACCAAGGCTATCATGAACACAAGAAGCTATACCAAGGCAGTATGATAATGCAGGAAGCCATACCAAGGCTATATAGTGCAATGAGTAATGTAATGCAATGAGTACTGGGCGTCATGCCAAGGCGATGTAATATGAGGCTTACACAGCCGATGCAAATGCAATGTGAAGTAATGCCAGTGCTCATATCCAATCCACATATCAAGTACATTTTCATTATAAGGAAATCACCGGGGTCCATTACACTACTGGATGACTACTGCTCTACAGACCCTGCACAGTCAAACGAGCGTAAGAGACCTCACTACCCGCCTGTGGACAGCCAATCACCAACAAGGCCTGAAGGTAGCGGACCCATTCACTAGTTGATCAGACTTAGCCTAGCAATGCCCTCTTACATCAGGCGAGTAAGGCCACACCCCTATTCAACCGACTACACAACAGTGGGAGTCACGGCCTAACGGTATAAGGCCCTCGTGCGCTCATATATACCACTCGGTCACGGCACTGGAGCAGATCCTTGGTACTATGAAAGTTTTAGAAATTTCACCCATGGGCATCCTATGCACCCGGTATGCTCAAGTAACATTTTTGGTGTCCAACATGGCCATCCATGATGTATCTGTGGAGGCTACAACCCTGATGAAGTAAGGGCGATAATGCTCATATGTTATGCAATGCCATATGCATGAATCACACAATCAACCATGCATCAATCCCAAGCATCAAACGTGCTCAATAGGGGATACTACGTCCCTCGAGGAAAGTATCATGCAATGCCCAATGACGCAATCTGACCACACACACATAGTTTCAACCAAGCATACAATGATGTGCATGGGACATGAAGATGGGTCTAGACGTTCAACCTCAACTGGCTTCTAAGAGGTATCCCGCTACTACTCATATAGTATAAGGTCTAAAGCCCACGTAATGCATGGCCTAATGGGCCATACACCAAGCCCAACTTATATGCCAGATAGTGGACCCTCAAGTAAGGTTTGGGTCTAACCACAAAGGTTATAATTCCACATATTGGGGTGGGCTTCATAGGCAGCCCAGTAATTCATTTACATGGGCAAGTTTCACAAGTGAGTTGGGCCTCACTTTTGGCCTAAGTATAGGGTCAATTTAGTAGGCAGCCAAAAGCCCAACTTCTTGCATATTAATGCTTTTAAACCCATCACAATAAATGAGAGTATAGCCCCAAGATCAATGGGCCTATCCAAAATAACTGTGTCCACAAGGCCTAATCAGTACCACAAAAAGGGCGGCTATGCATATACGATATTACATAATGGGCCTAAAATAAAAGTCATCCAATTCCTACATTATGATGGATTTAAGGGCAGCCCATGAGTCAAGAATACACCAGGGAGAGACCTATACCGATAGGGTGGGCCTTTCCTCATCAGACGAAGACTTAACAAGGCCCTCCACAATATGCATTTATGTGGGCTTTGCAAGTCAGCCCATAATTAAACACTTCATGAGGGCATCAAGGCCCATTAATACACATGATCATCTTATAGACAGCCCATTGGGCTCGTAATTCAATAAGGTCAGCCCTTGCACAATCTTGGGCTTAAGAAAGAATCTCCCAGCCCATTGAGCCTATAAAACTATTAAAAATTCTGGTTAAGGCTAGCCCACAAAATCACCACAAAGGTGGGCCTCAAGGGGGTACTCATTAAGCTTAAAATATTTAAGGAAGGAAAGAAAGGAGTGTGTGCAACACTCTCTCAAATCTGGTGTGCCACAATAGTTCCTAAACGATCAACCATGTAGCAAATTTTGGGCCCCTTGCTGGAATTCCAGCCCACCCATTTCCTGGGCCTGCTAGAGTCCAGAAATTTATTTAATTTAGATGAGTTACTAACCCATGGTGATCCATAGTGGGCCCCACCAGATAAAAGAGAGATATACAATACTTACTTCAAGTGGGCCATGCCATTAGAATGCAGGCCCAGCAACCCAAGGTAAGGGTGTGCCTGGGTATTTGACCCAAAATTGGTCCAAATTGTAGACCACACCACGGTCGGTACAGAAGCCCGATGGCCCTAAAAATTTATAGGGTAGTCCTTCCATATGTGGGTCACACCACCATAAAATTTTATAATTTTTACATATCTAAAAATATTTTAATTAATTCAAATAAGACGATCTATCCTGAAACTCGGACTGATCTGGACACTATATAACAGTGGGCCGGTCCAGCCACCACCATAGTGTGTACAGGAATCCAATGGCTCAAAAATTTTGTAATTAGGTCGTAACATGAGTTTAACATATTCTTGTAAAGTTTTATAATTTTTAGACACTCAAAAGTAATTTACTAAATTTTAAGGATATAATCTGTCCAGGGTAAACTATTGCTCGAATGTAACTGTCCTGAATTTGGGCCATCCAATGGGTGGGTTCTGGGCCTCCAAAATCCTTTAAATTTGGACCCAAGGTCCCTCATCAAGCCTACAACAATTTTAGACCCAGAAATATGGCCTAACTTCTTAGAAGGTACTTTTAAGATTTTATTTTTTTGGAACTATGCTGCTGGACTGAACAGCAGAAATTTCTGGCAGTCCAGTATGTTGGCCCACCCTTTTGGATGCCCAAATGGGATCCCATGGCCCTGAAATTGTATAGGTAGGCTCTACCATGGGTGGGACACCTCCCTACAAAAATTTATAATTTTTAGGAAAATAAAAATATTTTATTTAACCCCTGCAATCTGTGCACAGATAAGTATTCCTGAAGAAATCTACTGCTAAAAAATATTGCTGGAAATGTGACTGTCCCTATGTTTGGGACCACATGGGGTGGGCCTAGACCCACCCAAATCCTTGGAAAATTTGAGAAAAAGGTGTTCCTACATTTGGATAACAATTGGGGTCCACTGGGGTGGTCCACTTATTCCAGAAACTCAAGTAAAAAAATGCTCATTTCCAACTTATAGTGTTGCTGAACTGTCCAGAAATTTCTGGACAGTTAGCCCACTTTGGCCCATCCCATGGGTCTCAATCATCAGGGAAATGGTGTGGGCCCCATTCCATATCAAAGTGGGGTCCATACACTGTAAAATTCTCAAGAAAATTTGGGAGAAAGGGGCATGTAAAAAGATCCAAACATTAGCTCAAAAGTCATGTTTCAACTGGGCCTGGAATTTGAACAGCAACATAAGTTGTCCATATTTCAACCCATATAAATTAATCAAAGGGTTTATGGCCCTGATTCAACATGTGGGGTCCACCTTGATGGGTTAATAAAATTTCAGACCCATAAGCTCACTCAGACCTCCATGAAAATGTCATTTTGGAGGTCACCCAAACCATTCATGCATGGTGGGCTTGGACATCTAGTCAAAGTGGGCTTGGACTTCCCATCTAGCTAAGGATCTTAGATGTTGCTAACCTCTCCTTGGTGGGCCACACATCATCAGAATACACGGGAGAAAAAAAGAGAGAAAGGGAGAAGGAAGAAGCAATCGGCCATTGGTGGAAGGTCCCGCCACTAATGGACCTTCCACTCCACAATCTACACCATCCATCATGTATATACTTACATGCAAGCTATTATGTATCAAGATAATTTGCTAGAGGGTAAGGACACCCTCTCTACATGCATGCAAAGGCCTAGATGGCCTATGAGATGCAAGAATAAAGGAGAAGGCATCATGGTGGGTCCATGGAGAATGGCCCACCATGGAAAGGAATGAGTAGGATCTAGGCCCATGGCCTTCATCCTAGGAGCCATGTAAGACCTCCACCATGGATCGGTGGGTCCTACATGCTTCCATGCATGTAGCAAAAGGGAAGGGAGAAAGGAAAGAAGAAGAAGCACCCACCTTGATCAACCTTGAAACTTACATCACCATCATCTAGAGGCTCCAAGCAACATGGATCAATGGCTAAGATCAAGTGAGAAGGGATAGATGAGGAGGTATTTTAGGGAAAAGGGGCTGGAATGGAGGGAAGATGGGCTGGAGAAATGGAGGGGTGTTGTTAGGGTAGAAGAGAAGAGAGAGAGAAATGAGAGGGAAAGAGAGAGAGAGAGAGAGACTTTTAAGACTTGTAATGATGACCTCTCTCTCTCCTAGGCAATGATGGTGGCCTATGGTGATATTAGCAAGGCTTAGGGTAATAGCCTTGCTAGATATCTCAGCCTAGGCTGAAATGATGGCATGAGAAAATGTGCAACCCATGGTGGGGTCCACCAATCATGCAACCAACGGCCCAAATAATGCCGGCCTATAACTTTTGATGGACATGTTGGATTTATGCACGAGACGTGGCGTTGGAATCACGACAATGAGGCGGACGCAATGACATAGGTCTCAGGTCAATCCGAGTCGAGTCTACATGATCGAACTCAAGGACGACCGTAAACACTAACCGAAAGTCGCCGATCGTCGAAATTTGACCGGTAGGATCGCGGGACCAAGATGGACGGAATACATACTCATACACACATGCACACATGCGAACTCGGATCGGGTCTCACACTGGACCAACTTAACCACCCTAGTATCACAAGCCTTTGGACCCATTTACCTAGTAACATAAGGTCATGAAGGCATTTACATCACAGTTTCCTTGAAAGTAGGAGGTTTGGGCACACTAATTCAAGGAGAGGCTTTTGTATGAAAGATTGTTTGTTTGATGAAATAAGGGCAGTTTGAAAATCATAGGTGTAGCTGGTGAAACTATACATTGAATAGGAGGCTGGTAAGATTTACATGTGATATAAAGCTGTTTTGAAAGGATTCTCTAATGAGGAATGCCCCACATCATGATCCAGACTTTTCATATATATGATGGGCCACATGATAGAATTATTAACTAATCAGAGATCCTTACTTTCCATTACAAAGCAGTGTTTGAAACAATTGATCAGATCTCCTCAATCTCTAAGGAGATAATATTAGAGAAATACATTTAACCAGGCCATGAAATTATTCAATAAATGAAGACTAATGTTATGCTTGACTGATTTCTAGCTGATCTGAGTCATTCAAAGTAATAGAGTTGATTAGAAATTTCTTGGAAATTTCTTTTTTTTTTCTTTTTTTTTTTTTGAGGAAAGATCATATTGGATTTTTTACTTAAATAAAAGAAAAAAAAAACAATTTATGAGGAAGACTTGATTCGGAGTCCTCACAAGTCTCGTCCCCAACCCAACTCATTACAAGTAGCAATCATTTAAACATTCATTGGTCTCTTTTATGTATATACTCAGTTCACTGATATATCACTAACACTACTGAAGGAGATTATAATGTTTATTTATGTATTTATTTTTCTTTTCCTGAAATGAAGGCAAAGCTTGTAGCAGTCATATACGGTCTCGCATCAACTTTACATGGGATGGTATTGAAAATGCAATTTCCTTGCCCGTGAAATGCCATGTGTTAATTTTCCTAATATGATACCCCTTGACTTGAGGTTTGTTGATTAAATTATTCATGTCCACCTTGTATGGATGATTATTGTTTTGGAGTTGAGAAATAGATGTTATTTCAATGCTTTTTATTTATCAGAGCACAACCTCAATATGCTTGGGGAGCAAGTATAGTTGTTATGCATATTGTCTTCCACCATTTAAATATGAGTGAAGGGATGTTATACGCATTTCAAAGATGAATAAAATGCAGTTATAAATTTCATTTTCTTTATTTCTTTATTCTATCCTGAGATTTTTTATTTTTAGGATTGTAGATGATATAATTATTGCTTTGTTAGAGCAAAATGAAAGTAATTTGGGAATGCATTGATTTGAGAACTTAGAGCATCTAAATGAAAGAAATCCTGTTACATGTGTATTTATATATTTGTGATACTCAATTTATGTTTTCTTTACCATTTGAGAGTACATTAAATACAAACCTTAGGGCTTATTTTTTAAGTACACATAGTTTGAATAGCATGTGAAATAATTGGTACAGACCAAATCAGTTGTAATCCCCAATAGATCAGCTAAGGGCTTATTTGGATTTGCGGATAGTATTGTATTGTATTGTATTCGGGTACTGTTCATGTATATATTGGACGATTTTCTAAATACATCCAAATCAATCAGATACTAATCAATGTTTGTATAGGAGATATTGTTTGGCATAGTATACAATATGTTATACATATCAATGTTTAGAGAAGACGTATTATGTCCGTGTATTGTACAATCTTAATTGGGACAGGTGGCTTGTTTGACGTATGGAACTTTCTGATTTCTATCCCAAATGATTTTCATGTTAAAATGTACCAAATGAACGGTTTCAATATTACACTGCATACGTACCAAATATCTTGTAATTGTACAAATTTCAAACTTTCATCTGCTACCAAATACAACGCAATGAATACAAAGTATTGACAGCAATAGAACCCACTGAAAATACTCTACCGTCGGTTCGAAAATTTGGCTGGAGTTTGTATTCGCACGCATGGGATTCAAATCCTATTCACTCCAATCCAAACACGGTAAACGTCAAATCATAACTTCTAATACGATACAATACATCCCAAAACGTGTATCCAAACAGGCCCTAAGAGAATAATGGAGAACTTACCCAAAAGTATTACTATTTGTCAAGCTTGAACACAATATCCATTAATCAATACAAAGTCCCTACACCTACGGTTTATTTATTTATTTATTCTTATAAGGTATACCTAGTAAGAATATTATCTTACTAATTAGCCTAGTGAGATTTTCAGTTGTCATCTTTAGTTTTATTATGTTAGTATTGCTAATTAGCCTAGTGTGATTTTCTTCTAATCCATCGATACATTTGTGAAGGAATAGTGTGGATGAAGCCAAATCTTTCTTCTTCTTTTTTTTTTCTTTGCTGGGTTTTGTTGCTTGCCCTGTTTCATTTCTAGTGGATAATCTAATCATTCCATATAGTTAGTAGGGGTAATGAGATGAAAATTTTCTACACTGGGTGCATAATGGTTATGGGTGTTGATATAATCTCTTTTTAAAATTTCTCAGTTATAGATCTTGATTTTTGTACTCTGCCATATTTTAAACATGCACTTAGATACAACAGCTCCACTAGATATTAAAAGCATAATAGTGAACTTGTATGGATGATGATGAACTTTTAGGTTTCTTGGCAGTTCCTAGAAAGGGCCTGATGAATTTTATAATTTAGTTCTTTTGTGTGAATGTTGTGAGACTTCATTTTTGAGTGTTTTCCTACATGTATGCATGTGTGTATCTATGTATTTATGTGTGTGTCTCTTCTCGATGTTCTTTTGTATAGTGTTTTTTGGTGATTTTAATTGAGATGTTTAGTTTAATTTGGCAATCACCTCTCTATGTTGTGATGGAATGGGGCCTATCTCTCATCATTTGGATTTGATTGGATAGTGATTAGATTCACTCTAGCTATTTGGTGTTTTATGATCAGTTGCTTTCCATTTGTACAACTGCTCTCAATTTTTCATTCTAATTATCAAAATGAGAAATGTCATGGGAATATTATAATATTGGTTTGTTATTAAAAATTTAGTTACTTGAATTTTTTTTACCACTTGGTCCTAAAATGGTAATGGAATGGAAGTTCATGTGCTTATAATGTTATATTCACTGGACATGATGGTTTTCTGTGCAGATACTGGACAAAAATCCCCACCTATTTTTCCATCTTCAGCAGCAGAGGTTAATAGAACTAATTCGGAAAAAGTAGAAAAGGCTTAGGAGGAGCTTGCACCAAGGAGTGAAGAAAATGTGATGCTCTTTTACCTAGTTTAGTATTCTTGGTTAGTTTTATTAATTCACATTTTTTATCATGGTAGAAACTTATCAGCCTCATCAAATTCTCTTCTTTTACTCTAAATTATGGAGGCTTTTTTCTCATGATCATATTTTCTCTATTTGATTGTTCAAACAAAAGATTTTCTTTTTCTTTAATTCACTCAACACCAGAATTATTAGTTGGTACATTTCATGCAAGGGTGGTAGACACTGCCAACTAGATATCCACTTAAATTAAATTATAAAGTTTCTTACATAATTTTTTTACTAAGTTTTTAACAAATTCGAGCTTCTACAGCCAAACTTTTCAGAGGAGTTGGAAAGGACAATTGCATTGCTTGCATTTGAAGATGTGTCAAATTGTCCTGTGGGGCAGTTTTGGGCATATCACAATGCCTAAAAACTGTGAATGAAGTGAGTGCGGCCATTCTCACAATCCAGAGTCATGAGTAAGGTTGGGAAATTTTCCCTGCATTTTGCACTATTTCACAAAATGGAGACAATTTAATTTTAATTTTCTGCTTCTAACTACCTGGTCAATATATATAAAGAGAAGATGTTGGTTGCTACATTGATCATCATATGGAATTTTAAATTGCCATTTCATAACTCTAACTTCTAATGCCCCAATGGATTGAACTGGAAAAACTATTAATGGCATTTAAATGATTAGAATATTGATTTCTCTAGTTACTTTTCTACATACTAAACACATAAAATGTGTGGCTTCATGAGTAAGATGTATGGCTTCATAATTTCTCTAGTTACAATATTGCAATCAAGGACACTTTATTCTAGGATCCAACCATGCACTAAGGGTACTCAAGGACTTTTCCCAAAAAGCTGTGCACTGGATGCAATCCTCTTACAAGTGCAATTGGATTCAGATGGTTATGTTTGGAATTCACTTGTGATTTAAGTTTGGAAAAAATTAGGAAACTGTAAAACCCGTATCGTAGCTCGTACTATTCCATATGCCTCCACAGTCCTCCTGGTTGAATTTTGGTGACCTGCGATCTATTATCGGCGGTTGCGTGCGACCCTGAGTTGCATTCTATCGATCTGAATTGGCTCGGCCTAAGACTTATATCATTGCAACCGCTCGGTCGCCGTGGTTCCAACACCGCGTCTCACATGTCGAGGCGATACTCGAGCCAAGAGATGTGGGCCCGCATTCAGTTCGAGTAAATGTCATGCGATTGCAATCCCTAGAGAATGTCCCATCAATCACCTCAATCAAGTACACATCCATCACTTCACACATGTCAAGTACAAGCAACCATCCTTTCTCTTATATAAGTACTTCAAAGTCAAACTTCTCTTACAACAAAGTACACCCTTCCATCACTCCCCATCCCTCTCTCCCATCACTTCTCTACCATCACCTCTCTCTCTCTCACTCTCCCAAGAAATACAAGCCCAAACGTCCAAGCTTCTCAAGCTTCCATGGAGAAGTTAGTATGTCCCACCTTCCTATCTCCCAATCCCACCCTCCAAGCCTCATCTCAACCGTTGGATTATATTCTTTGGAGCTATAGAACATGTTGATGGAAGAATAAATAAGAAATCTTGAGGTAGGTGTCTTCTAAAGTTGATTTGTGTGATTTTGACGGATTAAGGGCCCACATATGGTGGGACCCATCTTGATGTATGCATTGTTTGGGGAGGGCCCATAGTGGCGGGGTCCCTCCCCTTCCCACCATCTCTCTCTCTCTCTCCCACCGTCTCTCTCTCTCTCTCTCTCTCTCTCTCTCTCTCTCTCTCTCTCTCTCTCTCTCTCTTTTCTTTCCTTTTTTTTTTGGTAATGATGTGGCCCACCTGATCTATGATCCATGCTATCTAGCCATCTATTTGGACGTGCTGGGTAGAGCCAATCACTGATGTATGGGTTTTAATAATGCCATCCATTTGGACAATGCTATTTAAAACACCGCGATGTATGCGTTTTATTCCAGCCGTCCTGATGGTTGGACGGTGGATCTCTCTGCTATATGCATTGATCCACACTGTCCATCTATGTGGACCCCACGCAGCATACAACTACTACTGCTGTAACATCAACAGTGGGGTCCGATCATCCACCGTCCATCTGTTTGGGAAAGTGAAGCCATCAGGGTGTATGGGTTTTATTTGCATTGTCCGTGCAGGGGATCTACCATGATGAACGTTGTATCCACACCGTCCATTGATAGGGATGGTGGGTCCTAGCAGCTGCAAGGCTACTGTGGTATTTGTAAGTGTCACACCCCAAACTGAAAATTGGATTCACAGGAATCCCGATCGCTGAATTAGGTGCCGATAGCCTCTGTAGTACCCCATTCTCGGCTCCTAGCATCCAAATGCCAGATTCTGATCCTGGGATCCTACAAGGAGGATTTTTTTTTTGTACTTTTAACTCGTAATAAGCATAACCACAAGTATACCCAAATCACAAAGGCATCATCATCATCATATATTCACTAATATAAACTTTGAATACAATGCTAAAAGGGAAAATACATATGTTAAAAAAAAAATCAGAGCTCTATAAGACAATTGCACGCTCCATGCTCAACACCGCTACAACCTAACATGACCTGCACGCATCTATCGTGCATAAGCTTATAGATAGCTTAGAGGGTGGTGTAAGTGTGTGCACAAGGTAAGTGCTAAGTATTCAATACAATGTCGTCATCATACAATACCAAAAATGCTGGAAATCCATAAATCGTACAACATCGGAATAAGCAGAAATACAGACAAGATCATAAACTATCAGAATAAGCAGAAATACTAACAATTTCATAAGTCAATCAATATGAGAATACGCAATATAGAATATCTATACAAATGAGGAGTCATAAAGAGACAAATATCAGATGCCGAGGATGCGATGCAATATGTAATTCCTAATGAGTTCACGAATAGCGTCAGCCATATCTAGACTATGTAACTGTAGAAACACAGTAACCCAAAATGCCATATGCCGCGGATGTAATGCAATATGTGGTGCGAATGGAATAACCATGCTGGAATGTGAAGTCGAGATGATAGTACGTAGTATCGCAGGCTATAGGGTCCACCACAAGGGACTTCTATGCAAACCAGTCCCATACCTAAATTTGGATAGTCAGACTCAATGTGGTAAACTCCTGATCTCAGGTTAGTCGCGTGCCCAACCAAAATCCTTGCCATAATGAAGGTACATAATAATTAGTTGTGCACCACCAGCCCGAGTGGATAGTGAATGAATGAATGAATGAGCATACAACTCATACTCAATAAGTCCACATATCAGTACGGTTCTTCTCTGAAAAATCACCAGGGTCTATTATACTCCAAACCAGATTACCGCCCCATCAAGCACAACAAGGTGAGAGAAAGAGACCTCACCATCCACCTGCAAATATCGGGCTCGACTCGTCGATAGCGGACCCATTCCTCGAGTTGGTCAGACTCAGCCTAGCATTACCCCCTCCTCTCAAGCAGGTAAGGCTACACCCCCTTTCAACCGACCACGACATAGTGAGAGACGCGGCCTAATGGTATACAGCCCTCGTACGCTCATACATCCACTCGGTCTAGACGTTGGAGCAACCTCTGGAACCAAGAGGGTTTAGAAACTTTCACCCAGAGATATCTATAGCACCTCATGTAGAGCAGATTTTCGGTGTCTCATCTGGCCATCCAAGATATGTCTGTGGAGGCTACGGCCCTGATGTCGCTAGGGCATATAGTAATTACAACATACAATGCAAGATGCATGAGTCATACAATACAATCACACATCAATCCTACGCATATCGTGCACTCATGTGAGACAATCTCTGCCTATCAGGGAGTCTCATAATAACCAGCATTATGACATATGCAATGGTCAATCGTATCTCATAACAGACATGCAGATGATGCGTATGGGCATGTATCATGATGCTATGCAGTCACATACTCATAATTGGTATCAATAACCGGCATTGACAATTGACATCGACAATGTGGACATTTAACCAACATTATCCCCCAATGAATGGACCACATAGATCCTAACATATAGTGGACCCATGACCTCACACAAGGGTCAAATATACAACACCATGGGCCTCACTTAAGAGCTTAATACACACTACAATGAGCCTTTCACATGGGCCTAACATACATCACAATGGACCATAACCCATGGGCTCTAATACACAATGGGTGGGTGCTACACATGGGCCTAATATATATCACAAGTGGGCCTTGCACATGGGCCTAATATACATCACAGGTGAGCCCTGCACATGGGCCTCAAATACATGACATGTGGGGTATACACATAGGTCTCATATATATCAAATGGGACATGTATCTAGGCCTCGAATACATCAAATGGGCCTTGCCCATGGGCCTAATATACATCACAGGTGGGCCCTACACGTGGGCCTCGAATACATTAAATGGGCCTTCCCCATGAGCCTTAGATTCAAGCAGGTGGGCCCTATCATATGGGCCTTATATACATCAAAGGGGCCACACTAAATATCAATGTGGGCCTCAGGGATGGGCCATAAATATATCAAGGTGGGTCATAAAAACATCATATTAGGCCTCGAAAAAGGCCACAATACATAACAGGTGGGCCCTGCTCATTGGCCCTCAAATACACCACATGAGCCATATAAGCATCAAGTGGGCCGCATTACATGGTCCTCATATACAACACGTCGAGCCTAATATATATCATAGGTGAGCCCTGCACATTGGCCCTAATATACATCATAGGTGGGCCCTGCACATTGGCCTCATGGATGGGCCATAAATACATCAAGGCGGTCCTCATGGACGGCCACAAATAAATCAAGATGGCCTAATCACATGGGCCTCATGTGTATATCGAATAGGCCGCAACAATTGGGCCTTACATACATTACAATGGGGCATAACCCATAGGCCTTGCATACTTCACAATGGGCCTCAACCCATGGGCCCTAATATATCACAATGGGCTACGACATATGGGTCGGGATTACATTATAATGGACCTCGCTAATGGGCCATAAATATATAATAGGTGAGCCCCATCACATAGGCTAAGAATACAAACAGGTAGGCCCCGTACATGGGCCAAAAATACATCCTGATGGGCCGCATCAATGGGCCTAATATATCACAATGGGCCCTGCACATGAGCCTCATACACATCAAGTGGACCGCACCAATGGGCTCTACGTATATCTAATAGGGCCCACCCTTATGTATTCTTTTGAGATCCAACCTATTCATAAGTTAACAAGGAGATAAATGAAGTGAAAACAAATATTAGCTTAATTGGAAACTACTGTGGCCCTTAGAAGTTTGAACGGTGGATGACATCGTCCACTATTTAAATGGTGGGGTCCATTTTAACTTTGGATCTGACTCACTCATTTTTCCACGCCATAAAATGATTTCACAGGTGGTTGGATGATATGGATAAGTGTGTGCATCATGGTGGGCCCCACCATCCAAACAGTGGACGATGTAGAAATACATACATCAATGTGGGGCCTGCGGCATGCTACCGTCAAGAGGAGCAACAATGTAGCTACTGTACATGCACCTTGTCGCACTTAAAAAGGCAGAGGTGGGTCCTACGTAGGGCTCACCATCGTGTATATATTATATTATAATATATATATATATATATATATATATATATATATATATATATATATATATATATATATATATATGCACACACATTAACGTGTATCCCACACGTGGGGTGAGTCCCACCCTTATGTATATATCTAGTATATAATATGTATGTGGCCCATCTAATGGATAGACCGTGAGAATGGGTCCCACGGATCCTACTGACATTTAATGGCAGGGCAGCTGCCTAGCTATGCTGCACGTTGCACCTTCAAATGAAACAGAGGTGGGTCCCACGTGATGGGCTACCCCCCCCCCCCCCCCCCCCCCCCCCCCCCCCTCATAACATATATAATATATATTATTATTATTATTATTTATTAATTTCTTTATTCAATGTAGCAGGTGAGTACACCTAACTGCCAGTTCATACTTCACTGATAGCCACACCTTCCGTCAGTTACGTCCAGCGTCCCTGGATGGATGGTGTGGATGTCGCCTCATCAAGGTGGGCCCCACATGGAGTCCCACCATCCAATCCATACATAAGGTCCCAAAGACCTGGGGTAAGAGGAAAATAAATAAATTTCATATAGGTCCAAAACTTCCAGGACACCCAAAAGGATTTCAATGGTAGATTTTCAATCACTTCTGTTTCCTGTCGTGTGGGCCACCCCAAGTGAGTAATCTAATCCGTCCACTATCTTAGCCACCTCGAATGAGGTCAAATAGACTCTTACTAGGACTGATTTGGATGACAAGGGACTCCAAAGAGGGACTTAGAGTGTTTCAATAAATGGGCATTAATATCTTAGTATGGCCCACTCGAGACTCATATTTGCCTCAAAATTTGGCACCTAGCCTAAAATTATAAGGAAGAGATGGAGGACAGTGTGGATTAAACAAATTCATCAGGGTTGGGTCCACGTGGGTGATAACCCAGAAAGGTTTCCACCCTCACCGTCACTGGACGTTATTGTCTAGGGACTTACCTTCCGTTTCTTCTTGTCCTTTATTTTTATTTTTACTATATGGGGCCCACTAGTGGATAATCCATTCTGTCTATTATATTGACCAGCTCTTTATGGGCCAAAGAAGTCTAATGATGGATAAGCCCACCACTTATACACACAACGGTAGTTGTTAGAAGGTTCCAACAGTGGGACTTTGTTTCCCTCGGTGTGGCCCACTAAGAACTAAGATTTGTCTCATTTTTTGACATATAGCCTAAAACTACATGGGGAAGGTGGAAGACGTCATGGATTAAACAAATACATCAAGGTGGGGTCCATGGTTGGGACGCCCCCACCTCATGTCCGCATGGTTGACGTGAGGGGTGCTCCCACTACCACCATCGGTTGTAGCGTGACCCACCTAATGGTTAGATTGAGTAGAGTTTTGGGCTCAATGGCTAAAATATGCCAGAAAATGAACATATGGTGTGGATCTAAGAAATATATCAATGTGAGTCCCATGAGTGAAAACTCACTCCAAACCTCCTATGCAAAAAAAAAGTAAGGAATTACGTGGGTAGCCCAACCCCTTGACATTTGTGGTATGGCCCACCTAGGATTTGGATTAGCTTCATTTTTTGGCTCAACGCCTAAAATGAGTTGGGAAATGGGATGGACGGCGTGGATTTGATCAATACATCGAGGTGGGGCCTGCATGAGTGACCCACCCAAAGAGGCTAAAGTAATTATATTTTTTTTGTTGCTGCGAGTACAACCCATTACCTGTTCACGCTTCAGGCCTATACATTTCATCAAGATGGGTCCTATGTGTGGGGACCACGGTTGGTGGGTCCCACATGGACATGGCCCACTTGACTTAGATCAATTTAATATTTGTGTTTTCTCATCACCAAAGGATATGGTCCACATGACTTGGACGGTTTGGATATGGCATACAGCAAGGTGAGGTCCATCCGAGTGGGCCACACATCACACAAAAATGAGAGAGAGAGGAAGCACCCACCTCTAGATCGACTCATTCTTCACCAATGTGATCTAAAGCTCCAAGGGAACAAGATTCAATGGTTGGGATTGATTTTGGAGGGTTGGATTTGGGGGTAAAGAGCTTGCAAAAGAGTTGAAAATGGAGAGCTCTCATGGACGTTGGGAGCTCTCACTTGCTAGGAAATAAGAAAGAAAGAGGGAGGGAGAGAGAGATAAGAGAGAGAAAAGATGTAATAATGGCATGTCATAATGAAGGTAAGAGAGTCATTGATTGCTAGGGGGGCTAGGGGTCTAGACTAGCTATATGTGGCTAGGGGTCTAGGCTAGCTATAGGTGGCTAGGAAATTATGAAAATGATGATGTCATGCACACATAGGTGGCGTGTCATGCCATAGGTGGGTCCCATAAATGCGATCAAAGTCCAATTAAGTGCGGCCTACATCTTTTAATATACAACTTGGATTGCTATAAGAGATGCGATGTTAGAACTGCGACAACAAGGTGGTCACTATGGCACTAATTTTGGATTGGTCCGGGTCGGGCTTATATGATTAGACTTAAGGGTCATCGCACACGAAATCCGTAGGTCGCGGGTCATCAAAATTCGACCAGAAAGACTGCGGGAGCCTATGGAATGGTACGGGCTAGGATACGGGTCTCACAGTAAGTGTTATGGTTTTATACTCCTTTAGTTGTCAAAATTTAAGGTGCCAAAACATCAACCTGTGTCTTGTGTAGCATTGGGATATATACATAGGTTCAAGACATTACATCACAATGTTACAAGTTGAGAATGAAGCTCTACGTCAAGACGTACAAGGTATGCGAGGTCAAGTACGTTGTTCACTCGTATAAACTTTGATGATAAGAGTCTTTTAAAAGTGATAGAAAAAGACAAGTACAACTCAAGACTCACGTACAATTCAAGACTCAAGAAAGTGTACAACTCAAGAAGAAGTTTTCAAGCTTTTGAAGATCTCAAAATTCAAGCTACATCATGTAGAGATTTCAAGCTTCAAAGGTCAACCATCATCTGAAGAACTGAAGTTTCAATGTTCATACTTCATGTCCCAGGTATGAAAGACCTTCGATTGACTTTAGGGTAGGTCATTTTGTATACATAATTCAATTACTCTTTTTATAAGTGTTGTAGTCTGTTCTAAGACTAGTCCTAGACTTTGTTTGACTAGTCCTAGCACTGGCTTGACCAGTCCAAGATATTTCAAGACCAGTCATAAGTTTGTTACAAATTTTTAAAATTTCTGGTTGTGCTACGACCAGTCTTGGAGACTGTTCGACCAGTCGTATCAATAGTGTCGACTCATCCTACGACTAGTCCTAGATCTACGATTCAAAGTACAACAATGAAATTTGGTGTCTCACGACCAGTCGTAGGGTGCTTACGACCGGTCGTGGACAGCCTTCGACCGATCGTAAAGTTCCTTCGACCAGTCGTGGAACGGTTTTATCTGATCGAGCTCAAAAATTCAAAAATCTGTTTCTCCTGCGACCAGTCATAGATGTGATTTCTGCAGCTATAAATAGATGACGAATTTTAGAGATTTATAACTCAATTCAAAAAAAAATCAAGGGACCACTCTAAGATAAGTTTGTATTTATTTTAAGCTACATTGTGCATATTTAATATTCTCTTTTGTTAGATTTATTGATTTAATTTTGTTTTTATATTCCAATCTGAATTGAAAAGAGAAATTTTTGTATTCTTTCTTCTTAGAATCAAAATCAAATCTAGCTAGCCCAACTGGTTTAATTTAAAATCAAACTAGAACCTAGAACCATTTTAAAGTGAGTATTGGACATTAAACTTCTACTCCGATTTGGTTCTTCTAGGCTATATCAAAAGGAGAATTCCAGGTATTTTACATTTATGTTAATTTTCATTATTTTGGTTTTATTTGAGATTAAGCCAGAAAGTCCTCAATCTATTGGTTATCTGAGAAGAGCTAGGAAAACTCAGAAGTGGGTTTTTTAATTGTGTAAGCTCATTTGAAAGACACAATTGTGAAGGTTTTAGGTGAACTTGTGAAACCTATTTTGACAATGAATGCTAATATCCACTGTGTGAAGATATTAGGAGTGGAGTAGCAAGTTGTGTGGCTGTTGTTTAATAGTTGGTGAACACACAGGCGAACCACTATAACTCTTTGTATTTTGTGGATGTATGATTTATTTTTCCTATCTTTTATCATTCAAAATTGTGGGATGTATATGTGAATGTGAATGTTGTAATATTTACATTTCAAGCATTGTAGAGAATGTTGTAATAGTTTAGATTTAAATTTTTGCAATTTATTTCAATTCCTTGCTATTTATTTATACCTCTTCAGTTTGAGTTTTTAATACAAAAAGTGTTCTAGAAATAAGGTTGTCCTTCCATAAACCCTTGGTTTTTATGGTGTAAGGTTGTCCTTAGAACAACATTTGTATCAACCTTTCAATACTTGTTTATTGAGGTTGCATTTCATTTCAGCATTATGAATTTATTTTCTTTATTTGGTTATCTCATTATTTATTTTTTCTATTATTATTTTAAATTTGGCATAGTCCTATTCACCCCCCCCCCCCCCTCTTTAGGACTTATAGCTAGGCCTTTTCAATATTTACGTCTACAGTTCCGTGGGCCACCATGATGATGTACATTATCCAGCATTCCATACGGACCCCACTGTGATGTGTATGTCTGCACCGTCCAGCTGGGACGGTGCTGCATGTGTTGGGCATGCTGCACGTAACACGCGGGACCTACTTGTATGTGTTGTTTACATGGCCTTCCACACGCGGGGCCCACATGATGTGAGTACTCTACCCACACCCCCCTCGTCTATTGCATTCACGTCACCCATTTGTTGGGTCCACCCTATCCGCACGTGTGTTGTATCTAGCATGTGGACCCCACTCTCGTGGCCCACCTTGAATTATGTATTGTATCCCACCATATAGCAATGGACGGTGGGGCCCTGTCGCAGGTATCATCCACACCATCCAACTGTTTTGACGGTGGGGACCACCACTATGATGTATGGTTTTATCTACACTGTCCATTCATTTAGCTGGAATGGGTGGGAGCTTTGACTAGCCACTTGATGTATGTAATATATCTGAACCGTCCATCAGAACAGGTGGAGTGGGACGCCACCATGATGATATGTGTTTACAATCCAAGCCGTCCAGGTGGCCTGGACGCTGTTTCTTTGTAATAATATATATGTATATATATATATATATATATATATATATATATATATATATAATATACTAATAATATAATTTATATATTATAAAATAATGTTATATGGTGGGCCCTACGTGGGACCCACCTATCTGGGATACTAATTGGCTGGTCTAACATACACTAGCTATAAGGCCGGTGTAATTGACGTCAGCAAGTTCTGGTGGGCCACACCTTTATGTACATAGTGTATTGCACTGTCCAGTAGATCTGGACGGTGGGCCACACATTTATTGTATGTTATCCCCAAGCCGTCCACCTTTTTTGCCATGTGGCCACACTTTGATGTATTTGCTTCATCCACACTGTCCAAGTGATTAGACAGTGCTGGACAATATTTGGACGGTGCTGATGAGCTGAATAATGTTTGGAGAGTGCTGATTTACCTGGGGAATGTTTGGCAATGCTGACCATCATTAGTGGCCATGTGCCCCATAGAATGATAGTGTACAGTGATACACATGTTATATGATTTTTGATATGGTCCAAGCCCATTTGAGGCCCATTGGTGCAGCCCGTCCATGAGGCCCATGATGATGTACTTTTGGCCCATGAGCGGGGCCCACCTATTTGTATTTTGGCCCATGTGATAGGGCTCACCTACCTCATATTTAAGGTCCATATAATGGACCCACCTACTTGAATCTTAGGCCTATGGACAAGGCCCATTGTGATATGTATTAGGCCTATGATGTGTTGTATTCGCATTGTCTGTCCATTTGATAAACGTGTTTTCTGCCTTGATATATTATTTCATCCACGCCGTCTAGGGACGGGGGACCACCATGATGTATGCCTTATCCACACTGTCCGTGGGACGTGTGACCCACCTCATGTATGCATTCTATATCTACACTGATCATCTAGTGGGGCCCACCTATTAAGCATTGGTGTGGCCCATTGAGCGGTCTATTGTGATATATGTTAGGCCCATTGGTGCAGCCATTGATGCAACCCAAGTAATGTATATTGAGGCTCATGGGTCATAGCTCATTGTGATGTATATTTGAGGCCCAAATATGAGGCCTATTATGATGTAATTGTGACCCATATGGTGAGGCCTGGTATGATGTATTTGAGACTCATTTGGTAAGGCCCAATGAGATGTATTTCTGGCCCATAAGATGCGACCCATTGTAAAATATAAGCTCAGGTATGTGGCCCATTGTAAAATATTTGTGGCCCATTTGGCAAGGCCTGATGTGGTGTATATGTGGCCCTCGTATGAGGCCCATTTGATGTATATTAGGCCTTTGTGTGAGGTTGCAGGCCCACTATACGTTTGACTCTATGTGGGCCACTCCTTGGGAGCAATGTTGGTTAAATGTCCACATTGATGGGCAGTGATGGTCAAATGTCCACATTATGACCTTCCTTTAGGTCTAGTTAGGCTCATTTTTATCATCCTCTAGTGGATTACCCCAAACGAATGAGCCCCATTGATATTGCTTGGACCCTCATTGGCCATCCATCTATGAACTCCACCTTGAGGTAGATTCCAATTGACATGGCCGATTTGGTGATTTCGATTATCGAGGCCGATTATTGGTCGAGGCTAATTATCGATTGATTCTGATTGTCGTGTCCGATTGACATGGCCAATTTGCTGATTCTGATTCTCGAGGCTGGTTATCAATCGGGGTCAATTATCGATCGATTCTGATTGCCGTGGCCAATTATCAATTAGCGATCAAGGCCGATTATCATGACCGATTGTCGATTCTGATTATCGAGGTTGATTATTAATTGAGGCCAATTATTGATCGATTCTGATTATCGTGGCTGATTGCTGATTCTGATTGTCGTGGTTGATTGTCGATTAGCGATTGAGGCTGATTATCGTGATCGATTGCCAATTCTGATTATCAAGGTCGATAATCGATCGATTTTTATTGTCATGGCCAATTGTCGATTAGCGATCGAGACTAATTATTGTGATCGATTATCGATTCGGATTATCAAGGCCGATTATTGTGGCTGATTGTTGATTTCGATTGTCATTGCTGATTGCCAATTTTGATTGTCGAGGCCCAATGTGATATATATGAGGCCTATGTGATGAGGCCCATTGTGATGCATTTGAGGGCTAGGCGATGGAGCCCATTTTGATGTATGATAGTCCCATGTGAAAGGCCCCTCATGATGTGTATTAAGCTCTTGAGTGAGGCCCATGGCACTATATATCTTGCCCTTGTGTGAGGTCATAGGTTCACATATGTTAGGCTCTGTGTGGGTCATTCCTTTGGAGCAATGTTGGTTAATATCCAAATTGTCGAGGTCGATTGTGAATGCTAGTTTTTAATACTAGTTTTGAGTTATGACAGCATAGCATCATGATACATGCCCATATGCATCATCTGCATGTTTGATATGAGATGCGATTGACCATTGTATATGTCATTGAATAGGTTGTTATGAGACTCCTTGATAGGTGGAGATTGTCTCACATGAGCACATGGTATGCGCAGGATTGATGCATGACTAGATTGTATGACTCCTGCATCTTGCATTGTGTGCTGTGATTACTATATGCCCTAACAACATCAGGGTCGTAGCCTCCACAGGCATATCGTAGATGGTCAAATGGGACATCAAAAATTTTTACGAGCTCCATAGATGTCCCTGGGTAAAAATTCTTAAACCTCCATAGCCAGGAGATGCCCCAACGTCGAGACTGAGTGGATATATATGAGCGCATGAGGGCCGTATACCAGTAGGCCGCATCTCCCACTCCTTCGTGGTCGGTTGGGAGGGGTTGTGATCTTACCTACCTGAGTGAGGGGGCAATGTCTAGGTTGAGTTTGATTATCTTGAGAAATGGGTCCACTATCGACGAGTCGAGCCCAATATTGGCAGGCGAATAGTGAGATATCTTCCACTTACCTAGTTGTGCTCTCGGATAGGGGCGATAAGCTGGCATATAGTGTAATAGACCCTGGTGATGATCCTAGAGAAGAACCGTACTGATATGTGGACTCATTGAGCAAGAGTTGCATACTCATTCATTCATTCATTCACTATCCACTCAAACTAGTGGTGCGTAACTATTTGTTATGTTTATCTTCGCAATGGCCAGGATTTCGGTTGGGGCGCATGACTAACCTGCGCGCGACTAACCTGACATCAAGAGTTTACCACATTGAGTCTGACTATTCAAATTTAAGTATGGGACTGGTTTGGATAGAAGTCCCTTATGATGGACCCCATAATTTGTGATACTACATACTATTATCCCACTTCACACTCCTACATGGTCATTCCATTCGTACCGCATATCGCATTACATCCGCAACATATGACATTTGTGGTTACTATGATTCTTCATTTACATGGCCTAGATACGACTAATGATATTCTTAGGCTCATCAGGAATTGCATATTGCATTACATCATCGGCATCTGATATTTGGTTTGTTGTCTCTGCATTGCATAGCTGATCTACATTGCTTCATTAGTATACGATATTGTTTTTATTATATTTTTGCATCGCATAGCCTAGATAAGGCTCATGGTATTTATGGGCCTATCAGTATGTTTTTGCATTACTCTGACTTCGTATGATTTTTTTGAACTTGCCAGTATTTCTAATATTGTATGATTTATGCGCTTGTTAGTATTTTCGATTACTCTAATTTCTCTGATATTGCTTACTTAGCACTTACCATGTGTACATACTTTCACCACCCCTAAACTTTCTATAAACTTATGCATGATAGATGCATACAAGTGGCGTTAAGTTGCAGCAACGTTGAGAATAAAGCGTGCAACGGTCTTCTAGAGCTTTGACATATGTATTTTCCCTTTCAGTATTATATTCAAAGTTTATATTAGTGGATTTGTGATGATGATGTTGCCTTTATGATTTGGGTAAACTTGTGGTTATGCTTCTTATGAGATAAATGTACATTAGAAAACCTTCCTTGCAGGATCCCAAGATCGAAATCTGGCA
This sequence comes from Magnolia kwangsiensis, assembly GCA_037074715.1. Classification (NCBI taxonomy): domain Eukaryota; kingdom Viridiplantae; phylum Streptophyta; class Magnoliopsida; order Magnoliales; family Magnoliaceae; genus Magnolia; species Magnolia kwangsiensis. The sequence continues at coordinate 88,936,929 of CM073580.1, forward strand.
GTGAGTGCTGGGAGTCGAGAATAGGGTATTATGGAGGCTGTCGGCATTGGATTCGGTAATCGGGATTCCTGTGAGTCTGATCTCCGGGTTTGGGGCATGACAACAACAAAGTCCTAGTAATTTGGTTCTCATTTCCCACTTTGACACATGCAAGTTTTTAGTTCTCTCTTGAAAAGAAGAAAAATCCAATTTGGGTGATCTTTCAAATAGGAATTAAAGTTGTCATTCTGGAGAATTGCGTGAAACATGCTCAAGTTATTTTAATTGTTGCATTTCTGTTCATCTATCTTTTTTTTTTCTTTTTTTTTGAAGATTGTATTTATATTTTAAAAGCAGGTAGGCGGGAAATGTGAGGAAAAGGCTCATTAGTTTATGGTATAAAAACTTGGGTCACAAAAATGCTTGATCACTGGTTTGGAATCTATTCACAAAAAGTAAGATTTATGCTTGGAAACCAATGTATTGAAAAATGGTTACATTACCTGTAACCTAACAATAATGGTAGTGCTCGTTACATGATACTGGGCCATAGAACCTATTTTGAAAAAAGAAAAGAAAAAAAAAGGCCAATACAGAGCTGTGGCGAACTGATTAGCCTTGTAATGAGCTGATACGGGGCTATTAACACTTTTTCCTTTAAAATAAATTTTATTTTCTGGATAGGTATGATGTTCATGCCAGATGATATGGAGCTATCAATAAGGGAAACATTAAGTAGGAGCTGATTGGGGTTGCTATGGATCGGATACAAAGTGCGGATTTGGATTTTGATATGGAGCTATCAATAAGGAAAATAACAAGCAAGAGATAATACCATGTTTGAAGGGGCCCTTTAAATGTTTTTTTTTTCTCCCAGATTTCTATTCCAAATAGAAACTAAAATTTAATTTGGAAATTGGGTGTGATTCTCATATTTTTCTCCACCCATATAATTGACAATAAAAATGGCCACTGATCAAATGGCCAGATTCATCCAATCAAAGTAGTTCCCAATAACTTTTTTGTTGGTTTTGTGCTTTTGTGAATGGATTAAAATGAATGATTGTATTTGATTGAATGAATGACTATGCATAGGTTTATGAATGGGTTACAATAAATTATTTAGCCTTAGTTGCTGAGAACTGAGGTTAAAAAGTGAATTTAGCCTTAGTTGATGCTAATAAAGGATAAATCCATCTTTAGTCTCAATTTTTCCTCACTTACCTAAACCTAGACTACAACTCCCATGGCTAAAGGCTTTAGCCTTGGTTGTTAAGAACTGATGTTAAAAATAGATTTAGCTTCAATTGGAGGCAATCGAGGTTAAAATTTGGATTTAGTCTTAGTTGGAAACAATGGAGGCTAAAATTTTGATTTAGCCTCATTTCAAGACAATTGAAGCTAAAAATGTTCTTTTAGCTTCGCTTGAAGAACCGAGGCTATAAAAGCCATTTTAGTATCAGTTGCTAAAACTGAGGCTAAAGCCTTTAGCCACTAAAGTTCCAGCCTCAGTTTGGATAATTGAGGAAAAATTGAGGCTAAAGGATTTAGCCTCAGTTTTTAACCTATTTAGCCACAATTTTGAACAGAGGCTAAAGGCCTATTTTCTTGTAGTGATTCGTGCATAATTAGGAAATCTCAAGAATTTAGTTCAGTTGTCATTGTTAAATAACAGTCTGACAGGTCCGATCCCTCATGTTTTAGGTAATTTGAGAAACCTTATACTTTTGTACATCTACGGAAATCAAAATTATTGTTCAATTCCTACACAATTAGGAAATCTTAAGAATTTGGTTGACTTGTACTTAGGCACAATTGTATTGAAAGGAAGTTCTTAAAAATCCGTGTATCTATCAATTTTTTGAATATGATTCTTATTAAAAAAATCATGTGAATTATTTTTTGAATGACCATTAGGTGTAAGATTAAAAAATAAAAAATAAAAAAATATGACTATTTTTTTTTATTCACAAATATTTTAGCGACGGATTTGCCAAATCCGTCGCTAATTTCTGAACTAGTTGAAAATCAATGACGGATTTGAGGTCCGTCACTCTCCTCATATTAGCGTTGCACTTTATCTTTCGCTAATATTTTTAATGACGAATAATTCCGGTGGGTTTTTTCAAATTTTAGCGACAAATTTTTTATTTTCGCGATGGATCTTATCCGTCGCAAAAAATTACGACCCAGTAAACAGCCACGAACCTAGCGACGAATGTAATCCGTCATTTAGTTGGTTTTATAAAGGATTTGGTCCATTGCAAATTCACGATTTTGGTGTAGTGATAAACATGCAACATACGAGTTGAGAATTAATAACTAACACAAGTGATCCAATAGAGATATCAGTTATCAATTGGCATTGAAATAACAACTACTACTTAAGCTAAATGAAGGCAGAAGGCTCAAGGGGAAAAATCATCACCTCATGGTGAAGCATTTTGGGTTCGATAGCTAACGCGGTAATAGAGGGAAACCGAATCTTCAAAGTTGGGTGTATTGGTTCAAGGGAGTGTAACTAGGTGAATTCAAACTTTCTTTAACATGACAATTATAGAGTTGCTAAAACTGAGTTGACTCAACTAATTTAAACTCGATTGAGAACATTACCTGGCTAATTCTAGCCATATAAGGGGTTGATCTTGGTCGTTCTCCTGTTTGATTGGATGAGTCGACTAGACTTCCAACCTAACAAGTTCTCAAATGAGTTAACTCACCGCACATCAACCTAACAGCCCTAACTTTTGTGCAACCTGCATCCATTACCTTAGATGGTTAGAATTCACCACAAAAGCTACTAAGGTCAATCGAAACAGAGTTAACTCGGCAGGCTTAAGCTCATACCTAACGGCAATGACTTTTTTCCCTCTAGTTTGTGTCGAGACCTTGAAAGATGGTGGTGGTCTGGGTGGACCATGAATTAAGTCTAACACCCACCATAGTCATAGTCAGGTACTCAGCTCGTTGTCGGGTTAACACCAACTGGTGTTGGAACGAGTTAACTTGATCCGCTCACAACAACTCCAACTTGGCCCCAACTAGTCAGGCACGACTGGCCTGGAGCAATAGCTGCCTACTCGAAGTACCCTGAGTCAATGACCAAATCCAAGAAGAGCTTAGTCTTGGAAACTAGGCTGCTACCTAGGCAAGCTTGAGCCCAACTCGTGGCTAAGCCTAGTGGAATCGTCCGAGAAAACTCAGCAGCAACTCGGTGCTGTTACACCTCTTCCTTTCTTTCCCCTCTGTTCTATTTCTCTTCTCATTTTGTCTTCTTCCTTTCTGTCTCCTTTCACCCTACAACCAGAGGTGGTCATCGGATTTAATCCAATTAGGCGAATCAAGGAGCCTAGGTTAGTCGAAGAACTCACCTAGTCGAATAGGTTTGGAACCCAGTCGAGTCACTACAACAAAAGCTAGCTTAGCCGACAGTGTGCGTCCCAGGTTTAGCGGCGCTAATTAAAATTAGGCGTCGGTTAGTGATCGGGTATAAATACCATACGTTCCAAAATCCTAACCTTTTTTTATTCCCTCCCGATGCTCTCTCTCTCTCTCCCTCGATCTCTCCCTGCCTCTCCCTCTCCACGCGCTTACTCTCGTTCTCCCTTTCCCTCTCCCTCCCTCTCTCGATCTCTCTCTACCTCTGCCTCTGCCTCTCCCTCTCCGTTCTCTCTCTCGCTCTCTCTCTCTCTCTCTCTCCGCCTCTCCCTCTCTCTCCCTCTCCCTGATCTCCTTCTGCTCTCTCTCTCTCTATATCTTCTCGGCCTTCTGCTGCTCGTAAATCTCGGATTCTCAGGTATGTGTAAGGTTTTTCCCTTCTCGTTGTTGCTTTTTGCAATTTATAATACCTGATTAGGGATATGCATTGTCGAATCCCTAATTAGGGATTTGTATAAGAAATTCCTAATTGGGGATTTGCATTGTCGAATCCCTTTTTAGGGATTTGTTTTGTCAAATTTCTCGTTAGGGATTTATCTTGTCCAATCCCTAACTAGTTGGGGATTTGAAGACTTTTAAAATTGGGGATTTTTTGATTTTACAAATTGGGGTTTTTAGGAATCGAGGATGTGAGGATTTTAGGATTAAAGAAAATAAGTTTTTAATCTTGGGTTTGAAGGTTAAGCATTGGCTAATTGATGTGGGTGTTTGACATTAATGGTTGGCCCCATTGTAGATATGGCATACTTCATTTGTTCCATTGTTTATTGGAGATGCAGTGGCTTAAGATTGGTAGCTAGAATTCTACCCACCTACATAAGGTTGGCAACGGGTTGTGTCGACTCCTTAAAAATTTCAGGTTCAACACCATACCACAAATTTCAGGTCACTCTTTAAAACATCTTACACTTGCACATCATATGTTTGATTAAATTCCTTAAAGAATGTTTAGTAGTATTTCTTACATGCATGCACATCCACTTGGGCACATGTATTGGGATGTGAGATCTTAGCTTGGCATCAAGTGATCTTTTGGCACAAAAATCTGATTTGAGCTTGCCATCAATTGTAGAGTATGATGCTTGATATGTATGCATTCAAATCTTGTACATGAGGCATGCCTTAACTCAAAATAAACTGATTAAATACGTGTAGTTTTTGGTTCACGGTGCATCTAAAATGCAACCTTACAATTTGGACTATTTCATTTGAAGTGCTTGCACGCCGCATGCAATGTCCAAGTATTTTCAAATAAGTTTTTGGTTCATGATGCATCCACATTCCGAGCCGTAATCATATTCTGCCACATGCAGCCAAACACTATGTGAGAAGGTTGTTGACCATGCCTTCTTTGAAACCTTCCATTTTTATGAATTATGTCTTGAGATGATGGCACATAGTTTGGGTATTTAAGTAAACAATCATTGATGCACTCTTATGATGAAAGTTTATTTGCATTTTGTTTACTTTCAGGCAATAGGAGGAGATGGACAGGTTAGAAATTCTTCTAGTTACCAGTCATTCTCTTTTAAACTCTTTTCCTACCCTTCGGCATTATGTTGCAAGAAAATCTCTTATTTTTTTAATTGATTATATATATATATATATATATATATATATATATATATATATATATATATATATATATATATATATATATATATCATGTAGTTTAGTTTTCCTCTGGCATTTGGAAACCTCTAAGCATCTGAAAGGGCATTTTTTTTCCTAGCATAGGCAGTTATAATCTTCATTTTATTGTCACCAACAGATAACGTTCTGGTTTTGCCCTTCATTACCATGGTCCCTTACATTTGGGTGTGGTCGGCTGAATCACGAAATACTCCAAAGGTTCTTTCTATCTACCAAGGTGTCAACTAGCTGATTATTTTACCAGGTATGGATGTTTTAACGAGTGGGGATTATCATGTTGCAGTGCCTAGAGGACTTCAAGCATCTATTTGCTTTCCTACTTAGGTGTTGTGATTTTACAAAAAAAAAAAAAAAAGAAAGAAAAAAAAGAGCCTGAAATTCAAAATTGGAATTGATTTTGATTTCACTATCTATGCCTTGAAATCCATTTTATTTTTGATTTGAGATTTCAATCGATTCCTCTTTCTCAGCTGGAAGAAGGAGAGCTGCTAGCTTTGCTAGAAACATCAGATTCTTATCTACTTAGGCATCAGTTGATATGAATTTCCTGGCTTTGCTGCCTAAATTCTTTTCCTAAAATTAATCCCTGTGAGTTATGTTGAGTGAGCTTAGCCCTGAATTAGGCAGCTTGCATCAGTTTCCCTACATGTGGGAAAATGGATTAAAAATTAGTTTTGACATACGGTATCACTCACCACCAAAACTCATGACAGTTAATATAGGGCCAATATAGAGTGAGCTCTATTCAGTCCAAATCAGATAGTTAGGTTTTTTAATAACTGTTTTCTTAGAGATATGGTTCATCCTGCAAAAAGATGGTTCTGATGGCTGTATTTAAGTGCCTCAATTGAGATGGATGAATATGAAACTCCTCTTCCATGTCATTAAGAGGGAGTTTAGGACCACTCGATTGGTGTCATTTGGAGTTATGTCACTAGTGTGAAAACTAGTGCAGGGATTCAACCATTTCTTTGGCTCATTTAATAGACTTAGCAGTGTGTTTGCAGAGACATCTGAAATAATATACAGTTTTATAGAGAAAGTTAGAGAATTGTAGAGTGGTCTACACTACATGGTAATATGCATAGCTTAGAATATTTTGAATGGTTGCAGAGTTCTGTAGTAAATTTTGTTCCTTAGGCCTATGCCAAAGTAGAGCATTCAAATGGTTATAGAACTGTCAAGTAACAATAAGAGATCAATTTTATCCTTTGGTTTTCATAATCACCACCACCACCATTAGCCCTAATATATCGGAACTGAAAGTAGGGATGCAGCATGGCATTCAGCTTCTGTTTGTGAATTTTATAGATGCTTTGTGGAGAGATTTTGTTTTGGGTAGTGGGTTGGCCTTTTTCGAGACTGTTTAGAGATATAATAGTAGTTAAAAACATTACGGCTCATGTGTTTTGAGTATGGGATCTTTTTTTCCAACTGCTAGATTGACTATTTATTCTTGATTTTTTTTATCTTTGTTTGATCTGTTAATAATGCATGCTTTGCTTTGTGAAGGAAATATAGGCAATGCTTAGCCAGCGATCATATGCACACTTTTCAGTTTGTTCAAGTGCAGCCTAGGGGTTCAACTTTTTGGACCCTTGGACTATTGGGACAGATCATGGATGGGTCATGCCCTGTTTTGGCTCTACTAATTTTCATTTGATGCGCTCTTTAAAGAAGCAGCACATCAATGGTAGAATTGAATGTAACATAAGTATGTGCACACTAAAGATTTGAGGCAGGGTGAATTATCAATCAGGTCCAACTATCTATTTTCTGTATATTAGGTGGCAGATTCAAAATACATCAATGCTAATGCTCATCAGGTAACTGGTGTAAATCATTCCTTAATGGAATTGGTGGACATTTATTGGATGGTCAAATGAAGCTGTCCATGAGGTGGGTCCCACCATGTAGATGCCTTGACCTGAGAATAGGCCGGTCCAATCATCAGGCCAACTATACTTTCTCTTAGCAATCAATTGGTTCTTTAAGCCATTTATCTTGTGGTGCATTATACCCTATGCTTCATTGTCTTATTTCAATATATTCCCAGGTTGTGATTTGGAAACAGTTGATGCCACATACTGTTGGCTGTGGTACATGCTTGCTAGTCATGTAGGTATCACTCTTACTAGGTCTGCCAAGTTCCTTTAGACCCTACATTTGTTAGTCTGATGAGCAGATTTGGCACATTTTTGGGACACAGTTGGACCCACCTGATGGATGGATAAGCTATTTCTCATGTTTTCCAGGTCAGCATAGTTTGTTGTGGTTATATGGGTTGCCTTGTACATGTGTTTTGTGCTTAAGCAAAGCTCTTCTACAAAATTGAATGGAGAATGGATGACTTGGTTTTCATTGCAGGTTGAATTAATTCAAACACATCTAAAAGTGTACTTATTTAAGCACTTTCCTATGATGTTAAGGTAATAACATGTGCAAGCCTGCAACTGATGTAATAGATGTGCATTACAGGAACAACCATTTTAAGAGTGCCACAAGTATCTGAAGCAGATGGTTTCACACCCAAACTCACAAGTATCTGATGCAGATGGATCTGTAGCCACAGTGGCATGTTTGGATGCTCCATTATATTGTGTTGAGATAAATAAAGAGTGAATTTCCAAACTGGCCATGGCACCATTCTAATTCATAGTAGTGGTGGAAGCCCAAGTTGCAATTCCATGCAATTCGAGTTGTGTTCCAAATAAATAGAGTGAATTTCCAAACTGAAAGTTGTTGTCCATATGTTAAATTGATGGATGGATCACACCGTTGGGACCCTCCTGATGAATGTTACCTTCTTTTTATTTCTTTTCGTTGTTTTTCGCCAAACCTTATTTACAGTGCCAGAGGATTCTACTCATTGATTCAAGCATTTGGGATTCTACTCATGCAAGGGTACTTTCTGTAACCATCATTAGACAAGTTTTGGTTCTTTCTTCTATCTAAGCATGTTATGCTGATTCATATTATCTGTGTTGAGATTTAGAGGAACTTTGCCCCACTCTCAGAGAAATTTAGTTTTGAGTTCAATATGTGCAAATTATATTGGCCAATTACAAGTTACCATAAGCATTATTTGTGAAAATTTATAAGCAGAATCAATTGGATGGTTTTCTTTTCTGGTTTTATAGCACGTGAGATCTTCTAAATTCCATGATCAAGAGGTTTCCTGTTAAGATAGATAATGGCAAATAAGGACTTGTTTTCTCTTTATAGTAGAAAAATTATCATGATTCTCTTGACTATGGTATATGGTAGAATAAGAAGCCAGTTTATGGATCCTCTTTCTTTTAGTATGTATTGGGTTTCTTTATGTGGAGTTCACTAATTATAGATACTGTTCTGCAGGCTTCTGTAGCCACTACAGACACAAGTTGCAAGTCTGTGGTTACCACTCCTACAAAGGTAAGTTTTGGTTTTCTTAACTTTGGAAATTGGAATCCTATTTCTGAAAAAAAATAAATAAATAAAAATGGCAATGACCACTTTTGAAAATTTTGAATTGATTAGAAAGCATCGATAGCGAGTTTTTATGCCCTTGTTTGCTAGACTTAGTGAACAATTAAAGGTTTGTTGGTTAAATGCATTTTGATTATTTTTAGCCAGTTAAGACATCTCATGGTTTTCCGTCAATGCTATATTTTACCTGTATGTAAATACTAAATAGTGCAATTCTTAGATTCTCTTTGTAAAAGGTTGATTCAACCCTTATTCTCAGCTCCATTCCTCTTTATTTCTCCAATCAATATCTGCAACAAAACCTCAAATGGAGGGAGGTTTTTCATCGCTATTCTTCGAAGGACGATCTATCAACTTCTTATTTCCAACCCCAAAACATCTACACTGAACACTTGACATGCCATCAACTCTCCATAGCCTCATCAATGATAGGTTGGAGTAGGTTCCTACCAATGTTTGTAGGTTGCACACGGGTACTCATGCACTCAATCTTCTGTTACCTTTCTTAAAAAGAAAAAACGAAAAACAAAAACAAAATAAAAGAGGAATTTTTCTTTCTTCTAGGTTTTCCTCGTCCAATCAAAGTTTTGGATCCGTGATTTTTGCTGGTATGAAGTGTCCAGCCATTTGATATTACACGTGGGTTTTCATTCTCGAAGGGATTTTGTGGTGATAATTCAATGTAGTTCCATACATAATCATGTTGATGGGTTTTGGTTTCTGTGGCATTTAGCATGGATTCTCTGTAGATTATATATGCATGTCCATTTGTTTTTTCTTCAGAGCATTTTGTGGAGATTCATCACTTAAGTTCTGGTTGTATCCATGCTTATTTCAGAACATTGTGTAGTTTCTAGAATGCATTTTCATTTTCATAGTAATTTCTGTTTATTCTTGTAGTTATCCATTTTCTTAGTTCTTGAAATGCATATGCTAATTACGGAATTTGGATGCAAGGTCTATCCAAGTCAGCCTACAAAGTAAGACCTAGACCTGAGCTCTTTTTGAGCCCTACCCTTTCTTTGATGCATACAAGAACTATCTAGAGATTGACATCATTTTCTGATCACTGCAGAAAATGATGATGACCTGAGGAAATGGAAAATCTGGTTTGAATCTCGGCTCTGCCAACTGACATTGAAGTTGAAACGGTTTCTGTTCATTTAAGAATTATATGATCCTGGGCCAATGGATATATAGCATCCTTTGCCAAGGTATGAATTTTCTATTTACCAAATTTGAATGAAGGGGGTTGCCATACTTCCTTTGATCCCTACAGTTGTTAGAGAACTACCTGAGATGAAATTCCTAGCTATTCGATAGACATAAAAGAAATGAACATGACAGTGGTCCACACTGAACGGGAAAAGGCAAAAGATTGGACTACTGGCATTTTCTAATCTCACACACATGATCCCATACATGAGGGAACATGGATCTTGATTCCATCTTATTGTTCCCACAATCAATTGGACTGAGACCCAGCTGAATTGGGTCTTTTTTTTATTAGTTAAAAAGTATGGTGTTGTGAAGTGAAAATATTGATAGGAAAGTGTAATTGTGTCAGGTTGGTGGATACACAGTGGAGTACAAGGGAGACAACACTAGTGCAGTGAGAGGAGTAGGTCATGATTTCTTTCTTAATCTTTCTTCTTCTTCTTCTTCTTCTTTTTTTCCTTTTTTTTGGTCTTTTAGTAGAAAATCAGTAATAGTTTGTTGATAATAACATTTATAGGATAATGAGAAAGTGGATATAAGAAGGCTTCTTAATTGGAACCAATCAAAGGGTAGATGTTTATGAAATACAATTGCTTTCACATCATGTTGGTAATGACCTTCATGATTTACTATTCTTTGGTTTTCTTTATCATATTCATGGAAGTCTTGAAGCTAATTGCAATGCCTGCTTGAAACTTTCTCACTTGAGGTTCTCAAATGTGATTTTCCCTTTGAAAAATCTATAACTGAACTGGTGAGAGGATTATGCATGTAGCTACGAATCTTATTTCCAAATGTGGTCCCTTTTCCCCCTAACAGCACCAAATTTCCTAAAAGAGAACTTTGATAAGACGAACAATATTATGAACTCAACTTGAAATCAAGCTGTTTGGCTTGCAAATTAGTACCTCAATCTCATGAAAATACTTAAAGCCTTAGTCTATGTATGTATGGAGTCCCTGTATTTCTATATAGAGCAGCAGATGAGCAAGCAAGGACCCTTGATTCAACCAGTAGAATTGCTAGACAGGTGAGTATGTGTGCACTCTCCTTGTCGCTGGTGGAGTATCATCCAAATGCTCCTTTTGGCTATGGCTTGTATTTTCTGAACTTAGCAATGGATGGATTCACGAATGCAACTCAGAATTCCATAACTACAAGGTTTGTCAGTTCATGAGTTGATTATTTCTCCTCTTGTTGGTGAACTTATGCTTTCTGAAAATATTATCTTTCTGAAACAAAACATTATTTACTTCGATCTTGCATCTAACTTCAAAATTTCTTTCTCCTTTACTTGTTACCATTAGAATTTTCTATTCATACTTATCAAAGGAAAATAAAAATATTTTTTCAGAGATGATGAAGCTCTTTAATGTTGCATACCATTCCTAAATGGCACATGACACATACCATTACATTCAAAGAAAATTCATGTGACATTCTGCTTGTTGAATTGTAGTTCTTTCTTTCTTTGTTAAGTATTTTAATTGATGTGCTTCCCCTGTTTTGAGAAAATATAGGTAAATGTCAAGCGTAATCCATGCTTATGAACTATACCATCCTTTCTTGTAAATGTTATGCCTAAATATTTAGCAATTATATCTTCGCAGCTCTTGTTGCATTATAGTGGTTGGACTTCATATCACACATGCAAATTTGTTGTTACACCTCACAAGTCACATTAATTTGTTGACTGATAATATCTCGATCCTCAACTACCAAACCGGTGTAAATATTAGGCATCTTTCCCAGGGAAAAAGCTACATCCAGTACCAGACCAATGATGAGCTGCGCCCCAGGTTTTTTTTTCTTCAAGTAGGATTGTTGGATGGAGGGATCATCATGCATATGTAGGATGGACAAGGACTGTAGGAATACTATTACTTAGGCATTGAAAAGTGCTATCCTTCTTGGAAGCTATCTTAAATTTTGAATGTTTTGTAACTGTGTTCATGAAATAGGAGATTGTATATAGTCAAATTCCAAGAAAATTTGTATGGACATTTCACTGTCTAGGGAACAGGTCCATAGAACTGCCTACAGGGAACTCTTTCCCATTGTTTAAATGGATCCTTCCTGTCAGTTTTTCCATTTGTTACTTTTGTCCAATGTTTTTATTTTATTTTTTGTTCAATAGAGAAAAAATGCTTAGGACCAGTAACAACTGTACACAGAGATACCAAGAGAAATTATACAATGTATAGGCTGAACATTTGTATGGTACTGTTTGGCTTTCAGTTTTTACAGGTGCAGCCCATGGTCCACTCTACAGATGGCCTGCACTAATAATCTCCCAGATGGAACAATCCTAGCGCTTCAATAGGTGGCCCAACAAATAAATAGTTAAGAAGGAAATCTCCTAGAGTTTCAGCCTCCAGAAGCTCTCTTTCTAGTAAAGTTGCAGTTTTTCTCAATTGGGTCTTTTTCCTTTTTGATTTTTATGAATTGGGTTTCCTTTTCTACTGATTTTACTGCAGGTGCTTTCCTTTTTCTATAAAAGAACCCATTTCTGTCTTTGAGCTTGTTTTCTGTTTTCTTTGTTTTTTATTTTCTTTTTTGATATTGGAAGTAAATGGAAAGTGGGTCTTTTTTAATGTAGATTTTTTCTATTTTTAAAGAGAATTTTGGAGCTTTTATTAATATTGTCCATAATCTCATGTCACTTAAGTGTATCCAACATCAATAGAATGCTAATTCTAACATATCCACCTTTGAAACCTTTCCAAAATTATCAGAAATGACATAGATGATTATCAAGCAAATGCTAGATGAGGGCTTCACTTGGTGAGGCATGTGTATGCCTAGATGAGGGCTTCACTTGGTGAGGCATGTGTATGCCTAGATGAGGGCTTCACTTGGTGAGGCATGCATTTCGTTCTCATGTTTTGATTTTTGAATCTTTTTTTCTTTTTATTGTTTAAATTGTGTAAAAGAGAGCTGATTGATGTGGTATGTTTTTTTCAGGACAGAAAATTTTCGCATAATGGAATGCTTTATTAAGCCCCATCTTTTATTTTTTTTGTTTGTTTTTTCTTTTTATTTTTTTGAGAGATGGTTAAGCCTGTAATTGTGTCGTGTGACATTTTCCTTCTCTTCATAATTGTAATAAATTTCTTTTATTGTGTAGTAATATAAATCTTGTTTAATATTCAGTTTTATTTGTATTGCATCATTTTTATGTTTCAAATATTTTAAAAATACAGGTTTTGATTGAATATATAATAATAATAAAAGTTATTGGTATGCTAGGGCCTCCCAAATCCCTACGAAGGCTTTTAGCGGCGCTTGCATAGAAATCTTACGGTGCTTTTTCGCGAGGAAAAGTGTTCACAAACAACTTTTAACGGCGCTCTGAGTGATTTTTATCGGCGCTTATTCGCGTCGCAAAAACCTACAATCGGCGGTGCTCAAAAAAGCGCCACGAAACGTTACCTAGTGCCGCTAATACTTTTAGCGACATACCCTTTTAGGGAGTTTTGGCGGCGCTTGTAAGCGCCGCTACAAGCGCCGCTAAAAGTCGCATTTGTTGTAGTGAGTTGTCGACACCTCCCTCCTTACCCTCTCTGTCTCTATCTTCCTCTCCTTCCTCAAAGCATAAAGGCATCTGAATATGACCCGACTCAACCTGAATCAAGATGACTCGGTCGACTCGATGCAGTGCAACACCACACTCAAACTCTCACACTCATTCCCTCCCTTTTTTTTCCCATCTCCTCAGCCTCTAGGACTTACTACCTTTCCCGAAATAGGTGGAAGGCTTTTCTAGCCCTAGGGTCTCCTTCCAAAATAAAAATTAGCTATCGTTCTCCATTTCTAACTGTTTAGATATCGAGGCTCTAAATGTTAAACCTCCTTGCATGGGGGTAATCCAATGCTTGAGATAGACTTCTAGCAGTAGGTTCCACTGGAAGAATGCCTCGACTCGGACCATGAGGCCCACTTAATCATGATGGGTTGAACGGCTGATCAGAGAAGATGAAGTGGCCAATCATGGTGATTATAGATGGACCAAATGGGCCTATCGATCACTATGGGGTCCATTTATCAGTACATCCCTTCACAAGTGGCACATTGATATTTTTAGTTGTAGCCAAAATCTCGTGTAGAGGGCGTTTTCGTGCAGAGCAATTTCTCCTCACGGGATGGGCTACCTTCACCCCTAGAATGGACACTTCAAATGCGTCGTGGAGGCTTCTAGAAGCCCACTAATGTCTGGGATCGCCCTATCTAAAAATGGTAAGGTTTCTCCCTCCTTTCGATGGGCAGGGGGAAGGAAAATCGATTGTGTAGCTGAAAGGAGGGCTAGGATTTGCCCAGATGGAGAGCTGAGATTGCAAGAATCATCACCACTTGAATCAATAGCGAGGAAATTGAGTGGATTTTTTATTTTCAAAAAATTAGTTCACATCCTCCAACCTTTACGCAAACTCGTGCTCACATGCATGTGTAGTTCCGGGAGTGAGTTGCAGAGGTTTGGTCAAGTGGAGCATCTGATCACAATTGATGGTTCAAATCCCACGAATGGGTCTTGATGGTGGGCTATGAATCCAACCAACAGTCACCTTATGTTTAAACTATTTCTAGTGGGAAGTAAGGAGAGAAATTCCTCTTTTCGAATGGTATCGGGTCAACACCCGTTTTGAGCGTGTTCTCGGTCGGGTGCACACGCATTGGTGCACCCCCAGATCAAAAGTGATGCCCACAGTGGAGCTCTGTGGGTTCTCTGTCGTCCATATGTTCCAATTGCCCCATGTAAGGACATCAACCAATGAAAAGGCTTGTTCATGGCTCAAGTTTGCGATCTATGCTCCTAATTGACGTTTACCAATAATGTAATAGTTGGATTGCATCCAAATCTAATATTAATGGTCATTAGGGTTTCCCAAGCCAATCAAATTACACCCTGATGGTTGAATTGATAATCAAAGAATTTTATTCCCTTAATGGCCTCAAATGTAGATCTAGGTTTTATTATTTGGCTCATAGGGTTAATTTGGAAGAAAACTTCATGGTGTCAGCTTGAGGTATTCGACACTCGAGTATTAGGGAGGCAAGGTGTTACAAGAGCTGTGACATCCAAGATAGTTTGACTCGTGGGGCGTAGCTGAAGAAAAACATATTGGTGGATGAGCTTTAGAATGCTGAAGCTATTGTAAAAAGAGTGGGGTTTGATGGATATTCATGGATGGATAGTTTGATGCATTCATAAATGCCAAAGTTTATCCATGTTGCTTCATATTGAGATGAGACGCGAGCAAACCAGGCATCCCATTATGCCAATGGTTTTGGACATGATCGAGGATTTTTCAAAGCATTGGCAGGTTCAAGGATGAATTCATATTGAATTAGCAATGTTTCTCCTAGGCAGATGGGAAACATGAGATCCATCATGCTAACCTTATTGGCATTCATTACAGGATAGAATTCCGGTCCCATACAATAATAATCTCTAACAAGTGATTTGAAGACTATTTTGGTTGGAATACTTGTCAGAGAGAGCGTGCATCATTGTAACAAGATTATCTTGATGGAATGATGGAGAGGAAGACAATGAGGCAGCCATTAATTGTTTGAGGATGAGAGGAAAAAGAGAAAAGGAAGCATGAGGTGAAAGAATATCAAAGCGGCTCTTATATCGATCATGGTGAGAAAACATTTATTAGGGCATCATTATGATTTTGTTAGAACGATATAAGAACACGTGCCGTAATGGGGTTTGGCTCTTGTCTCGAAAATAGGTGGTTACTACTGACATGTTAGGATTGATCGGCTAGAGACGATTGTCAAGATATTGTCACGTCTAAGTGATTATTGTGGCATTAATGAGGGTACACACGTCGCTTTTGCCTTTTCCAAAGGTGAAGCGACATAGGGGGAAATGTTCATCCTTATTATAACCTTTCCTTATGGGATCCAATCAGATCAAGTTACGTGTGATTTGGATGGATCCACATGGTGTATTTGAAGATATGAGGAACCATACAGAGAAGATTATGGTGATGGTACAATTGGAGTTGTAACGCTTCGACTTTTCAGGACCTGAGTATATAACTCATTTCCCAAAAACCCGAGTGTTAACCTTAAAGGATGGTCAAATTTGAGTATATATTTTTCTTCCAACTATCAGAGTTAGCAGTTAGCATAGTATGGACAATCAATGTCAAGGAAAATTTCATTATCATTCAAATATACAAGAATCTTCCCATAATGACTTATATAAACTAATGTCTAGAAAATAACAAATACATGAATTCTACGATTTATACAAGTGAGATAACAAAATGCATATAAATTCTGAGTTGCAAGATCTTGCAGCTCTTCTTGGTAATACATCCATGCATCCTCGACACTTGTACCTGACTCCTTATCAGTCTGAACATGAAAATGACTGAAGCCACCCATGCTACCTGTACGGTTATATATTTGATGGATGAGTAGCCAACTCAGTGTGAATTCCCTTTGAGATTACACACCGCCGCATTAGGTAAGCATAGTTATAAAATAAAGTATATAAAACAATACATGATGCAGGTCTTATTAGATACATAGATGCGTGAATGCAATCATTGCCCCAGGGATGCTCATCCATGTGGACAATGAGCTCATTACCCATGCAATCATCGTTTCGAGAAAAACATTCAGTCGGAAAAATACGTACATCATGTACGATAGCAATAAAAGATGGTCTGTGCCATGTATGCATGATTAGCTAAACCATTATTAGTACAATTGCAATTAGCCAATTTAAATAAGCTCAAGGTCCCTATGGGGGCTCGTCACCTGCGTAGGACGACAGCTCAGGCATAGGTCTCATACCACATCCCCAGCTCATGAGACTACCATCTTAAGATGTTTAATGGAAGCCCGTCGACTAGTGGTAAATCATGTTACAGTATATGGAGCTTACCACCGCAAGGTTGTATAGAATAAAACATCAAACACATATAGGGCAAGTGCCAAAAGAAAACCATGTAGGACGAATTTCAAAACTAAGCCACAAAAGGCGATTAGTAAAACTAAGTCATGTAGGGCTAATATCAAAATCATGCGGTAAGAAACCATCCTTAAAACCATTGGACACAACAACCCTAAATGTTAGGCCCACTTCATTGATCAATTTAAACCGTCACTCAACAACCACTAAGTCGAATGTCCATTTCAATCACAACCAGTTAGGTTACATCCCAAGTATGGGTGTACATTTATAGGTGGGGGTTTCTCACTGATGTACCAGTTTAAGTTTCATAAGCAATCCACAAATAATTCACAAGCATGAGATAATATGCAAGATAAATATTAAGCATGAAACCTAGCAATTTGATTCCAACAATTACACATGTGATTATAAGATGGAGATATCCATTATCAATTTAAATTAAAATAAAACTATACTTAAGTTAATGGGAAAATGGAAAGCTTAAGGGGAAGAAATCACCTTATTTGTCAACTCGCTTTCCAATGTTATTAAGAAGAGCGCATGCCCTTAGACTTGGATCCTATCACTAATTGTAAGTTATATGGTTAGATCCATGTTCTACGTACTATTTATGGTTGAGATTATAACCTAGGGTTTGGATTACTTATTTTTAGGATTTTAGTGTAAAGTTAGGATTTTCATCCTAGGGTTTAGTTAAATGCTTAAATGCTAGGATTTAAATCCTAAATTATTTCTATTTTTATTATTGCACGATGGATCAAATAATATTCGTAATGGGAGTATTTATCAATCAATATTAATAATGATGATTCTCAAATTCATATTTAAATATTCCAACATTATCTAATATTTTTTGTAATTACTAATAACCTGCTAAGTAATACAAGTAATGATAATAAAATTTTCACTAACAATGATAAGGACCAATACTAACCATTATATTAACAAGAATTATACTAACCCGTAAGGAAAATGATAATATTTTCTAATTATAATAGCCATATCTTTCAATAATGAATCTAGCCATAATAATAGTTCTATGACTTACCATGAGTTATGAATTTCTACAATTATATTCATATTTTAACTTACCATTTATGTCTTAAGTATAGGCCTAGGGTTTAAGTTACTTAGGTCTAGAATTTTATCTTAGAGTCTAGGTCTAGGCTAGATTTTTAGGGTTTATTTCTAGGAGTTAAACTATAATGTATATGTAGTTTAAACAAAATGTAATAATATGGTTAGTTCCATTTATCGTTAAATGATATAACTACCATTTGCGACCATGGTAATAATAAGTATTACGATTGTAACTAAATAGTAAAATCTATTATTAGTGGTAATATTTTCCAAGTGATGGATGTCATACTAGCATCATTAATAGTAGTTTCATCTTTAATAGCTAATATTAGCGTAAACAATGTACTATTAGCTATTCATGCTCAATAATTGTCATATCCATGGTAATAAAACTAAGGGTAATGCAGGAAAATCTAACATGGAAAGAGAGAGTTGACTCACAACAGTCGACTCATAGCTTGACTCGGCGATTTGACTCAGTGGGTTGACTCGGTTAGAGCTGATCGAGTTGATTCTTCTTATCCCTTTCTCCTTTTTTTTCTCCTATTGTTAGAACTCCTGTAATAGGTACCCAACTCGGCCTGACCTGGGACGAACTCGACTGTGGGTGCAGCACAACCACCACTCACCTCACACTTTCTCTTTCTTCTCCTTCTTCTCTATCCTTCTCCTCCTTTCTCTCTTTCTTCTTCTCATTTTCTTCTATTTCCCACATGCTGGAAATCTAACAAGAGTCTGAATAGTCCAAACCCAACCACCCTTTTCTCTTCTTTCCCTTTCCTTTCTCCATATCCTTTCTTCCATCTCTCCCTTTCTCTGTGTGTGTGTGTTAGAACTCTGGCAATGAACAGCCCAGTCCAACTCAAGTGAGTCAAGTCGACTTGCCAGCAACTCAACCCACTCACCATACTTCTCTCTCTCTCTCTCTCTCTCTCTCTCTCTCTCTCTCTCTCTCTCTCTCTCTCTTTCCTACCTACTAGTTCATCTCCCCCTTTCTCTTTTTTTTTTCTTCTTTTCCTGTTGGACTCCTAGGCCAGCTCTAAAGTCGTTAGGGCATGGGCCATTGAGTCACTAGGACAAGCTCTAAATTGAGTCCGAACTTGCCTATAGCGGTAGTGTTACAACTGCAACCCCTTACTCTCTCTCTCTCTCACACATCTCACTTCTCTCTTCTCCCATTTCCTTTTTCTGCTTTCTTGCTTCTCTGGAGGCCCAGCAAATTTCTTGGCTCGACCCGATTCCGCCCTGACTCGAGGTAATTGGTGCAGCTCGATCGGGGAAGAAGGAGGTGGTCAACAATGGCAGATCTCCATATAGGAGTTATCTCTTCAAGAGGAAGATGTTAGCTGACTTGGATGGGTATGAGAGAGCTTGTGGAAGAAGGATTTTGAAGCTTGGATGAAGATTTCTTGGTGGGTTTGGGTTTGGAAAGGAAACAACTGTTTTTATAAAAATCGAGAGTTGGTGCGGTCTCTCTCTTCCTTTGCAAGAAACCCTAGCTTCGTGCGGCTAGGATTGCTCTAGAACGGACGGTTGACATTGGAAAGGGGAGAGTTTTCATGTGGATTGTCCTTGTGGCAAGGAGAACAATTTCTTTTTTCGGAAACGTTGATTTTTCACATCCTATAAGCGACTGGATTTGTGGTCACACGCGTACTCGTCTTTGTGTGAAATAACTGGGGTTTTGGTCAGGCCCATGTCGTGCGCACGATGGACAGTCTAGATCATCGAGGTGGGGCCTGATGGTGGGTCGTGATAAAAAATAGTGGACGCATGTCCATCTGCTGCTAATGCCAAAAGAAAGGAGGAAATTCTCCTTTTTTGGAGAAGCACGGGTCAGCTCGTGCTGACTGGCCTGGGACATCTGGTGCACAGGGGGTGTGCACCAATTTTGTACAGGCGTCCCATCAAGTGGGGTCCACCATGATGTTTGCGATAAATCCACACCACCCATCCTATTTGGTGGGCCCTTCCATAGCCTTTTACCAAAGGTGGGGTAGATCCAAGGTCCAGGTGGGCCATACTCTGAGGTTTCACATCCTAATGGTGGATTCCCATCAATCAAATGGTCGGATCACCCCGAAATTCAACGTCGACTATTAAAAGGGTTCAAGGGTCCATTTAAGGTAGAAACCAACAATTAGATCTTGGATTTTATGATCTATTATGTTTTTATGGCATGTTACAACACTTTTTAAATATATATTTTATTATTATTATTATTATTATTATCATTATTATTATTGTTATTTTATTATTACTACTATTATTTATACATTGCCATTTATTTATTTATCCATCTTTATTTACTTATTTATTTATTTATTTATTATTACTTTGTTATAATTTACTATTTCTATTATCATCATTATTATTATTTTTATTATTATTTTTATCTTAATCGGCCTATTTCTAAACAGAGCCGCCTTTGTGATAGATCAACATCTAAGGATCGTGTGTCTAATTCTCCAAGTATTTTAACTATCAAGTGGGCTATACAACTTGGTTTGTGAGTTCCATTGACAATTACTAATAATTAATGGTTAGCTCATTTCCCGATCTGATCATCGATATTTTTAAATGTTCCTAAGCTAACGTGGGTAGGTCCTAACAGCTATTTTTGCAATGTGGTGGCTAGGTCATCTAATTTAGTACTAAACCATGTCATCGTGGACTCGATGAATGGTGGATCCTTAGATTTCGGGTCTCGCACTTGATGATGGATGGTTGCATGGGTCCATCAAGGCGACTAGGATCCTAAAACTGATATCCCTAAAGTTGTGATTGGTTGTATTGAAAATCAATCTGATGAATGGCTTGTCTTATAGATGAGGTTTGTACTAGACGATTGAGATGGAAAAATTAAGAGTTAATGCATGATAACACATAAGGGAACACACATATAATTTAAATTGGATTTCCATGGTGACACCCGAGTACTGAAAAGTTCGGGGTGTTACAGGAGTACATCAAGTAAGGTAGTAACATAGTGTAAACGACTAACAGAGGAGCGATCGTGGAGAAGTGGTTATATGACATATGACAAGAGTAGAAGCTGAGTAGGCCACAAATTGTCGAATGATTATAATAACCGTTAAAATATGGAAATAATCTAGATAGTCATGATAAAGCTATAAATAAAAGAGGAATATAGTAGATAGAGGCGTCTCACACCAACCTAATCAAACCCAAACATTACTTTCCCGATTATCCTTTCACTAACCAGTTAATTATATTTCTTAGTGTAAATCACTCTGCTTTCCTGCCAAGTAAATTACATTCCATAATGAAATTTTTTTCTTTTTGCCCGTTGTTTACATTTCATAATGAAATCGTTTTCATTTTGCCACTGTTTACATTCCATATTGTAATCCGTCATGATAATCAAGTAGCTGGTAATCTTAGTTGTAATTTAGTTCCTTGCTCATATGCCAGATTCAATTCTCCATTTAAAAAGGTGTTCAACAATTGCTCTTTACGACAAACTGTAAGGATTCTTTTCTCGATCTTTGATATGTATTAAAAAGTCTTTTCATATGAAAGGCAAAGGTGCAACCCATCATCACAGACAAATCCTATCCTCTAAATATGGTCTGTTCCTATTTTAAATAGAGAGAGAGAGAGAGAGATAGAGATTGGTTGAATAGGTGAATGATTTATCTACCTATCTCACCACAAATTCAATTTCGGCACACCCACATGCATTCACTATGTGACCAAACTAGCCGCAACCAATGAGCAACAAGGTTATGATTGCCTTTGTCTGTCCCCACTATGGCTATACCCTGCCACAACCAATCAAAGGAGATTACATGTGATCTGTATGGATGTGCATGGTGCACCCAGAGATCTACAGATATGTACGGAGGAGATTTCTCATTAAGTGGAGTTAGAATATATCAGGTAGTGTCGTGCATTATGTGAGCGGCCGAAAGAGAGAGGCAGTCAAGCTCGAGTGATTGCATGACAAATGACGAAAGAAGAAGCAAAGGAAGCATAAAATGAGAAGTGTCTAGAAGCCAAGTAGTGGAGAGCAGTCATAATAACCGTCAGAATGTGGGAAGTATCTAGAACCATGGATAAAGGGCTATAAATAGAAGAAGAATGTAACAAAGAAAGGGGTCTCACACTAACCCAAATAAATCAAATCTATCTTTCAAATTATCCTGTCAGTTTACATTCCTTATTGTAATCGTGTACTTTCCTTGTTAACCAAATTGCATTTCCTTAGGGCGTGTTTATTTTTGAATGGTCTGGTGAAATCCCAATGAAATGGGTCCTAATGACGCTTTCGCCCATTTGACTGATGAAAGGGCAGTGTGCAGATGGCAGATGGGAAAAATATAGTTCACCTACAAGAGATTTCACAGGGAAATCTCCCATGACTGCCTACTACTAATAAGGAAAATGAGGAAACGGATTGGCTACTCCCCCTGGCTGGTGGTCGGTGATCTGTGGGCCCCACCATGATGTATGTGTTTTCATCCATTCTGTTCATACATTTTTACAGATCATTTTAGGGCTTGATCTGAAAAATGAGAGGGATATAAATATTAGGTGATATAAATATTAGGTGGACCACACCACAGGAAAATACTAGTGATTCGATATCCACCGTTAAAATCCTCCTAAGGCCCACTGTACTATTTATTTGACATCCAATCTGTTGATTAGGTCATACAGGCCTAAATGAAGGGAAAAACCAAAGATCAGCTTGATCTAAAACTTTTATAGCCCCTAAAAAGTTTTTAATGGCCAACGCTTATTCAACAATTTTTCTTGTAATGTGGTCCACTTGAGATTTTAATATACCTCATTTTTTGTCTCACATCATAAAATGATCTGGAAAAATAGATGGACGGCATGGACGGAACACATACATAAAGGTAGGGCCCACAGAGCACCAACCACTTTCGCACATACTGCTTACCAGTGAGTGGGTCATAGGCCTAAAAACAAACGCACATAGTGTCATGCCTGGGCATTTGCAATCCCGCCCGATAATTTCAAATGGGAGAAATCGTCATGATGCTTGGTTTCCTTACCAATGCATTTCCCTGAGCAAATAATACATGCTCAGGGAGAATGCAATTACCTGTGAAATGTAAAAGCAAACAGCGCTTGGTGTAAGATTTACTTTCTAAGCTTGTCAATTTACATTCCTTAGTATAATCCATAACAGTAATCAAGTAACCGGTAAGTTTAGCTGTAATTTGAGTCTACGCTCGCACGCTGGGCTCAAATTATCCATCGAGGAGGCGTCCTTCAGCTATTCTTCACAGCCGATTATAAGGATCTATTTCTCATTTTCATTTAATCTGTATCGAAAAGCCCTTTTGTATGGAAGGCAAATGTGTAACTCATCATCAGAGGACAAACCCTGAATATCGCCGGATTTAATTTAAATATTGAGCGGTAGGTGAATAGGTGACCGATCTCTCCAAATATTAGTCATATACTACGTGTTTGCTTACATTGGCACTTGGGGTCATTTTTGTCGGTTCAAATTGTAGCCGCAATTCTAATTCTGGCACTCCCTGCAAACAGTCTTATCAAGCATACATTTACATTTTGGTACTGGTCTCCTCATCATTGGATTGAACATACCAACAGCGTGAATCATTGAAACATGGCCATAAGCTGATTACTAAGTGTAAGTGTGTAACATGCATTCGTGCGGGTGGAGGATACCGGAATTATATGATCATGGACCGATGGACGCAAGGATATGAACAACATACGTGGTTTTCAGTGTGCAATTAAAACTGGGGCCAACATTCCAATACTCCAGACCAGCGGTAGGTTGGGCCCACCACGGATGGACTATGCCCCTCTAATCTCCTCAGCAGTGCCACCTAACCGTTCAATTATGACTTAAAAATATATGCTTGAGAAGAGAAATACAACAAACAGTCCCCATTGAACAGCAAGCAAGCCTAACAAGACAAAGGTCTGGGTCACTTCTGCAAGCTGAAAACCCAGCTACAATGAGCATATCTTCGGTTGGACGGCCCATGCACCAACAATCGTTTGAATAGGGAGGTGAGTTATCGTGTGTATAAATGGTACCCATGATTCTATGATCCAAACCTTTGATATGGTGGCCCCACATGGACGGCTAAATGGCCAACAATCTCCTGTATAGAAAATCCCAAAACCATCAATTGGATTCCAGCGGACGGACAGCTAAGAGAGTAAATACAACAAAAAGGTCTACATTCAACCCGAAAAGGGCCAGACTTTCCACGGCACGGAGCATTTTCCAGTCCGGAAGTTTCTTTGTCGCGTGAAGTATCCACGGTGCAGTCATTATATGAACGGTTTGATCACTAGACCATAGGCCCCACTTGTATCAAAAAAACAGAGCAAATATTACAGATTCTAGATGGAGCAGTTTATGACAGCTCGTCCAATAGGCAGATCTCACACACACACACACACAAAAAAAAAAAAAAAAAAAAAGAATCGGAGAGAAAAGGAATTTTGACAAAAATATACCTCATATTTCTCCTTTTCAAAAATATTTTAAGTAAGTTACTTGAAATTGTGTGAATTGTCTACAAGCTTAATGGAGCATCAAATTATGGCTAAATCCTAAGGAGTGAATAGGATTATTTAAACATATATGGCAATTAAAAATAATTAACACTTGAGCTTCTGAGTAACTCATTTTCTCCAAATCTAGCTATATTGGTCGTATTTATTTATTTTGACAATTGGGATCAAAGTTGATCGATTTAAATTAAGCTACCCTATTGATCGGGCATGACCAAATAATAGAAAACAAACCTTGGTTGTCAAACAAACAGGAGATGCTACGCTTACGTTAACATTATTGCAGGGCCCATGAGAGCCGCCATTCCCATGTCGCTCCACTACTGGAATGTAAATTATACATTAAGTTGGTAGTTTTTGTAAAATTCTTGAAGGAGAATCTGACGGAGGTATTATGTATCTTGCAAGTCCACAACGTGTTCACTTTTCTCGCATTTTTCAATTTGAGGAACAGGGGCTGTGCCCGGACCAATCAAAACCGTTAACATGATTAGCCTCACTGTAAATGGCCTATGCACAAAAAATCTCCATGATGGTAAAATCCTCGTTGTCGAATCTTTGGACCTTTTTAGTAGAACATGGACCGTCATTGTAGTTTCTTTCTTGACCATCTATCTTCTACCCACCAATTGAAGGGTTAGCATCTTACCATCTCGGCCAATTTTGGGGCATGGGTCATCCCCAGTTTTACCCACCATATTAATGGTCTCGATCATTGAATAATTGACCCTACTTGCACAAACTAAAAATCCAAGCAAAATGTGAATAGCCTTGGGTGAACCATTGTAAAATACCAAGGGAGGATAAGGCCCATGACTCATCAAAAGTCATTGAAAACCCATGCACTCGCCTTCTAAAAGGAAAGAGTGACATATATGGCTGGTGTAGACTAGGAAGTCTCTCATGCTCTTCGTTGATGTCACTGTATCATCATATTCTAGCGTGGGTGTGGGTCCCAAAATGGGAAGAATTATCTGTCTGTTGAGGTTGCTTTCTAGCTCATATGTCCTCAACTGTCCCTATCGTGATAGTAACGGTCTTGATAGCTCATGTCCAAAAGAAAGAAAAAGAAACTATGACCCTAAACAATGTCCCTAATCTCAAAAAAATAAATAAATAAATAAAATAAAATAATAATCTCACCCACATGAAATTACCCATATTTATGTGTGCTGATAACATCTATTACAATTATTATCACCAACAAAAATGCATTTGGAGTGACACAGTTTTGAAAGTTTGGACCACACCTGCATTCAAGTGTGGATGCCTATTTGTGACTATTTTCCCTTTTTATTAAAAAAAAATAATAATAATAATAATAATTCTCCGGGAATTAAGTGGACAAGGAAGCTTCCTACCTAGTGGTTACTTAGTCGTGATTATTTTGCCAATCAATTATTTAAAAACCCACTCTAAATTGTTAGAAAAAAAATTCTAAAAGCCTAATTGGCTGCCAATAGCTTAAAAGTGAGTTCACCTCATTGTAGTTAACAATAACTATGTATTGGAGATTTTCATAAAGATTAAAAATAATATTTACTGCTAATAATTTATATAAATTATGATATCTAATACACAACTAGGTTATGGATGATGGATGCCTATAAATGAGTTCATCTCATTTTAGTTAACAATAATTTTATATTAGAGATCTTAATCTCTATTATCTAGCATAATTTCATGTTAATAGTAATTATGTATTACAGATAAAGATATCTAATGAAAAATAAATGTTAAATAAAATATTTTAACTCATTTTTAAGTATTTACCAAAATCATTTTTCAGGTTAATAAGTGAGATGAACTCATTTTTTAGGCATCTATCAAACATAGTCTAAGTGTATGTTTACATGCCATGGAAAAAGGTTTTCTTTACTAAAGTTTGAAAGTGCCCTAGTTTGTTAATTAGCGTGAACGTTGAGTCAGCTAGACAGAAGAGCCCCACAAGAAGATTGATCAAGCATCTGCCTCGACTGGATATGTGCCAGAACTCGCTATAGGTAAATCTTAGCCTTACATCCCATGTCCCAAAATACCAGGTAATTAAACTCCTTAAAATTGGATAGATCACCATAAGAAATTATGGTTAGAAAACTTTTTTCAAACTTAGAAAAATCTCTAAATTTTCTGCCTTTGTCGATTTATCGACAAGTGGTTCGATGAAATCGAATCCTGTTGTCGATGTCCTCGAAGCTCACTCAATATTATCGAAATGACGACATAAGTTGTCAAGCAACCACAAAAATCTCTAGACAGAATTATCAATGTATCGATAGAGATTTCGATATCGTCGAAATTTGAATCTCGAGTTCATCGAGTAGACTCGATAAAATCGAAATCAAGTCTGTTGTGTTCAAAGTTCTTCTAAGGAAAATTATGTAATCCTCATTATATTGAATAGCTTCTCAATATTCTCAGAATTCAAATCTCGATGATATCGGAAGCCCTTCGATGATATCGGATCGGGACACATTTTTATCCAGCAAGTTTTTTTAGGATTATTTTTCTCGAATCGAGAGTCATCAATAAAATCGGTATTCAAATATCGATCATATCGAGGCATGGTCGATGTCATCGAAGATAGACACAAACTGTCCAGCAAGCTTATAAGAAAATTCCTTACAATTATCGATGAATCGACACTGCCCTCGATTTCATCGATATTCAAATTTCGATGATATCGAGTGATGCTCGACATATCTTTTTCCTGAAATCCTTCAAAAGAAAGTCTCTCACATTTTCAAATGTCGAGGAATCGAACCTTGTGTGATGAAATCAGAGTTCGAAATTCGATGACATCGACACATGTTCGATTTCCTCAACCAGCTGGAAAAATGGTTCAAAAGCGTTGGACATTTAAGTTCGTGTTATCGAGCGGCTAGTCGATGCTATCGAGAGTATAAGCTTGATGATATTAACTCTGCTCGATGATATCAAACTCTATAAAAAATGTGACCATTTTATATCCGTTAGAACATTTTGCCTATTTAATGAGAGCTTGCCCTTTATTATTGGATAGAAAGAAAATAGAGAGTGCTTTTATGTGTTTAACCCTAGATCATATATCCTAAGCCTTTTCTCTCATGAGTGTTTATCCTTCAATCTACTTTCATCATTGACATTCAATAGAATGGATTGGGGAATGAACTTTCGCATTCAAGGATTCTACAGCTACTACCTTAATGGAAAATCGTTAAGCTGGGATGCCTTGAATGCATAGATGGTCGGAATTGCTCTATCTCCCTTATAGGAAAACATTTAATAGAGTAGGATTCCATTATAACCTTGACCCAACCCGTCGCCATGTATTAGTACATCTTCTGAGTTGTGGTTCAAGGAAGCAGAAGATTCTTCATCATCATCAAAGGAGGAGATCTTCAACAACGTGCTAAATGAGACTCATATACTTATTTGTAAGTCATTAGAGTTCAGAGGACTCTTGTGATCATTCCTTTGTAGGATTGGGTCTAAGGTGTTTCTCACCCCTTGTAGTCCTTATAGGAGGCTTCCGGTGGGAGTGTATATGAGGGTACTTTATGTTGACCCTTGCTCTATGGGGAGCATAAACTCTTAGGTCCTTGGCCGTTGTGACCTAAAAGTCGAGTGTTATGTGTTGACCGTTGCTCATGGGAGCATAAACAGTGTAGTGTAGACACATTGTGTCATCCTAAGTGTAAGTTGTACTAGTTAGAGGTGAACCTGATTTAAAACCTCCAGTTTGAGGTGAACCTATTGTGAAACCTCCTTTAGTGAGATCTCGTACACTTAAGGGTTGAGTGCGTCCACCAAAAGTGGAGTAGACAAGTAGTCGAACCACTATAAAAATGACTGTGTTTGAGATTGCTATTGTCTTCTATTGCTTGTGTTGATTGCTATAAATACTTTCATACTTTACCATCTGAGATCACACCCCACACATACATAGTCACATCTATCATAAACTGATTTACATATTGTTTATCTCTTTGTAACATTCCGAAAATCGGGAGTTGAGTAAGAACTCCACTCCCGAGTTCCAGAACATCACTTATGCAATATAAATGTATATGATTGAATGTTTTCTATGTTAATGTATTAAACATGAGTGAGATTAAGCCAAGACAGTATATCATACTCCAGAGATAGTTAAATTTACAAGCGGAAGACTGTGATAGTATGTATAACATATATAAACTGTTGTATGTTTCCAGAGTGTGAACATGTTACCGGGTTATATACATACATGTATACTTCAAAAGAAAACAAAAAGAATATACATGAGTGCTCTAAAAATATAAAATGACAAGTGTCAAGGTATCTAATCAACCTCCCTGTAATCCCGTCAATCAGAACACGCATAAAGGAGAGATCCTCCTCATCATCATCAAGTCCAGCTCCGCTTCTCAATCAGCGCCATCATCTGCAACCAAAATAGAGACTGGTGGGTGTGCAGAAACACCATCCCGTAACGTGGGAGTGAGTAGCTAACTCAGTGGAATAATAGAGCAAAGATTAACATGTTCTCAAATCAATCATGCGATAATAGTAAAGCAGTAAATCAAACATTCCTAATACTTTTGTTAATGCAATATGACATGACATGATGGATGTCGTCACCGAAATTCTCCCTCATGCGGCACCATCTGCATCCGCGACATGCTTGCGTACCGCTCAGTGCTCCACATCTTCCAGGCACATGCAATGTGATGATGATATGATTATCGAGTTATTATTAGTCCATTCAAACAGCAAGATTGAGAAACTAAGGTACTTCCCTTATATCAATCCCAACACAGATCCTGTCTAGGGTCATCACTCCTAGTAATGTCATACGATGTATATTTTGTAGGTCGTTGCAAGGGATGCCAGGGCTGTTGCTCGGACTCGTTGCACCGCTCCTCCATCACCTTATCAATACAGGCCTACTGTACTCTCACTGCTACGGAAGGGTCGTCGCCTCCGGTAGACTCAGAATATGCTCGCGGTCACTACAAAGGACTCGTCGCCTGATTAGTGTAGGCCGACAGCAAGAATATAGTATCTCATACCACCATAATCTGCTCACGAGTCATACGTGCTCACTGGTCACTACGGGGAGGTTTATGGCCCCAGCGTAGGCCGACAGCTCGACCACGGTGTCCCATACCACCATGCCCAGCTCATGAGTCTTTATGGATCAAGGTACCATAGTTGACAGGGTTTACAATGGTAAGTTCAGTACCCTAGGTTCAAGCAGTTATGACTCATATAGGGTGAACATACGATGGTCAGTCGGGTTACTTGACAAGCTCGACTAGCACGAGCGCATCTCAAGTCGAACGATATGAAGTGCATAAAACACCTCGTGTGGCCTAACCACTGCCGCCAACTCCAAAACACGGCTCGCGTTCATCGACGCGTCGTTCGTGGCAAAGAAAAGCCAACCACGAATTCACTCGGTTGCCGACTGCCTGGACTAGGTATAGTCCCAAACAATTATGAATCCACATCAACAATCATGTAAGAGTAATGGAAATAAAATACAACAATGTGAGCATGTTAACACATGTTATAACATACAACTTAAGTAAATCATCTAACACATGCATTTCATACATATAATGAAATCATGCATATAGCCAACATGTAGGAAATCATTTACATCAGCATATCATTTGAGAATTCAATCTCAAACTAATTCATAACACCATTTAATTCAATACATACTAATACAAACATTTATACAAACACTTAGACTACACACTTAAGTCTACATATAGTATGTCGACTCAAAGTGCGTATTTAGGCGAATCTCTTCGCCAAACTAATTATGCACACATTCCTAATATCCTAATGCGACAAGAAGCCATGTCAATCATATCAGCAAAATATGGATGAAAACAGTATTTCCTACAAATGACTAAAATGCCCTAAATCTCATATTTTTCGTCTGCTTATGAAACAGGAAACAGACAGCATGTCGTACATGTCAAACGGCGTTGCCATCGATAATCTACTATTAAACGACATTGAAAGCGTTGAAAACGGTCAGTCAAAGCGTCTAAAATCCGCACCTTTCACTTTATATAGGCAACGTATTTCACTAGTTATATCAGATACTTTGCTATTTGATTTAACAAAATGCTAACTCAGCAAGTGGACAGGGTTTTCCTTACCTAGAAAAGCGTCGGAATCACCAGGAAAGTGATTGGAGTGCGTCGCTTAAGCACGTACAGAAGGCAGTGCAAGCAGTAGGAAAAGCTCTCCCACCTTCTCTCACAAACTCTCACCTTTTCTCTCACACCAGCTAAGGTTTCTAGCAAATTCGGATGGGTGAGAGAAGTGAGGGTTTAAGCCCCTTTTATAACATAAAACATGCCCAAAACAGGCTTGAAAACAATATTCACTTGATGCCTAACCAAATCGGGGCTGTTTCGGTCCAAAAGAGTATTTCTGGAGGTCCCCTGACCAAATGTGGTCGGACTTAAGCTCATGCATACTGGATCTAGCACACATCAAGTTTTCAGACCGGTAGAGTTTCTAGATCGCACGTGGCGGTTCAGTTTCATTCAGTGGTCATCGCACCTAGATCAGGTCTACAAGTCTCATGATATGAAATAGAAATTTTTCCTGATCCGAGAGTGTAATTTGGCTGAATTCTGATGGTCAGAACGTTTAATACTGACGTGCCAAGTCGTATGCCAGATTTGAATTTCAAATTTCAAATCTAACCTTATTCTCACTCTCTTCACTCAAGGCTCAATGAAATAGCCTCTGAACGTCAGTTGGACTTGATTTTCGAAATGATTGTCAGGTCCAACTAGGCGGTTATAACGGTCTAAGATGGTAGGTATCGGACTTTCGACGTGCGGTCTGGATCCAATACAAAGTTTCAAAGAGGTCATGAGAACAAACCGGCTTAGAGTTTGATCCGAGGTTTCAGGGTATTATAGCACCATTGATTCTACAAGGTTTGGGTCTTGTAGAACGTATTTAAAGCGATCAGGGACAATTTCACAACTACTCCAGCGTAGCGTTAGCTAACTTATGCTTAGTTTCTAAAGGAATTAATCCTAAGTGATTTCTTTGGCTATGGAATTGGATTCTGAGCGATTTCCCAGGTGTTTTAGTCGACCCATTGCCTAAGGACGTCTAATCCCAGGTTGGCCAAAATCCGGGGTATTACAATCTACCCCCCTTAAAATACAATTTTGTCCCCGAAATTAGCGAAGGGTAAGGAGTATCTAGCAAGACTTCAGTCTTGACATTCTAAGGAAGGGTCAATCCTATTTAATGACCTAACCGTTCGTATAGCCTAAATCAAATGTTTCGATCCTGGGCCAGTGGGGAAGAGGCCAACCACACTTCCGCTGCGCCACTCTGATCGAACGGTAGCGTTGACTGACCTAACTGGATTGGACTCAATACGTTCTACCCCCCTTAAAACTTGGTTCTACTTACAGTTCAAGAATCTTTGCATCGCTCCGTATATCGGAACGAGGTGTAACTTAAGGGATATCCTTGACATGAATTAGGAAACAACCTCTCATTACAGTGGTTTTCCTTTGCTAATGATGCGTTCTATGACATTGGTATCTATGGCGATAGAGATGAGCCTAATCTCTATTGTGGTTGAGTTCAGGGGCAGATATGAGTTGGTGGCAAGATGTCAAATTCTCTACTAGCTTTAAGTCCTCGCCATTTTCCAAAGGCAATGTGATCACGTTTGGTTGTAGGTGGTTGGGCCATCACAGAAGAAAGGTTGTGTAATAGGTCTGAGCCAGATACATAGACTTTCTGTCTAGCTAGAACAGAAGATTTATTGTATCAATTCTTAATCCGAGTCGATGCCGATCTTCTGCTTGATCAGAGCATTGGATTTATTGGTAACCACTAGGATTAAGAAGTCAATTCAAACCGCGAATACATCGCTTATATGCAGTTCCTTTACTCCACGTTCTATAATGCAATAAGCCCTTGGGGAAGGCAATTCTAAGGGGTGTGTCGGTTTATTCTAAGTTCGACCTGAGGGATTTATAAGTCTTCCCTAAGAGTGAATGGTTCTAAGTTACATAAGCTTCCTAAGAGTTACTAAAGGAGTCTATGGATGTTATGAGGATCTATCCAAGGAAGGGAGTCCCATTCCAAGTAAATCTAACCTACTATTCCTTAGCATATACAGGCTTTACACTACTTAAGGTAACTAGTAGACTAGTCTGTAATCTACAGCCTAATGGAACGACATTCCTAGTCCCATGTCGGGATTGGAAGTGACATGCTTGGTAGGAGGGTGGGGTGGGATAAAAACTAATTTTGTAGGCTTAATCACAGGATTTACAATATGGCAGTGGAAACCATAGTATACACCCAAACTAGGGACAATACCTTACAGCGAAAGAAACGACATGCATTCCATCTAACCAAATTCGGCTATATTAAGCCCAAACCACAACACAAACATTCACATAACAAGCTAAAAAAATGCCATGCATTTCATTAAATTAAAATTGTCACAATATAGAAGACATATTCTTACATGTACCATGACAAGAAATGCATGGGAGCTAAGCCTTATCAGGCTTACACACAACATAAGCAAACTACTAGCCTTATTAGGCTTACACACAAAAAGCAGGAAACAACTAACTACAACCCGCGATATCTGGATCTAGATCACTAGTCTGAGTCGGGCGATGGAGGAGGAGTACCCTTATCCTGCAAGAAACACAGGATAGCCTTTAAAGTACGAGTCACCTTGCCGAATTTCTTCTTCATGACGGCCTTGATATCCTCAACCTCGGCCCGAAGTTCCTGGACTTGTCTTCGCAAGGCGACCTGACTCTCCTCAATTCAGGCAAATATGATCATCTCTAGTAGCCTGAGTAGAAGGAGGAGGGCTCTCATCAGTATCCTGAGCCTCCTCTTCTACCTCTTCCTGGACTTCTTCCTCTATTTTCGCTCCAGGTTCTCCCTCACTTGGATACTCTTCGTCATTAAAATTGCCCTCACTATCCTCATCAAGCTGAGTCTCACGATACTGAGACCCGATCTTCATCTTGACCATGGTAGACTCATCAATGCAGTGAATCGGAACTGGCAACTCTGGCCCAAGTCTATAAGCAAACTCAAGCGCGATCTTGCATATAAGCCGGCCAAAAGGAAGTGACTCAGACGTTCTCCTTGATTTCGCTATGAGGATAATCTGTCGCAACACGAAAGTGTTCATACACACATTTTCTCTCTGGGCCACCTGATACAAGAAATCAACCATAAGGCGCGTACATTCAATGCGATTTGTCGACCTGGGATACACGTTGAACGTGCAAATGTGGTGCAGCAGGCACAAATCATCAGACATATGAGACGCCTTAAGGCTATTGTTAGACTGCCATGGAACCAGACTACCACATATGAATATGGTACGGCGATCTCGCTCACGCCAACTCCTCAAATTCTTTGCACTGGGATGAACATCACCAAGGGGCACGTTCAGAAGTCGCGCTATCAACCGAACATCGACCGTAGCCATCCTGTCTCTACCAAAGGGAATCTTGAACTGCAATGGATCCAATGTAGGATTATGGATACGAGCGTAAAAGACACGAACGGTGCTCACATTAGCACGAGAACGGGCTTTCAAAGAGCGGACCCCAATGTGCAGCTTCAATGCGTTCGAATAATAGGAATTCGTCGAAGAGTCACCCTTCCACGTCCGCCTCAAACAACACCTTACGGTCAGTATATTCACCGTGAGGTATCTCTGCTAATATCACTCGCCCAATTTGAGCATGGAGATCCAAATCCCGCTTTGTATGGAACTCCCGGGCTGTGCTTGGACGTGCAGCGGCTCTTGAGCTAACGGTGCCACCCCTCGGTCTTCTGGATTGCGCAGGGCGACTAGGCCCAGCCTCATCCGCTGTGGTCTTTCTCTTTCCCATCAAAGAGAGGATGGGGGAGAGAAAGAAAAAACCCAAAATGGCTTCAACAAAAGCCATAAAAAATGTAGGAAATGTAGAGAAATGGCTGCCCAAACAGAAAAAAAAAATCTAGGTGTTGTAGAGGGATGCTTCAAGCTCCCTAAGGCTGAATTTTCAAAAAGAAAAGAGAAGGAAAAAGGGGAATGGAGCTCCACCCAATTTCAGCCACAAATGGGGGTTGTAGGAGCTCCAACGGATGAGATTTGCAAGAGGAGTTGCAAACTGTAATGGAGTGATGGAATGGATTCACTTTCACCAAGAAATGTGTTTGGGAAGGATTTGGAGCAACGATTTGAGAAGGAGCAACAAGAAAAACATGAAATGAGCTTGGGAGGGGGTTGTTTGTGAAGGAGGTACCTCTTTTAGGGGTTTTCAACAGACGGACCGCACATGGGAGGGATGCCTTACCCAAAACAACTCGTGCACCCGAAGTTCAATGCAAGTGGGGCCCACCCATCGACGATGGCATCACCGACTGGTGGTGGATCCGGCCGGTCTGGCCTGGTGGGCTGAGTCCCCCCTGCCCTGAAGGTCCCAGATATATATGGGCCCCACCCAAGTTCATTGTAAATTAGCCTAGGGAGGCCCAAACGTCCATTCGGAGCTTTTCGGGGTCAGTCTTCAAACCTGAATGCAATCTCCCATTATGTAGCATATGATTTTAGGATAGAAGGAGCTAATACATCCATCTAGCCCATTAGTTGCTAAATATTGCAAACTTAGAATGGCCAAATGGCCAGTTTTCATGAAATTTTACTATTCACTGTAAAATTTTGTCAAAGTATGATTTTATATCATTTTCACATTAGGATCAATGCCTAACATGAAAATTCAAAGAAATAATTGAAGAATGGAGTGGTGAGAGGAAGAATTTTGAAGAAATTAGGTGAAATGGAGTTTTTAAGCCCTAGCGATTGAATGTAAGGATTGTGGTTGCCCCACAGCCCAAGGATTCACATTTCTGGGTTTAGAACCTTTCAGAGAATGTCTCAAACCCACCTACTCACAACCTAGGAGCTACTCAGGTAGCTTCACGCGACCCTAGATACGTTACGGACTCGATCGCGCGATCGATACGAATAGACTTCGCCTATTGGCAAATCTGCGATCCTATAAGTATTTCTAGACCTTTCTCGCACCCACCTAAGTCAAAGGAAGTGACAGCGTACGTCGCGTGACCATAACCCAGGCCTGGTTTAATCCAAATCATGCTCTGATACCATCTGTAACATCCTGAAAATCGGGGGTCGAGTAAGAACTCTACTCCCGAGTTCCAGAACATCACTTATGCAACATAAATGTGTATGATTGAATGTTGTCTGTGTTAATGTATTAAACATGAGTGAGATTAAGCCAGGACAGCATATCATACTCCAGAGACAGTTAAATTTACAAGTGGAAGACTGTGATAGTATGTATAACATATATAAACTGTTTTATGTCTCCAGAGTGTGAACATCTTACTAGGTTATATACATACATGTATACTTCAAAAGTAAACAAAAAGAATATACATGAGTGCTCTAAAAATATAAAATGACAAGTGTCAAGGTATCTAATCAACCTCCCTGTAATCCCGTCAATTAGAACACGCATAAAGGAGGGATCCTCCTCATCATCATCAAGTCTAGTTCCGTTTCTCAAGCAGCGCCATCATTTGCAACCAAAATAGGGACTGGTGGGTGTCCGGAAACACCATCCCGTAACGTGGGAGTGAGTAGCTAACTCAGTGAAATAATAGAGCAAAGATTAGCATGTTCTCAAATCAATCATGCAATAATAGTAAAGCAGTAAATCAAACATTCCTAATACTGTTGTTAATGTAATATGACATGACATGATGGATGTCGTCACCGACATTCTCCCTCATACGGCACCATCTACTCCGCGGCATGCTTACGTACCGCTCAGTACTCCACATCTTTCAGGCACATGCAATGTGATGGTGATATGATTATCGAGTTATTATTAGTCCATTCAAACAGCAGGATTGGGAAACTAAGGTACTTTCCTTATGTCAATCCCAACACAGTCCTGTCTAGGGTCGTCACTCGTAATCTCATACGATGTATATTTTGTAGGTCGCTGCAAGGGCTGTCAGGGCTGTTACTCGCACTCGTTGCACCGCTCCCCCATCAACTTATCAATACAGGCCTACTGTACTCTCACTGCTACGGAAGGGTCGTCGCCTCCCGTAGACTCAGAATATGCTTGCGGTCACTACAAAGAACTCGTCGCCTGATCAGTGTAGGCCGACAGCAAGAATATAATGTCTCATACCACCATAATCTGCTCACGAGTCATAGGTGCTCACTGGTCACTACGGGGAGGTTTGTGGCCCCAACGTAGGCTGACAGCTCGACCACGGTGTCCCATACCACCATGCCCGGCTCATGAGTCTTTATGGATCAAGGTACCATGATTGACAGGGTTTACAATGGTAAGTTCAGTACCCTAGGTTCAAGCAGTTATGACTCATACAGGGTGAACATACAATGGCCAGTCGGGTTACTTGACAGGCTCGACTAGCACGAGCGCATCTCAAGTCGAACAACATGAAGTGTATAAAACACCTCGTGTGGCTTAACCACTGCCGCCAACTCCAAAACACGGCTCGCGTTCATCGACGCGTCATTCGTGGCAAAGATAAGCCAACCACGAATTCACTCGGTTGCCGACTGTCTGGACTAGGTATAGTGTCACGCCCCAAACTCGGAAACCGGGCTCACAAAATTCCCGATCGCCTAATCCAGCGCCGACAGCCTCCATAGAACCTCATTCTCAGCTCCTAGCTCCCATTCGCCAGGTTTCGATCCTGGGATGCTACGAGGAGGATTTTCAACATCAGTTTGATTCGTAATAAGCATAACCAAAGGCATAACCCACAAACAACAACCAAGAACTCCATTACATTTCCACTATGATCAAAAACTTTACAAGTACAATGAGCATACAAGGAAATACAATGGCAAAGTATAAAAACTCCAAAATTCTCAGCAACGTGCTCCTGCCTCAGCGCTGCTGCGATCCAACGTCACCTGCACGCAACGGTCGTGCATAAGCTTACAGAAAGCTTAGAGGGTGGTGAAAGTGTGTGCGCAAGGTAGTAATATGTACATGAAATGTCAGAGTGATGCGGAATATGCAAATGGAACCATGATTTCATGAGCCATACCAAGGCTATACAATGCCATACATGAATGTATCGGCCACCCCAAAGCCATGCAATGTACAATGCAACTCAAGCATACAGGTCCTCATCTATGTCCACACATCAATACGGCTCAATATATGGAATATCACCGGGGTCTAGTACACTCTAAACCAGATTGCCGCCACATCGCGCGCAATCAGGTAAGTGGAAAAGACCACACTATCCGTCTGCCAATATTGGGCGCGACTTGTCGATAGCGGACCCATTCCTCGAGCTGGTCAAACTCAACCTAGTATTGCCCTCTACTCTCGGGCGGGTAAGGCAGCACCCCCTTCCAACCGACCACGACACAGTGGAGAGCGTAACCGTCTGGTAGTCGACACTCAACGCTCATCTACCCACTCGGTCTAGACGTTGGAGAAACATCTTGGTACTATAAGGGTTTAGGGACTTTCACCCAGGGATATCTATAGTACCCTATGTAGAATAAGATTTTCGGTATCCAATTCTGCTAACCACGATGCGTCTGTGGAGGCTACGGCCCTGATGTCGCTAGGGCGTACAATAATCATGTCACACAAATGCGGAATGCATGAATCACGCTATCCAGTCATGCAACCAATCCTGCACATATCGTGCGCTCATGTAGGGCAACACCGCCTAACCGGGAGCCCATAAACAACCTGCCCGACGGTAAATGCTATGATCAGACAACTCTCACGTCAAGCATACATATGATGCGTATGATCATGAGTCATGGAACCGTACTAAACATGTTATAATAAAATGAACTATCTTACAATGCGGATGGACCTGGACGGCCTATGCACGATAAGTACGGCCCAGTAATGGGCCCTAAGGAGAGTCATAATGTGGACATCCAACCAACATTACACTCGCAATGTGGACGTCAAACCAACATTGCTCCCAAGGCACGATCTTTGTAAACATCAATACTTAGTCTGTAATGGATTTACACATTGCAATGGACCGTAGGTTGTCCCCATTGGACCTTACATATATATCAAATGGGCTATATCCTATGGGCCTTTTATTCATCAAATGGGCCACATAAATGGGCCACACCAATGGGTCTTATGTGCATTGCAATGGGTCAAAACCCGTGGGCCTAGGATTACATCAAATGAGCTTAGTCTCATGAGTCTAGTATGTGACCCATGGGTCACACCAATTGGGTCTTACATGTAGATCAAGTGGGCCTCAACCCATAGACCTAACGTGAATTCAATGGGCCTAAACCCCTAGGCCTTGCATATATCAAATGGGTCCAATTTCATGGGCCTTGAAGTACATCAAATGGGCCTAGTCCCATGGACACATCAAATGGGCCTAAGCCCATAGGCCTTATATGAATCAAATGGGCCTAACCCATAGGCTCTTTTATGAATTAAATGGGTCTGGACCCAAGGGCCTTGGAATATATCAAATGGTCCAATCCCATGGGCCGAACATCCACATCAAAGTGGGCCCCAATAAGTGTCACAAATACATTAAGATGAGCCATAAATCATGTTAAGATGGGGTCCACTTGGACCGTGGATCTGGCTCATACTTTGGCTAATTCCATAGAATGATCTGCTTAAAATGGATGGGCAGATTGGATGCAGCATCTGCATCACGTGAAGGCCCACCATTGTGAATGTTGTGTACATATATAATATATAAACCATGTATATAAATATATATACAATATTTTATATATATACTATATAATATAAGTATGTATGCATATGTATGTATACACACACACGCATGCATACCCATACCACACACACAGCACACACACACTCTGCACACACGCTGCACGCACGCTGTGCTGGCGTGCATAAAACACATGCATCAAGAGGGCTCCACCGTCCAGCGGACGGTGGAAGAAAAACAACAGCAAGGGGGGCGCCACCGTCCACTGGACGGTGGACTTTAAGATACACATCATTGTGGGTCCCATGTGGGGCCCACCTTGTAACATTTGTTCGGCATCCAAGCCGTTCACAAGGTCACTCTGACCCGGATGAAGGGAAAACATAAATTTCAGCTTGATCCAATACTTCTGTGGACCCCAAATGCTTTTCAACGATAGAATTCAATTCCTACTATTTCACGTAGTGTGGGCCACCTGAGTTTTGGATCTGCTTCATTTTTGGAGGGAGGCCCACCACAGGGGTGGCCCACCTAATGAACAAGTTGGATGACAAAATAAACATTGCTGTGGGGCCCACGAGCAGGGCCGTGGGCCACCTCTCCACGCCCGTCCGCTGCCTGTACAAGGCTGCACGCAGGAGCGTGCAGCGCTGCCACCCGCCTGACGCAAGAGCAGAGGCTTTGCCTCTTCTCAATTTCGAGAAAAACCCGTTTTCCTGTGGTTTTTCACGTATGGGGCCCGCTAAAATGAAATCCGCCCCGGCCATTGCGTTCAGTGGCTCGACGCCGTCCAAATGAGTTCAGAGTTTGAATTTTTTTGAGGCTTGGAAAGTGAAATAACACAAGAAATAGTATTTGAATGGTGAGGACGTAATATTTGGCGCTATGGCCCACCAGGTGATTGGATCAGCTCCAAACTTCTACCCAACGGCTAAAATGTCGTGGTTAAGAGGATGGACGGCTTGGATCGGACATAAACATCAGGGTTGGGCCTATGCAAGGGGACCACCCAAGTCCCTTTCATTCCTTTTCCTTTTTTTTTTTCTTTCATTGAAACGTCCAGCGTCCCAGACGCAGGACGGTTTTTTTTTATATATTTTTTTTGAAGATGGTGGGCCCTGATGAAGTGGGCCACCACTGATGGGTGCGTGGGGATAACGTCTAAGGTGGGCCCCACTTGAATAAAAATAAACGCATTAAGGTGGGATCCATTCAAGTGGGCCACACCACCTTATCACATGCCATAAAAATAATACAAAATAAAAAGAAATAAAGAGAGAGAGAGAGAGAGAGAGAGAGACATGGAGAGTGGGACGCCTTGTGATGGAGGGACCCCGACATTATGGGCCCTCCCTTACATGAAATCATACATCAAGTGGGCCTTAAAGCATGTGGGACAGCCGAAATTTAAAATCAACGGTGGGGATCCTTTCCCCACCAACATGGACGGTCTAGATGACCTTTGAAGAGAAAATAAACATCATGATGGGGTCCATGGAGAATGGCCCCATCATGGAATGATCATGATGATCCGAGTGGTCCATCGGCCACATATTAGGGTCCCAAGTGAGATCCACACCATGGATCGGTGGGCCTCACTTGGTCCACCATAAAAACAAGTAAATCTACCCTATAGAGGCACCCACCGTCCGATCTTCTCGCTCCTAGGGGTTCCTTGGCACCTTAGCTTCAACTTCAATGGATGAGATGAAGAATGGAGGGTTGAGATGAGAGATTTTGGGGTAGGAAGGTGGGTCACACTTGGAGTTTAGGGAGCTTGGAAAATTCCATACGTATGGAGTTTTTGGAAATCTTTTGTTGCTTGGGATTTTGAAATGAGAAAGAGAGAAAGAGAGAGAGTGATGTAAAGGGAGAGAGAGAGAGTGATGGATGGATGGGTGAGTGATGGTTGTGTAAGAAATCTTTGACTTTTGTGGCTTTTGTGTAAGAGAGGTATGGGTGGTGAAGACTTTTGTGGCTTTTTGTGTAAGAGAGGTATGGGTGATGAAGACTTTTGTGGTTTCTTGGGAAAAGGGATGGAAGTGATGTGTACTTAACATGTGATGGATTGATGGGATTGATGTGATTGATGTGACACATCGTAGAGATTCCCTTGATTTTCGCAACGCGCGGCATTTTCTCGCACCGAACGTTGGCCCATATCTCTTAAACAGGGTATCGCCTCGGCGCGCGAGTCGCGGTATCGGAACAGCAACGACGGCGTGGTCGCTATGGTATTGGTCGCGGGTTGAGTCGACTCAGGTTGTCGGCATATGAATCAGGGTCGCGCGTCGATATCGTTTAAGGGTCGAAGGTTGCCGAAATTCGACCGGTAAGACCACGGAAGTGTACGGAAAGGTACGGACCAAGATACGGGTCTTACATATAGTCCCAAACAATTGTGAATCCACATCAACAATCATGTAAGAGTAATGGAAATGAAATACAACAATGTGAGCATGTTAACACATGTTATAACATACAACTTAAGTAAATCATCTAACACATACATTTCATACATATAATGAAATCATGCATATAGCCAACATGTAGGAAATCATTTACATCAGTATATCATTTGAGAATTCAATCTCAAACTAATTCATAACACCATTTAATTCAATACATACTAATACAAACATTTATACAAACACTTAGACTACACACTTAAGTCTACATATAGTATGTCGACTCAAAGTGCGCATTTAGGCGAATCTCTTCGCCAAACTAATTATGCACACATTCCTAATATCCTAATGCGACAAGAAGCCATGTCAATCATATCAGCAAAATATGGATGAAAACAGTATTTCCTACAAATGACTAAAATGCCCTAAATCTCATATTTTTCGTCTGCTTACGAAACAGGAAACGGACAGCATGTCGTACATGTCAAACGGCATTGCCGTCGATAATCTACTATTAAACGACATTGAAAGCGTTGAAAACGGTCAATCAAAGCGTCTAAAATCCGTACCTTTCACTTTATATGTGTATCGGTTCGAACGGAGCGTATACGCTTCGTCTACGGCGAACAGGCAACCTATTTCACAAGTTATATCAGCTACTTTGCTATTTGATTTAACGGAATGCTAACTCAGCAAGTGGACAGGGTTTTCCTTACCTTAAAAAGCGTCGAAATCGCCGGGAAAGTGATTGGAGTGCGTCGCTTAAGCACGTACAGAAGGCAGTGCAAGCAGCAGGAAAAGCTCTCCCACCTTCTCTCACAAACTCTCACCTTTTCTCTCACACCAGCTAGGGTTTCTAGCAAATTCGGATGGGTGAGAGAAGTGAGGGTTTAAGCCCCTTTTATAACCTAAAACATGCCCAAAATAGGCTTGGGAACAATGTTCACTTGATGCCTAACCAAATCGGGACTGTTTCGGTCCAAAAGAGCATTTCTGGAGGTCCCCTGGCCAAATGCGGTCGGACTTAAGCTCATGCATACTGGATCTAGCACACATCAAGTTTTCAGACTGGTAGAGTTTCCAGATCGCACGTGGCGGTCCAGTTTCAGTTCAGCGGTCATCGCACCTAGATCAGGTCTACAAGTCTCATGATATGAAATAGAAATTTTTTCTGATCGAGGGTGTAATTTAGCTGAATTCTGACAGTCAGAACGCTTAATACTGACGTGCTAAGTCGTGTGTCAGATTTAAATTTTAAATTCCAAATCTAACCCTATTCTCACTCTCTTCACTCCAAGCTCAATGAAATAGCCTCTGAACGTCGGTTGGACTTGATTTTCGAAATGATTGTCAGGTCCAACTAGGTGGTTATAACGGTCTAAGATGGTAGGTATCGGACTTTCGACGTGTGGTCTGGATCCAATACAAAGTCTCAAAGAGGTCTTAAGAATAAACCAGCTTAGAGTTTGATCCGAGGTTTCAGGGTATTATAGCACCATTAATTCTACAAGGTTTGGGTCTTGTAGAACGTATTTAAAGCGATCAGGGACAATTTCACAGCTACTCCAGCGTAGCGTTAGCTAACTTATGCTTAGTTTCTAAAGGAATTAATCCTAAGTGATTTCATTGGCTATGGAATTGGGTTCTGAGCGATTTTCCAGGTGTTTTAGTCGACCCATTGCCTAAGGACGTCTAATCCCAGGTTGGCCAAAATCTGAGGTGTTACACTCTTAAACAGTTTTATGATTGGATCCTCTACTAGGCTTGGAAGCAAGTAGAGTTACTCAGTAATAATCCTAATGCGTGCTTGTTTTTAAGATTAGAGTGATAGGATTTTAA
This sequence comes from Magnolia kwangsiensis, assembly GCA_037074715.1. NCBI lineage: Eukaryota > Viridiplantae > Streptophyta > Magnoliopsida > Magnoliales > Magnoliaceae > Magnolia > Magnolia kwangsiensis. The sequence goes on from CM073580.1 coordinate 88,980,258, forward strand.
ATATTCATAAAATATTAAAAAGTCCTATTCACCCCCCTCTAGGACATATTGGCATATTCCTGCTTCAACTAAAGCGGTCATTATCACAATTTTAATTGGTATCAAAGCGGGTCTCTCTTAAGGGCTTCACCACCTAGAGAGTGATCTTGACTGAAATTGGAATCATGTCCAAAAGTGTCTCAGAGGATGTGATAGATTGGAACAATTGCCTAGTAATCCATAGTGCTTTGAAAGTTGGAAATAGTTCAAAATAGTACCTTGACAGTGGATGCTCCAGACATATGACTGGTGATCAAACTCATTTTTGTGAGTATTCAGACTTTGATAGAGGTTCAGTCACATTTGGAGACATCAGCTCCGTTAGAATTATTAGACAATGAACAGTAAATGTACCAGGCCTTCCAAAAATCAAACATGTTCTCTGTATAGAAGGTTTGAAACATAATCTCCTCAGTATCTCCCAAATCTATGACAAGGAACATTTGGTCACTTTCTCAAAGGATGTGTGTAAAATCTTAGATCATACAGGAAAGTCTCTCATAAAAGGTTTACGTGCTAGTGATAACTGTTATGTTATTAAAAGTACAAGTGAGAGTGTGTTATCCACAAAGTCTAATATGGCAATAAAGAATGAATCCAAATTATAGCACCAAAGGTTGGGACATGTTCACTACCGAAATTTAGCTTAGTTCAAAACATTTAGTTAGAGGACTTCCTAAGATTAGAAAAGAAGAAAAAGTTGTCTGTGGAGAATGTTTAAGAGAAAAATAGATAAAATTTGGTCACAAAAAGACAACCACTATAGTAACAACATAACCTTTGGATTTACTACATATGGACCTGGTTGGTCCAACTAAAGTGGAAAGTCATGGCATGAAAAGATACTTCTTGGTAGTAGTAGATGACTACACCAGATTTACCTGGGTCGCATTTCTTTGAGAAAAATTAGATGTCTTTGATGAATTTGTAATTATGGCAAAGCAACTTCAGAATGAAAAAGGATATTGCATAAATCATATCAGAAGTAATCATGGTGGAGAATTTGAAAATGAGCGATTTGAAAAATTATTGTGATGAGAAAGGTATTCGTCATTAATTCTCAGCCCCAAAAACCCCACAGTAAAATGGAGTTGTTGAAAGGAAAAATCGAGTATTGTAGAAAATGGGGTCAGTTATGCTATATGGAAAAGATATGGCAAAGAGTTTCTAGGCAGAAGTTACCAACACTGCCTGCTCATCGTACATAAAGTATATCTTAGAGCAGGTCTAAACAAAATTCCATACGAACTATGGTACGGAAAAAACCTAGTGTGAAATACTTTCGTGTCTTTGGAAGTAAATGTTATATCTTGAGAGAGAGAGAGAGAGAGAGAGAGAGAGAGAGAGAGATCACTTAGGGAAGTTTGAGTCTAAAAGTGATGAGGGTATCTTTCTGTAGTATGCCTTGGATAGTCGTGCTTATGGAGTGTACAATCTCAGGACTCTCACTATTCAAGAATCAGTCAATGTTGACCAACCTCATGAAGAAGATAGCCCTGTGAATGAATTAGAAGATGACGTAGATTCATGTATTCTAGATAAATCAGATAACAAATCTCCATCATTAAATGAACCACAACCATCATCTAACATACCCATCATTAAGGATCACTCTCGAGAGTAAATTATTGGAGATCCTAATGATTGTGTGAGAACTCGACGACAGATAGAAAATATCTATAGTCATTTTCTGTTTTACCTCAAAGATTGAACCCAAGAATATTATGAAAGCTCTTCAAGATGAACACTGGATAAATGCTATGCAAGAATAACTTCAACAATTTCAAAGAAATGAGGTATGAGAATTAGTTTCCAGACCACTTAATATAAATGTAATTAGAACCAAGTGAGTCTTTAAGAATAAATTTGATGAATCTAGGAATGTGATTTGGAAAGAAGCAAGACTTGTAATCAAGGGTATTCACAAATAGAAGGCATTGACTTTGATGAAACATTTGCTCCTGTAGCTCATCTTGAGTCTATTAGAATACTTATGTCTGTCACATGTGCGTTGAAATTTAAACTATTTCAAATGGACGTAAAAAATACATTCCTTAATGGGGATCTTGCTGAAGAAATTTATGTAGAACAACCTAAGGGATTTTCAGATCCTAAATATCCGCATCATGTTTATTGTCTAAATAAAGCTCTCTATGGTCTCAATCAAGCACCACGTGCTTAGTATGAACGATTTACGAATTTTCTTTTGGATCATAAATTTTTCAAAGGAAGTGTAGATAAAACACTATTCACTAAAATGGCAAAGGAGTCATTACTCATTGCACAGATTTATGTGGATGATATAGTCTTTGGTTCGACATGTGAAGACACTGCATACAAATTTGTCGATCTCATGAAATCAGAATTTGAAATGAGTATGATTGGCGAATTAAACTTATCCCTAGGGCTACAAGTGAAATAGTTAAATGATGGAATCTTCATATGTCAAACCAAATATGCAATCGACCTTGCGAAAAGATTTGGGCTCAAATCTGGTCGTACTTATCATACTCCCATGAGCACTACACTCAAACTCTCCAAAGATGTTAATGGTCAAAGTGTGGATCAACATCTCTATTGGAGTATGATAGGAAGCCTACTATATCTCACAGTCAATCGTCCTGATATATCTTTTAGTGTGGGATTGTATACTTGGTATCGGGCAGATCCTAAGGAATCCCACCTAACGGCTGTAAAAAGAATCATCAAATACATAGCAAGAACGAATACCTTTGGGCTGTGGTATCCATTTGAAACATCTACCACCACTGTTGGATACTCTGACGCTGATTGGGCTAGCAATGTAAATGATAAAAAATCGACTAGTGGAGGATGTTTTTATGTTGAAAATTGTCTGGTCTCCTGGTAGAGTAAGAAGAAAAATTCAATATCATTATCCACTGTCGAGGCTGAATATATTGTCGCAGGAAGTTGTGCACAACTCCTTTGGATGAAACAAATGTTGTTGGACTATGGGATTGAGCAATCCACAATGACTCTTTTCTGTGATAACACAAGTGCTATTAACATTTCAAAAAATCCTATTCAACATTCTCAGACCAAGCATTTTGACATCCATCATCATTTTATCCAAGAACTTGTTGAAGACAAGATTATTGTGTTGGATCATGTATCCATAGAAAAGCAACTTACAAATATCCTAACTAAACCTCATGATACAAAAAAGGTTTAGTGATCTTCAAAAATCCATCGGAGTATGCACTCATTAATGATATCCCAGTGACCATGATCCTCATTGGTAAATCTTCACGCTAGGATATTCATGGTTAAGTGTCAGCCACCAATCTAAACCTCATGACTTAACCATGTTAGTTTTGGAATTTTAAAAAAATGCCAGATTATCACATTCTTGATGATATCTGAACTGTATCAATATCATCGATATTTAAATTTTGATGATATCGATATTCATCATCGATGCAATCGAAGAATCTCAGGAATGGAGGGTCATAACTAGCGGTCCTTCCCAACAGTTGGACTGTCTTAGTTTCCATTGGATATTAGCATCTTCCCAATGGTCATCAGAATAGCTTTTGATGTTATTATGAGCATAATTTCGATCCCATCGATGAGGACTTGATATCATCGATGACTCTGTTATAATAGAGAAGTGTGCATTCAATTTCAATCCACTCAACTCTTCTCTTCTTTGGTTATCTCCTCTTGTCTCTACATATCTGTTTCTCACCAACAAATCATGGTCAAAGGCAAAGGAAAGTCCCTTCCTCAATCTTCAAAATCAAAGAATAAGCAACCTGAATCTAGCCAGTATCAACACATTCCGGTAGAAAGAAGTCTAGGCACTATCGTTAAACGTCTTGTCTTGAACAGTGCCATTGAGCCCTTTGGCGTGGATCTACTCTTGGAAGTGATAGGATGGCAGAATATCTTGAATCTTGGTGGATCTTATCAACTAGGTTTGATTCATGAATTCTTCAATAGCTGTGATATCATTTGTGATGACCCTCCTTGTATTCGCATCATACATGTGCATCACTCTAAACTCATCACTCCCATCATTCTTGCACGGTTTCTAAATCTTGAAGTCACTCGGATCCCAATGACAATTCGGAATATAAATGGTCTGTGAAATAGTAGTGAAGACCGCTTGAGTTGAAGTAGGAATATGCCAATACGTCCTAAAGGGGGGTGAATAGGACTTTTTAAAGTTTTACAGTGTATTTAAAAATCCTATTGCACCAATCCTGTCAGATATACAATTAACAAGATTACTCAAATGTAACTCTACTGGCTTCCAAGCCTGGTAGAGGATCCAATCACAAACTATTCAGAAGATAGCAATATAGAACTTAGTTCATGCTGGATATGACTGTGTATGTGTATGGGGTGTGATATCAGATATTCAGATAGTGAAATAATAAAGTAAATGACACAAACAAAGTAATCGCAAACACAATCATTTTTATAGTAGTTCAAATACTTCTCTACTCTACTCCTGGCTGCCACACTCAACCCTTGAGTGCACCGAATTTCATTAAGGAGGTTTTCCAAGGTTCACCTCAAACCTAAGGTTTTAAATCAAGTTCACCTTCAACATTTACATGGAGGTTTCTACTCGTTTCACCTCTAACCCTGGAGTTTTACTGGTTCACTCATAACCAGATGTTTATGCTCTCCACAGAGCAAGGGTCCACACAACGTACCCACTACGTACACTCCGCTGGAGGCCTTCTATGAGGACTTCAGAGGGTGAGCAACACTCAAGACTGAATCCTAGAAAGGAATGATCACAAGTGTCCTCTGGACTCTAGATACTTATAGATAAGTTGATGAGTCTCATTCAGTGCAATGACAAAGATCTCCTCCTTGTTATTGAAGAGTCTTTGACTCCCTTGATCCGTAACACAAAACATGTACCAGTACTTAGCTTCGAGTTGGGTCAAGGTTAGGACAAAAATCCACTCTCTTAGAATTTTTCTATAAGGAAGATAGAGTGATTCCCATCATCTATTCATTCAAGGTATCCCAGCTTAATGGTATGATATTAAGATAGTTGCTGGAGGATCCTTGAATACGAAAGTTCATTTCCCAATCCACTCTATTGAATGTCGGTGAATGAGAGTGGATTGAAAGATGAACTCCGGTGAGAGAAAGGGCTTTGGGTATGTGATCTAAAGGTCAAACACATAAAAACACTCTCTTCTTTCTCTACCAGCAATATGGACAGATCTCTCTTTATATAGGCAAAAGGTTCTAACAGATATAAAATGGTCATATTCATGACAAAGTTCAATATCATCGAGCAGGGTCGATATCATTGAGTGTATACTCTCGATGGGACCAATTGTTCGCTTGATAAAACAAACTCAAATGTCATATGCTTTTGAAACCATCTCCCAGCTGGTCGATGGAATCGATATTGGTGTCGATGTCATCGAATTTCGAACTCCGATTCCATCAATACTGGGATCGATCTATCGACATTTGAAGCATGAGAGAGACAAGTCTTGAAATATTTCAAGTTTTTAGGATACGATCAGGGAACAACCGATGTCATCAGAATTTGAATATCGATGATATCGGAGGCCATGTCGATGGGATCAATAAATCATATAAATTTACCTATAAGCACGCTGGACAGTTTGTATCCAGTCTCGATTCAATCGATTAGGCCTCGATAACATCGACATAAGAATATCAATTTCCTCGAGTGGCCCCCGATCAAAGTTAAAAACAACCTAAAATATTTACTGGAAGAAATGCACGCCCATTATCGATATGATCGATGGCCTTCCGATATGATCGATATTTAAATTTAGATTAAATTGGGAAGGACATCAATATATCGAAGAACATAGTAATTCTCTTAAGAATAAACAGGGGCGTTGGAAATCTGTCTGTCGATATTATCGAGCCACTTCCAATGGGCTTGATATTTGAATATTGATGATATTGATAGATGTATCGATATATCAATAAATCCGTGCAGATGAGTATGCGGTTGCTGGACACTTTTAGTCCTCTTATCGATAGTATTGATCAAGTGTCGAGGACATTGACAGCGTAGGTCGATCATATTGAAATGTTTATCGATACAATCGACAGGGCAAGCTAACTTAGAGATTTTTCGATGTTTAAAAAAGTTCACTTACCCAGAAACCCTCATATGTTCTAAGTTATTTTTAAGGGTTTTAATCACTTGGTGTTTTGGGACATGGGATGTGAGGCTATGATTTACCTATGGCGAGCTTCCACACAACCGGTTGAGGCAGGCTCTTGAATTGTTCTTCCTATGAGGCTCTGCAGATCGACTGACTCAACACATATGGTAATTGACAAACCAGGACACTAGCAGGTGCACTTTGAATCTCCCCCTTTGTCAATTATGTGACAAAATACCAACACTCTAGGATAATATCTAGACAAACACATCCTAAATTTTGTGTGCAAGCTTTACACAATTTTACAAATTCTAATATAGCCATGTACACAACTAGTATTTGCTCCCCCTTTCCGTAAAACTCTCCCTTTCTTGGTGCAGCTACTCCCACTAACACCTATAACATATAAGAGCAAAGATTCAATTTTCCACACGGGGTGTTTTCACTTTTCTCCCCCTTTTTGTCAATCATTGACAAAGATAAAGCACTAGATATTGACTGAAGTTAAAGAAGCATATAGGAGAACCACAGATAGAGATGTATAAAGATGAGATCATTTTAAACCATACATCTTCTTCAGAAGATGTGAATGCATATTAAATAAGACATATGAAAAAAAAAAAAAACATACACATTCCAAATCAGAGCCAAGGGACTTTAAGACAATATTGGCAGTAAAAGATGATAATGATATTCAACTATATCCAATCAAAATCCAAAATTAAGAAATCCCAAAAACATACTGCTCCAGACAGCAGTAACCTATCAATCATCAAACATAAATACTAGGCCCATGTAGGGGCACCCAAAAGTATTCATCATTAGCCCAACTATGGGCATAGACAACCAAACAAAAAAAACGTACGTTTAGAAAGCTGTCATACACACCAATGATAGCGCAGAACATCCAAAAAGACACTAATGTTCAAACGCGAGATATGAGTAAGGTGTGTATGGTAGAATGCATGAACCAGCCTCATGGAGCAGAATGAGACGGCATTGTGTCATCCCATCGGCACGTTATTAGATTCACCAATTGTTGAACCATGCTCTGCACTCCTTGAACTATCCTTTCTAAGACTTTAAGTCTTTCTTGAACTGAGTGGATGTCCTTCTGAATCGCCCCAATTCTGTCCAGGTTGAATCTTTTTCCATACCCAGCTGTTGACGTGGATGAAGCTAGATCAGGTCCAGGAGGTGCATCTTTAGCCATTGCAGTCCCTTCCACGGGATCACCTCCTTCTCCTTCAACTTCTTCCGCCTGGATTTCTTCCTCGGAGTTCTCCTTGTACTCCTGAAATTCTAAATCCATTTTCTAGATATTTCATTTATTGAAAACTTGGAGTGGGAATACCGGATCTGTGGTTGATGGGAACCCGATTCTGTTGCATATCATGTTGATAATCCACGGGTACGACAGATGAAGGTCCCTGGATGTGTGGATGGCATTTACCAACTACAAATAAGTAGAGTAGGAAGACAGATCTTTGACCCTCTGGCAAGTGAGTATATGATCATGATCATAAGGCTGATGATATCGAACCGGTTGGTACTTCTGGGATAGACATTAGTAGTCAAGATACCATGTAGAATCCGAAATCTGGGATCCATATACCTGGATTTTAACGCATTTCCTTGATGTCAGGGGATGTCCCTACCATTACAGAGGTACTGAGTGACCCTGGATCGAATGTCCATGTTATCAAGATTCAACTGTGAGATTCCTTCCGGGACCATGTTGAGTCTGATAGTATCAGCCACTGTAGCCGGCGTGATCAACACATCATCACCATCGAAAGATACCATGAATGAAAGAGGGTCATCCACCAGGGAATGACATTCAGCAAGGAAGTTGCGTGTCCACTCAAGTTGGCATGGCTCACCAAAGTCCAAAACGGGCAGCCAATCTATTACGACAAACAGGGGTTCCATGTTATATGGTTTAAGACACTCCCTGTCTACCTTTCTCTCTTGGATAAGCTTTCTGCCCATATATTTTGGTGGACGTGAAGGTATTTCAGTTAGAGGAGGTGGTGCCGGTTGAGAGGGTGCCGAAGATTCGATCTGGGACCCACCACGTGAGGTCTGTCGTGATCTTTGCCAAGTGGGGGTCCCATGTGCCAGGGGTCCTCCCTCTTACTTTTCAGGCAAGGACTTTTTGTCTGGTAGTCCATGAAGATTTCCCCGGACCAGATGCTACACCTTTATCTTTTCCCATGTGGACCAATAAACTTTTGAAGGATTTGGAAAAAATGACAAAACACATGACAAACTAAAAACACCCAAAAAGAAATGGACCCTTGACGTTTTAGAAGAATATTACCTGATTCACGGAAGGTTTTGAGTAGTCCGACGTGGCTCCTAGTAGTTTGGCCGAGAAGATCGAGCAGAGAAGACGATCGAGAAACCCTTGAAAAATAAACCCTCTTTTTCGCTCCGCTGACTTTTATTGGGCGCCATCTGTCAATCATATCGATCATTGTTTCGATGATATCGAGAAGTTATTGATCGATTCTATCGAGTCTGTCTACGATGTCATCCACGGTCATATGGCTTTTCATATTCTGAAGGGACATCGATGATATCGATCCTTAATCGATTAATCGAGAATGATATATTGATTCTAAGATTTGCTCATTCATTCTCAGGCTGACAGCCATCAAGGGCGGAATGTTCCTTTCTTGAACGACACATATCCAAAATTATGTACAATCTTTGTACAACTCAAAACTTATAATATCATTTATACAAGGATGGAGGTCTGGAACCTCAGTTATACCATTTTGAACTTAGCAAAATTGCATCATTTCAGCAAATATCCAGATCTAGATGCATGACCTGGACTTGTTTCTTTTTCTACTTAATATTTCAGGGTATATGAAAATTAATCATCAGACAGTTCAGTTTTTCTGTTACTACCCATTGTGAGACAGATTTCTTCATTCTGTCCTTTTCTTTAGGTGGTGACGAATGGATGTTTCTTCTTGGAGGACTTTCATCATTCAGTGTTTCTCTGATTGGTTTAAATTTTTCAATGTGAATTTGACCAGAGTTATGTGAGGTCCGTCTTGGTGCCAAGCATTCAAACTTATAATGACCCATATCACCACATAAATGACAAACTGAAGAAATTCCCATATTGCCACCTGAAGCAGCCAGTTGGAGCTTTATTTCTAGTTTTCTTTTTAATTTTCTCATATCCTAAGCCACTCTTGTCTCTTTCCTGTCTTCCCATCCTTAATAAATTTTCTAGCTTCTCACCACTTTGGGAAAATTTGTACTTGATTTCGGCAACTCTCCTGGATTTTTCTAAGTCAATGTTGAGTGAATGATTCTCATTCTTGAGTTGCGCATTATCATCTCTTAACAATTTAGCTTGGTTCACAAGTTTTGATAATTTTATTTTTAGGGATAGGTTTTCTCTAACTTATCATTGTCTAAATGATATTGTTGCAAATCATTGACCAACTGTGTGTTAATTTCCAAGGTTCTGTCCAAGTCTTTCTACAATAATTCCTTTTATTTTCAGACATACCAAATCTTTTAAGGATATGGATGCTATGAATATACAGTTGATTATAAGCATCTTGCAGTTTATCCTCTTCAACTTCTTCTTCCTCTTTAGTTTCCTCATTATCAGATGGAAATGATTTAGTAGCTTGTTGTTCTTCCTCAGATTCAGTTGGAATGATCGAAGCAGTGGAGACCATAAGTATATTCAAAGATTTTCGGTCTCCATCGCTTCTTGAGTCACTTGATTCTGAATTTGAGTCTTCTGTATCATCCCACCTAGAGGCCATTGCCTTGCCCTCTATTTTTCTGTTTGGGCATTCAGTAGATAGGTGTCCATACTCTCGACAGGTGTAGCATTGTGGTTCTTGGGTTCTTTTTCCAAATTTTCCTGTAGAAGGTTTGTCATCCACCTTTCTACCTCTAGATGGGCGGCCGCGATTCTTTTGAAAGAATCTTTTGAGTCTCTGTGCCAGCAAAGCCACATCCTCATCTTCATCTTCTTTTTCACTCTTACTATCCTCATGTTTTGTTTTCTTAGAAGTTTTTAGGACAGTGTTTTTGGATTTTAGGGATTGTGTGAAGTGTAGTTCAAAAGTTTGTAGGGAACCTGCTAGTTCTTCTACTTTCATCTCATTAATATTTTTACACTCCTCAATTGTTGTTACTTTGGGATTAAACCGTTCTGGTAGGGATCTTAAGATTTTCCTACATATTTTTGGTACGGGAACTTTTTCTCCTAATTTACCCATGGAGTTATAAAATATATTCAACTTGGTGAAAAACTCCATAAATGTCACATGATCTTCCATCTTGAGATTTTTAAACAGTGAAGTCAGAAGTTGTAGTTTAGACATCTTCACAGTACTTGTGCCTTCACAGGTTTTTTCCAGTAGATCCCATACTTTCTTAGATGTCTCACACATACTTATCTGATTGAATATATCCTAAGATATGACACAGTAGATGGCGTTCATTGCTTTTGCTTCAGCAATTTATTGTTCTTTGTCAAACGTCATCCACTTTTCTTTGGGTTTGGATTTAGTGAGGGTAGTTTCATCTTCAAGTACGATCTGTTCAGATGGTAACACATATCCCTTTTCAACTAGATCTCAACTATCATGATCCAAAGATCTCAGGAAGTAATGCATTCTAGCATTCTAGTATGCATAATTTGAACCATCAAATACTGGAGGTCTAGTGACTAAACTTCAATCAAGATCACTCTCTAGGCGGTGAAGCCCTTAAAGAGAAACCCGCTCTGATACCAATTGAAATAGCAGTAAAGATCGCTTGAGTTGAAGTAGGATATGCCAATACGTCTTAGAGGGGGCTGAATAGAACTTTTTAAAGTTTTATAGTGTATTTAAAAATCTTATTACACTAATCCTATCAGATATACAATTAACAGGATTACTCAAATGGAACTCTATTGGCTTCCGAGCCTAGTAGAGGATCCAATCACAAACTATTTAGAAGATAACAATATAGAACTTAATTCATGCTGGATATGACTATGTATGTGTGTGAGGTGTGATATTAGATATTTAGATATTGAAATAATAAAGCAAATCACACAAACAAAGCAATCGTAAATATAATCATTTTTATAGTAGTTCGACTACTTGTCTACTCCACTCCCAGCTACCGCACTCAACCCTTGAGTGTACTGGATTTCACTAAGGAGATTTTCTAGGGTTCACCTCAAACCTAAGATTTTAAATCAGGTTCACCTTATACATTTACATGGAGGTTTCTACTCGGTTCACCACTAACCCTGGAGTTTTACTAATTCACTCCTAACTAGATGTTTATGCTCTTCATAGAGAAAGGGTCGACACAACGCAGTGTACACTCCCGTCGGAGGCCTCCTATGAGGTCTTCAAAGGGTGAGCAACATTCAAGACCGAATCCTAAAAAGGAATGATCACAAGTGTCCTCTGGACTCTAGATACTTACAGATAAGTTGATGAGTCTCATTCAGTGCAATGACGAAGATCTCCTCCTTGTTGTTGAAGAGTCTTCGTCTCCCTTAATCCGGAACACAAAAGATGTACCAATACTTGGCTTCGGGTTGGGTTAAGGTTAGGACGAAAATCCACTCTCTTAGAATTTTTCTATAAGGAAGATAGAGTGATTCCCGTCATCTATTCATTCAAGGTATCCCAGCTTAATGATATGTTATTAAGATAGTTGCTGGAGGATCCTTCAATGCGAAAGTTCATTTCCCAATCCACTTTATTGAATTTCAAAGAATGAGAGTGGATTGGAAGATGAACTCTTGTGAGAGAAAGGGCTTTGGGTATATGATCTAAAGGTAAAACACACAAAAATACTCTCTTCTTTCTCTACCAGCAATATGGACAGATCTCTCTTTATATAGGAAAATGGTTCCAATGGATATAAAACGGTCATATTTATGACAGAGTTCGATATCATCGAGCAGGGTCGATATCATCGAGTGTATACTCTCGATGGGATCGACTGTCCGCTCGATAACACAAACTCAAATGTTATACACTTTTTAAACCTTTTGCCAGCTGGTCAATGGGATCAATATTGGTGTCGATGTCATCGGATTTCGAACTCCGATTCCATCGATATCGGGATCGATCTATTGACATTTGAATTATGAGAGAGACAAGTCTTCAATCGACTAGGCCTCGATAGTATCGAGATAAGAATATCGAGTTCCTTGAGTGGTCCCCCATCAAAGTTAAAAATAACCTAAAATATTTGTTGAAAGAAATGCATGTCCATTATTGATATGATCAATGGCCTTCCGATATGATCGATATTTGAATTCAGATTGAATTAGGAAGGACATCGATATATCGAAGCACATAATAATTTTCTTAAGAAAAAACAGGGGTATTGGAAATCTGCCTGTCGATATTATCGAGCCACTTCCGATGGGCTCGATATTTAAATATCAATGATATCGATAGATGTATCGATATATCGATAAATCCGTCCAGATGAGTATGTAGTTGCTGGACACTTTTAGTCCTCTTATCGGTAGTATCGATCAAGTGTCGAGGACATCGACAGTGCAGGTCGATCATATTGAAATGTTTATCGATACAATCGACAGAGCAAGCTAACTTAGAGATTTTTCGATGTTTGAAAAAGTTCACTTACCTAAAACCCTCATATGTTCTAAGTTTTTTTAAGGGTTTGAATCACCTGGTGTTTTGAGACATGGGATGTGAGGCTATGATTTACATATGGCGAGCTTCCACACATCCGGTTGAGGCAGGCGATTGAATTGTTCTTCCTGTGAGGCTCTGCTGATCGACTGACTCAACACAGATGGTAATTGACAAACCAGGGCACTAGTAGGTGCACTTTCAGTCTGGGTGTCTGGGGAGAAATAACCTGTGCATTATGTCATGACACCACTTTCCCCTAGAATGATGACAATTCGCTTCACATCAATCATCTTGGACTCACTTTTAAAATTCTCCATAGCATTTTAGGGTCTAATGTATATCCATGTAATGTAAAGTGTCATCACCTTCCTCCCTTTGTGCTGAATGTGCTTTATGATGTGTATCAAGAAATTCAAGTGTGCCTCCCAACGCTTCTTCTCAAGCAGCTAATTCGTATAATCCAAGGCGATCATCAGGATACACTACCCTTTCCTACACTCATATGGAAACCTGCTCATTATGTGGGCCTCCCTGCCCCATCTGACATCGCTCATCCAGAAGCATGGTTTGACAGTGACGTAGCCTAGGAGGCTCAACAGTTGTGTCTCACTTCATCTCTTTCCGAGAATAGTGCTCCCATGTAGTCAGCTGCCCAACATGCTCAACTTTCATATCCTCCTACTCCTTAGGGATCCAATCGAACACCGCTACTTAGTCTAGAGTCTATCACAAATTGCCAAGCTCATCACCTCGAATGTCACCTACTTAACGGGATGGCTGGTATGGAGGAACGTCTTTCCAACTGTGAAGGCGCTTCATCACGATTGAAGAAAAAGTTGATGTCCTCTAGCAAACAAGCTAGCAAGTAATGGACTTGCTCACGCATGGCGAGCCTCATGGACGTTAGGTGCCAAATGAGAAGTACAATGTTGTTGTGGGTCTACACTATGTTCCTCTTTTTGTTGTGATCATATTTGAGCCAAATTGGATGGTTTTGTTGTTTTAAATAAAACGATACTCCACCTTCAATCCTAGGCAGTATATATTTGTGAAAATTTTGGGCTATGGCTGTTTACATCTTATATATGTTACTGCCATTTTTGGTTTTCTTATTGGTCTACTTTGAAGAATGCTATCATCTGTGAACCTTTTCCCTGTTCTGTTATTTGTGGTTTATCTCAACTATGATGTTTGTTATCTATGCTTCTACTATTAACCATCAGTGGTTCTATTTAAACTGATATACCTTCAAGGAGTGCTCTCTTAACTCTACTCTGCTTCTGTCTAGCATTTTTGTTCTCCCAATTGCTTCAAACTTTAGTCAATATCAACTACTATGTTATTCTTTGTTAATGAATGACAAAAAGGGGGAGAACAAATCCACACCCCGAAGGAAAATTGTGTGCTTCTGTTTGTGGATGGTGATGCAGGGGTTACGGGGAGCAGTTGCAAGGAGACAGGGAGATTGCTGTTAGAGGGAGCAGCTACTGAATGTGTGTATGAGCAAACAAGATAAACTTTGTAAAATTGTGTAAAGTTCATGTATACACAATTTAGGGTGTCAATCTAGATGTTGTTCTAAGATATTTTAGTGTTTTGTCACGTAATTGACAAAGGGGGAGATTGAAAGTACCCTGGCTTGTTAATTAGTATGAGCGTTGAGTTAGCTAGAAAGAAGAGCCCCACAGGAAGATTGATCAAGCGTCTGCCTCAACTGCATGTGTACCAGAACTTGCCATAGGTAAATATTAGCCTCATATCCCTTATCCCAAAACACCGGGTATTTAAACTCCTTAAAATTGGATAAATCACCCTAAGGATTTATGGTTAGAAAACTTTTTTCAAACTCAGAAAAATCTGTAAGTTTTCTGCCTTTGTCGATTTATCGACAAGTAGTTTAATGAAATCGAACCCTGCTGTCGATGTCCTCGAAGCTCACTCGATATTATCGAAATGAGGACATAATTTGTCCAGTAACCACAGAAATCTCTAGACAGAATTATTGATGTATCGATAGAGGTTTCGATATCCATCAAGTAAACTCGATAAAATCAACATCAGGTCTATTGTGTCCAAAGTTCTGCTAAGGCAAATCATGCAATCTTCGATATATCAAAAAGCTTCTCGATATCCTTGGAATTTAAATCTCGATGATATCAGAAGTTGTTCGATGATACCGGATTGGGACACATTTTTATCTAGCAAGTTTTTCAGGATTATTTTTCTCGGATCGAGAGTCGCTTGATAAAATCAATATTCAAATATCGATCATATCGAGGCATGGTCAATGTCATCGAAGATGGATACAAACTGTCTAGCAAGCTTATAGAAAAATTCCTTAGAATTATCGATGAATCAACACTGCCCTCGATATCATCGATATTCAAATTTGGATGATATTAAGTGATGCTCGATCATATCTTTTTCCTGAAATTCTTCAAAGGCAAGTCTCTCACATTTTCAAATGTTAAGGAATCAAACCTCATTTTGATAAAATTGGAGTTTGAAATCCGATGACATCGACGCATATTTGATTTCCTCGACTAGCTGAAAAAAGGGTTCAAAAGCGTTTGACATTTGAGTTCATGTCATCAAACGACCAGTCGATGCTATCGAGAGTATACGCTCGATGATATCGACCCTGCTCGATGATATTGAACTCTTTCAAAAATGTGACTGTTTTATATCCGTTAGAACCTTTTGCCTATTTAATGAGAACTTGCCCTTGGTTGTTGGATAGAGAGAAAATAGAGAGTATTTTTGTGTGTTTAACCCTGGATCATATACCCTAGGCCTTTTCTCTCATGGGAGTTCACCCTCATCATTGATATTCAATAGAGTATATTGAGGAATGAATTTCTACATTTAAAGATCCTACAGCTACCACCTTGATGAAAAATCATTAAGGTGGGATGCCTTGAATGCATAAATGGTTAGAATCGCTCTATCTCCCTTATAGGAAAATATTTAATAGAGTAGTATTCCATTATAACCTTATCCCAACCCGTCACCATATATCGGTACATCTTCTAAGTTGCGGTTCAAAGAAGCGGAAGATTCTTCGTCATCAAAGGAGGAGATCTTTGACAACGCACTAAATGGGGCTCATCTACTTATCTGTAAGTCATTAGAGTCTAGAAGACCCTTGTGATAATTTCTTTATATGATTGGATCTAAGGTGTTTCTCACCCCTTGTAAGTTCTTGTAGGAGGCCTCCGACGGGAGTGTATGTGGGGGTACTTTGTGTTAACCCTTGCTCTGTGGAGAGCATAAACTCTTGGGTCCTTGTGTAGGTCCTTGGCCGGTGTGGCCTAAAAGTCGGGTGCTATGTGTTGACCCTTGCTCTATGGAGAGCATAAACTCTTAGGTCCTTGTGTATGTCCTTAACCGGTGTGGCCTAAAAGTCAGGTACTATGTGTTGACCCTTCCTCATGGGAGCATAAACAGTGTCGTGTAGACACGTTGTGTCAACCTAAGTGTAGGCTGTACTGGTTAGTGAACCTGATTTAAAACCTCCAGTTTGAGGTGAACCTGTTGTGAAACCTCCTTTTATGAGATCTGGTACACTTAAGGGTTGAGTGCGTCCACCGGAAGTGGAGTAGACAAGTAGTCAAACCACTATAAAAATGATTGTTTTTGAGATTGTTATTTTCTACTATTGCTTGTGTTGATTGCCATAAATACTTTCATTCTTAACTATCTAAGGTCACACCTCACACATACACAGTCACATCTATCATAAAATGATTTACATACTATTCATCTCTCAAACAGTTTTATGATTGAATCCTCTACTAGGCTTGGAAGCAAGTAGAGTTACTCTGTAATAATCCTATTGCATTTTTGCTTTTAAGATTAGAGTGATAGGATTTTCAATAATCATAAAATATTAAAAAGTCCTATTCACCCCCTCTAAGACATATTAACATATTCCTATTTCAACTAAAGTGGTCATTACTGCAATTTCATAGTTCATCACACACGTGTACATAATTCACTGGTAGTCTAGACTTACTCTAGTACTATTGATGCCTATTTTAAACTCTGATCAGCATAGAATTTCCAACAAAGCATGAAGATGTGATAACACATCTGGTAGACCGTTTAAATAAGTCACACGTATTGATTTTTGTGAAACATTGCCTGAGGGTAGTCTTTATTCATTTTCCTACAAACAAAAAATGATATCTATCCACCCAATGAATAACTTTAACTTGGGTTCTATCCCATATATTACCAATTTAAAAATATATTTAAAATACGAAAAATGCAAATGTCTAAACTACAAAAAGCCCTTGTTTGATTGGTAAAATTATGAATAGACTTCAGTAATTGCAATAGAACCTTCACATTTACACAATTGCATAGCCATCCACCCAGTGAATAACTTTAACCTGGGTTCTATCTCATATATTAACAATTAAAAAATATATTTAAAATAAGAAAAATGCAAATGTCTAAACCACAAAAGCCCTTGTTTGATTGGTAAAATTATGAATAGACTTCAGTAATTGCAATAGAACCTTCACATTTACACAATTGCATTTGGACTCGTCAATATCCATACCATTGATACAGACCATCCATTCATTCCAACCTAATTTTCATAGGCCATTTTGAAATAAATAAATAAAACTACATTTTTGTGATGATTCTATTCATACAGTAACTGTTCTTTTTATTTTATTTCCTTCTTTACCATCAGGGATTGATGGTTATCCACATTTCACCAAAGCAATTGGTTATAACAACCAGCAATCTAATGAACAACCTTCATAGTAGATGATTGAGATTGATGATTAGACGTTTTCTTTTTATAAGTTATCTTGCTTTTAGTTTTGCATTGGATGGTCATATCATCCTCTGGTCAAATGACAATCTAAATAAATGATATGAACTGATATGATATAAATTAATAAATCCTATGTCCTTATTTTCCTTGCGGATGACCCATGTTATCATTA
The DNA here is from genome assembly GCA_037074715.1 of Magnolia kwangsiensis. Taxonomy (NCBI): domain Eukaryota; kingdom Viridiplantae; phylum Streptophyta; class Magnoliopsida; order Magnoliales; family Magnoliaceae; genus Magnolia; species Magnolia kwangsiensis. Next base: position 88,998,066 of record CM073580.1, read on the forward strand.
GGCATTAGAATTTATGAAGTGATTGTAAAAGATCTCCTAATAAGATATGTTGGGACATTACCTGTTGGTTATAGGACCTTTTAATACTCGAAATCTTCTATATGATTTGCCTAATTTCCTGTAGAGATACCGAGCATGATTCGAAGGTTAAAATATATAGACTCTTTAATTATTTAAAAGTTATGCAGACTATGAAAATTCAATGGAAAAGAGTCAAATGATCGAAGAGATAAAATATCCCAATTTCAGAGATTTCAGTCTACTTCATCTATATCCTCCATCTAAGGTGAAAGTCATCATATGTATAGTTTGGATCATTGGAAGAAGACACCCAATGATAAAGATCATAAAGTCTAGAAAGTGGGCGTAGGTGGGCGCTATCTTTAGTTAAGGCGCATGGGTTTTCACATCAACATTTTAAAATAACAAAATCCATTTACAGAACTGTAAAAGCTCCATCATTTGTCGCTAAGCATTCAGACACCTCCGACCTACATTCCTTTTATCTATAATTCAAATTCCTTCGCATATCCTTCGTAAATCTCAAGTTTACACTCAAAATTAAAATTCATGAAAACGTCACATCCGCCCACTCACGAGTGTATAACCGATATGCAACGTGACTCTTCTATACTTTTAATTAAGTCATAAAGAGAAACGCTAAGTGCACTTACCTCAGACATACGCACAAGGAAGCCATGAGTGACCGGCACCTATCAGCGGGAAATTCCTACTATGTGGATGCCATGTCCCCAAAATCAAGCCAATCTCATCACCAGCTAAGCCGCTCATGTCTACACAACCATGTCTCAATAGGTGCAAAATAAAAGCCGTGGTCCTCACCTACAGCTCCAAAGCACATGATATCCGTCACCTACTAAAAGTAGAACAGCCAAAAGAGAGAGGAAAAAACAAAAAAGAAGATAAAAACACCCATGTATACCTTCTGATAATTGAGAAGAGGTTTTTGTCAATCTTTATCTAGATAAGAGAGGGAGAAATAAAGAAGTGGGGTTGTCAATTCTCTAGCAATTAGTTGGATGCGGCAACGAGAAAAAGAGGGCTGAAACAAGATTGCCAAGAAAGCGCTACCAAAAATAAAAAGAGAAAAGAATCAGATTCTCCTATTTTTATCCATCATTATTGTTATATGCATGCATACATTTACAGACAATTGTGTGGGAGGACCTATTGTGAGTGGAGTACATCGAAGCCATCGTGACCATTCCATCGTGACCAGCGTACAAAAAGGTAAAGATGCTCATGGTTCTAAAACTTCATCGCCTGACTAGAAACTCAGCTGAGTCAATTTGAATCGACAAGAATGGAAAATGGCTCACTAGTGTGACTCAGTCCTTGGTAGAAATATTCATCAAGTTGTTTGTTGACTCGATCAACCATCATTGCTTGGACTGAGTCACTGGGCTGGTTAAATACTTTCTTAATAAAAGTTCAAAAAGAAGCTGGTGAGTTTTGTACTAATACGCACATAATTAATTAAGGCCTGTTTGGGTTCCACTTAAAAATGAATTCATCCCATTTTAATTAATCATAATTATGTAGTAGAGATTATGATTGTTAGTTAATATGATATCTATAGAATTCTATTGTTTGGGATGGCCTATTGTGAGTGGAGTATATTGGAGCCATGTGATCATTCAATTGTGACTTGTGTACGAAAAGGCAAAGATGCTCATAGTTCTTAAACTCGGTGACTCGACTCAAAATTCAGCTGAGTCAACTTGACATGACAAGCTTTCAAAATGAGTCGCTGGAAAATGGCTCACTGGTGTGACTCGGTCCTCAGTAGAAATATTCATAGAGTTGCCTAGTTGACTCGATCAATCTACATGGCTTGGACTGAGTCACTAGGCTGGTTAAGTGTCTTTTTAATAAAAGTTGAGAAAGGAGCTGGTGAGTTTTGTAGTCATAGGCACACAATTAATAAAGGCCTATTTGGGTTCCACCTAAAACTGAATTTATTCTACTTTAATTAATTATAATTATATATTAGAGATTACGACTATTACTTATTAATATGATCTCTACAGAGTTTCGAATAACCAAAATTAGATGTACAAATTTTTAAGTAACATCCAAAACTGCCCTTACAATCTTTTACATATTTTATGAGCCCTGGTAAGCCAGGCATGTGCAATAAACCTCATGTGCATGCCATACCTGTGCCAGCATGGCATGTTCAATCGAAGGACCAATCCATCCGTCGGAATGACACCAGTATATTGACGCCCCAAGACCGAGAATCAGGTTGACCCACTGTCAGGTGAGCCATAGTTTACAAAAGAAGGTACAACTATAAAAAGTTGGCTGGAGTTTTTAACCCATCCACCTGTTTCCAATTCCGGGGCTCTCTTGCTGAGTGGACCAGATTTCCAACATATACAAGGTTGGAACAATGTGATGGATGGATTGGATCTCACACCTATGTCCAATGCTAACACATGTGTGCCATGTACTATGCTTGATTGCATGCGCGCGTGTAGGCATAGAAAATCTATATATTTTTTAACTATTATAAATATTTGTCACCACTCTAATTATTAAAATCTAGTGGAGTCCAATAAAGTCTCAGTCAAAGAGTTCACCCACCCCAGTGAACATCGCTGAGTCACGGAGGTTTTCTAACTATGATCGCGGCTGGTAATGGTCCAGTGAGAAATGGACGGCTGATACTAACTTCTAATCTGATCATGTCCTTTGGCAAATGAACATTTCTTTCTCTCTTGCAAGATGCAATTATTTGTTTAAGATTTTAGATTTTTGAGTGATGACCCTGCACGGTGATGGTCCAACAAGAAATAGACGGTTGATATGCTGGGTCACTTCTAATCTGATCGGGTCCACTCACAAATAACACTTTTTTTTTTCTTCCTTGGCGAGTTATGGTCGTTTCGATGATGTTGTGCTCTCCATGCTCGTCACATGTGGTTTTTGGCACAAAAGTCAATGTGATGGAAATATTGCGCCATATGAGTGGTCTTTTGACCTACGCCCACTCGTCGGTGCACATGATTGCACCGTTGGTGAATATGGATCATCCATCTGATGGGCCTTATGGGAAGATCCCTGATCTTAATTATCATCATCGTCTAAGCTTTACCCTGATTAATTAGGGTTGGCTACATTAACGATATTTGTGGTATTAATTAAGAATGGTATATTTTTGGGATTTATGATAGAAATTATCTGATAGGTTTAAGAGAATGCTGTACAGATATGCTTAGCCTTTGGTTGAATTGTGTAAAATAATAATAATAATAATAAAACAAAGAAAAAAAAGAAAAATATATATAAACTGTTTTCTACAATTCGCCTATAGTTACCGCGTTAGTTTTAATAATTTTAAAAAAAAAAAAATGCACATTGTCTCATATTATTAAGTATTCCATAATGTATTTTTGAAATAAGAAACAAAACACTCTCTCTCTCTCTCTCTCTCTCTCTCTCTCTCTCTCTCTCTCTCTCTCTCTCTCTCTCTCTCTCTCTCTCTCTCTCTCTCTCTCTCTCTCTCTCTCTCTCTCTCTCTCTCTCTCTCTCTCTGAAACACCACCACACACCGATAAGGCCATATCATCACCCACCTTCGTAACCTTCCAAGGGCCACACCACCACCCACCGTTGAAACCTTATTCGGGCCACACCAGTGCGTGGATATATAATGCATACATCAAGGTGGGCCCTACGGTCAGGCCCAACCCATATCGCTGGTTCAGATGCAGGTTTCTTACAAAAGCCTTCACAATGAGTTATTACGTTGAGAAGCGAGGTGGTGCCCACTGTGATATTTGTGAGTAATCCACCCTGTCCTTCCATTTTTCGAGCTCATTTCAAGACATGTGTCAAAAAATGAGCCATATCTAAGACTAAGGGGGCCACACGAGAGCGAAAACTAGGAAATAAAATGCTTACAGTTGAAACCTTCATGGGCTACACCTGATGTTTTTATATGCTGTTAAAATTCAGTGGTTTTAAAAAATAATAAATAAATAATGATAAAAAATAAAAATTCTCCACCAAAATATTTTTTGAATTTTTTGAATTAAAAAGTGTGGTATGTGTGATTTGTCCCACATCGAAAATGCAAAAGATAGTTTTGTGGTTTATATGAGATGTTGAGAAGGATATTCTTACTTGGAGCTTTTTGGAGGAGATGACGCATGCACGCGCGCGCGCTCGGGCTCAGGCACGGGCGTGGGCAATGAGGCAATGTGGCAGTAGTGGCGCTAGATGGCGCACTTTGCACTTCATACATGTGCATCGTGTCGCAGAGTAGTCGCTCCTTCGCGAACCGGCGCGAGACGGTTCAACCTCGGTACGATCGCGGTGTGATGGGTCTGGTCAATGCCTTAGGGCAGTGTGGATCTGAAATGAGCCTAGGTTTTATAAGCGATTGAGAATGGTCGGATCTTAAATTCGAAACGTTCAGCAGTTTAAGAAAATGGCTCTATGCCTTGAAAGCTAAACGGTCCGAAAACGAACGGGCCATGATGATCCAACGGTCAGATCCTTTGATCCGACGACTAGAAACGTTTCTGATTAAGGTACAACGGCCAGAAACATTTTTCAAACGTTCTTGACCATTAATAGCGTCCAACAACGGTCCACTACAGGATGCCTATATAAACTGGACTATTCTAGTTCAATTTCATCATCTCAACACAACCATCTCTCCCATCATCAGATACGATCCATATCTCCAACATAAAATACTTAGAACATCTCCACCGTCAGTGTCTGCCAGAAGAAATCCACTGCGTTAAAATTGTTCCACAGTGGACCTATCGTGATTGCTACACGCTGGATCAAGAAGGCTTGTCTTATCCTGGAAGTAATTCGCCTGTAACCCATCAGCAGTAGATAAGGGGACGAATCACGCTTTAAGGACATCGTATTTGATACGTGATTCAGCCTAGTGAAACATTTGATTTTAGAATTAATTTGTTTTTAATTTCAGTGTATCTAAACTTATATTTCCAACAAACTCAAAGCGTGATTTGATGGACACTGAAAGTGTTGCATCAATCAAATTGATGAATCGGGATCTGATCCGATTGGACCGATTTGATGGTTCAAATTTCACTAGATGGCAGGACAAGCTAAAATTCCCTGCTGACCGCTCTGAAAATCTTCTACATCCTGGACCCAACTCTCCAACCTCTGCCTAGAGCAAAAGACACTGATACTCCTGAACAAGTTGCTGCTAGGATCAAGTGACAAGAAGATGAACTGCTACGTCGTGACCACATCCTCAATGCGCTCTCTGATCGGTTGTACGAATTGTACACGGGGACCACATCAGCTAAAGAAATTTGGAGCGCGTTGGAATACAAATACAAGGCTGAAGAGGAAGGTACACAGAATTTTCTAATTAACAAGTATTTCGACTTCACGATGGTAGATAATCTACTGTTGCTTGCCCAAATCCAAGAACTGCAGCTTATTGTAAATAAAATAAAAGCAAAAATTGATCTTCTTGAAACCTTTCAAGTCGGAGCTATAATCGCAAAATTGCCTTCGAGCTGGAAAGATTACAAAATGAAACTACTGCATAAATTCGAAGAGTTTACCCTAAAACAAATCCAAAAGCATCTTCGTATTGAAGAAGAATCACGTAACTGAGACAAAAAGGATGACGCTAACGGTACATCCTCATCCAAGGTGAACGCAGTAGAACAACCATCCCAAAATAATGAGAAAGCTGATTCCCTTAAACCTAACAAAGATCAAGGAAAATTCAAGAAAACCCAAAAGAAGAAAAACGACAAGCCTAAGGGAGCTTGCTGCGTCTGCGGCAAGACCGGACATTTCGCTCGAGTCTGTAGGGACCGAAAAAAGCCTAAGAAAGAGGCTAATGCAGTAGACGATGAAATCCTAGCCATGGTCATGGAAGTGAATATAGTTTAAAGGAAAATTTCTGGTTAGTGGTATGATACAAGTGCCACAGTCCATGTATGCAATGATCGATCTGCTTTCAAAAACTATGAAGATGAGACCAATGGTCAGGAGGTTCGAATGGAAAATGAAGGACAATCGAAAGTTGTAGGCAAAGGAACCGTGGAATTACTCTTTACCTCTGGAAAGAAGGTAATTCTGACCAACGTACTGCATGTCGCAGACATAAGGAAGAATCTTGTCTCAGGGGATCTCTTAAGCAAGTCTGGGATTAGGGTTGTGTTTGAATCAGGCAAGCTGATCTTATCTAAGAATGAGAATTTTGTGGGTAAGGGATATGCTTGTAATGGGATGATCAAATTATCTTTGAATGAAAAGAATTCTTCTACTTACACGATTGAATCTGTAACGCTATGGCATAGTAGACTACCCCGTATTGGCTACAGTACCATAAAACTCATGGCTAAGAATGGCTTAATATCATACAATGATAGCGATAAAGATAAATGTAAAGTATGCATATGGTCTAAAATAATCAAGAAACCATTCCCTAGTGTTGAGAGATCATCTCAAATATTAGACCTAGTGTATACTGACATATGTGAACTAAATGACATTCTTATCCGTGGAGATAAAAGGTACTTTATAATGTTTATAGATGATTGTTCAAGATATGTATATATATATATATATATATATATATATATATATATATATATATATATATATATATATATATATATATATATATATATATATATATATATCTGTTTAAATCGAAAGATGAATCATATAATGCATTCAAGATCTATAAATCTGAAGTAGAAAATCAATTAGACAAAAATATTAAAATCCTTCGTAGTGACCGAGGAGGAAAATATTTCTCTAATGACTTTTTTAACTATTGGAAAGAACACGACATAATACATTAGTGTACAACACCTTATACACTACAAAAAAATGGTATAGTAGAAAGAAAAAATAGGACATTAGTAGAAATGGTCAACTCAATGCTAATACAAGCACAGTTGCCATTAAACCTATGGGGAGAAGCACTGTTAGCTGCATGTCATGTTTTAAACCGAATTTCATCTAAGGAAACCAAGACCTCTCCATACGAAATATGGAAAGGAAGAAAATCAAACATAGGGTATCTTAGAGTGTGGGGGTGTCTTACATACTACAGAACACTAGATATTAAAAGAACTAAATTAGGACCAAGAGCTATCAAGTGCGTCCTTATAGGATATGCACAACATAGTAAGGCCTATAGACTTCTAGACTTAGAAACTAATGTAATAATAGAGTCTAGAGATGTAGATTTCTTTAAGAATTCTGTATACACAGAGAAAAAGAATGCTGAGATTCAACCTCCTAATGAAACTATAAAAGAAACACATATAAAAGAGAATACACCAAGTGAACCTTGTAAGAGTCAAAGAACAAGAGTAGAAAAGAGTCTTGATCCTGATCAAATAGACTCTCAGCGACTCTTTTTTCATCTAGTTGAAGGTAATAGAGAGAAGATGATTAGAAAAATACCTATGATTTTAACTATAGAAGATGAATCTAAAACCTTTAGTGAAGCTATGTCTTCAAGATACTCCATTTTTTGGAAAGAAGTCATTAATGATGAAATGGATTCCATAATGTCTAACCAAACATGAGAATTAGTAGATCTACCTTTAGGTTCTAAACCAATAGGATGTAAGTGGGTATTTAAGAAAAAATATCACATAAATGGTACAATTCAAACCTTTAAGGCAAGATTAGTTGCTAAGGGTTTTCGACAGAAGGAAGGAATCAATTATTTTGACACTTATTCACCAGTAGCTCGAATAACATCGATTAGGATCTTATTCGCTCTAGCATCCATACATCATCTTTATATCCATTAAATTGACGTGAAGATAACATTCCTGAATGATGATCTCGATGAGGAGGTTTACATGGAACAACCAGAAGGGTTTGTTCTACCAGAAAATGAAAAAAAAGTGTATACACATGTTAAGTCTTTGTATGGATTAAAAAAGTACCAAAATAGTGGCATGAAAAATTTGATTCTAAAGTTCTATCGTATGGTTTTGAACATAATATTGCTGATAAATGCATATATTCAAAAGGATTATATTGTAATCATATGCTTGTATGTAAATGATATGTTAATAATCAGTAACAAAATGGAAGGTGTAACTGAAACCAAAAAGTTTCTCTCTTCAGTTTTCAAAATGAAGGATCTTGGACAAGTGGATACCATATTAGGTATCAAAGTTAAAAAATATAGTGGGGGTTTTGCATTATACCAATCTCATTATATTGAGAAAATAACAAACAAGTTTAATTACTTGAAATTAAAGAAGTAAAAACCTCATTTGATCTAAGTATCAAGTTAAAAGAAAACAGTGGAAGAGCAGTTGCACAATTAGAGTATGCTAGTGTTATAGGCAGTCTTATGTATGCAATGCAATGCATAAGACCAAATATATCATACGCTGTGAGTAAACTAAGAAAGTTTACGAGTAATTCAAGTGTTGAACATTGGAAAGCAATAAATAGAGTTCTAGGTTATCTTAAAGAAACCAAAGAACTAGGGTTATTTTACTCAGAATTTTCGGCAGTGTTGGAAGGATATACCGATGCAAGTTGGATAGCAAGTGCAGGGGACGGCAAGTCTACTATAGGGTGGATATTCACCCTAGGAGGCGCAGCTGTATCTTGAAGATTCAAGAAACAAAATTGTATAACGCACTCAACTATGGAATCTGAGTTCATAGCTCTAGCTGCTATATACAAAGAGGCTGAGTGGTTAAGGGATCTTCTATTAGAAATCTCATTCTATGGGAAGCCTATACCGGCTATTTCACTTCATTGTGATAGTGAAGCTACTCTAGCGAGACCCTATAGCGGTACCCATAATGGGAAGTCCAGACACATAAGTTTGAGACATGACTATATAAGGCAATTGATTCAAGATGGAATCATTGCGATCTCATATGTAAAGTTGAGTATAACTTGGCTGATCCTTTTACTAAACCTCTAACGAGAGAGGTAGTAAGGACAACATCTAGAGGGATGAGGTTGAAACTCTTTACTCAAAGTTTCACCAGTGAAAGAAACCTAACCCAAAATTAAAAAATCTTTAAATATTAAGTTTAATGGGTAACAACAATTCACTGATAAGTAAAAAGTTTCAGCACTAAATAAATCAATAACCTCATTCAGGATGATAGTTATAAAAGAGAGATGAGTATTAAATTCTTAATGAAATCCAGTCAAATAGGACAAGTGTTTTAATAAAAACACTAGAAGGATTTCACCTATATAAATGTAGAAGTGGTGCCGCTTCTCATGAGAGCTAGAGTTATCTCGGGATCTTTCATGAAACAGGACAAACACATGGCCATTAAAAGTGCTAAGCGAGATTATTAAGGAACACCTAACGCAGGAGCTATTATATGTGTGGTATTTTCAGTTATATCATATAGGAATAACTGGGTCAATACTACGACAATAAAAAATTTTGAAATAACTTTAAAATACTTACACTAAGGAAAGATTCAAATCGCAAGATATCTTTCTATATGCATAAAAATTGTTATTATTCTAGCAGAATTTTTTATTATTTTAAAAATCAATGGGGGATTGTTAAAATTCAGTGGTTTTAAAAAATAATAAATAAAAAATGATAAAAATGAAAATTTAAAATTTTTCAAAATTTTAGAATTTTCCTATCAAAATACTTTTTGAATTTTTTGAATTAAAAAGTGCGGTGTGTGTGCTTTGTCCCACATCGAAAATGCAAAAGATAGTTTTGTGGTTTATATGAGATATTGAGAAGGGTATTCTTACTTGGAGCTTTTTGAAGGAGATGAAACTAGGGTTGTACGTACTGGAATACACGCACGCACGCATGTGCCCGCGCTCGGGCTCGGGCATGGGCAGGGGCGTGGGCAAGGGTGTGGGCAGTGAGGCAGTGTGGCTGTAGTGGTACTAGATGGCACGCTTTGCACTTCGTACATGCGCATCGTGTTGCAGAGTGGTTGGTCCTTCGTGACCTTACGCGAACCGGCACGATACGGTGTGACCTCGGTGCGATCGTGGTGTGATGGGTCTGGTCAGTGCCTTAGGGCAGTGTGGATCTGAAATGAGCTTAGGTTTTATAGGCAACTGAGAACAATCGGATCTTAAATCCGAAACGTTCAGCAGTTTCAGAAAACGGCTCTATGCCTTGAAAGCCAAACGATCCGAAAACGGACGAGCCATGATGATCCAACGGTCAGATCCTTTGATCCGACGACTAGAAACGTTTATGATTAATGTACAACGGCCAGAAATATTTTTCAAACGTTCTGGACCATTGATAGCGTCCGGCAACGGTCCATTAAAGGATGCCTATATAAACTGGACCATTCCAGTCCGATTTCATCATGTCAACACAACCATCTCTCTCATCATCAGATACGATCCATAGCTCCAACATAAAATACTTAGAACATCTCTACCGTTAGTGTCTGCCAGAAGAAATCCACTGCATTAAAATTGTTGCACAGTGGACCTATTGTGATTACTGCACACTAGATCCAGAAGGCTTATCTTATCCTAGAAGCAATTCGCCTGTAACCCATCAGCAGTAGATAAGGGGGCGAATCACGCTTTAAGGACAGCGTATTTGATACGTGCTTCAGCCTAGTGAAACATTTGATTTTAGAATTAATTTATTTTTAATTTCAGTGTATCCAAACTTATATTTCCAACATATGCTATCTAAACCATCTATGAGGTCATTTCCGCTACCATGAACTAAACACACATACACACACACACACACACACACACACACACACAAAAGATCAAGCTACAAAACTTTTGTTCAATGATAGCTGTTCAATCCCCATTGTTTTATCTCTTGTTTCCCACTTTAGTCTTAAAATCGGTTGATTTTGATCGTATTTCATAAAATGAACTCAAAAAATAGATGAACAAAGTGGATTTCTCACAAACATCATAATGGGGCCCACCTAACTTCAGTGCCCAGGAACTTCCCGCTAAAGCCTTTAATAGGAAATCCGCATCCACTGGCTCTTGGGTTGTAGCCAAGTGGCACTCCTTCAACGCCACCTTCCCCATTAAAGTTTTAAAAGTTGTGGCCCTGTCATGATGTATGTGGGACATCCACACTGTCCATCCATTTTGCAAGGTCGTTTTAAGGTATGGACCCAAATATGAGGCAGATCCAGATCTCAAGTGGACCACACCATGGGCCTATTTAGTTTTTAGGATTAGATGATATCAAGTGGTATTGTATTCCAAATACCACATTTTATATTCATATATATGTTTGCTTTCACCACCACTTGCTTAGATTTTTGTCATTGGAAATTGCGCCTATACTACTTTTGTCTAAAAGGGATTTGACAGTTCCCTTCTTATACGCCTAAATCCAGTAAATCTGAATGTCTCCATCGGATGGAACCTGAGAGGAAGTAGATTGCATGGGGTGCACACCACTGACTTTACTCAAGTCACCAGGTTCTCTGGCACCCACCATGACATGTGTGGTATCAAATTTGTCCTCCCATTTTTTGAGATTATTTTAGGGTATAAGTATAAAACCCAAGTGGACTACAACATAGAAAGAAGTGGGGATAATAGTGCCCCTGATTGAAACCTTCTTAGAACTCACCATGATGTTTATTTGTCAACTAACCTAATTATAAGCTCATATAAACCTAGAAGAAGGGAAAATACAAAATGTCACACTCTGAAATTCGGATACCCAAGGAGTGAAATTTGAGACCCGAATCCTATACCCGTGAGATGTAAAATTAATTAAACTCAAGTACATTCACTAAAATTTCATTCCTTCTAATGTACATGCAGAGCCAATTACAGCGAAATAAAAATACTGAAACCATTCTCATTAATATATTGTCCACTGTTCAATCATCAAGTTTTAAATGTAACAATATTATATTGACATTCAAAATGAACAAAATAAAATTTAAACCAAACTAAAACTAATGAACAAAAATAAAAATTTAGCAAACTAATCAACTTGCTTGTAATACTCTCACTCTACACTTGTAAAACTGTCTTAGTGGAGGTGAGCATGACCTTTCATGGGATCATATCCAACCAGCTACTGAAAAATATTGAATTCATATATATACACTACGCCAAAATGGCCAATTTGTGATGTATTTTTGCAATGGACAAAAATTTATTGGTTTAACGACGGATTTAATCCGTCGCTAACGGAAAAAGTCTGTCGTTAAGCTCGTCTTTCTTGAATATCCAGTCCAAATGTCACGGAATTTAGCGACAGACCAAAATCCATCGCTAAAATCTGATTTACAATGTATTTATGACATATTTTTGTTCGTCGTAACTAAGCGACAAACGAAATCCATTACAAATTTTGATTTGGCGATGGAAAATGAACAGTTGCAAATTCCCACCCAAAATACCAATGGCGTGTTTCAATTGATTTTGCGACAGATCAGGTCCGTCGTAAAAGGACTTTTGCCTTAAATTTTATTTTTTTTTTCATTTTTTTATGAATATGGTGGAAAATCAAGTTTCTTTTGTAGTCTAATAATTGTTTTTTAATAGAATTTTTTTGGTTTAATTGTACATATTTGTATCTAAGATTATTTTTTAACAATTGATTGAATGCAAAAAGAAAATTTATTCAAATGAGTGGAATTTTTATTTTTATTTTTTAATTAAAAACTAATATTTAAATGATTTGTAATATCACATGAAAAAGAATATTGAGAAGTTTAAAAAATTTAACAATGTTTGAGAAAAAAAATAGATTTTGAAGAAATAAAAATCATGATTTAATAAAAATCTATTTTGTGGGAACCAAAAAGAATATTTAATAAAGTTGATAAATTTGAAAAAAGAAAAAAGCATTTGATTTTGAGAAAAAATAATATCCTGAAAAAGAAAATTAAAAATATTTTAAAAAATGTGAAAATTTTCACAATGTTGAAAAATTAAAATATTTTAAAAGACAAAACGAGAGTTTAAAAAAATAAATAAATTATGAAGTTCAATAAAAATTGACAATTTCGAATAAAATGCTTTTAAAAAAAATGGAGAAGTGAAAAAGAATTGAAAATTTTTAAAATAAAACGATATTAAAAAATCGATACTTTATCAAGAAAAATTTTGTGATTTTGAAAAATAATTGAAAATGTTCAAAATTCGAAATTAAAAGAAAAATTTGTTTATAAAAAAACTAAGATTTTGAAAAAATATATATAATTTTTTTTGAAAAATTGAAAAGTTGAAAATAACATGATGCCTTTTGAAGAAAAAAATCTGCATTTTTGAATTTTTGGGAAAAAATTAAAAATTATGAAATTTTAAGATATTTTGAAAATAAAACTTTTGAATTTGTATTTTAATTTATTTTTTGAAATATTTTATAATAAAAATGATATTTTGTTAAAAATTTTCAAAGAAAAATTAAGAGTAAAAAAATATACAGTTTGAAAAAAACAAATGTAAATTTTAAAAGGAAATTGATATTTATCTGTGAAAAAAAATATTTTTTAATAAATTATTAGGCACATCGATTAATTGAACATTCAACCGTTTTTGGACAATCGAATTAGTCCAGATTGAAGAATAAATAACTTCATATGTTTAAATCAAATTTCACTCAAATTGTTGATCAATCTTGTATTCCCAATACCTTTCCCACATGTAGCTAGCCTGATTGGGGTGAGTAACTAGTCAAATTGAGGGTATTGATCAATAAAATAGAGTGAATGGACTATACATATAAAATGGGCTACATATTATTGTCAAAATTGTGACCTAACTCATTGACCTCGCGAGAACCTACAAATTGATGTTAACAAGTTTTTGGGCCCCATCATGATGTGCGTCGAACATCAACACTGTGCATTTAATGTGTTCCCTTTAGGTTATGAGAAATCTAAAAAATCATCCGTAAACGAAACTCAGGTGGACCATACCATCTAAAACCATGTCAAGACATCATAAAAGATATAAAAGCACTGGTGGGGCCCACATGAGTTTTGGATGCGGCTAAAACTTGGTCTGACCCCTCATCCAAGTGGGACACACATAATGAGTGGGTTGGATATGTGAATCACATTAAGGAAAGGCCAATATATGATTATGAATGTTTTAAGGAAACCCCTCTACATTTAGGTGAGTTAGTCATTACCTTTACCAAAGTAAACTTTGTAGGGTCCACCATTATTTATTTATTTTATCCATTCCATTTATCCACGTTAACAGATAATTTGAGGTCTAAAGAAAAAAAAGGAGGCATATCCAAAGCTCAAGTGGACCACACCACAGGAAATACTGTGATTGAACCTCTGCCATTAAAAATTTTTTGGAGGCCATAGAAGTTTTGGATCAAGCTTATGTTTGTGTTTTCTCTTCATTCACATATATTTGATATTATGAATAGGTTGGATGGCAAATAAACGCTACTGTGGGCCCAATGAGGGTATTAATGGTGGAAATCATTATTCCACATTGTTTTGTGTGGCATGGTTCACTTGAGTTTTGGATTTACTGAAAATTTGGGATCAACCCACACCGTTCATCCATTTTTCAAGATCATTTCAGAGAATTATTCCAAAAATGAATCATTTCCAAAGATTAAATGGACCATACCACAAATACCAGCATGGATGGGAACGGATTGGCCACTCCCCTGCCACCCCCCCGTTGGCAAGTATTCGGTGCTATGTGGGCCCCACCATGATGTATATATTTCATCCATTATGTTCATCCATTTTTACCGATCATTTTAGGGCTTGATCAAAAAAAATGATAGGGATATAAACTTAAGGTGGACCACATCATAGGAAAACAATATTGATTGGATAAGCACCATTAAAATCCTCTTAAGGACCCCGGTACTGTTTATTTGACATCCAATCTGTTGATTAGATCATACAGGCCCTACTGAAGGGAAAAACCAAAGATCAGCTTGATCCAAAACTTTTATGGCCTCCAAAAGGGTTTCAATGGTAGACGTTCAATCCCTCACTGCTTTTTTTAGTGTGGTCCACTTGATGGTTAAATCTGTCTTATTTTTTGTCTCAAGCTTTACGATGAGCTCGACAATTGGATGGACAGTTTGGATATAATACATACCTCATGATGGGACCCACAGAATTTGCTGACGTCAGCCAACTATTCATCTCCTTTCATTTGCTGGAAACGGATTGACTACTCCCCCTGCCACCAGCCCCATGGCTAGTGGTCAATGCTGTGGGCCCCACTATGATGTACGTGTTTCATCTATTCCGTTCATCCATTTTTTCAAATTATTTTATAGTTTTATACCAAAAATTAGTGGGACATAAATCTCAGGTGGACCACACCACATGAAAATAATGGCGATTGGATATCCACCATTAAAATCCATCTTAAGGCCCACTGTACTATTTATTTGACGTCTAATCTATTGATTAGGTCATACAGGTCCAGATGAAGGGAAAATCCAAAGATCATCTTGATCCAAAACTTTTATGGCCCCCAAAAGGTTTTAATGGTCCACGCTCATTCAACACTGTTTCCTGTAATGTGGTCTATTTGAGATTGGGGTATACCTCATTTTAGGTGTTATACCATAAAGTTTTTAGGAAAAATAGATGGACGGTGTGGATGAAACACGTACGTCATGTTGGGGTCCACAGAGCACCGACCACCAGCCATTGGCTGGTCGCCCCTTTTTAACGGGACACGGATTTCCTACTAAAGCCCTTAGCGTCCTGCACAAGGATGCTGTGTGGGGCCCAACACCATGTGTTTGAAAATCTACTCTGTTAATCCATTTTTAGAGATCATTGTAGGACAAGAGACTAAAAATGAGTTGGATCCAAAAATCAAGTGGGTCACACGAGAGGAAACAGTGGGGAAACAAATACCTACGGTTGAAACCTTCTAGACTCCACCTTGATGTTTATATGCCATCCAAATAGTTTATAAGGTCATTAACACTGGGAATAAGTGAAAATACAAAAGAAATTATAAAAAAAAACCTGAAATAAAGCTTTTTATGGCTGTAAGAATGTTTCTCTTGGGTGGGTGGTAGACTCCTAGGAGTTTCAACACCTCGTCCAGGGTTCGAGTATCCATAGGGGGTAAATTCCCAAGTGTGGGGAGTGAGTGTGTGGGGGTGTGTGTGCATGCGTTTGTGGGGGGTGTGTGTGTGTGCGTGTGTTATATATATATAAAAAAAGAATGTTTCAACAATTCTCATTGAATTCCCACTGTTTCATCTCGTGTGGCCCACTTGAGTTTTGGATACACTTCGTTTTTGGTATCTTTTTCTAAAATGAGCTTTATAAATGGATTAACGGAGTAGATTTCCCACAAACATGGTGGTGGGTCCCACCAACATCCTTGCGTAGGAACTTCCTGCGAAAGGCTTTAACAGGAAATCCACGTCCCCCAAAACGAGGAACGGATTGGCAACTCCCCTTGACACTGGCCATTGGCTGGTGGTCGGTGCTCTGTGGGGCCCACCATGATGTATGTGTGTCATCCATGCCGTCCATCTATTTTTATATATCATTTTATGATGTGAGAAAAAAAATGAATTATATCTCAATCTCAAGTGGACGACATTACAGGAAACAATTTTGAATGAATTTTGACCATTAAAAACATTTTGGGGCGATAAAAGTTTTGGATCAAGCCGATATTTATTTTTTCCATTCATTTGGGTCTTTATGACCAAATCAACATATTGGATTTCAAATAAATAATACAGTGGGCCTTAGGAGGATTTTAATGGTGAATATCCATTCATTATTTTTTTTCCTGTGGTGTGGCCCACCTAAGATTTATATCCTTATCATTTTTTGTATAAAGCCATAAAATGATCTATAAAAATGGATGAATAGAATGGATGAAACACGTACATCATGGTGGGGCCCATAGAGCACCAACCACCAGCCTCGTGTAGCTAATCCGACCCTAGAGATCTCTCCCACCTCTCTCTTCTTGTCGATCTCTTCACGAACATTAAGTAATGCTCTTATTCTCTCTCTCAATCTCTCTCTCTCTCAATTGATTGATAGCGGTGGTTCTCTCAATCTCTCTCTCAATTGGTTGATAGTGGTGTTTCTCTCTCAATCTCTCTCTCCTAGCTCCATGATTGGAAACCCCTTGGATTCAGAACCCCCATGATTTGAAACCCCCTGTTTTTTTGGGTGTTGGGTTTATGTGTAATTGTTATGGGAATTGATATTTTCCGCCCCTTGGTTTTGATAGATACACTCCCTTTTTGAACTCATTGTCATTGTAATGTTACCATGCACATTGTTTTGTCAGATGTGGGTTTATGTGTACTTGGTTTTGGAAAAAAAAAAAAAAAAAACTTATGCTTGGGTACCTCTGGATCATGTGTTTGGGTAATGGGTTTTGTTGGTTTTGTCAGAGATCTTTGAATTTGTGGAATTCTAAGCTTTTTCATTTTCTAACATTTCACTTTCACGTGTGCTTGTAAAATGCATTTTCTGTGGAATGTTGTGCTTTTGGTTTTGTGGTTATTTTTTCCCCTCTTGAATTTTATGGTTTTTGTCAGATGGGGTTTTTGGGTCTCTGAGTTTTTATAGGTATTTGTGAGGAAAATGATATTTGCATCCTTTCTTTATAGTCTGGAACTTTCTGTCAGGAAATGGCAGAAAAATGGGCCTAGCTATCAAAAGAAGGGACTGCAATTAAGGTATTGTATTATGGTTTTATGGCTTCTTTTAGATGGGTTTTTTTTTTTTTTCCTTCACATGCAGATTGCTCCTGTCCAAAGTAGCTTGGAGAAGAAAAAGAATGACCTGGGCTTGTTTAGACATGACAATCCAAAACGTGGACATGGAAAACCCTGTGGAATACTTAGATAACGGAGAACTACGGATCCACAGTAGATATATGTTGTTTGCTTCCAAGGTGCAGTTTTCCATGGAAATGTTAAGAGGTCAGTAGTTAAACACTATGAGTTGTATCTCATAACCTTGGAAATCGACATCTAACATTTTTTTTTTTTTTGGGACAAATAGATATCCACATTTTTTAAGTAAAACTTTAGAATTAGAAATCAAATTTTGTAGTTACTTCATTATAGAAACAATGGTAAACTCCATGTTCAAGGAAATTGAATTCATTTCTTCTAAATCCAAAACCTCCTTACGAGAAAGAAAACGATAGATAGTAGAATCTCTCTTTTTTTAAATAATAAAATTTTAGAATAACAGCCCAAGGTATTAGATAATGCCTCGTTGAATAGAGTGCCATGAGGTTTTAGTTTGTACAAGTGGGTCATAGGGTTTAGGGATGTAGACTGTTGATATGATTAGACAACACTCTAGATGGCCTTGTGCCAAAAATCTCATGTATCTAAAACTCTAAATAATTGTGTGTTTAGCCTTCTTTTTTTTTAAAATTTTAAATGTGGTTGTATATTCCTTAAAGTTGCTATAATTTTCCAGTTGTATTGAAGCTATGATATGTGGATCCTTGAAGAAACAGGAGTGTATGATACTTGAACAAGGAAAGTGATAAGGGATCCACCTTTCCTTTTCCCTACATTTGAAATCCATACTTGCTTGGGGTATTTTTGCACCTTTTAATACAAGTTGGTTTTACAAACCCAAGTACTTCCATTTACACTTGTCCTTTTGGTGATGTTGTTAAGAAAGATAAACTATTGCAAATGGTGAGATTTGGTGCTGAGATGGTTTTCAGTTTAAGGATGGCACTATGAGAAAGTACATGTTGATTTTTACTAATTTTGATATTTGAAGATGGGCACTATGAGTTGCTGCTGATGTATTTAATTCTTTCACAAGTTTTATTTACTGTTTTACAAAAGTAATGACTTGAAAGCTCATATTGAATTGGCTTGAATTGAGAGAGATTCAAGATAAAGAAGTCTAGAACAATGAAACTTCATATGGCAGGCTTTCAGTTTGCACGTTTGTGCTAGCCCATGGTTCAGTGATCCAAGCCATTGATATTGTTTGGCCGACTGTCCATGGCCAATGCGTTGTATGGTTATTGACTGATTGTCATTTGTGTTTCTCCATTGTAATTGAGCTTTTATTATGTCATCATTGCAGGTGTCCATGCCTTTGATTTTATCACTTTGGGTTACAAAGTAGATTGGCCAGTCAGCATTGTCTTAACTGCAGATGCACTTAAACTATACACTGACATTTTTAGTTTTCTGACTCAAGTTAAGTTGGGTGATGTTCTGTTATGATCTCTGATGTTCTATTATGATCTTTGAAACTGTCATGCTTCTTGTTTTTGGTTGTATCCATGGATAACTATGATTTCTTTACTGATATATGGTTTTGGGCTTTTGGTTGGATGTCAGCACATAAGTGCTTGCTGAAATGTGTTTACATCTGAAATTTGTGGTCGACTGAACAAACTCTTCAAAAAAATCTCCACCATCAAACCATAAGCTATAGATTGGATGGCTACAATGGTCTAATCAAGGTGAACTATGCATGACAACCTTTGAATTAGGAGCAGATGCAACTAGAAGGTTCAGATTAATAGGTTGAATTGCCAAGGTTACAGTATAGAATTAGAAGCACTTGTGACTTATAGTGGTCCGAAATATGTATGTTTGAATGTTTGGCTTTGTGGTGGATCGACGCATTCTATCCCAATGTGTATAATGAGTATAACCAGTTGCACTTAAGTAGTTGGGTACTATTAAGAGGTTATTTCTTTGATACAAATAGTGCTGTGGGAAATGATCCATTTCAAAACACAGTAGTTTTGTTTCATGTTCCGTTCAATCTTAGGACATGGTGGGCTCAAATGCTTTGTAAAAATATGCATCAATAGCTAAAGATTTGCAAAAAAATGCTGATTGCTGCAGATTTGGGCATTTACTCTTTTAGTTAATTTAGCTGGAGTTTGTTGTATTGAAATAGCTCTTTGCTTCTTTTCTTCTTTTTATTTTTAATTTTTTTGAACATTTAGTAGCTCTTTGCTTTTAACGTTGCATTGATAAAATTATAATTCATTAAAAAAAAAAGAAGCTCAAGATTTGCTACTAGTGTCCCGCAGTGGAGATGGTGAGAATATTTACCTATAGCCATTTGCAATTGGACTTCCTTACTAAAGATGGAGTGACTAGAGCATCAATCATTGCCTGCTCTTAGTATTCTATTTTCTTCTAAACAAATATTGTTAGTTCCATCTCAGATTTGAAGCAAAATAGAGAGACTCATGTTAGAAAAAACTCTTTAAAAAAAAAAACATTTTTGTTACAGGCTCATTATCTATCATTGTGCTGTCTCCATGCAGAGACCTCAACTTTAACAGCCTGAATGGCGATATTCCAAGCTCCTTTGAAAGCCTTGCAAGAGTGGATTTCATGTATGTCTAACATTATCAAATGAAAATTTTCTATTTGAGTCAATGCTTACCCTTGATAACAATGAAGTGGGGATTTTCTTTCTTTCTTTCGTTTTCTTTTTCTTTTTTTCCTCCATTTAGGTATTTAACTGGGAATATGCTAATTGGGCCTATACCTAGATGTATCATAAAGAAATAATAATCTTACTCATCGAACTGATTACCTTAAATGCAGGTAGTTTTGCAC
The DNA here is from genome assembly GCA_037074715.1 of Magnolia kwangsiensis. Classification (NCBI taxonomy): domain Eukaryota; kingdom Viridiplantae; phylum Streptophyta; class Magnoliopsida; order Magnoliales; family Magnoliaceae; genus Magnolia; species Magnolia kwangsiensis. The sequence goes on from CM073580.1 coordinate 89,018,605, forward strand.
TGAAGAAGCAATTGATGTTGGATGACAGAAGATTCTCTAAAATGCATCTGAATTTGCAATGCCTCCTGCAGGTATTTTCTCAATGTCTATACACATTTCCTTGGAGAAAAATATGTACAAAAGGTGTTTACCCAATCACAAGGGAAGCACACTAAATGGGAAAACTCCACAAACATCACTACTTGTGGTTGCACCTAGCACATGTGGGACATCTAAGCTAATTGTCAGGTGTGACTGACTGTGTAGATGACTTGTTCTAGAAATTAGGTGGATCACTCATCAGGGAGCCACTTGTGTGTGTGAACATGGACCATTGGGAAATTGTTTATGAATTCGAAAACCAAAGTAGCCCCTATATTGTGAATGTTATCCATCCACGTGGGGCCCAATAGAGCAATGATCCCAGATTTACCAAAAAAAAAAGAAAAAAAAGAAAAGAAAAAAAGATGAAGAGAATGCCAATTATGTGTTAGATGCCCCATTTTTTTGGATATCAAACTTAAATAAGTATCTTTTAAGAAAAAGTAATTTATTTCCGCCAATTACCTTCTTTCGAGAGGTAACTTGTAACTCTTCAATTGAAATGCTAGCATGCACAGTTATCTTTGAGTTATCTTGATTTTCTCATTCCCTTTCTCTCAGGTTTTGCATTATGTGACCATCCTTCCATCTTTGACAGAGAAGAAACACAGAGCTTGTTCAGGTACTAGAATTATGTCCATGTTGTCCATATTCTTTTCTATCTTTCCATATTCACATTAAAGGCATATAGTAGATTCAATTTCCCTTTGAAAAAGAAACTTCCCATATTTTACCACTTAAATATGGTTGTGTAAGGTGCTTATGTTGATCAGATGGTTAAGAGAGGTGGTAGCATGGACAGCCATGATCTCAGGCTATGTTAAGAATGGGGAATCTGGTGAGGCAATTAAGCTTTTTCACATGATCCTGGTTGATGTTGTGAAGCCAGATGAGGTGAGATATTTGGATGATGCTTTTGAATTGATGTGTATTTTTATTTTTATTTTTGATTTTGATTTTTTTTTCTTTTGACCAATATATTGATATGGCATCATGTTATCTGATTGTTCAATACTTTGACATAACAAACGGCTTCCATAGTGTTTGATTTTTATTTAGTGAATCAAATTTTGGATGTAATGTGAATGTGTTCAAAGCGGAAGAAATTGCTTTTGGATGTGCATGTAAGGATGCTAGGAACTTAATTCTTGTCTTGTTTTATACATGATTAGTTTTAATACATTTATATGCTTCAAATTATTGATGTAATGTGAATATATTTAGATTTTGTTTTCAAATTATAGGATGAGGGTTTTAGTGTGCTGCTATTCTTTTGACATGGTGCCATGTTGTCATAGGAAGTTCATTCTCATGGGTGCCAAGTTGTCACAGGAAGTTCATCCTCATGGGCCTAAGTCATAGACTTGACTAAATTTATGGTAATATTGTACATTATAGAGATTTTGCACAAATAAATCAAATTCCATTTTAGAGCATTGTGGAATCATAGATAGAAGTTGGTCTTATCAACTTAACAATTATATAAATTATTAATTGATATTTTATCAATTGAAGTATGAGAGTATTCAACTTTTTTGAGTTAAAAAATAAATAAATAATCAAAGATCTATTTGATCGCTATTGTACTTTTTCTCTTGATGTATCTACCTACAGACTGAAATTTCAACACTGATGTGTTGCTTATGATGGGAATTGGAAGAGTTTGCATGGACCCTGCATGAATTCTGGTTAGTCAATCTTTCTTTTAGTCAATCTTACACTTACAATGTCTTGCATACACAGCCAAATTGAATCGTAAATGTTCCATTCACTTAAAAGAAATAGTTAAATTGTGATTGAGATTATTTCCTGACCTACCAGATTTTATGTGTATGTTTCATCAATATGGCCTGGCTGTTGATGTTCTATTCAGAAAAATGCAGCCAATCAAATCTATATTTAGGACCAAATGTGGTGAAGCTTAGGCTATTGTAATACTGACATGAAAAGAAGATTTAAGCATCCTAAATCCAGAAGCTAATGTATCCCTTTTTTTCCCTGTAAGTTTTTGTAAACTGTATGGAAAGTTAGGATAGATCTCTATCCAAGCATTATGAAGCTTATCCCATTGAAAATTCCATGGCGGGAACCAGTTGCTTCCTCATAAAGTTTCATGATAGATAACAAATGTAATCTTTAAGAAGGGATACGCTGTGCAAACTATTGGTTAGTGGCATCGATGGTCTATTTATCATATGAAACAACCATCCCTGTTGTTAGTAGTGAAATCAAATTATCTCTAGTTAATGTGAAACTCCATCATGAAATTATTTTTATTGATTTTGTCATGTTTTGTAAGTGCTAGCTTCCTTGTAACCTGTGTGGATCTTTTCAAGGGATTGAGAGGGCAGTTACTAAGTTCAAGACATCAAATTTTTCCACCATAAACCTTGGTTTTTGGTGTAAGGTTGTCCTTTGAACGAAGTTTGTATCAACCTCTCAAGATTGGTACATTTGAGGTTCCTATTTATTTTAGCTATCTGCATTTATATTCTGCTTTTATTTTTTTTATTTGGCATAGTCTTATTCACCCCTCCCCCCAACCCCCCCTTTAGGACTAAGAGCTCACCCTTTTCAACTTTGTCATTTAGTTTCGTGTAAAATTCCATGAAAGACTTATTTTCTTCCATACGAACTTCTTTAAACTTAGTAGTGAGGATCTGAACTTTAGAATTTTTGAAAATAGTCGTTTCTTCATGTGTCATTTCAAGAATGTCCCATGCTTGTTTAGCTGTATCACAAATAATGATTCTTTTGAATTCATCAGGTGATAGAGCACATGTAATTGCATTTAAAGCCTTAGCATTTGTACTGCTTTCATTTTTCTGAGATATAGTCCATAAATAAAAAGGAGTTTCTTTAATGAAGTTGGTTCCATTACTGCTTGGAACCTCAGACACAGGTGGTTTTCATTTAGTTACCATGGCTTGTCACATGCTTCCATCAATGGATTTTAAGAAAATCCTCATTTTAGCTTTCCAATAACCATAGTTTGAGCCATCAAAGGGTGAAGGCCTAGTAATAGACAAGATATTGAAATTTGACATGATGAAAGCTCTAAATCGATAAGCTCCAGGAAATTAATACAAGTAAATGAGCAACTTAGGTCTGATACCACTTGAAAATGGTGAACTCTCAGTCCTTGGGGGGGGGGGGGGGGGTGAATAGGACTATGCCAAAATAAAAAAATGTTGAATAGAAATATTAAATATAACTATATCAATTAAAGATCTCAATTGTAATAGTATGAGAAATTGATTCAAATGTTGTTCAAAGGACAATCTTATACCAAAAACAAATGTTTATGGTAGGACAACTTAATTTCTTGAACGCAGTAAGGATCATGATCGCAAACTAAAACAAGAGGCAAATAAAGGAAGCTATCTATTACAAGCATTCACTACATGTACATGAAAACATTACAAACATTCAATACCCATCCATCACATACATCATCATCCACCACAAACACCAGGAGTTATAGTGGTTTAGTGTGTACACCAATTGTTCTCAAATAGCCACACCTACTCCACTCCTAATAATCATAACCCACATGATATTGATGTTCATTATAAAATAAGATTTTTTCAGGCTCACCTTAAAACCTATACAGTTGTGTTTTCAATTGGGCTATCACAATCAAAACTCCCCACTGAGATTTTTTGGCTGATCTCAGTCAAAACCAATATACAGATTTTCTGGCTAATCTCAAAAACCAAAAAGCAAATAAACAAAAGCACTTATCTTCTTCTTAAAGACGCTGCTTAATGTAGCCCGTAGAACCGCTTCGATTGGTGTGTAAATTCAATGTCCAACAAATATAATCAAGGGTTATAAGTTCTAACAGATTTTAAACTATCTCAAACCTTGGGCTACCTATTTGAATTCCTTGGATCTTAATGGGTAGGTAAAAATTCCCTTTTAAGAATTAGATTCATAAAATAGAGATCAATGAATTACAAAAATAAATAAGCTATTAAAGGATCTAAAATTACCGGACTATACCTTGATAATAACGGGGACTTTTCTCTCAAAGTGGAGGCTTTTTGTTGCTTTTTCGAGTGATTTAGAATGAGAAAAGACATCTATTTTTAGGCTAAAAAATGGTTCCTTCAACTAGCCTAAGGTCTCCTTTGATTGGTCGAATAATTAACCAAATTTCAAAATTTTCGGCGTGATCAAATAAAATCGATCTTCGACGGGTCGAGTGGCCTACTCGACTGGTCGAGCATAGCCCTTGATTGGTCGTGGGAGTCAAAAATATGTTGCTAAAGTTTAAGTCGAGCTCCCCACAACTAGTCGAGCAGATCTCCACGTATGGTCCAGCAGGGTGCTCGACTGGTCAAGGATCTACCAGAAAATTTTTAGATTTGAGTTTGAAACTTAGACTAGTTAAAGCAATTCTTAAACTAGTCGAACCAGAGCCTAGACTAGTCAAACTTAAGTTAGGACTAGTCGAAACTAAGCCTATATAATGTATAAATACCCGAATATGCATAAGAAAGGACCTAAACCTAAGGTCTTTTTAGGGTCACTTATACCTGAAACATTAGACAATGAACTCAAATCTTCAGTAGCTTTAGATCTTTTACATGAAGTAGATTTGCATTAGTAGCTTGATCTTGAAGTAGACTTGCATTAGTAGCTTGATCTTGAAGTAAACTTGCATTAGTAGCTTATTCTTGTAGTAGACTTTCCACCATGCTTCACTTGAAGGTGAACTTTACATCATATGAATAAGTCACACTCTAAATTATTTTGTCTCATCAAAATTTGACAACAAAGGGTGTTTTATACATCATAGCACTTACAATATATGAACTGCGCGATCGACAAGTTGTAATGTGGTCCGAGTGGGTTTTAATTCACCTAAACCCAATTGTTCATAGACCGAGTATGGGATTAGATTTACGCTCGCTCCTAAGTCAAGAAGTGTGTGCTCAATACTATAATTCCCAATTATACAAGCATTAGTTGGGCTACCAAGATCTTTGTATATCTGTGGCACATCTTGCTTTAGGATGGAATTAACTTTTTCTGTTAAAAATATTTTCTTTTGAATACTTTGCCTTCTTTTGGTTATCCACTAATCTTTTCAAAATTTGGCCTATGAAAGTATTTATTTAATGGCATCTAGTAGAGGAATATTTACTTTCACTTGTTTCAGTACCTCTAGAATGTCCTGAGAGTTAGAGAGAGGTTTTTGGTGCAATCAACCGTTGGGAGAATGTTGCAATCGGTTTGCGTTAAAGTTCCAATTCTAATTCTTGTAGAGTAGTGCTAGGTCTGTTAGTTTCATCTATTTATGGGTCCTTAGACATTTCAGCCCTTATCGAAATAGGTTTTTCAATTATTTTCCCACTCCTAAGGGTAGTGATAGACTTAGATTGCTCTATTTGATTTGAAGAGCTTGGATCACTTATTTTGTATTGCGGTTTAGGATTAGGGAAAGGTTGAGCAAGAAGCATCCCCTTCTCTATAACCGTAATACGTGAATCAATCTTTTGCGTAAATTTTATAATTTCTCGTAATTCTTGGGTAAGCTCCTGAGTTTGTGTGGAATTTTGAACCAGTTCCTCTTGAGGTTTCCCTTGATTTGAAATTTGATTAGGGAATCCTTAAGGAGTAGCAGTTTGTCCATTCTTCCAACTAAAATTTGGATGATTTCCCCAATTAGGATTGTATGTAATGGAGATGGGTCGATTGAAAGGCCTTTGGTAATTATTCACGACATTAGATTGCTCAATCAGTACCTCTTGAAAAATAACTATTGTTGAGCAATTTTCAATTGTGTGAATGTTGTAAGCACAAATACCGCAAACAGTTTCCATAACCTTATCTTTCTTTAGTTTAATGGCATCAAATTTTCTTATGAGATTAATGACTTTAGCATTGATATCATCATACTCTTTCAAAAGGTATATTCTGCCCCTCTCCTTTGATTGAGTGGGCCTAGAGGTGGCGATCAATTTTGGGGAGACATCCCATGATTAAACATTTTCAGCAAGTCTATCCAAATAATCCCACACATCATCGACATTTTTTTTCATGAATTCTCCATTGCACATTGTCTCGACCAATTGGCGCATGATGTCAGTCCATCATAACAAAAGTGTGTAATGGCGGCATTTCAAAACCGTGTTGTGAGCATGAACCGACAAGATCCTTAAACCACTCCCAACATTGGAAGAATGTTTCATCTTCCTTTTGAGCGAAGTTCATAATTAACTTCCTGAGGGTGTTCGTTTTATGGTGTGGAAAAAATTTCTTTATGAACTCCCTTGTCATATCGTTCCATCTACCAATAGATCGAGGATGTAGCAAATGCATCATGTCTTAGCTTTCTCTTTCAACGAAAGGGTAAAGAGTTTCAGCCTGACCGTGTCATCGGACACGTTAGGAAAATATAAAGTGGTTATGATCTCATCAAACTCTTTCAAGTGAAAGTATGGATTTTCATATTCAAGTCCATGAAATTTTAGGAGTTGGATCACCCCTTGCTTGATATCCTTATGTTCTATATTTTTTGGAAAAACCATGCATGAGGGCATGCTCACCCCCGCCGGTTGTAAATAATCTCATAAAGTACGAGGCGGGGATGCTTGATGCACCTTATTCTCATCCTGGATTTCCTCAACCCTAGATTGAAGTGGATTTGGAGGCTGATTGGCAGCCATAACTTTAGTTAACTCTGTGGATCTCGAGTAGTGTTTAATCCTATGATGGATAGATAACCCCTTTACCAATCCTCTTTCACTCAAAAGACGTCGAGTGTTATCACAGACTCACTTAGGTATGAAACATTCTCAATCCTCAATTTCAGAATACAAACTAAACCTAAAAAGAAAGAAGGAAATATAAATCTAGAAATAGAAAGAGAGAATTAGAAAGAAGTTACCAAATTAGAAGTTTCTATATTAGGATCCTGCAGAAGAAAAATGAAAACAAATTAATTTCTAAAAAAGAAATAAGAAAGCAACCTAGTTTCTAAAAACATATTAGGAAAGTTTATAAAAATAGAAAGTTCGTTTTTAAGAACAAAGTAGGAAAGTAAACTAGTTTCTAAAAACAAATTAAGAAAGTTTCTAATCCTAGAAATATAAAGTAAATTAGTTTTTAAAAATAAATCAGAAAAATCCTAACATAAAAATAGAAAGTAAACAAACCCTAATATTAACCTAATTCTAAAACTAGTTAATCTCAGAAAAACAGAACTGTTAATCCCCAGCAATGGCGCCAAAAACTTGTTCACAACCCCAAGTGTAGGGTCACGATGTAGTAATGATCTCGGTAAGACCGAGGTTGAATTCAAAGGGATTGAACTTGTACGTTTTTTAAATTAAGTAGAACTAGAACTAAAAGAAGACGTGAATCTAATTCTGAAGTAAATGAGAGAGTAATTATGATTAAAGTAATTAAAACTTGTAAATTTAAAGTTGAGAACTAGGGTTTCCAAGGATCCACTTGTAGCAATCAAGGTGATACTATGCTTGATTCAAGGACACAAGTAGAATCAGAGTCCTATCTTGTCCAGTTGGAAGAAGAGATGGTCAGATCTTTGTACTTCTCATGAATCTAGTCATCAAAGAAGGAGAATTGGGAATATTGGAAGGGATTTCGTCACCTAACCATGCCTATGGGACGATGACAAACAATAGGATTTACAATCCATCAATCTCAAAATAGGAAAGGACAATATTTAAAGCTATCGTAAAGTTATTGTAATTTGTCATAACAAACCATTTAAAAATAAAAATATTCCTTATAATCAAACTAGAATCAAAGAGAGTTCAACATAAACATGAATCAAAGTAATAGAAATATCACATCACGCTACAAGCTTCACCTCTTAGCCCCAGCTAAGAGGTTTAGCCAACTATAGACATGATCAAACCAAAGTCTCTTAAATAAAACATGAAAATAACTAAGGAAGAAGAAGAAAAACTCTTGGAGATGGCTTCTCCAACCTTTCACTCCACTCCTCAAACCCTAGAAGATGCCTAAGAACATCCTAGGGACTCCTATTTGTAGTTGGGAAACTCCTTGCGAACCGACCTTGAAAATTCACAAATCGACCTTGGAACTACTTTAAATTTATAAAGTCCAGTGCTATCTGCATAGCCTTCAACTAGTCGAGGATCACCTTTGACCGGTCGAGGATCACCTTTAACTGGTCAAGGGTTACCTTCGACTGATAGAGGATGACAGGAATTTATAGGATTTTGATCGCTGGAGTTCGAGTCGAAGTTCCTTTGACTAGTCGAGGAAGAGCTTAGACTGGTCGAAGGAGAGCTTAGACTAGCTGAAGCAGGCAGATTTTTAAGGTTCTTTTTTCTTCACTTCAAATCTTCGAGTCTCTTCATTCCTCACTTGGTTTTTTTAGATCTTTGGCATGTGAATTCTTCATTCTTGGTCTTATAAGGTCCATCCTTAGCTTTGGTGATTCTTAAACGTTAAATTCATGCTTTTAGCATCCTTTTCGATCCAATTTCTTAAATTTACCTTGCAACACAATCATGATTAAGATATAACATTAAGCATTATCATGTTCATAAAACCAAGTAATAAATGGGGCATAATATGCAATATTCGACCCTTAACAAAAATAATCATGAATTTTGTGCAAAAAGAGGATAAGACCTTCTTCCAATGTTGGGAGCAATTTAAGGATCTCATAAATTCATGTCCACAACATGGCTATGAAACATGGCATATAACAAACATTTTCTATGAGGGATTGACCTCACCCATGCGCTAATTTGTGGAGATAATGTGTAGTGGTAAATTCATGAATAAGGAAGCCGATAATTCATGGGATTATTTTGATAAAGTTGTTGAAAACATGCAATCATGGGATAATATATAAATGCAAGAGTGGCTAAACTCATAAAAAAAGTCGAGGCCATAAAACTTAAGAAGATAGAACCCGAAAAGACTGAGGAAGTTGTTTGTAGTATTTATGCTTGTATCATACATACAACTGAGAATTTCCCAACAATTCCTTCTTTTCAAGAGATATTGAATGACCAATCAAATGTTGTAAACAACTACCAAAAACCTTTTAGTGGACCCACCTCATATACATATAACTCAAGCTGGAGGAACCATCCAAACTTCAGTTGGAGGAATAGAAAAACAGCTACCCCTTAAGGGATCCTTAACCAATTTTCGAATCAAAGAAAACCTCAAGAGGATCCGGTCTTAAAACATATACAAAACTAAGAGCTTTTTAATCAGGGTATGCTGCTAGCCTTTCAAGATCTTACAAAGGTGATACAAGGGCTTGAAATAAAAAAAAAATTAAAAAAAATTAGGAAGAAAGGGATCCTTCCAGTTCATCCTCTCCCCAACCCAAAATAGCAATATGAAATTAGTGACCCAAGCTCTTCAAAATAGATGGAGCAGGCTAAGTCTATCACCACTCTTAGAAGTTGGAACACAGTTGACAAATCTATTTCTGTGAGGGCTGAAAATCTAAGTACCTAGAAATAGATGAGAATGATAGACCTAACAATGCTCCACATAGGTTAGAACTGGAACCTTAAAGCAAACCGATTGCACCATTCCCTCAATGATTGATTGCACCAAAACCTCTCTCTAACTCTCAGGATATTTTAGAAGTACTTAAACAAGTGAAGGTCAACATCCCTCTACTGGATGTCGTTAAACAAATCCCTTCATATGCCAAATTTCTGAAAGATTTATGTACGACCAAAAGATGGTAAAAAATATAAAAGAAAATCTTTTGGGTAGAAAAAGTAAGTGTCACCCTCAAGTAAGATGTGACATAAAAATACAAAGATCCCAATAGCCCAACCATCACTTATGTAATTGGGAACCACTAGATTGAGCATGTTCTTCTTAATTTAGGGGCGAGCGTAAATATGATCCCTTACTCGATTTACGAATAATTGGGTCTAGGTGAATTAAAACCCACTCGGACCACATTACAACTTGTCAATCACTCAATTGTACCAAGAGGGATGATTGAGGATGTGTTGGTCAAAGTTGATAAATTCTACTATCCATTAGATTTTATTATCCTGAATACTTAACCCATCATAGGTATGAGCACTCAAATACCCATCATTCTTGGTCACTCATTCCTTGCTACATTAAATGTTATCATTAATTGTAGGAATGAAATTATGAATTTATCTTTCAAAAATATGACATTGGAGCTCAACATCTTTTTCAATATGAACAAACAGTTAGAGGATGATGACGATACCCACGACATTAACACAATCGATTCTTTCATGGAAGATAGAGCACTTTTGACTCTATATTCTGACACTCTAAAGACATGCTTGGCCCACTCCCCTGATTTAGATGATGACATGATTAGGGAGATGGATGTCTTGCTTGATACTATGCCGGTACTTAAAGTTAACTGGTGGAGGCCACAATTTGAGAAATTTCTCCAAACTGACATTACGCCTCTACCATCTAACCTCAAAGCACCGAAGCTTGACCTAAAATCTTTGCCTACTGATCTTAAATATGTCTATTTAGGTCAAGATGAGATATACCCGGTGGTTATATCTTCCCACCTTAAGAAAGAATAAGAGAGTGTGCTCATTTCCACTCTCATTGAGCATAAAGGAGCTCTTGGATGGTCAATTGCGAACCTCAAGGGAATTGAACCTTTAATTTATACTCAGTGATCCATCTTGATGGTAATGCAAAAACTTCCCAACACCCACAACATTAAATTAATCCAAATATGAAAGAAGTGGTTAAGGATGAGGTAATTAGGTTATTGGATATGGGTATCATATACCCTATATCCGATAGTCAATGGGTGAGTCCAACTTAGGTAGATCCTAAGAAGTCCGGAATCACCATCATAGCCAATGTTGATAATGAAACTCATTCCAACTAGAGTTACTACTTGTTAGAGAATGTGCATTGATTATATGAAGTTGAATATCGTCACAAGAAAGGACCACTTTTCTTTGCCCTTCATTGATCAAATTTTGGAAAGGCTATCCAGTCACTTTTACTATTGCTTCCTTGGTGGATATTCAGCCCTTGAAGATCAAGAGAAGACAACATTCACATGTCTCTTTGGCAAGTTTGCTTGCCAAAGGATGTCATTCGAACTATGTAATGCCCCCGCCACTTTCTAGTGATGCATGTTGAGTATTTTTTCTCACATGGTGGGGCAATATTTAGAGGTCTTCATGGATGACTTCTCTGTCTTTGGTCCATTCTTCGGTGAGTATTTGAAAAATCTTAAATGTGTGATAAAACGATGCAAGAAAAAGAATTTAGTTCTGAATTGGAAGAAATGCCATTTCATGGTTCTCAAGGAAATTGTGCTTGGACACATAATTTCGTCCAAGGGAATTGAAGTATACAAGGCAAAAAATGATCTTATCTCTAATCTACCTCTACCCAAGAGCATACGTGACGTGAGATCCTTCCTAGGATACGTCGAATTCTATAGACGATTCATAAAAGACTTTATCCATCTCTCTCATCTTTTATGTAATCTTACTCAAAAGGATGCACCATACGAGTAGACTGAACAATGTCAAGAAGCTTTCACTAATCTAAGGGCATGTTAACTACCACACCTATCATGTAGCCACCCGATTGGAGCATCCCTTTGAGATTATGTGCGATGCATCTGACTATGCTGTTGGGGTAGTGTTAGGCCAGAGAAAATAAAAGCAGCCCTATGTTATTTACTATGCAAGTGGAACTCTAAATTCTGCCCAAGTGAACTACTCTACTACGGAGAAGGAACTCTTAGTCGTACTGTTCTCTTTGGAAAAATTTAGGTCCTACCTGATTGGATCTAAGATCATTATCTACATTGACCATGCGGTGTTAAAATATCTTCTTTCTAAGACAGATGTCAAACCCCACCTGATAAGATGGATCCTCTTACTCTAAGAATTTGATACTCAAATACGAGAAAAAAAAGAAGTAGAAAACGTAGCGCCCAACCACCTTTCTCGACACTGATAAATGATATCTTCCCTGATAACCAATTATTTAAACTCTCCCAATTACCTTAGTTTGCTGACATTACAAATTATCTTGCTACAGGTTTCACGCCAAAGTATTAGACTACGGTATGTAAGTTTTTCTGGGATGATCCTTATTTGTTTAAATATTACCCAGACCAAATTCTAAGGAGATGTGTGCCAGACAATGAACATCATAATGCCATCTCCTTTTGTCATTCTTAGGCCTGTGGTGGTTACTTTTCTGCTAAAAAGACTATGACCAAAATTTTACAGTGCAGCTTTTACTGGCCCACGATGTTCAAAGATACTCATGAGTTTTGTAAAGCTTGTGAGCATTGTAAAAAATTGGGAGGGTTGTCCCATCAAAATATGATGCTTTAAACCCCATTTTTATCATAATTGAAGCATTTGATTGATGCGGCATTGATTTCAAGGGACCATTCCCCCAATCATTTAGGAATTTTACATTTTGTTAGCAGTAGCCTATGTTACTAAGTGGGTCAAAGCGATCCCATGCCAAAATAATGATCATAAAATGGTCATTTGATTCTTGAAAGAAAATATCATTTTCCAGTTTGGAACGCCTTAAGCCATCATTAATAATGGAGGTTCATTCTTTTATAATAGGCCATTTGAGAACTTAATAAAGAAATATGGCATCTCTCATAAAGTGAGCGTTCCATACTACCCGCGAACAAGCCGACAAGATGAGATTTTCAACAGGAAAATTAAATAAATTCTAAAAAAAATGATTAACCCTAACCATAAGGATTGGTCAATTCGCTTAACTGATTCCTTTTAAGACCCCCATTGGAATGTCTTCCTTAAACTCGTCTATAGAAAAGCTTACCATCTAGCTGTGGAACTGGAGCATAAACCCTACAGGGCTATCAAAAATTTGAACTTTAATTTGGACAATGTTGGCTCGCTGTGCAAACTTCAATTGAATTAACCCAAAAAAATTCAGAATGACGCTTATGAGAACTTGAGAATTTACAAGGACAAGATGAATGTATTTCATGATAGGAACATCCTTCAGAAGTCATTCATAACTGCTCAAAAAGTCCTTCTGTACAATTCTTGGTTATATCTTTTTTCATGTAAATTTGATCTCGTTGGACCAGTCCCTTTATTGTTACTAACATCTATCCTCGTGTGGCCGTCGAGATAAAGAATTTGATGAATGAAAATATTTTCAAAGTGAATGGACATCATCTCAAGCCATTTGTTGAGAAGTTTGATTCAGAGGACATATCCATGCCTCTCACTGATCCGGTGTACCAGGATTAACCTCCTAATCTGACAGAGGTATAGTTAGGTTTATTTCTTTCATAGGATTTAAGATTAGTATAGTTTGATTTCAGTTCATTTAGTCTTCATACTAACCTATTTACTTGTTAAGAACTTTAGAAAGGCTTCAATTCTCCTTCTTCAGGTATTATCTTCCCATCACTTCCCATTTCTTTTCATTGTCTCATGTGCATTACATGCTCATATCTTTTACATTGAGGAAAATGTAGGTTTTAGGTTGAGGATGTGGTTTTCTTAGTTTTTAGCAAAAATTATGAAAATTTTTAAATTTTTATGTTAAAAACATGTTTGAGAAATGATAATTTGTGGAATTAAGAATCCTTTGAATATGATGATAAGATGAAGATTGAACTTTGAATTGTTAGAGTTTGATCAACCGAGTAGACAATCGTCTAAATTCTTACATTTAATTGATTAAGAGGAAGTTTGAATATCATGTTAACTAAGTCACAAGCCACATTCAAATTAATTTCTATGAATTGTATTAGAATTTTTCATTGTTAGTATGTATATCATTGATAGATATTGAGAATTAAGTATGGAGAATTTTATCCACCTTAAAAAATGAAAAGAACCAGTTAAAAAATAAAGAGATCGAAAAAAGGTCATGTATGATGAAAAGACTGAAAATGAATAAAAAGTCTGAAAAGAATGAATAAATAAAAGGGATCGTCGATATAAAATCAAAAATTGAAAAAAGAAGGAAAATGTGATAAGTTTTGAATCAGTACTTGATTATTCAATCAAACTTGAGGTGATGAGCATGGTTAACATTATGAAATAGTAGTATGTTATGGAAAGTAAATAGAATTCACTAAACACATTGGAAAATTTTGATATTTAAACTTATGCTCTTAAATGATTGATTAAAAAAATTTTGATTGATTGCTTGTGTAATTCGACTCTAGGTTTTTAAAATTACACTCTTGCTCTTTTAAATTGTACTCATTCATACTTGATTGTACAAAAGATTGCTTTCTGAAAGTGATTTGAACATTGAAGATTGAAGATCACTTCATGCATGTTTTGCTTAGGATTACCAAAATGCTGGTTGGGGGGGGGGGGGGGGGGGGGGGGGGGGGGTTGTTGACTGTGAAATATGTATATTTTTTTCCTATTTATACCTTAGTTTTATAAACATGATAGTGGTTAATTGATTTAATTATGCATGTTTTCATGTGCAGGGTGATTTTGAGAGATTAAAGGTGAAATTGATGCCAAAAGGAACATTTAGGCTCAAAGGAATACTAAATGAAGATTTGGAGATTTAGAAGTCATTAATGAATAATTCACATGCCAAAGATCTAAGAAAACTAAGTGAAGAATGAAGAGAATCAAAGATTTAAAGTGAAGAAAAGGAATCTTGAAATTGTCCTAAAAATAAAAATATTTCTGAAATTGTCCTAAAAAGGCATATTTTGAAACTCTGAGTCAATTTTTAGAAACTAAGCAGAGTGCGTAAATTTGAGGCGATTTCTAGATTTTTCCAACTTGGTGTGAAAGTTGGAGTTCTACAACTATAAATAGGACTCCCTAGGATACTCCAAAGCATCTTTTAGGGTTTGAAGAGGTCTCAAAGAGCATACACAAGGGTGGAGAAGCCGCTAAAGATTTTTTTCTCTTCCATAGTTTATTTTTCATGATTTATTTAAGAGATTTAGTTTCAATCATGTCTATGGTTGGCTAACCTCTTAACTAGGGGCTAAGAGGTGAAGCTTGTAGCATGTTTTGATGTTTATTTTGCTTTGATTCTTGTTCTTATTGAACTTCATTGATTTCTAGTTTGATATTAAGGGAATATTTTACTTTTTTATGATTTATTGTGACTCAAATTGTAATATATGTTGTGATGACTTTGGATATCTTCTTTTCTTATTTTAAGATAGTGAGATTAGTAAATCCTGTTGTTCACCATCATCTCCTGGGCATGGTAGGGTAATAGAATCCCTTTCAATTATTACGATTCTCTTCTATTGAGAATTAGGTAAATGAAAAGTTTAGATTTGATTTAATTATTTTATCTTCCAATTGTATTGGATAGGACTCCAATTCTAATTATATTCCTTGAATCAATTAACATAGCATCTTGATAGCTACAAGTGGATCTTTGGCACTCTAGTTTTCACCTTTAATTGATAGTTTAAACATTATTCACAATTACTCTCTTTTATTATAGAATTCAGATTTAAATCTTCTTCTAGTTCTAGTTCTAGTTTTTTTTTTTAAGAATACATACAAGTTTAGTCCCTATGATTTGACCTCGTTCTCACCGTTTATTACTACATCACGATCCTACACTTGGGATTGTGAACATGGGACCCGCCTTGATGTTTCTGTGTCATCCATTCCTTTCATCATTTTCCTCAGGCCTTGTTAGGCAATCGGCCTAAGGTTCAAGCTAATTTAAATCTTAGGTGGGCTACACCACAAGGAACTATGAGGGTGAAAACCCTTGGACTTGAAATTCCTGGACATTTATGTTGAGTGTGAAATATTACATATTTTTCCCTTGTTATGCCTTGGTTTTATGATCATAATAATGCTTAATCGTTCTATTTATACATATTTTATCTTGCGATGTGATTCTGAGAGCTTAAAGTGAAAAGGATGCTAAAAGAATGGATTTGATGCTCAAAATATTACCAAAGTGAGGAGTTGATCTTTGGAGGTCAAGATTGAAGATTTCAAGAGTCAAAGATCCAAGAAAATCAAGTGATGAATGAAGAAATTTGAGATTACAAAGTGTGAAAACCTGAAACTACTGAACGTCATAGTTTGATGCCATTGAACACTGCTTTGATGTCATCGAAGTAAGTGTTTGATGCCATCGAAGGAAATTCAATTCCATTGAAAAAATAAAAAATAAAAACGAGTTTGGTTGTTGGACATATGGGTGTAATTCTCAATACCATCAAGGATCTCTTCAATCCCATTGAAGACCAGTTCTATGACATTGAAAAAATCATAAATTTCAAAGTTTACGTGCTGGATAGTTTTTGACATTCTTCGATCCCATCGAAGATATGTTTGATGACATCGAAGAAAGTTTGATGCCATAGAATGTCTGACGATCTCATCGAAGGACTTACGCAAACAATTGCTGACAGTTTTCAAATTTGAATCAAACTTGTCAATCAAACCTCGATCTCATCGAAGCTATGTAAATTTGAGGCAATTTCAAAGACGGTCCGAATGAAACCTATATAAAGGGATCTTTTGAGTTCTTATAACTGCGAATTAGGGTAGGAGTAGAGCAAGGTGTCAGAGAATTTCAAGGAGTCTTCCATCTTCTCTAATCTCCTTCTTCTAGTTAGTTTTTCATGGTTTCTATAAGAGTTTTAGTTTAACCATGTCTATGGTTAACTAATTTCTTAGATACAACTAAGAGGTGAAGCTTGTAGCTTATTTTAATATTTTTCTTACTCTGATTCATGTTTTACGTTCTTCATGTTGAATAATTCATAGTTTATGGTTGAATAAAGAGGTATTTTTTAATTCACTTTGATCAATCATCGACTCCAGGCACAATGGATGCTTAGGTATTTCCTAAATGCTTTCTTCTCTATTTTGAGAATGTATGATCTGTAGAATTCTTTGATCTACAATCAACTAAGGGCATGATAGATGCTTTGAATGTCCTCTAATTAATTCAACTATATGGTTACATGAGAACATATCATATGAATGTTCAGAATCTATTTTGAATTGTTTATGATGTTTTAACCCTTCTATCATCTAGCTGGATAGATTAAGACTTCGATTCTAGTTGAAGTATTGATCAAATCAAGTAAGGTAGTATTAAGATAACTACAAGTGGATCCTTAGCACTATAGTTTCCATTACATTAATAGTTTCAATTCACAACAATATCTTTCTCAATTTTCAGTTTTAGTTTAGCCTCATATTCTAATTCTTAAATAGTTAAAAAAAATCACAACACATTCAGTCCCTATAAGTATGACCTCGGCCCTACCAAGACTATTACGACATCACAATCCTACACTTGGGGTATAAGCGAATAAGTTTTTGGCACCGTTTTCGGGGATTATGTTATATTTTCTAGATTATTCTAGTTTTAGAATTAGTTTAGGATTAAGACTGATTTTTCAGATTTTTTTAGATTAGTTATGAATTTCCTTGATTATAGTTGCTCTATTTTTAGTACTGATCTGATTTTATTTTATTTTTTTGTAGCAACTAACTTAGAGGCTCTTCGTTAGTAATATCCTTCTAAATTTTTTCTTTCTCAAATTTTTAAAATTCTGAATTTCAAATTTTAAGAGTAGTTTGTTTAGAACTAGAGGCATTTAGAGTGTTTCATACCCAAGTGGGTATGTGATAACACTACATTTTTTTATTAAAGGAGGATTAGTCCAACGGTTGCCTATCCATCGTCAGATCAGACATCACTTAAGATTCTCCCAGTTACTAGAAACAATGGTTGTAAATTAACCTCGCCATCTGGTTAAGGAACTTCAAGATGAGCATGAGGTACATCATGCTCCTCCGCCTAGAATCCTACATGTTAAGACTCAAATATTGCATATTTTTCTCTATTTATATCTTGGTTTTATGAACATGATAATGCTTAATGGTATATTTTATACATGTTTGTGTTGCAAGGTGAGTTTAAGAGCTTAGATTGAAAAGAATGCTAAAAGAATGGATTTAAGGCTCAAGAATTTCATAAGTAAAGAACGGATCTTTGGAGACCAAGAATGAAGATTTTAATACCCCAATATCCAAGAAAACCAAGTAAAGAAGAAAAGAAGTCGGAAGAAAAGTGCTAAAATTTACTTCACAATCTGTGTCATCAACAAGTGTTCGATGACATCGAAGCCATCGTTTGATGACATCAAATTTTCACAGGAAAATTAAGTTGGTTGCTAAACAAATTGGATGCAATTCTCGATGAATCGAAGACATGTTCGTTAACTCGAAGAAGATGCTCAATGACATCGAAGACTGTTCGATGACATCAAACTTTGAAAAGGCCAAGCTATATGTCCTGGGGGGGGGGGGGGGGGGGGGGGGGGTTAAATAGGACTATGTCAAATTAAAAAAATACATAGCGAAATTAAAGAATATGATAGGCAAATAAAGGAAAGCAATTCACAATGCAGGAATGAAAAGTAGCCTCAATAATCAAGTATTAAGAGGTTGATACAAATGTTGTTCTAAGGACAACCTTACACCATAAAAACTAAGGGTTTATGGCGGGACAACCTTACTAGAACGATGAGTTTCAAATTCTCAAACTGAAGAGGAAAATAAAAGGAAATACTAATAATTGAAATCTACACTATTACAACATTCCCACAATGCTTGAAATATAAATATTACAACATTCACATTCACACATACATCCCACAATTTTGAATGATAAGAGATAAGAAAAATAAATCACACATCCACAAAACACAAAGAGTTATAGTGGTTCGCCTGTGTGTTCACCGACTATTAAACAACAGCTACCCAACTTGCTACTCCACTCCTAATATCCTCACACAGGGGATATTAGCGTTCTCTAATCAAATATGTTTTTCTCAAGTTCACCTAAAACCCTCATAATTGTGTCTTTTAGCGAGCTTACACAATTAAAAAAAACTCCACTTCTGAGTATTCTGGATTTCCTCAGATAGCAATAGATTGAGGATTTTCTGGCTTAATCTTAAATAAAAAAAAAGAATGAAATTTACAATAATATAAAATACTTGGATTTCTCCTTTTATTGCAGCTCAGAAAAACCAAGTCGGAGTAAAATTTTGAATATAGAAGTTCAATGTCCAATAGTCTCTTTAAAATGGTTCTAGGTTCTAATTGATTTTAAATTAAATCAAGTTGGGCTAGCTCTATTTGATTTTGATTCTAAGAAGAAGGAATTCAACAATTCCTCTTTCAAATCAGATTGGAATATAGAAACAAAATCAAATTGACAAAGCTAACAGAAGAGCATATTAAATATGCACAATGTAGCATAAAAAACACTAACTTATCTCTCATAGTAATGCTTTGATTTCTTGAATTGGATTATTAAACTCTAAAATTCATGCTCTATTTATAGTTGTAGAAACTTGTCTATGACTGGTCCTGAGGACACTACGACTATGCATTCAAGGCATCCTATAAAGGAGAGAAAGTGATTCCAATCATCTATTCATTCAAGGCATCTCAGCTTAATGATTTGCCATTAAGATGCTAGCTATAGGATCCTTGAATGCGGAAGTTCATTCCCCAATCCACTCTATTAAATGCCAATGATGAGGGTGGATTGGTGGATGAACTTCCATGAGAGAAAAGGCTTAAGGGATAAGATCTGAGGTTGAACACACAAAAGCACTCCCTATTTTTTCTCCATCAACAACCAAGGGCAAGCTCTCATTAAACAGGTAAAAGGTTCCAACAAATATAAAACGGTCAAATTTTTTTGACAGATTTCGATATCATCGATCAGGGTCGATATCATCGTGTGTATACTCTTGATAGCATCGATTGGTCATTCGATGATACAAACTTAACTGTCAAATACTTTGAAACTTTTTGCCAACTGGTCGAGGAAATCGAACATGCATCGATGTCATCGGATTTCAAACTTCGATTTCATTGACATGAGGTTCGATTCCTCAACATTTGAAAATGTGAGAGCGCTTGCCTTGAAATATTTCAGGTATGGAATATGATCGAGCATCACTCGATATCATCAGAATTTGAATGTCGATGATATCGATGACAGTGTCGATTCATCAATAATTCCAAGAAATTTTCCTGTAGGCTTGCTGGACAGTTTTTGTCCTATTTTGATGACATCGACCTTGTCTTGATATAATTGATATTTGAATATCGATTTTATCCAGTGACCCTCGATCCAAGAAAAATAATCTAAAAACTTACTGGATAGATTTGTGTCCCAATCTGATATCATTGAAGGTCTACCGATGTCATCATGATTTAAATTCTGAGGACATCGAGGAGCCCTTCTATATATCAAAAATCACATGTTTTTCCTTAGTAGCACTTCGGACACAACTGACCTGATGTCAATTTTATCACTTCGACTCGATAGACTCGAGATTTAAAATTCGATGATATCGAGCAGTCCATCGATTCATCGATAATTCAGTCCAGAGGTCTTTGTGGTTGCTGGACATCATAAGTTCTCATTTTGATAATATCGAGTGAGCTTTAAGGACATCGATAACAGGGTTCGATTTCATCGAGCCATGTATCAATAAATCGATAAAGGTAGAAAATTTAAAGATTTTTCTGATTTCTGAAAAAAGTTTTCTAACCAAAAAACCTTAGGATGTTCTGTTCAATTTTAAGGGTTTTATATACCTAGTGTTCTGGGACATGTGATGTAAGGCTAAGATTTACCTGTGATGAGTTCGGGCACACATCCTGTTAAGGCAAACGCTTGATCGATCTTCCTATGGGGCTCCTTTGTCTTGCTGACTCAGCGTTCATGCTAATTGACAAACTAGGGCACTTTCAATCTCGCCCTTTGTCAATTACATAACAAAACACCAAAACACCCTAGAACAACTTCTAGACGAACACCCTAAATTGTGCGTATATGAACTTTACACAATTTTACAATGCTATCTATTTCACACACACAGATGGCCATTTCATTCTATAGCTGCTCCCCCTCAATAGTAATCTCCCCCTGTCTTCTTGCAGTTGCTCCTACTAACACAAATCTGCTCCCCCTATCCCCTGTACCATCATTCACAAACACAAGCATATACACACAATTTTCCTTGGGGGTGTAGATTTATTCTCTCCCTTTTTGTTAGTCATTGGCAAAGGGAAATATAACAATGGATAGTCGCTGAAGTTGAAGCATATGCGAGAACCAAAACGCAGAGAGCATAAGCAGAATAAGCATGGATATAAAGAGAAAACATCACAAATCAATTAAGGAATATGCAGGAGGAGGCATTCTAAGTTGATATAAATCAGATAAAACAGCGAAACAGGGGTAAACATCATTTGAAGAAACCTAGAGAAATATGGCAGTAAGCAGGTATGAATTATAACCAGCCATGAAACAAAATATCCAAAATATGTACTGCCCAAGGTTGGCAGTAATGTAATATCCATCCCAAATAAAAAAACCTTGTCCATCCATGGGCACCGAAAAACAACCACAAGTATCTAGCCCATCCATGGGCATAAAAATATCCAAAAAAAAAAAAAAAACTTGTCAGACTTTGCAAGTTAGTAATCCATCACATACACTCAAATGAGCGTAGGGTATTCAAAAAGATACCCATGCTCATACGTTGAGATGAGAATAGGGTGTATGTGATGGCACACATATTGTTTATACTATGGTGGAGGGGTGGAGGAAGATGATGCGGTATTGTCACGTATGCAGTGATCAAATCCGCCAATTGCTACACCGACTACTGCACCCCACTCACCAGACATTCCAGGAAAGTGAACTTGGCATTCATTGACTCCCTTAACTGAGTGACTTCTCACAGTGTCACTCCAATCTGATCCTAATGTAGCTTGAACCGTTTTGTATGCCCGAGGTCAGATGGGGACAGAGCTTGTTGGGATGCGAGAGGGTCACCTTCGCCCATTCCAGCGCCTCCGGCTTGAGTAGCCCCTTCACCACGTTCTCCTTCCTCGTGAATCCCTTCCTTGGGTCGGTCTTCAGGAAAGCGGTGGAACTTCAAATCCATTTTTCTCATGTTGTTCTTATTGAAGTATTGAAGAGGAAGTTCCAGATCATTTGTTGTCGAAAGACCGATTATATTACACAGTACATGAATAATCCAAGGATAGGGCAAATGAACATCTTAAGAAGTATGAATTACATACACTAACTGATGAACAGTCAAGGTAGGAAGGCATATTTTGATCCCAGTTGCTACAGAATATACTACCATGGCCATGAAACCTATAAGGTTAGCACGATTGGTACTCCAAGGATATATGTTGGAGGTGAAGATGCCATGTAGAATACGATACCTTAGTTCCATGAATTTTTCTTTAAGTGCATTTCCTTGATGTCAGGGATTGTCATGACCATGACAAAGAAATTTTGTAACCATGGATCGGGTTTCAACATTCTTAAGGTCCATGTCAGGGAGACCAACGGGTGACAAAGTAAGGCCAAGGATGTTTGCAACAGATGTAGGAGCAATTTCTGCATCGTCACCATCAACAGAAACAGTGATGGAAAGAGGTTCAACCACCGGAGAGTGATTGGAGGCAAAGAAGTTGTAGGTACGTTCATAATGACACGGACCGCCAAAGTGGAGGAGAAGCAACCAGTCAGTTGCAGCTAATAGGGGTTCCAGATTGTATCATTTTAAACACTCCCTGTCTATCCTCCTTTCATGAACTAGTTTTCTTCTAGTGTATTTGGCCACTTCCAGATTCACCCTAGCAAGAGGAGGGGCTAGTGCTTCAAATTAGGACCCGCCACGTGATGTCTGTCATGTTTGCTGGCGAGTAGGAGTCCCATGTTTAGGCACCCTCGCCCTTTTCTTTGGAGCAAAGACCTTTTACATGGAGGATCTCGAAGATTCTCCAGGTACAGACATTTTGTCCTTCTCCTTTCCCATTTATCGATACTCACAGAGAGAGATTTGATGAATTTGGGGTTTAACAGACAAAAATTCTCTCAAAATCTAGAAATACCTAAAAAGCACAAGATGAAATCTTGAGGAAAGGAAGAAATGGAAAGGATATTACCGGATTTGAATGACCTTCTAGGACTCTCCGATGAACCTTCGTATAGGCTGGCTGAGAGAGATGAGCAGGGAAGAGAAAAATGACTTTTAGGAGTGAAATGTAATTTTTCCCGCTCTACTGTCTTTTATCGGGTGGCACACTTTAATATCATCGAACATGGTTTCGATGATATCGATAGACCACATTTGATGTTATCAAAACTGTCTTCGATAACATTCTTGATCAAGTGACTCTTCTAATTCCAAAGAGGCATCGATGAGATTGATTCTTGGTCGATTTAATCGAGAGTCTACATGATTTATCGACAGACATATCAAAGATGTATATCTTTCATTTCAGCATTTCGACAAAATATGTATAACTCAGTATATTTTCATATTAGACAGTATACACAAAAAAATTTGTATAAGCATTGTACAATCCAAAATTATAAACATCAGGATGTTTATATACAAAAGGATTGAGGTGAGAGACCTCCGATATATCGTTAAAATTTCATAAAAAAATGCATCTCTTCAACAACTATCCAGATCTAGATGCATGGCCTGGACATGTTTTTCTATGCTCAAATGTTTCTAGGCATACGGATCAACCCTTCCTTTGCCTTTAATGACACAGCAATAGTTATTTGTGCTACAACCCTTCATCACTGGTTTACCTGATAGGTCTACGATCTCGCATTCCTGCTTGTTGAATGTAACCACATGCTCATTGTCACATATTTGAGAAATGCTCAGAAGATTATGCATCAATCCTTTTATGAAAAAGACATTCTCATTTTTTAGCATATTTATACCTTTGATAATTCCTTGTCTTATTACCTTAGCAGTGCTTCCATCTCCATAGGTGATTAACTCATCGTTAAGATCTGAATACTTTGAGAGAAGGGATTTGTTACCCATGACATGTCTTGAGCATCCGCTATCCAGGTACCACTTAACATCATTGCTTATTATATGATTTGAGTGAGTATCAAGGCAATTTTTCTTTTCTTTCTCTACCCATTTTATGAAAGGAATTGTGGTAGTTTTAGTTTCTTTAATCAAGTTGGGCAACTGAATCGTGTTTCCTTGTCTCGCAAATTCATTAGTTTTCTTGTTGAATTCAGCCATTTGATTCAATTACTCCTTCATTCTGTCAGTCATTCTGGGTGGTGATGGATGTGTATTTCCTCTATCCAAATTCCTAGGTGGACACCTGACATCTTGTTTTCTGGCTGGTTTAAGTTTACCTACATGATTTTGACCAGAGTTGGGTTGTGTCCTCCCAGGAAATACGCATTCAAACTTATAATGACCAGAATCACCACATGAATGATAAACAAGAGAAATCTTAGTTTTACTTCCTGAAGCAACAAATTTTTCATCTATTGATGCTGCATTTGTAGATTTTATTTTAAACTTATCATATCCTAAGCCACTCTTATCTTTTCCTTGTCTTCCCATCCTTAACTGTTTTTCTAATTTCTCACCACTCTGGGAAATTTTATAGTTTAGTTCAGCAGACTTTTTGGATTTCTCTAAATCAAACCGGAGTGTGTGATTTTCAGTTTGAAGATGCATGTTTTTATCTTTTAATAGTTTATTTTGTTTGCTTAGTTTTTCAAACTCAGATTGGAGAAAAGTATTGATTCTTTCGAGCCTATCATTTTCTGAGTGGTATTGTTGTAGATCATTAATTAGGTGTGCATTTATTTCTAATGTTTTATCCAAATCCTTTTTGCAGCAATTTATTTTTGGTTTCAGTTATTCCAAGTCTTTTAAGGATATTGATGCTATGAATGTAGAGCTGATTGTAAGCATCCTGTTGTTTATCCTTTTCTTCTTCTTCTTTCTCAGTTTCCTCATTATCTGATGGAAATGATTCAGTGGCCTACGGTTCTTCAACGTTCTCTTTTTCGATGAGAATGTTTGAAGTTGTTGAGACCATAAGAATTTTCAGGGATTTCTGGTCTCCATCGCTCTCTGAGTCACTACATTCTGAGTTTGACTCTTCAGTGTCATCTCATGTGGCTGCCATCGCTTTTCCTTTAATTTTCCTATTTGGGCATTTGGTGGACAGATGTCCAAACTTCCGTCAGGTTTAGCACTGAGCTACCTTGGATTTTTTACCACTTTTACTTGTAGAATGTTTATTGTCCAATTGTATTCCTTTAAATGCACGACCACGATTTTTCTGAAAGAATTTTTTGAACCGTTGTGCCAACAAAGCCACTTCCTCATCTTCATTTTCTCTTTCACTTTCAATGTCCTCATTTGTTAAATTCTTTGAGGTTTTGATGACAATAGTTTTGGATTTAAGGGTTCGTTTGAAGTGTAGTTCAAATGTTTATAGGGAACTGACTAGTTCTTCTACTTTCATTTCATCTATGTTTCTACACTCTTCAATGATTGTTACTTTGGGATTAAACTGTCCCGGTAATGATCTTAGTATTTTCCTATAGATTTTTGGGACTGGAACTTTTTCACCTAATCCTCCCATGGAGTTACAAATGATGTTCAATTTTGGGAAAAACTCCATGAAGGTCTCATGCTCTTTCATTTTGAGACTTTCAAATTGTGGTGTTAGGAGCTGTAATTTGGACCTTTTCACTGTGCTTGTTCCCTCATGGGTTGTTTCCAACAAGTCCCATGCTTCTTTGGCTATTCCACATATTCTGATTTGATTAAAGACTTCTTGGGACACAACACAGTAGATAACATTCATGGTTTAGCCTCAGAGGTATGTTTTTCTTTATCGAATGTTGTCCACATCTCCTTGGCTTTTGATTTAGTGATAGTTGTGCCATTTACAAGTATGATTTGATCAGTTCGTGGCACATATCCTTTTTTAACAATAATCTAAGCATCATGGTCCAAAGATCACAGAAAGTAGTGCATTCTAGCTTTTCAGTATGCATAATTTGATCCATCAAATACTAGAGGTCTAGTGATCAATGAGCCCTCTTCTTTGTCCATATTCCCAACTTTAGTCAAGATCGCTCTCTAGGCGGTGAAGCCCTTAAGAGAGACCCGCTTTGATACCAATTGAAAATATAGTAATGACCACTTTAGTTGAAGTGGGTATATGCCAATATGTCCTAAGGGAGGTGAATAATACTTTTTAGTATTTTATGATATTTTAAAATCTTATCAATCTTATCATGAGAAAATATGCATATATCAGGATTTCTTCAAAGTAACTCTAATGTCTTCTAAGCCAAATAGAAGATCCGGTCATAAAACTATTTGAAAGATAAAGAAGATGCAAATCATAGTTTATGATGGACATAACTGTGTGTGAGGTGTGATCTTAGATAATCAGATATGAAATCATTTAAGAAAATCACACAAGCAGTAGAAGATAATTGCAATCTTAAACACAGTTATTTTTATAGTGGTTTGACGACTTGTCTACTCCACTTCCAGCAGACGCACTCAACCCTTGAGTGTACCGGATCTCACTAAAGGAGGTTTCACAGCAGGTTCACCTCAAACTAGATGTTACAAATCAGGTTCATCTCAAACCAGTACAATCTACTCTAGGTTAACTCTAACATGTCTACATGACACAAGTTTATGCTCCCATGAGCAAGGGTTAACACACAACACCCGAGTTTTAGGCCACACAAGCTAAAGATCCACAGAGCAAGGGTTAACATAAAGCACCCCCATGTACGCTCCCATCGGAGGCCTCCTATGAGGACTTCAAAAGGGTGAGAAACACCTTAGACCCAATCCTATAGAAGAAATAATCATAAGGGTCCTCTGGACTCTAATGACTTACAAATAAGTAGATGAGCCCCATTCAACACATTGATGAAGATCTCCTCTTTGATGATGAAGACTCTTCAACTCCCTTGAACTGTAACTCAAATGACGTACCAAGATAAGGCAACGAGTTGGGTCAAGGTTATGATGGAATCCTACTCTATTAAATATTTTTCTATAAAGGAGAGAGAATGATTCTAATCATCTATGCATTCAAGGCATCCCAGCTTAATGATTTACTATTAAGATGGTAGCTGTAGGATCCTTAAATGTGGAAGTTCATTACCCAATCCACTCTATTGAACATCAATGATGAGGGTGGATTTAAGGATGAACTTCCATGAGAGAAAAGACATAAGGTATAAGATCTAGGGTTGAACACACAAAAGCACTCTTTATTTTTTCTTCACCAACAACCAAAGACAAGTTCTCATTAAATAGGCAAAAGGTTCCAATGATATAAAAAGGTCAAATTTTTTTGACAGAGTTCAATATCATCGAGCAGGGTCGATATCATTGAGCGTATACTCTCAATAGCATCAATTGGTCATTCGATGATACAAACTCAATTGCCAAATGCTTTTGAAACTTTTTGCCAACTAGTCGAGAAAATCGAACATGCGTTGATGTCATCAAATTTTGAACTCCTATTTCATCGACACGAGGTTCGATTCCTCGACATTTAAAAATATGGGAGTACTTGCCTTAAAATATTTCAAGTATAGAATATGATCGAGCATCATTTGATATCATCTGAATTTGAATGTCGATGATATCGATTACAGTGTTGATTCATCGATAATTTCAAGGAATTTTCCTATAGGCTTGCTGGATATTTTTTGTCCTATTTCAATGACATCGACCTTGTCTCGATATGATCGATATTTGAATAACGATTATATCGAGTGACCCTCGATCCAATAAAAACAACCTGAAAACTTGCTAGATAGATTTGTGTCCCAATCTGATATCATCGAAGGTCTACAGATATCATCGTTATGAGGATATCGAGGAGCCCTTTTATATATCAAGAATCACATGTTTTGCCTTAGTAGCATTTTGGACACAACTGACCTGATGTCGATTTTATCGAGTCGACTCAATGAACTCAAGATTCAAAATCTGTTGATATCGAGCAGTCCATCGATTCATCGATAATTCAATCCAGAGATCTTTGTGGTTGCTGGACATCATAAGTCTTCATTTTAATAATATCGAGCTTTGAGGACATCAACAATAGGGTTCAATTTCATTGAGCCATGTATCAATAAATCGGCAAAGGTAGAAAACTTAAATATTTTCCTAATTTCTAAAAAAAGTTTTCTAACAAAAAAACCTTAGGATGTTCTATTCAATTTTAAGGGTTTTATATACCAGGTGTTTGGGACATAGGATGTGAGGCTAAGATTTATTTGTGATGAGTTCGGGCACACATCCTGTTGAGGCAGATGCTTAATTAATCTTCCTATGGGGCTCCTTTATCTTGCTAACTAAACACACATGATAATTGATAAACCAGGCACTTTCATAGGTCCCTTTAGCCGTGTATTTGCTCTAGGCAGTACTTCCCTGACCACATTCGACGACAGCGAGCATTAGAGTTTGAGACCCTGGTGTAAGGAGACATGTCCATGGCTTAGTACATAGATCGTTTTGTGGTGCTATCAAGGTTCATGTCGTACTTGATTAATGATGATAGGCGGAAGGCCCGTCGTTTCGAGAACGGCTTGCATTACGGTCTTTGAGGCCGTGTTATTGGGCACGAGCTCTCGACTTTTGAGGAGGTAGTACAGAGGGCCTATATTTATGAGGCTGAGTGGACCAGCACACAGGGTGAACTCGATCATAGGAGAGATCGGAAGAGGTAAGCCCCCTCCAGTGGCTCCTATCAGCAACAGCGTCGTCAGTAGCAGCAGCGCGCGACCCACCGAGCATTAGTTATACCTCCAACACCACCCCAGAGGTCATTTACATGGACTTATTTTGGATGTGGTGGGACAGGGCATCACAGGCATGAGTGCCCCCACACCCAGCAGGGGCAGTAGCTAAGAGGGCCACCGTAGCCTCCACCACAGCAACAGTGGTAGTAGCTCTTACCCCCGAGGTCCCCACATCAACAGCATTCGCCCCCAAGACCACAACAACCAAGGAAACAGTTTCGACAGGAGCAACAACATCAAAGACCTCATAGGGGACAGGCACCTCCCTAGACGGCTCAGGATAGGTTCTATGCAACTCAGCAGGACCCACAGTCCTCTAGAGGAGTCGTTTAGGGTATACTTCTAGTCTTTGCAAGCATTGCCCAAGTCCTATTTGATTCTGGTGGTTTCATACTCGTTCATGTCTGGGAATTTTTACCGATTGTTTGGATTACCGATAGAGTCTACCCGTGAGGGGTTGACCATGTCGACGCCTTTAGGGAAGACTACAGTGTTAGGCCGATGTTGTTTGTCTTGCCCTGTCTTAATTGAGGAGGCCTTTTTGCCTGTTGATCTGTTCGTATTGTCGATGTCAGAGTTCGACCTCATTCTCGGTATGGATTGGCTCATCGAGTACCACGTAGTCTTGGACTACTCTATGAGGACAGTCATGTTCTGTATACCCGGCTTGCCTCAGTTCCAGTTTGTAGTCGAGCCTAGAGGAGACCCATTCTCTGGTTTAATGTCATGTGCAGTAGAGGGGCCCATAGCAGTGAGAGGTGATTAGTTTCTAGTGGTTTGTGATTTCCCTGATGTATTCTAAGAGATTTCGGGATTATCGTCATGCCGGCATATTGAGTTTCATATTGATCTTGTGCCTGGTACAACACCTATCTCGAAATGGGCCGCGTAATTGATTTCCTTTGTTGCACAAACCGCACAATTGACATCCTGGTTACATAAATCGTGCAACCAAGATCAGAGGTAGATTGTTATGGATGGTCAAATCTAATGGAAGGTGGGCCCCATGGCACAAAGATCGAGGGTTCACACGTGTGAAGGCCTATAAATACCCCACTTCCCCTCTCATTTGAGAGAGAGAAGAATTTCAGAAGAAGAGTAGAGCTCTGAAGGAAGACTGAAGGTGAGAAGGGGAAGTAGTTATTGGTTGTGCAGGCCGCACAACCAACAACTTGTTATGCTGGTAGCGCAACTAGGTTATTATATAGTCAGTTACAAAAAGGGCCAAAGTACTATCGAAATCATCCAGTTCAAAGCTTCGTCGCTCCAAGCTCTCTTTTTGTACAAGGGACAAGCTCGAAAGGAGGAAAAATAGAATGATTAAATCAGCACAACATTCCTCCTAAGGAGATGACCGAAGCACAAGTCGAAATACTATTGAATTTGAGTTCGACATTCAAACTTTATCAATTTCAATTCATGCATTTCAAATGATCTATCTTAGAATCAATGGATATTAGAGAATGTAAATGAATTTAACACTATTAATAGAATGATTATTTTATATATTCTTTCTTTGTTATATTCTAATAAGATAATTCCCCTAAACTGAATGCGTTTGTTTCTTATTCGAAATAAAATGGTGACTCTGCTGGGAACTTTATGTATCTTATTCAATATTAACATTGAGAGTATTATAGAACTTTAGTTGTAGCTTGGCGTCTTTCGATGCCAAAATGATGACTCTCAGTGGGAACATTCTCCCCTTCATCTCTAAGATAGATTATTTGATTCTTCAAGTACTAACTATAATTTAATTCTACGTTTTATATTTGAAGGGACCAAACTGCAAATTATGACCAATGGCAATTTCTGCAAGGAAGCTGAACTTCTATTTCACTGTGACCAGATTTGTGTTGGAGTATGTACCGAACTAACCTCCGAAACACAGGGCTCAGCCTCCTACAAGCAAAAACAACTCAACCCGAGCAATAGCTAGAGTTGTATTGCTTCACCTTAAGCACCGGAAGGTGACAAAGACTGGATTGTTGTGATGTCTTGCAGGACAAGAGCACGGAACACAAGAAGCCTCAGAATGAATCCACCTTTACCAAGAGTTAAAGGACTGATAGCACGTAATGTTGCTAGGAGGAATCCTAAACTCGCCCCTCCTACGATATATCCCAGGCGAACAGTTCCGCAGTTAACGTCGCGTGACTTTTTGGCTTTGGTTTTCCTAAGAGTCAGATGGAAAAAAGAGTAAAAATGTAAGGCTTTACCAGTAAGTCCACCTATGTGTCTATCACCCCAATCAATCAATGGTAACGGGAGTACAGAGAAGTCAAATGAAACTCCATCTTCCCCTCTCTTTGTAAGTCCTGTTACGTTGATGTATTCCCATCCCACTTCGACTATAGTTTCATCGAAGAGAGGAGAAGCCACAGTACATTTGGCCAGAACAAACCAAGAGAATATGCCAACTACGGAGGGCCATATAAATGAAATGGCGGAAGTGCAAAGAGCACTAATGGAAGAGTGGAGAATTCTTAGAGAAGCCTTAACGAATCTCGCACATAATGTAGCCCAGATAGCGGCTCCCCTGATGATGGGCAAGAATCCCAACCCGAAGGCTTTCAACCACTGGGGGCAAGATCACTGGGGTCTGTCTTGGTAGCAAAAACCATAACACAAGACGAGGTGAGACAAGTCATCGAGGAAGCTTTCAGAGTAGAGAGGGAGCGTGAGAATACTGGCCATTTCAGTTACCGAACGTCGTATCCAAGAGAGGTAGAAGACATCCCATTCCCAACCAACTTCAAACATCCAGATTTTCAGAAGTTTAATGGAGAAGGGTCGCTGGAGGAGCATTAAATGCACTTTATTACTTGTATGGGGTATTTTTCTACAATTCCGCAATATTGCTTGTGATTGTTTGGATCATCTCTGACAAACAAAGCAATCCAATAGTATTCTAGCCTGGCCCCAAGGTCGATACGCACTTGGGAACAAATGCAGGACACCTTCATGTCAAACTTCTTCTCTTCAGAGCGTGTTGTCAGTATTACGGAATTGGCTTCTGTACGACAGAGAGAGGGGGAACCATTAACGAAGTTTATAGATAGATGGAAGACATTGGGAGCCTCATGTAGGTAGCTGCCTGAAGAAAAGGAACAGATTAAAATGTGTCTAAACTCTATAAAAACAGGAATCGCGTTCGGACTCACTAGTGCTAATATCGGGACTTTTCGTGACCTAGCCACTAAGGCTCATGCTTTAGAGTTGATGACTCAGAAGATGCTAGTGTTTCGCTATGAGATAGCCAGGAGACGACTCGACAGGATGGCCATAAATACCATCAATTGTGAAATGAGAAGCCAAGATGCAAAAGACTCGAGAGATAAAAGGTCGGACTGGAAAGAAGAATCGTACCAGCCAAGGAATAGATACAGTGGAAAAAGGCTCAGAGCGCTCAATTCTCATGAAGGGTTTGTGTTCGATAGGGAAGATGTTGTCCCTATAATGAACCAATTGCTAAAAGCCAGTACAATAGAATTACTAGCACCCAAGCGCCCTGAAGATATGGCAAGAGCAAGAGAGATATTTTTGCCGCTATCATTGCCTGGTGGGACATCTGATGGAAAATTATTGTATGTTGAAATGTATTATATAACGGATGATAGATACGTGAAATAGTGATCGAAAAAGAAAAAGAAATGGATGCAATGACAACAGTAAATATGCTAACAATCTGGGAAAAGACCCAACAAAAGAAAGAGAAAGAAGATCGTAAGATGATAAAAAAGGTAGCGGTGATTACACTATGATCTGGAAAGAAGATAACAAGCCCTACGAAGAGAAAACAGGAATTATAAGAAAGGAAGTTGTTGAAAGATAGAATAATAATGACAAGAAGGAAGAGAAGAACGAGACAGTAAAAGTGACTTACGATGTGGTAAGTCATTTGAACGGCATACCGGCTCGCTTAAGCTTCTGCGATGCGCTTAAGTTGTCAGAGGAATTTTGACAGAGATTGATTCAAGCGTTATCCAATCATGATGTCAGAGAAACCTTGCTGGCATAGATGGAAAAGAAAGAATATGAAGAGCAAGAAAACTGTCTCCCACTTGTTTTCTTCTCCTATGATGATTTGATTTGGGATGCAAGGCATAACAGGCCGCTGATGATAGAAGGCCATACCCGTGGCTAAAAGTCTAAATGGATTATGCTTGATAATGGGTCTGCAGTAAACCTCTTACCACTCTCAATGTTGAGTAAACTAGGTTATCGTTGTTCTGATCTACGCCCTAGTGGAATGATGATATAGGGCTTCAAGCAAGATGGACAACATGCACTCGGTAAAATTATAGTGACGTTAGAGATAGGAGAGCTAACTACTGATGTCGTGTGCCACATTATAAACGTAGTGACAACATACAATCTTCTCCTAGGAAGGCCATGGATACATTAGTATGGCATTGTATCGTCTACTCTGCATCAATGCTTCAAATACTGTAAAGATGGAGTGCAGTATAAAGTACTGGCTGATGCTATGCCCTATACTGAAGCTAGGGCCTTCTTTGCAAATGCCAGTTATTATAAGGGGTTTGCTAAAGAAGAAAAAAAGAGTGATGAAAACAAAGTCCTGAAGGCCATTCAAGTAAAGGTGATAAAAGAAGAAACAGAAAAAGTAGAATCATCTAGAGCTGTAGAAATAAAGAAAAAATTCTATTTTGTGCCGAAACATTTGAGACAGCCAAGGCAGCCGCTGTTAACTCTTTTATCACCTAAATAGTTGAAAATTTTGAAGTCCAATTATACAGTGCCATTGCCATTTTCAGCTATTCCAGGAAGGTTTCAAGTTAGGGCCAGCACAAAGTACCCGAAACCAATAGAATTTTACGCCTCAGCAGAAGCAAAGATAGGGGAAGAGGCCACGAACAATGTGTATTGTAGTAAGTTGACACCGCAAGATCTTAAAAAATATAGCCCAGCAAGTAAGAAAATCATGAAAAACATGGGTTTTGATTATGATGAACCTACCGGTCTAAATCATGGGAAGGAATTCAGATTCCTATTGGGGTTGGTTAGAAAAAAATGAGGAAAATTTCTAGGATTAGGGGCTAAATCATTGGTGAATATAGTCACAACTGAGTAGTTATCGAGACAAGATCCTAAGACAATCAAGTATCCTGAAATGGCCCCAAAGAAAATGGAAGACGAGGGGTAGCCAATGACAGACAATTTGTGAGTAGTAAACTTGGGTATAGAAGAAGAGCTAAGGAACACATTCATCAGTACCGGTCTTTTTGACCAAGAGGCCGAGAAATATGTTCAACTTCTTAAGGAAAATAGAGACGTCTTTGCTTGGACATATGTAGAGATGTCGAGGCTGGAGCCGTCAGTAGCAATGCATCAGTTGAATATTTCTAAGGAGAAAAGACCAGTTAAATATGCGCAAAGGTAATTTCACCCGGACTTGGTTCCCCCAATAGAAGAAGAAATGAACAAGTTAATAAAAGTTTATCAGGGAGGTCAAATGTCCCAAGTGGATATCGAGCATTGTCTCAGTAAAAAAGAAAAACGGACAAGTTAGAGTGTGCGTTGACTTCAGGGATTTGAATGAAGCTTGTCCAAAAGATGATTTTTCTCTCCCAATAATTGAATTGTTGATTGATAATACGACTTAGTATGCTATCATGTCCTTCATGGATGGCTATGCGGATTATAATCAAATTAGAATGGCACCTGAAGATGAAGAAGCAACAACGTTTAGAACTTCACTGGGGATTTATTGTTATAAAGTTATGCCATTTGGTCTCAAAAATGTTAGAGCGACGTATCAGAGGGCAATGTAGAATATCTTCCAAGACATGAAGCACAAACATGTTGAGTGTTATATTAATGACTTGGTGGTCAGGTCATGTAATCATCAGGAGCATTGAGAACACTTAGCATTGGTCTTCCATCAACTTAGAAAGAAACAACTAAAAATGAATCCAGCTAAATGCACATTTTGGGTGTCTTCAGGAAAATTTCTTGGTTTTGTTATCAGGCACAGGGCATTGAGATCGATCCAGGGAAAGTTAAAGCCATTCAAAATATGCCGCCACCGTAGACATTAAAAGAATTAAAAAGTTTGTAAGGAAAAATGGCATACATTCGTCGTTTCATTTCAAATCTGGTAAGGAGATGTCAGCTGTTTTTTCATTTGATGAAGAAAGGCACAAAGTTTGTATGGGACCAAGTTTGTCAAAATGCGTTCAATTCGATAAATGAATTGCTGAAACAGTCGCCGGTATTACAGCTCTAATAAAATGGAAGCCGCCTATTTTGTACATATCTGCAGCTAAGAATTCTTTAGGAGCTTTGTTGGCACAGGTGAATGAATCTGGGAAAGAGACTGCTCTATATTATTTAAGAAAAACTCTAATGGGTGCAGAATGCAACTATTCTCCAATCGAGAAAGAATGTATAGCGCTGATATTCAAGGTGTAGAAATTGAGACATTATTGTCTCTCCCATGACATAACTTTGATCTCAAGTACAAACTCAATAAAGTTTTTGATGACAAGACTAATGTTATCTGGGAGATTAGCCAAATGGATGTTGTTACTTTTGGAATATGCTATTACATATGAACCAACAAAAGCGGTAAAGGGGTAAGCAGTGGCGGACTTTCTTACAGCACACCTGTAGCAAAGTGCAAGACTATTAGTGATGATTTTTTCGATGAATAGGTTATGTTGGCCGAGTCGCTAAGCCCATGGTAGATATATTCCAATAATGCTTCTCAAGCATCAGGAGCGGGGGCAGGATTTATTTTCATCACAACTCAGGGTGACTCATTACCTTACTCCTTCACATTGGGAACCGTATGTACAAACAATGAAGCCAAATATAAAGCTCTCATCATCGTAATGGAATTTGCTCAATAAATGAAGATAAAGATGATGCATATTTTTGAGGATTCTAAGTCGATCATAAATTGAGGACTGAATTCGAGATAAGAAAGCAAGAGCTCTTGCCATACTACCGAAAAGCACAACAATTATTGGAGTAGTTCTATCATGTCGAAATTAAATATATATACTGCGGTTTGAAAATGTAAAAAAAATTCTTTGACCAGCCTGGCAGCGTTTCTGTCCTGCCCAAATTGAAGTCCTCTCCAGGCGACTATAGAAGAAAGGAGATTTTTACCATCTTCAGAAGTCCTTTATGAAATTGTTGAGGCACTTCCTATATCGTGTTCAGAGATAACGACAGGTGATTAGCATCAGCCTTTCATAGATTATCTTAAATATGATATCTTACTAGAAGACTCAACGCAGAGACAGCAAATCAAGTAAAGATTGAGTAGATTCATCATATGTAGTGAAGTACTGTATAGAAATCTTACAATGAGATGTTTCTATGTTGCCTAGATGAACAAGAAGCAGGCCAGACGTTGCGAGAGGCGCACTCTAGAGAATGTGGGGTACACCAAGCTGGCCTAAATTTATTTCATCGGATACATCGAATGGGGTATTATTGGCCTACCATGTTCAAAGATGTTATAGATTATGCGAAGTGGTGTCACGAATGTCAAATTCATAGAGACGTTATACACATTCCTCCAGAAGACTTACATCAGTCGATCACCTCTTGGCCTTTCTCTGCTTGGGGACTTAATGTTATTAGTCTTATAAATCCTCCTTCGTTCAAAGGAAAACAGTATAGTTTGGCAGCAACAAATTATTTCTCCAAATGGACAGAAGCGATTGCGTTACGCAGTGTCAAAGAGAAAGATGTGGTCAATTTCATCCGACACGCAATAATATACCGTCATGGTATTCCAAAGAAAATTGTCACAGATAATGACACTCCTTTCAAAAATAGAGGAATGGAAAATATATGTCAGAAATTCAACATTCATCATTCGTTTTCAACACCTTACTATCCACCGGCCAATGGATCAGTAGAGGCATTTAATAAAATGATAGTCAAAATACTAAAGAAAACAGTGACAGGAAACAAGCATGATTAGGATGAAAGGTTACAAGAAGCAATGTAAGCATACAGAACTACCCACTGGATAACAATAAGAGCAACAGCGTATTCACTGGTTTATGGTGTAGAAGCGGTGATCTCAATTGAAATACAAGTAACGTCATTAAGAGTGGCAGTATATCGATCAATTATAGATGATGAAAATGCAAAAATAAGGCTAAAGGAGCTACATTTGCTCGATGAGAAGCGCCTGGCAGTTAGACAAGGATATCGGCCGCCTTTGATAAATGGGTCAAGTATCACTCTTTCAAAAAAGGAGATATGGTACTGATGTTGAAAAGACCGACAGTGGTCACCCACAAATAGGGGGAAAATTTTAGCCCAAATGGGATGTGTCGTACATAATAAAAGAAGTATACTCCAATGGAGCATACAGAGTCGTAGATCAAAAGATGGACAAGGTACTAGTATATTGGTCAATACTCGCTTTATCAAAAGATATTGTCCTTGAAGATACTACTGATTTTTTTATCTAGAATATTATCAGAATAATGCTTCTGCATTAAAGGGGGCAAGAATAAAAAAGGCTATGGTTATGTACTATGAGATGAATGAATAAAGAAGAAATTCGCGAGCGCATAAGACTATGTACCAATAAGTGTTACAAAAGGAAAATGATCATCGTTATCATCATCAAGCGAGTTCTATAAAATTTTATTGAAATTGGTATCGTCACCAAGCTGATATGTTGTGAACAACACATGAATATCATTGAATATATTAGCAGAAGTGGTGATATATCAATCTCAATCAGAGATATCTATCATTCTCGCAACAACGATGGCCATCTATCATTATCTTTTAAGGCAACCTAACCAAGCCCCTAAAAATAGCCATTACGCATAATACCTATCATTTTCATCATTCGAGCAACAATGAGAAGCCAGTGGCCCTAGAAAGCCCGTGAAAGTCATCATAAGCATATCCATGTGGGCAGTGGACGGAGCAAGCGACTAATAGCCCTAAAAGGCCAAAAAGTCCTGAATGGCCAGTCACGCTTGAGACCAATGTAGTCTGTATAGATTTTGACGGCGTCACAGGGAACGGATGAAAATGCCTTCCCGGTGAACGGGTCCGACCTTGCAGGAAAAAAAAAATGTGGGCTGCAGTAAGGCCCCCTAGATCTCTAGCATGATTTTAGTAGTAACTCATGAGGAAGGGCCTAATCCTACTCATTGGTGGACTCGTGGCCCTATATTTGGTACCCCAAAGGTCACTTTATGTGCCCCATGAACTGTATAGAGTTACTGTGACCAACCTTGTGCATAAATCCAACCGAGTTCACAACCCCGGTAGCTACACTGGGCCCCTCTGATGGATCGCAGTTTGTGAATTCACCAGGTTGTGAGAAGTCCAGTGAACTCCTAAGAGTTATAGAGACTGTCACGTGTGACCCAACTCCATTACTCAACAGTCTAAAAAACTGCGTGGCTCCACTACTCAAGAGGATAAATTATGTGTGATTATCTGACTAAACTAAAACTCAGCACCATCAATTAAGATAAGAATCATATAGGAAATCCCTTACTGACAAGTCATAAGAGAATATATATTATTTTTTTTTAGGAAAAAAGAAAGAACAAAGAAAAGGTATAACACATCAATCAGAACATCGCATAAACAAGACAAGAGCACCATTATCAAGAATATCATAAAATACTTGTATAATTTACAATTCCAAAGAGTACTTGTAGTGACAAAAGAGAAAATATCAAAGCTTTACATTTCATAGTTCTCCTGTAATGCCTAATGTTGCTAGGTATTTTATAAATTTTCTTGAAGATTAACTTGAGCAGCCGTATGTTCCAGTCTGGTCTTGCATTTAAAATAATTCTGGTAGGATCCGGGATACCAGCTAACTTTTCTTCCAAGGAGGCAATTAGTTCTTCATTCTTGGCCAATTCAAATCTTTTAGTGTCCACGTAATAAAGACTACATTGCATATTTTCCTGTACTCTTTCAAAGTTCAGATCTTCCTCCAGACCTTGCTTCTCCATCTGAGCGATTTCTTTCTTCAAAAGAGTAATACGATTCTGAATAGTCATCTTGTTATCAGCAAAAGTCTTCAGTTGCTCTCACAAAGATAGTTGTTCTTAGTCATGACAAGAGACAATGGGAGCAATCAGAGTAACCTTCTCCTTTAAGTATGCAAGCTGCTACTTGTACTCCAAAATTTTAGGCAGGACAATTGCAGTTTTAGCTGATGATAGAACAATTATTGAATTATGAAATCTTAGGAGAGCATCGCGTATGGAAGAAACATTGACTTTAGTCATCCATGCAGCACTATCCAAAACATCTAAAGTAATAGCCAGATCTGACCATTGATCAGGATCTTTGAACATCTCGACAATAGCTAATATGGAATTCCTTATCAACATCAATTTATGTGTAGAAATCTTCTCAAGGGATGACACATTTGATGAAGTCCCAATAGAACCAGAACTTTCCATGCCACTTTGAGGTAAGTTCCCTATTAAGAAATAAGAAATGTAAAGTTATAGCAA
The DNA here is from genome assembly GCA_037074715.1 of Magnolia kwangsiensis. Taxonomy (NCBI): domain Eukaryota; kingdom Viridiplantae; phylum Streptophyta; class Magnoliopsida; order Magnoliales; family Magnoliaceae; genus Magnolia; species Magnolia kwangsiensis. The sequence goes on from CM073580.1 coordinate 89,057,871, forward strand.
AACTGTAAGTACAGATAATATGGAAAGTGTGAATGAAGAAAAGGATATACCTTCTAATGGTACTGGAACAGTGAGAGGTTGTGTCTCTCCAACAAGAGAGGGATTAGGTTCCACCATCTCAGCAAAAGATGGAGCCCTAGCTTCAATACTTGAATCAATAGTAGTGGGAGTTGGTAGATCAGTTGATTCCACCAGAAAATTAATTTCACGTGCCAATGCCCATGGAGGCATCGAGAATCTTGGTGAAGCCGCTGGTAGACAGGAGGTAAATCTATGGGGGAACTACTATCTAACTCCGTATTGATTACATGATCACCTGAAATAAAAATACGTAAGAGAAGAGAGGAGAAACGAATGAAAGAATATATATATATATATATATATATATATATATATATATATATATATATATATATATATATAGCGAGATTGTCTTACATGACAAATAACCATATTCCTCGTAGTTTAGGGGTTCATCTTCTTCTTCCCCCACTATAGGTGAAGTCTTTGCAAGAAGAGCCTCGGAGGTCAGGAGGATATGCCCTTCATCAATATGAATATCTTCTACAATGACATCTTCTGGACCGCTATTATCAACTTCCCCCTCCTCATCGTCATTGTCCTAATTCTTTTCCTCCACCTCATATTCATCAGAAATCGTATTTCTAGACGAAGAAGATGAACCTTCACTTTTCGAATCTCCTTTGCTGGATTCCTCAATAACAACCTGTTTTCCTTTAAAAAGAAGAGACTGGTTACTTTCCAGTTGAGGATTGACACTGGTTAAGACCGGAGAAACAAAAGTAATGGTCCCTTCTTAGGGAGAAGCTTGGGCACACGTTCGAGATCATGTCATTGGCGAAGAAGGACTAGGATGGACAGTCCTGGGGGCAGGAGAAGAGGTCGATTGATGTTGAAGATGAGTAGAAGAGGTTGGCTGGTCTTCGAGATTAGCAAAGTTCTCTAGCATGGGGGAAACAGCCTCTATGACTTCCTCTCTTCTTGAACAGTGGAGAGGAATTTTTTCAAATTGACGAATGACACCGTAAACTATCCACCCGTCAAGGGTATTGTTAGGATTCTTCTCATAGATAGGTTCATCTACGGATATTTTGACATAATTATGACCAGCAAAAGGGGCATGACTAGTCTCCACTATGAAGCATACTCCCTCTTCAATTGTGTGACCCCTAAGTCTTGGTGGTGGAAGTCAGATGTGCTTAGCTACTGGAAGACCTTTCTTTACTAGATATGACTGGCGAACGCACCATTTCATGTGGTAATATGAAGCCCAAGAAGTATGGTCGCAGCCTAGGATGATGAAAGAAGAATTATCCTGGCCTAACAGTTGCTTCTAGACCATCGACCAATTAAATGGGCCAATGCCATAACTCTGCATTCTTCAAGTTACAAGTCCGCAGTCTTCAGGAACTCCCTAATCGAAGATGAATTGGTGAGCAAAATGATTGGGATATATGGTTCTCTCCAAAATTTTGTTCCCTCCCTCAATGGGAGACTACATGATCTAATCGACAGAAAGAATGCCCTTTCTCCCTTTATAAGTGATTCTATGTCTGACTTGTCTGTGTCCATTGTGTAGCAAGGCAGACAGGAATGAAAATAATTAATCTTAGCATCGAAGGAGATGGCATCTTTCGCCTAATCACAGGACCTCTTCACCATAGCTCTCTTTTGAAAGAACCAGAGAGGAATCTAAGAAGGATGAACATAAGCTTTCTCTGGCACTTCGAAGGTCCAAGGGAAATAGAAGCCAAGCCAGCTGAGGAAGTAATGACATGGCATATAGGTAGAAGCAGAGCCGACGGAGGGACTTTTTACATGAGAAGTGATCTCTCCAAAACCTATATAAATTGAGCATAGAATAGGAGGAGCAAGGGAGTATTTGACCCATTCGTCCATAGCACCAGCTACTACAAGCAATGAAAGGAGGATGGCATCTACTGATTTAGAGCTGGAAAAACCACTATTCTCAGCCAATAAGCGATAAACACTGCAAGCTCCCCATAAGCAGAATACTCAACGTGATCTTTTATGCTCCTACAAAGACATTCCAGCTCTCGCCAGTCGTTACCGTTAAACCTGGAAGAAAAGGAGAAGCAAGTGAAATTGAGATTATGTATCAAGACGTAATAAAAATGTTAGTTTGAAAAGAATGAAGATTACCTAAGAGCTCTGCTAAAATGGGCTAACCATTGCATACGATGAATCTTATGAATATTCATAAACTTGGACATCTCTTTAAAAAGTTTAGTGGTTGTTTCTGAGATGAAGGCGATGCGGTCAGGCGAAGAGACAAAGGCTAGTTCATCGTTGGTGGGAACAAATTCATTGAAGAATTTTTTTAGTTATCGGTAGACCGGTGATTCTATGAATATCCCAGAGTGTAGTGCTCATTTTGTGTTCGAAAAGGTGGAAAGAATCGGTGGAAGGGCACCAATAGTTGAGAAAAGCCTTCAGAATAGAGGATTCCTTATAAAAAGGATATGATGTTGCTTTGACCATGGTTTAGATGTCGCTCTTGGACAAACTCCTCGCATGCTTCGCAAGAATTGACGTGGCTCATTCAGATTAATAATTACGGGGAGTCAAGAGACCCCTTGTTCTAAACTCTTCAGGACTCCAAATGAGGCGACAGTCATTGAAACGCTGCTGGAGCATCTCGTAAAAACAGGTCGGATATAAGCTGTGAGGATCGTAGGATGGGGTGAGGAAGATCATAAAGTGAATGTCACCGATTTTCTGTCTCGATTTTATTGGCTGCAATATGCCTTCTAGTAATCTTAGTTCTCTGAATGACCAAGACTCTGTATAGGCTAGTCTTTCTCCATCCAGATGATCCCTAGGCTCGCAATTCAGCACGAAATGGTGACGATGGATGCTAATTGAAATCACCATGATACATTGCTTCTAAGGGTTGTCAAATTTTATAACACCCTCTATCGCGCAAACTGATTCCCAAGAATTATGTAATTTCTTCAGGTTATGCTCCTTAATTTTCTCCTAAAATTCTTGAGCCTTGTTCTGGCGATTCTTCCTCGATCAAGAAGGGGGTGAAGTATCTTCCTTGGCAGGAGGCTTCTAGCTGATGGTCTGATAATGTGTTGTTGTCTTTAGCCACTGCTCCCATTCGTATTCACGACCATGTTTGGGAGGTCTTTCAAGATCGCCCATTGCAATGGTTCTATGGATAGGGGATGGTAGTGTGTTGATGCATTCGGTGAAGTCAAAAGTAGGGAGCACTGGCTCCCTAATATAGGCAAGGCACGTAGCGGTTGTCTTAAAGCACTTGCGTGAAGGTTGGACAAGGGATCTTGAAGATTCTATGGCTTGAGATTCCACAGCTTGAAAAGACATAGGGTTTGGCAATTCTTAGCGAGAAGGTTGATTAGTGGGAGGATTGACAAGGATGTAGATTCTTTTCATGCGGGCCATAATGAAATGAAGGGGTTCAGAAACTGGCTAAGTCCGAAAAATGGCCAAGTATCGGTTGCACGGGTCGCGCAACTAGTCCTTTGTTATGCAAGTAGCGCAATGCAAAAAACTCTTGCGTGAACATGAAGATGTTGTGCAGGTCGCGCAACTGATACTCGTTGCGAGGGGAAGAAAAAGAGAGCAAAGTTTCACCTCAAAAATGAAAAGTGAGGAAATGAAATACAACCTACTATTTATAGGAGAATGGGTCAAGTACAGTACTCGGGCAACCATTGTGCAGGCCACACAACATGTTCAAAAAATAGAATTTTTTATCTAATTCTTTGATTTTTTTGCAAACAAAGAAAAGGATTAAGGGGGCATCTGTTAAGGCATGAAAATAATGAAGAAAGATTGAAAAGAAGAAGATCAAAAGGGAGTTGAAGGATTGACGAAGAAAGAAGTAAATTAAGTATCATGTATAGTAGTTGCGTGGGTTGCACAACTAGTAATTGGTTGTGCTTACTACGCAAACAACTTCATTCATTAAACAGGTCTCGCAATGGATTTCCTTCGTCACGCGGACTGCACAACTGACTTCCCCGTTACATGAATCACGCAACCAAGATCAAAGGTAGATTATTATGGACGGTCAAATCTGTTGGAAGGTGGACCCCATGGCATAAAGATTGAGGGTTCGCACGTGTGGAGGCATATAAATACCCCACTTTCCCTCTCATTTGAGAGAGAGAAGAATTTCAGAAGAAGAGAAGAGCTCTGAAGGAACACTGAAGGTGGGAAGGGGAAGTAGTTATTGGTTACGCGGGCCGCGCAACCAACAACTTGTTACACAGGTCACGCAACTAGGTCATTATATGATCTGTTACAAAAAAGGGCCAAAGAGCTATCGAAATCGTCCAGTTTGATCTTCGTTACTCCAAGCTCTCTTTTTTCACATGGGATAAGCTCAAAAGGAGAAAAAATAAAGTGATTAAAAATGCACAACATTCCTTCTAAGGAGACGACCAAAGCACAAGTCGAAATGTTTCCGAATTCGAGATTCGACACTCGAACTTTATCAATTTTAATTCATGCATTTCAAATGATCTATCTTAGAATTAAGGGATATTAGAGGATGTAAATGAATTTAGCACTATTAATACAATGATTGTTTTGTATATTATTTCTTTGTTATGTTCTAATAAGATAATTCCCCCAAATTGAATGCATTTGTTTCTTGTTCAAAACACTATTCGTCAAGAAGAAGGATGGCTTGTTGAGGCTTTACATAGATTATCGTGAGCTCAATCGGGTCACAATCAAGAAAAAGTATCCGCTCCTGAGGATTGATGATTTGTTTGATCATCTGTAGGGTGCACAGTTCTTTTCTAAGATTGACATGTGGTCCGGTTACCATTCGATTTGAGTTCGAGAGGAGGACATCCTAAAGATGGCTGTCAGGACAAGCTATGGTCACTTTGAGTTACGCGTCATGTCCTTAGGATTAACCAATGCACCCACGGTCTTTATGCAATTAATTTATGAGGTTTTCTATTATCTCAATCAGTTTATTGTGGTCTTCATCGATAACATTCTGATCTAATCGAGGACCTGCGAGGACCATGAGCAGCATCTGGAGATTGCATTACAAAACCTCTGTACCCACTAGTTGTATGCGAAGTTGGAGAAGTGTGAGTTTTGATAGAAGGAGGTGAAGTTTCTCAGTTACGTGGTGACGAGGGAGGGTGCTGCAGTGGACCCCTCGAAGATCGATGCAATGCGTCAGTGAGGCCAGCCCACGAACATGTCCGAGATTCACAATTTCCTCAATTTAGCAAGTTATTACCGACGATTTATCAAGTGATTCTCCTATATTATAGCACCGCTGACCAGGTTGACCTGGAAGGGAGCAAAGTTTGTGTGGAGTGATGCCGTGAGAGAGCATTTATGGAGATAAAGGACCACCTCACATCCGCTCATGTCCTCACTCTTCCCTCCGGGAGTGAAGGCTTTATTGTATTTATCGATGCTTCACAAGTTGGTTTAGGTGTTTTCTTGATGCAGCACAAAAAGCCAGTGCCTTATGTATCTTGCCAGTTCAAGGTCCATGAGCTGAACTACTCCACACATGATTTGGAGCTGGCAGTAGTTATCTTCACACTGAAGGTATGGTGGCACTATCTTAATGAGGTCAGGTTCGAACTCTTCTCCGACCACAAGAGCTTGAAGTATCTCTTCTGACAGTATGAGTTGAACATGAGGCAGAGATGTTGGATGGAGATCCTGAAGGATTATGATTTTAATCTTCAGTACCACCCAGGAAAGGCAAACGTGGTGGTGAATGCCCCTAGCCATCAGCCATGAGGCCTGGTGGCGCACATGATGATTCAGGAGTGAAAAAGCTTGAGGATGTGTCAGCATTCAACTTCGAGATTTATTTGCAGTATTTTATTGTGTAGTTATCGAGTCTATCAATTCAACCCTCTCTTGTTGCAAGGGTGATCGAGGCTCAACAGGCAGATGACTCGTCACAGAGTTATTGAGCAGAGGCAACATCTGAGAATCAGTCAGAATGGCAGATTAGTTCTCATGGTAAACTTCACTTTAGAGGCCAGTTATATGTCCCGGATGTTTTAGAGTTGCGTAAAGATCTTATGATCGATGTACATTGATCACAGTTTTCTATCCACCCTGGCTTGACGAAGATCTTATGACCAAGGCTTACAATCTTCTATTGTGCAGTTATCGAGACTATAGATTCAACCCTCTCTTATTACAAGGGAGATCGAGGCTTAGCAGGCAGATAAGTTGTTGCAGAGTTTTCGAGCAGAGGCAACATCTGAAATTCAGTCAGATTGGAAGATTGGTTCTGATGGTGGACTTCACTTCAGAGACCGGTTATATGTCCCGGATGTTTCAGAGCTGTGTAGAAATCTTATGACTAAGGCACATCGATCGTAGTTTTCTATCCAGCCTGGCGCGACAAAGATGTATCATTATATGAAGAGACAGTATTTTTGGGCAGGGATGAACCGTTAGATAACCAATTTTATAGCTTAGTGTGACACATATCAGCATGTCATGGCCAATCATCGGAGACCCCTAGGTCCATTACAGTCGTCGAGCGTCCCGACGTGGAAGTGGGAGCACATATCTACCGATTTTCTTATGGGCTTGCCAAGGACTCAGCGCAGTCATGACGTTATCTGGGTTGTCGTGGATCGTCTAATGAAGTTAGCACATTTTCTCATGATTCGTGTGACTTTGATGAGATTGTGAGGGTGCACGTGTTTCAATTTTGATCATTTCTAACCGAGACCTAAGGTTCACGTCTAAGTTTTAGGGGAGCTTCCAAAAGGTAATGGGGTTTACCTTGCAGTTCAGCACCGCGTATCATCCACAAACCAATGGGTAGACTGAGAGGGTCAACCAGATTCTTCAGGATATGCTTAGGGCTTGCGTGATCGACTTCTCAAGTTGCTGGTATGAGCATTTGCGCATGGCTGAGTTCACATATAATAACAACTATCAGGTGACCATTGGCATGGCTCCCTTCGAGGCCTTATATAGCAGGCCGTGTAGATCCCTAAGTTGTTGAGCCGAGGTTAGAGTGCACCGTCTCCTAGGCCCCGAGCTTGTGCAACAGACATAGAAGGTTATCAATATCATTAGGCAGAGGACGTGCACAGCTCAGAGTTGGCAGAAAAGTTTTACTAATCACTGGAATCATCCCTTGGAGTTCGCTGTTAGGGATAGAGTGTATCTCAAGGTCTTGCCCATGAAAGGCGTGGTTCAATTTAGAGCAAAGGGAAAGCTTGCCCTGGAATTTATTGAATCTTTCGAGATCGCTAGAGGCGTTAGAGCCATGGCCTATAGGCTTGTCTTGCCTTCTCAGTTGTCTGGCATCCACAACGTTTTTCATGTTTCGATGCTGAGGAAGAGTGGGTCAGACACCATTCTCATGATTGATTGGTATCCTCTTGAGGTCCATGTGGATGCTTCCTACATTGAGCAACGATTGTATCCTTGATCGGAAGGAGCAGGTCCTCCGGACCAAGGTGATTCCTTTAGTGAATGTTCAGTGGGGTCATCATTCTATTCAGGAGGCGTCTTGGGAGCACGAGGCAGAGATTAGAGAGCGTTATCCTCATTTGTTTGTAGATTGATTATGCTTTGCATTGCATTGATTGTTACATATTTATGATGATGTTGTCCCTTCCCTTGCTTTGTTTTGCGTGATAGTAAATCTCGAGGATGAAATTTTTATTAGGATGGGAGACCTGTCAGCCCATCAGGGTCTCATTTCATTTCTTAGGATCTCGTGATCCATCTCATCAAATTTTGACAACCCGCAACCCATAGATATCATTTACACGTGAGCCTAAGTCGCATCCTATAAACCCAAGCTGACTCAACCCGAGACCTATTCCATTGTGACCACACTGTCACTGCAGTTTTCACGTCACGTCCCTTGTGCTAATCTGACGCTTAGATCATAAGATGTGGCCCGCACATTCTTATGGTCGTGGACCGCTAGTTACGGGGCCCACCTATTCCATATGGCACCATTCCCTATGTAATCATGAGGGCGATGACATCACCCTAGCTATAGCCATCCTAACCTAGCCCATAGCCCTAGGCATGCTAGTAATGATGCCCTTTCTCTCCCATGCTTCTTACACATCTAATGATTGCCTAGCTAAGAGAGCTAGCAATCATTGCTCTTTTCTCTCTCTTTTGTCCCTCTCTCTCTCCCATTCTCTATCACTTCCTCCATTGCAAGAGCTTGGGACGTCTAAGCAACCCCCAAAAATCCAGCCCCTTTCACCTATATTCCCCACTAATCCAACCATTAAGACCCCATCTCAACCATTGAATCTCATCCCTTGGAGCTCTAAAACATAGTGGTGGAAGAAGGAGATCAAGATCCAAGGTGGGTGCCATGTTTAGGGTAGATCTTCCATTCTTTCTTTGATTTTTTTTTGCTTAGGGACATGTAGGACCCACCAATCAATGGTGGAGATCCTACTTGACTCTTTCGATGTGGCCAACAATCCATCCATGATGCATGCATGATCCATGATGGGGCCATTCTCCATGGACCCCATCATGATGTTTTGAGTTAATCAGTGGCCATGATGGGTCACCTAGACCTTAATTTCATGGTGGGGATGTCATCCCCACCTAAAAATTTATTTAATTATTTATAGGGCCATGCAATGCAAGGGACCCATATGATGATCATGATGTATGGTTTGGAGCTTTTGAGGGGCCCATAGTGGCGGGGTCCCCTCCTTTGGCTGGTCTTTCTTCTTCTCTCTTTCTCTCTCTCCCTCTTTCTCATTTTTTATGGTGATGATATGTGTGGCCCATCCAATGTGTTCAACAATCTGGACTATCTAGATTTTCTGGATGTCCAACAAATGAAGCCCACTTGCTACCCATTTTCGAGCCAGCCTAGATGACAAAAATCACAAATATTAGCTTGATCCAAGCCATGGTGGGCCACTCACGTGGGACCCACCTTAAATGTCATTCGTCCCAGGCCAGATTGTGGGCCTGCCTTGATGATGTAATCCATCCATGTCGTCCGTCTGCTAGACGTATAGGACTCCTGGATGGGGGTCGTGAGAACATAAATATTAGTGTATTTAAAGCTGAGGTGGGCCACACGTGTGGACCCACCTCAATGCATGTATTTTATATCTATACCATCCATTCGCTGGACGCTGGGCCAAAGCACAGCAGTCTAGCAGCATTTAGCTGTTGTGTTGACATTAGCAAGTTTTGTGGTCTGATCATGAGGTATATGTTATATCCATACCATCTGTCCATTTAGTAGCGCATGGGGCCCACCTCACACGTGCTGCACGTGTCGAGGTGGGGCCCACCCTAATGTATGTATTCTGTATTCACACCGTCCATCTCTGGATGTTGTGCTCCATGGGATGCACCGTTATGTACGAGTCTAATCCACACCATCGATTTACTGGACGATTGGGGCCCACCCTGTATTATGTGTTGTATATCTGCACCGTCCATCCAGATGGGCTAGACGTGAGCCCACCATGTTGTGCGTATTTTGTCTACGTTGTCCAGTCCAGCTAGACGTAAACCCTTTCTTGATGTATATCCACAACGTCCATGGGAAGTGGGGTCCACCATGATGTGCATTATGTATCCAAGCCATCCAGTTAAGGCCCATTATGGAGGGCCACTTTGATGTATTTACATTGTTGCCCATCTATTTTGGTTAGACCATGGGCTACCTCATGAGGCCCATTTTGTGGTGCAATAGGCCCACTTGATGTACGTATTGTAGGCAATTTGTCCATCTATTTTTTGGACCTGTGGGGCTGACTTGTGAGGCCCACCTTGATGTGTATATTGTGCATGTTGTCTACTCATTTCAGGACTATATGGGTTGTGCCATCAAGCCCACTATGATGCATGTGATACACTCACTATCCATCCCTTGTGCCTAGCCCATGGGCCCTTGTGTGAGGCCCAATATGATTTAATTGTGGCCCTTATGTGAGGCCCAATATGACGTATTTGTGGTCCTTGTACGAGGCCTAATGTGATATATATGTTGCCCATTTGGTGAGGCCCAAAGTGATATATATGAGGCCTTTGTGTGAGGCCTAATGGGATGTATATGAGGCCCTTAAGCGTGACCCATTGTGATGTATATTAGGCCCTCGTGTGAGGCCCATTATGTTTTATATGAGGCCCTTGTGTGAGGTCATGGGCCCCACTATATGTTTGACTCTATGTGGGCCACTCCTTTAGAGCAATGTTGGTTCAATGTCCACATTGAATGGGCAATGATGATTAAATGTTCACATTGTGACCTTTCCTTAGGCCCTTGTTAGGCCCATTCTCCTTCTCTAAGTGGGTTAACCCAAGTCATTGGGCCCCACTAATATTTGCATGATCCATCTATTCACATTAGGCTACCCCAAGATGTTGGGCCCCCATTAGTTGCTAGTAGGGTTATTTTAATCTTGAAGTCCATCTAGGACTTATTTGTGTCCCCTAGGGAATCTAGCGGGCTATCTGGTAATATTGTGAAGGAAGCCAGTTCCAAGTCTTTAGGAATATAGGCAGGCCACCTAGGCCCAACCTTGATATGAGGAGTGTATATCATCACCATAGATGGAAGGATCCATGCTATTAGATTTGGTATATCCACAGTTGAGGAATGACCTTCATAGATCTGTTGTCCATCTATGGACCCTGCCTTATATATAGGCCGATCATCGATACTGATTATGAGTTGTGATATCATAGCATCATGATACATGCCCATACGCATCATCTATATGCTTGTTACGTGGAGTGACTGATCATAGCATTATGCCATTGGGTAAGTTGTTCATGGGACTCCCTGATAGGCTGAGCTTTTCCATATGAGTGCACGGTATATGCAGGATTGATGCATGACTGGATTATATGATTCATACATCTTGTATCATGTGTTGTGATTGTTGTATGCCCTAGTGACATCAGGGTTGTAGCCTTCGCAGGTATAGCGCGGACGGTAGGATTGGATATTGAAAATACTTGTTAAAGCACGGGGGTGTTATAGATGTCCTAGGGTGAAAGTCTCCAAAGCCTTATGGTATCATGGAGGATGCTCCAATGTCTAGAGTGAGTATATGTATGAGCGCATGAGGATTAAATACTAATAGGTCGCTTCTCCCACTATGTCGTGGTCAGTTAGAAGAGGGTGTGACCTTAGTTGCCTAGAGAGAAGGGGGTTACTGATAGGTTGAGTATGACCAGCTCATAAATGGGTCCACTATCGATGTGCTGGGTAGATATTGGCAAACTACTAGTTAGGCAGGTAGTGAGGTTTCTTTCGCTTACAGGGTTGTGCAACCAGTGTGGGGCGACAATCTAGTGTAGTGTACTAGACCCCGATGATTATCCATAAAGAACTATACTAATATATGATGCTCTAAAGATAAGTTGTATTGATATGCTTGAGCTACATCTCGCATGTGACATTGGCTATATAGGCCTTACATCACATTGCATGGCCTTGGGTGGCTAATAGCATTCATGCCTTATATTGCATAGCCTTGGTACAGTTGATAGCATTCATGGAATTACTAGCATGATTTCGAATTACTCTAATGTTACATACTTGCATTCATACCTTGCGCACACACTTTCACCCCCCTCTAAGCTTTTTACAAGCTTATGCACGATTGATGTATGCAGGTGATGCTAGGTCGTAGCTGAGCAGGAGCAGGAGTGTGTGCAGCTGAGCTTCTAGAGCCTTTTTTGTCATCTATTATATTTCTCTTTATGCGCATTGTACTTAAAGTTTTTATCATTATGGATTTTATGATGGTGTTCTCATTATTGTTCGTGGGTTATGCTTATGTTTATGCTTAATTTGAAATAAATGCATGCTGAAAGTCCTCCTTGTGGGATCCAAGGATCGAAACCTAGTATATGGGTGTCGGGAGCCAAGAATGGGTTACTACGGAGGCTATTGGCGATAGATTCGGCGATCGAGAATTTTGTGAGCTGATTTATGAGTTTGGGGCATGACAAGTAGCAATGTCTTACTCAACAAATAGAAGAGTGGCAATGGCCAACTCAATAATAAGAAAAGTGGCAATAGCCAACTTAATAAAGAGAATTGTAACAAGGGATAACTCAACAAATTGATAAAGGCAAGGCCAAGGCCTTTATCCATCGCTCCACATAAATCCATAAAGATCACTTATAATTATCATCATATCATAATTCCCAAAAGGGTAAATAACTGATGTTTGTGAGTTAAACAATTACAAAGAACATCACTGTGTTATGAAAGCTAATAAATGGCAAGATAATAATATCTTAAATTAAGTAAGCTTAAAGGATAAAAACCCTCACTTCAAATGTCATTCCTTTCTTGAACGTAGGTGGGAGTCGAAGGTTTAGGTCTTTAATCTATAATTAAAGATTTCTTTTGAGTAATTAGCTTTAATTTAACCTCATTGGTTTTCGACATTGAGAAAGGAAAAGAAGAAGGATTCTAGGTGTAGAAGAGGGTGGGCGACCTACCTAAGATCTTAACTAGTCGTGTAGCGAGTCACTCATTCAAACAGGGCCGACTGCCAACGACCTCTTTCTCTCTTCCTCTCTCTCTTCATCTCTTTCTTTTCATTTCATTTCTTTCTTACTTTCCTTTCCTCTTAACGTTGTGCGAGGGTCACTTATATAACTTCTTGCGTAAGTGTGATGTCGTGTGTAAACTGCACGCTGCATGTTACGCAGCACGAAAATAATTGTGCTGCTACCCTATTTTTTCTGCGCAACGTCGATCGAAACTGTGTGAAGGCCACCTTTCTTCTTTCAATCACTTCTACTAGCATGGGAGTGGTTGGAATCCACATTTCTAGAGTTTAGATGGCTTGGATCAAGGCTACGATCCTGATCTTTATCGCTCAACGAGCTCAAATTTTGGGTTGTGTCTGATTCTTCCGTTGATCGGTTTGTTGCAAAATATGTTGATTTGCATTATTCGGTGGGGCCCATGATTGGGAATGTCTAGGAATTCCACTCCTTCCAATGGGTTCCTCTTAATATTCCGGTCCAGTATGGTGTGGTAAGGATCGAGTTTAAAGTGGCCCACGAGATCTTTCTTGTCGTGGTTTCCTCAGTGTCTGAATAGATGGAGACCTGTCTTTTTGCTTCCCTCTTAGTAAGTTTTCTCCTAGGCTTTGATCGGATGGTCCGTTCGAGCCTGATGGATGGTTCAGATCTTTCATATAGGTCGAGTTGGTGGGCCATGAATGATACTAGCAACATCTGTTTAAATTCTTGAAAAGGGCGAGCTCTAAGTCCTAAAGGTGGGAGGGGGGTGAATAGGACTATACCAAATAAAAATTAAATGCGAAAAGTAAAGGCAGATAGCACAAATAAATAATAAGATAGCACAAGTAAATTACAACCTCAAATGCACTAGTCTTAAGAAGTTGATACAAACTTGGTTCTAATGACAACCTAACTCCAAAAACCAAAGCTTATGGTAGGACAACCTTACTAAAACATTGGTAAGTATCAAAAACTCAAACCAATAAAGAGGTAAAGGAAATAAACTAAGTTATTACAACATTCACCACAAGTGCATAAAGTAAATTACAACATTCACCACAATACATGTACCATTATCATCATCATCATCATCCAAACTCCAAGAATTATAGTGGTTCGTGTGTGTACACCAACTGTTCGCAAATAGCCACATAACTACTCCACTCCTAATATCCACACCCATGGGATACTGTCATTCACTATGAAATAAGGTTTTCCAAGGTTTACCTTAAAACTTTCACAATTGTTTTTCAAATGGGCTATCACAATTAAAAACCCCATGCACTGCAATTTTCTAGCTATCTCAGTCAAAACCATAAATAGAGATTTTCCTAGTTGAATCTCACAAACCAAAAATACAAAAAATTGAAATAATACTTATCTAAAGTTTCTTCTTCAATGTAGCTCGGTAGAACTGATTTCTTGTAGATAGATGTTCAATGTTCAATCTCACAAGTGGAAGGGTTCTAGGTCTGGATGAATTTTAAATTAAATCAACCTAGGGCTAACTTGAATTTGATTTTAGATCTCGAAGGGTAAAACAGAGTTCCCTTTTAATAAAATAGATTTGAATAAGGAGACCAATAAAATCAAATAAAAAAGCTATAAAAGAATCTAAAATTACTAACCAATTGCTTCACAATTGTTGGGACTCATCTCTCAATGTAATGACTTGATTTGGAATGGAATGAGTTGAAATCTCTGAGAAATGTCCTTAATTTATAGGCTGCAAAATGGTTCCCTTAATTAGTCCTGGGTTCGGCTAGACTGGTCCTTGCCGAACAACATTTTAGATTTTTTGGCGCAATCGGATAAAACAGACCCTCGACTGGTCGAGTGGTTCATCGAGCAAAGTGCTCGACTGGTCAAGTGAATAAAAATGGTGTTGTTGGAGTTCGAGTCGAGTCACACTCGGTTGGTTGAACTAGTCTCCATGACTGGTCGAGAAGGATACTCAACTGATTAAGGACCTAACAGAAAAATATGAAATTTTGAATTTAAATCTGGACTGCTCGAGAAAAACCCTGGACTAGTCGAGCCACTGCCTAAACTAGTCGAAGCAAAGCCTAATTAAGTACAATGACCCAAAATAAATATGCAATGTTAATGACCTAACCTTAAGGTCTTTTTAAGGTCATGTGTACCTAAAATGTGAGTAATGAAATTGAATCATCGATTTCTTCGGTTGATAGGACACTTTAAAGCACCTGAAGCTTGACCTTGAATTCTTAAACTTGTCTCAAACTTAGACTTGAGAAAAAGTACTTGAGCTTGTTCTTATGACTTAAGCTTGACTTGATGAACTTTAACTTTTTGTTATAGTTGAATATGTGTACTTGTAGCACATAATATCAATGTAGATAACACCACGCTCATCTTCAAATGAAGGTGAACTATCCATCAATTTGAACTTGAAGGTTAACTTTCCATCTATCAAATCAAGTCAACTATACTGAAGTGTTTCGACACAACAAAATTTGACAAATTAGGGTGCTAGATTTACAACATAACACTTATAATCTCCCCCTTTGTCAAATTGTGACAAAACAAACATACAAAAGATTAACTTATTCTAAATCACTACTTCACTTAGTTTAAATAAAATCTAACGACCACGAAACTCCCCCTCAATCAACCCCCCTTCAACTTAAGCTCAGTAGAGTCCTGTATTAAGAAGACATTTCCAAAAAATCTTTTTCCACACAATACATGCATATCCACATTATCATAAAATAGATATAAGTAGTCAAATACCCAATTTCTCCCCCTTTTTGTCACAAAATGACAAAGGAAGAAAAAAATATATGTGAAATGTGGTAGCTAATAAGTGAAGAGAGTCAAAAAGAGTGAAAGTTAGCAAATTAAACCCTAATTAAAGGAGTATCAACATCAAACAAACTTAAACATGTCCAAAATTCTAAGTCACTAAGCACAGTAAAGTTAAGTGAAATATTACAAGCCCAATAAAAGTACTCAAACTAATCAGAACTAGATGAAGAGGGAGGTCGAATGGATGGATTAATTTGTTGTAATCCCTTACTTATACGTTTAAAATACTTATGCATATACTTCATTTGCTTATCCTGGGAAATTTTTAGTCCATCCACCTTCTCTTCCAGTGAGCGAAGGTGCTCATCAAAATCAGAAGGCTGAAAATCAAGATAGCCTCAACATCATCAGATTTTAATTCATTAAAAATATCTTTCATAACAGCTTCAGTTGGTAGCACATCTTCCTCTCCAACTTCTTCTCTAACTTCTCCAGCATCCCTTTCAGCTTGACCAGGTGCTAACCTCAAATTTATTTTGTTGATATTTGAGTTATTGAAAGGTAAATGAGAAGTAGGAGCTTCTCCATGTGGCATGACCACACAACAATGTAAAGCAAGAGTGATCATCAAATAAGCGAAAGGAATATCATTATACCCTAGATGAAGTTGAAATTGGATAATAAAATAGCAGGTTAAAGAAGGAAGACACACTGGAATACCGGATACAACTGAATGAAGAATACGCACCATAAAGATAGTCAGTTTAACCTTATTACCAGATCTAGGATATGCATTAGAAATAAAAATGTGATATAATACTCTATATCTGGACAACATCTGATTGGCCTGAAGCAGAATCCCGAAACTCCATTCTGACTTCATGTTGCATAAGTTTTTAGTTAATAAACGTCTTTCAGACTCATTTAATTTTTCAGCCAATGTTGGAATGAGAATTCTTTCATCATTCATTGGAATGTCCATCAACCCAGAAATTAAGTGACGATCTACTTTATATGAGCCTTCTCTAAACAAGATAGTGAAGATCAAATCTTCAATAGATGCATCATTTATGCTCGCATACATAGCTTGTGTAATGGAGTGGTATGCCGGTCCACCATAATTCAGAATGTTATTCCATCCTACAACAATGAGGGGAATAATATTAAATTAAGATGATTAGCATTAACGGTCCACTCAGCAATAATGTTGTGGAGACAAATATCCCACACATATTTCAGGTCCTCTTCGGGAGGTTGAAGAGTACGCACCAAAATGGAATGAGAAGAAGAAGCTCGAGTAGGTTTGTTCTACCTTCCATTGCAAGAGTAAACAAGCACATGCAAGAAAAGATTTAAAAGATTTAAACCCAACAAATTTTTAGAAAGAAAACCCAATAAACCATAATGAAACTTGAAATAAAAACAAGATTCAAGAAAGATGAGACCTGATGAGTCTAAATCCAAAAGGAAATCGAAAATGGACCACTTACTTGCAAGAATCGAAGGTGGGTTCAACGGGTAGGAGAAGCGGCTTGAGAAGAAGAAGAAGAAGATTTTGGAGAAAAAGTGTTTTTTCACCCTAAAAAGGAGTTTGGCCCACGCACTACAACTAGTCGAGTACATGCTTAACCAGTCATGCTACGCGACTGGTCGAGTATGTGCTCGACCGGTCGTGAGAGAACAAAAATGCATATATTATTTTTTTCTCAAATTTTAAAATGAAATAAAATGACAGAAAAAATATACAATAGTATAAGAATGTAATCATGAACATTTCAAGTAGAATTATACATACCAATATCTAATTTTATTTTGGAAAACCTGTTTCTATCAAGTGGTTTAGTGAATATGTCAGTAAGTTAGTTTTCGGTCTACACATATTCTAAAGAAATAATTTTCTCTTCCACTAATTCCTGAATATAGTGATACATAATGTTAATATGTTTGGTACGGGAATGCTAGATGGGATTCTTAGATATATTTATTGCGCTCGAGTTATCACAATATAAAATCATAGTATCTTACGCAATACCATAGTCAAGTAACATTCTTTTCATCCATACAAGTAGTTGAGTGCAAGCATTTCCAACTGCAATATATTCAGCCTTAGCTGTGGATAAAGATACAGAACTTTGTTTCTTACTATGCCAGGAAACCAAACAGTTCCCAACATAAAAACATCCACTGCTAGTGGATTTTCGATCGTCTACATTCCCAGCCCAATCAACATCTGAGTATCTAGCTAATTGGACATTAGTATCAAGTGGATACCATAGACCAAAATTAATTGTACTTGCGACATACCTAATAATCCTCTTGACAGCACTCAGGTGGGATTCTTTAGGTTTAGATTTGATATCTAGCATAGATTCCTACGCTGAATACAATATCAGGCCGACTCGCAGTTAAATATAACATACTACCAATAATACTGCAGTACAACCTAGGAATCATGCTCTTACCTGTTGCATCTTTAGAAAGCTTAAGAGTTGTACTCATAGGAGTATCAAAGTTTTTACCACCCTCAAATCCAAACTTCTCAACCAAGTTTAGGGCATACTTGGTCTAAGAAATGAAAATTCCATCTTTAAGCTATTTCACTTATAGTCCAAGGAAGTAATTTAGTTCTCCTACCATGCTCATTTCGAACTTGGATTTCATCAACTCTGCAAACTCAGTAGACAAGTTAGAACATGTAGAACCATAGATAATGTAAGGCCTGTATCCTAGACTGTACCGTTTCATAGGCTTTTGCGTCCTCCCTGTCGAATTTCGACAACCCGCCACCTATAATCGGCATTTGCACATGACCTTAAGTCGCATCTAATAATTTTAAGTTAGCTCGACTCAAAACTTGTATCCTAGCAACTGCACCGTCGCTGTGGTTTCAACAACGCGTCTCACACGCCGATGCGATACCCTAGCCAAGAGTTGTGGGCCTGCATTTATTTCGAAGAAAATGCCACGCGTTGCGAATACTAAGGGAATCTCTACAACATAACACATCAATCCATCAATCAATGTCAAATATACATCCTATCACAAGTACAAGTCAAGTATAAGCAACCCATCCCTCTCTCATTCCTAAAGTCAAATCTCTTTATCTCTCTCTCTCTCTCTCTCTCTCTCTCTCTCTCTCTCCACCCATACCTTTCTATACAATCTCTTACATAAACCACTCCACCCATCACTCACACATCATTCACCTATCTCATTTCATCCCATCACTTCTCTCTCTCTCTCTCTCTCTCTCTCTCTCTCTCTCTCTCTCTCTCATTTCTCTCTTCACTCCCAAGAAACCCAAGAGAAACTAATGTCCAAGCCTCCCAAGGAGAAGCTAGGTGTGGCCCACTTTCCTACCCAAAAGCTCTCATCCCCACCATCAAAATGTCATCATCTTCCATCAAAGAAGAAGCTTAGAAGATTAGCATTCTAAAGGACCAAGAAGAAGGCTAATAGGTAGGTGATTATAGTGTAGGATCTTGATTTTTCTGCTGGGCCCACTTATGATGGGACTCACTTTGATGTATGCGTTGTGATCTAAGAGGTGCCCATAGTGGCGGGATCCCTCCACTACACCGTCTCTCTCTCTCTCTCTCTCTCTCTCTCTCTCTCTCTCTCTCTCTCTCTCTCTCTCTCTCTCTCTCTCCCTCTTTCCTTTGTATGGTGAAGATGATGATGAGGTGTGTGGCCCGCCTGATGTATGTGTGGCCCACCATGATATGTACAATCCATGTCGTGCACCTGTAGGGCCCACCTTGTTGGACTATTCAGTGGACGGGCTTGCTGCCTATCCATCTACATAGGCCCAGATGAAGGTGAAGATACAAATATCAGCTTGATCTTACAAGTTGGTGGGTCCCACACGCATGGACCCACCTGTATGTATGTGATTTACCCACTCTGTCCATCCAGACGATGGGTCCCATTGCATCAACAAGTTCCGTGGACCTCATCACGAGTTATATGTTATATGCAAACCGTCCTCCCATTTGGCATGTGTGGGATGGGACCCACCTTAATGTACGTGCCTTACATCCTAACCGTCCATTCATCTAGACTTGCTGGATAGTAGCTTTGTTTAAAAAAAATAGTACTAATAATGAAATACATATATTTATATAATAATATATATAATATATTAATTATATTATTATATGGTGAGCCCCACATGGGACCCACTTGCTCTGGAGAAGCAGATTGGCTAGGTACCTCATACTAGCTATATAGCTGTTGTAGGTGGGATTAATCCACACCGTCCGTCCACATGCTGGACTGTGGGACCCACCTTGCACAAGTGGGGTCCCCACCGTCCAGCTGGCACGTGGACCCCACCGCTATGTATATATTTCTCCAAACCGTCCATCTAATTAGCAAGCTCGTCCTAAGGCTTAAGACCAAAAAATGAGTCAGATCCTGTATCAGGTGGACCACAGTCCAGAAAATAGTGGAGTGTTGAACAACTACTGTTGAAACCCTTTTTGGTATTCCAGAAGTTCTGGATCAATGTGAAATTTTTTTCCTCATAATTCAAGTCTTTGTGACCTTATGAGTAGATCAGATGGAAGAGAAACATTATGGTAGGTCCTGAAAAATTTTAAATGATAAAAATCCTTATCTCCACTGTTATTTGTCGTATGGTCCAGATGATCTTCTGATGTGACTAATTTTTGGGTAATGCTCTAAAATAGATGAATGGTGTAGATGGCGAGGCCCAATGGTGCGGCCCTTGTGATGAGGCCCACCTTAATGTATTTGTGGCCCATCTATGAGGCACATTGGTGTGGCTCGTTAATGTGGCCCACTTGATGTATATGAGGCCTATTAGTGTGGCCCATTGATGTGGCCCACTTGATGTACATGAGGCCCATCAATGCGGCCCATGTGATGTGGCCCACTTAATGTATATGAGGCCCATTGGTGCATCCTGTTGATGTGGCCCACTTGATGTTTATGAGGCCCATTGGTGCGGCCTGTTAATGCAGCCCACTTGATGTATATGAGGCCCATTGGTGTGACTCGTTGATGCGGCCCACTTGATGTATATGAAGCTCATTGGTGCGGCCCGTTGATGTGACCCACTTAATGTTTATGAGACCCATTGGTGCGACCCGTTGATGCGACCCGCTTGACATTTATGAGGCCCATTGGTGCGGCCTGTTGATGCGGCCCACTTGATGTATATGTGGCCCACATGATGAGGCCTAATGTGTTGTATATGAAGCCCATATGATGAGGCCCATTGTGATACATTTGAGGCCCATCAGTGACACCCAAAGAAATGTACGTGAGGCCTTTATGTGAGGTCTAATGTGATGTTAATAATGGTTCATGCCTTAGGGGCAATGATGGTTTAACGTCCACATTGTAAGGGCAATGATGGTCAAATGTCCGCATTGTAACTCTCCCTAGGGCCCATTGTTAGGCCCATACTTGTTGTGTATAGGTCGTTTAAGCCCATCTTTTTTATGAAGATAGTTCATCACCGTATAACATTCTTAGTATAACCCCATGATTCATGCTCGTACGCATCATATGTATGCTTGATATGAGGACTGACTGATCATAGCATATGTCATTGGGCAGATTATTTATGGAACTCCCTGATAGGAGTTACCCACATGAGCATGAGGTACTCGCAGGATTTGTTGCATGACTGATAGCATGATTCATGCATCTTGCATCTGTGTGACATGATTACTGTACACCCTAGCAACATCAGGGTTGTGGCCTCCATAGGCATATCGTGGAAGGTAGGATCGGACATCAAAAATACTATTACTAGCATCAAGGCGTCATAGATGTCCTTGGGGAAAATCTCTAAATCCGATGGAACTAGAGGATAACTCTAACGTCGAGACCGAGTGGATACATGAGCGTACGAGGGACGAATACTAGGAGGCCATGTCTCCCGCTATGTCGTGGTCGGTTGGAAGGGGATGTTACCTTACCCGCCCTAGGGTATGGGGCATTGCTAGGCTGAGTATGACCAACTCGTAAATGGATCTGCTATCGACATGCCGGATAGGTATTGGCAGGCTATTGGTTAGGCGGATCGTGAGGTTTCTTATGCTCACTTGGATTGCGTGCTTGGGAAAAGGGCAGTGTCATTTGGAATATACTAAACCCCGGTGATTAGTATACTGTGTGATGTAAGGTATGAATGTTATCGACCATACCAAGGCCATGTGATGTAAGGTATGAATACTATTGGCCATACCAAGGCCATGCGATGCGAGACATGAATGTCATCGGCCACACCAATACAATGCGAGGCCTGCATAGCTGAATGTCATTTGTGAAATGCAATCCAAGCAAGTCGGTACTCATCAAGTACACATATCAGTACAGTTCCTCTCTGGATATCACCGGGGTCTAATACACTTCGCACTGACTGCCACCTCCCTAGTTGCATAGTCAAGCAAGCGGAATAGACCTCACTATCCGCCTGACCAGTAGTCTGCCAATACCTACCCGGCTCGTCGATAGCGGACTCATTTGGGATCTGATCAAACTCAGCCTAGTTTATAGCCCCCTCACTCAGGCGGATAAGGGCACACCCCCTTCCAACCGACCACGATATAGTGGGAGACGCGGCCTACTGGTATTCGGCACTCGGGCGCTCGTGTATCCACTTGGTCTAGACGTTGGAGCACCTCCTAGTACCAAAAAGGTTCTGGGACTTTCACCCAAGGACATCCTAAGTGCCCACAGTGCTAGAATAAAGTATTTTCGGTATCCAATACGGCCATCCACAATGTGCCTGTGGAGGCCACGGCCATGATGTCGCTAGGGCGTGCAGTGATCAAGTCACACATATGCGAGATGCATGAATCACACCGTCAAATCATGCAGCAATCCAGTGCGTATTGCACTATCATGTGAGGACTCTGTCTCATAAATGGTCTGCCCAATGGCGTATGCTATGATCAGTCACTACTCATATCAAGCATACATATGATGCGTATGGGCATGAGTCATGGGATTATACTAAGCATGTTATAAAGTAATGAACTACTCTTATGATGCAAATGAGCCTAGACGGCCTATACATAACTAGTATGGGCTTACCAATGGGCCCTAAGGAGAGATACAATGTGGACATTTAACCAACATTGTACTTACAATGTGGGCGTCAAACCATCATTACTCCTAAGGCACGGCCCGCCATAAAATATCATTACATAAACCATGGAGGAATTACACATTGCAATGGACCTTAGGTACCTCCCATTAGGCCTTAAATACATCAAATGGGCCATATCATCTGGGCCTTCTGGTTATCAAGCAAGTGGGCCACATTAATGGGCCTGATGTACATTGCAATGGGCTATAACCTGCGGGCCTTAAAGTACATCACAATAGGCCTTAACCCACGGCCTTGGAGTACATTAAAATGAGCCTAATCCCATGGGCCTTATATATCTCAAATGGGCTTGGTCCCATGGGCCTTATATATCTCAAATGGGCCTGATCCTATGGGCCTTATAATGCATCACAATGGGCCTTCATAACATGGGTCGTACATTCATATCAAGGTGGGCCTCAACAATGGCCTCATACTCATCAAGGTGGGCCTCAAAAATGGGCCACAAATACACCAAGATGGGCCTAATCACATGGGCCTTTTGTATATCAGATGGGCCACACTAATGGGTCCCAAATACATCAATATGAGCCTCCTCATATGGGCCTTATGAATGCCAAGGTGGGCCTTAAAATTGGCCACAAATACATACACACACACACACACACACACATATATATATATATATATATATATATATATATATATATATATGTATATATATATATATATGTATATGAACCATGTCAAAGGATCAACCGATCCTCACTTCAAATAATAGTGGTGGGACCCACTTGATCCGCGGATCTGACTCATTCTTTATCTCATGCCAAAAATGAGCTTTCAAAAATGGGTGGACAGTTGGATGTAGGACCTGCATCATGGTGGGGCCCACTGTCCTTGGACAGTACCAATAAAATACATATATCATAAAGGGGGTCCCATTAGTCGTCCTCCAGCCAGCAAAATGGCTAGACGGCTTGATAAAACACATACATTGTAGTGGGTCCCCACTGTCCGCCCTGACTATAGGATGGAACACATGCATTACTGTGGGCTCCACGTGAGGGCCCACCATAATGTTTACTTACCATCCAACATGTTGATAAGGTCACAAAGACCTGGATGAATAGGAAAGACAAATATCAGATTGATTCAAAACTTCCGTGGGCCCAAAAAGGGATTTTAATGGTAGAGTTCAATCATCGTTGTTTCTTGTGGTGTGGGCCACCTGAGATCTGGATCAAGCTAATTTTTGGGGTGGGTCCACTTCAGAGAGTGACCCACCTTGTGAACGGATTAGATGGAAAATAAACATCAAGGTGGGGTCCACGCACAGGGCCATGGGTCCCTGCCCACCGTCCGCCTGTTCGCCGCTGGCGCGGCCTGTGCTGCTGACAACAGCAACAACAACTACTGTTTATTTTATTTTATTTTGAAAAAGGAGTTTTCTCACGATTTTTCAGGCGTGGGGTCCGTATCAACCAAATCCATCCTGGCCATTGGATTCTATGGTTAGAGATCAACCAAACGAGTCCAATATCCAAGGTGTTTTGGTGCGTATAATTATCAAGTGACTTTTTAAATGGTGAAAACTACCGTTTTCTATGCTATGGCCCGCTCGAAAGTCGGATTAGCCCCATTTTTCAGTTCAATGCCGAGAATGATCTTAGGAAGGGAATGGACAGCTTGGATTATAAACATACATCAAGGTGAGGCCTATACAAGTGGCCCATCCCATAAGCTTGAAATCAAGCTCATATTTGTATTTTCCTATCTAGCAACGTCTAGCCACTAGACGTTTGTATAAGCTTAATGACATATTCAAGGTGGGCCCTTTTTAGGTGGGCCACCACAAGATGGATGGTGTAAGTACAATACATGTAAGATGGGCCCCACTTTTAGATGGCTTGGGTCAATACATACCTAGTGGTGGGGTCCATCCAAATGGGCACATGGCCATTACATCACACACACAAAAAAAATGAAAAGAGAGGGAGAGAGAGATAGAGTGGGACACACGTGTGATGGAGGGACCCCAACACTATGGGCCCTCCATTCCATGATCTACATCATAAATCAAGTGGGTCCCATTACATGTGGGCCCATAAAATTTAAATCCAATGGTGGAGATCCCTTCTCCACGAAATTAGACGGTCTAGTTGACCCATATACAAGCTAGGAAGGTACACATCATGATGGGGTCCATGGAGAATGGCCCCATCATGGAATGATATTGATGATCAAGATGGGTCATCGGCCACATCTTAGGGTCCAAAGTGAGATCCATACTATTGATTGGTAGGCCTCACTTGGCCCATCTTAAAAATATGAAAAATTAAGCTATGAAAGCACCCCACCTATTGATCTTCTTGGTCCTTTGGAAATCCCCTCTCCTTATGCTTCACTTTGATGGTGGAGATGAAAAATGGATGGCTACAATGAGACTTAAAGTGATGGGAAATGTGGGCCACACAAGGTCATTTTTCTCTCATGGAAATGCATGGACGTGCACTCTCTTTCTTGGGATTGTTGTTTGGAAAATGTGAAGGAAAAGAGAGAGGTGTGGTGGTTGTAAGAGAGATGCGAGTGATGGATGTGAGGTGAGTGATGGGTGAGGTGAGTGATGGGTGAGGAGATGGATTGGTTGATTTTGGGTTTGCTTGACTTGTGGAGAAAGAAAGAATGGGTGTTTTATACTTGACATGAGGGGTGATTGATGGGATTGATTTGACATGTTGTAGATATTCTCTTAGGATTGCCATCCCGCGACGTTCTTCCTCGAACTGAACGCGGGTCCACATCTCCCTGCCAAGGTATCGAATCAGTATGCGAGTTGCCGCGGTCGCAATGATATAAGCCTTGGATTAAGCCGACTCAAATGTATAGGATACGAATTACGGTCATGCACAAACGTCGATTACAGGTCGTGGATTGTCGAAATTCGACCGGGAAGATCGCGGCAGTCGACGGAATAGTATGGACTAGGATACGGGTCTTACAATTTACCACCCAAACTATTCATAAGGTCACGTGAACCATGGGTCTATAGTGATGTTAGTTTGTCATCCAACCGGTTGATAAGGTCACATGAGCAAGGGCCCACTGTAACATTCATTTTCCATCCACCCTGTTGAAAAGTCACGTGGACAGAGCCACTACAATGTTTATTTGCTAACCAAACTTTTGGTATGGTTACGTGGTCCTAGGGTCCACCGTGATGTAGTTCACAAATCTAACCCATTCATTGTGTGTGTCCCACCAATTTAAGGGTCCAAACCGAGTTTCAGCTGGATCCAAGCTGCATGTGGACCCCAGCATTTGATTCCATGTGGTTTGGCATACCATCGCATGAATGGTGATGGTGTGGGCCATCCGAGAACTTTTTATGGCTGATTTTTGGAACCAACACATCATTAAAGGGTACCTATTAAATGAACGGCATGGATGTAGAACATACATCATGGTAGGGTCCACAACTGGGGCCAATGGGGCCCACCATTTTTAACGTTGGACGTCTAGACTCCTCTGGACGTCAAGGCAGCAAAGACATGCCATATATATATATATATATATATATATATATATATATATATATATATATATATATATTCATCTAAGGTGGGACCCACATTAACCAAATCTAGCCCGTCCATTATATGTGTCTCACAAAATTACGGGTCCAAACCAAGTTTCAGGTGGGTCCAAGCTTCTTGTGGACCCCAGCAATCATTTTTCCAAGTTTTAACAGAAAATACTAGCATTCTCAATGCCACGGCCCGTCAGATAATTGGATCGGTCTCATTTTTCGACTCAATGCCTAAAATGATGCAAGGGTTAGGATGGACGGCTTGGATCATGCATATACATCAAGGTGGGGCCTACTTGAACTCCCATTCCCAAACCCGTTTTGGGTAGCTTGTTAGTACATCCATGTTAGTTCACACTTCACGTTAGGTACTTACAGCGCCCAACGTCCAGTGACGCTGGATGGCGTGGATGCTCACAGACATCATGGTAGGTCCCACGTCGACGTGCCCACCATGTTGGTACACACACACACACACACACATATATATATATATATATATATAATATAATATATAATATATAATATTATTTTTATATATGTATGGAATATGGGATCTCCTAAATGTGGTGGGCCACCTTGTCTAATGGATGAAATAGGTCATTTGGTGGGGCCCACTACATTCTAGGATGAGAAAAGAGAAAGAGAGAGAAATCCACGGTGCAATAGAGGGGCCCCGCCACTATGGGCCCTCATTAATACATTACATACATTACAACAGGTCCCACCAACATGTGGACCATATAAAAAAAAAAAAGATTTAACGGTGGATCGCCTACCTCTAGGCCTTCTCCTTCATCACTTGGACTCCTATGCTCCTTACCTTCAACTTTGATAGAGGTTGATGGGGTTTTTATGGTGGGGATGAGAGATAAGAGGGTAAGGAAAGTGAGCCACACTTGTTGCTCTTGGAAATGCTTGGGAAGGCTTGGATGTATGGAGCTTAGGAGAGTGGAGATAGAATGAGAGAAGGAGAGAAATAAAATATTAAAGGGGATGGGTGTTGTAAGGAAAGGTGATGGGAGGTATGGGCTTAGTTGAAAATGGTGTAAAAGAGGGATGGTGAGGGGAGAGAGAAGGTTGACTTTTGGAAAAGGAGGGATGGATTGTTGTACTTGAGATAAGGCTTGTACTTAATATTGATTGATTGATGGGACATGTCGTAGAGATTCCCTCAAAATTTGTAGCACGCGACGTTTCTGAGGAATTAACGCAAACCCACCCACAACTCCTGGCCTAAGTACTGGCTCGACGCGTAATACGTGGCATCGGAACCGCGGCGAAGGCGCAGTTGCAATGATATAAGTCTTGGGTCGAGCCGACTCAGACCGACAGGACCTGTCTCAAGATCACGCGCTGACGCCGATTACAGATCGCGAGTCTCCGAAATTCGACCGGGAGGACCACGAAGGCATATGAAACGGTATGGGTTAGGATACAGGTCTTACAGGTCTCCCCACCAAATAAAATTTTCATCCTCAAAATTTATAGAACAGACGAAGGAAGAGGAAACATTATCGAGTATATATGTCAAGGCACAATCAATCTAACAAAGGATTAAGATAGTGCTATCTAATCTCAACCTCGCCCTCCCAAGTCGCATCATCAACACTATGGTGACCCTACTAATCTTCAGATTCCGGATCAGGAATGATTGAAACTGGAGTACTATGCAGCCTCACAATATCTATAGTAGGGAGCTATGTCAGAAAATCTCTAAGTTATTCGAACTCGGGGATCTAACCATGCTAAGTTCTCAACAATCATAGAGTGTAGGGTAGCTATCAGCAAATATGTGATGTTTATCTTCAAGTATTCCCAAGTTATACTCTGATACCAACTTCTGTCACGCCCCAAACCCAGAAATCGGATTCACAAGAATTCCGATCGCCGAATCCGGTACCGATAGCCTCCGTAGTACCCCATTTTTGGCTCCTAGCGTCCATATGCCAGATTCCGATCTTAGGATCCTACAAGGAGGATTTTTTTTTCAATGTACATTTAATTCGTAATAAGCATAACCATAAGATTACCCAATTCATAAAGGCAACATCATCATCACATATCCACTAATATAATCATTAAGTACAATACTGAAAGGGAAATACATAAATCGAAATAAAGCTCTAGAAGACCGCTGCATGCTCTAAGCTCAACACTGCTACAACCTAACATCACCTGCACGCATCTATCGTGCATAAGTTTATAGAAAGCTTAGAGGGTGGTGTAAGTGTGTGCACAAGGTGAGTGTCAAGTATTCAATACAGTGCCATCATTATACAATATCGAAAATACTAGTAATCCATAACTCGTACATTATTAGAATAAACAAAAATACTGACAAGATCATGAATTATCAGAGTAAGCAGAAATAATGATAAGATCATAAATTATCAGAGTAAGCAAAAATATAGACAAGATCATGAATAACAAAGTAAGTAGAAATATTAATAATATCAAAAATCATACGACAACAGAGTAAGCAAAAATACAAACAAGTCCATAAGTCAATCAATATCAGAATACGCAATATAGAACAGCTATGCAACAAGGAATCATGAAGAGCCAAATATCAGATGCCGAGGATGTAATGGAATATACAAATCTTGCTAAGTCTGTCTAGGCCATATAAGTACAGAAACCTAGCAACCCAAAATGTTATATGCTTGTGGATGTAATGCAATATGCGATGTGAATGAAACGACCATACTGAAGTGTGAAGTCAGGATAATAGTACGTAGTATCATAGGCTATGGAGTCCATCATAAGGGACTTCTATCCAAACTAGTCCCATACCTAAATTTGGATAGTCAGACACGATGTGGTAAACTCCTGATCTCAATTTAGTAGTGCGCCCAACCAAAATCCTGGCTATGCAAAGGTATACGTAACAAATAGTTACGCACCACCAGTCGGAGTGGATAGTGAATAAATAAATGAATGAATATGTAATTCCTACTCAATAAGTGCACATATCAGTCTGGTTCATCTCTCAGATTATCACCGGGGTTTAGTACACTCCAAATGGCACTATCCCCCTCTCAGCAGGATAGTCCAAGTGAGCGTAAGAAACCTCACTATCTGCCTGGCCAATAGCCTGCCAATACTTATCCGGCACGTCGATAGCAGACCCATTTATGAGCTGGTCAAACTCAGCCTAGCTATGCCCCCTACCCTCGGGTGGGTAAGGCCACACCCCCTCCTAACCGACCACGACACATTGGGAGACGTGGCCTCTTAGTACTCAGTACTCGGGCGCTCATGTATCCACTCGGTCTCGACGTTGGGGCGTGTCCTGGCCACGAAGGTTTAGGGATTTTCACCTGAAGACATCTATGACACCCATATGCTAGAACTAAACATTTCTAGTGTCCCATCTGGCCATCCACGATATGCCTGTGGAGTCTACGACCCTGATGTCGTTAAGGCTTATAGTAGTCATATCACAAAATGCATGATGCATGAGTCATACAATCCAATCATACATCAATCTTGTGCATGTCGTGGGCTCATGTGAGATAACCTTTGCCTATCAGGGAGTCTCATATCATCCTATCCAATGACATATGCAATGGTCAATCACATCTCATAACAAACATGCAGATGATGCGTATGGGCATATATCATGATGTTATGCTGTCACATACTTATAGTCGATATCAACAATTGACCTCAATAATGTGGACATTTAACCAACATTGTCCCAAGGAATGGCCCATAGATCTAAACATATAATGGGCCCACGACCCCACATGACGACCTAATATACAACACAATGGGCCTTACTCAAGGGTTACATGTACACAACAGGTGGGCCCTGTTCATTAGCCTAACATACATCACAATGGGCTCCTTCACCTGGCCCTCAAATGCATCACAATGGGCCTCATCACCTAGACTTTAATATACATCACATTGGGCCTTAGACACGGGCTGGATACACATCACGTCGAGCCTCAAATACGGATCGCATGTACATCACATTGGGCCCCGAAAATCAGAATCGGTAATTGGCCATGACAAATCAAAATTGGTAATCGGCCTCAATCGATAATCAGTAATCGGCCACTATGAATCAGGATCGATAATTGACCTCGATCGATAATCGGCAATCGACAATGATAAATCATAATCGATAATTGGCCTCAATGCAAGGCGAGGTCCATAGATGGACGACCGATGATGGACTAAATAATATCAATGGGGCCCATTCGTTTGGGTTAACCCACTAGAGAATTATGAGAATGGACCTAACCAGGCTTAAGGAAAGGTCACAATGTGGACATTTAACGATTACTTCCTATCAATGTGGCCATTTAACCAACATTGCTCCCAAGCAGTGACCTATATAGGGTCAAACATATAGTGGGCCGATGGCCTTACATAGGAGTCTAATATACAATATCATGGGCCTCATATAAGGGTTACATACACATCACTATGGGTTGCATCACATGGGCCTCGAATACATTGCGATGGGCCTCGAATACATCGCGATGGGCCTCGATCATGGGCCTCATATAAGGGTTACATACACATCACTATGGGTCGCATCACATTGGCCTCGAATACATCGCGATGGGCCTCGATCATGGGCCTCATATACAACAGGTGAGCTGCATCAATGGGCCGTACTAATGGGCCTCATACACATCAAGTGAGTCGCATCAATGGGCCGCACTAATGGGCCATAAGTATATTAAAGTGGACCTCATCACCTAAGCCTCACATGCATCACATTAGTCCTCACATAAGGCCATATGTAACATTATAATGATCCCCATATACGGGCCGCATGTACATTATAATGGACCATATCCCATGGGCCCTGAACACATTGTAATGGGCCACATCCCTTAGGTCTCTCATACATAACATCAGGTCTTATCATCTGGGCCGAAAATACATCACAATGGGCCACAATCCATGGGCCCTAATACTTAATGGGTGGGCCCTACACATGGGGCTAATATACATCACAGGTGGGCCCTACACATGGGCCTCATACACAACGAGTTGGGCCTATCAATGAGCCCTAGGAAGAATGACAATGCAGACATTTAACCAAAATTAATCTTACAATGTGGACGTCAAACCATCATTACCCCCAAGACACGACCCGCCATAAATATCATTACATAAACCATGGTGGAATTACACATTGCAATGGGCCTTATGTACATCCCACTGGGCCTCGGCCCATGGGCTTCAAATACATCAATGAGTTGGGCCTCATATATATCAAGATTGGCCTCAATGGATGGCCATAACTATATCACGATGGGTCTCCTTAAATGGGCCTTATATATATATATATATATATATATATATATATATATATATATATATATATATATATATATATATATATATATATATATATATCAAGATGGGTCTCGACAACGAGCCACAAATACATCAAATGGGCCGTATACGTGGGCTTCATATATGTCAAAGTGGGCCTCAACGACATACTTCATACACCTCAAGGTGGGCCTCCACAATGGATCATAACTATGGTAAGTGGACCACATCACGTAGGCCACATGTATATCAAATGGGCCATACTCAAATATAGGTGGTGATAAGGATTTCCACCATTAGAATTCCCAAGGCTCGCCATAACATTTATTTTCATCTAATCTAATCATAGGGTCCCAAAGGATTTTAATGGTAGTCGTTCAATCCTCACCGTGCATCATAATCCACATGATAAATAGTTCTGTCTCATTGTTATCTCAAACCTTAAAATTACTTCTCAAAAATGGTTGGACGGTTCGGATGCAACACATGCATCATGGTGGATCCCATAGGGATGGGAAGAATGGATGGCATATATGAGGTACATACCTCATGGTGGGGCTCACACTAATGGAAGGTGTGTCATAAAACATACATTAGTGGGTCCCATGTGGGGCCCACCATAAAGTTTATTTTCCACCCGGCCCACTATAAAGTTTATTTTCCACCCAACCAGTGGGTATAAGGTCACACGGACCTGGGCCCACTATGATGTTTATTTGCATCCAATCTGTCAAGGGCCCACGGTGACGTTTACTTACCACCAAAAACTATTCATAAGGTCACGTGGACTAAGGGTCCACGGTGATGTTTGTTTGCCATCCAACCGATTGATAAGGTCACATGAGCAAGGGCCCACTGTAACATTCATTTTCTATCCACCCTGTTGAAAGGTCACGTGGATAGAGCCAATGCAATGTTTATTTTCCAACCAAACTTTTGGTATGGTTATGTGGTCCTGGGGTCCACCGTGATGTAGTTCACAAATCCAACCCATTCATTATGTGTGTCTCACCAATTTAAGGGTCCAAATCGAGTTTCAGGTGGATCCAAGCTGCATGTGGACCCCATTATTTGATTCCACGTGGTTTGGCATACCATCGCATGAACGGTGATGGTGTGGGCCATCTGAGAACTTTTTATGGCTGATTTTTGGAGCCAACGCATCATTAAAGGGGACCTATTAAATGAACGGCATGGATGTAGAACATGCATCATAGTAGGGTCCACAATTGGGGCCAATGGGGCCCACCCTTTTCAACGTTGGACGTCCAGACTCCTCTGGACGTCAAGGCAACAAAGGCATGCCATATATATATATTATCCTAGGTGGGACCCACATTAACCAAATCTACCCCGTCTATTGTATGTGTCCCACACAATTAGGGGTCCAAACCAAGTTTCAGGTGGGTCCAAGCTTCTTGTGGACCCCAGCAATCATTTTTTAAAGTTTTAACGGAAAATAGTAGCATTCTCAGTGCCACGGCCCGCCAGATAATTGGATCGGTCTCATTTTTTCGCTCAACACCTAAAATGATGCAAGGGTTGGGATGGATGGTTTCGATCACGCAAAAACATCAAGGTGGGGCCTACTTGAACTCCCATTCCCAAACCCATTATGGGTAGCTTGTTAGTACATCCATGTCAGTTCACACTTCACGTTAGCTACTTGCAGCGCCCAACGTCCAGAGACGTTGGATGGTGTGGATGCTCAAAGACATCATGGTAGGTCCCACGTGGACGTGGCCCACCATGTTGGTACACACACACACATATATATAATATAATATATAATATAATATAATATATAGTATTATATATATATATATATATATATATATATATATATGTATGGAATATGGGATCTCCTAAATGTGGCAGGCCACCCCGTCAATGGATGAAATAGGTAATTTGGTGAGGCCCACTACATTCTAGGATGAGAAAAGAGAAAGAGAGAGAAATCCATGGTGCAAAAGTGGGACCCCGCCACTATCGGCCCTCATTGATACATCACATACATCACAACGGGTCCCACCAACATGTGGACCATAAAAAAAAAGATTTAACGGTGGATTACCCACCTCTAGGCCTTCTCCTTGATCACTTAGACTCCTATGCTCCTTGCCTTCAACTTTGATAGAGGTTGATTGGGTTTTGATGGTGGGAATGAGAGATAAGAGGGTAGGGAAAGTGGGCCACACTTGTTGCTCTTGGAAATGCTTGGGAAGGATTGGACGTATGGAGCTTGGGAGAGTGGAGATAGAATGAGAGAAGGAGAGAAATAAAATATTAAAGGGGATGGGTGTTGTAAGGAAAGGTGATGGGAGGTATGCACTTAGTTGAAAATGATGTAAAAGAGGGATGGTGAGGGGAGAGAGAGGTTGACTTTTGAAAAAGGAGGGATGGATTATTGTACTTGAGATAAGGATTGTACTTGATATTGATTGATTGATTGATTGATGGGACATGTAGTAGAGATTCCCTCAAAATTTGTAACATGCAGCATTTCTTCGGAATGAACGCAAACACATAACTCCTAGCCTGGGTACCAGCTCGGCGCATAAGACACGGCATCGGAATCGCGTCGACTGCACGATCGTAATTATATAAGTCTTGGGTCGAGCCGACTCAGACCGACAGGATCTGTCTCAAGATCGCGCGCAGTCACCGATTACAGATCGCAAGCCTCAAGAATTCGACTGGGAGGACCGCGAAGGCATATGGAACGGTACGGGCTAGGATTGGACTTTTGCCTATTTTTAGAGAGCTTGTGTCATGCTTCAAACCCAGAGATTGGACTTACAAGAACCCCGATTGATGAATCTAGGGCCGATAACCTCCGTAGTACCCCATTCTCGGCTCCCAGTGCATATACGCAAGATTCTGATCCTGAGATCCTACAAGGAGGATTTTTTTATTCATTTATCTCATAATAAGCATAACCACAAGTATACCCAAATCGTAAAGGCAAAATTATCATCATATATCTACTAATATATATATTTGAGTACAATGTTGAAAGGTAAATACATATGTAAAAATTAATGCTCCATAAGTCAGCTACATGCTCTAAGCTCCACACTGCTACAACTTAACATCCCCTGCACCCATCTATTGTGCATAAGCTTATAGAAAGCTTAAAGGGTAGTGTAAGTGTGTGCACAAGGTAAGTGCTAAGTATTTAACACAACGCCATAATCATACAATTTTGGAAATACTAGTAAGATCATGAACCATACGATATCAAAGTAAAGCGGAAATACTGACTAGTCCATGAGTCAAACAATATCATAGTATGCAATACAGATCAGCTATGCAACTGAGGAGTCATAAAGAGCCAAATATAAAATGTCGAGGATGCAATGCATTATACAATTCCTGATGAGTTCATGAATAGCATCAGCCATATCTAGACAAAATAAATGCAGAAACACAGTAACCCAAAATGTCATATGCTACGAATGTAATGCAATATGCAGTGCGAATGGAATGACCATGCTGAAGTGTGAACTCGGGATGATAGTATGTAGTATCGCAGGCTACGGGGTCCATCACAAGGGACTTCTATTCAAACCAATCTTATACCTAAATTTAGATAGTCAGACTCAATATGGTAAACTCCTAGTCTCAAGTTAGTCACGCGCCCAATCGAAATCCTTGTCATGTAAAGGTAAACGTAATAAATAGTTGCGCACCACCAGCTCGAGTGAATAGTGAATGAATGAATAAACGAATATGCAATTCTTGCTTAATAAGTCCACATATCAGTACGGTTCCTCTCTAAGATCATCACCGAGGTCTAGTAGACTCCACGCCACCTGCCACCCCATCAAGCGTACAACTGGGTAAGTGGAAGAGACCTCACTATCCACCTAGCCAGTAGTCGACCAATACTTACCCGGTTCGACGATAGCGGACCCATTCCTCAAGCTGGTCAAACTTAGCCTAGTTATGCCTACTCCCTCGGGCGGGTAAGGCCACTCCCCCTTCCAACCGACCACGACACAGTGAGAGATGCAGCCTCCTAGTATACGGCACTCGGGCGCTCATGTATATCCACTCAGTCTCGACGGTGGGGCATCCTCTGGTACCAAGAGGGTTTTAGAGATTTTCACGCAGGGCCATCTATGGCAGCCCGATGCTCGAACCAAATATTTTCAGTGTCCCATCTGACCATCCACGATATGCCTGTGAAGGTTACGGCCCTGATGTCGCTAGGGCGTACAATAATCACAATGCAAGATGCATGAGTCATACAATCCAATCATGCATCAATCCTACGCATACCATGCGCTCATGTGAGATAACCTTCGCTTATCTGAGAGTCTCATAACAACCTGCCCAATGTCATATGCAATGGTCAAGCACATCTCATAACAAACATGCAGATGATACGTATGGGCATGTATTATGATGTCATGCTGGCACATACTCATAATCGGTATCAATAATCGGCATCAATTATTGACCTCGTCAACATGGACATTTAACCAACATTGCCTCCAAGGAATGGCCCACATATAACCTAATATATAATGGACCCATAGAATCACAAGAGATCCAAAACTACAACACCATGGACCCCACCCAAGAGCTTAATACACATCATGATGGGCCTTTCACATGGGCCTAATATACATCATGATGGGCTTCATCGCCTGGCCCTCAAATGCATCACAATGGGCTTCACCACATAGACCTCATATTTATCACATTACGCTTTAAACACGGGCTGAATACACATCCCAATGTGCCTCAAATGTGAGCCGCATATACATCACATTGGGCCTTGAACACTGTCACGCCCCAAACTCGAAAATCGGGCTCACAAAATTCCTGATCGCCGAATCCAGCACCGACAGCATCCGTAGAACCCCATTCTCGGCTCCTAACGCCCATTCACTAGGTTCCGATCCTGGGATGCTACGAGGAGGATTTTCAACGTCAGTTTGATTCGTAATAAGCATAACCAAAGGCATAACCCACAAACAACAAACAAGAACTCCATTACATTTTCACTATGATCAAAAACTTTACAAGTACAATGAGCATAAAAGGAAATACAATGGTAAAGAACAAAAACTCCAAAACGATCTGCAACGTGATCCTGCCTCAGCGCTACTGCGAACCAACGTCACCTGCACGCAACAGTCATGCATAAGCTTATAGAAAGCTTAGAGGGTAGTGAAAGTGTGTGCGTAAGGTAGTAATATGAACATGCAATGTTAGAGTAATGCGGAATATACAGATGGATCCATAATATCATGAGCCGTACCAAGGCTATGCGATGCAAGACATGAATGGTATCGGCCATCCCAAGGCCATGCGATGTGCGATGCAACTCAAGTATACAGATCCTCATCTATGTCCACACATCAATACAGCTCAAATATGGGATATCACCGGGGTCTAGTACACTCTAAACCATATTGCTGCCATATCGCGGGCAATAAGGTAAGTGGAAAAGACCTCACTATCCGTCTGCCAATATCGGGCGCGACTTGTCGATAGGGGACCCATTCCTTAAGTTGGTCAGACTCAGCCTAGCATTGCCCCCTACACTCGGGCGGGTAAGGCCGCACCCCCTTCCAACCGACCACGACACAGTGGAGAGCGTAACCGTCTGGTAATCGACACTCAACGCTCATCTACCCACTCGGTCTAGACGTTGGAGCAACCTCTTAGTACCATAAGGGTTTAGGGACTTCCACCCAGGGATATCTATAGCACCCCATGTAGAACAAGATTTTTGGTATCCAATCCTGCCAACCACGATGCGTCTGTGGAGGCTACAGCCCCGATGTCGGTCGGGCGTACAATAACCATGTCACACAAATGCGAAATGCATGAATCACGTTATCCAGTCATACAATAATTCCTACGCATATCGTGCGCTCATGTAGGGCAACACCGCCTAACCGGGAGCCCATAAACAACCTACCCGAATGCATATGCTATGATCAGACAATTCTCACGTCAAGCATACATATGATGCGTATGATCATGAGTCATGGAACTATTCTAAACATGTTATAATGAGATGAACTATCCTTACAATGCAGATGGGCCTGGACGACCAATACATAATAAGTAAGGGCCTTTCAATGGCGCCCTAGGGAGTGTCGTAATGTGGACATCCAACCAACATTACACTTGCAATGTGGACGTCAAACCAACATTGCTCCCAAGGTACGATCATCGCAAACCTCGTTACATAAACTGTGTCGGGGTCACACATTGCAATGGACCTTAGGTACATCCCATTGGGCCTTAAATATACAAATGGGCCATATCATATGGGCCTCTCAAATGGGCCTTATGTGCATTGTAATGGGTCATAACCTGTGGACTTTAGATTGCATCAAATGGACCTAATCTCATGGGTCTTATATGTAATAAATGGGCCACACCAATTGGGCCCCAAATGTATGTCAAATGGACCTTAATCCCATAGGCCCTAGTACATCTCAGTGGGCCTTAACCCATGGGCCCCTAAAACAACAAATGGCCTAATCTCAGGGGCTTTAAAATACACCAAATGGGTCCAATCCCATGGACCTTGGAACACATCAAATGGGTCCACTCCCATGGCCTAGAGGCCCACTGAAATGTTTATTTTCCATTCAAACTGGTTGGCAAGGGGCCCACTGTAATGTTTGTTTGCAATCCATTATGTTCAAAAGGTCATATGGACCTTGGGCCCACAAATATGATATGTATAATAATATACATACGTTATAATTATAACAGCAACTTATACATTATGGGCATGAATGTATATAAAATATCTATATATATAGTTGTTGCTGTAGCTTTTAAAGCATTTTAAAAGGGAACAGAGGTGGGTCCCACATAGGGCCCACCGCCATATATATATATATTATAAAGTATATAATAGGTATAATACATGGTATATATAACATTATATATAATATTATATATATATATATATATATATATATATATATATATATATATATATATATATATATATATATATACACACATACATATAATGGTGGGACCCACAAAAACTCGCTGTTGCCAGGGACAGTGGACCCCACCATCAAAACGGATGGATGGCAAGGGAGAACACAAACATCATTGTGGCTCCACCGCAAGCTGGACGTGGACAAGGGACACATACATCACTGTGGCTCCCATGTGGGGCCCACCGTTAAGTTTATAGGCCATCCAGGCCGTTCATAAGGTCACTTAGACCTGGGTGAAGGGAAAACACCAATTTCAGATTGATCTAAAACCTCTGTGGCCCCTAAACAGAATTTCAATGGTAGAGGTTCAATCCACTGTTTCCTATGGTGCGGGCCACCAGAGTTTTGGAATCAGCTGAAACTTGGAGGGGGCCTACCTGAGGATGGGACCCACCTCATGAACGGTTTAGATGGCATATAAAAATCAAGGTGGGGCCCATGGCTGGTGGCCGTGGGTCCACGTCGTCCGCCCGCCGCCTGCAACAGCGCAGGCGCTGCTTGCGCTGGTCTGACAGCAGCAGCAATGGCTGCATCACTCCCTCTCTCTCTCCTATATTTTAGTTCTTCTGTAGTTTTCCATAGGTGGGGCTTACATCAAGTTAATCCGATCCATCCATTGGATTCTTCAGCTCGTAACAAACCAAAAGAGTCCGATGTTCAAAATTTTTGGGCACATAAAAACACTAGATGGCCTTTCAACAGTAACCACCAAAGTTTGCTATGATACGGCCCACCAAAAACTCGAACCACCTTCATTCTTGGGCTCAACATCTAAAATGATAAGGGAAAGAGGATGGATGGCTTGGATTGTGCCAAAACATCAAGGTGGGGCATAAGCAAGTGGACCACCCCAAAAGTCCCCTTTTTCTTTTTCTTTTTTGTACAGGGACGTCCAGCGTCCCAGACGCTGGACGGTTTGTCCTTTTTGAAAAAATACATTGTGGTGGGCCTATTGAAGTGGGCCACCACTGATGGATGATGGGGGTATAACATGCAAGGTGGGCCCCACTTGAAGGACACTTGGACAAAATAAATACCTCAAGGTGGGGTCCATTCAAGTGGGCCACACAACACAATATATATATATATATATATATATATATATATATATATATATATATAAATGAAGTAGAGAAAGTGAGATAGAGAGTGGGACACGCTTGTGATGGAGGGACCCCGACATTATGGGCCCTCCCTTACAATGAATCATACATCAAGTGGGCTTTAAAGCATGAGGGACCACCGAAATCTTAAATCAACGGTGGAGATCCTTTCCCCACCAACATGGATGGTCTAGATGACCTTTGAAAAGAAAATAAACATCATGATGGGGTCCATGGAGAATGGCCCCATCATGGAATGATCATGATGATCCTAGTGGGCCATCGGCCACATCTTAGGGTCCCAAGTGAGATCCAAACCATTGATTGGTTGGCCTCACTTGGCCCACCTCAAAAACATGAAAATCTAGTATGATCAAGCACCCACCGTCCGATCTTCTTGCTCCTATGGGCTCCTTAGCTCCTTAGCTTGGATTTCAATGGAGGAGATGGGGAATGGAAGGTTAGGATGGGGAGATCATGGGGTAGGGAAGTGGGCCACTTGGAGCTTTAGAAGGAGAGGAAGAATTCCATACGTGAGATCTCTTTTGCTTGGAGATTTTTTGCAAATGAGAAAGAGAGGAGTTGTAAAGGGAGAGAGAGAGTGATGGATGGATGTGGTGAGTGATGGTTGTGTAAGAAATCCTTAACTTTTGAGGCCTTTTGTGTAAGAGAGGTATGGGCTTTGTAAGAAAAGCTTGACTTTTGTGGCTTTTTTGTAAGAGAGGTATGACATTGGAAGACTTTTGTGGTTGCTTGGGAAAAGGGGTGAAAGTGATGTGTACTTGACAAGTACTTGATGATTAATGGATGATTAATTGATGGGATTGATGTGACACATCATAGAGATTCTCTTGGGTTTCGCAACGCGCGGCGTTTTCCTTTCACCGAACGTTGGCCCACATCTCTTGACCAGGGTATCGCCTCGGTGCGCGAGTCACGGCATTGGAACCGCGGCGACGGCGTGGTCACTATGATATTGATCTTGGGTTGAGTCGACTCGGGTTGTCGGCATATGAATCAGGATCGTACGTAAGCATCGGTTAAGGGTCAAAGGTTGCCAGAATTCGACCGGTAAGACCGAGGAAGTCTACGGGTCGGTACGAACTAAGATACGGGTCTCACAAACACAGACCGCATATACATCACATGGGACTTGAACACGGGCAGCATATACATCACTT
This sequence comes from Magnolia kwangsiensis, assembly GCA_037074715.1. Lineage (NCBI taxonomy): Eukaryota > Viridiplantae > Streptophyta > Magnoliopsida > Magnoliales > Magnoliaceae > Magnolia > Magnolia kwangsiensis. The sequence continues at coordinate 89,098,424 of CM073580.1, forward strand.
GGGTCTCGACAATTAGCCTCAGCAATCGAAATTGACCTCAATAATTGGCCTTGATAATTGGAATCGGTGATCAACATCGACAATCGGCACCGACAATCAGTATCAATAATCGACACCGATCATTAGCAAATAAACAAGGTGGGATCCATAGATGAACAACTGATCAATCATAATATAAAGATAGGCCCTCAGCCATGGTTATATCAAATCTAATAGCGTGAAACCATCCGTCTAGGGTGAATGGGGCCCACTTATCTAGGTTAACCTATAAGAGAGTTATGAGAATGAGCCTAACAAGGCCTAAGGGAAGGTCACAATGTGCACATCCAACCATCATTGTCCATCAATGTGGACATTTAACCAACATTATTCCCAAGGATTGGCCTACATATAGAGCCAAAACATATAATGAGCACGTGGCCTCACATAAGGGCCATTTACACATCAAGTGGGCAGCATCGCATGGCTTCGAATACATCACAATCGGCCTTGCTCATGGGCCTATACTACATCATATTGGGCCTCGCCCACGGGCCTTGAATACATCACCTTGGGCCTCGCTCATGGGCCTTGAATACATCACCTTGGGCCTCGCCCACGAGCCTCGAATACATCACATTGGGCCTTGCCCACGGGCCTCATATAAATCAAATGGGTTGATTAAATGGGGTGATCAAATGGGCTGAATCAAATGGGACGACTCAAATGAGTCAATCAAATTGGCCGAATCAAATGGATCGATTCAGGTGGGCCGAATTAATGGGCCGATTCAAACGGGCCGACTCAAATGAGTCAATCAAATGGGCCGAATCAAATAGGTCGATTCAGGTGGGTCGAATCAATGGGCTAAATCAAATGGGCTGATTCAAATGGGCCGAGCCGAATAGGCCGAGCCGAATGGGCTGAGTCGAATAGGTCGAGTCAAATGGCTGAGTTGAATGGGCCGAGTCAAATGGGCAATTTAAATGGGCCAAGTCCAATGGGCCAAGTTGAATGAGGCGATCAAATGGGCCGATTCCAATAGGCCATTCATCCATTGTTAATGATCATAATAAAGCACATATATATAAAAGAATTAAATGAATGATATCCAAAGGATCATCTGGACCATACCACAAATGGCAGTGGTGATAATAATTTTCACTATTGAATTCCAGTGGGTCCACCATAGCATTTTTATACCTCATCCAGTCTATTCACAAGGTCTCAAAGACCTGATCTCAAAGGAAAAACAAATATCATATTGGCCCAAAACTTTTGTGACCTAAGGGTTGTAATGGTAGACGTTCAATCCCACTGTTTCTGCAGTGTGGTTCGTTATATTGGATTTGTCTAATTTTTATTCTCAAACCTTGAGACAATGTTGCCAATTGGATGGATGGTTTAGATGCATCATGTACAGCAGTGGGCCCCATAGAACTGTTGACGTGATGGGCCCACTGATGGTTATAAAGATAAAGCATACACATCATTATGGGGTCCACACACGTGACTGTCCACCAAATGAATGACCGGTTTGGATGGAAAACATCCATCATAGTGGGGTTGACCCTTGTATGCCAAGTAGGTGGACAGTTGGGATACAACACGTGCATCATGGTGGGGAATCCACCGTCCCTACTAGGGATGGTGTGGTAGAAACCATACATCACAATAGGGTCCACAGAGCCTGGTGACGTCACTGCCCCAAGTGGCCACCCAATCATACACAAGTGGGTCCCGCATACGTGGCCCACTATTATATATATATATATATTATATTTCTGGATGGGTCCTGCATTAGTCAGGTGGGTCCCACGTATGTGGCCCACTGGCTATTTATACATCATCCAATCCGTTCATCAGGTGGGTCCCACGTAAGAGGGTGGCCCACCAAATATTTATTATATTATATTTCTTATATTATATATTATGCATAGATAAATAATATATATATATATATATATATATATATATATATATATATTTGTGTATGTATGTGGGAGAGCGGAGCGTTAGCGCCCAGCATCCAGAGATGCTGGACGGACGATGTGGATAAAACACATGCAGTTGGGTCCCACGTATGGGGTCCACCACAACGTTATATATATATATATATATATATATATATATATATATATATATATTATTTACAAGAATGAAATGTATGCCCACCGTTTAGATCCATCTAGACGGTGGGTCCCATGTATGTGGCCCACTAGCTGTTTATACATCATCCAATCCGTTCATCATGTGGGTCCCATGTAAGAGGGTGGTCCACCAAATATTTATTATATTATATATTATGCATAGATATTATATATATATATATATATATATATATATATATATATATATATATATATATATATATATATATATATATATATATATATATATATATATATATATATATATATATATATATATTTGTGTATGTATGTGGGAGAGCGGAGCGTTAGCGCCCAGCATCCAGAGATGCTGGACGGACGATGTGGATAAAACACATGCAGTTGGGTCCCACGTATGGGGTCCACCACAACGTTTATTTGCCATCCAATCTGTTAATAAGGTCGCACAGACCCGGATGAGGAGGAAAAACAAATTGCTTAATGATCCAAACTTTTGTGATAACCAAAAAGGGTTTCAATGGCAGATGTTCAATCAACACTGTTTCTTGTCGTGTAGGCCACCTGAGTTGTTTATACGACTGATTTTTTTGAGAAACTCAGTTCTAAAAAGGGAACCCATCAAATGCATGGTGTAGATGTGCAACATACTTCGTGGTGGGGCCTATGGTCGGGCCCACTGTTCCACCTTTAAACCAGCATCAAGGATGCTGCTTACTGCAACGTCTAGAGGACGCTGACAACAACAGGGATGTTGTTATTTATCAAGGTAGGTCCCACGTGTGGGGACCACGGCTGGTGGGTCCCACGTGGACATGGCCCACTTGATCAATTGATATTTGTGTTTTTCCATCACCGTTAAGTAGGGCCCACATGGCTTGGATGGCCTTAGGGTCCATTTGATGCACGATTTGAACATCACATACATCAAGGTGGGGTACATCCGGGTGGGCCACACGGCCACATCATCACACCAACATATTAAAAGAGAGAGTGAGAGAGAGAGAGAGAGAGAGAGAGAAAGAAGCACCCACCTATCCTTCTTCTTCCTCCCTAGCCTTCCAATGCTCCAAAAGTGCTCCTTCAACAGTGGAGATGATGATCCAAGGGTGGAGATGAGAGATGGATGGTATGGAGTGGGCCACATATGGCTCTTCTCTTGGAGAGCTTGGACATTTCATCTCCTTGGGAGTTGCTTAGGAGAGTGAGAAATGAGAGAGAGAGAGAGAGAGAGAGAGAGAGAGAGAGAGAGAAAGAGAGGAGTGGTGATGGAGTGGAAAGGGATGGGTACTTTTGACTTTTGTAAGAAAAGAATGGGCTAAGCATGGGTTGCATTGACTTTGGGTAAGGAGACATAAGGGTGAGTGATGGCTTATGATGAGATGTACTTAACTTATGATTGATGTGATTGATGGGACATATCGTGGAGATTCTATCGAAATTCGTAAAGTGCGGCATTTTTCCTCGAATTGAACACGAGCCCACATCTCCTGGCCCTAGCATCACCTCACTTCGTGAAATGCAGCAACAGAACTGCGATAACGGTGCGGTCGCACTAGTACAAGTCTCGAGTCGAACCAACTCTGAAATACAGGATACGACTTGGGGTAGCATGCAACTGCCAATAAAAGTTCGAGGGTTGCAGGAATTCGGCCGGGAGGACTGTAGAAACCTACGGAACAGTACAGGCTAGGATACAGTCTTACAGTTCTCCCCTCCTAATAAAAATTTTATCATCGAAATTTAAATCACAAATACAACTAATATAAAGATTACCAAGGGAGGGAAAACCTATCACTATAAATATAATCAAAACACTCCATACCAACATAATTAAACACCTAAGGGATGGGAATAACAATCACGAATCTCAGCTTCTTGCTCCCAAGATGCCTCATCAACACTATGGTGACCCTACTAATCTTCGAATCCAGAATCAGAAATGATCGAAAATGAAATACTATGCAGCCTCACAATTTCAACGGTAGGGAGATATATCAAAAAATCTCTAAGTTATTCAAACTCGGGGATCAAACCATTCTAGGTTCCCAACAATCATAGAGTGCAAGGTAGCTTTCTGCAGACATGTGATGTTATCTTCAGGTATTCCCAAGTTATGCTCTGATACCAACTTCTTTCATGCCCCAAACTTAGAGATCGGATTTATAAGAACCCCGATCACCGAATCCGGTGCCAACAGCCTCCATAGTACCCCATTCTCGGCTCCTAGTGCCTATACGCCAGATTCCAATCCTAGGATCCTACAAGGAGGATTTTTTTTATGTACATTTATCTCGTAATAAGCATAACCACAAGAATACCAAAATCATAAAGGAAACATCATCATTATATATCCTATAATATAAATATTTGAATGCTCCATAAATCAGCTACATGCTCCAAGCTCCACGCTGCTGCAACTTAATATCACCAACACGCATCTATCATACATAAGCTTATAGAAAGCTTAGAGGGTGGTGTAAGTGGGTGCATAAGGTAAGTGCCAAGTATTTAACACAATGCCATAATCATACAATATTAGAAATACTGGTAAGATCATGAACATATGATATCAAAGTAAAGTGAAAATACTGACAAGTCTATGAGTTAAATAATATTAGAGTAAGCAATACAGATCAGCTATGCAAAGAGGAGTCATAAAGAGCCAAATATAAAATGTCGAGGATGCAATGCATTATACAATTCCTGATGAGTTCATGAATACCGTCAGCCATATCTAGACCAAATAAATACAGAAATACGGTAACCCAAAATGTCATATGCCGCGAACGTAATGCTATATGTGATGCGAATGGAATAACCATGCTGAAGTGTGAAGTCGAGATGATAGTACGTAGTATCGCAGGTTACGAGGTCCATTACAAGGGACTTCTATCCAAACCAGTCTCATACCTAAATTTGGATAGTGAGACTCAATGTGGTAAAGTCCTGGTCTTAGGTTAGTAGCGCGCCGAACCGAAATCCTTGTCATGTAGAGGTACACGTAACATATAGTTGCACACCACCAGCCCGAGTGGATAGTAAATGAATGAATAAATGAATATGCAATTCCTACTCAATAAGTCCACATATCAGTACGGTTCCTCTCCAAGATCATCACTGAGGTCTAGTAGACTCCACGCCACCAGCCGCCCCATCAAGTGCATAACTTGGTAAGTGGAAGAGACCTCACTATCCGCCTAGACAGTAGTCTACTAATACCTACCCGACACATCGATAGTGGACCCATTGCTCGAGCTGGTCAAACTCAGCCTAGCTATGGCTACTCCCTCAGGCGGGTATAGCCATACCTCCTCCCAACCGACCACGACACAGTGGGAGACGCTGCCTCCTGGTATTCGGTACTCGAGCGCTCATGTATATCCACTAGGTCTCGACGTTACGGCGTCCTCTAGTACTAAGAGGGTTTTAGAGATTTTCACCAGGGCCATCTATGGCAGCTCGATGCTCAACTAAACATTTTTGATGTCCCATCTGGCCATCCACGATGTGCCTGTTGAGGTTACAGCCCTGATATCGCTAAGGCATACAGTAATCATAATGCAAGATGTATGAGTCATACAATCTAATCATGCATCAATCCTGCGTATACCGTGCCCTCATGTGAGATAACCTCCGCCTATCTGGGAGTCTCGTAATAACCTGCCCAATGTCATATGCAATGGTCAAGTACATCACATAACAAACATGCAAATGATGCGTATGGGCATGTATTATGATGCTATATTGTCACATACTCATAATCGGTATAAGTAATCGGCATCAATAATCGACCTCGACAACGTGGACATTTAACCAACATTACCCCCAAGGAATGACCCACATAAAGTCTAACATATAGTGGACCCATGACATCACAAGAGGGCCAAAAATACAACACCATGGGCCCCACTCAAGAGCTTAATACACATAATGATGGGCCTTTCACATGGGCCTAATATACATCACAATGGGCTTCTTCACCTGGGCCCTCAAATATATCACAATAATCCTCACCACATAGACCTCATATTCATCACATTAGTCTTTAAACACAGGCTGAATCTACATCCCAATGGGCCTCAAATGCGAGCCTCATATACATCACATTGGGCCTTGAACACAGGCCACATATACATCACATTGGGCCTTGAACATGGGCCGCATATACATCACATGGGTCTCAACAATTGGCCTCAACAATCAAAATTGGCCTCGATAATTGGCCTCAACAATCGACATCGATGATCAACATTAACAATCGGCACCGACAATCAGTATCAATAATCGACACCAATCATTAGCATATAAACAAGGTGGGATCTATAGATGAACAACCGATCAATCATAATATAAAGATAGGCCCTCAGTCGTGGTTATATCAAATCTAATAGCGTGAAACCATCCATCTAGGGCGAATTGGGCCCACTTATCTAGGTTAACCCATAAGAGAGTTATGAGAATGAGACTAACAAGGCCTAAGGGAAAGTCACAATGTGCACATCCAACCATCATTGCCCATCAATGTGGATGTCTAACCAACTTTATTCCCAAGGAGTGGCCTACATATAGAGGCAGAACATATAATGAGCTCGTGGCCTCACATAAGGGCCATATACACATCAAGTGGGCCGCTTCGCATGGGCTTCGAATACATCACAATGGGCCTCGCTCATAGGCATCGAATACATCATATTGGGTCTCGCCCACGAGCCTTGAATACACCGCCTTGGGCCTCGCCCACGGGCCTTAAATACATCACCTTGGGCCTCACCCATGGGCCTAAAATATATCACATTGGGCCTTGCCCACGGGCCTCATATAAATCAAATGGGTCGATCAAATGTGGTGATCAAATGGGCTGAATCAAATGGGCCAACTCAAATGAGTCAATCAAATGGGATGAATCAAATGAGTCGATTCAGGTAAGCCGAATCAATGGGCTGACTCAAATGGGCCGAATCAAATAGGCCGACTCAAATGAGTCAATCAAATGGGCCGAATCAAAGGGGTTGATTCAGGTGGGCCGAATCAATGGGCCGAATCAAATGGGCTGATTCAAATAGGCTGAGCCGAATAGGACGAGCTCAATGGGCCGAGTTGAATAGGCCCAGTCGAATAGGTTCAAGTCAAATGTCTGAGTTGAATGGGCCGAGTCAAATGGCTGATTCAAACGGGCCAAGTCGAATGGGCCAAGTTGAATGAGCCGATCAAATGGGCCGATTCCAATAGGTCAATCATCCATTGTTAACAATCATAATAGAGCACATATATATAAAAAAATTAAATGAATTATATCCAAAGGATCATCTGGACCATACCACAAATGGTAGTGGTGATAATAATTTTCACTATTGAATTCCAGTGGGTCCATGTAACGCCCGTGAAAAATCTGTACTTGGGCTCGAGTACCAACTCGACCCGAAATTGCGTAGAATTCATTCCTTTAGAAAATATGACTAGGTTAGCTAGTGCAACGTTAAAATAGCTGGGAAATGGTCCCTGATCACTTTAAATTCGTTCTACAAGACCCAAAGCAAGTGGAACCAATGGTGCTATAATGCTCTAAAGCCTCGGATCAAACTCTAAGCCGGTTTGTTCTCGGGACCTCCTTGAAACTTTGTATTGGATCTAGACCGCGCGTCGAAAGTCCGATACCTACCATCTTAGACCGTTATGACCATTTAGCTGGGCTTGGCAATCGTTTCGAAAATCAAGTCCAACTGACATTCAGAGGCTATTTCATTGAGCCTGGAGTGAAGAGAGTGAGGATAGGGTTAGAATTGGAATTTGAAATTCAAATCTGGCACACAATTTGGACGCATCAGTATTAAGCGTTCTGACCGTCAGAATTCAGCCAAATTACACCCTTGGATCAGGAAAAATTTCTATTACATATCACGAGACTTATAGGCCTGATCTTGGTGCGGTGACCGTTGAACTGAAACTGGACCGCCACGTGCGATCTGGGAACCCTACCGGTCTGAAAACTGGATGTGTGCTAGATCCAGTATGCATGAGCTTAAGTCCGACCGCATTTGGCCAGGGGACCTTCAGAAATGCTCATTTGACCGAAACGGCTCCGATTTGGTTAGGCACCAAGTAAACATTGTTCCCAAGCCTATTTTGGGCATGTTTTAAGCTATAAAAGGGGTTGAAACCCTCACTCCTCTCTCCCATCCAAATTTGAGAGAAATCCTAACTTGGGAGAGAGAAAAAGGTGAGAGATTGTGAGAGAGTGGGAGAGTTCTTCCTGCCACTTGTGCTACGTGTTGCACGTGCTTAAGCAACACACCTCTACCGCTTTCCCGACGATTACACCACGATTCTAGGTAAGCAAATACCCTAAATAGTTACTGATTTGAGTTTTCTTTGTTTCCATAGTGATGTAACTTATGGATCTCGTGTATTAGGTTCCCTATTCGCCGTAGACGAAGCGTATACGCTCCGTTTCAATTCACGAGTCTACAAGACATAAGGTGAGGATTTTAGACGCTTTGATTGACGGTTTCCAACGCTTTCAATGTCGTTTAATAGTAGATTCTTGACGGTATTGCCGTTTGACATGTACAAAATGCTCTCCGTTTCCCGTTTCGTAAACTAACGAAGAATATGAGATTTAGGGCATTTTAGTCATTTGTAGGAAGTACTGTTTACATTCATATTTTGCTGATGTGATTGACATGGTTTATTGTCGCATTAGGAAGTTAGGAATACGTGCATAATTAGTTTGGCGAAGAGATTCGCCTAATTGCGCACTTCGGGTCAACATACTATATGTAGACTTAAGTGTGTAGTGTATGTGTTTGTATAAATGCTTGTATTAGTATGTATTGAATTAAATGATGTTATGAGATAGTTTGAGATTGATTTCTCAATTAATATGCTGACCTAAATGATTTCCTACATGTTGATTATATGCATGATTTCATTACATGCATGAAATATATGTGCTTGAAGATTTACTTAAGTTGAATGTTATAACATGTGTTAACATGCTCACATGATTGTATTTCAATTCCAATACTCTTACATAATTTGTTGATGTTATTCCATAAGTGTTTGGGACTAGACTTAGTCCAGGCAGTCGGTAACCGAACGAATTTGTGGCTGACTAGTCTTAGCCACGAGCGACGCGTCGATGAACGCGAGTCGTGTTTGAAGTTGGCGGCAGTGGTTAGGCCACGCGAAGTGTTTTACTGACTTCATGTCGTTCGACTTGAGATGTGATCGCGCTAGTCGAGTCCGTCAAGTAACCCGACTGGCCGATGTATGTTCACCTTGTATGAGTCATAACTGCTTGAACCTAGGGTACTGAACTTACCATTGTAAACCCTGTTAACCATGGTACCTTGATCCACGAAGACTCATGAGCCGGGCATGGTGGTATGGGACACCGTGGTCGAGCTGTCGGCCTACGCTGGGGCCACAAACCTCCCCGTAGTGACCAGTGAGCACCTAAACTCGTGAGCAGATTATGGTGGTATGGGACACTATATTCTAGCTGTCGGCCTACACTGATCAGGCGACGAGTCCTTTGTAGTGTCCGCGAGCGTATTCTGAGTTCACGGGAGGCGACGACCCTTCCGTTGCAGTAGAGTACAGTAAGCCTGTATTGATAAGGTGATGGGGGAGCAGTGCAACGAGTGCGAGCAATAGCCCTGGCAGCCCTTGCAGTGACCTACGAAATATACATTGTATGAGATTACTAGGAGTGACGACCCTAGATAGGATCTGTGTTGGGATTGATACAAGGGAAGTACCTTAGTTTCCCAATCCTGCTGTTTGAATGGACTAATAACAACTTGGTAATCATATCACCATAGCATTGCATGTGCCTGGAAGATGTGGAGCACTCTAGGGAGTGTGGCATGCCGCGGTCGTAAGATGTTGCCGTATGAGGGAGATCGTCGGTGAGGGCATACATCACGTCATATCATCTTGCATTAACAACAGTAGTAGGATTGTCTGATTTACTGCTTTACTATTATCGCATGATTGATTTGTGAACATGCTAATCTTTGCTCTATGATTCCACTGAGTTGATCACTCACTCCCACGTTACGGGATGGTGTTTGCAACACCCACCAGACCCTGTTGTAGATGCAGGTGAGGCTGAGATCCAGGAGGTGGAGCCAGACTTTGACGAGAACCAGGACGAGTTCTCGTACATGCAGTATCACGATGGCTTCGCGTAGGCGACCTGGATTGATGGGACTTCAGTGGGACCATTTTGGATATTTATTTTTGTTCATGTATATGTGTATGAGACTCAGAGATGTATTCATACTTTAGAGACAGATGAGGTTTACTTTGTTTTTCCATACAATGATATATATATTGTTTAGTCTTCCGCTTGCTTTTATCACTAGATCTGAAGTATGAATTGCAGTTTTGGTATACTTTTACTCATGTGAATGCTTTAAATCAGACAACATTGAATCATAATCATTTTTGTTGCATAAGTGACGGTCTGGAACTCGGGAGTTGAGTTTATACACGACCCTCGATTTTCAGGGTGTTACAGTCCACCATAGCATTTTTATCCCTCATCCAGTCTATTCACAAGGTCCCAAAGACCTGATCTTAGAGGAAAAATAAATATCATATTGGCCCAAAACTTCTGTGACCTAAGGGTTACAATGGTAGACATTCAATCCCACTATTTCTGCAGTGTGGTCCGTTATATTGGATCTGTCTTATTTTTATTCCCAAACCTTGAGACGGTGTTACCAATTGGATGGATGGTTTAAATGCATCATGTATAGCAGTGGGCCCCGTAGAACTGTTGACGTATGGGCCCATTGATGGTGGCATAAATAAAGCACACACATCGTTGTGGGGTCCACACACGTGACTGTCCACCAAATGAATGACCAGTTGGGATGGAAAACATCCATCATAGTGGGGTCGTCCCAATTACGCCAGGTAAGTGGATGGTTAGGATACAACACTTGCATCATGGTGGGGGATCCACCGTCCCTACCAGGGATAGTGTGGAAGAAACCATTCATCACAGTAGGGTCGACAAAGCCTGGTGACATCACTGCCCCAGGTGGTCACCCAATCATACACAAGTGGGTCACGCATACGTGGCCCACTATTATATATATATATATATATATATATATATATATATATATATATATATATATATATATATATATATATATATATAATATTTCTTAATGGGTCCCACATACGTGGCCCACCGTCCTCCAAGCCGTTAGTCAGGTGGGTCCCACGTATGTGGCCCACCAGCTGTTTATACATCATCCAATCCGTTCATCAGGTGGGTCCCTCATAAGAGGGTGGCCCACCAGATATTTATTATATTTTATATATATATATATATATATATATATATATATATATATATATATATTATACAGGAATGAAATGTTTGCCCACCATCCAGATCCATCTGGACGGTGCAAATTACTCATGATAAAGGTGAGTCCCACGTGGGAGGGTGGCCCACCATACCATTATAATATATTAATATACCATATATATATATATATATATATATATATATATATATATATATATATATATATATATATATATATATATATATATATTAGTGTATGTGTGTGGGAGAGTGGAGCATTAGCGCCCAGCGTCCAAAGATGTTGGACAGATGATGTGGAGAAAACACATGTAGTTGGGTCCCACGTATGGGGTCCACCACAATGATTATTTTCCATCCAATCTGTTAATAAGGTCACACAGACCTGAATAAGGAGGAAAAATAAATTGCTTAATGATCCAAAACTTTTGTGATAACCCAAAAGGGTTTCAATGGCAGACGTTCAATCAACACTATTTCCTACCGTGTGGGGCACCTGAGTTGTTTATACAACTAATTTTTTGGGGAAACTCAGTTTTAAAAAGGGAACCCATCAAATGCACGGTGTAGATGTGCAACATACTTCGTGGTGGGGCCCACCGTTCTGCCTTTAAGCCAGTAGCAAGGACGCTGCTTACTGCAGCATCCATAGGATGCTGACAGAAACAGGGATATCCCATGTATGTATTTTTATTTATTTTATTTTTTTATTCTACGGATTCTTATATGTGGGGCTCGCATTAGAAAAATCCACATCAACTATTGGTCTCCCCTACTCGTAATATAACTAACGAGTCCAATATGAAATATTTTTAGCATATAGAAACATCATAGTGGGCCTCAACCGTTCAAATCACCTAAAACCATTATTTCCTGCATTATGGCCTGCCAGAGGTTTAGATCGGCTTTACATTTCGGCTCAACGGTTAAAATGAGATGGAAAAAAAGGGTGGACGGTGTGGATTAAATCCATACATCAAGGTGGGGTCTGCATGAGCAGCCCGTCCAAAAACATAAACCAAGCATTTTTTATTATTAGTACACCCACTGTCTAGACGGGGACGTATTTATCAAGGTGGGTCCCACGTGTGGGGACCATGGCTGGTGGGTCCCACATGGATGTGGCCCACTTGATCAATTAATATTTGTGTTTTTCCATCACCGTTAATGTAACATCCCGAAAATCGGGGGTCGAGTAAAAACTCCACTCCCGAGTTCCAGAACATCACTTATACAACATAAAATGTGTATGATTGAATGTTGTCTGTGTTATTGTATTAAACATGAGTGGGATTAAGCCAAAACAACATATCATACTCCAGAGACAGTTAAATTAACAAGCGGAAGACTATGATAATATGTATAACATATATAAACTGTTGTATGCCTCCATAGCGTGAACATGTCACCATGTTATATACATACATGTATACTCCAAAAGTAAACAAAAAGAATATACATGAGTGCTCTAAAAATATAAAATGACAAGTGTCAAGGCATCTAATCAACCTCCCTGTAATCCCGTCAATCAGAACACGCATAAAGGAGGGATCCTCCTCAACATCATCAAGTCCAGCTCCACCTCGCAGGCCGTGCCATCATCTGCAATCACAATTGGGACTGGTGGGTGTCCGAAAATACCATCCCGTAACGTGGGAGTGAGTGATCAACTCAGTGGGATAAGAGAGCAGAGATTAGCATGTTATCAAATCAATCATGCGATAATAGTAAAGCAATAATTCAAATATTTTCAAATACTATTGTTAATGCAATATGACATGACATGATGGATGCCCTCACCGACGATCTCCCTCATACAGCACCATCTTACGCCCGCAGCATGCTTTCATCCCATAGTGCTCCACATCTTCCAGGCACATGCAATGTGATGGTGATATGATTACCGAGTTATTATTAGTCCTTTTTATATAGCAGGATTGGGAAACTAAGGTACTTCCCTTATATCAATCCCAACACAGATCCTGTCTAGGGTCGTCATTCCTAGTAATCTCATACGATGTTATATTTATAGGTTGCTGCAAGGGCTGTCAAGGCTGTTGCACGCACTCGTTGTTCCGCTCCCCCATCACCTTATCAATACAGGCCTAATATACTCTCATTGCTACGGAAAGGTCGTCGCCTCCCGTATACTCAGAATACGCTCGCGGTCACTACAAAGGGCTGTCAGGGCTGTTGCTCGCACTCGTTGCACAGCTTCCCCTTCACCTTATCAGTGTAGGCCGACAGCAAAAATATAGTGTCCCATACCACCATAATCTGCTCAGAGTCTGGGTGCTCACTGGTCACTACGGGGAGGTTTGTGGCCCCAGCGTAAGCCGACAACTCGACCACGGTGTCCCATACCACCATGCCTGGCTCATGAGTCTTTATGGATCAAGGTACGATGGTTAACAGGGTTTTCAATGGTAAGTTCAGTACCCTAGGTTCAAGCAGTTATGACTTATACATGGTGAACATACAAAGGCCATTCGGGTTACTTGACGGGCTCGAATAGTACGAGCGCATCTCAAGCTGAACGACCTGAAGTGCATAAAACACTTCGTGTGGCCTAACCACTGCCGCCAACTCCAAACACGACTCGCGTTCATCGACGCGTCCTTCGTGGCAAAGATAAGCTAACCACGAATTTACTCGGTTACCGACTGCCTGGACTAAGTATAGTCCCAAACATTTATGAATCCACATCAGCAATCATATAAAGGTAATGAAAATGCATTACAACAATGTGAGCATGTTAACACATGTTATAACGTACAACTTAAGTAAATCATCTAGCACATACATTTCTTACATATGATGAAATTATACATATAGCCAACATGAAGGAAATCATTTACATCAACATATTATTTGAGAATTCAATCTCAAAACTATTTCACAACACCATTTAATTCAATAAATACTAATATAAACATTTATACAAACACTTAGTCTACCCAGTTAAGTCTACATATTGTATGTCGACTCAAAGTGCGCATTTGGGCGAATCTCTTTGCTAAACTGATTATGCACGCATTCCTAATATCCTAAGGTGACAAAAATCCATGTCAATCATATCAGCAAAATATGGATGCAAACAGTATTTCCTACAAATGACTAAAATGCCCTAAATCTCATATTTTTCGTCTGCTTACGAAACAGGAAACGGACAGCATGTTGTACATGTCAAACGGCGTCGCCGTCGATAATCTACTATTAAACGACATTGAAAGCAATGAAAACAGCCAATCAAAGCGTCTAAAATCCGCACCTTTCACTTTAGATGTGTATCGTTTCGAACGGAGCGTATACACTTCGTCTACGGCGATTAGGCGACCTAATACACACGTACATCAGCTACTTTGCTATTTGAATCGAAGAAATCCCCAAATCAGCAAGTGGTTAGGGTTTTCCTTACCTAGAAGTGCGTTAGAATCGCCAGGAAAGTGATTGGGGTGCGTTGCCTAAGCACGTGCAGCAGCAGCAGCAGGTGGTAGGAAAATCTCTCCCACCCTCTCTCAAAATCTCTCACTTTCTCTCTCTCCCAATCTAGGGTTCTTAGGAAATTCGGATGGAAGAGATATGAGAAGGTTTAAAGCCCTTTTATAAGCTCAAATCTTCCCAAATTAGGCTTGGGAACAAAGTACACTTAAGTTATAACCAAAACGGAGCTGTTTCGATCCAAAAGAGCATTTCTGGAGGTCCCCTGGCTGAACGCGGTCGGACTTAAACTCATGCATATTGGATCTAGCACACATCAAGTTTTCAGACCGAAAGAGGTCGCAGATCGCACGTGGCAGTCCAATTTCAGTTCAGCGGTCATCGCACCTAGATCAGGTCTACAAGTCTCATGATATGAAAGAGAAATTTTTTCTGATCCGAGGGTGTAATTTGGCTGAATTCTGACGGTCAAAACGCTTAATAATAACGCGCCAAGTCACGTTCCAGATTTGAATTAAAATTTCCAAATCTAACCCTATTCTCACTCTCTTCACTCCGAACCCAGTAAAATAGCGTCAGGACATCAGTTGGACTTGATTTTCGAGATGAACGTCAAGTCCAACTAGGTGGTCAGGATTGTCTAAGTTCGGGGTAATCGGACTTTCGATGTGCGGTCTAGAGCCGATACAAAGTTTCCAAGGTTCTCCAGAGAGCAATCGGGAATAGAGTTTGATCCCAGGCTTTACGGTATCGTATCATCACCTATCCTATACGTTTTGGCTCTAGCAGATCGTATTGAAAGTGATTGGTGTGAATTTCACAGGTCGTCTAGTGCAGCGCTAGGTGATTCTCATTAGATTATAAAGGAAGTAGCCTATAATGATCTCTGTTTGAGATGATATTCGAAGGGTGGGGTGAGGGTATTTGGAAACGAAAGAAGGAAGAGTTTGGAGGGGTGATTTTTACGAAAAACTCAAACATTTGGAGCGAAAGGAGAGCCTGGAGGGTCACTTTGTGAAGGAAGTACTTCTTTTGGGGGGTTTTAAGGTTCGGCCCGCATACCAGAGGGCTATACAACACCCCAAACACCTCCAGCCCAAAGCACGGACCCAACCGGTGATTTTCACCGGTGATGCATCGTGGAATCGGCGATGGCATCGCCGACGAAATCTCAAACCGGTGATGGTGGCCATATGAGATGGGTTCCCACTGCCCCCAGGGTACCAACAAAGTATGGGGCGAACCTTGGTTCATTGTGGTTTGGCCTAGAGAAGCTCAAAACTCTATTTTGGGTGTTCTGGGGCCAGTCTGTAAACCGGAATGAACTTATGCATCATGTAACATATGATTTTGGAGTAGGAGAAGCTAATCTATCCAACTAACCCATCTGTTATAAAATATTTTAAATTTGAAATGGCCAAAACGATAATTTTCACGTATTTTTACCATTTATAGTAAATTTTTGTCCAAGTTTGATTTTATGTCATTTACATCTTAGGATTTATGCCTAATATGAAAATACTTATAAAAAGTTGAAGAACGGGGTGGTAAGAGGAAAGATTTTGAAGGAATTGGATGAAACGGGGTTTTTAGGCCCTAGCGATTGAGTGTAAGGATTATGGTTGCCCCACGACCCAAGGACATGCATTTTAGGGTTTGAAATTCTCCTAGGATCATCATAAACCCGCCTCCTAACAACCTACTGGCTACTTAGGTCACCTCACACGACCTGAGATGCATTATGTACTCGATCGAAACGAACGAGTTGTGTAGACTTCGCCTATTAGCGAAACTGCGATCCTATTAGTGTTTCTATGTTCTTCATCATGAAGAACTTAAGATTAGTGGTCTTTACTATTTATACTTGAGGATTTGTGTCTAATATGGAAGTACTTAGAGAAATTCGAAGAATGAGGTGGTGAAGGGTGAGATTTTGAAGGAAACAGGGAAAAATTGATTTTTAGACCTTGGGATTGATCATTGAGAGTGAAATGGTTGACCCATTGCCTAAGGACGTCTAATTCCTGGTAGGCAAAAATTCGGGGTGTTACAATCTACCCCCCTTAAAATAAAATTTTGTCTCCGAAATTGGCTAAGGGTAATGGGTACCTAGAGGGTCTTTCGTATTGTCATTCTAAGGAAGGGTCAATCCTATTTAATGACCTAATCGTATGTATAACCTAAATCAAATGTTTCAATCCTGGGCCAGTGGGGAAGAGGCTAACCACGCTTCCACTGCGCCACTCTGATCGAACGGTTGCATTGGCTGACCTAACTGGATTGGACTCAATACGTTCTACCCCCCTTAAAACTTAGTTCTACTTAAGGTTCAAGAATCTATGCATCGATCCGTATATCGGAACAAGGCGCAACTTAGGGGCTATCCTTGACATGAATTGGGAAACAACCTCTCATTACAGTGGTTTTCCTTTGCTAATGATGCATTCTATGGTATTGGTATCTATGGTTGTAGAAATAGGCCTACTCTCTATTGGCTAGATATCCTAAACATTTCCCAAAGGCAAGCAATAACTTTTGGCTGTATGTGGTCGGGCCAACATGGAAGAAAAGTTGTGTAGTAGGTCTGAGCTGGATACATAGACTTTCTGTCTAGGTAGGACAGAAGATTTATTGTATCAATTCTTAATCCGAGTCGATGCCGATCTTCTGCTTGATCAGAGCATTGGATTTATTGGTAACCACTAGGATTAAGAAGTCGATTCAAACCGTGAATACATCGCTTACGTGCAGTTCCTTTGCTCCGCGTTCCCGAATGCAATAAGCCTTTGGGGAAGGCAATTCTAAGGGGTGTATTGGTCTATTCTAAGTTCAATCTTAGGGATGTAAAAGTTTTCCCTGAGAATGAATAGTTCTAAGGTAAATAAGCCTCCTGAGAGTTACTAAAGGCGCCTAGGAATGTTATGAGGATCTACCCAAGGAAGGAAGTCCCATTCCAACAAAATCTAACCTACTATTCCTTAGCATATACAGGCTTTACACTACTTAAGGTAACTAGTAGACTAGTCTGTAATCTACAGCCTAAGCTTATACGCTAAATGGTTTCATACCATTTCTCATACAAGGAATTGTTCTATCACTTAGGGTCAAGATTATCTAAATGGAATTGGATTTCCTATGTCGTCAGATCCTTCAAATCTAGGAGTACTAACTCTAGGTCCAAAACTCTAAGGGCCTATGTGGCCAGTAGCATTAAGTTGGAGTAAATGGAACTGCATTCCTACTCCCATGGCGGGATTGAGAGTGGCATGCTTTGTAGGAGGGTGGGTTGGGATTAAAATTCAATTTCATATGCTTTGAAAAATGAGTCTGGTGTTGGGAAGTGGGAGATGGGATTTTCAAATCCCAAGATGAAGAATTTCTAAGTGTAATTTAAAAGAAAAATCCTGGGATCACTTCGAATTACATACCTTCTAAACATGTTATTAGAAATCATGGGATACACCAAATCTAGGGGCAATACCTTACACATGCATCTATGCTCCGGTAGTTAATCTCGCCCGTCGGCAAAACTTGGGATTCTAATGTGGTTTCTAGATTCCATCGTCCCCTTCCTAAGTCAGAGTGCGTAAGTGTGTGTCGTGTTAACATAACCCAGGTCCGGTTTAATCCAAATCATGCTCTGATATCATTTGTAACATCCCGAAAATCGGGGGTCGAGTAAAAACTCCACTCCCAAGTTTCAGAACATCACTTATACAACATAAATGTGTATGATTAAATGTTGTCTGTGTTAATGTATTAAACATGAGTGGGATTAAGCCAAAACAACATATCATACTCCAGAGACAGTTAAATTAATAAGCGGAAGACTGTGATAATATGTATAATATATATAAACTATTATATGTCTCCAGAGTGTGAACATGTTATCAGGTTATATACATACATGTATACTCCAAAAGTAAAAAAAAAAAAAAGAATATACATGAGTCCTCTAAAAATATAAAATGACAAGTGTCAAGGCATCTAATCAACCTCCCTGTAATCCCGTCAATCAAAACATGCATAAAGGAGGGATCCTCCTCATCATCATCAAGTCCAGCTCTGCCTCGTAGGCTGTGCCATCATCTGCAATCACAATAGGGACTGGTGGGTGTCCGAAAACACCATCCCGTAATGTGGGAGTGAGTGATCAACTCATTGGGATAAGAGAGCAGAGATTAGCATGTTATCAAATTAATCATGCGATAATAGTAAAGCAATAATTCAAACATTCTTAAATACTGTTGTTAATGTAATATGACATGACATGATGGATGCCCTCACCGACGATCTCCCTCATACGGCACCATCTTACGCCCGCGGCATGCTTTCATCCCACAGTGCTCCACATCTTCCAGGCACATGCAATTTGATGGTGATATGATTACCGAGTTATTATTAGTCCTTTTTATACAGCAGGATTGGGAAAATAAGGTACTTCCCTTATATCAATCCCAACACAGATCCTGTCTAGGGTCATCACTCCTAGTAATCTCATACGATGTTATATTTATAGGTCGCTGCAAGGGTTGTTGCACGCACTCGTTGCTCCGCTCCCCCATCACCTTATCAATACAGGCCTAATGTACTCTCATTGCTATGGAAGGGTCGTCGCCTCCCGTAGACTCAGAATACGCTCACGGTCACTACAAAGGGCTGTCAGGGCTGTTGCTTGCACTTGTTGTACCGCTCCCCCATCACCTTATCAGTGTAGGCCGACAGCAAGAATATAGTGTCCCATACCACCATAATCTGCTCACGAGTCTGGGTGCTCACTGGTCACTACGGGGAGGTTTGTGGCCCCAGCGTAGGCCGACAGCTCGACCACGGTGTCTCATACCACCATGCCCGGCTCATGAGTCTTTATGGATCAAGGTACCATGGTTAACAGGGTTTTCAATGGTAAGTTCAGTACCTTAGGTTCAAGCAGTTATGACTCATACATGGTGAACATACAAAGGCCATTCGGGTTACTTGACGGGCTCGACTAGTACGAGCGCATCTCAAGATGAACGACATGAAGTGCATAAAACACTTCGTGTGGCTTAATCACTGTCGCCAACTCCAAACATGACTCGCGTTCATCAACGCGCCCTTCGTAGCAAAGATAAGCTAACCACGAATTTACTCGGTTACCGACTGCCTGGACTAAGTATAGTCCCAAACATTTATGAATCCACATCAGCAATCATATAAAGGTAATGGAAATGCATTACAACAATGTGAGCATGTTAACACATGTTATAACGTACAACTTAAGTAAATCATCTAGCACATGCATTTCTTACATATGATGAAATCATACATATAGCCAACATGAAGGAAATCATTTACATCAGCATATTATTTGAGAATTCAATCTCAAAACTATTTCACAACACCATTTAATTCAATAAATACTAATACAAACATTTATACAAACACTTAGTCTACCCACTTAAGTCTACATATTGTACGTCGACTCAAAGTGCGCATTTGGGCGAATTCTTCACCAAACTAATTATGCACGCATTCCTAATATCCTAAGGCGACAAAAATCCATATCAATCATATCAGCAAAATATGGATGCAAACAGTATTTCCTACAAATGACTAAAATGCCCTAAATCTCATATTTTTCGTCTGCTTACGAAACAGGAAACGGACAGCATGTTGTACATGTCAAACGGCATCTCTGTCGATAATATACTATTAAACGATATTGAAAGCGTTGAAAACAGCCAATCAAAGCGTCTAAAATCCGCACCTTTCACTTTAGATGTGTATCGTTTCGAACGGAGCGTATACGCTTCGTCTACGGCGATTAGGCGACCTAATACACACGTATATCAGCTACTTTGCTATTTGAATCGAAGAAATCCCCAAATCAGCAAGTGGTTAGGGTTTTCCTTACCTAGAAGTGCGTTGAAATCGCCAGGAAAGTGATTGGAGTGTGTCGCCTAAGCACGTGCAGCAGCAGCAGCAGGTGGCTGGAAAATCTCTCCCACCCTCTCTCAAAATCTCTCACTTTCTCTCTCTCCCAATCTAGGGTTCTTAGCAAATTCGGATGGGAGAGATATGAGAGGGTGTAAAGCCCTTTTATAAGCTCAAATCTTTCCAAATTAGGCTTGGGAACAAAGTACACTTAAGTTATAACCAAAACGGAGCTGTTTCGATCCAAAAGAGCATTTCTGGAGGTCCCTTGGCTGAACGCGGTTGGACTTAAACTCATGTATACTGGATCTAGCACACATCAAGTTTTTACACCGAAAGAGGTCGCAGATCGCACGTGGCGGTCTAATTTCAGTTCAGTGGTCATCGCACCTAGATCAGGTCTACAAGTCTCATGATATGAAAGAGAAATTTTTCCTAATCCGAGAGTGTAATTTGGCTGAATTCTGACGGTCAGAACGCTTAATAATAACGCGCCAAGTCACGTGCCAGATTTGAATTAAAATTTCCAAATCTAACCCTATTCGCGCTCTCTTCACTCTAAACCCAGTAAAATAGCGTCAGGACTTCAGTTGGACTTGATTTTTGAGATGAACGTCAAGTCCAACTAGGCGGTTAGGATTGTCTAAGTTCGGGGTAATCGGACTTCCGATGTGCGGTCCAGAGCCGATACAAAGTTTCCAAGGTGCTCCAGAGAGCAATCGAGAATAGAGTTTGATCCCAGGTTTTACGATATCGTAGCATCACCTATCCAATACGTTTTGGCTCTAGCAGATAGTATTGAAAGTGATTGGTGTGAATTTCACAAGTCGTCTGGTGCAGCGCTAGGTGATTCTCATTAGATTTCTAAGGAAGTAGCCTATAATGATCTCTGTTTGAGATGATATTCGAAGGGTGGGGTGAGGGTATTTGGAAACGAAAGAAGGAAGAGTTTGGAGGGGTGATTTTTATGAAAACTCGAACATTTGGAGCGAAAGGAGAGCCTGGAGGGTCAGTTTATGAAGGAAGTACTTCTTTTGGGGGATTTCAAGGTTCAGCCCGCATACAAGGGGGCTATACAACATCCCAAACACCTCCAGCCCAAAGGACGGACCCAACCGGTGATTTTCACCGGCGATGCATCGCGGAATCGGCGATGGCATCGCCAACGAAATCTCAAACCGGTGATGGTGGCCATATGGGCTGGGTTCCCCCTACCCCCAGGGTCCCAAAAAAGTATGGGGCGAACCTTGGTTCATTGTGATTTGGCCTAGAGAGGCTCAAAACTCTATTTGGGGTGTTCTGGGGCCAGTCTATAAACCAAAATGAACTTATGTATCATGTAACATATGATTTTGGAGTAGGAGAAGCTAATATATCCAACTAACCTATTTGTTACAAAATATTTCAAATTTGGAATGGGCAAAAGGCTAATTTTCACGTATTTTTACCATTTATAGTAAATTTTGTCCAAGTTTGATTTTATATCATTTACATGTTATTATTTATGCCTAATGTGAAAATACTTAGAAAAAGTTGAAGAACAGGGTGGTAAGAGGAAAGATTCTGAAGGAATTGGATAAAATGGGGTTTTTAGGCCCTAGCGATTGAGTGTAAGGATTGTGGTTGCCCCACGACCCAAGGACATGCATTTTAGGGTTTGGAATTCTCCTAGGATCATCACAAATTCTCCTCCTAACAACCTACTGGCTACTTAGGTCGCCTCATACGACCTGAGATGCATTATGGACTCGATCGAAACGAACAAGTTGTGTAGACTTCGCCTATTAGTGAAACTGTGATCCTATTAGTGTTTCTAGGTTCTTCATCATGAAGAACTTAAGATTATTGGTCTTTACTATTTAGACTTGAGGATTTGTGTCTAATATGGAAGTACTTAGAGAAATTCGAAGAATGAAGTGGTGAAGGGTGAGATTTTGAAGGAAACAGGAAAAATTTGATTTTTAGACCTTGGGATTGATCATTGAGAGTGAAATGGTTGAACCATTGCCTAAGGACGTCTAATTCATGATAGGCAAAAATCTGGGGTGTTACAGTTAAGTAGGGCCCACATGGCTTAGACAGCCATGGGGTCCATTTGATGGACAGTTTGAACATCACATACATCAAGGGTGGGTACATCTGGGTGGGCCACACGGCCACATCATCACACCAACATATTGAAAGAGAGTGTGTGTGTGTGTGTGTGTGTGAGAGAGAGAGAGAGAGAGAGAGAGGGAGAGAGAGAGAGAAGCACCCCACCTATCCTTCTTCTTCCTCCCTAGCCTTCCAATGCTCCAAAAGTGATCCTTCAATGGTGGAGATGATGATCCAAGGATGGAGATGAGAGATAGGGTGATATGGAGTGGGCCACACATGCCTCTTCTAATGGAGAGCTTGGACGTTTTCTCTTCTTGAGAGTTTCTTGGGAGAGTGAGAAATGAGAAAGAGAGAGAGAGGAGTGGTGATGGAGTGGAAAGGGATGGGTTCTTTTGACTTTTGTAAGAAAATAATGGGTTAGGCATGGGTCGCATTGACTTTGGGTAAGGAGAGGTAAGGGTGAGTGATGGCTTGTGATGGGATGTACTTGACTTATGATTGATGTGATTGATGGGACATATCGTAGAGATTCTTTTGGAATTCGTAAAGCACGACATTTTTTCTCGAATTGAACGCGGGCCCACATGTCCTGGCCCGGGCATCACCTCACTGCGCGAGATGCATCGACAGAACCGCGGCGACGGTGTGGTCACACTGGTACAAGTCTCGGGTCGAGCTTACTCTGAAATATGAGATATGACATGGGGTCACGAACAACTACTGATGAAAGTTTACGAGTCGACAGAATTCGACCGAGAGGACCGTGGAAGCCTACGGAACGGTACAAGCTAGGATACAAGTCTTATAGCTTGTCCTCAGTTGCTGGTAGAAAAAGAAGAGAGTACTTTTGAGTGTTTAACCTTAAATCATATGCATAAAGCCCTTTCTCTCATGAAAGTTCATCCTCCAATCCACCCTCATCATTAACATTCAATAAAGTGGATTAGGGAATGAACTTCCACATTCAAGGATCCTCCAGCTACCACCTTAATAGAAAATCTATAACGGCCTGAAAATTGGGGGGCGAACAGAAACCCAACTCCCGAGTTTCAAAACATTACTTATGCAATATAAATAATGATGATTAAATGTTTTCTGTAGAAGGGCATTGAATATGATTGGGATTACACCAAAAACAGCATATCATACTCCACAGGCATTTAAATTATGCAAGCGAAAGACTGTGATAAGTATATAAACTAGATAAAAGTGATAATAAGCCCTCAGAGTATGAATGTAACTAGGTTAACAATTACAAGTTTGATTACAAAATGCACAAAATGAGAAAAATGTAATGTCTTCTATCCCAAATACTAAAGCCCCATCGGTTCAACTCCAGGTCAAATAGACTCGCCAGAGAGTTACATGTAGGAGAACTCATCATCAAAAAGTAAAGTCCAGCTTCGCTTCACGAGCATCGCCCTCACCTGAAACTAGGACAGGGTCTGGTTGGTGTGTACAACACCATCCTTTAACGTGGGAGTGAGTAGCTAACTCAGTGGAACAATAGAGTAAAGATTAACATGTTATCAATTCAATCAAGCGGTAATGATAAAGTAGTACAATCAACATTCCTATATACTCTTGTTAATGTAATGATGAGATGCAATAATGATGCATGCCCTTGCCTACATACTCCCTCATGCGACACCATCTCACGTTCGCAGCATGCTTTTATCTCTCAGTGCTCCACATCTTCCAGGCACATGCAGTGCAATATGAACATAATTATCGAGTTGTTATTAGTCCTTTTCATACAGTAGGATTGGGAAGCTAAAGTACCTCCCTTGTATCATTTCCTAACAATGATCCAGTCTAGGGTCGTCAGTCCTAGCATATCTCATACGAAGTGCGGTTTTAGGCCGCTGCAAGGGCTGCAAGGGCTGTTACACAAAATCGTTACACCACTCCCCTATCACCAAATTAATACAGGCCTAGTTTGTACTTTTGTTGCTACAGAAGGGTCTTCGCCTCCACGTAGACTCAGAGTACGATCGAGGTCACTACAAGGGTTACCAGGGCTATTACACACAATCGTTACACCACTCCCCCATTACTAATCAATGCAGCCCGACAGCTCGAATACAGTATCCCATACCACCATATTTGGCTCATGAGTTTGGGTTACTCACTGGTCACTACGGGGAGGCTCGTGGCCCCAGCATAGGCCGACAGCTAGACCACAGTGTCCCATACCACCATGCCCGGCTCATGAGTCTTAGCGGATCAAGGAACCATGGTTAACGGGATTTTCACTAGTAAGTTTGGTACTTTAGATTTAAGCAGTAGAGTCCATACATGGTTAACATACATCGGGCTAATAGGGTTACTTGACGAGTTCGACTAGTACGAGCACCCGTTGAGTTAATCGACATGAAGTGCATAAGCACCTCGTGTGGCCTAACCACTGTCGACGAGCAACGTACTGCTCGAGTTCGTCAAACACGTCCTACGTGGTGAATAGGTCTCGACCACAAACTCAAGGCGTATTATCGATTGCCTGGACTATACAATAGCCCCAACCACATTCCATTACATCAAATATTCATATGAAATACTCAAAGCAGTAGCGGAGCAATAATTCAAATTATACTATCATTTGAGCATGTTCTGAAAAACAATGTAAACATGAATTCTCACATATTCAATTCATAAACAAACAGTCATCAGCATATGACATACATGGAGCAAATCATACACATTACTAAGGATATTGAGAATCATGTCTCAATCCGCATATAGGTACACCTTTCTAACTACAACTCATTCAGACATATTTGCCAACACATAGCCTACACAATTCATCATACAAGTTATATATCAAGTAACATACATATTAGGGTAAATCCTTTTGTCAAAGGGTTGTTGCCTAAACAATAATCATATATCCACGACGGTTAGTCATGGCGAGCACGAATGCAGTTTCTATACTCATTTGGTCATTATCAGAAGCACTTAAACTACACATACTAACATACATAGCGTATGTTGACCAAGACATGCATTAGGGCGAACCCTTTCGCCAAGGAGTCGTCACACATATAACTAGCATATACATACGACAGTTAATCATGACAAATACAATTTCAGATTTTATATGTATACCGTATTTTATACAACTACCAAGAATACAATAAACTCTACATAATACGTACATAACTGAAACACAAAATAAACTTCGCATTCTACATGTGAAATAACATTCGGATCATGAATCTATCGTTATCCGGCATTGAAAGCGTTGAAAACCATAACCTAAGCATCTATAGTCTACACCTTATGCCGTAGAATCGTAACAAACTTGACAGAGACTCTAAGTCTTCGTCAACGATGAAACGTCAACCTATAGCATGTGTGGAGTTAGCTATTTTACTACTTGAAACATTTGGAACCCTAGAACAGATTAGAATTAGGTCTTCTTACCTAAGAACGAAGTCAGAATCATCGTAGTAGCGACACGGATGTGATGAATAAACACGTAGAATAGCAGAAGCGATTCTGAAGAATAACTCTCACACCTTCACTCACCTTCTCTCTCTCTTTTCTTCTCTCTCCCTTAGGTTTAGAAAATTCGTATGGGATATGAGAGAGGGGGTTTAAGCCTCTTATATAGGCTCTAAATTGATGAAAATGGCCCCAGGACCATGGTATACTTCGGTTATAACCAAATCGGGCTTATTCCGATCCAACGGAGCATTTCTAGAGGTCTTGTTACTGAGTGCATTCGGACTTAAGCTCTCTAATATTTGATCTAGGTCAAGCTAAGTTTTCAGTCCAGTCGGGTTTCCAGATCAATAGTGGCGGACCAATTTTAATTCAACGGTTATGGGAACTCGATCAGAGCTACAAGTACTATGACATATAAGGGCCACCTATCCTGATCCGAGGGTGAATTTGGGTCAAAATCTAATGGTCAAAATGCTTAGAAATAATAAGCAAGCGAAACGATCCTAATTACTTAAAATTATATTTAAATTTCTAAAAATCTTCACTTTCTCACTCTCTTCACTCCGGACTCAAGGAAACAGTCCCAGGACATCGTATGGCCTTGATTTTCGAGGTAAGAGTCGAGTCCAACTAGGCGGTCATAATGGTCCAAGTCCATCGCTATCGGACTTTCGACGTACGGTCTAGGTCCGATAAGAAGTTTTCGAATGCTCCCGAGGGCAACTGGGTTTAGAGTTTGACCCTAGATTTTAGGGTCACCTAGCGTCAATGATTCTACAAGTTTTGGATCTTACAGATTGAATTTAAATTGATTAGAGTGAATTTTACAAGTAAACTAGTTTAGCACTAGTTAATACTCGGCTAATTTCTAAAGGATTTGATCCTAAGAGATTTCTGCTCGAGGTGGTACTTGGGTCTCTGTAGTTTGTATAGAAAGCGATCCAAGCTATTAATACTTAACTAAATTACACCCTAATTACAACAGAATAAGGTCCTAGAGCAGTTCTATGTCTAAGGACGTCCATTGCCAAGTTGGAAAAATTTCAGGATGTTACAATCTAACCCCCCTTAAAAACCAATTTTGTCCCCGAAATTGCCTAAGAGGAGTACGTAAAGATTTGATTATTTCATTTGCCTAGGGTATATTGATTTCACATTTCTATGTATGGTAGGATGTGTACTGTTTATGTTATTCATTTTCCTAGGGCTCTTGTACTTCAACTCATACCTATTATTACGAGTTGGTTTAACACTTAATCCCTAATTGTTGTTATTTCAGTACTTCATTGTTGACATACTAAGGAAGATTCAGGACCTATCCTTACGCACAACCTATATCAACTTCCTTCGATCCTGGGCCAGTGGGGAAGGGGCCAACCACGCTTTCGCTGCCTACACTAATCTAACGGTTGCATTAGCTGACCTAACTAGATTGGGCTCATAATGTTCTACCCCCCTTAAAAATAATTTCTACACAAGGCTCAAGAATCTATGTCTCGATCCGTATGTCGAAACGAGGTGTAATTTAGGACCTATCCTTGACGTGAAATGGGAAACAACCTCTCAATACATTGGTCTTCCTTCGTTAATGATACGTACTATAGCATTGGTACCTATAATTATTGATAGGAGCTATAAATGATGGGTGTTGTGGTTGATTCCAGGGACGGATATGAGTTGGTGGCAAGATGATTTTTAAAACTTCCCAAAGGCGAAGTAATAAACGTTTAGTTGTAAGTGATCGGGCCAACACGGAAGGAAAGTTGTGTAGTGGGTCTGAGCCAGATACATAAACCTTCTGCCTAGACTATGACAGAAAATTTATCGTATCAGTTCTTAATCCTAGTCGATCCCAATCTTTTGCTTGATCAGAGCATTGGATTCATTGGTAACTACCAGGATTAAGAATTCAGTTCAAACTGTGAATACTTCGCTTATATATAGTTCTTCTACTCCATGTTCCTGATTGTACTAAGTCCTTAGGAGGGCAATTCTAAGGGGCATGCTGGTTTGACCTAAGTTCAATCCGAGGGATATACAATTTTCTCTATGCATGAATAGTCTCTAAATTGAAACAGCTTTCCTAAGAGTTATTTAGGATGCCTATAAGTATCAAGGGAATCCAACAAAGGAACGAGATCTCACTCAACCAAATCAAGACAACTAACTACGTCTCGATTTCAATTATCTTGGCAAAACCAATCCTTTACAATCCTTAGTATAACTAGTACTTAGTCTTAACTTATGCGTAGCGGCAATCCACTAGTTGTATTCCAAAGTCTATGTTTATACGCTAGATGCTTTCATATCATTTATACTAAAGGGAATTGTTCTATCGCTTAGGATCAAAGGTTGCCTGATTAGGATTGATTTGCCCAAACCTAAATTTAATTATGCTCGAGTTCTACACATAGGTTCATACCAGCTAAGGAGGGCTTAGGATTCACGTTATTAATTTATTAGATGTTCTATACTATCCAATCTTTCGAAATCTACGAATATCAATTCTAAGTCCAAAACTTTAGATGTCCCAGCACTAGATGGTCACAATTTATAGACTAAGCTACAGTGTTTGGTCTCGCCTATCGGTAGAAGCATAAAGATCTAGAAGATGGCTATAACTAACTCAAAAAGAACCATGAAAAAGGAGGAAAATAAGAAGAATGAGATGGAAAATTTGGGTCTCCACGGACTTGAGCCTCAACAGAGGGTGTAAAGGCTCAATGGAGGGGATATAAAGATTAAAAAATGACACATAGGGTGGGTGGTGAGTTTACACAAATTAAAGACTTAAATGGGGGGTGTAGGAGCTCAAATCAAAGGAAAGGAAGGGATTGAGAGATGAGTATTGCTGAGAACAGTGGAAGGATGTATGGCTTGAAGGAAAATAAGGGAAAGAGGGATTGGAAGGGCGATTTGAGGGAGATAAGAGCTATTTTGAAGAAAAGGGGGAGCTTGGGGGTGGAGTTTGTGAAGGAAGTAGGTGATTGGGAGGGTTTAAATCAAAGAACCATGGACCAGCGGGGTCCACTAGTCCCCTAAGGATGTCAGCCCGAAGGCCTAGCCTGACCGTCGGCAAGGCCTCGCCGACCACTGGACTCCCCGGTAAGGGCTCGCCTCACCGACGAGGTCCTCCCCCCTCCTTAGGTCCAAAAAGACACGGGTCCCACCTTGGATCCCTCTAAATCAGCCCTGATTGGGCCCTTACTTCGGTTTGACTCGATTCAGGTCGTTTCAGAATAAAACGGATACATATTGATATTTATCGATTTCTAACAGCTGAAATGGATTGAAACACGATCTAAACCCGTCAGTTGACGGTCTAGAAGTGATTTGGGGTTATCGTGTGTGATCAGGAGTGTGCACGGACTCGATTTTGGCGATCATTTTCAGTAAACTTTTACCAAAAAATAAAACTGGGAGTCCTAAACCTGTTTCTAGATTGTTCTCGCACCCTCTTACTCTATAGTGGTGTCAACGTGCGTCTTGTGACCATAACCCAGGTCTAGTTTAATCCAAATCATGCTCTGATACCATCTTGTAATGCCCTGAAAATCGGGGGTCGAGTAAAAACCCAACTCCCGACTTCCAAAACATTACTTATGCAACATAGAGAATGATGATTGAATATTGTCTGTAGAAGGGCATTGAACATGATTGGGATTACACCAAAAACAACATATCATACTCCACAGGCGTTTAAATTATGTAAGCGGAAGACTGTGATAAGTATATAAACTAGATAAAAGTGATAGTAAGCCCTCAGAGTATGAATGTCACTAGGTTAACAATTACAAGTTTGATTACAAAATGTACAAAATAAAAAAAATGTAAAGTCTTTTATCCTAAATACTGAAGCCATGTCGCTGCAACTCCAGGTCAAATAGACCCGCCAGAGAGTTACATGTAGGAGAACTCATCATCAAAAAGCAAAGTCTGACTCTGCTTCACAAGCATCGACCTCACCTGAAACTAGGACAGGGTCTGGTTGGTGTGTACAACATCGTCCCATAACGTGAGAGTGAGTAGCTAACTCAGTAGAACAATAGAGTAAAGATTAACATGTTATCAAATCAGTCAAGCGGTAGTGATAAAGCAGTACAATCAACATTCCTAGATACTCTTGTTAATGTAAGGATGAGATGTGATAATGATGCATGCCCTTGCCTACATACTCCCTCATGCGACACCATCTCACGTTCGCAGCATGCTTTTATCCCTCAGTGCTCTACATCTTCCAGGCACATGCAGTGCAATATAAACATGATTACCGAGTTGTTATTAGTCCTTTTCATACAGCAGGATTGGGAAGCTAAAGTACCTCCCTTATATCATTTTCCAACAATGATCCAGTCTAGGGTCGTCAGTCCTAGCATATCTCATATGAAGTGCGATTCTAGGTCGCTGCAAGGGCTACCAGGGCTATTATACAAAATTGTTACACCACTCCCCTATCACCAAATCAATACAGGCCTAGTTTGTACTCTTATTGATATGGAAAGGTCATCGCCTCCACGTAGACACAGAGTACGCTCGAGGTCACTACAAGGGCTGTCAGGGCTGTTACACGTATTCGTTACACCACTCCCCCATCACCAATCAATGTAGGCCGACAGCTCAAATACAGTGTCTCACACCACCATATTCGGCTCACGAGTCTGGGTTGCTCACTGGTCACTATAGAGAGGCTCGTAGCCCCAGCGTAGGCCGACAGCTCGACCACGATGTCCCATACCACCATGCCCAGCTCATGAGTCTTAGCGGATCAAGGAACCATGGTTAACGGGATTTTCACTAGTAAGTTTGGTACTTTAGATTTAAGCAGTAGCGTCCATACATGGTTAATATACATTGGGCTAATCGGGTTACTTGACGAGTTCGACTAGTACAAGCACCCGTTGAGTTGATCGACATGAAGTGCATAAGCACCTCGTGTGGCCTAACCACTGTCGACAAGCAACGTAGTGCTCGGGTTCGTCAAACACGTCCTACGTGGTGAATAGGTCTCGACCACAAACTCAAGGCGTATTATCGATTGCCTGGACTATACAATAGCCCCAACCACATTCCATTACATCAAATATTCATATGAAATACTCAAAGCAGTAGCGGAGCAATAATTCAAATTATACTATCATTTGAGCATGTTCTGAAAAGCAATGTAAACATGAATTCTCACATATTCAATTCATAAGCAAACAATCATCAGCATATGACATACATGGAGGAAATTATATACATTACTAAGGAGATTGAGAATCATATCTCAATCCGCATACAGGTACACCTTACTAACTATAACTCATTCAGACATTTTTACCAACACTTAGCCTACAAAATTCATCATACAAGTTATATATCAGGTAACATACATATTAGGGCAAATCCTTTCGTCAAAGGATTGTTGCCTAAACAATAATCATATATCCACGACGGTTAGTCATGGCGAGCATGAATGCAATTTCTATACTCATTTGGTCATTATCACAAACGCTTAGACTACACATACTAACATACATAACGTATGTTGACCAAGACATGCATTAGGGTGAACCCTTTCGTCAAGGAGTCATCACACATATAACTAGCATATACATACCACAGTTAATCATGGCAAATATAATTTCATATTTTATACATATATCATATTTTATACAAATACCAAGAATACGATAAACTCTACATAATACGTACATAACTGAAACACAAAATAAACTTCACATTCTACATGTGAAATAACATTCAGATCATGAATCTATCGTTATCCGGCATTGAAAGCGTTGAAAACCATAACCTAAGCATCTATAGTCCGCACCTTATGCCGTAGAATCGTAACGAACTTGACAGAGACTCTAAGTCTTCGTCAACGATGAAACGTCAACCTATAGCATGTGTGGAGTTAGCTATTTTACTACTTGAAACATTTGGAACCCTAGAACTGATTAGGGTTAGGTCTTCTTACTTAAGAATGAAGTCAGAATCATCGCAGTAGCAATACGAATGTGATGAATAAACATGTAGAATAGCAGAAGCGATTCTCAAGAATAACTCCCACACCTTCACTCACCTTCTCTCTCTCTTTTCTTCTCTTTCCCTTAGGTTTAGGAAATTCGTATGGGATATGAGAGAGGGGGTTTTAGCCTCTTAAATAGGCTCTAAATTAATGAAAATGGCCCCAGGGCCATGGTATACTTCGGTTATAACCAAATCGGGCTTGTTCCGATCCAACGGAGCATTTCTTGAGGTCCTGTTACTGAGTGCGGTCGGACTTAAGCTCTCTAATATTGGATCTAGGTCAAGCTAAGTTTTCAGTCCGGTCGGGTTTCCACATCGATCGTGGCAGACCAGTTTCAATTCAACGGTTACGGGAACTCGATCAGAGCTACAAGTACTATGACATGTAAGGGCCACCTATCCTGATCCGAGGGTGAATTTGTGTTGAAATCTAATGGTCAAAATGCTTAGAAATAATGCGCAAGTGAAACGATCCAGATTACTTAAAATTATATTTAAATTTCTAAAAATCTTCGCTTTCTCACTCTCTTCACTCCGGACTCAAGGAAACAGTCCCAGGACATCGTATAGCCTTGATTTTCGAGGTGATAGTCAAGTCCAACTAGGCGGTCATAATGGTCTAAGTCCATCGCTATCGGACTTTCGACGTACGGTCCGGGTCCAATATGAAGTTTTCGAATGCTTCCGAGGGCAACTGGGTTTAGAGTTTGACCCTAAATTTTAGGGTAACCTAGCGTCAATGATTCTACAAGTTTTGGATCTTGCTGATCGAATTTAAAGTGATTAGAATGAATTTTGTAACAAGTTTAGCACTAGTTAATACTCGCCTAATTTCTAAAGGATTTGATCCTAAGAGATTTCTACTCGAGGTGGTACTCGGGTCTTTGCAGTTTGTATAGAAAGCGATCTAAGCTATTAATAATTAACTAAATTGCACCCTAATTACAATAGAATAAGGTCATAGGGCAATTCTATGTCTAAGGAGATCCATTGCCAAGTTGGGAAAAATTCGGAATGTTACAAAATCATTAAGCCGGAATGCCCTGAATGCATAAATGATTGGAATCACTATTTTCATTATAGAAAAACTTTCAATAAAGTAGGATTCCATTACAACCATGACCCAACCCATTATCATGCATTGGTACAGCTTCTGAGTTGCGGTTTAAGGAGGCAAAAGACTCTTCATGAACAAGGGAGGAGATCTTCGACAACGAGCTAAAAGGGACTTATCCGCTTAATTGTAAGTTATTAGAGTCCATAGGACCCTTGTGATCATTCCTTTGTAGGATTGGGTCTAAGGTGTTTCTCACCCCTTGCAAGTCCTCTAGGATGCCTCCGGCAGGAGTGTACGTGGTGGGTGCCTTGTGTTGACCCTTGCTCGTGAGAGCATAAACGTGAGAGGTTCCTTATGTGGATCCTTGGCCAGTGTGCCTAAAATTGGGTGATATGTGTTAACCCTTGCTCGTGGGAGCATAAACTGTCAGCTTAGGTGTAAGTTGTACTGGTTAGAGGTGAACATGATTTAAAACCTCCGGTTTGAGGTGAACCGCTTATGAAACCTCCTTGTGAAATTTAGTACACTCAAAGGTTAAGTGCGGTTGTCAGGAGTGGAGTAGACAAGTAGTCAAACTACTATAAAAATGACTGTGTTTGAGATTGATATTATCTTCCATTTGCTTATGTGATTTCCGTAAATACTTTCATATTTGATTATCTGAGATCACGCCTCATACACACGCACAATCATATCCATCATAAACTAATTTGCATATTGTTCATCTCTCAAATAGTTTGTGATAGGATCCTTTACGGGCTTGAAAGCCAGTAGAGTTACTCATGAGTAATCCTAATATATGCATGTTGTTAGGATTAGAGTGATAGGATTTTAAATTATTATAAAAGTATTAAAAAGTCCTATTCACCCCCCTCTAGGACATATTGGCATATTCCTACTTCAACTAAAGCGATCTTTACCGTAATTTCAATTTTGTCCATTTTCTTTAGTTTGGATAGACCTCTTATTAAATCAGCCTTCCTCAATCTATATAAATTCTGATAGTTTACATGTCCAAGGAGTTTATACCATAATTCGGTCTCATTAATTTGGACCATGTAACACGATAATTTAGACAAGCTAGTATCACTTACAATATAGCAATTCTCAAATGTTCTGTGACCATTCAATATCACACAACCTTTCTCATTAGATATCTCGCATCCTTGATTAGTGAATATAAGGTATGTTTATTATCGTAGATTTGAGAAATACTTAAAAGATTATGCTTTAAACCTTTTACAAATAAAACATTTTCAAAAGGAGGAAGATTGAAAAGTTAAAACATACCTTGGCCAATTATTTTGTAGTTGCTTCCATCACCAAATGTGACTGACCCATCAGTCATTTCTTTATAGTTGGTGAACAAACCTCTGTCACCTATCATGTGTCTAGAGAAACCACTATCCAGGTACCACTTTGATTGACTTGAAGCTTTGAAGGCAATGTGGGCAACCAAACAAGTAACCTTAGGAAACCATTTCATAGTCATTTTGGGTTTTGGAACATTGTTGGTTTTTCTTCTCTTATAGACATTATCAAATCTCACATTTGAGTTAGATTTCAGAAGCTCCTTGAGTAAGTCCACAATTTTCTCAACTAAGGGGTTATAATTCTGATTTTTATGGCTAATATGGTTGGTATTAAATTTGGAAGTTTGAAAAGTTTCAGAGTTTTTAAAACTGTTTTAATTTAAGCCTTTCCCTATTGAGTTGGAGGACTCTCCTTTAACAAATATAGGAGTTATATTCTTATTTTTAGAAGGTATGAATTTATCATAGCCCAGACCTGATCCATCACCACATTTTCTAGATGTGGTTAGCAATCTTTCAAGTTTAGTGTCTCCTTGGGCATACTTCCAAGCGTCCTTTAAACTCAAGAGAGAAGAGACTTCAAGTTTTAATTTCTCATTTTCTGATTTTAATTTTTTAAGTTCATTTGATTTAAAATCCAAGTCATATTTAGATTTTTCAAAACAATTAGAAACATGTGAATTTTTTAAAAGTAAATTTTCAAACTCCTCTTTTAATTTTAAAATTTTCTCTTTTTGTAATTTAAGCTTGATAGCTATCTTACAACTTTCCTGGTATAGGGCATTATAGGCATCCTGTAATCTTCATCATTTTCAAGCTCGCTCCTCAGATTTTCATCATAAGTTGAATCACAACTATCTATGGAAGTGACTCTGGCTCGAGTCATTAAGGCCTTGACTTCATTTGTAGATTCAGGTTCTGAATCATCTGACTCAGAAGAAGCTTCAGAGCTAGACGATTTATCCCATGTGGCCAACATGCCTTTTCTCTTTGGCATGTCCCTTTTTGGACACCTATTTACCAAATGCTCGTATTCATGGCATTTGAAACATTGGCTATCTTTTAGAGATTTCCAAGTTTTAGATTTACTCTTTTTCTGAAATTTTTCAGAGGGTTTTTGAAAATAAACTTTTTTTTTACTCTTAAAAATTTTATAAAACTTTTTTGATAATAAAGCCATATCATCCTCTGAATTTTCACAATTAGAAATATTATTATCTTGAGAAATATGTTTCAAAGATTTAAGGGCTATAGACTTACCTTTTAGAGCCTTGAAATTCAACTCGTAGGTTTGAAGTGAACCATCAAGTTCTTTTACCCTCATATTATTGGTATCTCGAAGTTCCTGAATGGCAGTGACCTTAGAATTGAATCTCTCAGGAAGTGATCGTAGTATTTTTGCACAAACTTTACTTTCTGGGATGTTATCTCCAAGACCCCACATTGAGTTGACTATGTCATTAAATTTCATATACAAGTCCATAAATATTTCATTTTCTTCCATACGAATTTTCTCAAATTTAGTTGCGAGGATTTGCACTTTTGACTTTTTGACAATAGTTGTTCCATCATGTGTCATTTCTAAGTTATCTCAGGCTTGTTTTGTACTATTACAAGATATAATTCTTTTAAACTCATCTAGTGATAGTGCACAAGTGATTGCATTTAAAGCTTTGGCATTTGTACTACTTTCATTTTTCTAAAGAGTAGTCCATGAAAAATAAGGTGATTCTTTTAAGGACTTAGTTCCATCAATGCCTAGAACTTCAACTGTAGGTGGGTGCCACCAAGTCATTGTTGCTTGTCACACACTTTTATCAATGGATTTTAGAAAAATCCTCATTCTGGCTTTCGAATAGGCATAGTTGGAGCCATCAAAAGGTAGTGGCCTAGAAATGGATAGGCTATCAAAATTTAACATATTAATAGCTCGAGATCACTTAACTCAGGAAATGAATTCAATGGAATGAGCTATTAGGCTCTGAGACAAGTAAATTGTAACCTCAAATGTACTAATATTGAGAGGTTGATACAAACTTGGTTCTAAAAACAACCTAACACCAAAAACCAAAGGCTTATGCAAGGACAACCTTACTAGAACATTGGTAAGTATTAAAAACTCAAACCAATAAAGAGGCAAAGGAAATAAAGTAATTCATTACAACATTCACCACAAATGCATAAAGTAAATTACAACATTCACCACAACACATGTACCATCATCATCATCATCCAAACTCTAAGAATTATAGTGGTTCTTCTGTGTACACCAACTGTTCGCAAATAGCTACACAACTACTCCACTCCCAATATCCACACCTATGGGATACTGGCATTCACTATGAAATAATGTTTTCTAAGGTTCACCTTAAAACCTTCACAATTGTTTTTCAAATGGGCTATCACAATTAAAAACCCAACGCACTGAGATTTTCTAACTATCTCAGTCAAAACCACAAATAGAGATTTTCCTGGTTGAATCTCACAAACCAAAAATATAAAAAATTAAAATAATACTTATCTAAAGATTCTTCTTTAATGTAGCCCGGTAGAACAGATTCCTTGTAGATGTAGATGTTCAACGTTCAATCTCACAAGTGGAAGGGTTCTAGGTCTAGATGAATTTTAAATTAAATCAACCTAGAGTTCCCTTTTAATAAAATAGATTTGAATAAGGAGATCAATAAAATCAAATAGAAAAGCTATAAAAGAATCTAAAATTACTATCCAATAGCTTCGTAATTGTGGGGACTTATCTCTCAGTGTGATGACTTAATTTGGAATAGAATGAGTTGAAATCTCTGAGAAATGTCCTCGATTTATAGGCTGTAAAACAGTTCCCTCAACTGGTCCTAGCTGAACAACATTTCAAATTTTCTAGCGCGATCAGATAAAACAGACCCTCTACTGGTCGAGTGGCTCGCTCAACTAGTCGAGTGAATAAAAATTACGTTGCTGGAGTTCGAGTCAAGTCACACTCGACTGGTCAAACCAGTCTCCATGACCAATCAAGAAGGGTACTCAACTAGTCAAGGACTTAACAGAAAAATTTAAATTTTTAAATTTAAATCTCGACTGGTCGATAAAAACCCTAGACTGCTTGAGTCAATGCTTGAACTAGTCGAACAAATACTAGGACTAGTCGAAGTAAAGCCTAAATTAAGTACAATGACCCAAAATAAATATGCAATGTTAATGACATAACCCTAAAGTCTTTCTAGGATCATGTATACCTTAAATGTGAGTAATGAAATTGAATCATCGGTTTCTTTGGTAGATAGGACACTTTAAAGAACATGAAGCTTGACCTTGAATTCTTGAACTTGTCTCAAACTTGTGTCTTGAGACTTGAGAAAAAGTACTTGAGCTTGTTCTTGTGACTTGAGCTTGACTTGATGAACTTCAACTTGTTGTTGTAGTCGAATATGCATACTTGTAACACATAACGTCAATGTAGATAATACCACACTCATCTTCAATGACGGTGAACTATCCATCAATTTGAACTTGAAGGTGAACTTTCCATCTATCAAAACAAGTCAACCATACTGAAGTGTTTTGGCACAACAAAATTTAACAACTCAAGGTGCTAGATTTACAACATAGCACTTACAATTCTTGCTATGGCGGAAAGGTTTGTTAGAGAGAAGACTCTCTTTTAATGGAAAACATGGGTCAAACCTAGTTTGACCCAACTTCTTGCTTAGTGCACTATTGGTGAAGGCGCACTGTGCACATTCACTGCGAGGGGGCCTTCATACTTCGCATTTAGTCCATATAATGTGGAATCCAAGTCGTCCATATGTCAAGCCCCAGACTCGGTAAATGGACTCATAGGGGACCCGATAGCCGGTTCTGGCTGCAACCGTATCCGTAGTACCCCATTCTCGACTCCTGAGGTTGGTTCCGATCCTGAAATCCTACAAGGAGGATTTCGATAACAATAAAATCATTTCCAATATGAGCATACCCAAGATCACAGTAAGTATATCTGAGAATAAGAAAGGCACACATCAAAAAATTCACTATGAATTTAAACTTTTACAAATTTTCATAAGGTCCAAAAGGACATACATAAGATAATAGAAGGAAAGAAAAGTATGCAACGCCGGGGTCCTCAAGCTCAGCTCTAATCCAAGCTTTGCCGCTACGACACCTGCTTAGGATCTCCTGCACACATCAATCGTGTATAAGCTTATAGAAGCTTAGAGGGTGGTGAAAGTGTATGACGATAGTGCACAGAAGAATAGTAGGACGTATAAGAAGGGAACATGCTCAATAACAATATATATCACTAGCCTTCCAAATCTTATCATGAATACGATGCAATGAGTACTGGGCGCCTTACCAAGGTGATGTATAAAGGGGATTATACAGCCGATGCGAATGCGATGTAAAGTAATGTTAGTGCTTATATCCAATACACATATCAAGTACATTTTCAATCATAAGAAAATCACCAGGGTTCATTACACTGCTGGATGATTACTACTCTACAAACCCCGCACAGTCAAACGAGCGTAAGAGACCACACTACCCGCCTATGAACAACCAATCACCAGCAAGGGCTAATGATAGCAGACCTATTTATGAGCTGGTCAGACTCAACCTAGTAATGCCTTCTTACATCAGGCGAGTAAGGCCACGCCCCTACCCAACTGACTACATAATAGTGAGAGTTGTGGCCTAATGGTATAAGTCCCTCATGTGCTCATAGTTTTTACTCGGTCACGGCGTTAGGGCAGATCATTGGTACCATGGAAGTTTTAGAAATTTCACCCATATGCATCCTATGCACTCGGTATGCTCAAGTAATTTTTCAGTGTCCACACATACGGCCATCCATGAACGTCCCTGTGGAGGTAAGGCCCTGGTGAAGTAAGGGCGGTATCATCATGAAATGCGATGCCAATACATGAGTCACACATACAGATCATGCACAAGCTTCAGGCACTGAATGTGCATAAGGGGAGAAACTCCATCCCTCTATGACCACCACACAATGCAATCAATTCACACGGATAATGCATATGGGTCATAATGATGTAAGTGCGCTACCTATAGAATATATTCCTCCTTCACAAGAAGGGACAAGGTCTAGATACATAAACAGATACTTTAAGGAGAAGTGAAGTCCTCTAATGGGGGCCAATACTTTGGGGTGGCCCACAAGCTGAGAGAGTCATAAAGTCTCAATGGAGGAAACGGTCCTAACAAGGTCTAAGGTGGGCCTTCAACCACCTATAAGGGCCCTATGGGCCTACCTTAGGGCCACCAAGGAGGACATTCAACCTCAACTGAGTCCCAAAAGGCAGCCTACTATGCATATAAAGTAAGGTCCAAGGCCCAAGCAATCCATGGCCTAATGGGTCATACACTAAGCCCAATACATAAGTAAGATGGTGGGCCCTCAAGCAAGGTTTGGACCCAACCGTAAAGATCATAAGACTACTCATTGTGGTGAGCCTAATGGGTAGCCCATTATTCCCACATATGGGTAACCCTTATATTTAAAACAAGTAAGTTGGGCCTCACATCTCGGCCCAAGTATGAATTTATTTTAATGGGCAAGTAAGAGCCCAACTACTTGAATATTGGCCCATAAAACTCATCACAATGGCATAAATAAATATAAGCCCCAAGGGTCTAATGGTCCTAGCAAGAGTTTCAAGGTAATGGGCCTAGGAAAACCCAACAAATAACTAAGAAGACTAGTTCAATAAAAACCTAATTGGAATGGGCCTTAAATGTCACACCCCAAACTTGGTAACTGGACTCATAAGGAACCCGATGATTGGTTCTGACCACAGCAGCCTCCATAGTACCCCATTCTCAGCTCCTGAGGCAGGTTCCGATCCTGAGATCCTACAAGGAGAATTTTCATAATGGTATAATCATTCCAATTACGAGCATACCCAAGATTATAGCAAGCACATCTAAGAATAACAAGGGGCACACATCACAAAATCCATTAAGAATTTGAACTTTTACAAGCTTACATCTGGTCTGAAAGGACATACATAAGATAATGGGAAAGAGAGAAAAGTCGGCAACACTGAAGTCCTCAAGCTCAACTTTACTCCACGTTCTGCCACTATAACGCCTGTTTAGGATCTCCTGCACGCATCAATCGTGCATAAGCTTATAGAAGCTTAGAGGGTGGTGTAAGTATGTGATAATGGTGCACAGAAGAATAGCAGGAGGTAGAGGGAAAGAAACATGCTCCATGAGAATATCACTAGCCTTACCAAGGCTTATCATGAATACGATACAATGAATACTGGACGCCATACCAAGGCAATGCATGAAGGGAGTTACACAGCCAATGCTAATACGATGCAAGTAATGTCAGTGCTCATATCTAAACCACATGTCAAGTACATTTTCAATCATAAGAAAATCACCGGGGTCCATTACATTACTGAATGACTGTCGCTCTACAGACCCCGTACAGTCAAACGATCGTAAGAGACTTCACTACCCTCGTATAGACAACCAATCACCAACAAGGCTTGATGGTAATGAACCCATTTACGAGCGAGTTAGACTCAGCCTAAAAACGCCTTCTCACACCAAGCAGGTAAGGCCACACTCCTATCCAACCGACTACACGACAATGGGAGTCGCAGCCTAACAGTATAAGGCCCTCGTGTGCTCATAGTTTTTACTCGATCACGGTGTTGGAGTAGATCTGTGGTACCATGAAAGTTTTAAAAATTTTATCCATGGGCATCCTATACACCCGGTATGCTCAAGTATCAATTTCAGTGTCCTCACATACGGCCATCCACGAATGTCCCTGTGGAGGTAAGACCCTGATGAAGTAAGGGCGGTATCATCATGAAATGTGATACCAATGCATGAGTCACACATACAGATCATGCACTAGTTGTAGGCACACCATGTGCACGAGGGAAGAAACTACATCCCTCAACGACTACCACACAATGTAATTAATTCATACAGATGATGCATATGGGTCATAAAAATGTAAGTGTGCTACCTGTGGAATATGGAATCCTCTGTCCCAAGAAGAGTTAAGGTCTAGGCACATAAACAGATGTTCTAAGGAGAAGAAAAATCTTCTAGTGGGAGCCTAATACTTTGGGGTGGCCCACAAATTAAGAAAGTCAAAATCTTGAGGAACGGTCTTAGCTAGGCCCAAGGTGGGCTTTCAACCACCTATAAGGGCCTCTATGGGCCTACCTTAGGGCCACCAAAGAGGAAATACAACCTCAACTAGGTCCCAAAAGGTAGCCTACTACTTATGTAAACAAAGGTCCAAGGCACAATAAATCCATAGCCTAGTGGGCCATACACTAAGCCTAATACATATGCAACCTAGTGGACCCTTAAGAAAGGTTAAAGCCAAACCATACGGGTCATGGGTTCACTCATTGTGGTGGGCCTAATGGGCAACCCATTATCCCAACATATGGGAAATTGTCACGCCCCAAACTAGGAAACCGGGCTCACAAAATTTCTGATCGCCGAATCTAGCACCGACAGCCTCCGTAGCACCCCATTCTCGGCTCCTAGCGCCCATTCGCTAGGTTCCGATCCTGGGATGCTACGAGGAGAATTTTTTTAATGTCAGTTTGATTCGTAATAAGCATAACCAAAGGTATAATATAACACCCCAAATTTTTTTCAA
Organism: Magnolia kwangsiensis; assembly: GCA_037074715.1. NCBI lineage: Eukaryota > Viridiplantae > Streptophyta > Magnoliopsida > Magnoliales > Magnoliaceae > Magnolia > Magnolia kwangsiensis. Next base: position 89,140,824 of record CM073580.1, read on the forward strand.
CCTAGGGTTAGATGTCCTTAGGCAATGGGTCAACTAAAACACCTGGGAAATCGCTCAGAACCCAATTCCATAGCCAAAGAAATCACTTAGGATTAATTCCTTTAGAAACTAAGTATAAGTTAGCTAGCACAATGCTAGAGTAGCTGTGAAATAGTCCCTGACCGCTTTAAATACGTTCTACAAGACCCAAAACTTGTAGAATCAGTGGTGCTATAATACCCTGAAACCTCGGATCAAACTCTAACCGGTTTGTTCTCTGGACCTCTTTGAAACTTTGTATTGAATCTAGACTGCGCGTCGAAAGTCCGATACCTACAATCTTAGACCGTTAGAACCGCCTAGCTGGACTTGACAATCATTTCAAAAATCAAGTCCAACCGACATTCGTAGGCTATTTCATTGAGCCTGGACTGAAGAGAGTGAGAATAGGGTTAAATTTGGAATTTTAAATTTAAATCTGGCACACGACTTGACGCGTCAGTATTAAGCGTTCTGACCGTCAAAATTTAGCCAAATTACACCCTCAGATCAGGAAAAATTTCTATTTCATATCATGAGAGTTGTAGACCTGATCTACGTGCGGTGACCGCTGAACTGAAACTGGACCGCCACGTGCGATCTACGAACACTACTAGTTTGAAAATGGGATGTGAGTGACATCCGACGTGCACGAACTTACGTCCGATCGCGTTCGGCCAGGGGACCTCCAGAAATGTCCTTTTTGGACCGAAACAGCCCCGATTTGGTTAGGCATCAAGTAAACTTTGTTCCCAAGCCTGTTTTGGGCATGTTTAGGCTTATAAAAGGGCTTGAAACCCTCTCATATCTCTCCCATCCGAATTTAGAAAAAGCCCTAGGTTGAGAGAGAGAAAAGGTGAGAGATTGTGAGAGAGAGAGAGGAAGGGAATTTCTTGCTGCTCGTGCCACCTGTTGCACGTGATTAAGCCACACAATCCAATCACTTTGCCGGTGATTTCTCTGCATTTCTAGGTAAGAAAATATCCTAAATAGTTGCTGATTTGAGGTTCCTTAGTTTTCATAGCATGGTAGCTGATGGATCTTGTGTATTAGGTTCCCGATTCGCCGTAGACGAAGCGTGTACGCTCCGTTCGAATTGATACACCTATAAGAGAAAAGGTGCGGATATTAGATGCTTTGATTGACTGTTTCCAACGCTTTCAATGTCGTTTAATAGTAGATTATCGACGGCAATACCGTTTGACATGTACAACATGCTGTCCGTTTCTTGTTTCGTAAGCAGACGAAGAATATCAGATTTAGGGCATTTTAGTCATTTGTAGGAAATACTGTTTTCATCCATAATTTGCTGATGTGATTGACATGGCTTCTTGTCACATTAGGATACTAGGAATACGTGCATAATTATTTTGGCAAAGAGATTCTCCTAAATACGCGCTTTGAGTCGACATACTATATGTAGACTTAAGTGTGTAGTTGAAGTGTTTGTATAAGTGCTTGTATTAGTATGTATTGAATTAAATGGTGTTATGAATTAGTTTGAGATTGATTTCTCAATTAATATGCTGATGTAAATGATTTCCTACATGTTAGCTATATGCATGATTTCATCATATGTATGAAATGCATGTGCTTGATGATTTACTTAAGTTATATGTTATAACATGTGTTAACATGCTCACATTGTTGTATTTCATTTCCAATACTCTTATATGAATGCTGATGTGGATCTATAATTATTTGGGACTATACCTAGTCCAGGCAGTCGGCAACTGAGTAAATTCGTGGTTGGCTTATCTTTGCCACGAACGACGCATCGATGAACGCGAGCCATGTTTTGGAGTTGGCGACAGTGGTTAGGCCACACGAGGTGTTTTATGCACTTCATGTCGTTCGACTTGAGATGTGCTCGTGCTAGTCGAGCCCGTCAAGTAACCCGACTGGCCTTTATATGTTCACCTTGTATGAGTCATAAATGCTTGAACCTAGGGTACTGAACTTTCCATTGTAAACCCTGTTAACCATGGTACCTTGATCCATAAAGACTCATGAGCCGTGCATGGTGGTATGGGACATCGTGGTCGAGCTGTCTGCCTATGCTGGGGCCACAAATCTTCCTGTAGTGACCAGTGAGCACCTATGACTCGTGAGCAGATTATGGTGGTATGGGACACTATATTCTTGCTGTCGGCCTACACTGATCAGGCGACGAGTCATTTGTAGTGACCACGAGCGTATTCTGAGTCTACCGGAGGTGACGACCCTTTCGTAGCAGTGAGAGTACAGTAGGCCTGTATTGATAAGGTGATGGGGGAGCGGTGCAACGAGTGCGAACAACAGCCCTGGCAGCCCTTGCAGCGACCTACAAAATATACATCGTATGAGATTACCAGGAGTGACGACCCTAGACAGGATCTGTGTTGGGATGATATAAGGAAAGTACTCCCAATCCTGCTGTATGAATGGACTAATAATAACTCGGTAATCATATCACCATCACATTGCATGTGCCTGGAAGATGTGGGGCACTGAGCGGTACGCAAGCATGTCGTGGACGAAGATGGTGCCGTATGAGGGAGATCGTCGGTGAGGGCATCCATCATGTCATGTCATATTGCATTAACAACAGTTGTAGGATTGTTTGATTTACTGCTTTACTATTATCGCATGATTGATTTGAAAACATGCTAATCTTTGCTCTATTATTCCACTGAGTTAGCTACTCACTCCCACGTTACGGGATGGTGTTTCCGGACACCCACCAGTCCATATTTTAGTTACAGATGATGGCGCTGCTTGAGAAGCGGAGCTGGACTTGATGATGATGAGGAGGATCCCTCCTTTATGCGTGTTATGATTGACGGGATTACAGGGAGGTTGATTAGATACCTTGACACTTGTCATTTTATATTTTTAGAGCACTCATGTATATTCTTTCTTTCTATTTTGAGGTATACATGTATATGTTTAACCTGGTAATATGTTCACACTCTGGAGACACACAAAAGTTTATATATGTTATACATACTATCACAGTCTTCCGCTTGTTAATTTAACTATCTTTGGAGTATGATATGTTGTTCTGGCATAATCCCACTCATGTTTAATACATTAACACAGACAACATTCGATCATACATATCTATGTTGTATAAATAACAATTTGGAACTCGGGAGTTGAGTTTTTACTCGACCCCCGATTTTTGGGATGTTACACATAACCCACAAACAACAACCAAAAACTCTATTACATTTCCACTATGATCAAAAACTTTACAAGTACAATGAGCATAAAGAGAAATACAATGATAAAGAATAAAAACTCCAAAATGATCTGTAAAGCGCTCCTGCCTCAGCGCTGCTGCGCCCCAACGTCACTTGCACGCAACGGTCGTGCATAAGCTTATAGAAAGCTTAGAGGGTGGTGAAAGTGTGTGCGCAAGGTAGTAATATGAACATGCAATATCAGAGTAATGCGCAATATGCAGATGGGTCCATGAAAAATCATAAGCCATATCAAGGCTATGCGATGTTAAGCATGAATGATGTCGGCCATACCAAGGCTGTGCGATGTAAGATGTAAGTCAAGTATACAATCCTCATCTAAGTCCACATATCAATACAGCTCAACTCTGGAATATCACCGGGGTCTAGTATACTCTAAACCAGATCGTCACCACATCGCGCGCAATAAGGTAAGTGGAAGAGACCTCACTATCCGTCGGCCAATATCGGGCTCGACTCGTCGATAGCGGACCCATTCCTCGAGCTGGTCAAACTCAGCCTAGCATTACCCCCTACTCTCAGGAGGGTAAGGCCGCACCACCTTCCAACCGACCACGACACAGTGGAGAGCGCAACCATCTAGTAATTGGTACTCAACGCTCATCTACCCACTCGGTCTAGACGTTGGAGCAACCTCTTGGTACCATAAGGGTTTAGGAACTTTCACCCAGGGATATCTATAGTACCCCATGTAGAATAAAATTTCTAGTATCCAATCCTGCCAACCACGATACGTCTGTGTAGGCTACAACCCTGATATCACTAGGGCTTAAAGTAACCATATCACACAATGTGAAATGCATGAATCACGCTATCCAGTCATGCAATAAATCTTGCGCGTATCGTGCGCTCATGTAGGGCAACACCGCCTAACTAGGAGCCCATAAACAACCTGCCTGAAGGCATATGCTATGATCAGTCACCTCTCATATCAAGCATACATATGATGCATATGATTATGAGTCATGGAACTATACTAAACATGTTATAATGAAGTGAACTATCCTTACCATGAAGATGGGCCTGGACGGCCTATACACAATACGTACGGGCCTATTAATGGGCCTAAGGAGAGTCGTAATGTGGACATCCAACCAACATTACACTCACAATGTGGACGTCAAAATAACATTGCTCCCAAGGCACGAATGTCACAAACATCATTACATAATCAATGTTGGGATCACACATTGCAATGGACCTCAGGTACATCCCATTAGGCCTTAAATACATCCAATGGGCCATGTCATATGGGCCTTTTATTCGTCAAATGGGCCACATAAATGGACCACACCAATGGGCCTTACGTGCATTGCAATAGGTCATAACCCATGGGCCTTAGATTGTATCAAATGGGCCTAATCTTATGGGTCTTATATGTAACAAATGGGCCACACCAATTGGGCCCCATATGTACATCAAATGGGTCTAATCCCATGGGCCTTGGAACACATCAAATGGGTCCAATCCCATGGGCCTTAAATTACATTAAATGGGCCTAATCCCATGGGCCTTATATAAATCAAATGGGCCTAAACCCATGGGCCTTATATATCAAGTGGGCCTAAACCCATAGGCCTTATATATCAAGTGAGCCTAAACCCATAGGCCTTACATATCAAGTGGGCCTAAACCCATAGGCCTTACATATCAAGTGGGCCTAATTCCATAGGCCGTACATGTCAAATGGGCCACATCTGAACATAGGTGGCCCACTTGATAAATAGATCGGCATCATTCTCCAACTCATGCTTTAAAATGATCTTTCCAAGTGGATAGACGGTCGGGATGCATCACATGCATCATGGCGGGGTCCACTGTGGTTGGACGGTGCACATGCATCACCGTGGGCCCCAGCTCCACCGTCCGCTGGATGGATAAAACACAAAAATCATGGTGGGCTTCCACCATCCGCCTGGACGGTGGATATAAAACACATACATCACTGTGGGTCCCATGTGAGGCCCACCTCAATGTTTATTTGAAAATCCAACCCGTTGATAAGGTCACACAACCCTGGATAAAAGGGGAAAACAAATTTCATCTTAATCCAAAACTTTTGTGACCCATAAAAAGAATTTTAATGGTGGAGGTTCAATCCCACGGTTTCGTGTGGTGTGGGCCACCTGAGTTTTGAAATCGGTTGAAACTTGGAGGGGGCCCACCTCATGAACTGCTCGGATTTCAAAAAAAAACATCATGGTGGGGCCCACGGTAGCAGCCGTTGGACGTTGCACGACAGCCCGCTGCACACAGCATGTGCTGCTGCTGCAGCTCGTCAGAGGCAGAGGCTCTGCCTCTGTACCCTTTTTAAAAAAAATTGGGAAGACCCATTTTTTTGGAATTTTTGGCATCTAGAGCCCACAACAAGAAAATCCACCCCGACCATTAGCTTCCCTAGCTCGTAACAAATTCAACGAGTCTAATATAGGGTATTTTTTTATGTTTAGAAAATAAAATAAAATAGAAAAATGATCTTTGAATGGTGATGATGCAATCTTCAACGCTATGGCCCACCAGATCTTCCAATCAACCCCAACTCTTGGCTCAATGCCTAAAATGATATGGGGAAGAGGATGGACGGTGTCGATTGAATACATACATCAACGTAGGGCCTACACCGATGGTCCTTCCCAAGAGCTTAAGCAAGATCATATTGGTGTTTTCCTTCTACAGAGACGTCCAGCGTCCCAGACGCTGGATGGTTGAGACTTTGAACAAAAATACATTGAGGTGGGCCCTAATTAGGTGGGCCACCTCATGGAGGATGGTACGGATATAGCACGTACGAAGTGGGCCCCACTTGCAAATGGTTAGGACAGATTACATGCCTCATAACGGGGTCCATTCAAGTGGGCCACACAACCATATCATGATAAAAAATATGAAAAATGAAGGAGAGAGAGATAGAGAGTGGGACACGCTTGTGATGGAGGGCTCTGCCACTATGAGCCCTCCCTTGTAAAACAAATCATACATCAAATGAATCCCTTAACACATGGGACCACCAAAATTAAAAATCAACGGTGGGGATCCTTTCCCCACCAATATGGACGGTCTAGATGACCTTCATAATGCCATGAAATAAACATCATGATGGGGTCCATGGAGAATGGCCCCATCATGGAATGATCATGATGATCAAAGTGGGCCATCAGCCACACCTTAGAGTCCCAAGTGAGATCCAAACCATTGATCGGTTGGCCTCACTTGGCCCATCTCAAAAATATGAAAAACTAGTATTAACTAGCACCCACTGTCCGTTCTTCTTGCTCCTATGGGTTCCTTAGCACCTTAGCTTCGACTTCAATGGAGGAGATGAGAATTTGATGGCTAGAATGTGAGATGAAGGGGTAGGAAAGGTGGGCCACACTTGGAGCTTGGGAATGCTTGGAGAACTCTCATACATATGGGATTTTCTTGCTTAGAGATTTAAAAATGAGAAAGAGAGAAAGAGTTATAAAGGGAGAGAGAGTGATGGGTGATGGAGTGATGAATGGGAGAGAGATGGGTGTGTAAGGCTTTGTTGACTTTGATGCCCTTTTGTGTAAGAAAAGCATGGGCTTGTAAGAAACTTTTGGACTTTTGTGGTTGCTTGGGTATGGGTGAAAGGCGATGTGTACTTGACATGTACTTGACATGTGATGTGATAAGATTTGATTGATTGATGGGATTGATGTGACACCTCGTAGAGATTCTCTTGGGTTTCACAACGCGCGGCGTTTTCCTCACACCGAACGCTGACTCATATCTCCTGACCAAGGTATCGCCTCGGCGCGCAAGTCATGGCATCGAAACCGCAGCGATGGCGCGGTCGCTATGGTAATGGTCTTAAGTTGAGTCGACTCGGGTTGACGGTGTACGAATTAAGGTGACGCGCAAATATTGATTAAGAGTTGAAAGTTATCGGAATTCAACCGGTAAGACCGCGGAAGTCTACGGAATGGTACGGTCTAGGATACAGGTCTTACAAAAATTCTTATATTTAACATAAGTAAGTTGGGCCTCACATCTCGGCCCAAGTATGAATTTATTATAGTGGGCCGGTAAGGGCCCAACTACTTGAGTATTTGGCCCATAAGACCCATCACAATGGCATGGTAAATATATGACCCAAGGGTCCAATGGGTCTATCAAAAGTTTTAGCCCAACTAAGGCTATAAGGCCCATAATTAACTAAGAGACTATCCCAAGCAGAATCCAATTGGAATGGGCCTTTAATAATGCATTAATTAAGCCTAAAAAAATAAAATTAAGATGGGAAGATAACAGACTTAAATCCTCCTCAAATATATTGGGCCATACTACCCCAAAAGAACATTTATAGGTAACAATTATTGGGCTCAATGCCAAATTTCAGCCCACCCAAATTTCTGGGTTGGTTGGAGTCCAACAATAGAAGTATTTCTTTATATATTTAATCCTTGATGGCCCATAAACATCACTGTGGACCCCACCAGATGAGAGAGGATATGAACACATATATCAAATGGGCCAGGCTGTTGGAATGCAGGCCCAGCAGTAGCCCAATGTGTAGGCAGCCTTATGGGCCCGGGGAATCTAGCCCAAAAATCCACCCAATGGACCCTAATTGAATACTAAAAAAAAGAGGATGGTCAATCCCCTAAGGACCACACATGAATGGATGATGGGATATATAACACATCAAGGTGGGTCCACGAAGCAGGCTGGACGCCCCAGCCTAGGTGTTCCTGCCTAGTGGGCCACTCCCGGTCGCACCACAGTCAGTTCAAATGTCTGTTAGGTATAAAATTTTGTAGGGTGACACTTCCATGAGTGGTTCACACCCGTACAAAATTTTAAGATTTTTAGATTTGTAAAAATATTTTAATTAATTTAAATAAAACAGTCTATCTAAAAAATTAGACTAACCTGGATGTCCCAACATGGTAGTCCAGTCCAGCCCTTGCCATGGTGTGCATAGAAGTCCATTGGCCCCTAAAATTTTTAAGTAGGTCCCACCATGGGTGGGTCATCTCCTTGTATATTTTCATAATTTTTGGATGCTCAGAAATATTTTATTTAAATTCAGAATTACAATCTATCCAAGAAGGAATATTGTTGTCCATGCATTATTTACCTAATAAGGTGGGCCCAAACTTCATTTAGGAGGAGGAAAATGGAGGTTTAGTATTTTTTTCATAAAATATAGTGAGGTGGGGTCCAAAAAATTGGCCCACCCCTTAGAGAAACCAAGCTGAAGTGTGTGTTTTCCCTCCATACTTGTGGGCTAGATAGCCTAATAAGGTGGACCGCCCACCCCTATGGGCCTCCCTTTTTGGGTACCATTTCATGGGCCATCTGAGGTGTGACCCACCACACCTCAAGGTGGGGTCTACACATTCTTATTACACCCCATAATTATAAAGAAAATAATGCAAATCATGATCCAAAATTCCATGTCAAACATTGAACATGATAGTCCATGTAACAGTTTAGATTTTTGGACAGTAATACATGGTTGGACACATCAGCCTATATCTCAAAAATCTCAGCCATAAAAAAGAGTATGTGGACTTCCTTAGTGGGCCCCACATATGTCTAAATCACAGACTAAGACTAGGACACTTGCATGCATTGATTAAGGTGTCTAAGGATCATGGAGTTGGGTGGTAAGAGCGTCCCACCTTTCTGGATTTTTTTCAGGACATCCTAGGCCCACCAAGTGAGCCACACGCACAAAATCATCCACACATCAAATAAAAGAGAAGAAAAAAAATAATCTGGCCATGGGGGGTAGGGCCCCGCCACTAATGGGCCCTCCCAAGAGTCAATCTCAACCATACAATAATGTTACTTGACCATACAACATTAAACTAATGCATGCATGATCTATGACTAGAATGGGTGGTTGGGATGTCATCCTAACATGACTTTTAGGGTCTAAATATCCTTGAAATAAAGTGGATGATACAATACATCATGATGGGGTCCATGGAGAATGGCCCCATCATGTTTCATGATATGCATGTAACATGGGCCAAAAGGCCACATCCATGGGGTCAAATGGGGTCCCCACCATGGATTGGTGGGTCCCATATGATCTAACTAGGAAGAAAAAGAAGATCAAAGGGTAGAAAATAAAATCAGAAATTATAATCACCCACTTGCAAATCAAGCCTCCAAACTCCTACACCATGAAGGTCTTGAGCCTAGGAAGAAGTTTTAATGGTGGAGATCTACTTTTAATGGAAGGATGGGAGTATTTTGAGGATTAGGGGGATGGAGAAGAAAGGGAGAAGGAGACTTTGGAGTGCGGTTGTTGCTAGCAATGGAGGGAAATGAGAGGGAGGGAGAGTATAAACAGAGAGAAATGTCATCATTGTTTTGTAAGAGAAGTCATCATATCATAGGGAGGAGATTACAATGCTTAGGCTTTTAGGCTAAGCTTGGGTAGTGTTTGTTGAGATGGGTAGTGTTTTCATAGAATTTTTGTGGTGTGTAAGTAGTGTATATGGGGACTTGTGCCATGGAGGTTGTCCACATGCATTTGCACAAAAGTGGGCCACATGATCAAGGTCCATACTATGTAATGCTCATAACTTTTGATCCATAAGTTGGATAGATGCACAAGACACATCATTGGAACCATAACAACGATGCGAACAAGGTGGCATAGGTCTCGGATCGATCTAGGTCGAGTCTACGTGACCGGACCCAAGGATGACCGCAAACACAATTCGAGAGTCGTAGATCGCTGGAATTCGACCGGTAGGACCGCAAGACTTAAGAAATGAAATACATACTCATACACACACATACACATGCAGGAACTCGGGCCAGGTCTTATATTAAATATACACTAATTAAGCCTAAAAAAATCTAACTAAAATAGGGCAAGATATGTGTAATAATGTCCCCAAATTTGGTGGACCATGCTCCCTAAAACATTCATTTATGGGCAGAAATCATGGGCCTCTTACTGAAATTTCAGCCCACCCACAATCTGGGCTTGCTGGAAATTTCAAAATAATTAATTCATAAATTTATTTTAGTTCCTGGTGACCCACACATGTCACAAGGGGGTTCACCAAATAAAGGGAGTAGATTTAATACATAAATCAGATGGGCCATGCTACTGGACTGGACATCCAGCAGCAGCCCAATGGGCTGGGTGTCCCATGCATAGGTAGCTCTATGGGCCTGGGTATATATATGGCCCAAAAACTCATCCAATGGGCCCCAATTGAATGTTACTAAAGGGGAGGATGGTCAAGTCCCCTATGAACCCCACATGGATGAATGGTGGGATATAAAATACATTAAGGTGGGCCCACAAGGTGGCCTGGATGGCCAGCCAAGGCTGGACTCCCCAGCCTGGGCATTCCAGTATGGTCAGCCACACCACGGATGGTACAAGGGCCCGATGGCCCTAAAATTTTGCAGAGAAGTACTTCCATGGGTGAGAGAAACCTCTAAATTTTTTTGTGATTTTTAGAATCTTAGAAGTGTTTTAATTAATTTAAAGAAAAAAGTCTGTCTAGAAAAATCTGTCTGATCTAGACATCCCAACACGATGGGCCGGTCCAGCCCTTGCCACGGTGTGCACAGGGGTCTTTTGGCCCCAAATATTGGTAGGTGGGTCCTACCATGGGTGGTTCACACCTCCAAAAATTTTTAGATTTTTTCAAAATAGGAAAGTAGTTATTTAAAATTAAAGAAAATTTCCTACCCAAAAATCTAGTTAGTGTAGATTTTTGGTTAGCCCTGATCTGAGCTCCCAATGGGGTGTGGACTAAAGGCCTCCAAAAATTGGAAAAAAATAGGTTTTATGTCTCTGCATATGTGTACCATAGGGTGGGGTCCACAAAAGTGGCCCACCAATGTAAAAATTATTTTATAATCTAGGATTTTCAAACTGTCATGTTGTTGGAACAGTGCGGAAAATCCAGACTGTCCACCTCACTTGGACCACACCTTTGGGACCTCAATTAAGGTCAAATTGGGCTAAAATTTAGGGAACATTAAGATGAGATCCCCACCTTTCAAAAAAGTATATTTGATGGGTATGAATAGTTCCCTAAATAGTCCAAAATCAACCAAAAACTGTCTAGAAAATTCTAGATAGCAACATATAATTGAAAGAAATTAAATATAGATATCACTTAAGGTGAGATTTAACCCCCAAAAATCATGTTGTGGACTACCCCAGTGGGCCCCACAAATATGCAGACCTTTCCCATCATCAAAAACCCCTTGCATGTGCCCCATTTAGGTAGATTTTGGGGCCACATGTCTAAGGATGGACCGCCATGGACATCCAACCTACATGGATGGTCTAGATTTTTGTTGGTCCACAAGGTAGGTCACACATGCATGATCAGAATGCGAACATTAGAAAAAAAATAAAGGATTAGCCATAAGAGGAGGGGCTCTGCCACATTGAGGCCCTCCCCTTCATCAATCACACCACACATTTCATTGATTCACATGTTACAACATAGTTCAACCACATGCATGTCCTGGAATGAGATCAATGGTTGGGATGTCATCCAAACCATGATTCTAGGGTCTAGATGACCTATCATGCAATGAAATCCAAGGGATCCTCCATTATAGAGCCCATAAGGGGAAACCCCATGCATGGGCTTGTATGCATCAAATAGGCCATTTGGCCATAACTAAGGGATGGTGTAGGATCTCCACCATTAATTGGTGGGTCGTACACTTCCCATATGAAATTAAAAAAGAGATCTAAGAATATAGAAATGAAGATCCTACATCCTAGGAGTACACCTACCTTAGATCTCTTCCAAACTTGTATCACCTAACTTCTAGCGCTCCAAGGATGATGAATCAATGGATGAGATAAAGTGATAAGGGCTAGATGGGAGGGGATTAGAGGGAGAAGGGGCTAGAATAATAGAGGGAGGTGGGACGGTTTGGAGTTGCTAGGGAAAGAGAAGAGAGAGAGAGAGAGAGAGAGAGAGAGTGAGAGAGAGAGAGAGAGAGAGAGAAATGAGAGAGAAAAAGAGAGAGGGAGGGTTTTAAGGAAAGCAATCATTTCTTTCTTTCCTTGGTTAGAAAAGAGTGATGATTGCAATAGGGAGTTAGAAACAATGTTGTAGGGTTAGTAGGATTTTTAGGTTTGTGGGTGGTGTTTTAGAGATAGGTGGTGTATGAATAGGGCCTACGTAGTGTGCGTGTAGTGTGTTGAAAATAGTGCCAAGAGATGAGAGCTACTTAGAAATCTATACACACTATCCCTAGGTGGGCCACATGACTATGATCAAGGGCTTAGAAAATGAAATGCACATAACTTATGATCTACACGTCGGATGGACGCACAAGATGCAGCGTTGGAACCACAACGACGAAGTGGATAAGACGGCATAGGTTTCAGCTCGATTTGAGTAGGGTTTACATGACCTAACTTAAGGATGATTACAAACACTATCCAAGGGTCACGGGTTACTGGGATTAGACCGGTAGGACCGTGGGAACAAGAGAAACGAAATGCACACTCATACACACACATGCACACACCCCCACTTGGCTTGGGTCTTACACCATATAACTGCAAACATCCTACTATATCCACATGTTGTCTTTTCTCACTTGATGTAAATCAAAATCAATAATCAAGGGCTGATTTTCCAATTGGGCCACTACTATGACAATCCAATGGCTGAAAATTGACCTATATGGTTAATCTCTGCTAATTAGGCCTAGTATAAGGTTTCACGTGAACCAAATCATGGGAATCATGTGATTCAAAATTAGGGGTTTAGGTTAATGGAATTTTCATAATTATTACTAATATGGGAGTTTTGGAAAATCTAGTGGTTCTACATGGTTATAGGCACATTTCTAAGTAATTATTATAAAAGAACTTACGTCTAAATCATTATGGATGAAGGGTTATTCGTTGATTTAATTAAGGGAATGTACATGTGTCAAACCGTGTGATCAACGGTCAGATGACTTGATTTATGAATAGATATTGTTCTCAAGGGTTAGATTTGTGCCAAGGAATAGACATAAGGTTAGGATAGTTAGCTCGGTATTGTACACATGTACATATTAACTTAACTTTATGGTAACACTTGAGAACATTCAATACTAAGGTATTTATGTTGGGTATCCCTGATTTGGATGATGAAATGATTAGGGAGATGGATGTCTTTCTTGATGTAACACCAATACTTGAAATTGACTTATGGAGGCCACAATTTGAACACTTCCCCCTTAATGAGATAAAAATCCTCTACCGTGAAGTATCAAGGCATAGAAGCCCACCTAAATAAAGAAGAACAGAGTATGTTCATTTCTACTCTGATTGAACACAAAGGAGCCCTTCGATGGACCATTACGGACCTCAAGGGGATTGACCCTTTGATTTTCACTTACCGCATTCGCCTTAAGGATAATGTGAAAATGTATAGGCAACCATAACACTGACTAAATCCAAATACGAAATAGGTGGTTAAGGTCAATGTGCTTAAGCTATTGCATATGGCTATTATATAACTAATATCCAATATCCAATGGGTGAGTCCAACTCAAGTGGTTCCCAAGAAGTCTAGTATCACCATCGTATCCAATACGAAAAATAAACTCGAGCCAATTAGAGTCACTACTAGATGGAGAATTGCATTGACTACCGAAAATTAAAACTGTCACTGGGAAGGACCACTTTCCTTTACCTTTCATTGAAAAAATATTAAAAAGGTTAGCTGGTCATTCCTATTACTATTTTTTGGATGGTTATTCAAGATATAACCAAATAGAGATAGCCCTTGAAGATCAAGAGATGATAACACTTACATGTCCCTTTATGACTTTCACATACCGAAGGATGCCATTCAGGCTATGTAATGCTGGTGGGGAAAATTTTAGAGGTCTTCATGGACAACTTCTTTATCTTTGGCACTTTTACATACCAAAGGATCCCATTCAAGCTATGTAATGCTCTTGCCACATTCCAACGATGCATGTTGAGTATCTTCTCAGACATGATGGGGTAATTTTTAGAGGTCTTCATGAATGACTTCTTTGTCTTTGTTACATCTTTAAGCGAGTGCCTTAACAATTTTAAACTTGTGCTGAAAATATGCAAAGAGAAGAACATTGTACTTAATTGGGAAAAATGTCCCTTCATGGTTCACAAGGAAATAGTGCTTAGACATATTACATCATCCAATAAAATCAAGGTAGATAAACCCAAAATTAATCTTATCTCTAACTTACCTCCACCTAAAAGCATACACAACGTGCGTTCCTTTTTAGGACATGCCAGCTTTTACAAAAGAATCGTTAAGGACTTCAGTCATATATCTCATCTTTTATGCAATCTTCTTCAAAAGGACACCCCATTCAAGTGGACTGAAGAATGCCGAAGAGTTTTCTCTAAGCTTAAGGGCATGCTGACTAGCACTGCTATCATGCAGCCACCAGACTGGAGCCTACCTTTTGAGATCATGTGCGACTCTAGCAATTATGTTATTAGGGCGGCATTGGGCCAAAGAAAAGAGAAAATTCCATATGTTATCTACTACGCAAGTAGAACATTAAACTCTGCCCAGATGAATTATTCTACTACAAAGAAGGAACTCTTAGCCATAATCTTTGCACTGGACAAGTTTAGGTCCTACTTGATAGGATCCAAGATCATAGTATTCATAGACCACTCGGTGCTGAAGTACCTTCTTTCTAAGAAGGACGTTATGCCCCGTTTTCTAAGATAGATCCTTCTACTTCAGGAATTTGACATAGAGATTCGCGATAAGAAAGGAATAGAGAACATAGTAGCTGACCACCTTTCCAGGCTTATCATATCTGATTCCATTAAGATGACACATATCAATGACATGTTCCCTGATGAACAAATTTTTATTGTTTCCTATTTACCTTGGTTTACTGACATTGCAAATTATCTTTGCAAATTATCTTGCTACAGGTATCACACCGACATGGTGGACAAAGAAAGATAAAAAGAAATTTGTTAATAAGGTGCGCAATTATATCTAGGAGGATCCATAATATCTGGGAAGATACATACCTGTTCAAGTATTGCCTAGATCAAATCATAAAAGGAGAGCTATAGATATCCTAGAAGGGGTGAATAGGACAATACAAAATATTTCGATATAATGCGGAATAATAAAATAAATACTCTCAATTTCCTGGAGTATTGAAATCTTAATTCCAAATAGTTCATCAGACAACCTTCACCTAAAAGTTTTAAGCAGGATAACCTTATTTCACGACATTTTTGAGATCAAAATATCAAACTTAGTAAGAGAAAATTAATCACGAGGAAAGCAATAAAGAAATAATCAATCAGCACCAATGCAAAAGGAGTTATAGTGGTTTGGTGCTTAACCCCACACCTACTCCACTCCCTACATGTAATTTTGGCTTTCACTATTTCAAGGTTTTCACAAGTTCACCTTAATAACCTTATACAGTTCTTGTGATTATTGTGGACTATCACAATAAAACCCACTTTATGATTTTCACGGGCTCATCACAAAACAACCTGTGGAGACTTTCGAGCTATCTTAGAAAAACTTAAAAGTAATTAATAAAAGCAAATATAGTACTTATCTTTAGATGCTAAATTGAAGACGTAACTGTAGCTTGATTGCAATGATCTTCTTTCTTGGGATATTTGATGAAGCCGTATATGTGTTCAACCTAAAAAGAATTTAGAGATCTACTGCATTTTCAAGTAATAAACAAAAACCCTAGTGCTACAAATTCAATTCTCTAATTCTCAAGTAGAGTATGGATTACTCTATTAAAAATGATTAAAACTAACTTGGGAAAGAGAAATTTTTTTAAGGAAAATATCTTGTATAGATTTGGAACACCTAAAGCTATCATTAGTGATGGAGGCTCCCACTTTTGTAATAGACATTTTAAAGCTTTAATGAAGAAATATGAAATTACACACAAAGTAAGTGCCCCCTATAACTCACAAATAAATGGTCAAGCCGAGATATCGAATCGGAAAATTAAACACATCTTGGAAAAAATAGTAAAAGATACTCACAAGGAATGGTCTCTTCAATTGAACGATGCTTTATAGGCTTATTGTACAGCTTATAAATCCCTAATTGGTATGTCTCCTTATAGACTCAATTTTTGGAAGGCATGCCACTTGCCTGTGGAGTTGGAACACAAAGCATATTGGACTATTAAGACATTCAACTTCAATTTAGACAAAGCTAGATTACTGTGCTAACTCCAACTAAATGAGTAAGAGGAGATTTGTAATGAAGCATATGGGAATTTCTGGATATACAAGGAATGGATGAAGGTATTTCATGAAAAGAGTATTCTTCAGAAAAATTTTAAACCAAACTAGAAAGTTCTCTTATTTGAGATTACATCTTTTTTAAAGTAAGTTAAGAATTCGATAGATCAACCCTTTTATTGTAAAGTCGAATGTATACACAAAGTAATGATTTAAAGCCCAAAAGAAGTAGAGATTAAACAATGAAAAGATGGAGCATGAAAGGAAGATTTAAAGGGCTAAAGATTTAAGGAAACAAAGTATTAGAGAAAGGAATTGAAGATTAAAAGCATTAAAAGAAAGTTGAAGGAAATCAACACTTATCGATGTCATCAATGAGTGTTGATCATATCTACAAGCCATTGATATGACTCGATGAGATCGAGCCACATATCGAGAAATTCTGAATTTTCCAGAAAGCTTACTAAATAGTTCATTTGATCCCATCAAGAAAATCATGAATTTTGAAAGTTCATTGATGGACATTGTTTGGACACTACTCGATGTCATCAAGTGCATCTTTAATTATATCGACAGGTCTTCAATAGGCCTCAATGCTATCGAATCACCTATCGAAGTAGGAGGTGATTATATAAGTTCATGAAATTTCTAAGGACGTGCGAAAGTTGGGATGTTGATCTTATAAATAAGGATATTTAAGATGTCCTTAATCATCATCCTAGGGTTTTAAAAGGAGAGATTATGAAGACAAAGCTTTTCCAAGTTCGTTCTTCCGTATAATCTTTGGGTCTAGTTTGATTTCATGCTTTCTTCTTTTATTTTGTTTAAGATGTTAGACATGCTAGGCTAATCTCTTAGATAAGGCTAAGGGATGAACCTCTTAATGGATTTTGATATTTAATTTATTTTTAATTTAAATTATTGGTTTTTAAGTTAAATTTGTTATTGTGTGTGATTAAATTCCTAAACTGGAGAAGGAATCAATATATAAAATCGATTGATCTATTGTTAACTTTAGGTACAATAGATGCATTTCATTTCCTGTAATTGACTACCTAAATCTTCACGAGAGATCACTCTATATAAATTCTTATCTTTGTGGATAATTTTTTATTGATTTTATTGAATTTTCTTCTGATTATAATGGATTAAAATCTATTTATAGTTGAGTTATTGACTTGAGAAAATGAATTAAATTCAAATTCTATTAATTAGGGACTCTTAAATCCTTAGTTTTTTAATTAATTTTTTAAACCCTCTTTTTTCTTTGTTGGATTAAAACTCAAAAATCCTATTTAGTTTTAATTATGCTCTCAATCCAATTCCATGTGGAACAATCTTGGTCTCACCGAGTTAAGACTACATCAAAGCTCTTCACTTAGGGTCATCAACCCTTGGATTCGATCAAATACTAAATCTCTTTATAGCACATCATTCTTAACTAGGTCCAATTATCCAAAATGAAAAGAGTACTAAAATTATCTTACGTTGCATGAACTTAGACCTTTCCTTATATGAGAAGAACCTCCAAAGCCATCTGACACCAGTACATAGTCAAAAATTACGAATCATAAGAGTTGGGTCAAGTCTAATAAAATGTGTTTTAAAAGCATGGAGTATTTAATTTCTTAGACAATGAAAGATATCATGCCCAATACTAGGAAGGTCAAAGAATTTCTAGTTGAAATAGAAAATTAATTTCAAATTTCAGATAAAGACCAAACAAATTTACTTTTATATTAATTGACTTGTGCATCCTAAATGTCTAAGGAAATATTCAAGATTGCATCGTAGAGTCATCTAATGTGGTTTTGAAAATCCATGCATTGGGCTTAAAGATTAAAGATGAATTCTTGATTTTCTTGGTTCTAAAATCTCCATCCTCAATTTGATATTCAAAATTAATTATAATAGTCAAAGAGAGAATTAGACATTGGATGCGCTAATTTCATATTACATTCAAAGGGAAGAGAGACTTAGTAGGTTAGAAATTACACAAAGTGCTCACCTTGTTACCTCTAGATAATGATATAATAGGAACAAAAAAATGAAACAAAATACTTAAAAACAACCTTTAGGGACTACAATTGGCAAACATCCTTAGCCTAAAAGATTAGTTAAAGATAAAATGGGGTAAGAAAGATATTTGTTACTTCTATAAAAAATCAAGCCATAGAAGGAAAGAATGCACAAATTTTAAGAAATGCCTCATAAAGAAGGATAAGAACCTTGCCTTGATGTAAGACCCGTATCCTAGACCGTACGGTTCCGTCAACTCCCGCGATCCTTTCGGTTGAATTCTGGTGACCCACGACCAGTTATCGACGTTTGTGCGCGATCATGAGTCGTGTATATATATTAGAGTCGGCTCGACCTAAGACTTGTACTAGTGCGATCACGGCATCGTTGCGGTTCCGATGCCGCGTCTCGCGCGCCGAGGCGATACCCAGGCCAGGAGATGTGGGCCCGCGTTCAGTTTGTAAAAAATGCCGTGTGGTGCGAGTATCGAGGGAATCTCTATGATATGTCTCATCAATCACATCAATCATAAGTCAAGTACATCCCATCACAAGCCATCACTCATCCTTACCTCTCCTTACCCAAAGTCAATGCAACCCATGCTTAGCCCATTCTTTTCTTACAAAAAGTCAAAAGGACCCATCCCTTTCTACTCCATCACCACTCCTCTCTCTCTCTCATTTCTCCCAGGCACCATGACAGCTTGGACGTCCATGGCTTCCAAGAGAGAAACTAAGTCTGGCCCACTCCCTATCACCCAATCCTACCCTCCAAAATCGATCTCAACCGTTAAATCGCACCCCTTGGAGCTCTTGAACGCGTTGATGGAAGAAGGAAGATGAAGATCATAAGGTGGGTGTTCATCATCTCATTTATTTTATTTTATTTTATTTTTAGGGCCTACTTGTAATGGGATCCACTTGGTGTGTGCATTGTATCTAGAGGGACCCATAGTGGCGGGGTCCCTCCCATCTCCACCGTACTCTCTTTCTCCTTCTCTATTTCTCTCTTTTTCTCCTTCTTCCTCTCTCTCCTTTTGTGTGTGGCCCACCTGTGATATGGTATGACGATTCAGACCATAAGACTGCGGGACCCACTTTGCTGCCCGTCCGTGTGGATGGCCTTGATGAAAGGGAAAAACAAATACCAGCTTGATTCAGAACTTTGGTGGGGCCATGCTGACATGGGAACCCACCACTGGAGGAGTAGGTTGGCTGATATACCTCACCAGCTACATAGCTGATGACGTCAGCTAGCCCTGTGGGCCCCTCGTGATGTATATGTTGTATTCCAGCAATCCATTTGTTTGGACGGTAACGGTGAACCCACCTTGATCTACATATTTTATCCCCGCTGCCCATTCGTTTTCTGGGTATGGGACCCACCTCACACATGTGAGGGTGGGGCCCATCTTGAGATATGTATTATGTCATCCACGTGGACAGTGGGTCCTGGAGCATACGGTTGCTGGATGGACGTCAGAAGACCCGTGGGCCACCACGATGAACGTGGATGGCCTGGACGTTGCTTCCCATTATAATATATATTTATATATACTATAAAATGAAATAAAATAATAGCTTATATATTTTATGGTGGCCATGTGGGACCCACACACGTATGGACATCACGTGGTGCACCTGTTTGATCAGACCGTTCATCTGCGTTCCACCAACACTGTCCACCTATTTTGTAATCCCCACCGTCCAGATGGCTGGACGGTGGGCCACACCTGATATATGTGTTTCATCCATGCTACCCAGTAGCGTGGCTCCATAAAAGTGTGAACTCCACCGTGATGCACGAGTTGTGGGGCCCACCTCTGACGTGAGGTATATCCAGACCGTCCACCTGATGGATGAGCAACAGCAAGGTGCTGTTGTGCATGGACGTCTGTACATGGGTGTCACCACGAGGTATTTGTTATATCAAAACCGTCCATCCATCTGCCATGTACGGCCCACCCCTGCACGTGCAGGTGGAGCCAACCGTGATGTTTTGTTTCATCCACACCGTCCAGACCTCTGGACGATGCTGGATCGGCTGGACGGTGCCAGGCCACCATGATGCACGTGTTTACACACCACACCGTTCATCTGTTTTGCTGATGGGGCCCGATGATGTGTGTGGTGCCCACACGTGGGGCCCACCTTAGAAATGGTATCCACGCCCTCCATCTGCCATGTACGGCCCACCATAATGCTCTACATCTACACCGTCCTTGTTGTGACCCACCTTGATGTATATGCTTTATATCCATTCGTCCATCTGAACGAATGGCGTGAGGCCACCATAATGTATTGCTATATCCAATCTTTCGTCCACTTGAGGATGTGGACCCCACTTGAATATATGTGGTTCTCCAGCCGTCCATCTGTCTAGGGTGGTGTGGGAACCCGCCGTGATGTATGTATTCGCCACGCCACCCATTGGCATGAGGGGCGCACCATGATGAATATGTTTCGACCACGCTCTCCATCTGTTTTGCTAAACCACGGGTTGCCTCATTTGGCTCACTTAATATATATGAGGCCCACCTATCGTATGAGGCCCATGTATGGGGCCCATATGGGGCCCACCTGTTTGTATTCGAGGCTCATATGCAGGGTCCACCTATTGTGTATTTAAAGCCCACTTAATGTGTATGAGGCCCATTAGTGTGGCCCATTGATGCAAGGCCTATTGTGATATGTATTGGGCCCATGACGTGTGGCCCATTTGATGCATATGAGACCCATGAGCAGGGCCCACCTGTAGTGTATGTAAGGCTCATTGACGTGGCCCACTTGTTGTATTTAAGGCCCACGGGTTACGACCCATTATGATGTACTGAGGCTCATGGATCGTGGTCCATTGAGACGTATACTCAACCCATATGTCGTGGTCTATTGTGATGTATTTCTGACCCATTTAGTGAGGCCCCTTATGACATATTCCTTCTCATATGATGAGGCCCATTGAGATGTATTTTCGGCCCATGAGATGCTACCCATTGAGATGTATTTTCGGCCCATGAGATGCTACCCATAGCGATGTGCATTAGGCCCATGTGACGCGACCCACTTGGCCTATAAGACCCTTGTGTGAGGCCATGGGTCCACCATATGTTTGGCCCTATGTGGGCCACTCATTGGGACAATGTTGGTTAAACGTCCACATTGATGGGCAATGATGGTTAGATGCCCTCATTGTGACCTTCCTTTAGATCATTCGTTAGGCTGATTTCGATTGTCGTGATTGATTTATCGATTCTGATTATCGATCGATCTGATTTGTCGTGAACGATTTGTCGACTCTAATTATCGATCGATCTGATTGTCTGACCGATTTACCGATCCTGATTATCGTGACTGATTTGCAGACTCTGATTATCGATCGATCTGATTATCTGACCGATTTGTCAATTTTGATTATCGATCGATCTGATTATCGTGACTGATTTGTCAATTCTGATTATCGATCGATCCCGATTGTCGTGACCGATTTGCCGACTCTGATTATCGATCGATCTGATTATTGTGGCCGATTGCCGATTCTGATTATCGTGACCAATTACCGATCGTGGTCGATTATCGATTGACGTGTCCGACTGCCGACTCTGCGTGTCATGGCCGATTGACGATTACCGATCGTGGCCGATTGACCGATTACCGATCGTGGTCGATTATCGATTGACGTGGCCGATTGTCGACTCTGCGTGTCATGACCGATTGACCGATTACCGATCGAGGCTAATTATCATGACCGATTACCGATCGTGGCCGATTATTGATTGACATGGCCGATTGCAGACTCTGCATGTTATGGCCGATTGACCGATTACTGATCGAGGCCGATTATCCTGACCGATTACCGATCGTGGCCGATTATCGATTGACGTGGCCGATTGCCGAGTCTGCGTGTCATGGCCGATTGACCGATTACCGATCGAGGCCAATTATCGTGGCCGATTGTCGAGGCCCAACGTGATGTATATGAGGCTTATGTGATGAGGCCCACTGTGATGCATTTGAGGGCTAGGCGATGGAACCCATTGTGATGTATGTTAGGCCAATGAGCAGGGCTCACCCGTTGTGTACATGTAACCCTTGAGTAAGGCCCATTGTGTTGTATATTAGGCCATTCTGTGAGGTCGCTGGCCCATTATATGTTTGGATCTATGTGGGTCATTCCTTGGGGCAATGTTGGTTAAATGTCCACATTATCGAGGCCGATTGTTGATACTGACTATGAGTATATGACAGCATAGCATCATGATACATGCCCATATGCATCATCTGTATGTTTGTTATGAGATGTGATTGACCATTGCATATGTCATTGAGTAGGATGATATAAGATTCCCTGATAGACGGAGGTTATCTCGCATGAGCACACGATATGCGCAGGATTAATGTATGACTGGATTGTATGACTCATACATCTTTCATTGTGTGTTATGATTACTATACGCCCTAGCGACATCAAGGTCGTAGCCTCCACAGGTACTTCGTGGACGGGCAAATGGGACACTGAAAAATCTGTTGTACATGAGGTGCTATAGATATCTCTGGGTGAAAGTCCATAAACCCTCTTGGTTCCAGAGGTTGCTCCAATGACTAGACTGAGTAGGTAGATGAGCGTTGAGTGCCGATTATCAAATGGCTGCACTCTCCACTGTGTCAAGGTCGGTTGGAAGGGGGTGCGGCCTTACCCGCCCGAGAGTAGGGGTAAAGCTAGGCTGAGTTTGACTAGCTCGAGAAATGGGTCCGCTATCGACGAGCCGGGCCCGATATTGGCAGGCAGATAGTGAGGTCTCTTCCACTCACCTTGTTCCGCGCGATGGGACGACAATCTGGTTTGGAGTGTAATAGACCCCGGTGATTTCCCAGAGAGAAACTGTACTGATATGTGGACTTATTGAGAAGGAGTTGCATGCTCATTTATTCATTCATTCATTCATTCACTATCCACTCGGGCTGGTGGTGCACAACTAATTGGATTTCGGTTGGGCGCGTGACTAACCTGAGATCAGAAGTTTACCATGATGAGTCTGACTATCCAAATCTAGGTATGGGACTAGTTTGGATAGAAGTCCCTTGTGGTGAACCCCATAGCCTGCGATGCTACGTACTATCATCCTGACTTCACACTCTAGCATGGTTATTTTATTCGCATCGCATATTACATTACATCCGCAGGCATATGGCATCTTGGGTTGTTATTTCTGCACTTATGTGGCCTAGATAGATTTAGCAAGATTTATGTATTGTATTGCATCCTCGGCATTTGATATTTGGCTCTTTATGACTCCTTATCGCATAGCTATTCTATATCGCGTATTCTGATATTGATTGACTCATAAACTTGTCCATACTTTCGCTTACTCTGTTATCATGTGAGTTATATCTTGTCAGTATTTCTACTTACTCTGATAATTTCCACTCTTGTTAGTGTTTCTACTTATTCAGACATTGTATGGTTTATGGATTACTAGTTTTCCGGTATTGTATGATTATGACATTGTATTGAATACTTGGCACTTACCTTGTGCACATACTTACACCACCCTCTAAGCTTTCTATAAGCTTATGCACGATAGATGCGTGCAGGTGATGTTAGGCTGCAGCAGTCTTGAGCTTGGAGTATGCGGTGGTCTTCTGGATCTTGATTCTCTATTTATGTATTTCCCTTTCAGTATTGTATTCAAATGATTATATTAGTGGATATGTGATAACGATGTTGCCGTTGTGAATTGGGTAATCTTGTGGTTATGCTTATTACTAGTTAAATGTACATTTCAAAAAAAAAATCCTCCTTGTAAGGTCCCAGGATCGGAATCTGGCATATGAATGCTAGGAGTCGAGAATGGGGTACTACGGAGGCTGTCGGTACCAGATTTGGCGATCGGAATTCCTATGAATCCGATTTTCGAGTTTAGGGCGTGACACTTGATATGTTTTAAATCAAATCTAGTTGATGTGTTAATAGATTCTTGGTCGATAGATTCAAGTGTTTTTATCCACATATATAATTTCATGCAGAATATGCTACAGAACCGAAAAACAATTGACGTTGAAAATTTAGTTTACATGGGAAATGACATAGGGGTAATATAAAGACAATTGGAGTCTGTAGGCTTGGGTTAGTATTAAGCCACATGTTGGATCTATTAGATATTGTGTGTGTGACTTCCATAAGGGTCAATTTAGTTTCTATTTTTCATTTAGACAAACATGATTGTATTTAAATTAAAACATAGAACTCTTAGTATTTGTTATGATTCGAATATGATTAGCACCGACACTTTAGTTAATAGCCTTTACTAAAACATAGAACTCTTAGTATTTGTTATGATTCGAATATGATTAGCACCGACACTTTAGTTAATAGCCTTTACTAATTAGACTTAAATATTCCACATGTCTGCAACACTAGTTCTTTGCATGTAAATGGGAATGACACTAAGTGGTGCCTAGAGAAAGAAAATTCCTCCATGTTATGGCATAAGCAATTGGGCCACATTCTTCATGAGAGGATCGAAATGCCCATGTTAAAAGAAATTCTTCATTTTCTAGCCTTTTCAGACTTTAAGATCTATATTGACTGCATTAAGGGCAAACAAACTAAGGCTAGCAAGAATGTTGTCACCAAGAGCATATTACTCTTAGAGATGATGCATACATATATCTTCATTCCATTTTGTACTACATCTTAGAATGGATAGAAGTATTTTATCACATTTTTAAATGAATACTCTTATTATGAGTACCAATATTTTATAAATGAAAAATTAGATGCTCTCAACAAAATTAAGATTTATAAAGTTGTAATTGAGAATCAACTTAACAAAAAGATCAAACTTGTTAAATTTGACCACGGTAATGAATAATATAGAGGTAAGATGAATCATGGTGTAATCAAAGGCCATTCGCTAAATACTTATAGTATTATGGCATCATCACCTAATACACCATACTTGGGACATAAGAACAAAATATTGGAGTTGAAGGACATAATCAGACCCCAAAGGACATGGTGCACAGTATGATTAGTGATTCGACGTTTGTAGAATCTTTATAGGAGACTCAATTGAAAAAAAAAACAAAAAAAAAAAAAAAAAAAACAAAAAAAAAAACAAAAGAAAAAAAGACTATATTTATTATCAAATCCCAAGTAAGGTTGTATCAAAAATCCCATTTGAATTGCGAACTAAGAGAAAACCCGGTTGGTGATATCTTTGTATGGGGTTATCCTATAAAAGTTAAGCTCTACCATTCGTATGAAAAAAAAAAAGCTTGACTACAAGACATTTAGTTATTTCTTTAATTGATACTTAAAAAGGTTAAAGATTTTAAATTGTATTATCCTTCTACCCCACCAGAATTGTAACAATTACAATGCTATGTTTATTGAGGACATTAAAAATAATGGGAGTACAAACTTAAGAAATGTTGTATTTGAGAAAAAGTATATTGTGATCCACACCACACTTATTCCAAGTAACATGGGTAGAATAAAAAAATCACTATGAATTAATACAAACAAATTCAATACAACCTATTATAGAGAAAATACAAAACCTAGTTCGATATTATAAACCATTAAGATAGAGAGAGATCTATAATTACCAATGAATACATTATTTATTCGCATGAGCAAGAACTTAATATAGGGGTGGAAAAGAAAAAGACCATTTATTAATTTGATAAGCAAAATAGAGTGCTAACTCTTTTTAATGATTTAATGCTATTATATTAAAGAGGAATTAAAATAAATGAAAGACATCAAAGTCTATGATCTTATTTGATTGCCAAGAGAGATAAAGTCGATTGGTTGTAAATGGGTATTTAAAATCAAGTATGACCTTTAGAATAATATTGAAATATATAAAGCTAAATTTATTGCTAAGAATTTTAATCAGTACAAATGAATTGATTTTAAAGAGACTTTCTCTTCAGTATTGAAGAAAGACTTCTTTAAGATTATAACAACTCTTATGGTTTATATGAATTCAAAGCTATATTAAATGGATGTTAAACTATATTTATCAATCGAGATATAAATGAGAACATATATAAACCAACCAGAAGGTTTTGCAACTAATAGCTCAAAACATTTGATATATAAAATTAAAGTCTATTTATGGGTTAAAATAGGCATTAACTGCGGTGGTAAATAAAATTTTATGATATAATTTTTCTCATTTGATTTCGTGAAAAATACTGCTAATGAGTATATTTATAAAAATTAGTGAGAGCAAATTCATAATATTGACTTGTATGTCGATAACATTTTATTGGTCAGTAATGACATTGGAATGTTATCTAAAACTACGAAATTTCAATTTCAAATTTTAAGATGAAATATCTTGATAGAATTAGTTTCTTCATCAACATGTAAATATGTTGTGATAGATCACATGGACTACTTGTCTTATCATAGAGAGCCTATATCGATGGAATTTTTAAAAGATTCAGCATAGAAAATTGTGCTCCTATCTAAGAATCTATGTAAATGGAGATAAGTTAAGCTAATTTTAATGACATAAGAATGACTTGAAAAAGAATTGACTAAAAGATATTCCTTATACATTAGTAGTAGGGAGTATCATGTATGTTTAAGTTTATATGCATCCAAATATCATTTTATAGTTAGAATATTGGGCAAGTATCTTTGTAATCTAGGGATATATAATTGATGACTACAAAGAAAATGTTGTGCTATGTATAATCGATAAAAGACTTAAAACCACACAAAAGGTTCTCATTGCCAACCTAGGTAGAAGATTTCAAATGTCATTATTAGTGAGCCCTTTGAATAAGTGAGTATGTGTGCAAAAAGGTTCTCATTACTAGACCAAGAGTATCTTTTGGATGTGTGAGCCACATACAAAAGGTTCTCGTTATCAGGCTAGGTGATACATTGGATGAAAGAAGAGATGGCTACTCGAATTTAATAAAATTGAAATCATCTTCATTTAAGAGTAATAATATAAATGGAATATGTTTTACATGATCATATATGAGGATTTAAATGGTTAGATATTGCCATGTTCTTACTTTTATGTATATCTTAACAAATTTATTTTCTATGAGAACTTTATTAGACCTTAAAAGTGATAAATTATATGAGATTATTTCATTGAGCCATATAACTCATCTTTTAAAGATGTCAGTTGCGGGTATAGAGTCAAATGAGAGCCTCTTGAGAGGAGGATTTTTAAGGATTATTCATCATAATTGTTTTTCCTTATTTTTATTATTTTTTAAAACAAATACATTTGTAATAATATCTTAGTGATGACCTAATGAATTTACTTTTATGGTTAGATTTAAAGTTAGAAGGTAGTAGACAATTTGTTAGGTTTGGATACTATATGGATAATTATTAGAATGAAGTTTCATTACATAGGCTTGTGGAATGGTTTAAGGTGTGTTTGATTTTCCATGATGTCGGTAAATTCCTGGTAAATAAGTAATTATTACTTTTTCACTTGTTTGAAGATGAGTGAGTAATTCCACCTAGAAAAGCGGTCCAAAAATGTTTGACTTAAATCCATGGCCCCACCATGACGTATATGATATATCTGTGTCATCCATCTGTTTTATTAGAATATTTTAGGACATGAGCCAAAAAATGAGGAAGATCCAATGATCAATTGGCCCACATGAAAGGAAACAATGGACTTAATTTGTCCATCGTTGAAGGTTGATTCTCTTATTGGGCCCACATTGAGGTTTATTCACCATCTAATCCGTTCATAGGATCATATAGGCATGGAAAAGCGAAAAACATAAATATAAGCTTGATCTAAAACTTCTAAGGGCACTAAGAAGTTTTTAATGGTAGGCATTTGATTCTCACAATTTCATGTGGTGTGGTCCACTTGTGCTTTGGATCTACGAAATTTTTGGGCTCATGCCTTAAATTTAGTTGGAATAATGAATGGACAATGTGGATAAGCCACACACATTACGATGGACCCCATATTTATTTTACAAATTTCTCGATTTAAGCATTTAAAAAGTAGCCGGTCAAGTCAGCATTGGGAAAAGATGCAGTAATTACCTTGGTAAATAATGATTACTCATTTACAAGGTAATTATAGTTGCCAGAAAATCAAACAGGCCCTTAATGTGTATGGGAATGGAAATGAACATGATATGAATATCAAAATCATACATATGGTTAAAATTTAAATTTCTATTAATTAATCTCACATCTTCAAATTCGAAACCAAAGTCGCATGCCAAATTTTGGAGCCTAATAAAGTATTATGTATGTTTAAGTCTGTACGTGTCTAGATATCGCTTTATAGTTGGAATATTAAGCAAGTATCTTTGTAATTTAGGGATGTATAATTGGATAAGTACAAAGAAAATGTTGTGCTACGTATAATGGATAAAGGAATTCATATCACAAATTGAAGATCCAACCATCTAGAATTGGTTAGATATACATACATAGATTTTGTTATTTGTCTTAAAGTATAAGTCCATATGTGGCTACATTTTGATGATGCTTGTGGAGTTGTATCATGGAAAAGTGTGAAATAGTATGGAAGTTGAATATATAACTTGTCATGAATCCATAGATTATACAATATAGCTTCAATTTTTTTTCTCTAATTCATGAGGTATGGAATCGATCATGAAACTGTTGAAAATTTTGTGTAACAATTCAATTGTAGTTAACTTCTTCAATAACAATAAGCACTTATCTAAGTCAAAGCACATTAACATACAATACCTTGTTGTGAAAAAAAAAATGGTACACAATCATCAAGTATCTATGAAATCCATTGGCACAAAGCAGAAGATAGCAGAAATGCTTATTAAAGATATAGTTTGATCAAGTTATATACATACATCTAGTGTTTTTATTATTACTAATTTTGATATACAATTGATTTCTTACTTTCTTTGTGTATACACATATTATGAGTAAATGAAGTTTTCAAGTCTAATTTGAAAAGCTCTTAACAAAGGAAGTAAAATCACTTTCAGAAAGACACATGTGATCACATCAGGTGATTGTAATTCATCTTACATTGAAAAGATTAAGTGTGGTGAGTACCATAATCTAATATTTGTGATCTTAATGGAGAAAATCTAAAGAGTGTTACTCATATTATCCAAGAGTAATTATTTTAATAAATATATTTTAATATATATATATATAGCCCAATGCTCAGTTGTGCACTGTTGAGTGTCAAATATTGCATATTTTTCTCTATTTATATCTTGGTTTCATGAACATGATACTACTTAATGTTATATTTTATACATGTTTGTTTTGTAAGGTGAATCTAAGAGCTTGGATTGAAAAGAATGTTAAAAGTATAGATTTAATGTTCAAGAATCACCAAGTCAAAGATTGGATCTTAGAAGACCAAGAATGAAAAATTCACATAACAAACATCCAAGAAAACCAAGTTAGGAAGGAAGAGAATCGAAGACTTGAAGTACAGAAAATAAATCCTAAAAATTTGCATCCTTCAACTAACCCTAGCTCTGCTTCGACCAGCCCTAGCTTTGCTTCGACCAGCCTGGCTCTGGCTCGACTAGTCAAAGAAACTTCGGCTTGAACTCTCGTAACATTATCTTTTAAATTCGTGGGATCCTCGACTAGTCAAAGACTTCCCTTGATTAGTCGAAGGTGACGCTCAACCAATCGAGGGTGTCTCTCGAGTAGTCGAAGGTTACGCAAATGTTGCACGGACTGCATAAATTTGAAACAATTTTCGGACTTTTCCAACTTGATGCGAAAGTTGGAGTTCCCCAACTATAAATAGGAGTTCCTATGATATTCCCAGGTACCTTTTAGGGTTTAAGGAGTAGAACAAAAGCATAAAGAGTCATCGCCGAGATTTTTCTTATTCTTCCTTAGTTTGTTTTTATGCTTTTCTTAAGAGTTTTTAGTTCAATCATGTCATGGTTGGCTAAACTTCTTAGTTAGGGCTAAGAGAAGAAGCTTTTAGCATGATTAAAATATTTAATTTTTTATTCATGGTTATATGTTTAACTTCATTAATTTCTAGTTGATTTGAATGAATACTTTTAGTTTTCAATGATTTGTTGTGACTCAAATTATAGTAGATCTACGATAGCTTTGAGTATCCTCTTTTCTTATTTGAGTTTGTGGGATTAGTAAATCCTATTGTTTGTCATTATCTCCTGGGCATGGTTGGGTGATGGAATCCCTTCCAATTTCACAATTCTCTTCCATTGAGGCTAGATCAATGAGAAGTTTGAAGATTTAATCATCTCTCTTTCTGATTGGATAAGATAGGACTCTGATTCCAATTGGATCTCTTGAATCAAGCGAAGTAGCATCCCAATAGTTACAAGTGGATCCTTGGCACCCTAATTCCCACCGTTAAATTCACAACTTTCAATTAAAAATTCATAATTACTCTTTTAAATAATTTCATATGTAATTTTAGATCTTCTTCTAGTTCTGCTTCTAGTTCCTTTCAGAATACACACGAGTTTAGTCTATGTGGATTTGACCTTGGTCTTACCGAGATTATTACTACATCGTGAACCTACACTTGGGATTATGAACACACACCAGTTCTCACGAGTTCTCATGAAAACTTTTTGAGAACTCATCACATGTGATGTTAGCCCAAAATCTTAACAATCCATGTGATGCAGCATATCATGAAACCCCAAGGGCCCAACTTTTACCCTGATCCAATAATTTATTGGGCCATGGAAAAAGAAAAAAAAATCCTCCCTTGATTTGTGTCTCTCATTTCTATGGCCCACCAAAGTTTTGGATTAGGGTGAAAATTGGTCCTCAGGGGTTTCATGAGTGAGCATGCCTCTCTCTCTCTCTCTCTCTCTCTCTCTCTCTCTCTCTCTCTCACCACACACACACACACTATGAGGTCGACCTCATGGGAAGCTCCCATGAGGTCAACCTCATAGTACGATTCCCATATATATATATATATATATATATATATATATATATATATAGGAAAAATGTATTTCTTTTATTAGGTGAGCCTTACATGATTGATTGGCTTGGAATTGATCGTTGGATTACTTAGACTTAGCATACTGAGTGGCCTTATACTAATTATGATGAATTCAAATACATAAGGGGTTGTGTGCTTAGACTATGCTACGTATGCATAATAATTTAGAAAGACAGATTCCTACTGTATGGAGACTCTTGAAAAATGAAGAGACGTAATGAGTTAGACTACCCTGATCCAAATTCTTATAAGTCAAAATCTCCACACCTACACATAAATAGAAAACTTCTTATTCCATCTTGTTTTTTTCTTTTTCTTTTTATTTTTTATGAGTGTGTAAGGTGCATAAAATCATATTTCATCGTCACCTTAGACATGTGATTAAATTAAATGTGAATGATTTTCATAGTTGATATATAAAATGATAATTTATTCCACAATTTTTTGGCATATATATAATTAAAAAATGAGATTATTGCAACGTAAATTTTTAACTTACATGCTATGCTTTTAACCATCCATTGTTACAAGCCTTTAATTTAACTCTTAAGATTGCTTTATCAGTGTGGTTTTAGAGAAATGCTCCATCCACAATGAGTCCTACAATTTGGACGGTTAGGATAGCTCTAAGTCAATGGCAAATGTGAGGAGGATGAGGCAACGTGGGAGTTAGCATATGGGAAAGAAAGAGCTCTTTTGCTCCACAGGAGTAATCTTTTATTTTTGAAAAGTTTGCTTAAAACATAAACTTCAAAATTGTAAATTGTTTTCCTCTTGCTGAGGCCAAGTGGGTAAAACATGTGACGTAGAAAAATAGAGAATGGGGATAACTAGCACCCACACATTTTGATAATTATATCTGTTAATGTCAAAATATGGATCACCCTCCGCCAAGCCTTGAGTGCTCAGAGTGAACCCTGGTCCTGCGTAAAGCAACAAGCAAAGGAGACCCTGGCTTAAGCATGGGACCCTCCGATGCCTAAGTCAGGCTAAGGAAACAAGGTCTAAGTGGTGTAGAGTAGAGTGAGGGTACGAGATCTTGCATACCTGTATCTATAAAAATGATCTGTATTTATACCTGAGCATTGCGATGAACGTGTCCGATAATCTCGGCATGGTCATCCCCACCACGCGAGGGCTACGCATGCGCAATCGTCGGCAGTTACCCAGAGATCGTGCTATAAGCATTACTCCGGTCGTGTGTTACTTCTTTCGTTGACCAGGTTCCCATCCGAGCCGATCTCATGGTTTAGATCTTACTTGACGACCCGAGCCCATGGATAAGTGGATTATTAATACGCTAAGTAGAGAGGTTCGGCTCAGAGGAACACTGGATGGGTAGGTGATGCTCTCCTGCGTTCCGAGTTGACATAATCGGGTCAGATGTGCTGTTGTAGCTCCGAGATCCTGCACGTAGGATGTGCAATGACTCATTCTGAGTCTCGGGTCAGTGTCATAACTCTTCAAGAGCCCTCGAGTCGGACACTCACCTCAGGTCGGAGGTTTATCAGTCTGAGGCCTTACTCATTGGTGTCAAAGTTGACCCTGATGTTGCTCGGTTTAAATTTACCCATAACAGAAGCCCCCTACTCTCTGAGTCCGAGCTTGGACTCAGAGAGTAATAGACTTGGGAAAGCGAATCGAGGCTTGAAGAAACGAACCGAGGCTTGGGGAGGTGAGCCGTCGATTTCCTTGTAATGATGAGGCTAAACGAAGTATCACCATGATGAGCTTCAATACATATGCTCTGTACAGAGATAGCCGCTTCTCCCGCTCTGCCACTGGGCATTGCACACGTGGCCAAGGATGTTGAGGTAGTTCGGCTGAGTGAAACAGGGGATGCCACGTGAATCTTGAAATGTGAAGAGACGTCGACGCATTGAATGCTGGCAGCGCATAGGTCGAAGCAATTTGAAGAGGTGTCGGCGCATTGATTGCTGACTGCGCAAGGGTCGGAGTGATGTTTGGTTGCCCGCATTGCGGATTGCCACGCGTATGATTGGGCTCGGATCCGAGCTGTCTCAACTTTGGTAATAATTGTCCGTCATGATTGCAGGCGGCGAGCTCAAGCTACAAAATCCTAAGGTTCCTTTCATTTCATCTCTCCTGCGCTTGAATACTCTCTAAAATTTTCTAATTCCTGCTCTCCTCCCCAAGACCTGCTGCAAGAAAAGAGTTTCACCACTCGAAAAAAGGGATTTTTCTAGTCGGAAAAGAGGATTCCGTTAGAATAAGCTTGTCGAAAAGGAGAATTTTTGCCAAAGTAAATCGTCCACAAAACTGTGAGTCTTCCACCATTTCACTTTTTTCTTCACAATGTCAAGCAATTCTGACCAAGTTCGTGTCACGCCCCAAACTGGGAAATCGGGCTCACAAAATTTTTGATCGCCAAATCTGGCGCCGACAGCCTTCGTAGAACCCCATTCTGGGCTCCCAGCGCCCATTCGCCAGGTTCCGATCCTAGGATGCTACGAGGAGAATTTTCAACATCAGTTTGATTCGTAATAAGCATAACAAAAGGCATAAACCACGAACAACAACCAAAAACTCCATTAGATTTCCAGTATGATCAAAAACTTTACAAGTACAATGAGCATGAAGGGAAATATAATGATGATGAACAAAAACTCCAAGATGATCTGCAAAGCGTTCTTGACTCAGCGCTGCTGCTCTCCAACATCACCTGCACACAACGGTCGTGTATAAGCTTATAGAAAGCTTAAAGGGTGGTGAAAGTGTGTGCGCAATGTAGTAATATGATCATGTAATATCAGATCAATACAAAATATGCAGGTGGATCCATGAATACCATTAGCCATACCAAGGTCATGCGGTGCAAAGCATGAATGATGTCGGCCATACTAAGGCCATGCGATGTGAAGTGCAACTTAAGCATGCGAATCCCTCATCTAAGTCCACATATCAATACAGCTCAAATCTGAGATATCACCGGGGTCTAGTACACTCTAATCCAGATCGTCGCCCCATCGCGCGCAATAAGGTAATTGGAAGAGACCTCACTATCCGCCTGCTAATATTGGGCTCGGCTCGTCGATAGCGGACCCATTCCTGGAGCTGGTCAAACTCAGCCTAGCTTTATCCCATATTCTTCGGCGGGTAAGGCCGCACCCCCTTCTAACTGACCACAACACAGTGAAAAGTGCGACCGTCTGGTAATCGACACTCGGCGCTCATGCACCCACTCGGTCTAGACGTTGGAGCAACCTCTTGGTACTATAAGGGTTTAGGGACTTTCATCCAGGGATATCTATAGCACCTCATGTAGAATAAGATTTTCAGTATCCAATCCTGTCATCCACGATACGCCTGTAGAGGCTACAGCCCTGATGTCGCTAGGGCATAAAGTAACCATATCACACAATGCAAAATGCATGAATCACGCTATCCAGTCATGCAGCAAATCCTGCGCGTATCGTGTGCTCATGTAGGAAAACACTGCCTAACCAGGAGCCCATAAATAACCTGTCCAAAGGAATATGCTATGATCAGTCACCTCTTATATCAAGCATACATATGATGCGTATGATCATGAGTCATAAAACTATACTAAACATGTAATAAGTAATGAACTATCCTTACAACGCAGATGGGTCTAAACGGCCTACACGCAACAAGTACGGGCCTATTAATGGGGCCTAGGGAGAGTCGTAATGTGGACATTTAACCAACATTAAACTTGCAATGTGGACATCAAACCAACATTGCTCCCAAGGTGTAGCCCGTAGTAAATATCATTACATGAACCAGGTTGGGATCACACATTGCAATGGCCCTTAGGTACATCCCATTGGGCCTTAAATACATCAAATGGGCCATATCATATCGGCCTTTCATTCGTCAAGTGGACCACATCAACGGGCCGCACCAATGGGCCTTATGCGCATTGCAATGAGTCATAACCTGTGGGCCTTAGATTGCATCAAATGGGACTAGTCTTGTAAGACCCATATCCTAATCCGTACTGTTCCGTCGCTTTCCGAGATCCTTCTCATCAAATTTTGGCAATTCACGACCTGTAGTCGACGTTGCGCATGACCGTAAGTCGTATCCTATACATTTGAGTCGGCTTAATCCAAGACTTGTATCATTGCAACTGCACCGTCGCCGCGGTTCCAACGCCGCGACTCATGTACCAATCTGATACCCTGACTAAGAGATGTGGGTCGGCATTTATTTCGAGAAAACGCCGCTCTTTTGTAATCCCAAGAGAATCTCTACAACATGTCAAATCAATCCCATCAATCAATCACCCATCAATCACTTTATGTCAAGTACACATCACCTTTCACTCCATCCCCAAGCAACCACCAAAGTCAACTCCTTTCACCCTCTCTCTTATGCCACCTTACATGTCAAGTACCACATCCATCACTCACCTCACCCTTTCACCCATCACACCCATCCCTCATCTCTCTCTCATTTCTCAACATTTTTCAAGCCAAGCAAGAGCCCACACGTCCAAGATTTTCCCAAGAGAGAAGTGACCTTATGTGGCCCACTTTCCCATCCCAAGACCTCCTATCTTAACCATCCATTTCTCATCTCCACAATTAAAGTGAAGCATAAGGAGTGTAGCTTTCTAACGGACCAAGAAGATCAAGTGGTGGGTGCCTCCATAGCCTAATTTTTCATATTTTTAAGATGGGCCAAGTGAGGCCAACCGATCAATGGTTTGGATCTCACTTGGGACCCTAAGATGTGGCCAATGGCCCATCTTGATCATCAAAATCATTCCATGATGGGGCCATTCTCCATGGACCCCATCATGATGTTTACTTTTCTTGCATTAAGAGGTCATATATACCGTTCATTTTGGATGGAAAGGGATCTCCACCGTTGATCTTTTATTTGAATGCCCCATATGCAATGGGACCCATTGATGTATGATTGGATGGTTGAAACGGAGGGCCCATAGTGCCAGGGTCCCTCCATCACGCGTGTCCCACTCTTGTACTCTCTCTCTCTCTCCCTCTCATTTTTATTTATTTTTCTTATATGTTGATGTGGCCATGTGGCCTGCTTGAATGAGCCCCACTATGAAATATGTATTTTTATCCAAGCCCTCCATGAGTGGGGCCCATCTTAGATGTATCATCCATCTTGTGGAGGCCCACCTAAACTAAAAAAAAAATAGAGAGAGAAGAAACGTCCTGGACGCTGAACGTGGAAGAAAAGCACAAATATTGGCTTGATTTTTTACAAGCCATTGGAGTATGTCACTCAAGAAGGCCCCACATTGATGTATGTATACAATCCAAGCCATCCATCCTCTTTCCCGACTCATTTTTATCGTTGAGGTTGATCGGAGTATCCGGTGGGCCATAGCGTTGAAAACAGTACTACTACCATTGAAATACACTTTGGTCATTTTATACGCCAATAAAAAATCGAATATGGGGCTCATTCAAACTGTTTCGAGCCATAGAATCCAATGAATGGAGTGGATTCACCTGAAACGGGCCCCGCATATGAAAAACCTCAAGAAAACAGGTTTTCTTTAAAAAAAATAGAAATGAAGCAGCAGACGCTGCTGCTGTAGAGGCGCAGGCAGCGCCTGCGCCAAGACGGGCGACGGACGCAGGGGGTCCCATGGCTGACCGTGTGGGCCCCACCTTGATGTTTATTTACCATCTGATCTGTCCATAAGGTGGCCCACCCTCTGAGGAGGGCCCTCCCCAAAAACGAGGCACATTCAAAGCTCAGGTGGCCCACACCACAAGAAACAGCGGCGATTGAATTCTACCATTGAAACCTCTTTGGGGTCCACAGAAGTTTTGAATCAAGCTGAAATTATTTTTTTACCCTTCATTCAGGTCTGCGTAACCTAATGGATGGATTGGATGGCATGTAAACATTATGGTGGGCCCCACATAGGACCCACAGTGATGTATGTGTTTCTTTCCCACCGTCCAGGCGGACGGTGGAGCCCATCTCGATGTATGTGTTCTCTTCACACCGTCCAGCGGACGGTGTGGAAGCCCACCGTGGTATATGTGCTTTATTCACACCATCCAGGTGTGGATGGTGGGACCCACCATGATGCATGAGTTGTATCCTAACCGTCCATCCATTTTGAGAGCAAAAAAAAAAATGAGCCAAAACCTTAGCTCATGTGGACCCCTATGTTGCACCCAAACCATCTATCCATTTTGGAAAGATCAGTGTTTTGACATGAGCTTAAGAACAAGGCAGATCTATGGTTCAAAAGGGCCCACCTTGGCATGTGTATAGGGCCCATATTAATTAAACTGTGGCCATTCATTGAGGCTTACTTTGGTATATATCTAAAGCCCATGGGACTAAGCCCATTTAATACATATAAAACCGATGGGACTAAGCCCATTTTATACATATAAGGCCCATGGGATTCAAGCTCATTTGATATATATATATATAAGGCCTATAGGATTAAGCCCATTTGGCATATATAAGGTCCATGGGTTCAGGCCCATTTGACATATACAATGCCCATGGGATCCGGCCCATTTAATCTATATAAAGCCCATGGGATTCAAGCCCATTTGATATATATAAGGCCTATGGGATTAAGCCCATTTGGCATATATAAGGCCCATGGATCATGGACCATTGCAATGTACATAAGGCTCATTGGTGAGGCCCATTAACGCAGCCCATTTGATGAATGTAAGGCCCATGTGATTCGACCCATTTGGTGTATTTAAGGCCCATGGGTCGAGGCCCAACGGGATGACCTTAGGGTCCATTGCAATCTGTGATTTCCCATGGTTCATGTAATGATATTTATGGCGGGTCGTGCCTAAGGAACAATGTTGGTTTGACATCCACATTGTAAGTACAATGTTGGTTAAATGTCCGCATTGTAACTCTCCTTAAGGCCCATTGATAGGCCCATACTCGTTGCTATTCATCGCTTTATAATATGCTTAGTATAATCCCATGACTCATGTCCATACGCATCATATGTATGCTTGATTTGAGTAATGACTGATCATAGCATATGCCATTGGGCAGACCACTTATGGGACCCGTTATGAGACGGAGTGCCCCACATGATCGCCTAGTACGCGCTGGATTGCTGCATGATTTGACGGTGTGATTTATGCATCTCGCATATGTGTGACCTGATCACTGCACGCCCTAATGATATCAGGGCCGTGGCTCCACAGGTACATCGTGGATGGCTGTATCGAATACCGAAAATACTTGGTTCTAGCACTGTGGGCACTTAGGATGTCCTTAGGTGAAAGTTTCAGAACCTTTTTGGTACCAGGAGATGCTCCAACGTCTAAACCGAGTGGATACACGAGCGCCCGAGTGCCGCATACCAGTAGGCCGCGTCTCCCACTGTGTCGTGGTCGGTTGGAAGGAGGTGTGGCCTTATCCGCCTGAGTGAGGGGGCTATAAGCTAGGCTAAGTTTGACCAGCTCGCAAATGAGTCCACTATCAATGAGCTGGGTAGGTATTGGCAGACTACTAGTCAGGCGGATAGTGAGGTCTATTCCGCTTGCTTGACTGTGCAGCTAGGGAAGTGGCAATCACTGCGAAGTGTATTAGACCCCGGTGATATCTAGAGAGGAACTGTACTAATATATGTACTTTATGAGTACCGACTTGATTGGATTGCATTTTGCATATGGCATTCGGCTATGTACGCCTTGCATTGTATCGGTGTGGCCGATGATATTCATATCTCGCATCGCATGGCCTTGGTATAGCCTATAGCATTCATGTCTTGCATTACATAGCCTTGGTATGGTTGATTTTATTCATGGACGTACCGCATACTTCCGCATTACCTGATATTGTACACTCGGCGTTTACCTTGCGCACACACTTACACCACCCTCTAAGCTTTTGTAAGCTTATGCACGACAGTTGCGTACAGGTAGCGTTGGATAGCAGCAGCGCTGAGGCAGGAGCGCGTATCAGGACCTTTTGGAGCTTTTTAGTCACCTTATACTTCCCTTTTCGCATTGTACTTAAAGTTTTTGATATAATGCATATGTGGTGATGTTGTTTCATGACTTGGTTATGCTTGTGGTTATGCTTCATTATAAAAAAAAAAAAATTATTCTGAAAATCCTCCTTGTAGGATCCCAGGATCGGAATCTGGCATTTAATTATCAGGAGCTGAGAATAGGGCACTACGGAGGCTGTCGGTACCGGATTCGGCAATCAGGATTCATGTGAATTCGATTTTCAGGTTTGGGGCGTGACAAGTCTCATGGGTCTTATATGTAACAAATGGGCCACAACAATTGGGCCCCATATGTACATCAAATGGGCCTCAACCCATAAGCCCTAATACATCTCAATGGGCCTTAACCCATGGGCCCCTAAAACATCAAATGGGCCTAATCCCATGGGCCTTAGAATACATCAAATGGCCTAATTCCATGGGCCTTAGAATACATCAAATGGCCCCATGACATGGGCCTTATATCCACATCAAAGTGGGCCCCAATGAACTACCACAAATACATTAAGATGGACCTCAAAACATGCCAAGGCGGGGTCCACTTGGACTATGGATCTGGCTCATACTTAAGATCATGCCCAAAATGAGCTTTCAAAATGGATGGACGGATTGGATGCAGCACATGCATCATGGAGGGCCCCACTGTCACTGGACAGTGTGAATAAAACACATGCACCAGGGCTCCACCGTCCGCTGGACGATGGGAATTAAACACATATATCATGTGGGCTACACCATCCGCCTAGACGATGGGAATAAAACCCATATATCACTGTGGGTCCCAAGTGAGGCCCACCACAATGTTTATATGCCATCCAACCCGTTGACAAGGTCACACGGGCCTAAGTGAAAGGAAAACACAAATTTCATCTTGATCCAAAACTTCTGTGGCCCATAGAAGGGTCTCAATGACAGAGGTTCAATTACACTGTTTTCTGTAGTGTAGGCCACCTGAGCGTTGGATGTGGCTCATTTTTGGAGGGGACCCACCTGAGGAGGGGGTCCACCGTATGAATGGGTTAGATGGAAAATACACATCAAGGTCCGCCCGCCCGCCTGACAACAGCACAGGCACTACCTGCGCTGTCTGACACCAGCAGCAGCTGCATTGCTGCTTCCTTTCTTTCTTTCTTTTTTTATTGTTTTCTTGAGAAATTTCACATGTGGGGCCCATTCCTTGAAAATCTACTCCATCCAATGGATTCTAGGGCTCAAAACACACTGAACACGTCCAATGTTTGGTATTTTTAGCATGTAGATACAGCAAGGTGGGTCCTAATAGCTTTGAATGGTAAGAAACACAGTTTTCTATGGTATGGCCCGCTTGATTAACAGATCAGCCTCATTTTTTGGCTCAACGCCTAAAATGAGTTGGGAAAAGGGATGAATGGCATGGATTGAACACATATATTAAGGTGGGGCCTGCATGAGCCGGCCCACTAAAAACCTTTCTCTTTTTTTTTTGTTACTGACGTGAGTACGCCCACGTCAGTACACATACTCCATGTTAGCCACCTCCAAGGATCGATACAAAGACCTCCAGTGTTGAACGAGGAATCTTTCACTCGGTCTCCCACGTGAGTTATGGAGGTGGGGCCCACGTCAGATCATGCTTCACTAGCAGCCACACCCCACTGTTAGCCATAACAAGGTGGGCCCCCCTCTATGGATAGTTGGGATGGCATATAAATATCATGGTATGTCCCACATAGATGGGGTCCACCGGTAGATGGCATGGATGAAATACACTTATCATAAGTGGGCCATAATCGTAGAAGAGAGAGAGAGAGAGAGAGAGAGAGAGAGAGAGAGAGAGATCGACAAGGATGGAGGGGCCCCGCCACTATGGGCCCCTCTTGCATACAAACATACATCAAGGTGGGTCCCACATATATGGACCCTTAATTAAACAAAATGAATGAAGAACAAATATCTAAGATCACCCACCGTTCCTTCTTGCTCCCTGGGCTTCTTTAGCTCCTTAGCTTCAATTCCAACGGAGGAGATGATGGTTGGATGGTTTAGATGAGGGATGAAAGGGCAGGAAAGGTGGGCCACACTTGTGGCTTGAGAAAGCTTGGGACGTATGGAGGTTTTCTCTTGCTTGGGAAAGTGTTTGAAAATGAAGGAGAGAGAGAGTTGTAAAGGGAGATAGAGAGATGGGTGATGGATGTGTTGAGTGATGGGTGTGTAAGAGATTTTTAACTTTTGTGACAAATGTGTAAGAAAGGTATGGGCTTTTGTAAGAACTTTTGACTTTTGTAGCCATTTGTGTAAGAAAGGCATGGGAGTGTAAGAGACTTTTTGACTTTTGAGGCTTTCTTGGGAAAGGGTTAAAAGTGATGTGTACTTGACATGATGGGGTTAATTGAGGTGACAAGTCGTAGAGATTCTCTTGGGTTTCACAACGCGTGGCGTTTTCCTCGCACCGAACGTTGGCCCACATCTCCTGACCAGGGTATCGCCTCGGTGCACGAGTCATGACATCAGAACCGCGGCGACGACGCTGTCGCTATGGTAAAGGTCTTGGGTTGAGTCGATTCGGATTGACGGCGTGCGAATCAGGATCGCGCGCAAATACCGGTTAAGGGTCGAAGGTTGCCGCAATTCATCCGGAAAGACCGCGGAAGTCTACGAAAAAATACGGTTTAAGATACGGGTCTTACAGTTCGTGAGGTCCAGAACGGGTCGGAACCCGAAAGCACAGACTTGGAGCGAAAAGGCTTGGAAGGTACTCTCAAGGCTGTCCCACTGTACCCTCTGCCCAAGAAGAGTACCGGAGTTAAGACCATGGGCCAAGCTAAGGGCACGAAGAAATTGCCCCAAGACCCTGCTAGGAGATCGCTGGTTGGGCCCTCGAGAGGCCTAGCTAAAGCCGTGGTTCCAAGGGGCTTAGTCTTGGCCGAGTCACAGATGTCTCAACTTCACGCCGAGTTCCAGATCCCAAACTCGGTGCACATCAGGGCCCCTTTCTGCCCTCAAAATTTCTTCATTGTATATTTAAAAGATTTACTAGGGCTGAAAGTTGGGCGAGTTCAACCCGACTGACCCGTGACAAACTCGACATTAGGTTTGACACGGCAGGATATATTGGTCTGGTCTCAGACTTGGGCTATACAAACACTAGCCTAATAAAAGTTGGGTCGGGCTTAGGTTGAGGTCTTGGGTTGCCTAACCCAACCTAAACCCGATCAATACATAAGTTACTTATAAATTATAATTGAGTGTAGATTGTCTGTGTTAAAAGCCCAGGAAATTCTAGTGCGGATGGGTTTCATCGGTCCACATTATTTTCAATGATTCAAGCTAACAATATACACTAGATTTTTCTATCCCAAATAGATTGTGCACTACACAACACGACTTTTAAAGGAGTAGCTGTCTTATATTTTAGCATGTTTGTTTAGAAAAAACAAATAATGAAGTTTTTATAATAAATATCTACCTACATAATTAATAAAATCATATATACAACAAATAAATGTGCATTAAAATATAATAGACTCATATACTAATGAAAGTATTAGATTGTATCCACCCGATTGAGCTTGCTTGGGATGGGGTTGGGTTCGGGTTGAGAATGGTTTAGGTATAGGAATCTTGAGTTGGGCTAGGGTTGAGCACCAGGACCCAACCCGCCTGACCGTCAGCCCTAAGATTTGCCTTCTATAATTATGCACATGCCACTTGTGCACAAAGTTCAGGACCGTTGATTTTGTAGATTAGCACGTCGATAGGTTGTATCCTGAAAGGGTATCTAGTGGGCCAGGAATTCGATCAGACACATGAAGAGGAGACAGTTGGCTCAAAAAGAAGATGGTCCACATTAAAATGGAAAAACTCACAGCCGCATGGTGCCTAGAGTTGTCAAATCGATTTGGTTTTCGTATTTTAGTCCATCCAGGTAGTGGGCCACCATATCAACTTCCCCATCACTATACGTGTGGCGCACATGTAAGGTAGAGGAAGGAATTGTGTGGAAATGTTTGGAAGGGGCCTTCACGTTCCCGGATTGCCCCTGTAGAAACGAAAGATAATAAAATAAATTGAAAAGCGTTGAGCCGTATTCATGGGCGTGGTTTGCTGGCCACACACGTACCGCTTTCAACTCACATCATTACACGCACCACACGTGCCAACCTGGTAAAAATGTGTTGGAAATATAAGCAGTGTATGAGGTGGACTTCATCGAGAAGATAACTATATGCAAAAATCAGACGAAAAATCTACGTTGAACACAGACTGTTGGCACGTTTCTTTGAGCCGTTCATTCTTTTTATGTATTGATGGCCCAGCTGACGATGGACGGGTCTGATTTTTTGCATTTGATCTTCTTCACAACGGCTGTCCCACCTTATCAGTGCTCATTGGTGGTATGTACGGATCTAAATTATCCGATCATAGCAGAATGACCAGGAGGGCCCCGCCACTTCAGGGAGAAGCATTGGACCCACCAAGTACGTGTGGACCTCATTCAAGTGGTACGGTCCACCATCTCCCCATCGGACTTGGATTCGGTACAGGTCAGCTTTATGGGCCCCACAATGATGTGTGTATTTTATCCATGCCATCCATCCATTTTGCCAGGTCATTTTAGGCCAATAGCTCAAGAAAGAGGCAGATCCGACCTCAGGTGGACCACCCCAAAGTAAATAGTGGTAATTGAACGGTCACCATTAAAAACTTCCTA
Organism: Magnolia kwangsiensis; assembly: GCA_037074715.1. NCBI lineage: Eukaryota > Viridiplantae > Streptophyta > Magnoliopsida > Magnoliales > Magnoliaceae > Magnolia > Magnolia kwangsiensis. Next base: position 89,184,969 of record CM073580.1, read on the forward strand.
GGGGCAATAAAAGTCATGGATCAAACTCATATTTGTGTTTTCCCTTCATAAAGGTCTACGTGACCTATCAACAGGTTGGATGGAAAATTAACACTACAGTGGGCCCTAGGAAGTTTTTAATTGTGGGTGTTCAATTACTACTGTTTCCTGTGGTGTGGTCCACCTGAGATTTAGATCTGTATCTTTTTTCGATTGATGCCCTTAAATGAGCTCGAAAAACTTGTGGACGGAATGGATAAAACACATACATTATGGTGGGGCCCACAGAACCTACCAGTATCAAGACCTTGGCACGGAGGTGTCACTACCGAATCCGAGTCTCCATCTATCACAGCTAGATCATAATGTGACCGTGACACAGTACATTGTAATCTAGTTTATGAGGAAATGCTGCCGCCAGGCATTCATCTCCAAACAACAAAAGTACTGGAACACACGTGCTGATGTATCACACGTATCTCAGATCTGTACCGTTCATCAGTGAAGAACAAGAACTTAATGTGCTCTAAGACAAAAATCAGCCAACTTATCTCTCCACATCATTAACAAATATACAAATACAACAGATGGTCGGAAAAATACCAAACGGTCCTTATTCAACGTGGAAGAATGCCTAATCTAATAATGCAGTAGCTTGAATTTTGAGAAAAAGTAAATTTTTCTGTGGGTCCCACATAATGAACGGAGTAGATATTTCACGTGTTTGAAGTGTTGGCGTATGTGTGGCGCTTGTGTATAGAGGGAGATTAAAGAAAGGGCATTGAAAATAGCGCGTGTGCGAGAGTAGATGATAGTACACGTATGATAACGCTTTGGTGTTAATGGGCTTTGTCCTCTTTGAGAGGGTAAGCTGGGGCCAAGCACGTGATCTGAACCTTGTGACCCTTACGTCGTACCTACTGGACACGATGCTCATCTTGGGTGAAAGAGAGAGCGTAGATTCCAATGTGTGTTTGGCACAGACTACTGGATTGTAACCCAAATTTCATCGAATGATCCCAACCATCCAATTCAGTCACTAATAAATGAGGGGTTATAGAAAAATGTAATTCGTCCTCATTTAATGGATTAAATAAGGTTAAGATCATCAAGCCATACTCCGCCAAAGAAAGATGTGCGTTTGCCACAACTTGTTCTATATGGAGAACACACATTAGAGAGGAGTTAATCCTCCTCCCAATGTTAAAAAAAGAAAAAGAAAACGAAAAAATAAAAAAATAAAAAGAAAGAAAAAGGACCACCTCGTTTGTTTACCACGTGGTACTAAATTCTAGCGTAGTTAGAGTTAAATATATACACGCGTATGTGTTAGTGGATGCATGAATGTACCAGAGTGCTTTGGTTGATCGAATTGTCGGTATCACCTCTCCAAGACAGGCGTATCAAAAACTTGGACCGAAAATTCAGAGCTCCCCTCAGCTACTAAGATTACCGGTGGTTCACGCAATTTTTTAATGGATACCAGGCTTATTCTTCTTGATGAGGCCTTTTTACGCTTTGACAATAGGCATAAGTCTAAAGATTTAAGAACATATTCTTTAATTTACCAATATTTTAAGTTCAAAGCAATTATTTAATTATTAAATAAATATAGATATATGTGTTGTCAACCAGATGCCTTAAATTTGAATTTGGGTTTGCTCAACCGGTCGAGAGAGTTGCACGACCGGTCAGGGCCCGCTCTACTCAAAGTCCAACGAGCTCATTTTTTTGGTGTCCGGGCTGCTCGACCGATCGAGGGGATTGCACAACCGATCGAACAACGAGCAGGTTGCTCGACCAGTCGTGGTCATCCTTCGACTAATCGAGGTTATGCATATTCGAGTTCGGATCTTATACAAATTGCGAAAATCTGAGGCGGATTTCAGTTTTTTCCGGACTATGTGCGTAAGTGGAGTTTCTTAAACTATAAATAATGGTCCCTACGACTATTCTAAGTGATTTTAAAACTTTTTAAAAGTTTTACAAGAGTTCCTAAAGGGTTCTAGGGTTATCAAAGGGTGTAGCAAGGATGAGATTCGAGATTGTTCGAATCGGGTAAGTCCTCTCTCTTGTAATTTCTTTTCATAGTGGATTTTTGTCCCTTTGTGCCATGGTTTTTTTCCGCAAGGGTTTTCCACGTTAAATCTCTGTGTGTCTTCTGTGATTGCTTGTTACTATTGAATTGCTATCCTAGATTTAAATCCGTGTGATTTTGCAGCGTAAATCCCCAACAAGTAGTATCAGAGCAATCGTTGGGGCACAGATCTGAATCTGTAGAATTAGTAATAATGGAAAACGGCAAGTTTGATATTGAGAAATACTGAGGCAAAAATAAGTTTGAGTTATGGAAGGTTAAAATGATTAGCCCGTTAACCAAGAAAGGCGAGATTAAGGCTCTTGAAGAGCGAAAATTTACCATGAAAGATGATGAATAGGAAAACCTTAATAGTAATGCTTTATCTTCTATCCGTTTATGTCTCACAAATGAGGTTCTCTATAATGTTTTGAGGGAGAAAACTGCGGCTTGTTTGTGGGCGAAATTAGAAAATATCTATGCAAAGAATTCCTCTGAAAATCTCCTACACTTGAAACTACATTGTTATACCTTTAAGATGGCAGAGGGTGGAGATTTAGAAGCCCATATCAGCAACTTTAATAAATTAATGTGTAAATTTCTGGATCTGGAGGAAGTGGTCAAAGATTAGGAATATGCATGTATATTGTCGAATTCTCTTCATGCATCATATGAGTCTTTTAGGGACACGATGCGTATCGCAAATAAAACTTTAAATGTTGACACTGTTATCTCAGCCCTTCAAGGGAAGCCTATGAGAAATCTAAACGACGACATGAGAGCATCTTCCGATACACTGATTATAAGGGGCAGAGATTCTGAGCGAGGTATAGGATCCTCAAGGCCTAAATCCAAATCCAAGGGAAAAGGTAAGGGCAAAGGAAAATTAAAGTGTTAGAATTGCGAGTTGTCTGGACACATTGTAGAAATCATAAAGCGAAGAAAGAAAATTCAGCAGATTCTTCTAAGGAGGCCAATATTGTCACATCTGATGAAGAGACAAGTGGTGGTGAAGTTCTGTCTATGTCTATGATCGGACATGTTCACAACGATCATGCAGATGAGTGGATCCTAGACACAGGAGCGTCATATCACATGACTCCTTATCGGAGTTGGTTCACCAGTTACAAGGAATACAATGGTGGATAGGTTTTTATGGGCAATGACAATTCCTATAATGTTGTGGTTATTAGCATAGTGAGCATCAAGATGTTTGATGGGATAGAGCGTACCTTGACTAACGTCAGACGCGTTCCTGATATGAAGAAAAGTCTGATTTCTCTCGGAGCACTCGAGGATATAGGGTGCAAGTTCACCAGTATTGATGGTGTCCTTAAAGTTTCAAAATGGGAACTTGTGGTTATGAGAGCGTAGAGGCATGAAAACCTTTACAGGTTGATTAGGAGCACTTTAGCAGGTGGAGCGACGACAACTATTGCAGACTCCACGTCTCTACGCATGTGGCATGCTCGTTTGGGCCACATGAGCGAGTGAGGCATGAAAGTACTTTCTGATCGATGTTTAATTTCAGTTTTTAAAATTTCTGATTTAGATATATGCAAGCATTGTATATATGTTAAACAATCTAGACTATCTTTTAAAACTGAAAAATATGTTTGTAAGGGAGTACTTGATTATGTGCACTCTAACGTATGAGGGTCATCGCCAAAAGTTTCCATTGGGGGGTCGTCATGGTTTGTTTCATTCATTGACGACTACTCCAGAAAAGTTTGGGTGCACTTCATGAAACGTAAATCCGAAGTTTTCACAATATTTAAGCAATGGAAGGCAATGACGGAAAAACAGTCAGGGCGGAAAATAAAGGTTTTAAGGATTGACAATGGTGGAGAATTTACTTTCACTAAATTTAATGATTATTACAAGAATGAAGAGATCATCAGGCACAACACAGTACGCTACAGCCCCGAGCAAAACGGTGTGGCTGAGCGAATGAATCGAACTCTCTTGGAGAGGGTCAGATACACGTTAAGTAATGCTGCATTAGGCAATGACCTATGGACTAAGGCCGTTAACACGGCTTGTTATTTGGTGAACCGATCTCTTTCAACGACAATTAAATGTAAAATTCGAGAGGAAGTATGGAGTGGTCAGAAAATCAAATACTCATATTTACGCATATTTGGTTGTGAGGCTTACTCTCATGTACCGTCAGTTGAGAGAGATAAGATAGACCATAGTGCCAAAAAGTATATCTTTGTTGGCTATGACATTAGTGTGAAAGGTTACATGTTATTCGACAAGGTTATCACTAGATGTGATGTGAAATTCGATGAAAGCTCCCTATTTTGCAAGAATGATCAAAAGGAGAAAGAGGAACCAGAAAAGGTGATCGTAGACGTCCAGATTAACACAGATGATACTCAGTTAGAGACAGATGCGAAGACAGAGGTACATGATCAGGTGGAGCAGCCACCTATGAAAAGGAATCTACCGCGTGATTGCAAGTTACCGGCAAGATACAAGGACGATTCTAATATTGCATATGTCCTCATTACAGATGAGGGGAACCCGTCTACTATTCAGTTGGCTCTTGATGAGCCTGATGTAGAAAAGTGGAAGGTGACTATGGACGATGAGATGGACTCGTTGCACAAAAATTACACATGAGAGCTGTTGGAGCTTCATGTGAGCCGAAAAATAATTGAATGTAAGTGGTTATTCAAAAGAAAACAGGATAAATACAAAACAAGGTTGGTTGTGAAGGGTTATGCTTAGAGAGAAGGAATCGACTTCACGGAGATATTCGCGCCGGTGGTTAAGTAGGTATTTATTAGATTCGTGTTGGCGCTGGTTGCTCAATGCGATCTCGAGCTGGAACATATGGATGTGAAGACTGCATTCCTGCATGGGGAATTGGAAGAACAAATCTACATGAAGCAACCAGAAGGCTACGAAGTTAAAGGGGCACAGAAAAAGGTTTACAAATTAATGAGGTTATTATACGGGCTGAAACAGTCGCCTAGACAGTGGTATAAAAAATTTAATTCTTTCATAGTGAGTCAGAAATTTACTCGGAGTGAATATGATCACTGTGTCTATTACAAGATACTAAGTGATGAAAAATTCATCATCCTAGTATTGTATGTTGATGATAGGTTGATCGTCTATCATGATATGTCTGAAATCAATGTATTGAAGACTCAGTTATCAGGGACATTCAAGATGAAAGATCAGGGGGCTGCAAAGAGGGTTATTGGCATAGATATTCATAGAGATAGGAAGAGGAGCATGCTTTAGTTATCATAAGAACAATAACTTGAAAAGGTATTGATCAAGTATGGGATAGATCAGGCAAAGCTGGTGAGCATTCCCCAAGCGGCTCACTTCAAGCTTTCCTCAGAACAATGTCCTGATTTCAATGAGGAAAAGAAGGTTATGTTTTAGGTGCCCTATTCGAATGCGGTAGACAGTTTAATGTATGCCATGGTCTGTACGAGACCGGATATTTCACAAGCAGTCGATGTTGTGAGCAGATACATGTCAAACCCTGGTAACAAACATTGGGAAGCGGTGAAATGACTACTTCGATACATTCGAGGTATGAAAGACTACGTCTTAACTTTTGAAAAGACACGGACAAATTTGGTAGGGTATGTGGATTCCAATTACACAGGTAGTATAGATTCCAGAAAGTCTACTTTAGGATACTCGTTTGTACTATCGGGTAGAGCAATCAGTTGGATGTCGAAGCTTCAGTCCGTGGTGGCTCTTTCCACGACTGAAGTAGAATATATGTCAGTGACGGAAGCATTTAAAGAAGATGTTTGGCTCAGATGCATGATAAATCAGTTGAGACTTCAGTAGGAGGCCATGCTAGTTAACAGTGATATCCAAAATGCTATCAATTTGGTTAAAAATTCTGTTTATCACTCATGTACTAAACACATTTATGTTCGTCACCACTTTATCAACAGGTGCTTGAAGAAGGAGGCATCACACTGAAAAAGATTCACACCATCATGAATCCAACAGACATACTCACCAAGGTTGTTCCTACAGAGAAGTTCAAGTTTTATGCGACTTCTCTAGGTTTGGTGATGGCATAAAAGAACGACGGAGTGTGTACGAGAAGCATTGATTGAAGCTATGATGAAATATAGAAATAAGAAAAGAGGTCAATAAGCTACACGGTTGAAGATTGAAGGCATGGTGGAGATTATTGTCAGACAGATGCCTTAAATCTGAATTTGAGTTTGCTCGACCGGTCGTGAGCATGGCTTGACCGGTCGTGGCCCGCTCCACTCAAAGTCCAGTGAGCTCAATTTTTTGGTATCCGGGCTACTCGACCGGTCGAGCGAATTGCACGATCGGTTGAGCGGGTTGCTCGACCAGTCATGACCATTCTTCAACCAGTCGAGGTTATGCAGATTTGAGTCTGGATCTTGTGTGGACTACGAAAATCTGAGGCAGTTTCTGCTTTTTTTCAGACTAGGTGCGTAACTGGAGTTTCCTAAACTATAAATAGGGGTCCCTAGGGATATTCTAAGTAATTCTAAAGCTTTCTAAAAGTTTTTCAAGGGTTCTAGGGTTATCAAAGGGTGTAGCAAGGGTGAGATTCAAGATTGTTCGAATCGGGTAAGTGCTCTCTCTTGTAATTTCTTTTCATAGTGGATTTTTGTCGCTTTGTGCCATGGTTTTTTCCCCCAAGGGTTTTCCACATTAAATCTTTGTGTTCTTTTATGATTGCTTGTTATTATTGAATTACTAGCCTAGATCTAGATCTATGTGATTCCACAATGCAAATCCCCAACAATATGTTCAAATTACACAAGATAAAAACATTATAGATTTCATTAATAGTTGGAATTGATGTTTATTACAATGGATAAATTGTAAGACAACTAAATAAATGAACAAAGAAAAATTATAAATACCTGATATGCCTATTATAAAAAATGAATCACGGCGGGTGTGATCAACCAAATCTGAACGTATATTATCATTATCTTTACTTTTAAGATTATGTAGAGGAAGACATTAGGCAATAGTATTAGTTCACTTATTTGTGTACCTTGTTTGTCAATCACATACGTTAGTATGTCAAGGAATTAGTTGAGCCCTTGTAAGTTAAAGACTGAAGACATATGAAGACTAAAGAATCAAGGAAGTGAAGAACAAGTATACGATGTGGTTTGGGGACTCTAACTTTAACCTAAAACAACCTTAAACATCTAGATGATCATTACTTGATAGGTAAATATTTTATTAATTGTCCATTAGCCTTAGGATCTCCAATTGAACATGCTTAGATTGGCTTTAGATGTAACGGCCTGACCAACACTGTATGATTTTGTCCTCTCTGGGTCTCACTGGACCGCATGGTTTTGATCTCGAGGTTTTCCCCAAAAGGCCTCGTACAAGAAAGGTCTGAACTATACATATAACCACCATTACCTCTGTCACGCCTCAAACCCAAAAATCGGATTCACATGAATCTCGATTGCCGAATCTGGTGCCGACAGCCTCCGTAGTGCCCCATTCTCGGCTCCTGATAATCAAATGCCAGATTCCGATCCTTGAATCCTGCAAAGAGGATTTTCAGATTGAAATTTTTTTTTGAATGGAGCATAACCAAAAGCATAACCAAGTCACAAAACAACATCACCACATATCCATTATATCAAAATCTTTTAAGTACAATACGGAAAGGGAAATACAAGATGATCAAAAAGCTCCAAAATGGTCTGATACGTGCTCCTGCCTCAGCGCTGCTGCTGTCCAACGTTACCTGCACGCAACAGTCGTGCATAAGCTTACAAAAGCTTATAGGGTGGTGTAAGTGTGTGCGCAAGGCAAACGCTAAGTGTACAATATCAGAGTAGTGCGAAAGTATGTGGTAAGTCCATGAACACAATCAACCATACCAAGGTTATGTAATGCAAGGTATGAATGCTATCGGCCATACCAAGGCCATGTAATGCGAGATATGAGTGTCATCGGCCACACCGATGCAATACAAGGCCTACATAACCGAATGTCATATACGAAATGCAATTCAAGAAAGTCGGTACTCATCATGTACACATATCAGTACAGTTCCCCTTTAGATATCACCGAGGTCTAATACACTTCGCAGTGACTGCCACCTCCCTAGCTGCACAGTCAAACAAGCGGAATAGACTTCACTATCTGCCTGACCAGTAGTCTGCCAATACCTACCCGGCTCGTCGATAGCGAACTCATTTACGAGTTGGTCAAACTCATCCTAACTTATAGCCTCCTCACTCAGGCGGATAAGGCCACACCCCCTTCCAACCGACCACGACACAGTGGGAGACGCTGCCTACTAGTATTCGGCACTCGGGCGCTCGTGTATCCACTCGGTCTAGACGTTGGAGTATCTCCTAGTATCAAAAAGGTTCTGGGACTTTCATCCAAGGACATCCTAAGTACCCACAGTGTTAGAACCAATCATTTTCGGTATCCAATACGACTATCCACGATGTACCTGTGGAGCCATGACCTGATGTCGCTAGGGCATGCAGTGATCAAGTCACTCATATGTGAGATGCATAAATCACACCGTCAAATCATGCAGCAATCCAGCGCGTACTGCGCCATCATGTGGGGCACTCAGTCTCATAACGAGTCTCATAAATGGTCTGCCCAATGGCGCATGCTATGATCAGTCACTACTCATATCAAGCATACATATGATGAGTATGGGTATGAGTCATGGGATTACACTAAGCATATTATAAAGCGATGAATAGTAACGAGTATGGGCCTATCAATGGGCCTTAAGGAGAGTTACAATCCGGACATTTAACCAACATTGTACTTACAATGTGGACGTCAAACCAACATTGTTTCTTAGGCACGACCCGCCATAAATATCATTACATGAACCATGAGAAATCACACATTACAATGGACCCTAAGGTCATCCCGTTGGGCCTCGACCCATGGGCCTTAGATACATCAAATGGGCCGAATCACATGGGCCTTACATCCATCAAATGGGCTGCGTTAATGAGCCTCACCAATGAGCCTTATGTACATTGCAATGGTCCATGATCCATGGGCCTTAAAATACATCAAAGTGGGCCTCACAACTTGGGCCTTAAATATATCAAATGGGCCTACACACATGAGCTTTAAATATATCAAATGGGCCTACTCTCATGGGCTTTAAATATATCAAATGGGCCACTCTCATGGGCTTTAAACATACCAAATGGGCCACTCCATTTGCACCCCATGCACATCAAATGGGCTTGATCCCATGGGCTTTAATATATATCAAATGGCCTAATCCCACGGGCCTTATACGTACACAAAGATAGGCCTCAATGAGGCCACAATTAAAGCTCAAGCCAGAAAATGATTTTTTTACAAAAAAAATGGATGGTTTGGATGCAACACATGCACTATGGTGGGGGTCCACATGAGCTGAGGATTTGGCTCATTCTTTAGCTCATAAAATAAGCTTTCAAATTTGGATGGACGGTTTGGATGCACACTTGCATCATAGTGGGTCCCACCATCCACACCTGGATGGTGTGAATAAAGCACATACACCATAGTGGGTTTCCACACCGTCCGCTAGATGGTGTGAAGAGAACACATACATCAAGGTGGGCTCCACCGTCCACTTGGACGGTGGGAGAGAGACACATACATCACTGTGGGTCCCATGTGGGGCCCACCATAATGTTCACATGCCATCCAACCCGTTGATAAGGTCACGCGGACCTGGTTGAAGGGAAAATACAAATTTCAGCTTGATTCAAAACTCCTGTGGGCCCAAAAGAAATTTTCAAAGGTAGAGTTCAATCGCTGCTGTTTCGAGTGGTGTGGGCCACCTGAGATCTGGATCAAGCCCATTTTTGGGTAGGGCCTACTTAAGGTAGGGACCCACCATATGGATGGGTTGGATTAGCAAATAAACATCAAAGTGGGGCCCACATGAGGAGCCGTGGGCCCCTGGCGTCCGCCCGCTGCTGGGACGTCTGACGTTCAGAGAGGCAACAGCCTCTGCTGCTTCTAATCCTTTTAAAAAAAAAAAAACCCAATTTCTGGGGTTTTTGGTATGTGCGGCCCGCTCCAAGTAAATCCACTTCAGTCATTAGATTCCACTGCTCACAATAAATCTAACGAGTCCAATATCGGGACTTTTTCATCGTGTAAAAAGAAATCTAGAAAGATTTCAATGGTATTAATGTTATTATCAACACTATGGCTCACTAGAAAGTTGGATTAGCTTCATACTTTGGCTCAACGCCTAAAATAATCTGAGGAAAGGGATGGACGGCATGGATTGAATGCATTCATCAAGGTGGGGCCTATATGAGTGACCCACCCCATGAGCTAAAAAAAATATTCCAAGCTCATATTTGTATTTTCTCCCAGCAACGTCCAGACGCTGGACGTTTTTGGGCGTATCACTGTATTCAAGGTGGGCCCTATTTAGGTGGGCCACCACATGATGGATGGTGTGAGCGTAGTACATATAAGATGGGCCCCACCCATGGACGGCTTGGATAAAATACTCACTTCAAGGTGGGGTCCATCCAAGTGGGCAATACAACCGTTGCATCACACACAAAGAAATAACATAATGCAAAGAGAGGGAGAGAGAGATAAAGTGGGACACGTGCGATGGAGGGCTCCGCCACTATGAGCCCTCTCTTGCATTCAATCATACATCGAGTGGGCCCTAATACGAGTGGGCCCACTAATTCAAAGATCAATGGTGGAGATCTTTCTCCACTAAAAATGGACGGTCTAGATGACCTCTTAATGCAAGAAAAGTAAGCATCATGATGGGGTCCATGGAGAATGGCCCTATCATGGAATGATATTGATGATCAAGATGGGCCATCGGCCACATCTTAGGGTCCCAAGTGAGATCCAAACCATTGATCGGTTGGCCTCACTTGGCCCATCTTAAAAATATGAAAAACTAGGCTATGGAAGCACCCACCACTTGATCTTCTTGGTTCGTTGGATAGCCTATCTCCTAGAGTTTCACTTTGATGGTGGAGATGAGAAATGGATGGCTAAGATGAGTGGTTTTGGGATGGGAAAGTGGGCCACCAAAATCACATTTTTTTCCCATGTGAATGCATGGACGTGGGGGTGCTCTCCCTTGCTTGGAAATGGTGTTTGAAAATGAGGGAGAGAGAGAGTTGTAAGAGAGATGAGGGATGGGTGTGATGGGTGAAAGGGTGAGGTGAGTGATGGATGTGGTACTTGACATGTAAGGTGGTGTAAGAGAGAGGGTGAAAGGAGTTGACTTTGGTGGTTGCTTGGGGATGGGGTGAAAAGTGATGTGTACTTGACATAAAGTGATTGATGGGTGATTGATTGATGGGATTGATTTGACATATTGTAGAGATTCTCTTGGGATTGTAAACACGCGGCGTTTTCTCGAAATAAACGCTGACCCACATCTCTTAGTCAGGGTATCGAATCGGTACCTGAGTCACGGCGTTGGAATCGCGGCGATGGTGTGGTCGCAATGATACAAGTCTTGGATTAAGCCAACTCAAATGTATAGGATACGACTTACGGTCGTGCATAACGTCGACTACAGGTCACGGATTGCTGAAATTTGACGAGAAGGATCGCGAGAAGCGACGGAACAGTACGAATTAGGATACTGGTCTTACAACTTCGTACAACTCTTACGATGTGGGACAAGTTACGCTATAGTCAATTGTAACAGTAGCCCGCCCAGCGCAATAGCTCACCTAGGCATCCAACCCCACCCGCATCGTACCCGCCCACATTGAAGCAATGACTGGGGCATCACATTATACCCCACCATGGGCAGAGCCATCCTCGGCTCCGATACCATTTGTAACAGCCCGACCAGCACTGTATGATTTTGTCCGCTCTGGGTCTCATTAGACCCGCACGGTTTTATTTTTAAGGTTTCCCCCAAAAGGCCTTATACAAGGAAGGTCTGATCCACACATATAACCACCATTACTTTGGACAACTTTTTTGATGTGGGACAAGTTACGCTACAGTCAACTACAACAGTAGCTCACCCAGCACGGTAACTCGCCCAAGCATTCAGCCCCACCCACATTGAAGCAGTGAACGGGGTATCACATTAGAGGTCATGGGATGCACTGAAACAAACTATCCAAACAATAGCCATTGAGCAATCATTGATTGATTGTTTGATCGATTGAGAAACCCTCAAACTATCTAGTAAGCTTTTTAGGTAAATCTAAATTATGTTCGATCGATTGACGACCCACGGTCAATCAATTGAAGGAAGACCAAATCATTTAGAAAGCTTTTTTAGAAATATACTGGATTTAATCGATTAATCGATAGATAAAACCGATTTCTGTCCATTTTTTTTACCATTAGAGTTCAAGTGTTTTATAAAGTGCATTCGGTCTTTGGACATTTCAAAAGGTTTTTTGTGCAACAAAAGGGTAGGTGATTCCACATTGATTTTTCACATCGTAAACCTCTAATCCCATGAGTTTCAAGTCATCTTCATGAGCTTTAACACTGTAATGAGGATTCCAACCTCCAATAACAAGATGAACTTGAGCGGTACCATTTCCTATATATTAAACCCAATCTTATTGGCATATCTTTTATCTAAATCTTCTAAAAGACCCTTCTAGGTGAATCTCTTAAAGTTTTAACTATTTCATTAGTTATGGAAGATTTTACCACCCTCCCATCACCTTGGTCATCTCAAATGGAGCATCACATGCATGGTGTTTGTTCGTGGAGCTGAACCATCAGCATCAATGAAAGTGAGAGCAATTGAGGAGAAAATTCAAATACAAGATACGAGAGAGCTTTAAAGAAACAATTCAAGAACAACATATCAATGAGGCTCAATCCAATAAGTATCATATATGACTCAATACTCTCTTTCCTTATGTAGGATTAATATTACGAGTTAAACTCATGTAGCTTCTTTATGCAGGACCATATCGCCACCAACATGGATGTGTATATGGGTAAGTCCTTTTGTAAGCCACCAACATAGGTGTGTACATGGGGTAAGTCCATGTGTAGGCCACCGATATATGTGTGCATGTGGGGTAAGTTCTTATATAGGCCATCGACACATGTGTTTACATGGGTAAGTCTTTATGTAGGCCTCTCGCAAGAGTGTACACTTGTATAAGTCAGAGGTAAATCTAATTTAAAACATCCGATAATGAATACTGATACACTTAGGGCTTATTTGATTTTTCAAAGCTTGTGTAAATATCCTGTAAATGGGTAATTATTACCATTTCACCCCATTCAAAAATCCATCAGAATTTTCTGCCTTGGAAATTGATTCAAAAGAGCTAGTTTAAATTTGTGGACCCTAAGGTGATGTATATTATATATACATTCCGTCCATCCATTTTACCACAATATTTTAAAATGAGGCAGATCCAACACTCCAGTGGCCCACATCAAAAGAAACATTGGCCCCAAGAGGTTTTTAATGGTAACTGTTTGATTTCCTTTTTCCCATGGCGTGGTCCACTTGAGCTTTGGATATGCCTCATTTTTTGGCTCATGTCATAAATTCAGCTGGCATAATGGATGAACGGTGTGGATAAGCAACATGCATCACGGTGGGACCTACAAATATTTTGCAACATTCTCGACTTTTGTGTCTAAAGAGCAGTTTGTTAAATCAAGCATCAGGAAGAGTGATGTAAATACCAAATGAAATAATTATTACCCATTTATAGGTTATTTAAATCAAACAAGCCCTTAAGGGAAGTGCATCCGCCGGGAATGGAGAAGGGCAACCAAACCACTATACATGTTTGTATTTGTAATTGTGAATTGCATACATTCCTATTCATGCTTATGTGTTTATTTAGTTAAATCATATAAATGTTTGAATTGAATTGTATACTAGGCATTTAACTTATAATGCACACACAAGCTCACTATCAATTATAGACAAGTTGCTTCATTAGAACATCATGTGTAATTTATGTGATTGAACCAACTTTGTCTTAAAATCCATAGTGTTAAATTGCCTACTCTTCTAAGCTTCCTCACACATAGCCCATGGGCCCACTACACATAATTTTAATTGGTATCAAAGCGAATTTCTCCAGAAAGGCTTAACTGCTCAGAGTGAGGTATAAAGGAATTTTAGAATCATGTTTCCATATAAGGGGATTTGAGGGCTAATTGTTAAATATGAGGATTTCATCCTCAATCTTGTACTCTATAGTTAAATCTGAGGATTTAATCCTCATTGTTAAACACCACTGGAAAATCAAATGATTTTAGCCTCATATGTGAGCTTATAGTAAAATCTGAGGATTTTAGCCTCATTTTATGCTTATAAGTAAATCTGAGGATTTCAACCTCATTTTTATACTCAATAGTTAAATTAGAGGATTACATCCTCATTATTTTGAGCATCATAAGTAAATCAGGGGATTCTAGTTTCATCTTGTTCTAAATAGTTATACTCGAGGATTTTAACCTCATTTCATCTTAATTGTTTAGCTTTAATGTTACTTAATCTTAATATTATATACTTATTGCTAGTCTATCACTAGTCATTTCTATTTTGATTGATGTATCTTTTGAATGACTACAATTAGCATGCTCCATGTTTCTTCACCTTATTCACTTGTTAATATGTCGTTATAGTAAAATACATGACTTATAAAGTTTTTCCATATTATGTTTTTATTGGTATACTTATGAAACTAACTATTTGTTAAATACTGACAACAAAGAGGAGAAAGATTGAGTCCCACCAAAATAAGTTAAATTATATTTTGTAGAATTGGTTTGTTGTTATAGGAATTGATAAAGATAACAGGAGAAATGCAAGTGTTACATGTCTTATTTATTTCAAGTTATAAATATTTTATAATTTGACATACAATATTTTGAGTTGTTTTGATTTTTTATTGCTATAGATCATAACATTGTCTAGGTTAGGTTTTATTATGTTATTGACAAAGTGAAAGATTGTTAGTGCATTTATTTATGCACCTTATTTGTCAATCACGTGTGTTAGTGCATCATGGAGTTGGTTGAGCCCTTGGAATCTGAAGACTAAAGGCACATTAAGACTGAAGCATCAAGTAAGTGAAAACATGTATATAAGATTCCTTGTGACCATAACCTTGACCCAAAACAACCATAAACCTATAGATGATCATTGCTTAATAGGAAAACCTTTGATTAATCATCTATTAGCCTTAAGAGCCAAATTTAATATGCTTAGATAGGCTTTAAAGGTCCCAACTTGCTGTGAAACAAAAATCCCAAATAACAACAATCAATCAGTCATCGATCAATCGTTCAATTGATCGGGCAACTCTCGATCGATCTCGCTCGATTGAACCTCGACAAAACTATTTAACATGTTTTTTAGGTAAATCTAAATTATGTTTGATCGATCGATGACCCTCGGTCAACCGATCGAAGGTAGCTTAAATTGTCCAACAAGATTTTTTTAAAATATGCTGGATCCAGTTACTTGATTAATCGATTGATAAAAACAATTTCTGTCCATATTCTAACCATTAGAGCTCAAGTGTCTTGAAAGGGCCTTTGTTTGTCAATTAGCGTAACAGTTGAGTCAATAAGTCAAGTGAGCCCCATGTGAAGACAATACAAAATGTTGCCTTAACTGGATGGGTGATTCAGGATTGTCAAAGGTAATATTAAACCTTACATCCCATGTCCAAAAAACCCAGGTATATAATTCTCTTTAAAAATCATAGAACAACAAATAAATTTAGTACTTGAAAACTTGGTGCAAATAGGTAAATTTTCTAAGTTTTCTACATGTCACTTCAAGTCATTGAGCTTAGGTTGATGACATCGAACACTCCTGTTCAATAACATCGAACATGGTTCGATGACATTGAAAAGTGATCCTCATATGTCCAGCAACCACATATATATTTGGACTGAAAATTTGATTCATCGAACATACCTTCAATAACATCGAACATGTGTATTCGATGACATCGATGGTGATTCGATGACTCGAAGAACTTAGAGTTTTTATCCCGCAAGCTTCTTGGAAAAACTTATGAAAATTTTGAGTTATCGAACTAGACTCAATGTCATCGAGATTCAAACTTTGATGACATTGAAAAAGGATAAGAAAATGTCTAGCGAACTTCAAAGGAAAATCTTCTAAAAAGTTCAATGAATCGAACTA
This sequence comes from Magnolia kwangsiensis, assembly GCA_037074715.1. Lineage (NCBI taxonomy): Eukaryota > Viridiplantae > Streptophyta > Magnoliopsida > Magnoliales > Magnoliaceae > Magnolia > Magnolia kwangsiensis. The sequence continues at coordinate 89,201,180 of CM073580.1, forward strand.
GATTAGATGACATCGAGATTCAAACCTCGATGACATCGAATTATGGGATGAAGTCATCCAACAAGTTTTGAAGAAAAATCACACATAAATTTGAGGAATTGAACTAGATTCAATGACATCAAAATTCAAATTTCGATGACATCGAATCAAGTTCGATGACATCAAACGCAGTCAGATTCTGACAATTATATTACCGTTGGGCATTTTGCCTTTATAAATAGAAACTTGGTTCTAGTGTTTGCATTGAGAAAAAGAGAGAGTTCCAATGGGGTAACTTCTCACCTACCATCATTAATCCTTCTTCTCATGGAAGTTCATTCCCCAACCCTTTCTTATTCATTGAATACTCAATAGATTGGATTGGAGAATGAACTTCACCATTCAAGGATCTTCCAACAACTTCTTAATAAAAAATTATTAAGCTAGAATCTCTTGAATGTATAAACCCTAGAATTACTTTCTCTTAAAAGATCCACATTTAATAGAGTAGATTCCACCAAATACCTTGACCCAACCCTGGTTACTTATATTGGAGCATCTTCAAGTGTTGCAGTTTAATGGAGCAGAAGAATCTCTGCAATCAAGGGAGATCTTCTTCATCATGTGCTAAATGGGACTCACCTACTTACAGGTAAGTGTTTAAGAGTCCAAAGAATCTAGGGATCCTTTCTTATGTAGTATTGATCTTTAGGTTGTGTTTCGTAAACCTACCATGACCTTTTACAGGCCTCCGACGGGAGAATATGTATAGAGTCCTTGTGTAGGACCTATTGTGCCTTGTGTAGGCATTGATTGTTTACCTTGTGTAGGCATGTTTGATTGCCTTGTGTAGGCATGATTAGTTGTCTTGTGTAGACACATTTGAGTGCCTTGTATAGGCACTGATTGCCTTGTGTAGGCATCCATAGGAACCTTATGTAGGTCCTAGTGTTAACCTTGTGTAGGTTGTAATGGTTTAAGTTGAACCTGATTTAAAACCTCCATTAGTGAAATCTGGTACACTCAAGGGTTGAGTGCATCCGCAGGGAGTGGAGTACGCATATATTCGAACCACTATATATGATTGTGTTTGGGATTGCCATTTGCGTACTCATTTGATTCTTCTTATCTTGAATGCTTAAAATGATGCATGTGAATGATTAGAACTAATAGGTATTACATCCCACACACTCATATACACAGTTCTACATAGACTAATTGGTTAAATTTTTCAACTTAAGTAGTCTATTGTTTGGATCCTCTACTTAGCTTGGAAGCCTGTAGAGTTAAGGTTGCTATATCTTAATTAATTGCATATTAGTTCAAGATCAAGAATTAGGATTTTAAAATTTGAATAAATTATAAAAGTCCTATTCACCCCCCTCTAGGACACTTTGACCTATTCCATACTTCTACTATAGTGGTCTAAACCACAATTTCAATTAGTATCAAAGAGGGTTCCTCTTAAAAGGTTTAATCACCTAGAGGAAGATCTTGACTGAAGTAGGAATTATGGGCAAAGGAAATGGACCATCAGTTTCACGTCCTCCCATCTTTAATGGCTTAAATTACGCATATTGGAAAGTAAGAATGATCTACTTATTACAGACTTTAGATCATGACGTTTGAGAGAGTTCAGAACGGATATGTTGCTCCAACTGAGCAGGTGGTACTTGAAAATGGTACAACTATATCTAAACTCAAACCAAAAGAGAAGTGGACTCAATTTGGTAAAGAAATGAGGATGTGCAAAGCTAAAGCTATGAATGCAATTTACTGTGGAGTTTCACTAGATGTGTTTGGTCAGATAAGTATGTGCATAAACTCACAAGCAGCATGGGAATTATTAGAAACTACCAATGAAGGAACTAACATAGTAAAAATGTCTAGGCTAGAACTTCTGACATCTCAATTTGAGCACATAAATATGGAAGAACATGAGACATTCATAGAGTTTTTCACTATGTTAAATGGCATATGTAACTCCATGGTGGTTCTTGGGGAAAGAATTCTAGTATCCAAAATTTGTAGAAAAATTCTAAGATCCTTGCCGAAACGATTTAACCCCAAAATCACCACTATAAAAGAATGTGGGAACATTGAGGAAATGAAAGTACAAGAACTAGTAGGTTCCCTACAAACCTTTGAACTACACCTCAAACCACACACCAAGTCCAAAAATAATGCTCACAAGACCTGTAAGAACATGATTGTAATAGAGAGGAGGTAGCTTTCTTGGCACAACGATTCAAAAAATTCTTCAACAAGAATCATGTAAAATCATACAATAACAAATGGAAACAACTGGACAACAAGCACCAAATAGGCAAACCATTTAAAAAATCCAGGGGACCTCAATGTTATAATTGCAGGGAATATGGCCATTTGTCTACCAATTGTCCTACCAAGAAATTGAAAGGAAAGGCTATGGCAGCCACATGGGATGACACAGATAAAGCCAATTCTGAAAGTAGTGATTCTAAAAGTGATGGAGACCAAAAGTCCTTAAAAATACTTATGGCTTTTACCACTGCAGTTATTCCCAGCTCAAGAGATAATGAGGAAAGAGATGAATCACAAGCCAAAGAGACACACCCCTCTGATGATGAGGAGGAAGTAGAAAAAGATGATATCCATAATGCTTATGATCAACTTTATATCCATAGCATTAGTGTCCATGTTGCTGAAAATAAAAACAAATAGCTGCAAGATGATTTGAAAAAAACTCTGTAGATCAATACTCACTTGATAAATGATCTTCAGCAATACCACATTGAAAATGACAAACTAGAAAGGAAAACTACTTCCCTCACATCTGAAATGCTAAAATTAAACAAACAGATTGAACTCTTAGAATCTGAAAATATGCATCTTAAGAATGAAAATCATAAACTTACCTTTGATATAGAAAAGTTGAAACAATCTATTGAACTTAGTCATAGGTTTTCCCAAAGTAGTGAAAAACTGGAAAAACTTCTAGGGATGGGAAGAACACAAAAGGATAGGAGAGGCTTAGGCTATGAATCTTGTAAATCAAACTCTTCTCCTGCACCACCTATGATTAAGAAAAATGTGGCATCTGAAAGCAATACTAGGGACACCCGTATATGTCATTTATGTGGAGACTTAGGACATTACAAGTTTGAATGTCTTACATTTGGAAGGTCTCACTCCACTTTTACTTGGAACTTTTCTGGTAAATTCAAATCAATCGAAAGAACAATGCAGAATGTCAAGAGTCCTTTAATATACATACCAAAAGAAGGAAGGAAACATCCTATTCCACCCAAAATGATAAAAAGGATGGAGGAATTATTGAATCAGGTGGTACAACTAAATCAGAAAACTAAAGAATTAATGAAACAAGGGAATCCAATTCAATTGCCAGAAAAATCCAAGCAGGCACATGGTAAAGACAAAGTACCTTCACTAAGAAAAGTCGTTACCAAATGGGTAGTGAAAAACAAGAATGCTTTCCTGATAATTCATTCTGATCTTAATATAGGTAATGGTTCCAAGTTGTATCTAGATAGCGGTTGCTCTAGATATATGACTAGTGACCAATCCCACTTCTATGACTACTCGAAATTTAATGGTGGGTTGGTCACATTTGGAGATGGGAGCTCTGCCAGGAGAATTGAGCAAGGAACAATTGTTGGCCCTGGGATGACCATGATTGAAGATGTTCTTTACATAAAAGGACTGAAACACAATCTTCTTAGTATCTCACAAATTTGTGATAAAGAACACATGGTCATATTCTCCAAAGATGAGTGCAAGATCTCAAACCTATCAGAAAAATGTACTATGAAGGGTCTTCTCACAAGTAACAACTACTACGTAATTGAAAGTAGTAGAAAGAATGATCCATCTATTTGATACCATGTGACCAAAAATAATAAGCCCAAGTCATGGCATCATGACATGAATATATGTGAAATGATTATTTTTGTGGTCTTCATGATATATTAGAGGATTTTATGCCTCCAAATTCGTTTTGAACATAAACATAGGAAATGTTTATAATTTTGGCTCTCACACCTTTTTGTATAAATTTTGTTAAGTGTACAAGTTGATAAGAAGTAATACTATGTTGCACATCTCCTTGAAACTAATCAAAGTGCTCATAACAATGTTGAACTTATTGCTTGGATGAATCGAATGACATTTTGAGGACATCAAAGAAATAACAGGAACTGAAATGTCGGACACTGCCTGCTGTCATCGAACACCTCTTCAATAACACTTTATTCTTATTGATCGATGCCATCGAATCAGTTTCGATGACATCGAAGATCCTCGATTTATAAAAGTTCAGGCGAGCACGAAAATTCATTTTTATGTAGAAAGTCATCTTCCTCATTTCCCTTCGGTTCATTGAAGCTATGGTGGTGGTCTTGAGCTCAAATTGAAGCCTTTCTTAGTAAAACCCCACATCCCCTCACTCTATTTTATATGGATAGGTTGAATCTAGGTTGCAGTGTCTAGGTTAGATTTTGGGAGTTTTTCTTCCAAATCTTGTTCTTCTTCTTAGTCCCTTTTTTTAAAAAAAAAATCTATATCTTATCACTCATGGCCAAAGATAAAGGTAAAGCACTGGCCACAGAGGAATCTTCTTGGCCAACGAGGAAGAAAACCCTGGCCCCTAGAGAATGAGCCAGGGTGTTGAATCAGGGTTCTCCTTCTCTCAAATGAGGCAACACTGCTCGACAGCCATCGCGCAGTAATGCTCCGCCTGCTGCTTCTACACCTCCTTTTGGACCAGTGATTCCCCCACCCAATGCTAGCCTATTAGAAAAATACACTTAGAGACAACTAGTGCATGAGAGATAGATTGATCGGGCGTGCATTCGGGTTTTTTAAATTGAACACCTTTTGTTGTCATTGACTAGACCCCACTGTTGGATTTTGGTGGGCCATGTCATGATGAAAGAGTCTTTCATTTTCTTGCCTATTGTCATTCTCCGGTTTTGGAACCACCATCCGTAATGGTCACATTTGGGGAGACTAGTGTAGAAATCACCGCCGAAACTATTGGTAGTCAATTCGGCCTCACTCTATTCCCGATTGGTCTGTCCGAACTCAATATCGATGATCCTATGATCTGTTCCCTGATGGCACCAAGGGAATGCTCTCAAGACCAAATACATACTACCAAAATATCGAGTTCTTTATGGCGTCTTATCTACAAATGTATATCCACAAGGGACAAATCGTGTTGACCTAATCCCGTTCATGCTTCTAGTCCTCTATAGTGTTGCATCTAGTGTGAAATTGTGCCTTCCTTCCTTAATTGTTCACCAACTTTCTATCATTGTTCACGCTTCTAGACTCACTCATCTCCCATTTCCACACCTTATCAATGTTTTGAGCAATGAGTTGGGCTTATCTATGACGGATGATCCTGAGCGTTCTTTGCAACACTTCACCAAACTAAATAGCAGAAGAATGGATCTCAAGTTTCATCCACTTTCTGGAGAACCAGATGAAGGAGAAACGCAAGCTGAGACAAAGATTTAAGAGACAGCTGCACCAACAGAAGATGATGCACGACCACCGCCGGTTATCCCAACCACTCCTGATTCCTTGCATGCACAGCGCCACAAGTGGCGTCAGGATCGGGTTGGGGCAACACTACGTGGATAGACGCGGTTAGAGGACCAGTTTGAAAGACAAGAAGAATGCATGGGGTGTACGGAGGAGCAGCTTTCCGGATTGGAGCAGATGGTCATAGCACTACAACGCACTGCCCAACACATAGTGGATCTACTGACTTGCCAGTGTGACAAAACTGTTCCATCGGATACGGCTGCGGTGCCGTAGCACTCCTTTTACCTCATCAAGTACACTTGATTGACTATTGATGCTTAGGGCATGGATATCTTTTTGGGTTCCCTAAGTATATGTGTGTGTATGCGATGATCCACTGACTTCGATAGGCTATTTTTTTTATATTTTTTTTATCATGCCCATGGAGGGGCTAAATGTTTTCGAATGTTTCTTTTTGGTTGGTTGTGCCCATGAATTAGCTTGATATTGGTTAGAATACTTTGATGTTAAATGATGAATGTCTGCCAAGCTTGGGCAATAAGTCTCTAAATTGCACATATGTTTGAATGATATCTATCTTATCTATGCTTGGAACTAATGTTACTTACTGTGTAATGATGTTTAAATGCATTCCTATTCCTCCTATTTATTGGTTCTCCTCTTTGTAAGTGCAACTTCAATCATACTATATGATATTGGTATACACTAACCCTTTGCCAATCAATGACAAAAAAGGGGGAGAGCAATCCCACCATGTAAACTTTATGGTTGTATGTTTAAAGAGCATGGTGATGTAAGTTGATAGGGGGACCAACTGCAGGATGATAGGGGAAGCAACTGCAAGAAAAGACATTATGTTATGTGTGTGTTAGCTAGAATCTTTGTAAAATTGTGTAAAGTTTATGTACACATAATTTAGGTTATTGTTCTAGAGTTTTGTCACATAATTGACAAAGGGGGGGATTGAAAGTTCATTTGTTTGTCAGTTAGCGTGACGGTTGAGTCAGTCAGTCAAGTGAGCCCTATGTGAAGACAATACAAGATGCTGCCTCAACTGGATGGGTGATTCAGGAGCGTCAAAGGTAAAATTAAACCTCACATCTCATGTCCAAAATGCCCAAGTATATAATTCCCTTTAAAAATCGTAGAACAACAAAGGAATTTAATACTTGAAAACTTGGTGCAAATAGGTAAATTTTCTAAGTTTTCTACATGTCACTTCAAGTCATCGATCTTGGGTTGATAACATCGAACACTCGTGTTCGATGACATCAAACATGGTTCGATGACATCGAAAAGTGATCCTCATATGTCCAGCAACTGCATATATATTTAGAATTCATCTACATACCTTCGATGACATCGAACATATGTATTTGATGACATCGATGGTGGTTCGATGACTCGAAGAACTTAGAGTTTTTTTCCAACAAGCTTCTTGGAAAATCTTATAGAAATTTTGAGGAATCGATCTAGACTCGATGTCATCGAGAATCAAACTTCGATGACATCGAAAAAGGATAAGAAAATGTCTAGTGAGGAATCAAACTAAATTCAATGACATTGAGATTCAAACCTCAATGACATTGAATCGGGTTCGACGACATCGAATTAGGACATGAAATCGTCTAGTAAGCTTTGAAGAAAAATCACGCATAAATTTGAGTAATCAAATTAGATTTGATGACGTCGAAATTCAAATTTCGATGACATGGAATCAAGTTCGATGACATCAAACGCAGACAGATTCTGACAATTATATTACCGTTGGACATTTTGCTTTATAAACAAAAGTTTGGTTCTAGTGTTTGCATTGAGAAAGAAGAGAGAGTTTCAAGGGGATAACTTCTTACCTACCATCATTAATCCTTCTTCTCATGGAAGTTCATTCCCCTACCCTTTCTTATTCATTGAATACTCAATAGATTGGATTGAAGAATGAACTTCACCATTCAAGGATCTTCCAGTAACTTCTTAATGACAAATTATTAAGCTGGAATCTCTTGAATGCACAAACCCTAGAATTACACTATCTCTTAAAAGATCCACATTTAATAGAGTAGATTCCACCAAACACCTTGACCCAACCCCGACTACTTATATTGGAGCATCTTCAAAATGTTGCGGTTCAAGGGAACTGAAGAAGCTCCGTCGTCAAGGGAGATCTTCTTCATCATGTGCTAAACGGGGCTCACCTACTTACAGAAAAGTGTTTAAGAGTCCACAAAATCTGGGGATCCTTTCTTGTGTAGGATTGATCTTCAGGTTGTGTTTCGCAAACATACCAAGACCTTTTATAGGCCTGCGACGATAGAATAGTATAGAGTCCTTATATAGAACCTATTATGCCTTGTGTAGGCATTGATTGTTTGCCTTGTGTAGGCATGTCTAATTGCCTTATGTAGGCATAGTTAGTTATCTTGTGTAGACACATTTTAGTGCCTTGTGTAGGCACTGATTACCTTGTGTAGGCATGTGTGATTGCCATATATAGGCATCCTTAGGAACTTTGTGTAGGTCCTAGTGTCAACCTTGTATAGGTTGTAACGGTTTGAGTTGAACCTGATTTAAAACCTCCATTAATGAAATCTGGTACACTCAAGGGTTGAGTGCATCCACTGGAAGTGGAGTATGCACATATCCGAACCACTATATATGATTATGTTTGGGATTGCTATTTGCATATTCATTTGATCATGCTTATCTTGAATGCTTAAAATGATGCATGTGAATGATTAGAACTAATAGGTATCACATTCCATGCACTCATATACACAGTTTTACATAGACTAATTGCTTAAATTGTTCAACCTAAGTATTCTATTGTTTGGATCATTTACTCGGCTTGGAAGCCTGTAGAGTCAAGGTTGCTACATCTTGATTAATTGTATATTAGTTCAAGATTAGGAATTAGGATTTTAAAATTGGAATAAATTATATAAAGTCCTATTCACCCCCCTCTAGGACACTTTGACCTATTCCATACTTCTACTATAGCAGTCTAAACCTCAATTTCATGTTTTACAAAGGGCATTTGGTTCTTAGGCACTTTAAAGAGTTTTTTGTGCAATAAAAGGTTACGTAATTACATATTGATAGCCAACATTGTAGACCTCTAATCTCATGATTTTTAAGACATTTTCATGAGCTTTAACACTATAATGAGCATTCAAACCTCCAATGAGAAGATGAACTTGAACTCTATTTTCTAGAGATTAGACCCAATGTTATGGACATATCCTTTGTCTAAATCTTATAAAAGACCCTTTTTAGGTGAATCCCCTAAGATTTCAACTATTTCCTTATTTGTAGAAGATTTTACCACCCTTCCATCACCTTAGTCACCTCAAAAGGAGAATCGCATGCAAAGTGTTTGTTCATGGAGTTGAACCATCATCATCGATGAATGTGGGAGTAATTGAGGAGAAAATTTAAGCATGAGAGAGATTGGAAGAAGCAACTTAAGAATGATGCATCAACAGGGCTCAATCTGACAAGTAAGTCTCATGTATGAGTCCGTTTTCTCTTTTCTTATATAAGATTGATGGTAAAAGTTTGTGACCCAAACTCATATAAATTCTTGTGTAGGACTGTATCAGGACCAATATAGGTGTGTACGTGGGTAAGTCCTTATGTAAGCCACCAATGTGGGTAAGTCCTTGTGTAGGCCACCGGCACGGGTGTGTACATGAGTAAGTCCTAGTGTAGGCCTCTGGCGGGAGTGTATGCTTGTATAGGTTAGAGGTGAATCTGATTTAAAACCTCACATAGTGAATAATAGTGCACTCAAAGAGAGTGCATCTACTGAAAGTAGAGTAGGAAAATTGAACCACTATATATGCTTATGTTTGCAATTGTGAATTGCGTACATTCTTATTTATGCTTACGTGTTTGATTAGTTAAATCATATGAGTGCTAGGTATTTAACTTGTAATACACAAACAAGCTCACAATCAATTATCATGTGTAGTCCTACTTTGTCTTGGAAGCCTTAGTGTTAAATTGCCTTAATTAGTTTGATTTGGTAAATCAATTTAGTTAGGCAATTGGTATTTTAATTAGCTTTGTCAATCTTCCACAGGCATAGCCCATGGGCCCACCACACACAATTTCAAATAGTTGTAAACTAAGCTTAGCTATGCTAAGAAAATAAATGAAAGATAACTAAAAAATAAATTGATGTGTTTGGCGTAGGGCATCAAGCTCTTCTTTGATTGCTCATTTTATAGATTGTCGAGGTGGTGAAATCCTTGGTAGGTTTTCCTCGTTGCTTTTGGATCCTCCATGCTCACATCGTTGTTATGGATATGGGAATCCCTTTGATTGCTCTGTAACTGTCAAGCTGTATTTGGAAAGAAAGAGTTCCAACTCAATCAAGACTTAGTGGTTTCCCAGACTTTGTTCTCATAACTAGTCTTTCGTAGAAGTCTTTGTGGCCCACTAAAGATGAAGCTTAAAACCACCAAAGTTTGTTTGGATATGGTTCACCATATCGAGTTCTGCGAACCTTATATGCTCATTCGGATGAGACCCCACTAAGAAATTAAGGTTTCTTATCTGCAGGATCTTGTTGCCTTGATGGTTTGAAATGCTGGAAGAAATAAATTGATAAAATTCATCACATTAAGATCTCTCAAACCTTTGATAGAGAATTTGTCAAACTAGATTTTGGATCTAGTTTTCTCTTTCTCTTGATTTTGATTAAGGTGTGAGGGAGAAAACCTGATCGGACCCATGCGTCTATTTCTCTCAAAATTGGCACAAGTTGTGATTAGTTCGCTTAGACATTGGTCCAATCTTCGGATCTTCAAAAACTTCTCGAATGCTATAGGTTCTCTAGACATCTTTGTGGAGATTTCCCATTTTGGAAGGAGTGTGAGAGACGACCTTACTGTGAAGATCATAATTGAATTCATGATAATATATATTCTCTTAACAGGTATTTTATAGATGTGGTAGGAACATTACCTTATCAATGGACATGTTAATTGCGTGCATGTGGTGTGTGATGTTTAAACGCACATGTAAGGGTTTGTGTCATTGTATTAATAGAGAAATACATTATGCTCAAGGAAAATCAACTAAGGATTTCTTCAGGTGCTAGTATGCTTTATGTGTATATTAAATGTGTAGTGACAGCATTTGGTAGCTTCTTTTTGGGCCAAGTTAGAGTGTCGAATGTAAACACTGCTAGTATGCTTTATGTGTATATTAAATGTGCAGTGACACCGTTTGGTAGCTTCTTTTTGGGCCAAGTTAGAGTGCCGAGTGTAAACACCTGGGATACCATTGTAGATAGGACCTAGCCTGAAGATCAAGTTGATCGGATGATCCCAACCATCCAAAGTCACAGCCAGTAAGGGCCTGTTTGGCCAGGTGCATTAGGTGGTATTAGATGGAATGGTATTCATAATCCCATCTAATACATCTGGTTGACATGTTTGGAATGGAGGATGAAAATCATTTTGAGATTGGTGCCTAAACACCATGGTTATGGGTGGGATTTTGCCATCCCTCATTGATTCTCCAAATCCCACCTCCACGAGTTGTGAGGGAAGGGTGGGGTATTCACTCGTGGGTCCCAACTTGATGTAGCTATTAGATCCATACCATCCACCTCTTTAATTAGGTTATTTTGACCATTGGAACCAAAAATCAAGCTGATCTAACCATCAATGGACCACACTATAGGTGACGGTGGGTTGGTTAGACCCACTCATGTCACTGCTCGCCGAGGTGGGATGGGGTGTCCCACCCGTGACCCCACCTTGATGTATATGATATATCCACACTGTACACCGGTTCTTCTATATCATTTTAGGCCATGGGCCAAAAAACGAGGCAGATTTAAGTTTCAAGTGGCCACACAGAGAGAAATGAATTCTTGCTGTTGAAACTTTTCAAGGCTGTCTATGGGGTCCCTGATCATCCAAACCAATCAAAGTTAGGATCCATAAGACCCGCTCAAGTTGACCTACTTGGTTAACGGGTCAAATTATCCAAATGGAGCCCACCTCAATAGTGACAATATATATATATATATATATATATATATATATATATATATATATATATATATATATAATTTATACATTTGTGCTCCCATGATTTATCTTTTCCAAACAGAATTTGGCTCCAATCCTACTGGATAGAAGTTACTCTCATGTTTTCCAAATATGTCATAAAAAAGCATGTGAACCAGTGACAATATATTATACATGCATTTAATGCTACTTTTTCAATTCCATCCATCTTAATCCTACCTAATGCAGGTGTCCAAAGTGACTCTGAATGGATGATTAAAGAAACTTGTTACGCGGCATAATGGATGAAATCGTATGTCAGATCATCCACTTTGCATGGTTCTCAGCACGCGGATTGCCGAAGACACTGCAAATAGTGACTCACTATTGGACAATGCTTTGTGGGGCCCACTATGAAGTATGTGTTTTATCACACCGTCCATCCATTTTCCAGCTCAGTTTACGACATAAGGAAAAAAAATTGAGGCAAATCAAAATCCTGGGCGGACCACATCATAGGAAACAGTGCCGATTGAACACCCACCGTTAAAAACTTTCTTAGGGCCACAAAAGTTTTAGATCAAGCTAATATTTTTTTCTTCCCTTCATCAAGGTCTTTGTGACCTAATCAACAAGATGGACGGAAAATAAACATTACAGTGGACCCTATTAAGTTTTTAGTGATAACCATTCAATCCCTACTATTTTCCTCTGGTGTGGTCCCCCTGAGGCTTCGATCTGCCTCATTACCTATTTCTTACCCTAAAATAATGATCCAAAATAGATGGACGGCGTGGATAAAACAAATACATCACGTGGGGCCCACAGCACCGTACAATATACACAATCAACGTCCGATTCTCAGTCGTCCATCTCCATCCAGAATTGGAGTGTGTGAGTGGTGTGTGAATGCCATAACTCAAAGAGACCGAGAGAGAAAGAGAGTCGTCATGGATAATTGGCAATGAAAAGATGTAAAATCAATGAATGGACCTTGTACAACGTGTCCATGATAACAATATCAAGCCATATAAATACCCCATGAATGGATAGACTTTGAGATGCACATACACAGCTCAGTAAAAATACAACAAAACACCAACCCCACCTCAAATCTCCCCAAATTCCAATCCCCCCAAATTCCAATTCCCCCCCACCAAACGCTCCTTCCTTTTCAATTCTCCAAAGATGGGCACAAATCTCTTAGAAATCCTCAACGTTAGGGTCGTCGGCACCGGCGAAAAGATCTTAGTCCTCTCCCACGGTTTCGGCACCGATCAATCGGCCTGGCAACGGATCCTCCCTTATTTCCTACGCGATTACCGCGTTGTTCTCTACGATCTCGTCTGCGCCGGCAGCGTCAATCCCGACAATTTCGACTTCAAACGATACACGACCCTAGACGCCTATGTCGAAGACCTCCTGCAAATCCTCGATGCTCTACGCGTCAACAAATGTGCCTTCGTCGGTCACTCTGTATCGGCCATGATCGGCATCCTCGCCTCCATTCGCCGACCTGAACTCTTCACGAAGCTCATCCTCATCGGCGCCTCACCCAGGTACGCAACGCGGTTTTCCGGCATCCACCGGGCAGTTTTCCGGCACGCCTGTTGGTTTTCTTTATTTTTAATCTTGTGGGCAGGTTTTTGAATGACACGGACTATCACGGCGGATTCGAGCTGCCCGAGATCGAGAAGCTGTTTTCTGCGATGAAGGCGAATTACCAGGCGTGGGTGTCGGGATTCGCGCCGCTAGCGGTTGGGGCGGACGTGCCGGCTGCAGTGAGGGAATTCAGCAGGACATTGTTCAACATGCGGCCCGATATATCGCTGTACGTATCGGAGACGGTGTTTCGCAGCGATTTACGGGGCGTGCTGGGCATGGTCAAGGTGCCTTGCTGTATAATTCAGACGGCCAAGGACGTATCTGTCCCGATATCGGTCGCGATGTATCTCAAGACACATCTCGGTGGTCGAAACACGGTCGAGATGTTACAGACGGAGGGTCATTTGCCGCATCTCAGTGCCCCAGCAATGCTAGTTAAGGTGTTGCGCCGTGCTCTTGGCCGTTGATGGACACGTCGACCAATGGGTGGGTTCCTATAATAAGGTGGGTGATGTTGACACGTGGCGAATAATTTGTGGACCGTAGTCTTCGCGTATGGGGTCTTGTTATCTTCTTGTCTTTGCAGGATACGCGTCTTCACGTGGGAAGCACGTGATGCCACCTTCTTCTTCCTTTTTTTTTTTTTTTAATCGCCATTTTATACTAAAAACGAAGATATGTTTGATTTCATGGTGTTGGGTTGTGCATTTTAATTTTGGTTTTTGACTCGTGTGAGTCACGTGATTTGATCATACCATGAGGGTCATTGGTCTGATGGGTCGAGATGCCGAAACGATCTATGGGCTGAAACAACGGTTGGAGATTCTTCAGACATTGGATATCAACGGTGGGCAAACCAATTCCTGATCATTGAACCGTATCCCCTATTTTGTACAATTGAGGTTTCGGATCCTTAGGTGGCTAACGCGTTCCCACGTGGCACATATGTGCTAGATCCAATCCGTTCATCAAATAGACTGCAGTGTATAAGGTAGATCCTCTTTTAGTCTGGCCTGTGTATCATGTGGGCCACGCTTGTAAGATTTGATGGATTGCGAAGTTGCAGTGACCAACGGCTGACAATCAAAATGCGCATCACCTCCGTTCTGGGCATACAATATATAGGGATCAGGGCATGGCTAATCTGGGATCAGTCGCACGTGCCACAGTAGCACACGTATGCCACATATACCTCTCCCTATCCGGTGGAGATGAGAGAATTTCAGGGGTAAATAGAGGCACGCCACGTATGGGCGAAGCCGAGAGGTCGGATCGTTGTGATGGATGGTGAGTGGCCAAGATCGAATGACGACTACAGATGGGACAGAGACCACGTGGAGCAAGGTATGTTGACCATGTGGCCTGATATTAACATGCGAGCTGCCAATACGTGGCGCGTGAAATGTTGACTTTTACGATAGACCGTTCGACCGATACCATTACTAGTAATAGACACGTCGCAATGATCTTGATTAGTGGTAACGAAGATGGCGCACCTGGATATCATCACGATTCCTCTGTACCCGCATCAAAAGCAAGACAGGCGGTCGACAGGCCTGGCCTGTCAAATGTGGTTTTTCTGTTTTTGTAGCATGTGAAATGTACGACCAGCTAGAGCCGTCAGGGATGTAATGCCTTGGCTAAACAAGGACGAGGAATGCCCGTTTATCCGCTGGTCTTATCATAGGGAAGTTGTTTGTGACTCTGTCAAGAGATCAGGCCAATCAAAGGAGGACCCAAACTTCAGGCCCATATAAATACGAGGATAATCCATGGCCTGTTGGGCCCAGTAGCCCAACTCGCCAAATAGGTCCTAGATGTTGTACACAAATGGAGATAAATCTTAGGAAATACACGGTTCGGGTGCAGTGGAGTCAGATCTGGGGCAGGAGATACCTGCCAAAGATATGTGACTGGCAATTGTGTCCTGGTGAATGTCATAAACTATCCCTCTAAATCTAAGGTGGTAATAAACCTATTTGGATTCACAGGAAGAAGAGGAAAGAAAATACTAGGACTGAAAGTTTGGCAGGTTGGGTATAGCCCAACTCAAGGTTCCTACACCCTAACACTAACTCAACCCAACCTAGAAAGTTCCTATACCTTAACACTAACTCAACCCAACCTCAGGCTCGGAATTCTCAACCCAAGCCCAACCTAAGCGGGCTCAGCCAGGTTGATCAGGTGGATACATGCTAATATTTTCGTTATTACATTAGTCTATTATATTTTAATACATGTTTTATTGTTTTCCCTATAATTTCGTTAAGTATATATGTAATTACTTACTGTAAAGAATTTTATTTTTTTTCCTAAATAAACAAGCTAAAATATAGGACAACTCCTCCTTTAAAAGTCGTATTGTGTAGCATGCAAACTATTTAGGAGAGAAATATGGTGCATCTTATTAGCTTGGGTCATTGGAAATGACATAGACTAATGGACTCGATGGCATTGGAATTTTCTGTGCCTTCAACAAAGATGATCTACACAAAATTATAATTTATAACTTATATATCGATCGAGTTTGAGTTGGATCGGGCATCCCAAGACCTCTACATGAGCCTAACCAAAGTTTTATCGAGTTGGTATTTGTATAGCCCAAGCCCGAGACGAACCCAATACATCTTACCTGATCCCAACCCAATGTTGGGTTGATCATGGGTCGGTTGGGTTGAACCCACTCAGCTTTCAGCCCTAGAAAACGCCATTATTTATTAAACAATTTTGAAAAAAAAAATACCATTTTTCTTTAAACTAATTTTATATTATTTGTGAAGCTTTTTTTAATGAGAAATGGTGGGAAATAGCATTTTTCATTTCATCTTTTTTTAGAAAATTAACAAATATATTTTCCCATCTCTCCCCTTAAGAATGACATTTTTCCACAATTAAAGAAAAATGAAAATTTTCAAGAGTTAAACGCATGTATGCCACCATCTATCTCCAAACACTTGTCTGCGAGCATTGTGGAGCGTGCGCACACATTCTTGGCTCTTTTCTTTCTTTTTGTTGAGTCGAGGAGTATAATATTATTAGCTCAAGTATGATAGTGCATTTGAATTGAAGTTGTTAATAGCCAAATAAAATTCATAATCTATAGTTGATTAGACACCAAAGAATCACTTGTATGTGGGGAATCAGAGATTCCCCAACTTGAATAACTCCTAAGGTTGGTTTGTTGTAAACGATTCTAAGAGCCCCGATGATAGAAAAGGAAGATGTTAGGTTTCATTTTTCACCCGAAAGATTGTGCACTCTCTATTTTATAGAATTTGGAGTTTTTTTTATTATAAAGATTTGACTATATTTTAAATAATCTACATTCAGGGTTGTGTTAGTGCATTGATTTATACATCTTGTTTATTAGTCACATGTGTCAGGCCTGTGTCCTAGTGACCATTCCGTTCCGTAGGATCCCACGGTTCTCCTGGTCGAATTCCGGTGACCCGCGACTTGTAGATAGTATTTGCGCATGACTTCAAGTCGTATCCTATAATTTTGAGCCGACTTAACCTGAGACCTATGTCATTGCGAACGCGTCATCGTTGCGGTTTCAATTTTGAGCCGACTTAACCTGAGACCTATGTCATTGCGAACGCGCCATCGTTGCGGTTTCAACGCTGCGTCTCATGCGTCAATGTGGCGCTTAGATCATAAGATGTGGCCCGTGCATTATAATGGACGTGGACCGTAAATTACGGAACCACCTATCATAGGTGGGTGATGTCATGCCCTTACATAAGTAATGATGACCTCTCTTTATGAGTCAACACTTCTTCCATATATTAATTACTAGCTAGCCATGATTACCTTATACTACCCATCATCACCTTACAACACCATCATTTCATCTCTCTTTTCTCTCCTTCTCTCTCTTCTTCTTTATTTCTCCCCTAGCAAGAGGGGAGCTTGGATGCACATGGAAACCCCTCCATTTCCAGCCCTCTCTTACCTCTAGATCCCCTATATCTAACCATAAAAAATCCCATCTCCACCATTAAAATCCTCCTTTTGGAGCTAAGTAGGCCCAAGGTGGAAGAAGAAGTTCAAGATCCTAGGTGGGTGTTTCTCTCTCTCACTTTCTCCCTTGATTTGCAGGCCACTTGATGTATGTATTTTACCCTTGCTGTCCATCCAGTGGGACCACCGACCGGCCCACATGCAGTCCAGCAAGTGGACCACCTGTTGCCCGGCATAGGCTTGCATGACTAGTCGATCATGTAGGGTTGTCTGATAGGAAATACAAAGATCAGCTTGATCCAGTGGTGGCCCACCTACGTGGACCTCACCATGATGCATGTATTTTATCCTAGCCTTCCACGTGTTGGGCCCACCTTATTGACGTCTAGCAGCGGACTGGACAGTCCAGCACTGCTGGTACTGTTCAGCAGGCCTGGACAATGAGAAATCACAAATATCAGTTTATTTTAAAGCTGGTGGGTCCCACACGTGTGGACCCACCTCTAATGTATATGTTTCATCCATGCTATCCATGGTGGGGCCCAGCCATGATGAATGGGTCTTATCTACACCATCCAGTTGCTGGACAGTGGGAACCCACCTTGAATGTATGTGTTATATACACACTGTCTGTCCATACATGGACGTGGGACCCACATGTGATGCATGTGTCTTATATCCACATCGTCCAGTGGCCTGGATGGTGGGGGCCACCTTTGATGTATGTGATTTAACCACGATGTCTGTCTATGGCCCGCCATGATGTGCGTGTGAAATCCACACTGTCCAGCCATGTGGACAGTGGGTCCCACACGCTACATAGTTGTTGTATTGACGTCAGCAAGTTCTGTGGGTCTGATCATGAGGTATGCGTTATATCCAACCATCCATCTGTTTGCAGGATGTAGGACCCACCCCACACGTGCTGCACGTGTGGGGGTGGGGCCCACCTTGATGTAGTATTGTATCCACTTCATCCGGACCATGGGTCCCACATGATGTCACCATGATTTATGTGTTGTGTATCCCCATTGTCCAGTTGTTGGACGGTGGGAACCCACCTTTGATGTATGTGTTTTCCCACGCCGTCCATGGGCTGGGACGGGGGGTCCACATGATGTATATCCACATCGTCCACTACCAGACATGGACCCCACCATATATATATATGCATTGTATATCCTAGTTGTCCATTTGGTGGGGCCCATATGGATTGTGCAGGGCCTACCTTGAGATGTATGTTGTTCGTGGTTGCCCATCTATCTTCGGTGAACCATGGGCTACTTCATAAGGCCATTTTGTGGTGCAACAGGCCCACCTTGATGTGTTGTTTACGTCGTCTAGCCCCCTGGACGTGGGACCCATTTGATGCATGCTTTATCTTCAGCCGTCCAGCCCGTGAATGTCCAAATTGACTGGACTATTGCTA
Source organism: Magnolia kwangsiensis (assembly GCA_037074715.1). Lineage (NCBI taxonomy): Eukaryota > Viridiplantae > Streptophyta > Magnoliopsida > Magnoliales > Magnoliaceae > Magnolia > Magnolia kwangsiensis. The sequence continues at coordinate 89,219,729 of CM073580.1, forward strand.
TAAAAAAAAAAGTCCAGCAGTAGGCCCACCTCCTTGTATGATATACACCACCATGTTGAATAGAATTTGAGCCCCTTTGATGCCTTGTTAGGCCCACCTTTCATCTGATTGTATAAGGGCCAGATTGCCTAGATTTTCTGAATGTTTAATGGGCCAGACGGGCTGAATATCCAGCCTTAGAAATCTCATAGTGAGGTGTTATTCATCCATTATGGTGGATTATATGGGCTGATTTGTAAACCACTATGTTGAGTATATTGTATACTTGGCCCAGCTATATTTTTTGGAGCTTATGGGCTGCCTAAAGAGGCCCATCATGTTGGATGTACTAGACATAGTCTACCTCAGCATTTTCTGGGCTTTGGGCTACCCCATGTGGCCCACCTTGATGTATATGGGCTATGAGTTGACCCATGAGGCCCAATATTGATGTATGAGATAATATGAGTGAAACCTATTTATTTTCTAGCCATTGTGAGGACTATGGGCTGTTTCATTAGGCCCATTACGAAGTATATTTAGCCCTTATGTGAGGCCCATTGTGATGTATATGTGGCCCTTATGTGAGGCTCAATATGATGTATTTGTGGCCCTTGAGTGAGGCCCAATGGGGTGTATATGAGGCCCTTGAGTGAGGCCCATTATGATGTATATGAAGCCCTTATGTGAGGTCATGGGCCCCACTATATGTTTGGCTCTATGTGAGTCACTCCTTGGGAGCAATGTTGGTTGAATGTTCACATTGTATGAGCAATGATAGTTAAATGTCCACATTGTAACCTTCCCTAAGGCCCATTGTTAGGCCTATTCTCATCATTCTCTAAGTGGGTTGACCCAGATCATTGGACCTCATTGATATTTGCATGATCCATCTATTCATATTGGGCTAACCCAAAATGTTAGGCTCCCATTGGTTGTTAATAGGATTATTTTAATCTTGGAGTTCATCTGGGACTTATTTGGGACCCCTAGGGAATCTAGCGGGCTATATGATAATATGGAGAAGGAAGCCCATTCTGGATCCTTAGGAATATAAGTAAGCCACCTTGGCCCAACCTTGATATGAGGAGAGTATATCATTACTGTAGATGATATGATCTGTGATGTCAGATTTGGTATATCCACTGTTGATGACCAATCCTCATGTTATGGATTAGATCTGCTGTCCTTCTATGGACCCCGCCATATATATATATATATATATATATATATATATATATATATATATATATATATATATATATATAGGTCGATTATCGATTACAACTATGTTATCATACGCGCTGAGTATGTGTTAGCATAATATTGTGATTATATGAGGCTCATTGTGATTATATAAGGCTCATTGTGTGATTTTATGAAGTCCATTGTGATTACATGAGGCTCATTGTGATTATATGAGGCCCATTGTGATTATATGAGGCTCATTGTGATTATATGAGACCCATTATGGTTATATGAGACTCATTATGATTATATGAGGCCCATTGTAATTTTATGAGGTCTATTGTGATTATACGAGGCCCATTGTGATTATATGAAGCTCATTGTGATTATATGAGGCCCATTATGATTATATGAGGCCCATTGTGATTGTATGAGGCCCACTGTGATTGTATGAGATCCATTGTGATTGTATGCGGCCTATTGTATGATTGTATGCGGCCCATTATGATTATATGATGCCCATTGTGATTATATGAGGTTTATTGTGATTGTATGAGGCCCATTGTTATTGTGTGAGGCCCATTATTATTATATAAGGCCCATTATGACTATGTGAGACCCATTGTGAATGTACGAGGCCCATTAGGATTGTATAAGGCCCATTGTGATTGTGTGAGACCCCTTGTAAGGCCCAATTGTGATGTGTGAGGCCCACCATGTGTATGTGATTATGTGCACGCCACTCATTCATTATGCGGGCCATTGGTCACCTTATACAGGCCCATCATGATGTATGTGATTATAATCATGCTTACTATACTTCATGATACATGCTTATATTCATCATCTGCATGCTTGATACAAGGAGTGATTGATCATAGCATTATGCCATTGTGCAGGTTGTTTATGGGATTCCCTGATACATGGAGTTGTCCCACATGAGCACACGGTATGTAAAGGATTGATGCATGACTGGATTGTATGAATTATGCACTTTGTATTATGTGTCATGATTACTATACGCCCTAGAGACATCAGGGTTGTAGCCTCCACAGGCATATCGTAGATGGTAGCATTGGACACTGAAAATGTTTTGTTTCTACATGGGGCACTATAAATGTCCCTGGGTGAAATTTTCTAAACCCTTATGATACCAAAAGGATCCTCTAATGTTTAGACTGAGTGGATGTATGAACGCATGAGGTCGTGTCTTCCAATGTATCGTGGTCGGTTGGAAGAGGGTGTGACCTTACTTGCTCGAAGAGAAGGGAGTTATTGCTAGGTTGAGTATGACCAGCTTGTAAATGGGTCTGCTATCGACATGCCAGATAGGTATTGACAGACTATTGGCCATGCGGATAGTGAGGTCTCTTATGCTCACTTAGACTGTGCGCTTAGGGGAGGGGCAATGCCATTTGGAGCGTTCTAGATCCCGGTGATTGTCCAAAGAGGAACTGTATTAATATGTGGATTCAGATGAGGACTGGCCTGACATGTGATTACATATTACATATGAGATTGGCCACGTATGCCTCGCACCGCATAGCCTTGGTATGGTTGACAACATTGTGCTAGACCTCAGTAATCATCCTAGAGATATACGATATTAATATGATGAAACCCTGTCATTGTTACACACGTGGGAGAGTAGACATGGGCAGACACTGATGTAAGCAAGGCCTAAGGGCCTGGGAGAGCTACCAGTGATTGGCAAGCTACTATGCAGGGATTACGTACTCAACATTTGACTCATTCATTCATTCATTCACTATCCACTCAGGATGGTGGTGCACAACTAAATCATTATGTATACCTTCGTAATGATAAAATTTCAGTTGGAGCACGCAACCAACCTGAGATCAGGAATTTACCACATTGAGTCTGGTTATCCAAATTTAGGTATGAGACTGGTTTGGATAGAAGTCCCTTATGATGAACCCCAAAGCTTACGATACCGCATACTATCATCCCGACTACACACTTCAGCTTCGTTATTCCTTTGCATTGCATATTATATTGCACTCTTGGTATATGACATTTGGGTTACTATGATTCCACATTACATGGCCTAAATATGTCATTAGCCTATTATGTTTTTGCATCGCATAACTTGAATAAGGTTGATGGTATTTATGAACTTGCCAGTATGTCCCATATTACTCTAATATTGCATTTTGAGCACGCATATATTGCTTACACACTTACACCGCCCTCTAAGCCTTCTATAAGCCTATACACGATAAATGCGTGCAGGTGATGCTAGGACGCAGTCGAGTTGAGGCAGAAGCGTTTAACTAAGCATCTGGAGTTGATATATATATATATATATATATATATATATATATATATATATATATATATATATATATATATATATATATATATATATATAGTGTATTTCCCTTAATGCCTTGTATTCAAAGTTATTTATTTATTTATTTATTATAGTAGGTATGTGGTGATGTTTCTTGTTATTATTGTGGGTTATGCTAGTGGTTATGCTTCTCATCATGAAATTTTATTTTAAAAATCCTCCTTGTAGGATCCCAAGATTGGAATTCGGCGTATGGGCATTGGGAGCCGAGAATGGGGTTCTACGGAGGCTGTCAGTGTTGGATTCGACGATCGAGAATTTTGTGAGTCCAGTTTCCAATTTCGGGGCGTAATAATATAAGTTCATGTGTTATGTAGATGGTTGAGCTTTTGGAAGTTATAGACTGAAGACATAAGAGGACAAGAGCATCAAGGAGCAAAGAACGAGTAAATGAGGTGCCTTGGTGACCCCAACCCTTAATCCAAAATAACCCTTGAACTTCTAGATGATCTGGCTTAATATATAAACCCTCTTGATCATTCCTTAGCATTAAAAATCTAGTTATAACATGATAAGTAAGGCTAGAAGAGGCATGAAGCACATGTAAAAATATGCGCTCTAAGCAGTAGATTTCGAGTGGTGCTCGATCCCATCACATAGACCTCGAAAAGTCTTTGATGGCATCGAACAAGAAATCAAATATGTCCATTAAGAATTAAACATTTTATCTGATTTTCTTAAAGGCATTAAGGTTTCCTTCGATGACACTAAAGATCACTCGATGGCATCGAACGGGTAACTTAAATATGTCTGGTAAGAACCAATCATATTATCTGATTTTCTTGATGGCATTGAGGTACCCTTCTATGGCAAAGACAGTCACCTCGATGGCATCAAAAACCTTTTGATGGCATCAACAGATCCGTTATTTGCCCGTTTTCTTATCGTTTGAACTTAAACTTCTTATAAAATAATATTCGGTTCTTGGGTATGGGTTTTTGGTGAAATATAAGCTTAGGAGATTCCATGATTATACCCCTCATCCAAAGCTTCTAAACTAAAGAGTTATAAGTCATATTTTTTAAAATTAAAACTTTAATGAGGATTCCAACATCTACATTGAAATGTTCTTAAACTTCTTCACTTTCTAGATATTAGACTTAACCTCTATAGGCGTACCATTGTCTAAATCCTCTAGAAGACTTATCTAGTTGAATCCTCTAGGAAATACAACTTTTCGTTAGTTATATGAGATTCAACCAACATTTCATCACCTTGGTTACTTTAAAGAAGCATTACATGCAATGTATTTGATCTTAGATCTGGAGCCTTAACAAAGTATTGGCATCATGATCGAGGGAGCTAATTGAAACATATGAGAGCATTAATCAAGCAACCCGAGATGATACTATAAAAGTGGCTCAATTTGATTAATAAGTTATCAAGTTTAAGAGTTTACATATTCTTTTTCCTTGTGTAGGATTGAGGGTAAGAGTTTATAACCCAAAATCTACCAAGTTCTTGTATAGGACCTTGGCTCTTGTGTAGGGCCTAAAACACAGGTTCTTGTGTAGGGCCTAAATTAAGTCATTGTTTAGGCCACCAGATAGGTGCGTATGTGTTAGTCTCCATGCGAGCATCCGGCAGGAGTAAACATAAGTGATTTTGGTTGTTAGTTAGCCTATGAAAAACCAACTAAAGTCTCTTACGGGAGCCTTCGACGGGAATGTACTCAGTAAGTTTTGTGTAAGATTGAGTGTAATGCCCCAGACTTTTGCCAGTTGGGAATTAGACGTCCTTGGGTAGTACATTTGATTTTTGTACTTGAGTGCTTGACTTTGTGTGTATTCACACATGTTTGGGATCAAAAGGAGTGACCTTGGATCCACAAAAACCGCCCAATGGAGTGATATTTGAGAATTTTGAAGAATATGTACAAGAAGGTTTGGTTGCACCGAGTGGAACTCGGTTGCACTAAGAAAACTGGGGCAATTAGGGTAACACTACTCGGATGCACTAAGTAAACCTCAAGCAACTGAGAAAATCTGGATAGTAGGGTTCAGTTGCACTGAGTGGAACTAGGTGCAACCGAGTAACTCTGTTTAACAATATTCTGCATGTTCGGATTTTAACATTTTCAGTGTACTAATTTCAAAAAGTTATATCTATTTTCTTACAACTTCGATTGAGGTGATTCAAAAACCAGATTGAAGCTTGGTGAGTCTAGTTTTATGAAAAAAAAAAAAAGAAGCTAAAGGAAGTTAATTTTATGACTTTTTGGAAACTATATCAAAATCATTAGTTTCAGGCAGCTAGTACTCCCATAATTTTTAGAATTTTTCTATAACTCAAAATCTAATGAATTTTGGCAGAGATAAAGTAGAATTGATGATGAACTACTAAAAAAATAATATAATTAATATAATAATTAAAAGTACCAAAATTATTATATGAAATAGACTTATTGAAACTGAAAATTTCTGCAACTACACGTTGCCGATGAATCGCACATATCTTTTTCATCTTAGAGTTTTTGTATTCGATGTTCTCTTAGGAATTGCTTCTAATCATACTAGGAATAATCCTATTTAATTAAATTAATATTTTCTATTTTTTGGTATATTTTACTAATTCGGATAACTTCGAGTATAGTTGAATTATGGTCCTTGATTAGGGTGATTAGAGCGAAATTACCATTTTTGCTAATTACGAATAGGCCACACTCTAAATTTAGATAACCTAATCCCCAATCATCATGCATGAGAAATCTCGCTGCCCAATTCATCCTGAAAATGCTCAGATTCACCAGATTAAATATAGATCGCACGTTAGTGGCCCACAAGGTTTGAAACTATAGAATAACGGCATCTTACTGGGCTTGACATCCATCGTGGATGTCGAGCCAGGATGGTGTCGATAGTCGCTCAACTTAGGCCGAAGGCCGAGTGCATGAGATGTGCAAATGCACTAAGTAAAAACTTAAAAGTTTAAGTGAATTAGGTTTTCTGCTCTTTTGTGAAGTTACGACTTTTCAACCATTGAGTTTCATCCAAACTCAAGGTGCGAGTTAAGAATATTTCTCTGCATGTATCTGTATAGTCGTGGCTTCGATCGATCATCGATGACTGTCCATCGCAAGTGTGGCCCACATGGCTAATCAAAGCGTCCGATTGCCCCTGGTTGTGATGAAACGTAGATCTCATAGCGGGTCACCTGCCACATGGTGTATATAAGATAGTGGGTCCTCGAAAGGCACTGTAAATCCAAAACTGACCTCCCCCAGTACAAGTTGAATAAAAAAGGGAGGTTTAGGGTCATTTCAAACATTTTTGGCCCTATATAAAGCCTTTATTTAACACCCCCTCACTCCCATATGAATTTTTATTACTAATGGAGAGAGAGGGAGAGGTGGAAAGAGGGGGAAGTAAGGGATAGGAGTTGGTGTAAAGAATCCACCTCACTCCCGCCAGCCAACAAAGCATCCACACCACGCTATATTGCTAGAACTTCTCTCGACAATGATTTGAGGTGAGAAACCAACCTTTTCATGTGGGTTTTCTATTGAGAACCAATTGCATGATCCCTTATGAACCCATCGTCTTATCACAGGATGTTAGGTAGTTAATTCGTGGGAACTTAAGCTAGGAATGAGCCCCCAAACTCGGTGAACCACTTTAAGGTGCAGACCATTACCCCTAGGTTTCCGTTCATCAAACCTTATGTCATAATTAATGATTTTTGTTATGAATGGATGAATGCATGATAACTTGTGTCGAACAATGACTTATGTGATGCATAAATGAATGCATGCTAACCACTGTCAATTATTGATTTGGGTAATATATGGGCTAATGCATGATAATTAGTGTTGATTTATTATTGATATAATGCATAGATGAATGCATGCTAACCAGTGCACACTTGTATGGCCGCTTACTTTCCATGTATTGCTATCTTAATGTAATGCCCTCTCCATGTTCGATGAAATACACTATAAAGTAGGATAGTCTGAATTCACTGTTATATCCCTCCTTGTTAGTCACGGTAGTCAATTTATTAGTGTAATTGATTGACTGAGACTACTTGGGTAGTTGGGTGGCCAGCAAACCGCGAATCCATGAGGGTGACCCCGATTGGGTTGGCTACCCTAGACTAGTCCTATCGATCTGAGCTGAACATGGATAACAGGCAGTAGTCAGACTACACAGGATACTTGCATCCAATGCCGGTTATGTCAGAGTTTGTCCGAGTCAACCAAATTAACCTAATAGCTGACCAATCGTGTGTGTTCATCATGTAGGGTCACGCCTGCCTAAATTTGAAGCACCCCATACCTTTGAGAGGCCTATTATTAATTGTTAGTGATACAATCCCCAAGTCTTATGTGCCAGGCATGGTGGTATGTGAAAGTGCCATGGTTTGTCAATTAGCGTGAGCGTTGAGTCAGTAAGACAAAGGAGCCCCATAGGAAGATCGTTCAAGTGTCTGCCTCAACAAGATGTGTGCTCGAACTCGCCAAAGGTAAACCTTAGCCTCACATCCCGTGTCCCAAAACACCAGGTATATAAAACCCTTAAAATTGAATAGAACATCATAGGGTTTTTGGTTAGAATTTTTTTTTTTTCAAACTTAGGAAAATCTTTAAGTTTTCTACCTTTGTCGATTTATCGATACATGGATCGATTAAATTGAATCCTGTTATCGATGTCCTCGAAGCTCACTCGATATTATCGAAATGAGGAGTTAAGATGTCTAACAACCACAAAGATCTATGGACTGAATTATTGATGAATCGATAGACTGTTCGATATCATCAAATTTTGAATTTCGAGTCCATCAAGTTAACTCAATATAATCGACATCTAGTTTGTTGTGTCCAAAATGTTACTTAGGCAAATCATGTGATACTCAATATATTGAAGGGCTCCTCGATATCCTCGAATTTCAAATCACGATGATATCAATAGACCTTCGATAATATCGGATTGGGACATAAATCTATCCAGCAAGTTTTTAAGTTATTTTTCTTAGATTGAGGATCATTTGATAAAATAAATATTCAAATATCGATCATATCAAGGCTAAGTCGATGTCATCGAAATAAGACATAAATTGTCTAACAAGCTTATAGGAAAATTCTTTAGAATTATTGATGAATCAACACTGTCATTGATATCATCGATAATCAAATTTCAATGATATTGAGTGATGCCCGATCATATCTTATACCTGTTAAATTTCGAAAGTAAGTGCCCTCACATTTTTCAAATGTCGAGCTATCGAACCGTGTGTCGATGAAATCGGTGTTTGAAATCCGATGACATTGATGAATGTTCAATATCCTCGACCAGTTGGCAAAAAATTTTAAAAGCGCTTGACAGTTGAGTTTATATCATCAAGCGGCCAGTTGATGCTATCGAGAGTATACGCTCGATGATATCGAAGTTTGTCAAAAATATGACCGTTTTATATCCATTGGAACCTTTTACTTATTTAATGAGAGCTTGCCCTTGGTTGTTGTTAGAGAAAATAGAGAGTGCTTTTGAGTGTTTAACCCCAGATCATATACCTTAAGCCTTTTCTCTTATGGAAGTTCATCCTCCAATCCACCCTCATCATTGACATTCCATTGAGTGGATTGGAAAATGAACTTCTACATTCAAGGATCCTACAGCTACCATCTTAATGGCAAATCATTAAGCTGGGATATCTTGAATGCATAGATGATTGGAATCGCTTTGTCTCCTTTATATGAAAACTTTTAATAAGAGTAGAATTTCATCATAACCTTGACCCAACCCATTGCCTTACAGTGGTACATCATCTGAGTTGCGGTTCAAGGGATCTGAAGATTCTTCGTCATCAAAGGAGGAGATCTTCATCAACGTGCTAAATGAGACTCATCTACTTACCTATAAGTCATTAGAGTCGAGAGGACCCTTGTGATTATTCTTTTTGTAGGATTGAGTTTAAGGTGTTTCTCACCCCTTTCAAGCCCTCATAAGAGGCCTCCGATGAGAGTGTACATGGGGATGCTTTGTGTTGACCCTTGCTCTTTGAAGAGCATAAACTCTTAGGTCCTTATGTAGCTCCTTAACCTGTGTAGTATAAAACTTGGGTGCTGTGTGTTGACCCTTGCTCATGGGTGCATAAAATGGTAGGTTCCGTGTGTGGATCCTTGGCATGTTTGGCCTAAAAGTTAGGTGCTGTGTGTTTACCCTTGCTCCTGTGTGGGCCATAAACTTGTATCATGTAGACACATTAGAGTCAGCCTAGGGTAGGTTATATTGGTTTAAGGTGAACCTGATTTGAAACCTCTGGTTTGAGGTGAACCTATTGTGAAACCTTCGTTAGTGAGATCCGGTACACTCAAGGGTTGAGTGCATCTGCCGGAAGTGGAGTAGACAAGTAATTGAACCACTATAAAAATAATTATGTTTGAGATTGTATTTTATTCTATTGCTTGTGTGATTTTCCTAAATATCATCATATTTGATTATTTGAGATCACACTTCACACACAGTCACATCCATCATAAACTATGATTTGCATTTTGTTTATCCTTCAAATAGTTTCATGACTGGATCCTTTATTTGGCTTGGAAGCCATTAGAGTTACTTTGAAGAAATCCTGATGTATGCATATTTTCTCAAGATAAGATTCATAGGATTTTAAATTATCATAAAATATTAAAAAGTCCTATTCACCCCCCTCTAAGACATATTGGCATATTCCTACTTCAACTAAAGTGGTCATCACCGCAATTTCAATATGGGATACTGTGTTCATGCTGTCGGCCTAGGCTGGGGTGACGAGCCTCTCCGTAGTGACTAGTGAGCATAGGAGGTGATAAATCCTTGTTCAAACGGACTCCGTCAAATTACCTGGTTGATGATTTCATACTAGAGTATCATTCAAACGACCTGGGCATGAATCAAATTGGGTGATGAGCCCTTTTTCTTCTGGTGATTTGGTTTTACATGATAAGCCCATACCTCGAAACTGAACCATCACACTTGGTATCGGGTGACGACCCATACCAAGTGATTATTATACATTTGGGTATCATGTCGTACCTTTAAAATTATTGATTTGTGCGTTAAACGGGTTATACGTAAATTTGGATCATGAATTATAGGCTCAAAGTTGTTACGACTGCCCTAAGCCAAGCAATCTGGGTAAGGCTATTAATCAAATGGAGGTGTTTCAGCTTTTTCAATCTTTCTGGATGAGCGGACTTAATTAAATACTCAATTAATATGAACATTTATAGCATTGCATTAACATATATTGTGGCGACTTGAGCATTATGCTCGTGTGTTGAGGGAGTGTTGGCATTTGTGAATGTAGTGTAATGTTACTTATGAGGGAGTGTTGGATTTTGAGGGCATGCATCATCTCATGACAACATGCACGTACATTAATAAGAGCATTTAGGAACTAGGTGTTTAAATTACTTTATCATTACTTGTACTAGTGGAATTGATAACATGCGTAACTTAGAGTTAATGGAACCGCTGAGTTATCACTCACTCCCACTCTGGGACGGTGTTTTAAAACATCAACCAGGTGATATTATCGACACAGGTACTATTGAAATCTCAGATGGATAAGCTTACAGTGGTTTGCACCGCCGATGTTATTTTTTTGAGGATTGGGCCAAACAGAAAAAATTTAAACTTTAATCATTTTAAGTATGTATATCATGGCTTGTATAGTCCTTATTTGGGCAGACACCATATTTTAATTATATCTTTACTATCAACCCCATATTTATTTATCTTTGTTATCTCTACCTCGTTTTGGGTTCATGAATTTGAATCGCGCTACTCTAATTGCTCGTGTGAAAAATGAGTATGAATATGAATGAGGTCACATGTGCACTTTATTTGGTTAACACCTGAAAACTCAAGATCAGGGTCTCTGTACTTGGGTGACGATTTTCAGGGTATGACACTGAGGTTTGTGGCGAACCTATGAAAAACTACATAAAGTCTCTTATGGGAGCCTTTCCATGTTTAGGATTGTAAAGGTAGAGGTTAACCTGATTTAAAACCTTTGATAGTGAAATTCAGTATACTCATGGGTTGAATGTGTCTGCTGAGATTAAAGTAGGAAAATTGAACCACTATACATGCTTATGTTTGAGATTTTCATTTACGCACTTGTTTAATTTTGCTTATGTGATTTAATGTTTAATTATATGTATGCATGATTAGATGAATGCTAATAATTGATAGTTTGTACATCTCACACACACACATGTTCATAATCATGATTATAGACTAGTTGCTTAATTTGAATATCACTAATAGTTTATATGATTGGACCCTCCACTAACTTGGAAGCCTTAGAGTTGATTATCTTGTTTAGCTTAATTGCATGTTAGCTTAAGTAGGTAGTTAGGTATAAAATATGAAAATTTTTAATTGGTCCTAATCCCCCCTTCCCCCTTTAGGACATTGCCTTCATTCTTTAGCTTCGTCAAGCTTTCATACACAGTCGTGGTATCCCATTAAACCACTAGTAAATTTCCAATTGGTATTAGAGAGGGTAGTTCTTGAAGAGCTTAACATCCTTGAGTTGATCCATTTGGCTTAAGAATGACTTCTACTCAAGTGGGATGTGTCGTCACACAACCATTATATTTTGATGGGTCTAACTACGCCTATTGGAAGGCTAGAATTGAGGTATTTCTAAGATCCATTATTTATATGGTTTGGGTTATTGTTGAATAAGAATGGAAAATGCTCATGGAACAAGTCGTGGTTCATGGTAAAACCATTAGCTATCCCAAAGATAGATCTAAATGGAGTCCCGATGAGAGAGCATGATATATCTATAATGCTAAAAAACTCAATGTTATTTACAGTGCAATTTTCTCGGATAAATTTAAAGAAATTTACACATGTGAAATTGGGAATGAAGCGTGGAAAATATTGGAAGTTTCCCGTGAGGGAATTAGCACAGTAACGAGATCAAAGCTTCTGGTTTTAATGATCTATTTTGAAAATATTAAAATGAAAGAGTCTTAAACTTTCATGGAATTCTATTCTAAACTGAATGATATGTGTAACTCCATGTGGGGTTTATGAGAGAGGATTTCGAAAGGGCTTATATCTAGGAAAATACTTAGATCCATACCAGATATGTTCACTCCCATGATTGCCTCAATAGAAGAGTGTAGAAACATAGATGCAGTGAAAGTAAAAGAAGTCTTAGATTCTTTATAAACATTCAAACTACACTTTAAGGCCCCATCTAAAGTAAAGAAATTAGCCGTTCTCAAAATAGCTCATAGGCATTCACATAAATATAAATATATTAAATCTAAAAGTAATGATGAGATAAGGAGAAATTGTCTAAAAAAATTAAGAAATTCATCAAGTTTAATAGACGAAAGAATTGTGATAAGAAGGACAAGATACTTGAGATGTGTAAAAGTAAATATGTCAAACCACCTAAGAAATTCAAATATTACAAATGTGAGGGTTATGGACATCTTGCCCTCGATTGCCCTAGCAAAACAAGGTCTAAAAGTAAGGCTATGACCATAACATGGTATTATATGGAGTCTGAATCCACTTTAGAAGACACATCTAGTGTGAAAGATCTTAATCACGTGTCATATTGGCTCACACAACAACATTCATCCTTAGAGATTTGGGAAACCATAACACCTCAAGAAGGTAACCTTAGAAGGTGCCTTTGGGCTGAATAGTTAAATCAAAGGATCAATCCTCATCTTTAAGCTCAATTGATAAACTTGAGGATTTCAGCCTCATTTATGAGCCTAATTAAAAATAAAAGGATTTCAGCCCCATCTTAGTGCTTTATAGTTAAATAAGAGGATTCAACCTCATATTGAGCATAATGGTAAATATGAGGATTTAGTCTCATTTGCATTGATAGTTTAAGCTTTGAATTTGCTAAATTTTGGTATCATATGTTTTATCATATACTATCATTGATCATTCTCATTTTAAATTGGTATATCTTTGAATGACCATAATTAGCATGCTTCATATTCTTAATGATTATATGCACCTTGTAAAACCCATGTTAGTATTGTTTGTACCATATTCAACTAGATCTCATTTTCGGTCGGTTCTGTGCTGATTACATGTGTATAAGGTTAGTGGTTGAAAAGTTAGGGCGAATATAAGCAACAGAGTTGTAGAGGATTGCTATCAGGTGCCTTGCACATGACAGATAGTCATTAAAGTGCGAACGAATTCAAGTGACCAAACGAATGTTTGGTAAGTGGTCAAGTCGCTATGAATGTCTAATAAGAAATTAAAGAACTAGGAAAGATCAGATCATGGGAAGAATCTGGAAGAAGGAAGCAGAACATGGGAAAAAATGGTTATGATAACGATCAGATCGTGGGAAGAATCGATAATGCTTGGATCAGAGCTATAAATATGAGAAGTCAACAAGAAATAATGTCTCATACCAAACCAAACAAACCAATTATCTTTCAATTATCCTATAAAATTTATCTTCCGTAGTGTAATTGCAGCTCTTATCAAGTAATTCCTTTCCTTTTGAGTAATCATTTTCTTATTGTGTTTACTTGTTTTCCTTAATATAATTCATAGAGTAAATTTAGCAGTTCATAACTCCTTCGCATTTGAATTTCCCACTACCATTTCATTAAGAAAGTCCTTTCGTATGGAAGGCAAAGAGGAACCCATTATCAGAGGATGAATCCCACCTTCTAACCATTGCAGATCCATATTTAAGATTTGAGTGACTGGCCGAATAGGTGATTGATCTCCTCAGACCTTGGTCATACCTAGTGTCTGCCTACTTTGGCGCTCAGGGTCATTGTTGTTCGGTTTGAATTGCAACCGCAATCCAAATTCTGGCACGCTCGTGCACTTGTCAACCATGCTAGAAAGAGGAACATCAAAACAATGATGAACAATTTTCCGGCACACCCGGTGGGACCCAATCTATCATAGGTCGCCGATTCAATTGTTGGTTAGAATGCAATGGAGGGGTGGCAGAATTATTGGGAACGAACCTGTAACTCCAACCGCACCACCACTGGTGGATGACATGCAGGTTCAGGCACCTTCGAGTGAAATAAACTTGAATGCTAATCCTAATGGAAATCAAGCGGGGCCATCACTGCAAGAAATTTCACTTTTACCTACGAAAAATTTCCTAGGTAAATGATATTATTTCATAGGCAAAGAGTTTTACCTACGAAAAATTTCGTCGGTAAATTCGTTGGTAAAAAGCCGTGGCTAGAGACTTTTACCAACGAAAAATGTCATAGTCGGCAATGGTAAGACATTTACCAACGAAATGAAAAACTTTGTTAAGACTTTAAGACTTTTACCTATGACATTTTTTGTAGGTAAAAACTGTGTTAAGACTTTTACCTATGGAAGTTTTCGTAGCTAAAAACTTTGTTAAAACTTTTACCTACGACTTTTTTCATAGGTACAGACGGTATTAAGACTTTTACCTACGAATGTTTTCGTAGCTACAAACTGGGTTAAAACTTATACCTACGACATGTTTCGTAGGTACAAACGGTGTTAAGACTTTTTCCTACGAACATTTTCGTAGCTACAAACTTTGTTAAACATTTTACCTACGACATGTTTCGTAGGTATAAACTATGTGAAAACTTTTACCTACAAACATTTTCATAGCTAATAATTATGTTAATACTTTTACCTACAAATGGTTCGTAGGTACAAACTATGTTAAAGACTTTTTACCTACGAAATTTGGCGTAGGTAAAAACTGCTGATAAAACTTTTACCTACGAAATGATTCGTAGGGATAAAATGAAAAATTTCGTGGATAAAACTTTTATCGACGAAAATTTTCGTAGGTTAAAGTCTCTTTTTTTTTTTTCACAAAAACCAGGCAATAATTCTTGTTATACACCTGTTACAATATATTATGTTCACATTCCCATTTTTCCAAACAAACACAAACTACATCCATCCAAACACAAACCACATCCATACATACACAAATAATCTTATGCACATTACATTTATCCACGCACCAATACATATAAGTTTTAACATTCGTATATAAAATAAATCATAAATAAAATATGAAAAATCACAAAGATGAAGGTAGAGGTGGTGGGGCATCGATGGGTAAGCGTGCAGCAAGAAGCTGTAATATCTCCTGCATCCTTCGCTCATGCTCCACTCGTATCTCCTCCATCCTCCTCTCCAAAATGGTTAATCTTTTATCTCTTTTTTTTTTTTTTCCAAAATGGTTCATTTGCTTGGATTCTTTGAATCCCACTCAAATATTTTATTTTGACTCTCAAAATAGGTCTAAATCTACAATGACTTTCTAAGTTTCCTCTATGGTTGAAATGAAAAAATAAGAAGAAGAATGAGAGAAATTTTGGAAAAGAAAAATCAAAAGTTAGGCCTTTATGATTGTATCTGCCTATAACAATGAAAATATGCCTGTACAGCTAGAACAACCTAATACAACCCAGTTTTTCACCGGGACCTATACGAACCTGTATTGCATATCATATTGAGCCAATATGGCTGTATCGGCTAATACACTATGGATATTTCAATCTATGTTGTTCACTGATCAAAACCTGAAATGGAAACAACTGTGTTAATGGAACTTACATGGAAAGGTATATAAGTATGTCTGCCATTAACAAGTCCCACAATGAAGCCTGTGTATCCAGCCATTGCACCATGAACAACACTCTGAGCAAGGAGTGTGCAACATACGTTATTTGATGCATTGATTGGAATAGCCCGAATCATATATGTTGGATCTGCAAAACCATCACAGAATTAAATCAGCTCATTTATCATAAGTTTCATTAAATATCCCAGGAAAAAGAAACTAAATTTTTTGGCTACAGACCTATATATTTGAGATTTATCACCATCTTTTGTCTTCTTGAGAAATAATCCTTCAGATTACAAACAAAAGGCCATGAAATTAATTGACATAAGACGCGAGTCCATTTTGCAGAAAATGATTTTCCAGTTATTTCCAAGTGCCAATGAAAGACGACCAATTGAACATGGCCTTGGAATATGTTGTTACATGTTCCAGAGGTTTCACCTTCCAACATTCGGATCAAAGCCAGTGACATAATAAGCCATGGCAATTGATTCCGTCGAGTACAAAAAATAGAATAACTCTACATAAAAGCACGACAATGATGAAACCATGTAGTGTAGTCAAAGAGAGCAATTGGTGCATCTGGTGGACCACTTATAGTGAACAAACAGTAGAAAAATTACACCCAGGGTCAGGAATTACACCAAATTTATTTGGTTTTCAAACCTTTGAACACCCCTGCAAGAAAAAAGAAAATAAAATAAAAAAGCACATGGGATTGAAGCCATCAAATGGATGCCATCAAATGTCCAAGTTAGCACCTTATGATAGGTCATGACAAACATTCAATTGTTTGATTGATAGAGGAATGCCAAGTGAACTCATGCAAGTACACTTCTTTTTTTTGCACTCACCTGTCACGCTTAAAAATTCCAAGCCACTCATCATGGTCACACTGAGTAGATTCCTTGGCCAAAAAAATCAGGCTAGTCTACTGATTAGGTGGCCCAGAATGTACACAAGAAATGGGTAGTTGATCAACTATCCACATTCACTGTACACGTGGACTTCCTAATGAGTTGAAAAGCCTGATTTTTGGGTCTCTACATCTCCATGGTGGCCCAAACTTGAAGTCCTGGATCTTGAACATGTGTGCCATGGTGACACTTGTGTGAAGCCCTCAGTCCATTTTGTCAAAAACACTAAGCATTCATCTTCACTTATAGCATACAACACCAAGACCACTACAAAACCGATATTGTTTGGGAAACAGCGCTCAGATGATGACATAGTACCCTATTTTCTTATAGCATTCAACATTTTATGGAAAAAGAAAAATCAAGAATCAGATGAGGAATTTGGCAGATGAGAGTAATGAGTCTCAAAATTCTAATGATATGCTGCCTTGTTTGGGATTGAGGGGATGAAATTGTGAATTTAGTAAATCTACCAACTTGTCAAATTCATGGTCAGATTTGGATTTGGAAAATTCCAAATTCAGATGTTTGGGAATCGAGCTACAAATCCATGGATTTGGGGAGCATTTATTTCAAAGAAATTACTCCTCTTCAGTAGCCTTTCTTAAATGGATTTCATTTTGAAGCAACTGGTTGACTTCAGCAATTTCATCTGCAACAGATACTGGGCCTTGTGCACCATGAAGAAAATAGAGACAGACAGTGAAAGTGAATTATTCTACAGAGTGATCATGCAATTGGATTCTTCTGTTTTAAATCTTCTAACCAAAATCCACTTGAAACAGTTCTTTTCTGAAAGGGTCATCATACTTCCAATTGCATCTATAAAATACGGCATTCAACCTAGCTGGTTTATGCAAAAAAAATCAGCTATCATCATTCATTGTTCGAGTCATTTCCTTATTTTATCCATATTAGAAGGATAACACACAAACCAAATACTCATGAACAAGATACGCTAAGCCGGTCCATAAATGATTTAAATATCTTCTCCAACAGTAACAACACTTTTTTTACACAAGATAGCTCATAAGAAATGAGAATACACACAGTAATATAACAGGTGGGGAGCGTACCTCACATATCAGTGGAACCATAACATATACATGTAAAAAAATGACAACATCAACCCCTCGTCATGTACATGTAAAAAGTTTCCAAGACAACAAGATGTAGTCATACACTCATACTCAGCATAAAGATTCAGCACTAGCAGCAGAATGTTCTGCTTTTCCATATGAAAATAAAATAGAATTGATATATTTCTGCTTCTATATCTTACATGGAGCCACAATCTAGTGTCTGGTACAAGCAGGCAATAGAATGCAAGATGCATGATGTGGACTGCAAGGCCAATTTGAGTGTCATTACCACAAGGTAGCTCTATATAAATCGAACGAATCTGAATGAGGAATGAACACTTATGAAGGTTTCTAGTTTCATGACTTTGTAGTCACACAAGCTACAAGGATAACTCTGCCCATATATGACCTTGGTGTAGTACTGAAAATGAGAAAAGATGATTTCACTGTATCTCCGAAGAAAAACAAATTGCCTATCTTTTCTTTCATCTGGGGAGAAATATGATTGGGGGAGCTAATTTGAATTCATCGGGGACAACCCAATCAAGTGGGAAAACCATATTTCAAGATCCGGCGCATTCCCAATTAAGTGGGTCCACTTCTAACACTACTAGGAAGGCCCACTATCTTGACATTTTAAAAAAAATGTTGGATAAAGTGGGGCCCACCCCTTGTGAGCATTGTACAATGACATCCATCCACATGGCCAATTAATGACATAGAACCAAGGGGCTACTTCATGGTAGATATTCTTTAAGAAGATTACACAGAGAGAAAAAAAGAAGAAGAGGAAGAAGAAGAAGCATTTGAGACTGTCACTGGCCAAAATTCAATTTTTTTTTTAAAATTTTTATTTTTTGTTTTGTTTTTGACCGTTGGAAGGTGTTAGAGAACTAGTGAGGAATTGGGAGGATTGGTGGAAGAGCTTCATGTGAAGAGAATGGAATGGTTTGGAACTTGCAATCAATTGAGAGCATTTGAGCGGAGTTGTTGTCTTCAATAGAGATTGTGTTTATGAGGTGGAGGAGGATTCTCCCAAGCTCTTCTGCATTGCTCCATTCATGGAGCTTTACCTGCACAAGCATTGGATTGCTGGAAATGAGATCCCAGAGGGGGAAGTTCTTCCTTGGCATCACATGGTCTCCTTCACCCAACTTCGTTGATGGGAAGAAATCACCCTTTCTGTCTCCAATGTAGATGAGTCTCTTCTTTTGGTCTGTGAAAACAGATGCCTGGATTCGCTTGACGATGAGACCCTTTTAAGGAAAAAAATCCACAGTCCGCCGCGTTAAACAATCATAGAATGGAAAGAAACAGGATCTAGAGAACTCATCGGGTGGGCCCAACTAAGAAAATCAGACTGATCAAACAAATCCCAACTGCTCTGGTAACAAAGCCCAAGAACAGGTCATGGTCATTTTACCTCCAATCGAGCAGCTAGGATCATTGACCAGATCGATTCTTGGGCACCATGACCCATATATGATGGCCCCATTAGACGAGCAATCTTGTAAACTATGCGAACTCGTGCGAGCAATAACATGTGCAATTAGCACTTTTCAAGTTCCAAAATTTTTGGGTAGTTAGAGAAATGGTTATGACAAAGCTTGTGTCATTTGAACATTGAATATAAAGCAGGAGAAAATGAAAATATTAAACTAGAAGCAATCTAGTGATTGCAGGCATCATTTTATTAAGTTCCAGAAGAAAGAAGGCCATAATTAAGAATGATGGATATTGTTTTGGTAATGAAAGGCTAACAATTAATTACACCCGGTAAAAGGCTCATAATTTATTGCATTGGATTGATTATCCACCATCCATCTTTGGAGTGATCCAAGGTTAACACCCCACTTCTAGAGCCACGTTGAGATAGCCAACTACCTCAACCTTTGGGGAGATGGGGGGAATAACTGAAGTTATGGCCCTTGATAGAGTGGAATGGTGGAAAAGGATTCATGTAGTCGACCCCAATCAGTTGGGATAAGGTTTAAATGATGAAGATGATGATGTGGGGAATAATGGGGTGCTGGACACTGCAGTGCAACCTACTGTACATGTGGCCTGTACCCCACCTTAGATCGGTCATGTCCCCAAAACTAGATTAATTAGACAACATGGAATCCTGATTATTTAACATTCGTTTGTTGAAATTGGACCTACCCTTTGTTTTAAGTTCCATTAGATGATCATGCACCCTATCATCCCCCCACGACATGATCAACCATAGATGCCGGTCATTCGATGGTTTGTCAAGCACCCACATAGGGTGCATTCTTAACATTCCCATTAGGGAAAACATCTCAAAGAGAGGAAATCCAAGCTGAATTGGGTGAGTATGAACAGCCCACCTAGTCACTCGATGATCAATCGAGCGCCCATATGGGGTCCTAACATTCCTATAAGGGCAAGCATCTCAAAGAGTGGAAAGCAAAGCCGAGTTGGGTGACTATGAAAACCTCACCTAGTCATTTGATGATTCGTTGAGTGCCCATATGGGTCTCATTCCTAACATGCCCATAAGGGAAAAAATCTTGAAGAGAGGAAAGCCAACCCAAGTTAAGCAAATATGAAAAACATCACCTAGCCATTCAATGATTGGTGGAACACCCACAGGGAGCCCATTTGTAACATTCCTATTGATGATTATCTACCTATGATACGTGATGATTCTTACAAGCCTTGATGACATCTTGAAGGGGATGAATAGTAGTCACTTATGGAGTCCATGCATGTGGGCCATCCTTGGCAACATTTGATAGAGAGAGTCGCCACATGTCATAGGTAGATAATCCTATATAATTCCCACAAGGGAAAACATCTCAAAGAGAGGAAATCCAAACCAAGTTGGGACCATGAAAACCTCACCTAGTCATTTGATGTTCGGTCGAACACCCACATGGGGCCCATTACTGACATTCCCATAGGGGCAAACATCTCAAAGAGAGGAAAACCAACCCAAGTTGGGTGACTTTTGGAACCTCATCTAGTCATTCAATAATTGGTTAATTGCTGACATGGGGTCCATTCCTATAATTCCCACACCCCCAAACATGCATGTGATTAGCCCATCTTGGGGCAGTTGGGTAAGGTTTTTCTTCTCTCTGGAATCTACTTAGCTAGAATTTTCACTCTTTCTCAAAAGGCATATGTATGGAAAGGACAACCTCTACTTCTGTATACAATACAAAGTGAGTAATTATTCATTCAAATGATCATTTAGTCAATTAATGGAGGATGTGACTGACGACTTGATAAAAAATGGATGGGTAGCAGATACCTTGCACATGTTTGGAGGGCAAAGATCGCATCCATGAGGAGAAGATGCACAATCACGGTAAGGAAAGATCCTAAACTTCCCATCCTCATCGATGAAGATGGGATTAGTGTTGATCTCTGAGAAATAATCAAAGAGCCCATGTTGTTTGAGGATTGTCTCAATGAAGAGGATGTTGGCATCACTCACTATCCTCAAATCACACCTGAAATTTCATTACCCAATTAGTAAGGGTGCATAGCTTCAATGCTTACAATGCCAACACCGAGAATTCAGTGGGCATCAGCAAGATTTTCAAAATGAGAATTTCCAAAAGTGCTTGGGGCACATGCTAAGTTTCACACCCACCATTAAAATCACATATTTCCAAAAAAAAGAAAAAAAAAAAAAGAAGAATAAAGAAGAATAAAGAAAAGATGAGAATTAGGAAATATACCTAAGAGAATAAGCCGATTTAATGGTTGTGATGATATGGGGATGCAAAGGGACCCTTTTCAAGCAATCTTCAATATCTTCTATTGTTTTCCCTAGTGAATGGATCTCCTTCATCATTCTATCCTGATAACAAAAGATAGGGATATACGGCCTTGGAAAAATTGTGGAAAATGCAAATGGCGTATATGAAACTCTAAAATTGTGGAATAATCAAATGACGTATATGAAACCCTAAAAATCGCTACTCTGGGAAATTTACACCAAAATGTAGAGATTTTCTTCTATTATGATAAATCATAGAAAGAAAAAGAGGAGGAAATTGAAACGTGGTACCTGAAAATCTCCCGATCGTAAATTCCTGGCAGCGTAAATGAATGTCGAAAGAGGATCTCCAGCGATTTTTGTTTGAATGAAGACGCGGCTTCCTTTACTTGAAAGATGGATTTGGAAATCCTCTTCTAAAATGAGATGTAACTTTCAAATCCGCCAATTGTGAGTTTTCCATCATTTATAAAATAAACTATATCGAAAGCCATACATATAATGGACCATTTACTAGATGATTAAGATAGTCTTATATAGAAAAAAAGTATAAATATTAGCCATTTACAACTAGACCCATTATTTAGATGGTCTGGATAACACCATCTCATTGCCACTATTGTTATGAATGAGTCACCACTATTTTACATCAAATACAAAACTCACACATTGTTACTGTACAATATAAAAAAATCCGATTGAGCTTTGGATCTGGTAGGGTTGAGCTTTGGATCTGGTAGGCTCTATGGACCCCACCATGATGTATATGCTTTATCCCTGCTGTCTATCTATTTCTTAACGTCATTTTAGGGTCGATCCCTAAAAATGAGCTTGATATAAATCTCAAGTGGACCACACCACATGAAAACAATAGTGATTGGATATCCATCATTAAAATCCTCCTAAGGCTCACTGTACTGTTTATTTGACATCCAATCTGTTTATTAGGTCATAAAGGCCTAAATGAAGGGGAAAAATAAAAATCATCTCGATCCAAAACTTTTATAGCCCCCAAAATGTTTTTAATGGTTGACGCTCATTCAACGTTGTTTCTTGTAATGTGGTCCATTTCAGATTGGGATATACCTCCTTTTTGGTCTCATGCTATAAGAAGATCTTTAAAAATAGATGGATGGCATGGATTAAACACATACATCATGGTGAGGCCCATAGAGCATCAACCACCAGCATTGGCTGATGTCAGGGGGAGTAGTCAATCCGTTCCCCCTATTTGTGGTGCGGTCCATTTAATCTTTGGATATGATTCATATTTTGGATAATTCTCTAAAATGATCTCGAAAAATGTATGAACGGTGTGGGTTGATCCCAAATTTTCGGTAAATCCAAAACTCAAGTGGACCATGCCACACGAAACAATGTGGAATAATGATTTCCATCGTTGATACCTTCCTTGGGCCCACAGTAATGTTTATTTGTCATCCAACCTGTTCATAATATCAAAAAGATATAAATGAAGAGAGAACACAAACATCAGCTTGATCCAAAACTTCTATGGCCTCCAAGAATTTTTCAATGATAGAGGTTCAATCACATTATTTCCTGTGGTGTGGTCAACTTGAGCTTTGAATATGCTTCCTTTTTGTTCTTTAGACCTCAAATTATCTGTTAACATGGATGAACGGAGTTGAAAAAATAAATAAATAATGGTGGACCCCACAGAGTTCACTCAGTATGCTAAGGGTAATTAGTAACTCACCTAAATGGAGTGAAAAGGGGTTTCATTAAAACATTCATAATCATATATTGGGTTTGCCTAAATGTGATTCAGATATCCAACCCACTCATTATGTGCGTCCCACTTGGATGAGGGGTCAGATCAAGTTTCAATGATATATAAAACTTCTATGGCCTCCAAGAATTTTTCAATGGTAGAGGTTCAATCACACTATTTCTTGTGGTGTGGTCCACTTGAGCTTTGGACATGATTCCTTTTTTTTCTTTAGACCCCAAATCATCTGTTAACATGGATGAATAGAGTGGATAAAATAAATAATTAATGGTAGACCACACAAAGTTAACTCAGGGTAATTAGTAAATCACTTAAATGAAGTGAAGAGGGGTTTCCTTTCATAATCATATATTAAGTTTTCCTAAATGTGATTCAGATATCCAACCCACTCATTATGTGCGTCCCTCTTGGATGAGGGGTCAGACCAAGTTTCAGCCGCATCCAAAACTCACATGGGCCCCACCAAGTTCTTTTATATTTTTTAGGATGTCTTCACATGGTTTTAGATGGCATAGCCCACTTAAGTTTCATAAATGGATGATTTTTTACATATCTCATAACCTGAAGGGGAGACATTAAATTCACGGTGTTGATGTTTGACAAACATTATGATGGGGCCCACAAAACTTACATCAACACTTAGGTTCTCACGAGGTCAATAAAGTTGGGTCATAATTTTGACCAAAATATTTACCTCATTTTACCTATTTGGTCCATTCACTCTATTTTTCTGATCAATACTCAATTTCACTAGCTATTCGTCCCGATCAGGTTATATATGAAAAAGATATTGCGCATACAAGATTAATCAACAATTTTAGTGAAATTTGATTTAAACATTTGAAGTTATTTACTCTTCAATCTGGACAGATTAGATTGTCCAAAAACGGTTAATGGTACAATTAGTGGATGTGCCTAATAATTTAGTAATTTTTTTTTCAAACATAAATTTCAATTTCCATTTAAAAATAAAATTCTTTTATAAAATGTATATGTTTGAAAACATTTTAACAAAATAACATTTTTATTATAAATTATTTCTAAAAAAAAAAATACAAATTATGAATTTTTATTTTCAAAATTTCCAAATATTTTCTCATACTTTAAATTTTTTCTTAAAAATTTCAAAATGCCAATTTTCTTTTCTTCAAAAGCATTATTTTATTTTCTAAAATTTTCTCAAACATTATTAAAATTTTAAACTTCTCAGTATTCTTTTTCAAGTGATATTACAAATCATTAAAATATTACTTTTTAATTACAAAATATTAAAAATTTCCACTTGTATGATATAAAAGCTATATATATATATATATAGAAAAATAGAGGATTATTACAGACGACGACTCTTGTTCGTCGGTAAAAACAATTAGCAACGGTTATCTGCCGTCGTGAAAATTTTTTTTATTTATTTTTACCTGCGAAATTAATCATCGGTAAAAACACTTTTTGCTACAAGTGTTTTCACTTGGGGGAATTTTTAGTACTTGGCGGGAACCTTTTCCCGACGGTTTTAGTTCGTCAGAAAAACTGTCACGCTTTCGGTCACGGCGGGATTGAGCCCTGGCGGGAACATTTTTCCAACGGTTTTAGTTCGTTGGAAAAGCTGACATGCTTTGGTGGGAACCTTTTCCCGACGGTTTTAGTACGTCAGAAAAACTGATGCTTTGGCAGGAGCCCTTTATCGACGATTTTTATTCGTCGAAAAAACCGTGGTCAATGGCAAGAACGTTTTCCCGACGGTTTTAGTTCGTCGGTAAAAAGCAATATTATCGACACTTAGCGATGAAACTAGTTTTCGTTGGTAATTAAATTGTACAAGATTTACACCGACGGTTGATGTATGTTGAAAAAACAATTTTACCGATGACAATGATGTTTGTCTGTGTTAACATCCTACCGGATTTTTTTTTGATGCTTCAAGTCCATCGCGGAAAGCACTTTTATTGGCAACAAGTGGTTTTCATCGGTAATAACATTGTACCGAATTTTTGCCGACGGTTGATGTCCGTCGGTAAAAACACATTTACCAACGAAACTGTATTTCATCGGTACTAACATAGTACCAGATTTGTGCTGACATGTAATGTCCTTTGGGAAAAACACTTTTGCCAAGGAGAATAGATTGTCGGTATCGTTCCAGTTTTTTGCTGACGGTTCATGTCCGTCGGGAAAAACACTAATTACCTACGAGTAAGGAAATTAGGTTGGTAAAAGTAATTCTTTTGAATTTTTTTAAAAAAATAAAAATAACCATTACCAACAAAAATTGACGTTGGTAAGAGTACTTTTACCCATGAAATTACAGTTTTCGTCGGTAAAAGTAGACTTTCACCTACGAAATTAAAATTTCGTCGGTAAAAGCAAACTTTTACCCACGAAAATAATTTTCGTCGGTAAAAGTTCTTTTTACCTACGAAAAAAAATCGTCGGTAAAAGTTTCGTCAGTAAAAATCCTATTTCTTGTAATGCATTGATGGCTCACCCTATTCTTTCAAATGAGGTATTAATGGTGCTCAGGGATGTGCATACTAGCATCCAGTTGGTTCGAGAGAATGCAAGTATTCAAGCAGAATAACTTTATGACCAACCAAACCGAGGTCATGCAATGATTGTTAACTATTGTGATGAAACAAATGCACCCTACGCAGTAAAACAACAGTAGTTCGATTGGTAATGTTATTCTATTCTTACAAACACCGTCATTGCAGCATAATGTGCCACCTTCTCCTCAGGAGGTGAGGATTCCTCTGCTTACTGTTGAGGTCAGAAGACCGGAGCAGGAAGCTAGGAATTGTGATAATAGAAATCTAGGACCGCCAATCGGATTTTATCCCCTACATGATCCTAGATTCCAAGAGAATGTTAATAGATTTGGCCTAGATCATCCACCAGCCATGGAACCTCTGAGGGTTGATCGCGACCAGATATTGCAACTAGCATAAGAAGTTGCAGGCCAGGTATTGGGCCACAATGCTATTCATGTATATCATAAGCCTTATAAGGAATGGGTAGATCAACAACATCCATTGTTAAGGAATTATCGACCAAACTTTGCCTTGTTTTCAGGAGAACACAGTCAATCGATTATTAAACATGTTAGCTGATTGACCATGCAATGTGGTGAACTAACCAATAATGATTATTATAAATTACAGTTATTTAGTCATTCACCAACTTCACATGGTATTTTAACTTGTTGACATATTCAATGGATAGATGGCAAGTGTTGGAAGAATGGTTTCATGCTCAATCCTTTTCTAAGAATAGAGACATCACCATGGAAGATCTCTCTTGGTTCTAGCAGTTTCCCAGTGAATTATGAGAAAGTTATATCATGCAGTTTAAACGAGCAAAGAGTCATTGTAAAGTGTTCATGACCGAAGTTGAATTTGAGCAACTCGCACAAGACGGTTTAGAATACAAGCTCCACAAAAAATTTGTAAGCATGGGCTTTGTTGATTTGTATGACCTCACTAAGAAGGTCTCTCGATATGAGGAGTTGCTTCAGGAAAGGGCTAGGCAGGTAAACTCGTCAATTGGAACTTATTATAATGATCCTAATTACGAAATTGCAATCGCCGAAGTGGTGGCTAAGAAATCACTAGTTTGCGCAGCATTGATTAAAGTAGAATCATCCGCTCCAACTACCCAAAAAACTCAGAAGGTATACACCTTTCATATTTTTCGAGCCAAAGAAATTTTTGACTTCATGTTAGAAACAAAGTTCATTAAGGTTCTTGTTAATCACAAAGTACCTTCAGCCGAGGAACTAAAAAAGGTTGACTATTGTAAATGGCATAGGTCTCGGTCCCATTCTACTAAAAAGTGTGTTGTTTTCAGGAATCTAATTGAAGAATATATCGATCTGGGATTGTTGAAGTTTTCAAAAAAAGAAAAGGCAGCCATGTTGATCGACACCGATCCATTCTCGGCTAGCATGGAAATATATGATCACAGCCAACTTAAGGGATCAACCTCGACCGAAAGTGGAGCTTGGTTTAGGAAGTCTTCTTAGAACACGCTTCTGATACATCCCTAAATAGTAGTGGACGCCTCCAATATGCAACTACTGCGCTAGGAAAATTCCTTGTCATGTTAAGGATTATCCTGAGAGATGCAACCGTGGTGACAATCAGGGTCGCCAGCAGCCGGGGTGACCGACGTTTGACCAACAATGGCACCAGAGGTTGTTTTCAACATAAATGGTCAAATTGCCTGAAATTCCCTATGGTCCTAGAAAGTATGACAAGGACCTAGAAGTGTTGTAAACACAAGAATATGGCATCAATGAGAAGGAAAAAATAGAAAAAAATAACATTCACCTTCGGCCAGAACCCAAGCTGCCACACCCATTTTGGCGAGTCCCTTCATTAGAAGAGCATATAGCAATAAATACGGTCAGAGAAATCCTTCTACCTACCAATCAAGAGAATGGAGCTATCCCTAAAGATGTTAAAGCATCTAGCAAGTCTGAAGAAGAAGATGATACTGATAATTTGTCGGATTACTTTAGTGAGGATTTTTTCCCAACGGAAGAATGACAACCCTGTGAATTCTCAACTTCTGTAGATAAGCCAAAGGTTATGGCTACCAATTTACCAGCTGATCTCATAAAAAACATGACCTCTAGTCGTACTGATAAAATAAAGTCTATTAAATTTAGGGGGCAAGATTTTGAAAATAGTATTGTGTTTGGTTCGTTGCCAACGATGGTCTTTCATTGCAACATGGTATTTACTTTGCCATCCAATTTTAAGGGAAAAACTATTCAACCAAACACAATACCGGGTGATGTAGAAGAACATGTTAACCCAATTATTATTCATCATGCGTCCTTCTCTTATGATGAAAGGAAACAAGCTAAGATGTCGCACATCGATACGATTACCGTGGAAACCGATGGATGTATTGACAAAGTAATTATCGACAGACCCACTATTGATATGACATGGCATCTTGAGCCGTTATATATTTTGGCTCATTTGGATGGTTATCTCGTGACTAGGATCTTGGTAGATGATAGGGCTGCAGTTAATTTATTGCCAAAGAGAATGATGGAAAATTTTGGGTAAGACTACAACTGATTTGATCCTGTCTTAGATAACAGTTAGCAATTTCGTTGGCCATGTTACTAACACACATGGTGTTCTGCTGGTTGATCTGATAGTAGGTACCAAATCTATCCTTGCGCCATTTTTTTTGTAGTGGACACTTCGTCAAGCTACAATGCCCTGTTAGGGAGAGATTGGATCCATTCTTTTGCATGTATTCCTTCTTCTCTTCATCAGTTGGTTATATTCTAGAATCAAAATAGGGTCGAGCTAGTATTGGCTGATAATAAGCCCTTTTTAGCTTCTTCAAATGTTAATGAAGCTTATTATTATGGTGAATAGGTGGGGCCCATCAAGTTCATTGGGAGAAACAAATATGGGTGGCCAATAGGTATCTTTGTAAAGAACTTGAGTAGTATAATTCAAGCCATGATGGTCCAAAAAGATAAAGACTAGCCAAAGGATTTAATCCTCAGTCGGCCAACTACGAGATGCATCATCGAAGAGTTGGCATGATTGGGATAACTAAAGGCGTGGTGTGCCTAGTTGAGTTTGCAGCTAGGCTAAAAAAGCTTGAAGAAAGCCTGGAACAAATCAATGAATGAATTTTTATGAATTTGGCCGAATTAGATGAAGCAGCCGAAGAAGATAGTTTTGATATAAAAGAATTATTGGAAGATGAAAATACTGAAGAATGTCCACCACAGGTTCAAGACCCGTTGGACGAAGTAAACTTAGGGACAAATCAAAATTTGAGGCCTACGTTTATAAGTAACTTGTTACGACCACCCGAGCAGGACGAGATAATAAAATTGCTGCAGGAATTTGCTGATTGTTTCACATGGGACTATTAAGATATGCCAGGGCTAGATGGGTTTTTGATCGAGCACAGGTTACTGACCAAACAAGGATATCAGTTGCATAAGAAGCCTCCCAGGAGAACGATGACCAAAGTCACTGAAACCGAATGACTTTTGAAAACAAGATTCATTCGACTGATCAAATACGTAGAATGGATGTCGAATGTGGTCCCAATGATAAAGAATACCAGTAAGATAAGATTATGTGTGGATTTTAGAAATTTAAATCTAAACACTCCCAAAAATAATTATCCTA
The DNA here is from genome assembly GCA_037074715.1 of Magnolia kwangsiensis. Classification (NCBI taxonomy): domain Eukaryota; kingdom Viridiplantae; phylum Streptophyta; class Magnoliopsida; order Magnoliales; family Magnoliaceae; genus Magnolia; species Magnolia kwangsiensis. The sequence continues at coordinate 89,249,525 of CM073580.1, forward strand.
TGCCTATGGACGACCAATTAATCGATTGAGCTACTAAACATGGGACTGTGTCATTTTTAGATGGCATTTATGGTATAATCAAATATATATAACCCTGAATGACATACCAAAAATGGCATTTAGGTGCCTGGCACCTTTGGGCACTTATTACTGGGTAGTTATGCGTTTCAGTCTAAAAAATGCTGGGGTAACATATCAGAGGGTCATGAATGCTATTTTTCACAACATGATTGGCCAATTTATGAAAGTCTACATTGATAATGTAGTGGTTAAATCAGTCGATGCAGAGGATCACTTAGTCAATTTGTCTTTTGAGTGAATGGGGGTCCATAATTTAAAAATGAACCCATTGAAATGCCCATTCAGGGTGTCTCATAATCGAGATCGATAATTTTTTTCGTCTTCCTTGTACATCAAAGAGGAATTGAGATTGATCAGAATAAAGCTCAAGCTGTGATCGATACGAAACCACCAAGGAACAAGGCTGAGTTACAGAAATTTTTAGGCCACCTCAATTTCTTACGACGATTCATATCTAAATGTGTTGGTAAGACTAATGTTTTTTTCCATTGTTAAAACTAAAGCAGGGGGCCAAATTCTTATGGGAAAGGGAACATCAACTAACCTTCAATCAGATTAAGGAATACCTGATGAAGTCGCCCATGTTAATGCCTCCTATTAAAGGTCGCCGCTCAAGTTATACATAGTTGCATCCGTAGGATCGATTGGAGCTCTATTAGCACAGGAGGACGATTCGCGAAAAGAGAGACCAATTTATTACCTAAGTCAAGTTTTGCTCGATGAAGAGACTCGATATTCACCCATGGAAAAACTATATTTCTCTTTATACTTTGCTGCTATTAAATTAAGACATTATTTGTTGGCTGAAAGAGTGAATGTAATTGCAATTACCAATTTAGTCAAATATATGTTAAGTCAGCCCATCCTAAGCGGTCGAATTGGTAAATGGGTACTAACACTGTCTAAATTTGATTTGCACTACGTACCGTAGAAAGTGGTAAAGGGTAGGGCCATAGAAGAATTCTTAACAAGCCATCCATCAAACATAAACGAGCATATCCCTCTCAGTGTTATGAATGTAAGCCTTGTGCAAATTGAGCCTCAAAAATTAATCTTCGGTCAAGGACCCACAAAGCATCAGGGGTCGGCATAGTTTTAATTGCTCCCAATGGAAATCGGTAAGAGCTGGCGTTCCAGTTGGAATTTTAGTGTACCAATAATTATGCCGAGTATGAAGCAATGATTATCGGCTTGGAAATATTGTTGGAAATACGAGTAAAAGGCATAGAAATTGTCAGGGATTCTTAGCTATTAATAAACTAGATGGCCGATTGTTTCAAATACACTAGCCCATCATTATTATCATATTATAAAATTTCCATAGTAACGCCCCGTGTTTTCGGAACCCGATTATATGGCTCGTCCTCCAAAAAACTCGAGTGTTAACTTTTAAAGATAGTCAAATTCATGTGTGTGTGTGTGTGTGTGTGTGTGTGTGTATATATATATTTTTTTTTTTTTTTTTTCTGAGTTAACAGTTTAGTGGAAGATGGACATATCAAACATAAAGAAAAATTTACATTTACATTCAGAATATATGAGCGTCTGCTCATAATGACTTATACAAATTAATGTCCCAATACTTACAATTACAAAATGAAATAATATCGCATGTGAAGCAAAGTAAATTATAACAAATCTTGAGCTGTAAAATCACATGGCAACTCTTGGCAATCAATTATGCATCCTCGACAATTGTATTCTGCTCCTCATTAATATGAACATGAATATCATCTAGGCCACCTGTGCTACCTGATCGGTTATATATTCGATGAATAAGTGGCTAGCTCAGTGTAAATTCTGCTCAAGATTACACGCTACCGCATTAGGTAAGCATAGTTATAAACAAAAAGGCATTCAAAACAATACATGATGCAGTCTTAGTAAATGCATGGATGCATGAGTGCACATCAACTGGGTATGCTCATCCAGTTGGCTTTTGGGCAAAACCCATGCATGTGGCTAGTCACAAGAAAAAGTACATCATACTTGTGTAGTGCTAAACTCACTAAAAGTGGGCCGATAGTCGGTGGTCTGGGAGCTAGCGAAACGATACCCTAACTAAATCTTATAGGCATGTGCTACAGCATCTGGAATTAGCCACCCATCATCACCCATATGCTATGAATGCATGATTAGCCCATTCGTTATTATTCCATTTACAACCAGCCAGTTTAATAAAGCTCAAAGGTCACCACAGGGGGTTCATCACCTAACGTAGGCCGATAGCTCGGACATAGTGTCCTATGACCACCATCACTGTCTCATGAGATTACCACATTAGAATGTTTAATAGAAGCTCATCGACAAGTGACCATTCATAGTTCAATATATGGAACTTACCATTGCATGGTTATGTGGAAATAAATCATCAAAGCCACATATGGTAAATAAAAAATCGAAATCATATAGGAGAAATATCAAATCAAAGCCGCATAGGAAAAATATCAAATAAATGAGATAAAAAGACCTTCCTCAAAAGCCATGCAGACACAATAACCCATGGATGATAGGCCCACTTCAATATTCACATCATTCAAGTAACCACTAGATCGAGGGCTCTTTATAAACATAATTAATCAAGTTACATCCCAAGTATTGGTGTACATTTGTAAGTAGGATTTCCCACTGATTGATTTACAAGTTTAAGTTCCATAAGCATTCCATACATAATTCATAAGCATAAGAAAATATGCAGGATAAACATTGAGCATATAATTTAGCATTTAATTCCAACAACTAGCACATGTAATTATAAGATAAAGATATCAATTATCAACCGAAATTAAAATAAAAACTATCACTTAAGCTAATAGGAAAATGGAAAGCTCAAGGCGAAGAAATCATCATCTTATGAGTTGAATCACCAACTAATGCTGCTAGGAAGTGCGTGCACCCTTGAAATCGAATCCTACCATAAATTGTGAAATTATACATGAGATCAATGTTCTACAAAGTATCTATAGTTGAGATTAATATAACCTAAGGCTTGGATTACTTATTTTTAGAGTTTTGATGAAAAACTAGGTTTTCATCCTAGAGTTCACTCCTAGACTTAGGTTCTAGGATTTGAATTGTAGTTGGTGTACGATAAATTACAATGTTAATTTAATAATTAGAAAATAATTATTAATCCTTAATATTATAATTAATATTAGCTAACATAGTAATAATAATCATTATGATAATAATAAATACTATGATATATTATTAAGGATAATATTTATGAGAATTAAATAAAATACTACTATTTGATAATTGCAATTTTGTTTATAATAGCTAATTTTAGCATAAATAATCTACTAATGTCTAATCATATATAATATTATCAATCCCAATAATAAGAGTGGTAACAATTATTAACATATCAAAATAAGTCTAGCTTGGGAAGAAAATGTTGACTCACCTATGTCGACTTTGTTCGACCCATAAGTTTGATTTGCTCCCAACTCGAGCAGCTTAACTCGATGAGTTTCAATCGAGTCGACTCAGTAGTATGTATCAACTCCTGCTCCTCTTCTTTCCTTTCCTCCTTTCTTCTTCTTCTTTCTGTACTAAGCCAGCATTGAACTTGGCTTGATCAAGTGCCAAACGTGCTCGTGACTCGACTGAGTCTGTGGGCTGACTCGGCATTAACCCTGTGAAGAGAACAACATCCCTCTCTTCTCTTCTTCCCTTCCTCTTCTTGACTATCATGATCATGCTAGCGGGGGTTGCTAGACTAGACCAAAACAAATCTAACTTGGTGAGTCAGCATGACTCAAATGGTCTAGACTCAGTCCGAGTCATAGTCGTCACTCGTCTTAACATGGCGGGCACCATTATGCTCAAACAACATCATCTTCCTTCTCCTACTCTCCTTTCTTTTCCTTCTTTCTCTCATACTTTCTCTCATTTTCATCTACTAAATGTCCAACAACACCAATGGGCCCGACTTGACTCACGCACGACAACCGGGTCAGGTTGGTGCAACAGCCACCCCCGATTCTCTCTTCTCTCTCACTCTCTTTTCTTCCTCTCTTCTCTTTCCTCCTGTCAACTATGGCCATCAAGAGCAACTCCCACTCATCCAAATCTTGCCTCAACCCAAGACGACTTGGTGTGGTTTGAATGGGGAAGAAGGAGCTCAGCTCCAATGGTGGAAATCATCCTGATGCTTCTTCCTTTAATCCAACAATGTTGAAGTGTCTGAATGGGTGTTGTGGAGCTTCTGGTTAAGAGGTTTTGAAGCTTAGGGTTCATTTGGGTGGTGGGTTTGGAGGAAGAAGATGGCTGCTGTTTTTTGAGTGCGACCGTAAGGATAGGAGAAGCAAGCTTTGATGATTGATCTTCTCCCTCTAATAGCATTGCCCTAATGATCCCAGACCATTGGATGAGGAGTGGATGGTCGAGATTCAATCTAAGGCTCCCAGCTCCCTAATGAATTGTCTTTTATTTAGATAGCTGGCGCTCCACGTATCGTGGTTTTGAATGGTCGGGATTAATCTCCAGATGATGGTTGAGATGGAGGGAGGGATGCAAGGGCACACAGATTGCCAGTGTGGAAAGGAGAGATGGGTCAGAATTTCCAATTTTGGAAAGCACTGTGCATGTAGGCCCTGTTTGCATTAATGATTTTGTGCATGCACATGAGCTCTAAGGTGTGGGGTTGGGTGGGGTTTGGTGTAATTTTAACCCCCGAAAAGATAAACTGTTTAGATTAATGATCTGATCTCAGGTGAGGCCCACCTGATCAGGTTTCACGGATGGGGTCAGTTCTTTGGTGAAAAGAAAACGTGAAAAGAGAGAGGTATTCCTCCTCTTTGCAGGAAAACACGGGTCAAACCCTATTTGACCCATGTTGGTGGTTTGGTGCACCAAGGGTGCACATGGAGTGTACACATGCACAACTATGGTGGGGTCCACAGTAGTGTTTAGATGAAATCCACTTTGTTCATTCGATTCATTGACCTATATAAAGCCATGAGCTCAAGAATGGGACTGACATAAATCTTAAGTGGGCCATACTATTAAATTTCTAATTCTAATGGTGGATTTCTGTCGATCTAATGGTTAAATCATTCTGAATTTGGATATCAATAGTTAAAATGGTCCTAGGGATCCCTTAGTTAGAAGGAAACCATTGGATTATGCATGATATCAGCTAATATTCATTGAAAACCTAAGTATTATTACTACAATATTTTTAATGACATTATTATTACCAAAATTATCATTACTTGTATTAAATATAATGGCTCTTTCTTCAAAAGATGCATTATATGCTTTTACAAATGATTCATCTATATGTACATTTTACTATACTTATTTTATTTTATTTTGAATCACGAGTTACCCTAAGGGAAGTTGGGAACTTGATGGACAATTTGATTTGCCCATTGAGGTAGTTGGAAGTCCTAGAAATAGGTTTGTCCTAATGACGTGAGATGCATTTGAAAATCGTTGGGTGGACGACTTCATCTATGGATGAGCATTAACCCCAACGATCGGGTTCATGCTAGAGCATAGATGGGTTGTTAAACTAAGTTAACATGACACACGTATGTATAACCTAATTTTAGTTTTTCATGGTAACACTTAAGTATTGAATGTGTGGGAATTGTATGATTAGTGAGATCAAGTGGTGGATCACTTTACGAGATGTTATTAGCATGATGGACGGTGAATTGGATGACACAAGTCCTGGTTTTAAAACGAACGGTTTGATTGGTCTGTCCGAGTGATTGAAGTCTTAGAGTAGGTGTCCTGAAGTCGTGATGGACCATTTTGAGAACCAATCAAATGGATAGTTTGATACGTGGATGGGGATTGCTTTTGACGATTGGATTTAGCCTAGAATGAGGGTGAACATTCAAGTAAGCTACATTAGTGTTCATGCTAAGTTGGGTGACACAGTAACACCCGAGTACTGAAAAGTACAAGGTGTCATAGCAATCCAATTATTAGAGTAATTTGATGATGTCTGGTTAAGACACATCACTCAGAATTATAATAAATATGTTAATGATATCGCAATATTGGCAGCAAGATTCTGGTCGATCACAATCCCAAAAAGATCCTTGCCCTTAGTTTTTTAGAGGGAAGGCATAACAAAAGTTTGCCTTATTAATGCAGGAGAAGATAATTGGTGGGCTCCTCTTATGGGATGCCTGCAAAGTCCTCAGACTAAGACCGATAGAAACATAAGAAGATCATCTGTAAATTACGTCATGATTGATGATGAATTGTTTCGAAAGGGGTCGATGGCATTTTTCTCAGGTGTTTGTCAAAAAATGAAGCAATGGCCATCATGAAAGGGGTCCATAAAGGTATTTATAGGGCTCATCAAGTAGGAAGAAAAATAAAGGTCATGCTCAGATGTTATGGATACTTTTAGCCCGAAATGATAGCCGACTATGTGTGAAACACTAAGGGCTGTGAGGCTTGCTAGAGGAATGAACCAGTTCAGCATGTACCTATGGCCGAGATGTATCCTATTATAAAGCCTTGGCCATTTCGAGGATAGGTGATCAATCTAATTGGACAAATTTATCTACCCTCAACTAAGATAGATTCATTTATTATTGTGGCGACCGATTATTTTACTAAATGGGTCGAGGCAAAACCTATGCGTAAAGTCGATCATGAAGATATTATCAGTTTCATAAAGACTAATATAATCCATTGTCTTGGTATTCCTGAATCCGTCACCATGGATAGAGGAACAACATTTATAGTTAAAGAAACAAAAGCTATGGCCGAGCGATATGGGATAAAAATTCTCCATTCGACTCCATATTATGCTCAGGCTAATGGTCAAGTAGAGGCCATTAATAAAGTAATCAAAATATTCTGAGAAAAATGATATGAGGAAACCTAAGGGAATGACACCTTAAATAGTCTGAAGCCTTATGGGCCTAAAGGGTATCACCTCGCATTAGTACAGGAGTGAGTCCATTTATGCTAACTTACGGGCATGAAGTTGTTTTTCCACTAGAAGTCATGATCCCTTCCATGAGGGTTGCACATCAATCACAGTTAAGTTTGGTCGAATTCACAAGGGCGATGATGGTCGAGATTGAAGGGTTGGATGGGGTCCATATTAAGGCCTTGAATTCTATTACGGCCAATAAAACGGCCATAGCTCGTGCATACAACAAAAGAGTTAAGAGTTAAATCTTTCAAGGAAGGAGATACAATCTATAAGATGATTCTTCCTATTGGTCAAAAAGATCGAGCATTGAGAAAATGGTCCCGCAATTGGGACGGACCATATACCATTGAGCCGATCTTAAGAGCTGGGGAATATCTCCTTGATGATTTAGATGACAATGTTGCCCCAACGCCTATAAACAGTCGGTTTTTGAAACAGTATTTTCCCCACTATGGGAAGTCATCATAGATCCAGCTAGGCCAACTCAGTAAAGAGAATTATAAGTAAATTAAATAAAAGCCCTTAAATGAAGGGCTTAGTCAAGTTGTTTATAATAAAGACTGAAAAGGCCAAGCTATATGTCCGGGGGGGGGGGGGGGGGGGGGGGGGGGGGGAGAGTGAATAGGACTGCTAAATTAAAATGATAACAGCGGAATAAAAACAATTAAAGGAAAGATAACACTTTAAACAAACCACAATACTGAAAAGTAAAGAAGCCTCAAATGTATGAGTATTGAGAGGTTGATACAAATGTTGTTCTAAGGACAACCTTACACCAAAAAATAAGGTTTATGGTAGGACACACTGATTTCTAGAAAGGTCTTTGTATCAAAAACTCAAACTTGATACAAAGGAACAAATAAATAAATAAATAAATGAAATCTAAGTTATTACAACATTCCCCACAATGCTTGAAACGTAAATATTATAACATTCACATCCACAAGTACATCCCACAAACTTGAATGATAAAAGATATAGAAAATAAACCACACGTCCAAACACAAAGAATTATAGTGGTTTTCCTGTGTACATCAACTGTTAAACAACAACCACATAGCTACTCCACTCCTAATATCCTTACATAGTGGATATTAGCGTTCACTATTAAAATAGGTTTTTCTCAAGTTCACCTAAAACCTTCACAATTGTGTCTTTCAAGTGGGCTTTACATAATTCAAAAAACCCCTTACTCTGAGTTTTCTAGCTTTCCTCAGATAACCAAAACACTGAGATTTTTTTGGCTTAATCTCAAAAGAAACCAAAGCAAAAGATTTACACAAATGTAAAATACTTGAATTTCTCCTTTTGTTGTAGCCCGGAAGAACCAAGTCGGAGTAGAAGTTCAACGATGAATTTCAAAGTCCAATACTCATATATGAAATGGTTCTAGGTTCCAAATTGATTTTAGAGTTAAAGTACCTTGGGCTAGGTTGATTTCATTTTGATTCTAAGAAATGAGAATACCTCTATTCCTCTTTCAAATATAATTGGAATAAGGAAATTCAAAATCAAATACAAATAAAGTTACAAAAAGAGAATATTAAATGATCACAATATAGCTAAATAAATTACTAACTTATTTCTCAGAGTGATGCCTTGATTTTAGTTGAATTGAATTACCAAACTCTGAAATTTGTCGTCTATTTATAGGTGAGCAGATCGTACCTTCGACTAGTCCTATGGACACTACGACTGGTCGTGGGTCAAATGGATTTTTAAAAATTTAAGCGTAATCGAATAAAATCGTTCTATGACTGGTCATCGGCATTGTACGACCGGTCGTGAGACCTCCACGACTGGTCGTGACCTGTTCATGACTAGTCGTGTGAGACCTAAAACAGTTGCTAGAGTTCGAGTCGTGGCTGTAGGACTGGTCGTGAATGAATCATGCATTGTTCACATGACCGGTTGAGCTATCTCTAGGATTGTTCATGGCTCAACAAAAAATTTTAAAAATTTACAACAAATTTAGGACTGCTCTTAGAATTCTTAGATTGGTCAAGCTAGTGTTAGGACTAGTCGAACGGAGTCTAGGACTAGTCGAAGAATAGATCAACACTTATAAAATAAGAAATTGAATTATATATTCAAAATGACCTACCCTAAGGTCAATCTAAGGTCGTCCAAACCTTGTTTGTGATGTATGAACAATGAACGTCTTTTCCATTTAGTTGATAGTCTTTCTTTGAAGTCCATGAAGCTTGTAATCTTAACACATGATGAAGCTTCTATACATGCATTGATCTTCACCTTGAGTCTTGAACCATTCACATGTCTTTCGATGTCACTTTACAACATTGACAGTTGAAGCTTTAAAGAAGTAAACAATGTACTTGTTCTTGCATTTGAAGTAGATCATTGTTCTTGACTTGAAGCACTTGTCATGACTTAAACATGTGATGCATTGCCTTGAACACACACACACACACACACACACATATCAATGTGCTACACAAGACAAAGATTATGGTTTTAGCCCTACAAAATTTGACAATCATAGGAGTAGAAACTATAGCACTTGCAAAGACCTAAAGGCCATGATTTTGAGTTAAAAATAATATGAAAGAAAGAAAAGAACAATGGTTGATTTGAAGGGGAGGGCTAGACGATCAAGTCATCCCATGGTCCACTTAGTGTGAGAAAAAGCTCGGGCAACAACAACTTTTGCATCCATCACCTAATTCTTCCTCTTTCTCCATGATGTCTGCAGACTTGCCAGCTCGGCTAAAGAACGTTCTATATAGGATAGTCGGCTATCTAAAGCCGAATTTTCCATCTTGGTCACTCTCTCCTCAACTTCATTGATGACAACGTGATCTTCATAAATCTCCAACTGGGTATCCATGAAAGCGATAAGCTCGAAGCTCCTTGGCCGATCATGATAGGGAAATTGCTGACTAGTCTCGACTAGACTATGAAGAAGATGGTTGGGAGCAAGGATTATCGTTCTCAACATTTCTTAATTGAATCATTTTCACGGGTCCAATGCATCTAATTCTTCCAAGAAGATTCGAAACGAGCAGGTAGGTCGTGAGACTCTGCACCGAGAGCTAAAAGGTTACTCAAAGTAGCCATGCATCGGTCAAACTCGACATCTGCTTCAATAAATGTATGCTCGAGACACTGAAGTTCAAATAAGATGTTCAGAAGTTCGAGGGGAGGCCGTTGTTGTTCTAGTATCTTGCCAACATCCTAGAGAAAAGCTAGTCGATCATCTATTGTGAAGGATTGTGAGAAAATCTTTATACCTTCATCAACTATTTCATCTACGAGCTCATGGAAGTTATGATTTTCTCAAAGAAGCATTGATTGAAGTTAGTCCCGTTTATTCTCAAGTCCTTTCATTTATAATCCGATGTTAAGATTGGTAGTTAATGCAGACAAGTAGCTAAGTGACGGTTGAGTTTTCGATAATAGAGGAGATATTTTTGGAGTTGTGGAAGATAGTCGAACAATTGAAGTTTTATTAGGAGATAATGGCCTGGGTTTTAAGGGGCCAAACATCGTGCTCACAATCTAGAATGAAAAGATTGCATGCAAGGCAATAAATGCTTAAATATGAGGGAGATAAAAGGTTCCAGTTTGACGCCCATGATTCCTTTGAAATAATGACTAGTCTTGATGAGCAGCACTGCATATGGGCGATCAAGTTTGCATACATCCATCATGTTAGTGGTTGATTATTCTAATGGTCAGACCAAGACATGGGGATATCGTGCACAAATACTTCATTTTCATGAATTATAAGGTGAACGTTCATAAAATCAAAGGATTTTTCGACTAAACAGGCTTACATTACTATGTTGGTTTCAAACTGCATGATTACATAAAATCAAAGGAACTTTTCCTTGATAGTAAAGATGGCATCGAGGCCCAAGAATACTTATTACAAGATACCTCAATATGAAAAGTAAAGGATGAAGGGAACAAGGTGCAACAGAGAATGGGCTAGGGCCACAACCTCTCGTTTCTACTTGGTCTTATACCTTCCCTCTTTCTCTATCAAAGAGGTGTTTCCCCTTAAGTAGTCCTACCAGGGACTCAATACGCTACATTCTATCAAGCCATTTCCTAACAGAAGTGGTAGGTCCCTGGGTGGCCTAATCGCCGGAGTCCTTCTAGTCATTAGATGATCAATCTGGCTTGAGATCAAAATTTTTGACTGAAAGGTCACTGGGAATCTGGTCAATGGGAGCTTTCCTCTTAAGGATTGTAGAGGTTCGGTCCAGATAAAACCTATGGACTTGAAACCAAGCCTTCATTTTTCCTTTTTTATAGAAAGCCTCGCATATCCCTGGCCCTTTGTTAAAAAAGTTACGTCCATAAGAGCTCTTCATTACGTTCTGTCAAACTATTCCTGGATGAACCAAAGACATCCTTCAACTAAGAGAATGAAGATGAAATCCGGGCTCAATAGCCATAAGGTCACCTTCTGTTATTTGAGTTAAATGGAAAGCTACCATAACTATCCATACCGGCTGATGTCTCATACAGTCAATAGATTTTGAGGGAGGAAAGAAGAGAAGGATGTCTTTGTGGCTAGAAGTCAGAAATAGGAGATGAATCTTAACTGAGAGCATGCAAGAAAAAACTTAGAGTTATGAGTCTCTTGGAGAATGGAGTTGTAATGTCTTGAAAAAATTCGTACAAAGACCCGAGTGCCACCTCAGGCAGAAATCGCTAAGGATCAAATTATGTAGAAATTAGATGAAAATTAATTAAGTACTAAACTGAATAAGTTAGTAAATTAGCTTGAACTACTTTCTATACGAACTGCAAGACCCAAAACCAGTAGAATCACTAACTCTACATTACTTAAAAACCTAAGAGAAATCTCAAAACCTAGTTGTTCTCGGGAGCACATTGAAACTTCATATCGGACCTAGATCATGCGTCGAAAGTCCGATGACCGTGAAACTATAAGGTTATGACCACCTTACTGGGATTGACAATCATTACGAGAATCGAGTCTAAATAGTATTCAGAAACACACAACTTGAGACCGTAGTGAAGAGTGTGAGTAAGGAGAATATCTTTAAAAAATGAACTCAAACTTAAGTGATTTGGGCCATTCACTTGTAGGCTAAATTTAAGGTTTTAGACCATCAGATTCTAACCTAATTATACCCTATGATCAAAAAAAATTTCCAATACATGTTAGTGTACTCGTGGCCCTGATCGAGTGACAATGGCCGTTGAACTGAAACTGGTCTTCCACGGTCGATCCACAAATTTGATCGGACTGAAATCTTAACTTAATATAGATCTATTGTCAGGGAACTTTCTCTACACCGTATGCAAGTAATGGACCTCCAGATGAGCTTCATTGGCCCGAAACAGTTATTTTTTGGCTATAACCTAAGTATACCATGGCCCTGGGGCCATTTAAACAAATTCTAGGCCTATACAAGACCCTTAAGCCATCACTCTCTCATTCCATACGAATTTTTCTAACCCTAGGAGAGAGAAGAGATAAAAAAAAAGAGAAAAGAGTGAGGAGAAGTGTGAGAGACCTGTGGTTTGTTGTTGAGATTCACTCCCACCACTCCATGTGTTGAATCATCTCTCCCATGTCGTTACACTGTCGAATCTAACTCCATTTTGGGTAAAAAATCCTAATCCTAATCTATTTTAGGAATTCAAATAGAGAAATTGGTGAAATAGCTAACATATTTCATGATTTAGGTAGCCATTTTACTGTAAACGGAGACGTAGTGTATGAACTGAGTTCGTAACGACCAAACTAATGAAAGGTGCAGACTATAAATATTTAGGTTATGGTTTTCAAGGCTTTTAATGTCAGTTAATGATTTATGACTAACTTGATTGTTATCACATGTACTTCGATGTAATGTTCTCCGTGTATTACACACACACACACACACACACACACACATATATATATATATATATATGAACTATGTTGAATATAATGCATTCCATGTGTTTATTGAAATGTTCGAATGACTATGGAATTATTATTTATGCTTGCAATAATTATTAATTTAGAATACGTGATTATTGTATGTGCGATAACTCCTTTGTGTAGTCTAAGTGTTTGATAAAATATCTGAATTAGAAGTTACTTGATGAAAGGTATTTAATAAGGGCGTTGAGATAGGATTCTCAATTACCATATCTATAGTTACAGTTTTCTTCATGTAACCTATCACGCTACTATGTGATTTATCGATGAAATGCCTATATATGATAACATGTGCACTATATTTTTGTTAAAATGCTCAAATGAGATTTATATTTGAATTGGTTGTCACATACCGTTTTAACTATCACATATGAATGCCTATTGTATTTGAGTATGATTGAGACTAATACGTAGTCCAGGCAATCGATAACGGTTTACGATCAGTGGCTGAACTAGTTTCACCAGAACAGATACGTTCGATGAATCTGAGTCGTATGGTAATTATCAATAGTGGTTAGGCCACGTGGAGTGCGTATGCGCTCCAGGTCGATTAATTTAACATGTGTTTTTACCAGTCGATCTTGTCAGGTAATCTAATTGGCCTAATATATGTTCATCATGTATGGACGCTACTGCTTGAATCTAAGGTACCACTTACCAGTGAAAAGCCTGTATAACCTTGGTACCGCGATTCGCTAAGACTCATGAGCTGGGCATGGTGGTATGAGACACCGTGGTCGAGCTGTTGGCCTACGCTGGGGTGATGAGCCTCCTCGTAGTGTCCATTGAGCAACCTAAGCTCGTGAGTCGAATACGGTGGTATGGGACACTGTATTCGAAATGTCGACCTACACTAAGGTGACGAGCTTTTCCATAGTGATCTTGAGTATAAACTAGGCCTACTCTAAGGTGTCAAGCCTTTCCATTGAGACCTGAACTTTTCTATCCACTACTTTTCAATCAGGGGTGATGTTGCCCTATAACTTGCCTATCATATGTGATTAACTAGGATTGACAACCATAAATGGATCATTATTTGGGTAAATGATATAAAGGGAGGTACCTTAGCTTCTTGAATCTACTATATGAATAAGCCTAATTAAATATTGGCTAACATGACCATGCACCGCATTGCATGTACTTTGGCAAGGACGCGCACATGTCCAGAGTGGTGCGTGTGTAATTATGAGATGAAGTCACTGAGGGAGTGTAGGTGAGGGCATGCATCATTATTACATACCATTCTTACATTAACAAGACTACTTAGGATATGATTGTTGTATCGCTTTATCATTACTGCTTGAATGAATTGATAACATGTTAACCTTTTCCTTATAGCTCCATCAAGTTGTTCACTCACTCCCACTATGGGACGGTGTTTTAAAATACTAACCAAACTCTATTATAGCTACAGGTAATGACGAAGCTTACGAGATGGAGCCTAACTTTTATGATGACGAGGAGTTCTCCTACATGCAACTCTCTAGTGGGTCTTTGTAGACCTAGAGTTACGTTGCCAGAATTATAAAGATACGGATTTGATGACCATTACATTTTATCATTTTATATATTTTGAAACTATACATGTAATTATTTAGCTCGGTCACATGTTCATACTCTAGGGACTTACAACAACTTATGTGCTTTATATATTTATCACAGTCTTCCGTTTGCATAATCTAATTGTCTTTGGAGTATGATATGCTAATTTAGTGTAATCTCATTCATATTTAATGCACTAATATGGACAATATTTAATCATCATTATCTATATTACATAAGTGATACAACGGATCTCGGGAGTTGAGCCTTTAGTTGACCCTCAATTTTTAGGGTGTTACAAGTTGGTATCAAAGTATGATTTGGATTAAACTGGACTTGGGTTATAGTAACACAATGCACACTGATGTACTTTGACTTAGGAGAGGGTGATAAAAATGTAGAAACAAATGTAAGCTTCCAAGTTTCACCAATGGACGAAACTAACCGTTGAAATATGACTCGTATACATCCCTGATCATGTGAGATGATCCCAATTCCTTTCTAGACTATCAATCAACGGGCTTAGATGATAATTCAGCATATTCCATACTCAAATGATCGGAACATGTGAATATGAACAAGATGGGCTTTGAAAACATTTCAAACGGACTCGGGGGCCCAAATGACACAAATCGAGGGAACTAAAGTGGCCCCCATGCATTTTCAGCACCTCGGGAGAGAGATGTCATCGCCCATAGGGTGAGCATCGCAATAGGTCTAGTGGACCGCGATGGCATCACGCCTATCACGAGGCCTCACGGTCTAGGTCCAGCAGGCCACAGCGGGCCCGACCTTGTGCACTCGTGTGGGGGGCACAAAATCTTGTGGAACCCTTTCTTATTCCCTTTTTACTTCATTTTAACCCCCACCTAGTTTCTACACCCTTCCAACCCCCTCCAAAAACCTAATTTTTCACCTCAAATCCCCCTTCATTCTTATATCTTCTTCTTCTTCTTCTTCTTCTTCTTCTTCTTCTTCATCACATACCCACCTCCACCATTTTCATCAAAAACCCATCTCTTGTCTCCCTTATTTCCTCCCATTGGGGTACACAAATGCACCTTTGTGTCTTCTACATCTCAAAATTCTTCAATCCATCTCATCTTGTAAGCTTTCCTAACTCAATGGCTCTTTTTGAGCTAGTTGTCATGATTTTCTCCCTTTCAAAATTTCTTTCCCTTATGGGAAAGAAGTGTGCTTCCACAGATGAAGCTGGGCCTAGCCGCCCAACTCGTCCAAGGAAGAAATCGGGTGCTGAAGAAAGTACAAGTGCCATACAAGAGCAGAGGATGAAGCGGGATCTCGATCCCTAAATTCCTCTCGAAAGAGCCCTACTAGCGGACATGGGACATGGTAGGTTTCAAGGCCATAAAATTATCTTTGAAGCACATGTGGATGAAAAACTATTTGGGCTTTATCCGGCAATGGACCTCCTGTTGGACGCTGGTGGGATCCCATATTTAAGGGCAAGTCACGTGCGAATGAGAGAAATGTCCGAGCCTTTTATGCCCACATACGAGATCTAATGCTGGAGCCTCTGCAGTTCTTTATCCCCATGGGAAGGCGGGAAGCCATTGTCAATGTAGACTCGATAGCTCGAATTATGGGGATTCCGTCTGGAGACGTACATGCTAGCGAGAGAAATCTCAAGAGTATGAGTGGAAGAGATCATCGTACGCACTTTCTTTGCATCCGACTGATCTAATGGAATTGAGGGAATTACCTTACAACAACCAAGTTGACTCATGACTTCTGCATACTCCACTACATATTCATGTGTAATGTGTATCCTAGGTAGAGAAATTATAGTGAATGCACATGTTTGATGGTAGACTTCCTATACAGATCTGGGCAAGGAGACAAGCTGTTCTTGCCTACGTACGTACTACTACAGATAGTTCAAACTGCACGCTCTCCTAGGACAGACATTTCACTCTCATTCGGTCGACTTATATGCAAGCTTACTCGTGAATTCGGCTACAGACTTGGCACAGATAATCTTGCACCGATCCATTTCATTAATGATATTACGCTTAATAACATGGGTATTGGGCCACGACAAAGTCAAGCCTGACTCGATAAGAGTGAGGATGAGACGGGAAGTGAAGAGGAAGAAAGTGCTGAACAAGAGGACGAAAATGAAATAGAGGAAGGAAGTGAGGAAGAGGGAGAGCAGGAAGACGAAGAAGAGGAGGCCCAAGACTCTAATGGGGGCTCTCCTCCTGCTACACATAAGCGCCACCATGATCGGGCTACTTTAGAAGCTCGCTTGGCTTATATTGAGGAGGGCCAAGTCGCCCTGCGACGGGAGGTCAGAGAGACCCGGGCCGAACTTGAAGAGAATAAGGCATAAATGAAATAGAAATTTAAGAAGGTGTCTCACACTTTGAAGGCTCTCCTATGTTGTATGTAGGAGAAGGGTGCTCCTCCTCCATCACCAGAGTCGGACGACTAGTCATAGGTTGTAGTCGTCTTTGGGTTTTCATTATTTTCTTATTTTCTATATTATAGCCCTGATAGGCTTAGTAGTATGATAGAGTAGTTGGTATGTTTTAGTGTTTAAAACTTTGTTTAGATTAGCTCACATGCATCTTCTGTCATGATCCATGTAAGACTACATCTCATGTATTATGACGATGTTGGTTAAATGAAATGCACGAAGCTTCTTTTGATTTGGAATGTAAATGATGTTTGGATGAGTGTGAGTTCTTATGTTGAATCTCACACATATTGACCCTATGTTGTATATAGGGAATGCCACCTAAGGCCACTCAGAGTACGATACGTCTTATACTTAACGACTCTAGTGATGGGGCACCTCCCCTAAGCAATACCCATACAGACCCCAGTTTGGGCCCGAATCACGAGACTATGCTGGATTCACAGTCGGCCATTGGCCCCACCAATGGGCCAACACCTTTTGCACCACCAGTTCCAGAACATGCCTCAGGTGGCTTCTTTTCCTAATAAGTTAGAGCAGATGATGCTCCTTATGCAGCATCAACAGTAGATTTGGACCACCACCATGGGGCCCTTGCCCAGAACATGAATGTGGTTCCTCCTGCACCACCTGTACACCTACTGGAAACTTGAATGCTAACGGCTTATTTGAGTGATTCTAGCACTTTTGACCACCCACTTTTGTGGGTACTCACAGATCTAAGGAGGCCGAATATTGGCTTGACCGCATCTCTAGGATGCTGAAGTCACTGCACTGTACTGAGACAGAGAAGGTTGAGTTGGTCACATATATGTTTGAGAAGGAAGCCAGTCTCGGTGGGACAATATCCTTCAAACCGTTCCCGAGGGTTGTGTGGACATGGTATACTTTTGAGACTCGCTTCCACAGAAAGTATTTCCCCCTCACCTACCATAATGGGAAGGAGGGTGAATTCCTTCACCTCCGTTAGGGAGGAATGACTATGGTCGAGTATGAGAATAGGTTTACGGAGCTGGCTAGATACGCTCCCTTGATATTAACAGATGATCCGATGCGAATGTGGTGATTTTCTAAGGGTTTACTGCCTAAGATACGTACAAAGATGTGTTGCGCTAGCATTCTCAACTATATTGAGCTAGTGAACATGTCTCTGTGAGCTAAGAAGGATGAGGGCAAACTATCCCGTACATGTGAACCCATGGGTTCCAGGCCTTGATCAAATTTATCGAGCAGACCATTTCTTGGCAAGAGGGCATGAGCAGATTTGCCTCCTTGGCTTACGGCTTCACCAACCTAACTGAGGTGATCAGATTTGTGGTGTACCTAGTGTAAGAGGTCAGGGCATGCAAATACTTACTGCTTTACCAAAATGAGGGATAACACCTTCTCGCCGCCTCAGAAGATCAATCGCTAGCTTTCCCAAACTATTCTAGCTCCACCTCTACGTTTAGTACTACCAACACAGCCTTTCTATAGGCCTAATGTACCTCATAGTAGGCCGCCTCAATGACCTATGGTACTGCAGCCAAATTATCCTCAACAAGCTCGTGTGCACTCACTTGTAGCCAATGCGTCCGAGATAGCAACTACAACACCATTGGCTTTCGAAGTCACGACACACATCCAAGGTACACCCGTGTTTCTGTTAGTAGACACTGGGTCCATTATCTCAATCATATCATGCACAGTAGTCAACCGCCACAGGGACCTTCTCAGACTCCACCAAGGCTTGTAGAGGTTGTTCGATAGACTTAGTGAGCAGAATAGTGCTCGTTGACCTGATGGTCATCCCATTATGTCATTATGACATCATTCTTGGTATGGATTGGCTCACCGAGATGAAGGCAGAGATCAATTGCAATACTAGAGTGGTGACAGGCCATGCACCTGAGGGCACGACCTTTACTTTCCTAGTTCAGGTCATTTAGTACTACCGTGTTAGTTGTTATGCTACCTTACTAGAGCATGTCGATGGTCAATACTTGGAAGCGCGCTTGTAGTCCAAGATTTCACAGATGTATTAAGGATGATACCTGGACTACTTCCTTGGCACGAGATCGATTTTACCATGGACCTAGCTCCAGGTGCGACACCTATATCTCTACCGACGTATCGCATGCCTCCGTATGAGATGGAGGAACTGAGGAGACAGATCGATGATCTGTTGGATGCAGGCTTCATATGATCGAGTGTATCTCTTTATGGAGCACCTATGTTGTTCGTGAAGAAGAAGGATGGATCACCGCGATCGTGTATTGATTATCGTAGATTAAACCAAGTGACAGTGAAGAACAAGTATCCTTTGCGTAAGATAGATGATTTGTTCAATTAGTTGAAAGGAGCACAGTATTTTTCAAAAATTGACTTGTAGTCAGGGTATCACTAGTTACACATCAGGGATAAAGACGTGTAGAACACAGCATTTAGAACCAGCTTTGGGCACTATGAGTTCCTTGTGATGTCGTTTGGACTCACAAATGCACCGCTCGTGTTCATGGACCTGATGAACAGGGTGTTTCGGCCATACCTGTACCGATTCATTATCATATTTATAGATAACATCCTGATATACTCCAAGAGTTGGAAGGATCACGATGAGCACCTACGATCAATCTTTGATACTTTAAGGAAGAACTAGTTGTTTGCTTAGTACAAAAATGTGACTTCTGGAAAGAAGAGGTTAAGTTTTTGAGACATGTGGTGTCTAAGAAAGTAATAACTATAGACCTTGCTAAGGTGACCACAGTTCAGGACTGGGAGCAGCCCGATTCGGTTACTAAAGTGAGTAGTTTCCTTGGCCTGACAAGTTACTATCATCGATTATTTAGGGACTTTTCCAAGAGAGCCAGATAGTTGTCTCAGCTCACTCGGAAGGATCTCAAGTTTGCCTAGAATGAGATGGCAGAAGCATCCTTTCAGGAATTGAAGGATAAATTGACATCTACACTTGTGCTAGTATTGCCAGAGTAGGGGGTCAGATATACCATTTACACCAACACCTCTCATGTTAGTTTGGGTTGTGTTCTTATGCAGAAGGACAAAGTGATTGCCCAT
The DNA here is from genome assembly GCA_037074715.1 of Magnolia kwangsiensis. Classification (NCBI taxonomy): domain Eukaryota; kingdom Viridiplantae; phylum Streptophyta; class Magnoliopsida; order Magnoliales; family Magnoliaceae; genus Magnolia; species Magnolia kwangsiensis. The sequence goes on from CM073580.1 coordinate 89,269,484, forward strand.
GTATCGCGATAGTTGAGGAAACACTTGGAGAACTACCCTACACATGACCTGAAGTTGGCAGCCATCATCTTTGCATTAAAGCTCTAGAAACATTACCTTTATGAAGTGGAGTTCGAGCTCTTTTGCGACCACAAGAACCTCAGATACATATTCACACAGAGAGACTTGAATATGAGGTAACGACGATGGATGAAAATTTTGAAAGACTTCAAGTTTGAAGTTTCCTACCATCCTGACAAGGCTAACTTGTGACAGATGCGTTGAGCCGTAAGAAGACGATAACATTTGCAGCTCCGTTGATGATAGAAGAATGGAATAAGTTGGAATTTGTGCGAGACTTTGAGAAAAAACTTACGATAGATGAGCTGTTCTAGAGCATCGCACACATCAGATTGCAACCACTTATTGATGACCGAATTATTGTGGCTCAAAGAGAAGATGCATGGTTAATGTTGATGAAAATGAGATAGCAAGCAACTGACAATGAAGAGTCCAAATGGAGAGTTGGTTCAGATGGGGGTTTATGTTATCATGGCCACCTATGCGTCTCAAACCTTCATGACTTAAGAAGGGAAGTTATCGAAGAAGCTCACAATTCAAAGATAGAAATGCATCCTGGTAGTACAAAGATGTATCGGGATATGAAGCGTTCATACTAGTGAGATAACATGAAGGCCCACATAGCAAACTTTGTATCCCGTTGCCTCATGTGCCAGCAGGTCAAGGCCGAACATCGCCGATCTCCTGGTTTACTTTAGCCCATACCTATAGTTGAATGGAAATGGGATTTCATCTTTATGGATTTCATTTCAGGGTTGCTGAAGACGAGGAAAAGACATGACTCCATTTAGGTGATTGTGGACTGGTTGATGAAATTGGTTCATTTCCTCCAGATTAGAGTCTCAAACTCAGCAGATGATTTGGCTACGTTGTATATCAAGGAGATAATATGTCTGCATGGAGTGCCTATGGAGATTATGTCGGATTAAGACACGCGATTCATGTCTATCTTCTGGACTCGTATCCAGGAAGCAATGGGGGTGAAACTGGAGTTTGGTACCGCGTTCCACCCACAAACTGATGGGTAGACGGAATGGGTAAATCAGGTGTTAGAAGACATATTGTGGGCATGTGTTCTTGACTTCAAGGATAATTGGAATGACTGTCTTCCCTAAGCTGAGTTCGCTTATAACAACAACTTTCAAGTGAGCATAGGTATGGCTCCCTACGAAGCACTGTATGGGCTTCCATGTCAAGCGCCGCATTGTTGGGCAGAAGTTAGTGAGAAGAGTCTGATTGGCCAAGATTTAGTATAGGCGACCACAGAGAAGATCAACATTATTAGGCGTCGACTTCTTTTAGCATAAAGCAGACAAAAGAGTTATACCGATACGAGGCGGGGACCGCTAGAGCTTGAGGTTGGGGACCATGTATTCTTGAAGGTTTCTCCAATGAAGGGAGTCCTTCGATTTGGCAAGAAGGGAAAACTTACACCATGATTTATTGGTCCATTCCAGATTCTAGATAAACTGGCTGTAGTAACCTACCACCTTGCTTTACCCACACCACTCACAGGCGTGCACAATGTATTTCACGTATCGATTCTAAAGAAAAGCATTCCTGATCCTTTCCACATTATCAAATGGGATCTGGTACAGTTGAGTGAAGATGTTACTTATGTATTGCGACCAATGCATATCCTAGACAGGAAGGAGCAGGTGTTGCGCAGTAAAGTTATCCCGCTTGTGAAGGTACTGTGGACACACGCATCGAGGAAGAGGCTACTTGGGAAACAAAAGTTGAGGTCCGTAAGAACTACCTTTAGATTCTCGAGGAGTACGAAAAGGTACTAATTTTGAGGAAAAAATAATTCTTTAAGGGGGTGAATTGTAACGTCTCGAAAAAATCCGTACAAAGACCCGAGTACCACCTCGGGCAGAAATCGCTAAGGATCAAATTATATAGAAATTAAACAAAAATTAATGAAGTACTAAACTGAATAAATTAGTAGATTCTTGAACCACTTTCTATATGAATTGCAAGACCCAAAACCAGTAGAATCGCTAACTCTACATACCTAAAAACCTAAGAAAAATCTCAAAACCCAGTTGCTCTCGGGAGCACATTGAAACTCCGTATCGGATTTGGATCACGCGTCGAAAGTCTGATGACTACAAAACTATAAGGTTATGACTACCTTATTGGGCTTGACAATCATCGTGAGAATCGAGTCCAAATAGTTTCCAGAAATGCAAAACTTGAGCCCATAGCGAAGAGTGTGAGAAACGCAAATATCTTTAGAAAATGAACTCAAACTTAAGTGATTTGGGTCGTTCACTTGTAGGACAAATTTAAGGTTTCAAACCATCAGATTCTAACCCAACTATACCCTGGGATTAGAGAAATTTTTCTACACATATCAGTGTACTTGTGGCCCTGATTGAGTGACAATGGCCATTGAACTAAAACTGGTCCTTCACGGTCAATCCACAAATTCGATCGGATTGAAATATTACCTTGACATAGATCCATTATCAGGGAACTTTCTTCGAACCGTATGCCGGTAATGGACCTCTAGATGAGCTCCATTAGTTTGAAACAGATGTTTTTGGCTATAAGCTAAGTATACCATGTCCCTGGGGCTATTTGAACCAGTTCTGTGCCTATATAAGACCCTTAACCCACCCCTCTCACTCCATATGATTTTTTCTAACCCTAGGAGAGAGAAGAGAGAAAAGAGTGAGGAGAAGTGTGAGAGACCTGTTGTTTGTTGCTGGGATTCACTCCCACCACTCCACGTGCCAAATCATCTCTACCATGTCGTTACACCATCGAATCTAAATCTATTTTTGGGTAAGAAATCCTAACCCTAATATATTTTAGGAATCCAAATAGAGAAATTGGTGAAATAGCTAACCTATTTCATGATTTAGGTAGCCATTTTACTGTAAACGGAGACTTAGTGTACGAACTGAGTTCATAACTAGCAAACCAATGAAAGATGTGGACTATAAACATTTAGGTTATTGTTTTGACAAAGAAACAAATGCATTTGATTTGAGAAATTATCTTATTTAAATATAGCAGAGAAAGAGTATTGAGAACATTCATCACATTTCATTGATGCTTAGTTCATTTACATCCTCTTTACATCCCTTGATTCTAAGAAAGATCATTTGGAAATAAATAACTTATGCTTTAAGTATCAAGAATTCATTTCGACAGCCTTTCAACGCCTGTTTCGATCATCTCCTAGGACTTAGGAGGAATGTCAATTAGATCAATGAATCTTCAATGAAATAGAGATTTTAGTAGCATAACGACGCCTGTTTTAGTCATCCCTTAATACTTAGGGAGAATGTCGACCCGATCGACTAATCTTTCTCCTCTGAACCCGTGAATAGAAGAAGGCCCGAAGAAGAGAAGCCTCGCCCATGGATTTCGACGGCATAACGGCCCCTTTATCTTCACAGACTGTAGGGCAGTCTGGTTGTGTGGACACGCATAACTGATATCAGTTGCACGGTCCTGCACAACTGACAGGAGACTCCTCTCCTACCTTCAATCTTCTGCTCCACTCTGCTCCTCTTGAAAATCTTCAATTACCTTTAATGAAGGAGGGGAAGGGGTATTTATAGTCCCTTGCAGGTGTGAAAATCCTGATCTTAGCGATGTGGGACAAATCTTTCAATGTTTTAGATCACTCTGCAAAGGACCACTTCTGCAGTATGTTTCGGGGTCCCGTGCAACTGATATTTATGTTGCGGAGACCCGCGCAAGGCATATTGATTGCGCGGTGCCACACAACTGACAATGGTTGCGTGGTCCTGCGCCAACCCTTTCAAAGCTATCTCTTTCTTCTTCTTTTCAAGGGTTCTTTCTATCTCCTTATCTCTTCTTGCTTCAATCCTTCATCATTTTTTATGCCTTAACAGATGCCACCCTGATCCTTTCTTTGTTTCCTCAAGAATAAAAAAAATGATAAAAAATCTTTCATTTCTTCTCACTTGTGCGGACCCCCGCAACTGACTCGTGTTCCATACTCGACCGTAGCAGCCTATAAATACCCCACCCTCCTTATTAGTCTGCACTTCTCTCTCTGTGACAAAACCTTTTTCCCTGGTGATTTTCCCGCGCAACCGATATCTTTTGCGTGGTACCACGCAACGAATTTTCTGTTTGCGCAAGTCTTTCAAGTATTGCGACGCTCCTCGCAACTAACTTTGATCGTGCGGACCCGTGCAACTCGGACTTAGTGAATCTTGAAACTTTAATAAAATTTTCAATTTTCTCCAAACTTTTCCTGCAATCGCCCTTAAGTCTTTAATTCCTTTTCCCTCATGGCCCGTACCCAGAGAACCTTCTGTCCCGTAGACACCCCAACTGACCAACCTTCTCATCCCGACCTGCCTGATACATCTTCTTATCACCCTTCTCCTTCTACTGATCAGCCACCAACCAAACATACCAAAACCACTGCTCGCACCCCCGCATACTTCAAAGAACTAGTGCTCCCAACTTTTGATTTTACTGATCGCATCGAATCGCTTGCCTCTCCCATTCATCGGGCTATAGTCATGGGAAACTTAGAATGGCCTCCGAAGCATGGTCGTGAATACGAATGGGATGAATGACTGAAGACAACCGCCCACATCCGCATAGATAGCGACAGACCCCTTCCTCAGGAAGATACACCTCCTGCTTCACACTCCAAGAAGTCTCGCCGAAACAAGGTGAAGGTGTTCGAAGAGAAGATAAAAGAGCATAACAAGAAAAAGCTCCAAAACTCTTGGGAATCAGTCCAAGTGATCGAGGGCATTATGATGTTCGACAATCCCCATTCAGAAGGTATGATGGTAATTCCTATCAACGTCCATCGCTATCAATCCATTCTCGAATGTGAGCCCAAAGATTACGTGGATGGAGAGAAGTTAATGTACACCGAATCATGGGTAACAAGAGAACCCCGCATTCTCGAAGGGAAACTGCAAGTGCAGAAACAATAACAAAACATTGGAGAAGTTCATTCTATGATCTTCCTCACCCCTTTTCACAGTCCACATAATCTTTTTCCAACATACTTCTATGAGAGCATCAGACAGCGTTATAAGGACTGCGACCCTCTTTAGGGATCAGAGGATTTTCGGACAAGAGGCCTATTGACTTCTCACCGCTGCTATTCTGATTGGGCAGAGGCCATCTTGAAGAAACATGCAAGAACTCTTGCCAAAGTCGGTCTTTATGATGCTATAGAAGTCACGTCTAAGTACTTCTACAAGGAGGCCTCCATGCTTAAAGGCTTTCTTGAATATTTGTCACCCACTACCAATTCTCTTCACTTACCATTTGGAGAAATGAGCGTAACACTCTGGGATTTGCATCGCATAGCAGGTCTTCCATTAACAGGAAGATTTTATGATGAGTTCATCCCATTAAATGTAGAGCTAGCATTCATATCTTCTCTAGATCATAGACCCTCCATTTTCGAAACCACCATTGAACTCTTCAGAGAAATGGGGAAATTTCTGAATTTTCACAAACTTTCCCCTCTGCAATGGCTGGTTCACTTTTCCAGAATGCTCAGGTATTTCAAACTCAGAAATTAGCACTCTTCTTTCTATCACATATTCCCTTGTACTAACCTCTTACTTCACCTTTTAGATTCCGTGACAGTCGATGCAAAGAACTGACGAATCTCCGCGACAACATGAAGGAAAGAGCAGATTATACTTCCTTCGGGGAACTTGCAGCTTTTCTAGCTTACTAGTTAAGCATAGCAGCACTTCCTAGCTCCAAATGGGCAGATGTTATTCGCCCCACCACCTTTGTCGTTGCTGGTGCCTTAGTGGAAGGACAAAAATATTCCCTTGCACCTCCTGTACTATGTTCCATTAACAGGGCCTTTGGAGAAATATCACGCACATCAAGAACCCCACCCTAGGATCTTCCTCAGCATACACCACCTAGCACTATTTTATCGGATGGTTGGGAGTTTATTTCCCTTGGACCTTCGAAGCACCAGAGAAGGCGTATGTCAATCCTTCCCACCTTCCTCTTTGGTTTTTTCAGCAAAGGGCAATGGCCAGAAGATCATACAAATGGGTAATCAACAAGATCCAAGACTTTGACCAAATAGATTTCTTCCAGTTCCGTCTCTACCGCTATATTAAAGACACAGATATGGTGGACCAGGGAGCGCTGACCGTAGCAGAAAGGGCTTTCTTTCTTTCCATCCGTTCCTGCAATCTGCCTCTCAAAGAAGGGATAGAGTTCTGGAGAGAGCCCTACTACCCCAGCCACTTCGCTCGCCAATTCGGCTATGACCAAGCCATACCGGAAGACTATGGGTTAGTCACTAAAAGAATGCGCTGCTACGGAATGGGTCCTTTGAACTGGGCTATGATATGGAAGCAAATGTTGGGTGCTCTTGTCAATTCCTCTTTCATCATTCCTAGCTGCGACTGGATAGTCCATACTTCCTACAGCTGGATGAGATGGTGGGACCATCAATCATTTCTGGTCAATAAACGCTTATTAGTGGACTCCCCTCTCTTTCTCCACCCGCCTCGGCTTAGGGGCAGAAAACTTGAGAAAGAAATTAGTTTTATTCTAGAGAAGAGTCGTGCGCCTCACCATGGTGAAATTTACATAAAGATATCAACAGAAGAGCTGATTCGTGAGAGGAAACCAATTAATACTTTAGATGGCTAGTTCGCTCACAGAGTTCTAGAGGAATTTGAACATGTCACTCATGACTTTGGCGGCCGAGTTACAGAAAATATCGAAGGAACATCCTCCCCCATCCCTGCAGAAATTTTCATGGCTCATGAGAATTTAGCTCAGAATGAACCTGCTCCTTCCTCACAACCTCCTCCTTCTAGCTCATCGTCTCTGATGACCAGATCGCGAGCACGTCTACAAGCATCATCACCTATTTCCCAAGAAGGGATAAAGCAGACCTCTGTATCACCCTCAGTTCTGGCTAGTAGTAAGTCTCCAAGTGAAAGCAACCAGCCCATCTCTTACAAAGGAAAATAAGTTGTGATCGCGGAAGTAGATGAAGAGAGTTTGGAAAATGAAAGTTCATCTTCTTCATCAGAAGATTCCATTCCCAGGGGGTCTAAAGATGATGATGATATTGATGCAAGTGATGGAGCTCAAGATGATGACTTCGAAGAAGGAGAAGTCAATATATATGAAGAGAAAAATATGACTGTTGAAAATGTAGAGGAAGAACATCTCCCCCTGGCTCTTGAAATTTCCCCTGCTACCTCTGTTCCTGGAAAGCCACATGCAGTAACTGAAGAAGACAAAGAACCCTTGGAATATGGGGAATATTGATATTCACTCGATAAGGGAATTTGGATTCCTTGAATATTCACACGCTAGTCTAGTGATAATTATCTTATCATCATTGCTACTTCCTTTTTCGGGTACGCATGTGGCTAACATTGAGACGAGCGATGCCCCCTCTTTGGATCTTCGTCCAGCTGCACTAATGACTTCACCACGGGTTCCTACGGATCCTCTGATGACACCAAAAAGGGTGGCCTGTGAAATTGTATTTCCCGTAGAAGCTACTGATTTGCCTACTCCTACCACCAGGGATTCGAGCACAGAAGCAAGAGCACCTTCTTTTACTGACATGCTAGAAGCCGGTACCTCTGCAGCCCCAGAAGTCCCTCCACTTGTCAGTCACACCTCTGCGGCAGGTATATATATATCAATTTAAAGAATTGTATATTCGACATCTTTCATTGCTTATTCTAACTTTATCTCCTATTCGTGTTATAGGAATTCTTCCCTGTAGTGGGGCGGCTAGCTCCGAGTCTGTGGCCACTGTCTCTGAGCTATCATTTCTTTCAAAGATTCCTGCTCACAAAATGCTTTTAATGAAGAATTTTTTATCAGCGGTAGTCCACATCTTTAAAGATCCCGAGCAGTGGTCAGACCTAGATATTGCCATTGAGTTTTGGAAAGTTCTGCAAGAATGACAAAAATTAACATCTCTGCTCTACGCGATTCTCTTCTTAAATTTCGTGATTCAATACTCTCTTTGGCATCGGTGGAGAATGTTACAATTGCCCCTAAAGTTCTGGAGTACGGGAAACAGTTGACTTTGTCCAAGTAGAAGGCTTCCCTTATTGCCTCCACTATATCTGAACTGGAGCAAGAGAAATTAAATCTTCAAGAACAGCTGAAAGCTCTCACTGATGACAAGGTACTTATTCAAGATCGTATTACTGCTTTGAGAGAAGAAATCTCGCAGCTAGAATTGAAAAGCCACAAGAGGAAACTGTCCATAAAGGAGGTTAAGGAAAAGATCCATGTCAATATTCAATCTGCCGATGTTGAAAAGTCTGAATTACTCAGAAGCAAGGAAATGATTACATCCTTGGAAGATAAATTAGCTGGCTTTCCCGATCAAGCAAAGATTATTCTTGAAGAGAAGTCAAAGCATACTGCAGCTTGGATTCAGTTAAAGGAAGACTTACAGCAATATATGAAGATAGTAGGCATTATGGAAGAACTTTAAGCATGTAATTCCTTTTTTTATATATGCCTTTACTTCTTCTTCCCCCTACCCCCCCCCCCCCCCCTTTTTAACAAATGTTCTCTTTTGATTTTTAATAGTAACTTTTAATAACCTTTTTCATGCATTTCTACATTACACATTATTCCAAACATATTATCTATCAACATCATCAGTTTAGTTTTTTTTATGTTTGTTAGTGCGGGATTTTCTATATGACTTCATTCATTTATATTTTATTGGCGGTGCTAAGTTTCAATTCAGTCAGTTGCACACACAATTTAAGCTCTTGAGTAGTGGAGCCAGGTCTCACGTGATGGCCTCTGTAACTCTTAGGAGTTTGCTTGACTTCTCACTGCCTAGGGAGTTCACAAACCGCAATCCATCAGAGGGGCCCAGTGAAGCTACCAGGGCGGTGAACTCGGTTGGTTTTACGCACAAGGTTGGCCACGGTAACTCTCTAGAGTTCACAGAGCTCATAAGGCTACCTTTAGGGTACCAAATCCATGGTTTCTAGTCCATCGATGAGTAGGTTTAAGCCCTTCCTCATGAGTTAGTACCGAAATCGAACCACAAATCTGGGGGGTCTTATGCATGGTTGGCCTATCTAAAGCTCGCACTGCAGCCCTCATTTTCTTCACCTATAAGGTCGGGCCCATTAATGGGAGGGCATTGTCATCCATTCCCCGTGACGTGTCGAAAAGCTATACAGATGGCATGGGGGTTACGCTGACTGGCCATTTGAGAACTTTTGACCCTCAGGCTTTTGGTCATTGGCTACGTTAGCTGCCCACATAGGTATGTGTACAATGGCCTTCATGGGCTTTTTAGGGCCACTGGCTTCTCACCACTTCCCGAATGGCGATCTTGATAGGTCTCATGCGCAGCAGGCCATTGGCTTGACTAGGCTGCCTTAAATGATTATAGGTCTTATGCGTAGTTGGTCCCTTTTAAGATTTGGTCCTTTTAGGACTTGACCTTTTTAGGTCTTAGAGACTTAGTCCTTTTAGGACTTGGCCCTTTTTTTTTCTTTTTTTTTAGGACTTGGTTAAACTTCCTTTTTATTATAAGCAACTAATTTTATATGCAGTTGGCTATATGGTTTATTCTACTGCCAATAGATGGTTGATCAATAATTGACATTTCGCTGCTGCTGATAATGTTATAAGGACTTTTGTATCATGTTTAAAATAATGTATCAGCTTAGTGATGATGGCAATTTTGATAAGCAATTGATCGCTGACAGCGATAGTTGCTCTCTCTTTTTTTATTTTATAGTCATTGATACCTGGTGATTCCGATGGAAATCTTTGGCATCGGTGATAATCATCTATGCATGATAGCGTTATCGCTTGACAGCGATCATCAACACTTTTCATTTGGCGATGACTTAATATGCTGTCTTAAAATGCCTTGGAAGACGATGATATGTATTTCTGACTGAAATTGACACACCATCACTTCTGCTAATATCTTCAAGTATACCCATCTATTTATCTGTATCGTTTGTCTGTATTGTTCACAATATACCAGCTTGATGATGATATCAATTTCAGGCAAAATTTTGTAGGGCTCACTTGATGGCGCTCATCTTACTCATCTTCCATTTTTTATGATAATATTTGTTATCATATAATCTTGATATGCTTGCGAACTTCTTCCTTATTCATTCCATTCATCTTGCCCCCTTTTAATATAGAATTATTATTCTGATAATTTTCTGGATCAAAATCAGTAGCGCTTTCAGGAGCAGTCCCTTCTTGATAACGCAAGTATAGGCCAACATGGGCTTCTATTCACTCCATTGGAGCATACTTCTTTTATCAAGTACATCTTATCTCATTCGATCTTGCACTTGCCCCCTGATATGATTGTGACTACTGTTAGAAATATACTCTTTCCTCTTAGAGATATTGAGGCAGTGTATTGGTGCAGAAGAGTGCACAACTGTAATCATATTTATCGATGAGTTTGCCCCTAACCCTTGAAATTTTCTTCGCTTATCTTGATTGATTCCAATAGGGATTTGAATTCCCTTCCCATGGTTCAAGCCGGTGGGTTCTTCATAATCAAAACCCATATTTTTCATCATCTTCTTACTTGTCGGACTATACTTTTGAAGGTCTTGCGATGTCAACCTACCATGGTACATATTGTTTTGAATCTCTCCTCTTGTCTTAACTTCTTCCGAAACATAAAACTCTATTGGCTCAGGGTATTTTTTGATTGCCTTGACTTGAAATCTCCCTGGAGCGGCTGAAAACAGTTTATTCCTTTCAGCATATGGCAGTGGCAATGTATAATTAGACTATAAGATTTTTAACTATTCTGATGACAATAAGGTTAACGGCGGTTGTCTCGGCTGCCTTAGATGTTTCGGCACAAAATAGAATTTTTTGTTTATTTCAGCGGTTTCAGATGGTCCTGCCTTTTCTGCTTTTTCTATAATTGCACTCTCCTGAATGTCCTTTAAGACCCTATTCTCATCATTATTTATCTCTTCTATAGCAAACTCTTTATAGTAACTAGCATCTGCAATGAAGGACTCGGCTTCTATACACGGTTTCGCATCAGCCATTACTTTATGCTGTACTCCATCTTTACAGTATTTGAAACACTGATGCAGAGTAGAGGGTATGATATTGTACTGATGTATCCATGGTCTTCCTAGGAGAAGGTTGTATGTCGTTACTGCACTTATAACATGACACACAACATCAGTAGTCAACTCTTCTATTTCCAGCGTTATTGTAATCTTGCCAAGTGCGCATTGCCCATCTTGATTAAAACCCTGTATCATCATTCCGCTGGGGTGTAGTTCTGAGCGACGGTAATTCAACTTACTTAACATCGAAAGTGGTAAAAGATTCACTGCAGACCCATTATCTATCATAATCCGCTTGACTCTCTTCTCCTGGATATGGCCCTCTATTATTAGTGGCCTGTTATGCTCTCCCTCACAGATCAAGTCGTCATCAGAGAAAGAAACAACTGGGAGACAGTCCTCTTGTTCATCAAGTTCTTCATGTTCTAACTCCGCCAGCAAAGTTTCTCTAATGTCATGATCGGACAATGCCTGAATCAGACTCTGTTGAAATTCTTCTGATAACTTAAGTGCGTCATAAACACTTAATCGGGCCGGTATTCCTTTTAGATGACTTACTACGTCATAAGTCACTCTCGTCACCTCATTTTTCTCTCTTGTCTTGTCGCCATTACTGTCTTTCAATTATTTCTTTCCTAATGATATCTGATTTCTGCTTTATAGGGCTTACCACCTTTTTACCTGACTGTAACATGATTACTGCAACCTTCTTTACCGTCTTACCATCTTCTTCCTCATTCACATCTTGGTCTTTCTTTCGGACTGTAAGCACATTTACTGTTGCCATGACACCCCTTTCTTTTTTTTTCCCAGTACTATCTCACCCCTATCGATCATACATTGTATTATACATTTCAGTGTATTACAATTCTCTGTTGGGTGTCCCACCAAGCGATGATAACGACAAAAATACCTTTCTTTGGTTCTTGTCACATCTTGGGGGTGTTTAGGCTCTGGTAATTCTATCGTGCCAACTTTCAACAGTTGTTCCATCATAGGGGAGACATCTTCCTTATTAAATGCGAACCCCTCATGAGAATTCAGCATTCTAGGCCTCTTTCCATTATATTTATTCCTTGGCTGACTCCATTCTTCTCTTCGGTCTGATCTTCTTTCCCTCGAGTCCCTTGTATCTTTACCTCTTTTGTCACGATCAATAGCGTTCACGGCCATTTTTCTAGATACTCTCCTGGTTGTCTCATGATGAAATGATGGAATCTTGCGAGTCATCAGTTCCAAAGCATGAGCCTTAGTAGTCAAGTCACGAAAAGTTCTGATATCGGCATTGGTGAGTCCAAACACAATCCCTGTCCCCATAGAATTCAAACACATTTTGGTTTTCTCTTTTTCTTCTAGTAACTGTCTAGATGAGGCCCCTAATGTTTTCCATCTGTCTATAAATTTTTCTACCGGCTCTCCTTCTCTCTGTTGTATAGAGGCCAACTCCATAATACTGACATCACGCTTTGAATAGAAAAAGTTTGACATAAAAACCTCCTGCATTTGTTCCCAGGTACGTATTGACCCTGGTGCTAAACTAGAATGCCATCGAAATGCTTTGTGTGTTAGTGACGAACCAAACAATCGTATGTAATACTGTGGTATTGTAGAAAAATTTCTCATACTGGTGATGAAGTGCATAAAATGATCCTCTAGGGATCCTTCTCCATTAAACTTTTAAAAATCTCGATGCTTGAAGTTGGCCGGAAAGGGGATTTCTTCTACCTCCCTTGGATATGGCGTTCAATACCTAAAACATTCAGTATTTTCATGTTCTCTTTCCACTCTAACAGCTTCTTCAACCACTTGCCTCACCTCATCTTGTGTCACAGTTCTTGCCACTGGAATAAACCCCAATGATCCTGCCCCCTGTGGTGGGAGGACGTCAGGCTGATTTTCTTGCCCCTCCGTTGAATTCTAGGGAATTACCATTTGAGCTATGTTATGTGCAAGGGCTGTCAGTGCCTCTCTAAGATTTTTGCATTCTTCCATTAATGCATTCTGGACTTCTACTATTGCATTGAAATGATCCTCTGTAGTTTCTCTATAATCTGGATTTATTCCAGCTGTATATACTGCAGCTTCTCCACTTTTTAACGAAGCAGTAATTAGAGTAGAGCAAGAATATGCTAACGTAATAGGACTCGTGGAAAAGGGAGGGAACGGAGTTTTATTAGACTTTTCTATGCCCCCTGTGGCATCAATTGACTGAGGTGATGTTGGTACTGGTGAATTTGTTTGAGATGGCATTGGTGATCTGATCACTAGAGCTTTTTCCTTTTGTTCTCTCGTCCATTTAGCTACCGGAGCATTCAAAATTGGGAAATCATGCACTGTCAATTGTGGAGCTATTTGCTCAGGATAGATCATCGGAGGAACAAGTTCGAGATTCCTTTTAACTGTGTTGCGTGTTATTGGCCCTCTGATTCTTAATGAAGGCTGATTCATTCTAGAACTTCTGACATTTCATGCTCTTGCCTTACGAGATGTTACAACGGTCCAGCCTGCGTCACCTTCTGATGATTGGGGCGAAGAAGAAATAACCCCAGCTGTTACCTGAGCCATGCTACCTTCACTTGTACGAGTTCAAGTCAGGTACTTCGAAATTCGATTTGGTATGTATTCTATCACGAATCCTGTCTGGGTGAATCAAAAGTTCACTTTTCTTACGGGAGTTGCCATGAGTAGTAAGTTGTAGTCGGGTTCAAAAACCTTCAAACACAAAACATAATTATAATTAGTAGATGATCAATTAAAGTGATCTATCTTAGAGATAAAGGGGAGGATTTTCCCACTGAGAGTCGCCGGACGCCAAATTGTGATGAGAGTTCATAACAATTTCACTGTTAATATTTAAATAAGACAATAAAGATAGAATCCCCAGCAGAGTCGCCATTTTGTTTCGACAAAGAAATAAATACATTTAATTTGAGAAATTGTCTTATTTAAACATAACAGAGAAAGAGTATTGAGAACATTCATCACATTTCATTGATGCTGAGTTCATTTACATCCTCTTTACATCCCTTGATTCTAAGATAGATCATTTGAAAATAAATAACTTATGCTTTAAGTATCAAGAATTCATTTCGATAGCCTTTCGGCGCCTGTTTCGATCATCTCCTAGGACTTAGGAGGAATGTCGATTAGATCGACGAATCTTCAATGAAATAGAGATTTCAGCAGCATAACGGTGCTTGTTTCAGTCATCCCCTAATACGTAGGGGAAATGTTGACCCGATTGACTAATCTTTCTCCTCTAAACTCGTGAATAGGAGAAGGCCTGAAAAGGGAAGTGTAACACCCCGGATTTTGGCCAATCTGGGATTTGACGTCCTTAGGCAGTGGGTCAATTAAAACACCTGGAAAATCGTTCAGAACCCAATTCCATAGCCAAAGAAACCACTTAGGATTAATTCCTTTAGAAATTAAGCATAAGTTAGCTAGCGCAACGCTGGAGTAGCTGGGAAATAGTTTCTGATCACTTTAAATACGTTCTACAAGACCCAAATCGAGTAGAACCAATGACTCTATAATACTCTATAACCTCGGACCAAACTCTAAGCAGGTTTGTTCTCTGAACCACTTTGAATCTTTGTATTGGATCTAGACCGCGCGTCGAAAGTCCGATACCTCCTATCTTAGACCGTTAGAACTGCTAGCTGGACTTGACACTCATTTCGAAAATCAAGTCAAATCGACAATCACAGGCTATTTCGTTGAGCCAGGATTGAAGAGAGTGCGAATAGGGACAGAATTGAAATTTCAAATTCAAATCTGGCACACGACTTGATGCGTCAGTATTAAGCGTTCTGACCGTCAGAATTCAGCCAGATTACACCCTCGGATCAGGAAAAATTTCTATTTCATATCATGAGACATTCAGCCCTGATCTACGTGCGGTGACCGCTGAACCGAAACTGGTCCACCACGCGCGGTCTGCGAACCCTGCGGGACTGAAAACTTAATACGTGCTAGATCTGGTACGCATGAGCTTAAGTCCGATCGCATTCGGCCAGGGGACCACCAGAAAGCATCTTTTGGACTGAAACAGCCCGATTTGGTTACCCCTCAAGTGAAACTTGTTCCCGAGCCTATTTAGGGCAAGTTTGGGCTTATAAAAAGGGTTAAAACCCTCACTCCTCTCTCCCATCCGAATTTGCAAAAATCCATAGATTGGGAGAGAGAAAAGGTGAGAGTTTTTGAGAGAGAGTAGGAGAGAATTTCTTACTGCTCGTGCCACCTGCTGCAAGTGCCTAAGCAACGCACTCCGATCACTTTTTCGGTGATTCCTCCACGTTTTTAGGTAAGAAAATACCCTAGAAGTTGCTGATTTAAGGTTTCTTTCGTTTCCTAGCGAAGTAGCTAATAGAACTTGTGTATTAGGTTCTCTAATCGCCGTAGACGAAGCGTATGCGCTCTATTCGAATTTACACATCCATAAGAGACAAGGTGCGGATTTTAGACGCTTTGATTGACTGTTTCCAAAGCTTTCAATGTCTTTTAATAGTAGATTATCGACAGAAACGCCGTTTGACATGTACAACATGCTGTCCGTTTCCTGTTTCGTAAATCAACGAAGAATATGAGATTTAGGGAATTTTAGTCATTTGTAGGAAGTACTGTTTTCATGCATATTTTGCTGATGTGATTGACATGATTTGTTGTCGCATTAGAATGTTAGGAATACGTACATAATTAGTTTGGCGAAGAGATTCGTCTAAATGCGCACTTCGGGTCGACATACTATATGTAGACTTAAGTGTGTAGTGTAAGTGTTTGTATAAATGTTTGTATTAGTATGTATTGAATTAAATGATGTTATGAATTAGTTTGAGATGGATTTCTCAATTAATATGCTGACGTAAATGATTTCCTACATGTTGACTATATGCATGATTTCATTATATGCATGAAATGCATGTGCTTGATGATTCACGTAAGTTGTATGTTATAACATGTGCTTGGTGATTTCATTATGATTTAGTTTGAGATTGAATTCTCAATTAATTTTCTGATGGAAATGATTTCCTATATGTTGGCGATATGCATAATTTCATTATATGTATGAAAGGAATATATCAGGTGATTTGCTTAAGTTGTATGTTACAACATGTGTTAACATGCTCATATGGTTGTATTTCATTTTCAATCCTTTCACATGCTTTGCTGATGTGATTCCACATGTTTGAGACTATACTTAGTCCAGGCAGTCGGTAACCGAGCGAATTCGTGGTTAGCTTATCTTCGCCACGAACGACGCGTCGATGAACGCGAGTCGTGTTCTGGAGTTGGCGGCAGTGGTTAGGCCACACGAAGTGTTTTATGCACTTCATGTCGTTCGACTTGAGATGCGATCGCGCTAGTCGAGCCCATCAAGTAACCCGACTGGCCGTTGTATGTTCACCCTGCATGAGTCATAACTGCTTGAACCTAGGGTACTGAACTTACCATTGTAAACCCCGTTAACCATGGTATCTTGATCCACGAAGACTCATGAGCCGGGCATGGTGGTATGGGACACCGTGGTCGAGCTGTCGGCCTACGCTGGGGCCACAAACCTCCCCGTAGTGACCAGTGAGCACTTATGACTCGTGAACAGATTATGGTGGTATGGGACACTATATTCTTGCTGTCGGCCTACATTGATAAGGTGATGGGGGAGCGGTACAACGAGTGCGAGCAACAGCCCTGGCAGCCCTTTGTAGTGACCGCGAGCGTATTCTGAGTCTACGGGAGGCAACGACCCTTCCGTAGCAGTAGAGTACAGTAGGCCTGTATTGATAAGGTGATGGGGGAGCGGTGCAACGAGTGCGTGCAACAGCCCTGGCAGCCCTTGCAGCGACCTACAAAATATACATCGTATGAGATTACTAGGAGTGACGACCCTAGACAGGATCTGTGTTGGGATTGATATAAGGGAAGTACCTTAGTTTCCCAATCCTGTTGTTTGAATGGACTAATAACAACTCAAAAATCATATCACCATACCATTGCATGTGCCTGAAAGATGTGGAGCACTTGAGGGTCGATTGCATGCCGCGGTCGTAAGATGGTGCCGTATGAAGGAGATCGTCGGTGAGGGCATACATCACGTTATGTCATAATTGCATTAACAACAGTATTAGGAATGTTTGAATTACTGCTTTACTATTATCGCATGATTAATTTGAGAACATGTTAATCATTTCTCTATTATTCCACTGAGTTAGCTACTCACTCCCACGTTACGGGATGGTGTTTTCGGACACCCACCAGACCCTTTTTGTGATTACAGATGATGGCACGGCTTGCGAGGCGGAGCCGGACTTGATGATGATGAGGAGGATCCCTCCTTTATGCGTGTTCTGATCGACGGGATTACAGGGAGGTTGATTAGATGTCTTGACACTTGTCATTTTATATTTTCAGAGCACTCATGTATATACTTTCTTTGTATTTTGAGGTATACATGTATATGTTTAACCTGGTAACATGTTCATACTCAAGAGGCACACAACAGTTTATATATGTTATACATACTATCACAGACTTCCGCTGGTAAATTTAACTGTCTCTGGAGTATGATATACTGTTCTGGATTAATCTCACTCATGTTTAATACATTATCACAGACAACATTCAATCATACATATCTATGTTGCATAAATAACATTTTGAAACTCGGGAGTTGGGCTTTGCTCGACCCCCCGATTTTTGAAATGTTACAGGAAGCCTCACCCATGGATTTCGGTTGCATAATGGCCCCTTTATCTTCACAGATTGCAGGGCAGTCTGGTTGCGCGGACACGTGCAACTGATATCAGTTGTGCGGTCCTGCGCAACTGACAGGAGACTCCTCTCCTACCTTCAATCTTCTGCTCCGATCTGCTCCTCTTAAAAATCTTCAATTACCTTTAATGAAGGAGGGGAAGGGGTATTTATAGGCCCTCATACGTGTGAAAATCCTGATCTTAGCGATATGGGACAAATCTTTCAATGCTTTAGATCACTCTGCAAAGGACCACTTTTGCAGTATGTTTCAGGGTCCTGTGCAACTGATATTTACATTACGCGGACCCGCGCAAGGCATATTGATTGTGCGGTACCGTGCAACTGACATTAGTTGCGCGGTCCTGCGCTAAACCTTTCAAAGCTGTCTCTTTCCTCTTCTTTTCAAGGGTTCTTTCTATCTCCTTATCTCTTCTTGCTTCAATCTTTCATCATTTTTTTATGCCTCAATAGTTATGGTTTTCAAGGCTTTCAATGTTAATTAATGATTTATGACTGACTTGATTGTTGTTACATGTACTTAGATGCGATGTTTTCCATGTATTACATATATATATATGAACTATGTTGAATATAATGCATTCCATGTGTTTGTTGAAATGTTTGAATCAATATGGAATTATTATTTATTCTTTCCATGATTATTGATTGAGAATACATGATTGTTGTATATACGATAACTCCTTTATGAAAGGATATGTTATAATATATGTTATAACTAATTTATTACATATATGTTGATATATGTAGTCTAAGTGTTTGATAAAATGTCTGAATTAGAAGTTGCTTGATGAAATATATTTAATAACGACATTGAGATAGGATTCTCAATTACCATATCTATAGTTACAGATTCCTTCATGTTACCTATCTCGCTACTACGTGATTTATGGATGAAATACCTATTATGATAACATGTGCATTATGTGTTTGTTAAAATGCTCAAATGAGATTTATATTTGAATTGGTTGTCACATACTGTTTTGACTATCACATATGAATGCCTATTCTATTTGAGTATGATTGGGACTAATATGTAGTCCAGTTAATCAATAATAGTTTACGATCAGTGGCCGAACTAGTTTCTCCACAATGGATACGTTTGATGAATCAGAGTCGTACGATAATTATTGATAATGGTTAGGCCATGAGGAGTGCGTATCGCTCCATGTCAATTAATTTAACATGCGCTCATACCAATCGAGCTTGTCAAGTAACCCGATTGGCTTAATGTATGTTCAATATGTATGGTTGCTACTACTTGAATATAAGGTACCACTTACCAGTGAAAAGCACGTTTAACCTTGGTACCATGATCAGGTAAGACTCATGAGCCAAGCATGATTATATTGGATACCGTGGTCGAGCTATCAGCCTATACTGGGATGACGAGCCTCCCTGTAGTGTCCATTGAGCAACCCAAACTCGTGAATCGAATATGGTGGTATGGGACATTGTATTCGAGCTGTCGACCTACACTAAGGTGATGAGCCTTTTCATCGTAACCTCAAGTATAAACTAGGCATACGCTGAGGTGACGAGCTTCTACGTAGTGACCTGAACTTACGTATCCACTGCTTTTTAATCAGGGGTGATGTTGCCCTATAACTTACCTATCGTATGTGATTAACTAGGATTTATGACTCTAAATGGATCATTGTTTGGGTAAATGATATAAAGGGATGTACCTTAACTTTTCGAATATCCTGTATAAATAAGCCTAATTAAATATTAGCTAACATGACCATGCACCGCATTGCATGTGCTTTGGTGAGGAATCGTACGTGTCGGAGTGGTGCATGTGTGATCTTGAGATGATGTTGTTGAGGTAGTGCAGGCGAGGGCATGCATCATTATCGCATACCATTCTTGCATTAACAAGAGTACTTAGGATATGATTGTTGTATTACTTTATCATTTTGCTTGACTGAATTGATAACATGTCAACTTTTGCCTTATAGCTCCACTGAGTTGATCACTCACTCTCACTCTGAGATGGTATTTTAAAACACCAACTAGACTCCGTTATAGCTACAGGTGAAGGTGAGGCTTACGAGATAGAGCCTGACTTTTATGATGACGAGGAGGAATTCTCCTACAAGCAACTCTCTAGTGGGTCTATGTGACTTGGAGTTACGTCGCTGAGATTACAGGAATACGAATTAAACGACCAATACATTTTATCATTTTATAAATTTTGAAACTATACATGTAATTATTTAGCCCGGTCACATGTTCATACTCTGGGGACTTACAACCACTTATGTGTTTTATATATTTATCACAGTCTTCCACTTACGTATCTAATTATCTCTGGAGTATGATATGTTGATTTAGTGTAATCTCATTCATGTTTAATTCACTAATATGGATAACATTTAATCATCATTTTCTATATTGCATAAGTGATGCAACAGATGTCGGGAGTTGAGCCTTTGCTTGACCCTCAATTTTCAGGGCATTATAGGAGTTCTCTATTTATAAACAGGATGAAGTAGGACGAAAGATTAATGAACTTGAAGAAAGGACGTCGTTTCGGCTTCTCGAGGTATGAATGCAATTATGGCAGTGCTTTGGAAAATGGAAGAGTGATGTGGTTTAATATGATCCATCGCTACAAAGTGAGGTTTAATGAATAGATGGCTAAGTCTTAGTAGCCATACTGTCACGCATAAGACTAGGGGATGTGTGAGACCCGTATCCTAGACCATACCATTCCATAGGCTTCCACGGTCTTTCTGGTCAAATTTTGGTAACCCGTGACCTATAATTGAAATTTGTGCCTACCTGTAAGACCGATATCCTAGTTTGTATTGTTCCATCGACTGCCACGATCCTTCCCATCGAATTTTGGCAATCCGCGACCAGTAATCGATGTTTGCGCATGACCCTAAGTTGTACCCCGTATATTTGAGTCGGTTCAATCTGAGACTTGTACCATTGCGACCACACCGTCATCGCGGTTCCAACGCTGTGATTCATGCACCGATCTGATACCCAGACGAGGTGATGTGGACCCATATTCAGTTCGAAGAAATACACCATGTGTTTGCAATTCCAAGAGAATCTCTACAACATGTCCCATCAAGCCATCAATCAATCAATCTAGACCGAGTGGATACATGAGCCTCCGAGTGCTGAATACCAGTAGGCCACATCTCCCACTATGTCGTGGTCGGTTGGAAGGGGATGTGGCCTTATCCGCCTGAGTGAGGAGGCTATAAGCTAGGGTGAGTTTGACTAGTTCACAAATGAGTTCGCTATCGACGAGCTGGGTAGGTATTGGCAGACTACTGGTCAGGCGGATAGTGAGGTCTATTCTGCTTACTTAGCTGTGAAACTAAGGAGGAGGCGGTCAGTGTGAGTGTATTAGACCCCGGTGATATTTAGAGAGGAACTGTACTGATATATGTACTTGTTCAGTACCGACTTGCTTGAATTGCATTTCGCATATGACTTTGGCTATGTAAGCCTCGCATTGCATTGGTGTGGCCGATGGCAATCATGTCTCGCATCGCATGGCCTTAGTATGGCCGATAGCATTCATGCCTTGCATCACATAGCCTTGGTACAACTGGTAGTATTCATGGACTTACCGCATATTTTCACATTGCTCTGATATTATATACTTGGTACTTGCCTTGCGCACACACTTACACCACCCTCTAAGCTTTTGTAAGCTTATGCTTGACAGTTGCGTCCAGGTAGCGTTGGACAACAGCAACGCTGAGGCAGGAGTGCGCATCTAACTATTTTGGAGCTTTTTTATCACCTTGTATTTTCCTTTCTGCCTTTTACTTAAAGCTTTGATATAGTGGATATGTGGTGTTGTTGTTTTGTGACTTGGTTATGCTTGTGGTTATGCTTCATTATAAAAAAGAAAATTCATTCTGAAAATCCTCCTCATATGATCCCAGGATCGGAATGTAGCATATGATTGTCAGGAGCTGAGAATGGGGCACTACGGAGGCTATCGGCACTAGATTCGGCGATCAAGATTCCTGTGAATCCGATTTCTGGGTTTGGGGCGTGACAGAAGTTGGTATCAGTGCATAAATTAAAAATTTTTGAGGATCACATCACATATCTACTATAAATAGGTTCTGAGTCCGAATAACTTAGCGATTTTCCGACATAGGCCCTTAACGTTTATGCCTTCGAGAATTCTCAAGGCTAATAGGCCATTGTTCCTTCCTATAAGACATTATGGCTAGAAGAAAGCGACCTGAGCGAATCCCGCTCCACCACCTGTGACTCCCGCACCACCACCTGCGGCTCCTGCTTTACCACCTGCTACTCCTGCTCCATCACCAGATATTCCTGCCTTCCAGCCTAAGGATGTCACTCCTTTACCTGAGACCAGTGCGGATCTGACCGTACCTATGAGTGCTACTCAGCTGCAGCAGATGCTACAGGCAATGAATGTTATTCTTCAGGGGCAAAGTAGGCGTCCCACTGTTACACCAGTCGAAGCTGAGCAGGAGCATGTGAGCGCCCTTCTCAAGGACTTTCGACAATACGATCCTCCGCGTTTTCAGGGCGAGTCAGACCCTACTGCAGCAAAGATATGGTGCTCTGAGGTGGAGAAGATATTCGACACCATGAGATATACTACCCAGCAGCGAGTCTCATTAGCCGTATTTCTTCTGAAGGATGAGGCTCAATATTGGTGGGCATCTGTAGCCCGATCGGTAGCGGTCAATTTCGAGTGAACTTAGGAGGACTTTCAAGAACGGTTTGACCGAAAGTTCTTTCCAGAGAATGTGCGACAGCAGCGCGCATTAGAGTTTGAGACATTGGTCCAAGGGGATAAGTCTGTGTCCCAGTATGAGGCTCGGTTCATCACACTATCGAGATTTACGACGTATCTTGTTGTAACGACTCGAAGAAATCCATACAAAGACCCAAGTACCAACTCAGTCAGAAAACCCTCAGGATTAAATCCTTTAGAAATTAGACGTGAATTGTTAATTACTAACCTAGATTACCTATGAAATTAACACCAATCACTTTAAATACGATCCGTAAGATCCAAAATCTATAGCATTAGTAACGCTATGTTACTCTAAAATCTAGGATCCAACTCTAAACCTAGTTGCTCATGGGAGCACTTTGAAACTTCGTATCGGACTTGGACCGCACATCGAAAGTCTGATTGCGATGAACTTAAAAGATAGTGACCGCATAGTTGGACTTGACAATCACCGTGAAAATCACATCTAAACGATGCTCTGGGATGATTTCCTTGAGTCCAGAGTAAAGAGTGTGAGAAACTGAAGATTTTTAAGAAATTAAATATGATTTTAAGAAATTTGAGACGTGTTGCTTGCACAACATTTATAAGCATTCTAACCGTTGGATTTTGACCCAAATTCACCCTCGGATCAGGGATGATGGCCCATTCATGTCAAATTACTTATGGCTTTGATCAAGTTTCGATGACCGCTAAACTGAAACTGGTCCGCCACGGTCGATCTGAAAATCTGATCAAACTGAAAACTTAACTTGATCAAGATCCAACATTCAATAGCTTAAGTTCGACCGCACTCGGTAACAGGACCTCCATAAATGCTCCGTTAGATCTGAACAAGGCCAATTTGGTAATAACCTAAGTATACCTTAGCCTTAAGGCTATTGCCGTTAATTTAGAGCTTATAAAAAGGCCTTAAACCCTCTCTCATTTGCTCCATACAAATTTAAGAAAAACCCTAGGAGAGAGAAGTAGGAAAAGAGAGAAAGTGAGAGAGAAGTGGTGATTTCATCTTGTGATTCTACCCAACTGCACTACGTATCAAATCCATCTATCTGAATCATTATCTCAGAAATTTTGATTCAACACTTGGGTAAGAAAATCAAACCCTAACCTGTTTTAAGGTTTGATATAGACAGAATCATGAAATAGCTAACCCAGTTCATGTTATAGGTTACTAAACCGCCGTTGACGAAAGCTTATGGCTTAAAACATATACGTTACACTTCTATGGCGTAAGGTTCAAATTATAGACATACAGATTATGATTTTCAAAGCTTTCAATATCAGATAATGGTTTATCACTGACGTGGATGCTATTCTACATGCCAAATGCACTATCTGTTCTATTTTACAATTATGTATAACTTATATTACAAACTAAGTGTTCCATGTGATTGATAAAATGTTTGTATGTGTATGATATTTGATCTAGTGATTGCTATGATAAATCTTTGTTAGTGTATGCTTGTTATGTATGAGACAACTCCTTGGCAAAGGATTTGCCCAAAATATATAATATGCCAACATATGTGATGTATGTTGAATTGTATAAGCTAAGTGTTTGCATAAATGTCTAAATGAGCTAGAAATAGATAAAGTATGATCATTTTTGAATTGAGATATGAATCTTAATCACTTTAATTGTGTGTATGATTTCCTCCATGTTATATTTAGTTATTTCATTACTGTTAATTGTGTGTATGCTTTCCTTCATGTTATGCCTAGTTTATTGCATTTCTCCTAATTGTGTGTATGATTTCCTCCATGTATAGTCTTCATGTTTAAGTTATATTTCTTATCCTGCTTATATGAATGTGGATGTCGAATCATAGTACGTGATTGGGGCCATGTGATGGTCCAGGCATTTGGTAACCGACTTAAGTTCGTGGTTGAGCTTTATTCGCCACGAAGGACGTGTTTGACGAACCCGAGCCGTACTAGAGTTGTCGGCAGTGGTTTGGACACACAGAGTGCATATGCATTTTATGTCAATCAACTCAACGTGCGATCGAGCTAGTCGAGTTCGTCAAGTAACCCGATTGACCCGATGTATGTTTACCATGTATGGACGCCTCTGTTTGAATATAGGGTACCAAACTTACCAATGCAACTCCGTTAACCTTGGTACCTTGATCCACTAAGACTCATGAGTCGGACATGGTGGTATGGGACACCGTGGTCGAGCTGTCGGCCTACGCTAAGGTGACGAGCCTCCCCATAGTGACCAGTGAGCACCTATACTCGTGAGCCAATTATGGTAGTATGGGACACTATATTCGAGCTGTCGGCCTACTCTGATTGGTGACGAGCCCTTTGTGGTGACTTCAAGTATATCCTGAAACTGCAATGGGGCGACGAGCCTTGTTGTAGTCTATAGGAAATCACTAAACCTGTATTGATTAGTGACAAGCCCTTTACAGCGATCTAGAACTATACTATCATATGAGATTGCCTCGGACTGACGACTCGAGAATGGATCATTGTTTGGGTAATGATACAAGGGAGGTACCTTAGCTTCCCAATTTTACTATATGAAAAGGACTAATAATAACTTGGTAATCATGTTCATATCATCGCACTGCATGTACCGACGATGAAGTGCACAGAGGGCTGGAAGCATGCAGCGAACGTAAGATGGTGTTGCACAAGGGAGTGTAGGCGAGGTCATGCATTCATGAAACATCTCATCCCTGCATTAATAAGAGTATTTAGGAATGGTTGATATGTTTACTTTATCATTACTGCTTGATTGAATTGATAACATGTTAATCTTTACTCTATGATTCCACTGAGTTGATCACTCACTCCCACATTCTGGGACGGTGTTCTGAACACCCACCAGACTCTATCTTAGTTGCAGATGAGGATGCGACTCAGGAGGCGGAGCCTAACTATTACGACGATCAGGATGAGTTCTCTTATATGCAGTTCTCGGACGGCTTCACTTAAGCCGTACTGATCGACGGGGCTACAGGGCATACTATTTTAGTTGGATTCTTTTTGACATTTTGTTTTTTTGAGCATTACATGTATATGGTGACTCAGGAATGTATTCATACTCTAGCAGATCGACGGGATCTTTGCTTTCTTATTCGTTTATATAGATCTCTTTCAGTCTTCCGCTTGCGATACATAAGCTGATATGGAGTATGAATTACCGTTTTGGTGTAATCCCACTCATGATTAATGCACTACCACGATCAACATTCAATCATCTGCATTCATGTTGCATAAGTGATGCATTGGAACTCGGGAGCTGAGCATCAGCTCGTCCCCCGATTTTCAGGGCGTTACACTTGTTGACGATGAGGGGCAGAAAGCTGGTCATTTTAAGAACGGTTTGCGTCCTACCCTTAGGAGTCGTTTGATTAGATACATGCTTCCAACGTTTGAGCAGATTGTGGAGAGGGCTCAGATCTATAAGACAGATTGGGCTAGTTTGCAGAGAGCCTATGACCTGAGGGAGATCTGTAACACCCCAGATTTTTTCCAACCTAGGGTTAGACGTTCTTAGGCAATGGGTCAATTCTAACACTTGATTAACTTCTCAAAACTCAATCCAAAAGTCTCAAATCCCTATTTCCTTCGAAAATCTCACCTTTCACTACTTTATCCTTCAAAATTTTCTAGGAGCTCTCATATTAGACACAAATTTTAAATTTTAGGTGACGTTGATCAATACTTAAGCTAAAAAGTACTATGAATAGTAAATAAATAAATGAAAAGGTTTTTTAACCATTAACCTTTTGAATTCTCACTAAATAAGTAGACTAATTGGATAGATCAGCTTCTCCTACCCCAAAATCATATATTGCATGTCAAATAACTCATCCCAGGTTGTAAAATACACCCATTTCAAATATCAAATGGAGAAATCACCCCAAACAGGTCAGTGGTCGGCGATGCCATCGCCGGTTTAGAGATGCATCGCCGAACTCGTCTGTACAGCGAGTTTCTGCACCTTTTTTTCGGTGCATTTCTTCAGATTTTGAAAAATCATATCTCCTTCGTTATAAATTCGATTTAGGTGATTCAAAAACTAGATTGAAGCTAAATGAAATGAGTCTAGTTTTATATAAAAATATGTGAAAAATACAATAAAATATTTAATATGGTTTAAAGTAGGTCATTGTGAGCAACTGTCCGATAATCACTTGTTGGACAGCTGCTGCTTCTAGAATTTTTAGAATTTTTCTACAACTTGAAATCTTATGAAATTTGGTGGAGTTAGGGTAAACTTGATGATGAACCCTCAAAAAAATAATAAAAATTATATGATACCTAGAAGTTCCCAAAATGGGGGATAGAATGGCTCTATGACCGTATTCTGCCATAATTAGGGTAGAGTTTGGTTGAGTACCAAACTGAATACTCAGTAGAATTAACTTCGACCACCTTAAATACATTCTACAAGACCCAAAGCGAGTAAAACTAATGACTCTATAATACTCTATAACCTCGGATCAAACTCTAAGCAGGTTTGTTCTCTGGACCACTTTGAAACTTTGTATTAGATCTAGACCGTGCGTCGAAAGTCCGATATCTCCTATCTTAGACCGTTAGGACCGCCCAGCTGGACTTGACAATCATTTCGAAAATTAAGTCCAACCGATAATCACAGGCTATTTCATTGAGCCCGGACTAAAGAGAGTGCGAATAGGGACAGATTTAGAATTTGAAATTCAAATCTGGCACACGACTTGACATGCCAGTATTAAGGGTTCTGGCCGTCAGAATTCAGCCAGATTACACCCTCGGATCAGGAAAAATTTCTATTTCATATCATGAGACTTGCAGCCCTGATCTACGTGCGGTGACCGCTGAACTGAAACTGGTCCGCCACGTGCGATCTGCGAACCCTGCCGGACTAAAAACTTAATACGTGCTAGATCTGGTATGCATGAGCTTAAGTTCGATCGCATTCAGCCAGGGGACCACCAGAAAGCATCTTTTGGACCGAAACAGCCCCGATTCGGTTATGCACTAAGTGAACTTTGTACCAGAGCCTGTTTTGGGCATTTTTAAGCTTATAAAAGGGGTTGAAACCCTCACTCCTCTCTCCCATCTGAATTTGAAAGAAACCCAAGTTTGGGAGAGAGAAAAGGTGAGAGTTTGTGAGAGAGAGTAAGATAGATTTTTCCTGCCTTCGTGCCACCTGTTGCACGTGCTTCATCAACACATCTCAATCACCTGGCCGGTGATTCTTTCACGTTTTCAAGTAAGAACTAACCCTAGAAGTTGCTGATTTGAGGTTCATTAGGATTCATAGCATGTTAGCTGACTTATCTTGTAAACTAGGTTCTCTTATCGCTGTAGACGAAGCGTATACGCTCCGTTCTAAACGACACGTCTAGAAGAGATAAGGTGCGGATTTTAGATGCTTTGATTGACTGTTTTCAACGCTTTCAATGTCGTTTAATAGTAGATTATCGACGGCAATGCCGTTTGACATGTACAACATGCTGTCCGTTTCCTGTTTCGTAAATAGACGAAGAATATGAGATTTAGGGCATTTTAGTCATTTGTAGGAAGTACTGTTTTCATCCATATTTTGCTGATGTGATTGACATGGCTTTTTGTCGCATTAGGATACTAGGAAGGCATGCATAATTAGTTTGGCGAAGAGATTCGCTTAAATGCGCACTTCGGGTCGACATACTATATGTAGACTTAAGTGTGTAGTTTAAGTGTTTGTATAAATGCTTGTATTAGTATGTATTGAATTAAATGGTGTTATGGATTAGTTTGAGATTGATTTCTCAATTAATATGCTGGTGTAAATGGCTTCCTACATGTTAGCCATATGTACGATTTCATTATATGTAAATAGCTTCCTACATGTTGCACTTAAGTGGTATGCTATAACATGTACTTGATGATTTCCTTATGATTTAGTTTGAGATTGAATTCTCAATTAATATGCTGATGGAGAGGATTTTCTATATGTTGGTGAGATGCATAATTTCATTATATGTGTGAAGGACATGTGTGAGATGATTTACTTAAGTTGTACGTTATAACATGCATTAACATGCTCACATGTTTGTATTCCATTTCCAATACTCTTACCTGATTGCTGATGTGAATTCATATGTGTTTGGGACTATACCTAGTCCAGGCAGTCGGTAACAAAACAAATTCGTGGTTGGCCTATCTTTGCCACGAATGACGCGTTGATGAACGCGAGCCGTGTTCTGGAGTTGACGGCAGTGGTTAGGCCACGCGAAGTGTTTTACGCACTTCATGTCGTTCGGCTTGAGATGCGATCGCGCTAGTCGAGCCTGTCAAGTAATCCGACTGGCCGTTGTATGTTCATCCTACATGAGTCATAACTACTTGAACCTAGGGTACTGAACTTGCCATTGTAAACCCTGTTAACCATGGTACCTTGATCCACGAAGACTCATGAGCCGAGCATGGTGGTATGGGACATCGTGGTCGAGCTGTCGGCCTACGCTGGGGCCACAAACCTCCCCGTAGTGACCAGTGAGCACCTATGACTCGTGAACAGATTATAGTGGTATGGGACACTATATTCTAGCTGTCGGCCTACACTGATCAGGCGACGAGTCCTTTGTAGTGACCGCGAGCGTATTCTGAGTCTACGGGAGGCGACGACCCTTCGGTAGCAGTAGAGTACAGTAGGCCTGTATTGATAAGGTGATGGGGGAGCGGTGCAACGAGTGCGAGCAACAGCCCTGACAGCCCTTGCAGCGACGTACAAAAAAAAAATATACATCGTATGAGATTACTAGGAGTGACGACCCTAGACAGGATCTGTGTTGGGATTGATACAAGGGAAGTACCTTAGTTTTCCAATCCTGCTGTTTGAATGGACTAATAACAACTTGAAAATCATATCACCATACCATTGCATGTGCCTGGAAGATGTGGAGCACTTGAAGGTCGATTGCATGCCGCGGTCGTAAGATGGTGCCGTAAGAGGGAGATCGTCGGTGAGGGCATACATCACGTCATGTCATATTGCATTAACAACAGTATTAGGATTGTTTGATTTACTGCTTTACTATTATCGCATGATTGATTTGATAACATGCTAATCTCTGCTCTCTTATCTCACTGAGTTGATCACTCACTCCCACGTTATGGGATGGTGTTTCTGGACACCCACCAGTCCCTATTGTGATTGCAGATGATGCGCGGCCTGCGAGGCGGAGCTGGATTTGATGATGAGGAGGAGGATCTCTCCTTTATACGTGTTCTGATTGACGGGATTACAGGGAGATTGATTAGATACCTTGACACTTGTCATTTTATATTTTTAGCGCACTCATGTATATTCGTTTTGTTTACTTTTGGAGTATACATGTATGCATATAACCTGGTAACATGTTCACACTCTGGAGACATACAACAGTTTATATATGTTATACATACTATCACTGTCTTCCGCTTGCTAATTTAACTGTCTCTGGAGTAGGATATGTTGTTCTGGCTTAATCTCACTCATGTTTAATACATTAATACTGACAACATTCAATCATACATATCTATGTTGCATAAATAACATTTTGAAACTCGGGAGTTGGGTTTTTACTCGACCCCCGATTTTCGGGATGTTACAAGATCAGAAGAGAAAGGAGCCCTCCAGTAGCTCCCAGCCGCTACAACATCATCCACAGCAACGACGCACAACCCGCCCAGCATTCCGAGCACCAGTGGCACCCCCAGCACCACCTTTAGGACCGTTCACTGGTACATGCTTTGGATGCGGTAGGACAGGACATCGTGTGCATGAGTGTCTCCATCCGTAGCAACAGCAGCCAAGAGCACAACATCAATCTCCGTGACAGACACCACATCATTAGCAGCCGAGGACACCATATCAGCCTCCGTAAAAGCCCCCACAGCAGCAGCAGTGACCTCAGCACCAGCCTCCGGGACCTCTACCGCAGCAACAGAGACCTCAGAGGGGACCTGCACCTCCCCAGCAGGCCCAGGGAAGATTTTACGCCGCTCAGCAGGACCCTCAGTCATCAGGAGCAGTCGTCGACGATTCGTGTGACTTGACCCATACACCGCCTTGCTAGATTGCTCATGAATGATGTTGTAACACCCTGAAAATCGAGAGTCGTGTAGAAATCCGACTCCCGAGTTTCAGACCATCACTTATGCAACAAATATGATTATGATTCAATATTGTCTGAGTTAGAGCATTCACATGAGTAAGATTATACCAAAACTGCAATTCATACTTCAGATCCAGTGATAAAACGCAAGTGGAAGACTGAAAGATATATATATCACTGTATGGAAACAAAATAATCTCAAACTGTCTCCAAAGTATGAATACACCTCTGAGTCACATATACATAAATCAAAACAAAAACAAGATGTCATATAACTATCCAACTAGCAAGTCCCACCAATCCAGGTCACCTACGCAAAGCCGTCAGCGAACTGCATATACGAGAACTCGTCCTGGTCCTCGTAGAAGTCCGGCTCTACGTCCTATAATCCCTCGTCACCTGCAACTAAGACAGAGTCTGGTAGGTGTTGCAAACACCGTCCCGTAACGTGGGAGTGAGTGATCAACTCAGTGAAATCATAGAGCAAAGATTAGCATGTTATCAAATTAATCACGTGATAATAGTAAAGCAAACAATCAAATATTCCTAGATACTGTTGTTAATGCAAGCATGAAATGACATGATGGATGCCCTCACCGACATACTCCCTCATGCGGCACCATCTGCGTCCGCGGCATGCTTTCTTCCCACAGTGCTCCACATCTTCCAAGCACATGCAATGCGATGTGGATATGATTACCGGGTTGTTATTTGTCCTTTCATACAGCAGTATTGGAAAACTAAGGTACCTTCCTTGTATCAATCCCAACACAGATCCTGTCTAGGGTCGTCACTCCTAGTATTCTCATATGATGTTATGTTTATAGGTCACTGCAAGGGCTGTCAGGGCTGTTGCTCGCACTCATTGTACCGCTCCCCCATCACCTTATCAATACAGGCCTAATGTACTCTCATTGCTACGGAAGGGTCGTCGCCTTCCGTAGACTCAGAATACGCTCGAGGTCACTACAAAGGGCTCGTCACCAATCAGTGTAGGCCGACAGCTCGAATGTAGTGTCCCATACAACCACAATCGGCTCACGAGTCAAATGTGCTCACTGGTCACTACGGGGAGGTTTGTGGCCCCAGCGTAGGCCGACAGCTCGACCACGGTGTCCCATACCACCATGCCCGGCTCATGAGTCTTTATGGATCAAGGTACCATGGTTAACAGGGTTTCCAATGGTAAGTTCAGTACCCTAGGTTCAAGCAGTTATGACTCATAAAAGGTGAACATACAATGGCCAATCGGGTTACTTGACGGGCTCGACTAGTATGAGCGAATCTCAAGCTGAACGACATGAAGTGCATAAAACACTTCACGTGGCCTAACCACTGCCGCCAACCCAAAACACGACTCGCGTTCATCGACGCATCCTTCATGGCAAATAGAAGCCAACCATGAATTCGATCCATTACCGACTGCCTGGACTAGGTTATAGCCCCAAGCATTTGTATATCAACATCAGTAAGCATATGTGAGTACAGGAATGAATATAAACAATACAAGCATGTTGACACATGTTATATCATACTACGTAAGCAAATCAACCAACACATGCATTCCATATATGTAATGAAATCAATTCACGTGACCAATATGGTGGAAATCATATACGTCAGCATATTGATTGAGAATTCAATCTCAAAACTAAATCACAACACCATTTACTCAATACATACTAATACAAACATTTATACAAACACTTAGTCTACACACTTTAGCCTACATAGCGTATGTCGACTCTAAGTGCGCATTTGGGCGAATCTCTTCGCCAAACAGATCATACACGCATTCGTAATATCACAACAAGATAAATAGCCATTGCAATCATTTCAGCAAAATATGGACGTATACTGTATTTCCTACAAATACCTAAAATGTCCTAAATCTCATAATTCCCGTACGCAGTCGAAATGAAAAACAGACAGCATGTTCTACATGTCAAATGGTGTTCTCTTCGATAATCTGCTATTAAATGACATTGAAAGCTTTGAAATCAGTCAATCAAAGCGTCTAAAATTCTCACCTTTCGCCTTAGACGTGTATCGATTCGAATAGAACGTCTACGCTTCGTCAATGGCGTTAAGGCGACCTATATCACAAGTTACATAAGCTACACTGCTACTTGCATCAAAACAATCCCTAAAACAGCAAGAGGGTAGGGTTTTCTTACCTATAAGTGAGTTGGAAATCACCGAAAAAGTGATTTGAATGCGGTGCTTCGGTACATGCAATAGCTGGTGCAAGTGGCAGGAAATTCTCCCACAAATTCTCTCACTAACTCTCTTTCTCTCTCACCACTTTCTAGGGTTTATAGAAAATTTGGTTGGGAGAGATATGAGAGGGTTTAAAGCCCTTATATAGGCTAAAACTTAACCTAAATAGACTTGAAAATAAGGTATACTTGAGTTATAACCAAATCGGGACTTTTCTGATCCAAAAGAGCGTTTCGGGAGGTCCCCTAGCCGAACGCTATCGGACTTAAGCTCATACACATCGGATCCTGCTCACATCAAGTTTTCAGACGGGTAGAGTTTTTAGATCGCATGTGGCGGTCCAGTTTCAGTTCAGCGGTCACGGAGACTCGATCGAAGATTCCAAGTACACTGACCTGAGTGAGAAATGTTTCCTGATCCGACGGTGTATTGGGTCAGATTCCGATGGTCTGAATGCTTATACTGATCCCGCAAACGAAACGTGCCAGATTCATTTAAATCCCATTTAAATTTTTATAAATTTCACTCTTTCTCACACTCCCTGCTCCAGGCTCAATGAAATAGCCTCAGAACATCAGTTGGGCTTGATTTTCGAAATGATTGTCAAGTCCAAATAAGCGGTCATAATGGTCTAAGATTGTGGATATCAGACTTTCGACACGCGGTCTAAATCCAATACGAAGTTTCAAAGGGTTCCTGAGAGCAAACGGGTTTAGAGTTTGATCCTAGATTTCAGGGTATTGTAGCGTCATTGGTTCTACAAGTTTTGGGTCTTACAGAACGTATTTAAAGTGATCAGTGTTAATTTCACAACTAATCTAGCATAGCGTTAGCTAACTTGCGCTTAATTTCTAAAGGAATTAATCCTACGTGATTTCTGATCAAGTTGGTACTTGAGTCTCTGTACGGATTTTTCCGAGGCGTTACAGATGCGTCCTAGGAGTTAGAGCCTGAGATTCATGAGCGTTATCCCCATCTCTAAGGTGTTTGATTTTGATGATATGTTGTGTTTTGATCATATATGATGTTAAGTTTCCTATCCCCTTATGAGTTATGGTTAGTTACGATAGTAGTGTAATTTGGAGGATAAAATTTTTATTAGGTGGGGAGAGCAGTAAGACTTGTATCCTAGTCCGTACCATTTTGTCGACTGTCCCGATCCTTCCTGTCAAATTTCGATAATCCGTGACCAGTAATCGATGTCTGCGCATGACCCTAAGTTGTACCCCGTATATTTGAGTCGGTTCAATCTGAGACCTGTACCATTACGACCACACCATCGCCGTGACTCACGCACCAATCCGATACTCAGACGAGGTGATGTGGACCTACATTCAGTTTGAGAAAAATCACCGCGCATTTGCAATCCTAAGAGAATCTTTACAACATGTCCCATCATGCCATCAATCAATCAATCAACCCATCAAACCATCACTCACTTCATGTCAAGTACACATCACCTTTCACCCCATCCCCAATCAACCACCAAGTCAAATCTCTCTCACCCTCTCTCTTACACACCCATACTTGTCAAGTACCACATCACTCACATCCATCACTCTTACAACCACTCCTTTTCTCTCTCTTTCTCTTCACAAATTCCAAGCCACACCAAGCACCAAAGAAGTGCATGTCCAAGCTTCCCCAAGAGTGAGAAAAGAGTGTGTTGAGAGTGGCCCATTCCCATCACAAGATCTACCATCCTAGCCATTCAAACCTCATCACCCTCCATCAAAGTGAGACACAAGGAGACCGAAGTTCCAACGGACCGAGAAGATCGAACGGTTGGTGCAACCATGCTTATTAGGCTAGATTTTTCATGTTTTTATGAAAGGCCAAGTGAGGCCTACCGATTGATGGTATGGATCTCACTTGGGACCCTAGGTGTGGCTGATGGCCCACCTTGATCCTCATGATCATTCCATGATGGGGCCATTCTCCATGGACCCCATCATGATGTTTATATTTCCTTGCATAAAGAGGTCATATAGACTGTTCATTTTGGGTGGAGAGGGATCTCCACCGTTGATCTTTTATTTGGAGGGCTCATATATAATGGGACCCATTGATGTATGATTGGATGCTTGAAACAGAGGGCCCATAATGTTGGGGTCCCTCCATCATGCGTGTTCCACTCTCTTTCTCTCTCTCTCCCTCTCTTTTTCAATTATTTCCTTTGTGTGTTGATGTTGCCAAGTGGCCCACTTGGATGGACCCCACCATAAGTATGAAGTTCATCCAAACCATGTATAAATGGGGCCCACCTTATAGGTATTATGCCCACACCATCCATCATTAGACGGCCCACCTAGACAGGGCCTAACCCTATGCATGTGTAACTATAAACTGTCCAGCGTCCCCTGGACGCTGGACGTCAAAGGTAAAAACACAAATATTAGCTTGTTTACAAGCTTATGGAGGGCCGCTCTTATAGGCCCCACC
This sequence comes from Magnolia kwangsiensis, assembly GCA_037074715.1. Taxonomy (NCBI): domain Eukaryota; kingdom Viridiplantae; phylum Streptophyta; class Magnoliopsida; order Magnoliales; family Magnoliaceae; genus Magnolia; species Magnolia kwangsiensis. Next base: position 89,304,898 of record CM073580.1, read on the forward strand.
TTGATGTATGTTATTAATACACGCCGCCCATTTTATTCTCTGGATCATTTTAACCGTTGAACCGAAAAATGAATCTGATCCGAGTATCCGGTGGGCCATAACATACAAAACGGTAGCTTTCACCATTAAAAAAAGCCACCTGATAATTATACGCACCAAAACAGCTTGAATATTGGACTCGTTTGGTTGATCTCTAGCCATAGAATCCAATGGCCAAGGTGGATTCCATTGATGCGGACCCCACATACGAAAAACCTTGGAAAAACCATTTTTTTCAACAAAAAAAAAGGCAACAGCGTTGCTGCTGCAGAGGCATGCAGGCAACACCTGCGTGCACTGGCGTGAAACGGGCAGGGACCCACGGTCCCAGCCGTGGGCCCCATAGTGATGTGTTTTAGGCGTCCAAACCGTGCATTAGGTGGCCCCCTGTTTGGGCAGTGTCCCATCCAAAAATCAGCCTGATCTGAGACTCGGATGGCCCACATCATAGGAAACAATGGTGATTGTGGGGCTGTCATTGAAACCCCATTTTGGGTCCACAGAAGTTTTGGATCAAGATGTAATTTGTTTTTCCCTTTCATCCAGGTCTATACGACCTTATCAACGGTTTAGATGAAAAATAAATTATTATGGTGGGCCCCACATGGGACCTAAGGATGTATGTGTTATATACCACACCCTCCATGGACGGTGGAACCCACGGTGTATGCATTGTATACATGTCGTCCACCCATTCTTTGTAGAGATGGTGGGCCTCACTGTAAGACCCGTATCCTAACCTATACCGTTCCATAGTCTTTCTTGGTTCTCCCGATCGAATTTCGACGATCCGCAATCTGTTTCTGATGTTGGTGCGCAATCCTGAGTCATGCCCGTATATCTGAGTCAACTCGACCCGAGACTTGTACCAGTGGGACTGCGCCGTCACCACGGTTCCGATGCCGTGTCTCGCGCGCCGAGGCGATACCCCAGCCAGAAGATGTGGGCTCGTGTTCAGTTCGAGGAAAATGCCGCGCGTCGCTAAACCCAAGAGAATCTCTACCCAATGTCCCATCCATCAATCACATCAATCCCATCAATCAAGGTACACATCACCTCATATGTCAAAGTACAGCCTCATCCCCAAGCAACTCCAAAGTCAAACTCTCTCTTACACAAAGTACACCCACCACATTACTCACTCATCTCTCTCTTTCAATCTCTCTCTCTCTCATCTCCCTCTCCCTCATTCTCTCCAAGCTACCCACGTCCATGGCTCTCCATGGGAGGAGCTTTGTGTACCCACTCTCTACCATCCAATCCAATCTTTCAAAGCCAATCTCAGCCATTGAATCACACCCATTCGAGCCCTAGATTGCATTGGCGAAAGAAGGAAGCGAAGATAAGAGGTGGGTGCTTCTCTCTCTCTCTCTCTCTCTCTCTCTCTCTCTCTCTCTCTCTCTCTCTCTCTCTCTCTCTCTCTCTCTCTCTCCCTTGTGTAGCGGACCCCACCATGGGAGCGTGTGGGGCCCACCTTGTATTGATGCATCGCATCCACATCGTCTGATCCATGGATGGTGGGCATGGATTGGTTGGGGTACCTCACGCAACCATGCAACTGCTACATTGACATTTTCGTCAGTAAGTGGTGGGGGCTGCCAAGATGGCACGTGTGGGAAGCCACCTTGATGGATGTATTACATCCATGCCATCCAGCCATGGGACGTCCAACAGCCTCTGCTGCTGGACCGTATGAAGAGAAAGCATAAATATCAGCTTAATCTCAAAGCGGGTGGGTCCCACACGTGTGGGTCCACCTTGATGTATGGTTTCATCCCCACGACTCCACCATGATGTATTTTATATCTCTATCGTGCATTTTTTTTTTATGGTGGGTCCTACCGCTGACTGACGTCAGCAAATACTGTGGGCCCACTATGATGAATGTTGTTTCCAGACCGCCATCTGTGTGGACCCCATCATATGTATGTGTTATATCTGTACACCGTCCATCTATTTCATATCCAAGCCATTCGTCTGATGGATGGTGGACCTGCACCCCAGCTATATATCTACTGTATTACAGCAGCAAGTTCTACGGACCACACTATGATATATCCGTCCACACCGTCCAACAGTCTAGACGGTGGGGAAGTCACAAACATCAGCTTGGTCCCAAGCTGTGGGCCACGTGCATGTGGGACGCACCGGACACCAGCGTTTCATCTAGGCTGTCCATCCACTGGATGTCAGTCCTAAGCGAAGAGAAAACACAAATATTAGCTCTGATTTAAAGAGCTAGTGGGCCACACCCACGTGGTCCCACCTTGATAGTAACGGATTTAGTATCTAGACCGTCCAGCGTCCCTGCTGCTGGACGCTGGACTGGGTGGTATATATATAATATATTATATTTATATTATTAATATTAGATTAATATATCATGGGCACTCCTATGTGAGACCCACTTTTTATATGAAATCTGCACCGTCCAGAGGTCTGGACGGTGGGTTGAACCTTGGTGCAAGCAATCTGCACCATCTAGAGATCTGGACGTGGGACCCACATGATGCATGTGTTGTATACACACCGACTATACTGTATGTGGGGCCACTTTACATGTGTCACACGTGCAGGTGGTAGGATCCACCGAGGTGTGGACTTAAATCCACACAGTTCGTCCAGATGCTGGAATGTTTTAGGTATTGAATATAATAATTAATATTATATTATATATATAATATATATTGTATAGTACGTGGTGGTGGCCCTACGTGGGACCCATCTCTCTCTCTCTCTATGTACCATCTTCCATAGATTTCATCCACGTGCCACTACTAAGGAGTGGGTTTTATCCAAACCGTCCATCTATGTGGAGTGCACTATGATGTATTTTCCATCCGTGCCATCCATCTACCGGGGCCCCTAATGGATGTGTTTCATCGATCCACACTGTCCACAGGACGTGCGGCGTCCTTGCTGTGGCCTCTGCACTGACCAGCAATGCTGCACGTGTGGCTTCTGTACGTGTTGATCAACACCGCCCAACACCACAATGATGCATGTACCTTGTATCTAGGCCGTCCATCTGCCAAATGGCCAGCAGCTTCAGCTGCTGCAGATGACGCCGGCAAGCTCTGTTAGGTTGATCATGAGGCATGTGTTAATCTCCACCGTCCATCCATCTTGTTGTCCACCAGAACCCACCAGTATATGTGTCATATGCACGCCGACCGTCCATCTCTGAATGTGGCCCACCATGATATATGTGTGACGCCTGCACCATCCAGACCTCTGGACGGTGGGGCCAGTTTTGATGTACATGATGTACATCTACACCATCTGTCCATGGGACATGAATCCCACCTGACACATGTGGCCCACATCCTCATGGGACCACCGTGATGGATGTGATTTATCCTCACCGTCCACTGTTTGGGATGGTGGGAACCCACTTGATGTATGTTTTTCATCCTGCCCGTCCATCCTTGGACCTGGCCCACATTGATGCACATGTTCTTCATCAGCATCGTCCATCTGGACGGACTACGTGGGGCGTATGTATATGTAACCTACGCCATCTATCTATCAAGTGGACCACACTGCAAAATTAGTGAAAGGTCAAACGTCCACCATTGAAACTGTTTTGGGGGCCACAAAAGCTTTGGATCGATATGAAATTTGTTCCTCCTCTTATTTCAGGTCCACGTGACCTTATGAACAGACTGGGTGGAAAATAATGTTACGGTGGGCCCTACTTTGATGATGTGTTGTATTCATGTTGTCTGTTCATTTTCATGGACATGTGATCCCCCTAGACGTATGATTTCATCCACACCGTCCACAGGATGTGTAATCCACTTGGTATATGTATTCTATACCCACATTGTCCATTGCGTGTGAGACCCACCCATTGTACATGTAGGCCCACCTTATGATGCAATGGGCCCACTTGTTGTGTACGAGGCCCATTAGTGCGGCTCATCGATGTGGCTCACTTGATGTGTATGAGGCCTATGTGTAGGGCTCACCTACGATGTATATTAGGCCCATGTGTAGGGCCCACTCATTGTGTATTAAGGCCCATGGGTTGTGACCCATTGTGATCTATTTTCAGCCCAGATGGCTCCTAATGTTACGTATGAGAGGCCTATGGTGATGTATTCAAGGCCCATGGGCGAGGCCTGATGTGATGTATTTATGGCTCATGTGTTGAGGCCCATTATGGTGTATATGCAACCCATGAGTGAGGCCCATTATGATATGTATTAGGCCCATGTGAGCAGTCCATAGTGATGTGTATTAGGCCCTTGCGTGAGGATATGGGCCCACTATATGTTTTGCTCTATATAAGGTACTGCTTGGGAGCAATGTTGGTTAAATGGCCACATTATTGGGTAATGATGGTTTAATATCCACATGTCGATATTGTGACCGTTCCTTAGACCTTGTTAGTCCCATCTCACCGATTTCGATTTTCGTGGCCGATTGCCGATTAACGATCGAGGCTGATTATCGTGACCGATTGTCGATTCTGATTATCATGGTCGATTGCCAATTCTGATTGATGTGACCGATTTGCCAATTTTCATTATTGATCGACCCCGATTGTCATGGTGGATTGTCGATTTCTATTGATGTGACTAATTTGACGATTCTGATTATTGATCGATCCCGATTATCATGGCTGATTGTCGATTCTGATTGATGTGACCGATTTGCTGATTCGGATTATCAATCGACCCCGATAGTCGTGGCCGATTGTCGATTCCGATTGATGTGACCGATTTGTCGATTCTGATTATTGATCGATCGGTCCCGATTGTCGTGACCGATTAACAATTCTGATTGACGTGACCGATTTGCCGGTTCCGATTATCGATCGATTCTGATTGTTGAGACTAAGTATCGAGGTCAATTCCGAGTGTCGAGCCTAATTTCAATTGTCGAGGCCGATTGTCGAGACCTATATAATGTATATGCGACCCGTAGTTAAGGTTCATTGTGATGTATCTGTGATCCTTGGGTAAGGCCCACTGTGTTGTATATTAGGCCTTTATGTGAGGCCATCGGCCCATTATGTATTTGGCCCTGTGAGGGTCATTCCTTGGGGCAATGTTGGTTAGATGTCCACATTGTCGAGGTCGATTGTTAATACTGGTTATTGATACCGATTATGAGTATGTGACTGCATAACATCATGATACATGCCTATACGCATCATCTGCATGTCTGTTATGAGATATGATTGACCATTATATATGTCATAGTGCCGGTTGTTATGAGACTCCCTGATAGGCGGAGATTATCTCACATTAGCGCACGGTATGCGCAGGATTGATGCATGACTGGATTGTATGACTCATGCATCTTGCATTGTGTGGTGTGATTACTATATGCCCTAGCGACATCAGGGCCGTAGCCTCCACAGGCATATCGTGGATGGCCAGATGGGATACCGAAAATCTATTCTACATGGGGTGTTATAGATATCCCTGGGTGAAAGTTCTTAAACCCTCTTAGTTCCAGAGGTTGCTCCAATGTCTAGATCGAGTGGATGTATGAGCGCATGAGGGCCATATACCGTTAGGCCGCGTCTCCCACTATGTCGTGAAAGGTTAGAAGGGGGTGCGGCCTTACCTATCCGAGAGGAGGGGGCAAAGCTAGGCTGAGTTTGACTAGCTCAAGGAATGGGTCCACTATCGACGAGTCGGGCCCGATATTGGCAGGCGAATAATGAGATCTCTTTCACTCGCCTTATTGCGTGCGATGGGGCAGCAATCTGGTTTGGAGTGTAATAGACCCCGGTGATTTCTCAAAGAGAAAACGTACTGATATGTGGACTTATTTAGTAGGAGTTACATGCTCATTCATTCATTCACTATCCACTTGGGCTGGTGGTGCGTAACCAATTGTTGTGTACCTTCGTTATGGCAAGAATTTCGGTTGGACGCGCGACTAACCTGAGATCAGGAGTTTATCACATTGAGTCTGACTATCCAAATTTAGGTATGGGACTGGTTTGGATAGAAGTCCCTCGTGGTGGACCCCGTAGCCTGCGATACTACGTACTATCATCCCGACTTCACACTCCAGCATGATCATTTCATTTGCATCGCATATTGCATTACATCCGCAGGCATATGACATTTTAGGTTGCTATGTTTCTGCACTTATATGGCCTAGACAGACTTAGCAGGATTTGTTACATCCAAACTGTCTATCCATTTTTAAAAGATCATTTTATAGCATGAGTTAAAGAGTAAGACAAATCTACAGTCATGTGGACCACACTATAGAAACAGCGTTGGATTGAATGTCCACTATTAAAACCTTTAGATTACAAGGTTGGACAGATATGATATTTGCTTTCCCTCTAAATCCAGGTCCTTGTGACCTTACAAATAGATTGGACAGGAAATAAATGCTATGGTGGAACTTGAGAATTTTAATGGTGGAAGTCATCATCACCATTTATATTTGGGTGTGGCCCATTTGATATATATGGGGCCAATTGGTGTGGCTCATCTGATACACATAAGGCTCATGTGATTAGGCCCATTTTGATGCATGCTGAGGTCCACCTTGGCATATTATAAGTCCATCTTGATTCATTTGTCGTCATCCATTGAGGCCCACCTTGGTATATATATAAGGCCCATATGATTAGGCCCACCTTGATGTGTTTATGACCCATCCTAGAGGCCCATTGTGATGTATTAGGGCCTATGGGTTGAGGCCCATTGTGATGAATTAGGGCCCATGGGTTGAGGCCCACCATGATGTGTATGAGGCCCGTTGTTGAGGCCCACCTTGACATATATGAGGACCATGTGATGAGGCCCATTTGATACATTTGAGGCCCATAGGTCGAGGCCCAATGGGATGTACAAAGGCCCATTGTAATGTGTGATTCCACTATGGTTTGTGTAATGATGTTTTATGACGGGCCATGCCTTGGGAGCAATGTTGGTTTGACGTCTACATTGTAAGAATAATGTTGATTAAATGTCCGCATTATAACTCTCCTTAGGGCCCATTGAAAGGCCCATACTCGTTAATATTCTTCACTTTATAACATGCTTAGTATAATCTCATGACTCATGCCCATACGCATCATATGTATGTTTGATATGAGTAGTAACTGATCATAGCATACGCCATTGGGGGTGTGTGGCCTTATCCGCCTGAGTGAGGGGGCTATAAGCTAGGCTGAGTTTGACCAGCTCACAAATGAGTTTATTATCGACGAGCCGAGTAGGTATTGACAGACTACTGGTCAAACAGATAGTAAGGTCTATTCTGCTTACTTGGCTGTGCAGCTAGGGAGGAGGCAGTCAGTGTGAGTGTATTAGACCCTAGTGATATCCAGAGAGGAACTGTACTAATATGTGTACTTGTTGAGTACCGACTTTCTTGGATTGCATTTTGCATATGACATTTGACTATGTAAGCCTCGCATTGCATCGTTGTGGCCGATGGCATTCATGTCTCGCATCACATGGCCTTGGTATGGCCGATAACATTCATGTCTTGCATCACATAGCCTTGGTACAGCTGGTAGTATTCATGGACTTACCGCATATTTTCGCATTGCTCTGATATTATATACTTGGCACTTACCTTGCGCACACACTTATACCACCCTCTAAACTTTTGTAAGCTTATGCATGACAGTTGCTTACAGATAGCGTTAGACAGCAGCAACGCTGAGGCAGGAGTGCGCATCTGACTATTTGGAGCTTTTTGATCACCTTGTATTTCCCTTTCCGCATTGTACTTAAAGCTTTGATATAGTGGATATGTGGTGCTGTTGTTTTGTGACTTGGTTATGCTTCATTACAAAAAAAAATTCATTCTGAAAATCCTCCTCGTAGGATCCCAGGATCGAAATCTGGCATATAATTGTCAGGATCCGAGAATGGGGCACTACGGAGGCTGTCGACACTAGATTTGGCGATCGGGATTCCTGTGAATCTGATTTCCAAGTTTAGGGCGTGACACTACCCTAAGTTGCATCCTGTCGATCTGAATCAGCTCAACTAGAGACTAGTACCCTAGCGATTGCACCGTCGCACCGGTTTCGACGCCGCGTATTGTGCACCAAGGTGATACCCAGGCCAGGAGATGTGTGCCCGCTTTCAATTCGAGAAAAAACACCGCGCAGTTGCTAAACCCAAGAGAGAGCTTTCAAATCAATCCCATCAATCACTTCTCATGCCAAGTACACATCACCTCACAACCCATCCCCAAGCAACCCCAAAGTCAACTCTCTCTCTTACAACCCATCCCCTATCAAGTACACTCATCACTCGCATCTCTCTTCTCTCTCATCTCTCTCATCCCTCTCATTCTCCCAAGCAACCCAAATGTCCCAACCTCCATGAGAGAGCTTATAAGACCCGTATCCTAATCCGTACTGTTCCATCACTTCCCGCGATCCTTCTCGTCAAATTCCAGCAATCTGTGACCTATAGTCGATGTTGCGCACGACCGTAAGTCGTATCCTATACATTTGAGTCGGATTAACCCAAGACTTGTATCATTGCGACTGCACAGTCGCTACGGTTCTAAGCCGCGACTCATGTACCGATCCAATAGCCTGACTAAGAGATGTAAGTCGGCGTTTATTTTGAGAAAATGCCGCACGTTTATAATCCCTAGAGAATCTCTACAACATATTAAATCAATCACATCAATCAATCCCATCAATCACCTCTCATGTCAAGTACAAAGCAACCATGCTTTCTTTCTCCACAAGTCAAGCAACCACCAAAGTCAACTAATACATCACCTCACCCATCACTCACATCCATCACCCATCTCTCATCACTTCTCCTTACATCCCATCTCCCTCTCTCTTTTCTCACACCATTCCCAAGCAAGGAGAGCACTCCCACATCCAAGCTCTTCCCATAAGAGAGAGGTGATTTTAGTGGCCCACTTCCCACTCTAAAACCCATCATCCTAGCCATCCATTTCCCATCTCCACCATCAAAGTGAAGCTCTAGGAGAGTAGCCTTCCAACAGACCAAGAAGATCAAGTGGTGGGTGCCTCCATAGCCTACTTTTTCATATTTTTAAGATGGGCCAAGTGAGGCCAACCAATCAATGGTTTGGATCTTACTTGGGACCCTAAGATGTGGCCGATGGCCCATCTTGATCATCAAATCACTCCATGATGGGGTCATTCTCCATGGACCCCATCATGATGTTTACTTTTCTTACATTTAGAGGTCATATAGACTGTTCATTTTGGATGGAGAGGGATCTCCACCGTTGATCTTTTATTTGGATGGCCCATATGCAATGGGACCCATTGATGTATGATTGGATGGTTGAAACGAAGGGCCCATAGTGTCGGGGTCCCTCCATCACGCGTGTCCCACTCTCATTCTCTCTCTCCCTCTTTATTTTATTTTATTTTCTTTTCTTTTCTTTTCTTGTGATAATATGGCCATGTGGGCGGACCCCACCATAAGGCATGATTTTTATCCAAGCCATTTACAAGTGGAGCCCACCTTATATGTGTTGCACCCACACCATCCATCAATTGGTGGGCCCACCTGAGCAGGGCCCACCTTATTTACTCGGTGCCAAAACAAATGAAAAACACAAATAGTGGCTTGTTTCAAAGCCTTTGGAAAGGACCACGTGTGTAGGCATCACCTTGATGTATGAGACCCATCCACGCCATCCATTCTATTCCCCATTTTATTTTAGGCGTTGAGCAGAAAAATGGAGCTAATCCGCTCATCGGGTGGGCCATACCTTTCAAAACAGCGATTCTCACTGTTTAAATTCACTTTGATTTTTGCTACATGCTGAAATATATACAATACTGGACTCGTTTGGTCTGTCTGTGGGCATAGAATTCAATGGGTGGAGTGGATTTATCTGATGCAGACCCCACATGTAGAAAACCCCAGAAAAATGGGTTTCAAAACAAAAAAAAAAGTACACAGCAGCTGTGTCAGGACGTTGGTCGTGCCAGCGGCGGGCGGACGTACGAGAAGGGCCCCACAGCCCCAGCTGTGGGACCCACCTTGATGTTTATGTTCCATCCATCCCGTTCATATGGTGGGCCCACACCTTAAGCGGGTCTCACCTAAAAATCTCCTCGATCCAGATCTCAGGCGGCCCACACCACAAGAAACAGTGTGAATTGAACTCTACCATTGAAAATTTTTTTTAGACCCACTGGAGTTTTGGATTAAGCTGAAATTTGTCTTTACCCTTCATTCAGGTCTGCGTGACCTAATGGATAGGTTGGATGGCATGTGAACATTATGGTGGGCCCCACATGGGACCCACAGTGATGTATGTGTTTATTCAAGCTGTCCAGGTGGGCAGGCGGTGGGACCCCTCCCCCCCCCCCCCCCCCCCCCCCCCCCCCCCCTTGTGACGTATGTGTTTTATCTATGCCGTCCAGCAGGGCTGCTGGACGGTGGGACCTACCCCTCCACGTGTGGGGCCCTCTGTGTGTGTATATATATAATATTATATTATATATATAATATTGTATATATATTTTATGTATATTATACTATATATAATATATCTAATAATAGGCCTTCATGTGGGCCCCCACTATGATGCATGTGCTGCATCCAAACTGTCCACCTATTTTGAGAGCTCATTTCATGACATGAGCTAAAAATGAGTCAGATCTATGGTTCAATTGGGCCCACCTTGTTATGTGAGTAGGGCCTATGTTGATCTATTTGTAGTCATTCATTGAGGCCCACCTTGGTGTACATATAAGGCCCATGGGATCAAGCCCATTTGACATATATAATGCCCATGGTATTAGGCCCATTTAACACATATAAGGCCCATGGGATCAGGCCCAATTGACACATATAAGACCCATGGGATTAGGCCCATTTTGATGTATTCCAAGGCCGTGGGTTAAGGCCCATCGTGATGTACTCTAAGGCCCGCAGGTTATGTACCATTGTAATGTACAAAAGGCTCATTGGTGAGGCCCACTAATGTAGCCCATTTGATAAATGTAAGGCCCATGTGATACGACCCATTTAATATATCTAAAGTCCATGGGTCGAGGCCCAACGGGATGTCCTTAGAGTCCATTGCAATGTATGATTTTTCATGGTTCATGTAATGATATTTATGGCGGGCCGTGCCTAGGGAACAATGATGGTTAGACATCCACATTGTATCTACAATGTTGGTTAAATGTCCGCATTGTAACTCTCCTTAGGGACCATTGATAGGCCCATACTCATTACTATTCATCGCTTTATAACATGCTTAGTATAATCACATGACTCATGCCCATATGCATCATATGTATGCTTGATTTGAGTAGTGACTGATCATAGCATATGCCATTGGGTAGACCACTTATGGGACCTGTTTTGAGACGGAGTGCTCCACATGATCGCGCAGTACGCGCTGGATTTTTACATGATTTGACGGCATGACTCATGCATCTCGCATATGTGTGACTTGATCACAGCACGCCCTAGTGACATCAGGGCCATGGCCCCACATGTACATCGTGGATGGCCGTATTGGATATTGAAAATACTTATTCTAGCACTGTGGGCACTTCGGATGTCCTTAGGTGAAAGTCCCAGAACCTTTTTGGTACCAGGAGATGCTCCAACGTCTAGACCGAGTGGATACACGAGCGCCCGAGTGCCGAATACCAGTAGGATGCGTCTCCCACTGTGTTGTGGTAGGTTGGAAGGGGGTGTGGCCTTATTCGCCTGAGTAAGGGGGCTATAAGCTAGGCTGAGTTTGACCAGCTCACAAATGAGTCCGCTATCGATGAGCTGGGTAGGTATTGGCAGACTACTGGTCAGGCGGATAGTGAGGTCTATTTCACTTTCTTGACTGTGCAGCTAGGGAGGTGGCAGTCACTATGAAGTGTATTAGACCCCGGTGATATCCAGAGAGGAACCGTACCGATATGTGTACTTGAGGAGGACCGACTTGCTTGGATTGCATTTCGCATATGACATTTGGCTACGTAGGCCTTGCATTGCATCGGTGTGACTGATGACATTCATATCTCGCATCGCATGGCCTTGGTATGGCCGATAGCATTCACGTCTTGCATTACATAGCCTTGGCATGGTTGATTTTATGGACTTACCGCATACTTCCGCATTGCTCTGATACTGTACACTGGGCGTTTGCTTTACGCACACACTTACACCACCCTCTAAGCTTTTGTAAGCTTATGCACGATAGTTGTGTGCAAGTAGCATTGGACAGCAGCAGCGCTAAGGCAGGAGTGCGTATCAGGACCTTTTGGAGCTTTTTGATCACCTTGTATTTCCCTTTCCGCATTGTACTTAAATTTTTTTGATATAGTGGATATGTGGTGATGTTATTTTGTGACTTAGTTATGCTTGTGGTAATGCTCCATTACAAAAAAAATCATTCTGAAAATCCTCCTTGTAGGATCCGAGGATCGGAATCTAGCATTTGATTATCAGGAGCCGAGAATGGGGCACTACGGAGGCTGTCGGCACCAGATTTGGCAATCGGGATTCATGTGAATCCGATTTTTGGGTTTGGGGCGTGACAGAGCTTGGTGTGGCCCACCTTCCTACCACCCAATCTCACCATCCAAAGTCCATCTGAACCGTTAAAATCCACCCCTTGGAGCTCTAGATCGTGTTGGCGGAAGAAGGAAGAGGAGATAGATGGTGGGTGATCTTTATTTTACTTTTTTTGTGTGATTTAAGGGCCAACATATGGTGGGACCCATCTTGATGTATATAATGTATAGGGAGGGCCCATAGTGGCGGGGTCCCTCCCCTCTCACGTTCGTCTCTCTCTCTCTCTCTCTCTCTCTCTCTCTCTCTCTCTCTCTCTCTCTCTCTCTCTCTCTCGATGTCGTGCAGCCTACCTGATGCGTGTGTTGTATCCATGCCATCCATCATGGTGGAGCCCACTTGATGTATGTGGTGCATCTGCACCATCCAACAACTTGGACGGTGGGTCCCCACCATGATGTGTGTGTTTCATCCATGTCGTCCATCCATCTAGACGTGGCCCACTATGATGTGGGCTTCATCCACGCCGTTATCCCTTTACAGCATTTACAGCAATAGCAGCTGCTACTGCTGACGTCAATAGACAGGTGGGGCCCACCCCCCTATGATATAGTGTTGTAATCCACACCATCTGTCCGTTTGAACTGGACGTGGGACCCCACCTCTGATGAGTTCAACTTGTACCATCCATCCATTTTGAAATGGGACATGGACCCCACACCAGCTAACAGGCTGTTGGATGGACGTCAAAAGTTCTTTGGGCCCACATGATGCACGTATTTCTCCACCGTCCATCCATCTCTAGCATTGTATGCTGGAGAGCCCAACCGTGATGTATGTGGCTCACCTTGATGGCACGTGGACACCACCAAGATGTATTGGTTTTATCTTGACCGTCTAGCCACTTAGACGTGGTCGTGGACCCCACCATTGATGCATGTGTTTCATCCATCCATCCATCTGGGTGGGATGCACCATGAAGTATGTGTTTCATCATCCAGACCGTCCATCTAAACGGTGGCCAACAGGCCTGGATCCTTTAAATAATATAATATAATATAATATATAATATATGATATATATAAATATTACGTATATCTGGTGGGCCCTATGTGGGACCCACCTTGTTTGGAAATAGATTGGCTAGTTTGCGCTAACAGTAGCTGTATTGTTGTTGTCATGACATCAGTAAATTCTGTGGGTCCCATTTGAGGTATGTGATCCCCAAGCTGTCCACCTGTTTTGCCATGTGGGCTACACTGTGATGTATTTATTTCATCCACACCGTCCAGATATGTTGGACAGTGCTGGACAATGTTTAGACAACTAATTTACATAGACAATGTTTGGGTGGTGCTGATCATCATTAGGGTGCCATGTGCCCCATAGAATGATAGTGTACAGTGATACACATGTTGCATCTGCAACTATTGAAATGATTTTAGATGTAATCCAAGCTCCCACTTGAGGTCCACCTTGATGTATTTTGTAGCCCATCCGTCAGGCCCACTTTGATGTGTTTTATGGCCCATTCGAGAGGCCCACTTTGATATACTTGTGACCCATCTATGAGGCCCACATTGATATATTTATAGCCCATCTATTTAGTGCGGCCCATTGATGCAACCCACTTGATGTGTATGAGGCCCATTAATGCGGCCCATTGATGCATCCTGCTTGGTGTGTATCAGGCCCATTAGTGAGGCCCATTGATCCAACCCATTTAATGTGTATGAGGCCTATTAGTGCAGCCCATTGATGCAACCCACTTAATGTGTATGAGGCCCATTAGTGTGGCCCATTGATGTAGCCAACTTGATGTGTTTGAGGCCCATTAGCATGACTTATTGATGCAGTCCACTTGATGTGTATGAGGCCCATTAGTGCGGCCCATTGATGCAGCCCACTTGATGTGTATGAGGCCCATTAGTGCGGCCCATTGATGCAACCCACTTGATGTGTATGAAGCTCATTAGTGCGGCCCATTGATACAGCTCACTTGATGTGTATGAGGCCCATGTGTAGGGCCCACCTGTGATGTATATTGGGCCCATGTGTAGGGCCCACCTATTGTGTATTTGAAGCTCATGGGTTGTAGCCCATTATAATGTATTCGAGGCTTGTGGGACATGGCCCGTTGTGATATATTTTTAGCCCATATGATAAGGCCCGATGTGCTGTATAAGGCCCATGTGATGCAACCCACTTAATGTATGAGACCCTTGTGTAAGGCCCAGAGACCATATGTGACCCATCATGATTGTATGAGGCCCAATGAGATGGTATACGGCCCATGAATGAGGCCCATAGTAATGTATATTAGGCCTTTGTGTGGGGCCATGGGCCCACTTTATGTTTGGCTCTATGTGGGCCACTTCTTAGGAGCAATGTTGGTTAAACGTCCACATTGATGGGCAATAATGGTAAAATGTCCACATTGTGACCTTCTCTTAGGTCCTTTGTTAGGCCGATTATTAAGGTTGATTATCGAGGCCGATTATTGATGCTGATTGTCGATTTCGGTTATCGATATCGATTATGAGTATGTGACAGCATAACATCATGATACATGCCCATATGCATCATCCACATATTCGTTATGAAATGTGATTGACCATTACATTTGCCACAGTACAGGTGGTTTTTAGAACTTTCTGATAGGAGTTATCCCACACGAGCACATGGTATGCATAAGATCGATGCATGATTACACTACGCGACTCCTGCATCTTATATTGTGTGATTGTGATTACTATATGCCCTAGTGACATCAGGGCTATAGCCTCCACAGGTATGTCATGGATGACCAGATGGGACACCGAAAATGTTTAGTTCGAGCATCTGGGCACTTTGGATGTTCATGGGTGAAAATCTCTAAACCTCCGTTGCCAGGAGATGCCCCAACATCTAGATCGAATGGATACATGAGCACCTGAGTGCCAAATACCAGTAGGCTACGTCTCTCACTGTGTCGTGGTCAGTTGGGAGAGGGTGTGGCCTTATCCACCCGAGCGAGGGGGCTGTAAGCTATGCTCAGTTTGACCAGCTCCAAAATGGGTCTGTTATTGATGAGCCGTGTAGGCATTGGTATACTGTTGGCAGGTGGGTAGTGAGGTCTTTTCCACTAGCTGGGCTACGCAGCTGGCCGAGGCGGTAACCAGCTTGGAGTGTACTAGACCCCGGTGATGATCCCAGAGATGTACAATACAGATTTGTAAAGCAGGAGTTGCATACTCAGCATTTTACTCATTCTTTCATTCATTCACTATCCACTCAGGCTGGTGGTGCACAACTATTTATTATGTGTAGCTTCACAATAGCCAAGATTTTGGTTAGGGCACGTGATTAACCTGAGATCAAGAGTTTACTACATTGAGTCTGAATATCCAAATTTAGGTATGGGACTAGTTTGGATAGATGTCCCTTGTGATGGACCCCTTAGCCTGCGATACTACGTACTATCATCTCGACTCACACTCCAGCTTGATCATTCCATTCGCATAGCATATTGCATTACATCCGTGGCATATGATATTTTGGGTTACTATGTATCTGCATTTATATGGCCTAGATACGGTTGATGGTATTCATGAATTCATCAGGAATGGCATATCGCATTGCATCATCGGCATCTGATATTTGGCTCTCTATGTCTCAGCATTGCATAATCTATCTGTATTGCATACTCTGATATTGCATAATTTATAGATTGCCAGTATTTTTGGAATTGTATGATTTATGGACCTGTATTGTATACTTGGCACTTACCTTGTGCCCATACTTACGCCACCCTCTAAGCTTTCTATAAGCTTATGCACGATAGATGCGCGCAGGTGGCGTTAGGTTGCAGAAGCGTCAAGCATGGAGCATGCAACGGTCATCCGAAGGTTTGATTTTCTATATATGTATTTCCCTTTCAGCATTGTATTTAACTATTTATATTAGTGGATATGTGATAATGTTGTTACCTTTACGATTTGGGTAAACTTGTAGTTATGCTTATTACGAGTAAAATGTACATTGAAAAATTCTCCTTGTAGGATCCCAGGATCGGAATCTGGCATATGGACGCTGGGAGCTAAGAATGGGGTACTACGGAGGCTGTTGGCACTGGATTCGGTGATCGAAAATTTTGTGAGCCTAGTTTCCAAGTTTGGGGTGTGATAGGATGTACGGAAGAATTGCTTATTATACCCCTATGCATGCTTAAAGTATGAAACGTGATAGGGCTAAGTATTGGCCATGTATATTAAATGGCTTATTTCATTGCATTGATGGTCATCGACCACATTATTACAAGCAAAAGGTGGAAATTTATAAATAACAAAAGCCAATCAAACTACATCTTCAGCCTTTTGAACTCTTCCAGGAGTTCCTGCATCTCCGCATCATCTTATTCCTTAGTGATCTCCCAATGATCTCCTTCTTTGATGTAGTTCCGCAGAAAATCAAGCAGTTGATCAAGTGGCCATCGTATAAACTTCGAATTTGGCCGCTCTATGTGCTTTGTAACTTGCTGTCGACTGAGTTCGATACATATCAATTTGTTCATCTATGAATTCCAAATTTGACGAATCGATCATGTCTTTGGCGTAAAAGGAGATAGCTTGGTCTCGTAACTCATGTGTCATGCCAAAGTGATATGATTGTAAGAGTTGAAACATCAACCAGAATTGATGAGCGCGGACATAGTGTATTTTACAATACTAAGCTCTTTCATAATTTTCACTCATCTCGATTGAATCGTTTACAACCGCTTCTTACTGCTCAAGAAGGCATTTAGTTACACTATGGCGACGGAAAGCCCTTTCGTAGCATCGTCATAGTGATTAGCTGCTTCATTTTTTGGAGAAGATCTTCCAACAGATTGTTCAATTTGGCCAAAGGATCACGACCATGTGAACATGAGGCATCAGTAACAAACTTCTTCATGTCATATGATAGAAAAGAAAATGTAAAATCTTTTAACCCTTCCTTCAAGATCTCCTGAAGAAAGGAGTCAACACCTACAATAAGGGGAGATTTCTCATTGAGCATTTTGTAAGGACAAGCCAAATGGACCAGTGGCTAATTTGGAGGATCGACATTGCTTTAATAGAAAGATAAGTAGGGCCATTATTTGTAAGTGGCACGATACAAGGAGCCCATGCTTCTTAGTTCATGTGAAATGTGGGCAGCCGAAGCTTAATATTCAGGAACATGAAGAGAGTGTGGGCAAATGTGGTTTAGGCTGTTACACATAGCAATTAAGCCACAAAAAATTCTTATATTCATTCATCTAAAAAAGAAAATTACAAGTCATGGGATAAAAAATTTCACAAGAATGTTTCGGCCATTTCTAATTTTTTGTTAGTAGCCCACAGCGATGCCTCCTCTTTCGACAATGATCCAGATAATTGACTACCATCTTCTACGTGAAGGTAGGCTGTAGGGACTAATCTATAAATTTCTTTGAGTATTCCATCGTGCTCTGTTCGCTTATCGGCCACATGCTCCCGCAATGCAATCCGTTCAGCTTCTAATTTCACAATTTTAGCTTCCAAGCTTTCAATTTCCATCTCAGTGGCCTTTGCAGTGGCATTCTTAGTCATGAGCTCCTGAGTGATTTCTTCTACTCGAGCCTTCTCAACATCGCAGCTCTCCTTCTTACTTCTAGATCAACAATAATCACCTTAGCTTGATAATATGTGTTTAATTTCTCTTAAAGCTCAAAGAGAGGCAACAACCTAATCATTTGAGATGGATCTAAGTGAGATAAAATATACACTAGATCAACTAGCCAACCAACCTTGGTTATTTGTTCAGTATCAAAATTTGCAGCCAATCCCTTCCGAATAAGGACATGTAACTCAATCTGAATGCTCTGAAGACTATCATATTGAGGAGGAGACATTGTTGTAGGTGTTTCTCCAGCAATGGTTTTCTTGACGAAAGAAATAACATCATCAACTGAAATGGAGAGGATAGAAGCTAAAGTGTTGACCTCATAAACATCCGACGAAGGAGGTGAAGGAGAAACTATATCAATTGTTTCACTTTTGGCTGGTCTATCGAGTGTACCGACTAGAACAAGCTCAGGCTGCTAATTAGCATTGACTATTGGTTGTTCTAAAACTTCAGTGGGAATTTGGTCAACTGTCCCTGTAGGAGAATCGGTCGTTGTTTCCTCTTCAGTGGTAATCCTCTCAGTCCTATTCGATTGATCGGAGATTTCCATTATTTCGACCGCAATAGGTTCAATGGGAGCCAGGGTCTCTCCTATCATTGCAGGAGGTGAAGCTAATGAAGCCACAATCAGCATAAAGGGTCAAACAAGAGAATTAGAAGCTTTCGGCTGCACATCCTATGTAGAAGGAGAAGGAATCGATAGTGAATTAGCAAGAACAGCACCCGTCCCTTGAGAAGTATTCTCTGTACTAGTTGTCGTCTCCAAGTCCAGCGGCATGAGTCCAATGCTGTTGATGCCGCAATCACCAGGACAGGATCTGTTGTTCACAACCCCAAGTGTAGGGTCTCAATGTAGTAATAACCACGGTAAGACCGAGGTCGAAACCACAGGGACTAAACTCGTGTGTATTTTGAAAATAACTAGAAGTATAACTAGAAGAAGATGTGAATCTAAATATGAAATTGCAGAGAGAGTAATTGTGAATTTTTAATTACAAATTGTAAAAATTTAAAGGTGGGAACTAAGGTTTTCAAGGATTTACTTATGGCTTCTCAAGATGCTACTATGCTTGATTCAAGGACACAATTAGAATCAGAGTCCTATCTTATCTAGTAGAAAGAAGAAACGGTCAAATCTTTAAACTTCTCATGAATCTAGTCATCAAAGAAGGAAAATTAGAAAGATTGGAAGGGATTCCGTCACCTAACCATGCCCATGGCACAATGGCAAAAAATAGGATTTACCAATCCAGCAATTTCGAAATAGAAAGGGAAGATATTCAAAGTTATTGCAGATCTATTGTAATTTGTCACAATAAACCATTAAAAACTAAAAATATTCCTTATAATCAATCTAGAATCCAAGTGAGTTTAACCCAAACATAAATCAAAGTAAAGAAAATATCTCACTCATGCTACAAGTTTCACCTCTTAACCCTAGCTAAGAGGTTTAGCCAACCATAGACATGATTAGATCTAAAACCCTAGAAGAAAGCATGAAAACTAAGGAAGAAATGAAGAAAAATGTTTGGCGACGGCTCCCAACCCTTGTGCTTTGCTCCTCCAAACCCTAGATAATGCCTAGGGATGCCCTAGGAACTCCTATTTATAATTAGGGAACTCCAAGCTCCGAACTGACCTTGAAATTTCTGAAAACCGGCTCCAAATTACGCACTTTGCACAACTCTACATAAGTTGTTCGATGGCATCGAAGGTAACTTGAATACGTGCCTTTTTCATGTTGTTGTAACTTCATCTAGACTGTGTTACCTTTTATATCATTGAACCTACCTTTAATGTCATCGAAGGTGTCTTCGATGTTATCGAATGGTGTTTGAGGAATCGATAATGTGTCCAAAACAGTCCAGCAAGTTATTTCAATTTCTTCAATAAATTCGATGTCATCGAAGAGTCCTTTGATGTCATCGAACATGTCTTTGATTTCATCAAGGAGGACTTCGAGTAATCGATCTTCGCGCTCAATATGTCCAACGAGTTTTGCCAAAAATCCACAAAATTCGATGCCATTGAACTAGGTTCGATGTCATCGAGTAGATCTTCGAGTCATCGAATAGGTCGTCGAGTCATCGAAAAATGTCTCCAATTTGTCTAGCAACCAACTTGACTTCCATTCATAAATTCGATGTCATCGACCCGTGTTCGATGTCATCGACTGGTAGCTTTGATATCATCAAACGATGATCGATGACACAGTCATTGTGAATTCTGCACTTGTTCTTTTGACTTCTTTCCTCCTCCACTTAGTTTTCTTGAATCTTAGGACCTTGAAATCTTCAATCTTTGTCTCCTGAGATCCATTCTTTGCCTTAGTGATTTTTAAGTATCAAATCCATGCTTTTAGCATCCTTTTCAATGTAAGCTCTTAAATTCACCTTTCAACATAAGCATGAGTAAAATAGGACATTAAGCACTATCATGTTTATAAAACCAAGATATAAATGGGAGATAATATGCAATATTTGACCCTCAACACAATCCCCAACCAGCATTTTTCTAGTCCCAAGCAAAGTATGCGAGAAATAAACCTCAATGCTCAAAGTCCAAAAACCTCTTTAAGAAAATAATCTCTTGTTCACTCAAGCATGAATGCGTAGAATTAAGATATGAAAGTGAGATTTTGAAAACTTAGAGCCGAATCACATAAGAGATCTATCAAATAGATTCTTTATCAATCAAATCAGAGTATAAGTCTATATATCATGTTTTTCAATGTGCTTAGTGAAAATCAACTTACGTCCCATAAAAATACTATCTTTTCATCACGTTAACCATGCTCATCAATTCAAGATTGGTTTGAAACTCATGTACTAATTTTGAACTTATCTCTCACTCTTTTTTCCGATTTTTTATTTTATATCAACATTCAATTTTTATTCATTTTTTATTTTTTCATTCTTTTCTAGTCGTTTCACGATACATGACCTTTTTGTCGATCTCCATTTTTTTACTGGTTCTTTTCTTCTTTTAAGGTGGATAAAATTCTTCAAACTTGATTCTCACCATCTGTCAATGATTCACATACTAACAATCATAAATTCTAACATGTCTTACAAAAGACAAATTGAATGTGTCTTGCGATTTGGATTAACATGGTATTCAAACTTCCTCTAAATCAATTGAGCATAAGAAATTAGGTGATAGATTACTTATTTGATCAAACTCCAACAATCCAAATTTCAATCTCTATCTTATCATGCTCAAAACATTCTTAAGTACACAATTCCTCACTTCCCAAGCAGACTTCAACTTAAAACATTGAAATTTTCAAAAATTTTGGTAATTTTGCTCAAAACTAAGAAAACATTTATTAGTTTACTTAATCCCCCATCCCTAACCTAAAATCTACATTGACCTCAATGTAAAAGAAATAAACATGTAATGTGAAAGATGTAATGAAAAGAAAAGGGAAGTGATGGAAAGATAATACTTGAAGAAGAAATTTTGAGGCTTTTCCAATGATTTCAGTGTGAAGATGGGTTAACACAAGACTTAAACTAACAGAAATCAAACTATCCTAAACAGCGGAAAGCAAACTATCCTAAACATAACATGTATGAAAATAATAAACCTAACTATACCTCCATCGGACTAGGAGGTCAATCCTGATAAATAGGATTAATCAGAGGTATGGACATGTCCACTGAATCAAATTTTTCAGTAAATGGCTTTAAATGATGTCCATTTACTTTAAAATCATTATCATTGTTTGGATTCTGAATCTCAACCGCCCCGTGAGGACAGGCATTAGTTATTATGAAAGGGCCAGTCCAACGAGATCGAAATTTACCTAGGAAAAGATGTAACCGAGAATTATATAAAAGGACTTTCTGACCTGGTGTGAATGATTTTCGAAGAATGTGTTAGTCATGAAACACCTTCATTGTAATGTCTCAGGAAAATCCGTCAAAGACCCGAGTACCACCTTAGGCAGAAATCCCTAAGGACCGTAATCTGTAGAAATTTAGGTAAAAATTAATTAAGTACTAAACTAATTAATCAGTGGATTTAGCTCCAACCACTATTTATACAAATGGCAAGACCCAAAACCAACAATATCGTTAACTCAATACTACTTAAAAACTTAGAAAAAATCCCAAAAGCCTGTTGCTCTCTAGAGCATATTAAAACTCCGTATCGAACCTGGACCGTACGTCAAAAGTCTGATGAGTGCGAAACTATAGGATTATGTCAGTCCTACTGAGCTTCACAAGCATCGTAGGAATTGAGCCCAAATAGTATCCAGAAACGCACAACTTGAGCCCCGAGTGAAGTGTGTAAGAAACGTGAATATCTTTATAAAATGCAATGAAACTTAAGTGAATTGGGCCATTCACTCACAAGAAAAATTAAAGATTTCAAACTGTGAGTTTCTAACCAAACTTCACCCAGGGAAAAAGGAAATTTCCCTACTCATATCCGTATACTTGCGGCTCCGATCGAGAAAGTTCAACCGTTGATCTAACATGGGTCTTTCACGGTTGATCAACCTATCTAATCGCACTGAAAATAGATCCTGGTATAGATCCATTGTCAGGGAACTTATCCTATGATGTAAGTGAATAACAGACCTCCAGATGAGCCCCATTTGTCAAAAACAGATACCCTTTGGCTATAACCTAAGTATATTATGGCCATGGGACCATTTACATCAGTTCTAGGCCTATATATATCCCTTAAACCACCTCATTCTCATTCCATACGAATTGCTCTAACCCTAGGAGACAGAAGAGAAAGAGTGGGAGATCGTTGCTGGGATTCCTTCCCACAACTCCACGCCTCAATTTACCTCCCCACTTTGCTCGAAAATCATTTTCGGTTATGATTTGGGTAAGAAATCCTAACCCTAATCTTGATTTAGAAACCCAAATAGAGTAATTGACAAAATAGCTAACCTATTTCATTATCTAGGTACCCATCATTCTATTTTTGGGAACATTGTGTTGGAACCAAGTTCAAATAGGGTATTCTGACGAAAGGTGCGGACTATAAACATTTAGGTTATGATTTTCAATGCTTTCAATGGAAGCTAATAATTTATGTCTGACTTGATTGCTACCATATCATCTTAGACACGTCAATCTTGATGTATTACACATGTATGAACTATGTCGAATAAATATGCCTCCTATGTGTTTGTTAAAATGTTTGAATGAACATGTAAACATGATTTGTTCTTACTATGACGACTAATTATCATTCATGTTTGTCTTATGTATTCCGACCTTTCTGTGTAGGGATTTGATAAAATACGTGTTGTAACTAATCTAGTTTATGTATTCGATAAAGCGTAGCCTAAGTGTTTGATAAATTTTCTGAATGAGAAAATGTTGATTAAGTCAACGTGTGCTCGTACCAATCGAACTTACCAAATAACCCGATTAGCGTATTGTGTGTTTACTATGTATAAACACCTCTTTTTAAATCTAAGGTACCACTGAACAATGTAAAAAATCCATTTCAACCATGGTACCACGATTCTCTAAGACTCATGAGCCGGGCATGGTGGTGTTTAGGACACCATGGTCGAGCTATCGGCCTAAACTAGGGTAATGAGCCTCCCCGTAGTGACCAGTGAGCAACCCAGACTCGTGAGAAGGGCATGGTGGTGTATGGGACACCGTGTTTGAGTTGTTGGCCTACGCTAAGGTGACGAGCCTTCCCATAGTGACCGCGAGTATAAACTTTTAAATTTTCCTATCGACAGCTTTTCATTAGGGGTGATGCCCTACAACTTGCCTATCGTATGTGGTTAAATAGGATTGACGACCCTAGATGGATCATTCATTTGGGGTAATGATATAAAGAGAGGTACCGTAGCTTCCCGAACCCGTTGTATGAATAATCTTAATTAAGTACTTGGCTAACACGACCATGCACCACATTGCATGTGCTTTGGCGAGGAAGTTGCACTTTAGGGAGGTTGTCATGTGCGAATCTGGTTGTCGGTGTTGTTTGTGAGGGAGCTTTGTGCGAGGGCATGCATCATACTTGCACACCATTCCTGCATTAATAAGAGTAGTTAGGAAGTGATTGTTGTATTATTTTATCATTACTGCTTCATTGACTTAATAACATGTTAACCTTTGCCTTATAGTACCACTGAGTTGATCACTCACTCCCACCCTAGGACGGTGTTTTAAAACACCGACCAGACTATGGTTTAGGTGCAGGTGACGACGAAGCCTACATGACCGAGCTGGGCTTCATGAACAAAAAGGAGTTCTCCTACTGTCAGCTATCAGGCGGGTCTACATAGACCTTGTATTGATTCATCGGGATTACAGGGTCACCTGGATTAGTTGGACATTTACATTCTGATATTTTGTATATTTTGAAACAACACTTGTATATATTCAGTCTGGTACATTTTCATACTTTAATTTGTAAAATACTTGCATGTTTAAATACACATACTTAAGTCTTCCGCATGCTTAATTTAATTGCATCTGGAGTATTATATGAAAGTTTTGGTATAATCTCACTTAGGTTTAACTCATTAATATGAACGAAATCAAAATATCATCATCCATGTTGCATAAGTAGTGTGCTAGATCTCAGGAGTAAAGCTTTGCTAGACCCTCAAAATTCAGGGCGTGACATTCATCCTGTTCTTATAAATTCTCAAATTCTCATATGCGTCATTCTAGATTTCTTCAAGTTCATTCAACTGAAGTTTACGCAGCAAGCTAGCGTTGTCCAAATTGAAGTTCAGATTTTTAATAGCCTAGTAAGCCCTATGTTCTAACTCTACAGGTAAGTGGCAAGCCTTCCCACAGACAAGTTTAAAGGGAGACATTCCAATAGGGGTCTTAAATGCAGTATGGTAAGCCCATAAGGCATCCGTCAAGTGGATCGACTAATCCTTACAATCCGGGTTAACCATTTTTTTCCAAATATGTTTAATTTTCCTATTAGAAATCTCAGCTTGTCCACTTGTTTGTGTGTGTTATGGAGTGCTCACTTTGTGGGAGATGTCATATTTCTTCATTAAGTTCACAAATGGCCTATTACAGAAATGTGAACCTCCATCACTAATGATGGCTCGAGGTGTTCCAAACCAAGAAATGATGTTTTCTTTTAAACATTTAATGACCCTTTGATTATCATTATTCTGGTATGGAATTGCTTCGACCTATTTAGTGACAGTCTATTGCTAGCAAAATATATAAATTTCCAAAAGATTGGGGAAATGGTCTCAAGAAATCGATGCCCCAACAATCAAAAGCTTCAATGATCAGAATGGGGTTCAGAGGCATCATATTTCGATGGGACAATGCTCTCAAGTTCTAACAATGCTCACAAGCTTTGTGAAAGTCATGAGTGTCCTTGAACATAGTGGGCCAGTAAAAGCCGCACTGCAGAATTTTGGTCATAGTCTTTTTAGCAGAAAAGTGACCATCACAAGCCTGAGAGTGACAGAAGGAGATGATATTTTAGTGTTTATTATCTGGCACTCATTTTCTTACAATTCGGTTTAGGCAATATTTAAATAAATACGAATCATCCCATAAGAATTTGCATACCTCAGCGAAGAATTTTTTCTTATCTTACCTAGTCCAATGTGTTGGTGTGAAACTTGTAGCAAGATGGTTAGCAATATCAGCAAACCAATGTGAATGACAGAATTTAAACACTGTTCGTCAGGGAACATGTTATTTATATGTGTCGTCTTAAAGGAATCAGAGATATTATGGCAGGAAAGATAGTCAGCCACTACGTTCTCTACTCTCTTTTTATCTTTTATTTCTAAATCAAACTCCTATAGTAAAAGGATCCATCTTATCAGGTGAGGCTTAACATCATTCTTAGCAAGAAGATACTTGAGCACTGCATAATCAATGTAGATGATAATCTTGGATCCAATCTAGTAAGACCTAAATTTTTCCAAAGCGAATACTACGGTTAAGAGTTCCTTCTTCGTAGTAAAGTACTTGGCAGGATTTAGAGTTTTACTTGCATAATGAATAACGTAGGGCTTCTTTTCTTTTTTTCTGGTCTAACATCACCCCAAGAGCATAGTCGGACGCATCACACATAATTTTAAAAGAAAGTTTCAGTCGGGTGGCTGCATGATAGGGACAGTGGTTAACATGCTCTTTGTAAGACCCGTATCTTAGTCCGTACTGTTCCGTCAACTCCCGCAATCCTTTTCATCAAAATTCGGCAACCTGAGACGTATAATCTATGTTTGTGTGCGACCCTAAGTCGTATCCTGTAGATTTGAGTCGATTTAATTTGAGACTTATACCATTATGACCGCGTCGTCGCCACGGTTCCAACGTCGTAACTCGCATACCGATCTGATACCCTGACTAAGAGATGTGAGTCAACATTTATTTTAAAGAAAATACTGCACGTTTGTAATCCCAAGAGAATCTCTACTATATATCAAATCAATCCCATTAATCAATCCCATCAATCACCTCACATGTCAAGTACAAAGAACTCATGCTTCCTTTCTCCACAAGTTAAGCAACCACCAAGTCAACCCATCTCTCACCTCACCCATCACTCACCTCACATCCATCACCTCACCCATCACTCATATCCATCACTCTCTCTCTCTCTTTCTCTACACCATTTTTCAAGTAATAAAGGAGAGAAAGAGAGGTGGACGTCTAAGCATTTCAAGGGAGAAATGTGAGTTGTGTGGTCCACCTTTCCCTTCCCAAAAACCTCCATCTTAGACATCCATTTTTCATCTTCCACCATCAAAGAGAAGCATAAGGAGATAGGCTTTCCAATAGACTAAGAAGATCGATAGGTGGGTGCTTCCATAGCCTAGTTTTTCATATTTTTAAGATGGGCCAAGTGAGGCCTACCGATCTATGGTATGGATCTCACTTTAAACCCTAGGTGTGGCTGATGGCCCACCTTGATCCTCATGATCATTCCATGATGGGGCCATTCTCCATGGATCCCATCATGATATTTATATTTTCTTGCATAAAGAGGTCATATAGACCGTTCATTTTGGGTAGAGAGGGATCTCCACCGTTGATCTTTTATTTGGAGGGCCCATATGCAATGAGACCCATTGATGTATGATTGGATGCTTGAAACGGAGGGCTCATAGTGTCGGGGTCCCTCCATCACGCGTGTCCCTCTATCTTTCTCTCTTTCTCCCTCTCTTTTTAGTTTATTTTTTGTGTGTGTGATGAGGTGGCCATGTGGCCCACTTGGATGGACCTCACCATTAGGTATGTATTGACCCAAGCCATCTAAAAGTGGGGCCCACCTTATATGTATTGTACCCACACCATCCGTCACGTGGTGGCCCACCTAAGCAGGGCTCACCTCAAATATGCTTGTTAAGCCCAAGAACGTCCAACGTCTGGACGTTGCTGGAATGAAAACACAAATATGAGATTAGCTTTCCAAGCATTGGAGAAGGGCCGCTCATGTAAGCCCCACTTTGATGTATGTATCCAATCCACACCGTCCATCTCGATCCCCAGATCATTTTAGACGTTGAGCCCAAGAATGAAGTTGATCTGAATCCCAGGTGGGCCATACCACAAATGCTAAGTGGTTAAGGTACCCATGTCATTTCTAACCTTTTTACATGGGAGGTTTGAAGTGAGTTTTCACTCATGGGACCCATGTCAATGTATTTCTTAGATCCACACCATATGTTCATTCTCTGGGATATTTTAGCTGTGGAACCCAAAACTCTACTAGATCCAACCATCAGGTGGACCACACCACAACCGATGGTGGTAGTGGGATCACCTCCCTCACGTCAACCATGCGGACGTGGGTGGGGGCGTCCCAACCATGGACCCCACCTTGATGTAATTTTTTAATCCATGCCGTCCACCACCTTCCTCATGTAGTTTTAGGCTATTAGTCGAAAAATTAGACAAATCTTAGCTCTTAGTGGACCGCACCGAGGGAAATAAATTTCCACTGTTGGAACTTTCTAATACCTACTGTTGTGTGTATAAGTGGTGGACCTATCCATCATTAGGCTCTTTTGCTCTATAAAGAGCTGGTCGATATAATAGATGGAATGGATTATCCACTAGTGGACCCCACATAGTAGAATAAAATAAAAATAATAATAAAGGAAGAAAGAGAAGAAAAAAAAGAGTAATCCCTGGACATTTTTGTCCAGTGACAGTGAATGCCACCACATGTGGACCCCACCGTGGTGGATTTGTTTGATCCACACCATCCACCATCTTTTTCTTATAATTTTAGGCCATGTGCCAAAATTTGGGATAAATATGAGTCTCAAATGAGCCATACTAAGGGCATTAATGCCCATCTATTGAAACACTCTAGGACCCTCTCTGGAGTCCCTTGTCATCCAAATCAGTCCTAGTCAGAGTCTATTTGACCTCATTCAAGGTGGCCAAGACAGTGAACGAATTAGATTATTCACTTGGGGCGTCTCACTGTGGATTGTATTGCGAGGCCCAAGATGGTGCATGTGTTGTATATTCACGCTGCCCAGCCTCGTGGGACACCATGATATATGTATTCCATCCCTATTACCCACCCTTCTGGCAGACGTGTGGGGGCCCACCCCACACGTGCTACACATGTGGGATGGACCCACCTTGATGTATGTAATCTATATGCACACCGTCCATTTACCCCTGAACGGTGGGGCCCCCTATTGTGCATGTGTTTCATTCATGCCGTCCATCATGAGGTGAAACCCACCACGATATATATGTGTTTTATCCACTCCATCCATTGATTTCAGGACGAAAAACCATCCAGAAAGGACTGTTTTTAGAGTGAAATCCGTGCAGTCCACAGGTTTGTCTACTTCGACGTCCATCTTATATTTAACGGCTAGGATGTTGCAACAGCTTGCATGGTTTCAGAATACCACTTTGGCAAGGGTTAAATCTTCCTTCTAAACACAATGGACGGTACGGATTGATGATTTAAATGTGGAGTAGGCCGTGCTAAGAAAATTTTAAATGCACAGTGTAAACATTGTTTACGTAAATGAGAAAATGTCATGCATGTATGTACGTGATGTGCATGCAATGTACATATAGGTCCATGGTGATGATCATGAGAAATCTACTCCATCCATCCACATTGTCAGCTCATTTAAAGCGTTGAGACCGAATATGAAGCTTATCCAGATATCAGGCGGGCCCCAAATCATGATTTCAAGAGCTGATCTATCAGTTTAGCCATTTTCAGAAGGATCCAGGAGCTGAAATTTGATGTGTATGGCTAATTTGTGGTCCCAAGGTTGCATATAAAGTTTTGAGCTGATTGGATGGTGGCAACCCTGTAATCTTACACTTTGGATGGGTTTTTAGGCTCGTTTAACAAGACGCCTTAGGAATTTTAATGGTGAAAATCATTACCACTACTTATCTATTGGTGTGGCCCATTTGATACGCATATGGCCCATGTGATATAGCCCACTTACCATGTTTAAGGCCTGTTGTTGAGGCCCACCTTTGGTGTGTTAATGGCCCATGGGTTGAGGCCCATTGCAATGAATTTGGGGCCATGGGTTGAAGCCCATTGTGATGTATTAGGCCCATGGGTTAAGGCCCATTGTGATGTATTCTAGGGCCCATGGGTTAAGGCCCATTGCGATGCATTAGGGCCCATGGGTTGAGACCCATTGTGATGTATAAAGGCCCATGGGTTGAGACCCATTATGATGTGTATATGGCCTATGGGTTGAGGCCCAGTGTGATGTATTTATGACCCATGGGTTGAGACCCATTGTAGTGTGATTCCACCATGGGTTATGTAATGACATTTATGGCGGGCCATGCCTTGGGAGCAATGTTGGTTTGACGTCCACATTGTAAGAATAATGTTGGTTAAATGTCTGCATTATAATTCTCCCTAAGGCTCATTGATAGGCCCATACTTGTTGTGTGTAGGCCATCAAGGCTCATCTTTGTTGTGAGGATATTTCATCATCACATAAAATGCTTAGTTTAACTCCATGATTCATGCCCAGACGCATCATATGTATGCCTGATATGAGGAATGTTTGATCATAACATACGCCATTAAGTAGACTATTTACGAGACTCTTTATGAGACGGAGTGCCTGTATTATCGTGTCGTACGCACATGATTGTTGCATGACCGGGTAGTGTGATTCATGCATCTCGCATATATGTGACTTGATCATTGTACGCCCTAGCGACATCAGGGTCGTGGCCTCCACAAGCACATCGTGGATGGCCATATGGGACACCGAAAATGCTTGGTTCTAGCACTATGGGCACGTAGGATGTCCTTGGGTGAAAATCCCATAACCTCCTTGATACCAGGAGATTCTCCAACGTCTAGACCGAGTGGAATATGAGCGTCGGTGGCTATACCATGAGGTCGTGTCTTCCACTGTGTCGTGGTCGGTTGGAAGGGGGTGTGGCCTTATCCATCCGAGTGAGGGGGCTATAAGCTAGGCTGAGTATGACCAGCTCGTAAATGGGTCCACTATTGACATGCCGGATAGGTATTGGCCAGGCGAATAGTGAGGTCTCTTACGCTCGCTGGGCTATGCAGCTAGGGAGGAGGCAGTCGGAGTGGAGTGTAATAGAGCCCGGTGAATTCTCAAAGAGGAACCGTACTGATATGTGGACTTGATATGAGGACTGACATGATATTATGACACCCCATCACTATTGTACATGTGGGTGGGCGCACGTGGGCAGACACTGATGTGGGCGGGTGTGATGTGGGCGGGGCTGAGGCCTAGGTGAGCTACCACACTGGGCGAGCTACCAGCAGTTGGCAGGCTACTGTGCTGACAGGCTACTGAGTAGGAGTTGCATACTCATTCATTCATCCATTCACTATCCACTCGGGCTGGCGGTGCGCAATTATTTATTACATGTACCTTCGCAATGGCCAGGATTTCGGTTGGGGCGTGCAACTAACCTGAGATCAGGAGTTTACCACATTGTGTTTGACTATTCAAATTTAGGTATGGGACTGGTTTGAATATAATTCCCTTGTGATGGACCCCGTAGCCTGTGATACTATGTACTATCATCCCGACTTCACTCTAGCTTGGTCATTTCATTCGCATCGCATATTGCATTTCATCCACGGCATATGACATTTTGGATTACTATGTTTCTGCACTTATATGGCTTAGAAGGACTTGACAGGATTTGCATATTGCATTACATCTACAGTATATAATATTTGGCTCATTATGATCTGCATTGCGTACTCTGATATTATGTGACTCATGGACTTACCATTATATTTCTACTTACTCTAATATCGTATGATTCATGACCTTGTCATTTTTCCTGCTTATCTCGATGATGCATGATTTACGGACTCTATTGTATACTTGGCACTTACCTTACACACACTTACACTACCCTCTAAGCTTTTGTAAGCTTATGCACGATAGATGCGTGCATGTGGTGTTAGGTTGCAGCAGCGTTGAGCTTGGAGAGTGCAGCGGTTTTTAGGAGCTATAATTTTGATATATGTATTTTCCTTTCAGTATTGTATTCTAGTGATTATATTAGTGGATATGTGATGATGTTGTTGCCTTTATGATTTAGGTAAACTTGTGGTTATGCTTATTATAAAATAAATGTATATTAGAAAATCCTCCTTGTAGGATCCTAGGATCAGAATCTGATGTATGCTGCGCTGGGAGCCGAGAATGGGGTACTACGGAGGCTGTCGGCACCAGATTCGGCGATTGGGATTCCTGTGAATCCGATTTCTGAGTTTTGGGGCATGACACTCTTGAACTTAGAAAAAGCTTCTTGTCATTGCTCAGTCCACTCGTATGGTACCTCCTTTTGAAGTAGATTACATAAAGGATGAGTGAGATTATTAAAGTCCTTTATGAATCTTCTATAAAATCTGACGTGTCCTATGAAGGATCGCACGTCTTGTATGTTCTTGGATGGAGGTAAGTTGGAGATAAGATCAATCTTATCCTTATCTACCTCAATTCCCTTGGACGAGATGATATGTCCAAGGTTAGTTGGGTTGTCGGGTTTTCTTTTTTGTACAGTAAAGGATAGGCAAGACAGATCCTTTTTCTCTATCTCCCGCCCGAAGTTTCTAGGCTATAATTTTGTCCCTTCCTAGTTAATACAATCTCTATTTCCATAAAAAATTAAAAAAATAAAAATAAAAATAAAAAAATGAGAATTAAGAAGATTGGAAGGGATTTTGTCGCCTAACCATGCCCATGGGACAATGGAAAACAACATGATTCACCAATCCAGCAATCTCGAAATAAAAAAGGAAGATATTCAAAGCTATTATAGATCTATGGTAATTTGTCACAACGAACCATTAAAAACTGAAAATATTCCTTATAATCAAACTAAAATCTAAGAGAGTTCAACCCAAACATGAATCAAAGCAAAGGAAATATCCCAATCATGCTACAAGCTTCATATAATGCCCTGAAATTTCATGGCCAGAGTTTATACTCGTCCTCAAGAAATATAGGTTTTAATAATGTATAAACTGGATGCTTTAAAATCGTACCCTATTTTTTTATTTAAATTGCATCCGGATACATTCATGAAGGTACTCATTCACAAGGATAAAATCAACTGCATTGATTATTTCATCAGAGTAAAGAAATTCAATAAATAATCAAATGTCTTCTCAAGGGAAGCTTATTACATTAATCAAGTTTGCAGCAGAAGTACAAAACTAAATAAATAAACTATCTTCGTATTATCTCGGTATAGTCTTCTGTATGGAGATGGTCCTCTAAGTCTTCAATCTTTACATCACCTACATCATCTATATGGTTGGGAGAGGGTCAATGCCTACTCATAGTGATTGTTATCATTTAAGATTAATAGTAATTCATGATATTCATAAAAGCGATGTAAGGGCTCTAATGCATACCATACTTCACAACTACAAGAGGTATCAATGCACAACAATTTATATGAGATACATACCTAGCAAAGTATATGTGGTTTATCACACTTAGCAATCTCCACAATGTAGAATACAATTATAGTTATCCGACTCGCCCTGCATCCCATACTATGGAGATTTTCCGGCGTGTCCCACGTTTAACATGGATTTATGCCGTTATCCCAAGTCGGACACAACACATGACCAGGTGAATCATGTAATCCCGATTAGAGCAACTAATTGTGACAACCAACCCCTAAAAAAATTAATGTAACACGTATATATAACTATTCACATACACCAACTGATGCATCATCACCCATAAAACATAGAATTGAGTGTCACCCCATGGCCGCTATTGAAAGCGCATTACGTCCATGATATTCATTCGATTGCTAGAAGAGGGATACCCGACATGGTACTTGCACCAAAAAGGAAAACCCGTTGAATCATGGGAGTTCAGGAATATCAAGACACCCGCCCAAGCCTTTCTAAAACAGGTAGCACGTGGCCACTAACATAAAGAAAAGAGTGATAATAACTAACTCAATAAAGAGAAGAGTGGTAAAGGCCAACTTAATAAAGAGATGAGTAATAAGGGCTAACTCAACAAAATTGGTAAAGGTAAGTGCAAGGCTTGTATCTATCGCCTCCCATAATTTCACAAAGATCACTTATAAACAACATTATACTATAATCTCAATGGGTAAATAATTGATGGTAAAACATATCATTGCAGGAAGAATTCAGGCAACATGGAGGCATGTTAAAGACTGGATAAAAATAATGCTAAGGCATGTAAAGGTAAGACAAAACAACAGAATGACATGTAAGGGCAAGGTAAATATGGACACGGATTGTGTCCTACCCCCACCCGGACAGTAATCTGTCCGGGCAGGGCTTTTGGGGCCCACTGTGATGTAATTGTTTTATCCATGCTATTCATCACTTTTTTCAAATTATTTTAAGGTATGATCCGAGAAGTAAGGCGGGTTTAGGGATTAGGTGGACCATAAGGTGGGTATTGAACTTCCACCATTAAAAACTTCTTAGGAGTCGGAGAACTTTCGGATCAAGCCGATATTTGTGTTTTCACTTCATCCATGTCTACATGACCTTATTAATAGTTTGGATCATTAAAAAACATCACGGTGGCCCTTAGAAAGGTTTCAACGGTTGGTGTCATTATCACTACAGCTTCCTTTGGTGTGTTCCACTGGAGCTGTGAACCTGCTTCGTTTTTAAGATCATACCTTAAAATGATATGAAAAAAGTGATGAACAGCATGGATAAAATACTTACATCACGGTGGACCCCACAGATCCCTACCCAGATGGATTACCATCCTGGCAAGGGTAGGACGTAATCTGTATCTGATAAATATAATAACTTAAATTTGTATAAGCCCAAAGGATAAAACCCTCACCTAAGCTCAACCCAAATCTAACCCAAACTTAGTCCAGGACTCGGCGAGTCGACTCAGCACATAATCTCTCTCTCTCTCTCTCTCTCTCTCTCTCTCTCTCTCTCTCTCTCTCTCTCTCTCTCTCTCTTTCATTTCCTTTCTCTTTCCTCTTCTTTCCTTTCTTTCTTTTTCTTTCTTCCATTCTTTTTCTTCCCTTTCTTTTCTTTCTCTTTCTCTTTCTCTTTCTTTTTCTTCTTTCTTCCTTTCTACCATTGTCATGCCCCAAAACTGAAAACCGAGCTCATAAAATTCCAGATCGGTGAATCTGGTGCCAATGACCTCTGTAATACCCCATTCTCAGCTCCCAGCGCCTATCCACCAAATTTCGATCCTAGGATCCTACAAGAGGATTTTTCAACGTACATTTATCTTGTAAGAAGCATAACCATAATTTTATCCAAATCACAAAGGCAACATCATCGTCACATATCCACTAATATAAATAGTTGAATACAGTACTGAAAGGGAAATACATATATCAAAAATTAAAACTCCAGAAGACAGTTGTATGCTCCAAGCTCAACGCTGTTGTGACCTTATGCCACCTACATGCATCTATCATGCCTAAGCTTATAGAAAGCTTAGAGAGTGGTGTAAGTGTATGCGTAAGGTAAGTGTCAAGTATGTAATATTAGAGCAATGCGAAAACATACCGATAAGTCCATAAATATCATCAGCCTTATCCAGGTTATGCGATGCAAAAACATAATAACCCAATATCATATATTGAGGAAGCAATGCAATATGCAAATTCTAACGAGTCCATGAATACCATTAACCTCATCTAGGCCATATAAATGTAGAAACATAGCAACCCAAGATGTCATATGTCACGGATGTAATGCAATATGCGGTGCGAATGAAATGACCAAGCTGGAGAGTGAAATCGGGATGATAGTATGTAGTATCACATGCTATAGGGTCCATCACAAGGGACTTCTATCCAAACCAGTCTCATACCTAAATTTGGATAGACAGACTCAATGTAGTAAACTCCTGATCTTAGGTTGGTCGCACGGCCCAACAAAAATTCTGGCCATTATGAAGGTACATATAACAAATTAATTGCGCATCACCAGCTCGAGTGGATAGTGAATAAATGAATGAATGAATAAAATGCTTAGTATGCAACTCTTGCTCAATAAGTCCACATATCAATACTGTACACCTCTTAGATCATCACTAGGGGCTAGTATACTCTACACCAGCTTGTCGCCCCTATCCGAGCACGTAATTGGGTAAGTGAAAGAGACCTCACTATCCACCTATCAATATCGGACCTAGCTCGTTGATCGTGGACCCATTCCTCAAGCTGGTCAAACTTAACCTAGATATTGCCCCCTCACTCGGACGGGTAAGGTCACACCCCCTCCTAACTAACCACGACATAGTGGGAGATGAAGCCTACTGGTATATGGCCCTCATTCGCTCATATATATTCACTCGGTCTAGATTTGGGGCATCCCCTAGCCTCAAGGGTTTAAGAATTTTCACCCAAGGACATCTATGGTGCTCGTATGCTAGAACCAAACATTTTCAGTGTCCCATCTAGCCATCCATGACATGCCTGTGGAGGTCGCGACCCTGATGTCACTAGGACGTATGGTGGTCATATTACAAAATGTAAGATGCATGAGTCATACCATCCAGTCATATAGTAATCCTGCACGTACCACGTGCTTGTGTGGGAAACTCCTCCTATCAAGGAGTCCCATAATAATCTGCTCAATGGCATGTGCTATGATCAATCACTCATCATATCAAGCATACATATGATGCGCATGGACATGGATCATGAAGCTTTACTAAGCATGTTATATGATGAGGATGTACTCTCCTCATATCAAGGATGGGCCTAGATGGCTTACTTATATTAAGAATGGGCCTAACGAAGCCTAAGGGAATGTCACTATGTGGACATTTAACCATCATTGCCCATCAATGTGGACATTCAATCGACATTGCTCCCAAGGAGTCACCCTCATAGGGCCAAACATATAGTGGGGCCAATGACCTCATATAAGAGCCCAATATACATCACAATGGCCCTCATATGCGCCTAATATTGTAACACCCCAGATTTTGGCCAATCTGGGATTTGACATCCTTAGGCAGTGGGTCAACTAAAACACCTGAAAAATCGATCAGAACCCAATTCCATAGCCAAAGAAACCACTTATGATTAATTCCTATGGAAATTAAGCGTAAGTTAGCTAGCGCAACACTAGAGTAGCTGGGAAATAGTCTCTGATCACTTTAAATACGTTCTACAAGACCCAAATCGAGTAGAACCAATGACTCTATAATACTCTATAACCTCGGATCAAACTCTAAGCAGGTTTGTTCTCTGGACCACTTTGAAACTTTGTATTGGATCTAGACCGCGCGTCGAAAGTTCGATACCTACTATCTTAGACCGTTAGAACCGTCTAGCTAGACTTGACAATCATTTCGAAAATCAAGTCCAACCGATAATCACAGGCTATTTCATTGAGCCCGGACTGAAGAGAGTGCGAATAGGGACAGATTTGGAATTTGAAATTCAAATCTGGCACACGACTTGACATGTCAGTATTAAGCGTTCTGACCGTCAGAATTCAGTCAAATTATACCCTCGGATCAGGAAAAATTTCTATTTCATATCATGAGACTTGCAGCCCTGATCTACGTGCGGTGATCGCTGTACTGAAACTGGACCACCACGTGCGATCTGCGAACCCTGCTGGACTGAAAACTTGATGCGTGCTAGATCCTGTATGCTTGAGCTTAAGTCCGATCGCGTTCGGCTAGGGGACCACCAGAAATCATCTTTTGGACCGAAATGGCCCCGATTTGGTTATGCACTAAGTGAACTTTGTTCCTGAGCCTATTTTGGCCATTTTTGGGCTTATAAAAGGGGTTGAAACCCTCACTCCTCTCTCCCATCTGAATTTGAGAGAAATCCTAGATTGGGAGAGAGAAAAGGTGAGAGTTTGTGAGAGAGATTAGGGGAGAATTTTCCTGTCTTTGCACCACCTGTTGCACGTGCTTTAGAAACACGCTTCCATCATTCAGCCGGTGATTTGTCCACATTTTCAGGTAAGAAATAATTCTAGAAAGTTGCTGATTTGATGTTTCTTTCGTTCCATAGCTTGATAGTTAATAGATCTTGTAAAACAGGTCCTCTAGTAGCCGTAGACGAAGCGTATACGCTCCGTTCGAATTGATACATCCATAAGAGACAAGGTGCGGATTTTAGACGCTTTGATTCACTGTTTTCAAAGCTTTCAATGTCGTTTAATAGTAGATTATCGACGGCAACGCCGTTTGACATGTACAACATGTTGTCTGTTTCCTGTTTCGTAAATCAACGAAGAATATGAGATTTAGGGCATTTTAGTCATTTGTAGGAAGTACAGATTTCATTCATATTTTGCGGATGTGATTGACATGATTTGTTGTCGCATTAGAATGTTAGGAATGCGTGCATAATTAGTTTGGCGAAGAGATTCGCCTAAATGCGCACTTCGGGTCGACATACTATATGTAGACTTAAGTGTGTAGTGTAAGTGTTTGTATAAATGTTTGTATTAGTATGTATTGAATTAAATGATGTTATGAATTATTTTGAGATGGATTTCTCAATTAATATGCTGACGTGAATGATTTCCTACATGTTGACTATATGCATGATTTCATTATATGCACGAAATGTGTGTGCTTGATGATTTACATAAGTTGTATGTCATAACATGTGTTAATATACTCACATAGTTGTATTTCAATTCCAATACTCTCATATGATTTGCTGATGTGATTCCATAATTGTTTGGGACTATGCTTAGTCCAGGCAGTCGGTAACCGAGTGAATTCGTGGTTGGCTTATCTTGGCCACGAAAGACGCGTCGATGAACGCGACCCGTGTTCTGGAGTTGGCGGCAGTGGTTAGGCCACACGAAGTGTTTTATGCACTTCATGTCGTTCGACTTGAGATGCGATCGCGCTAGTCGAGCCCGTCAAGTAACCCGACTGGCCGTTGTATGTTCACCCTACATGAGTCATAACTGCTTGAACCTAGGGTACTGAACTTACCATTGTAGACCCTATTAACCATGGTACCTTGATCCACGAAGACTCATGAGCCGGGCATGGTGGTATGGGACACCGTGGTCGAGCTGTCGGCCTACGCTGGGGCCACAAATCTCCCCGTAGTGACCAGTGAGCACCTAGTCTCGTGAGCAGATTATGGTGGTATGGGACACTATATTCTTACTGTCGGCCTACACTGATCAGGCCACGAGTCCTTTGTAGTGACCGTGAGCGTATTCTGAGTCTACGGGAGGCGACGACCCTTCAGTAGCAGTAGAGTACAGTAGGCCTGTATTGATAAGGTGATGGGGGAGTGGAGCAACAAGTGCGTACAACAGCCCTGGCTGCCCTTGCAGCGACCTACAAAATATACATCGTATGAGATTACTAGGAGTGACGACCCTAGACGGGATCTGTGTTGGGATTGATACAAGGGAAGTACCTTAGTTTCTCAATCCTGCTGTTTGAATGGACTAATAATAACTCAGAAATCATATTACCATAACATTGCATGTTCCTGGAAGATGTGGAGCACTTGAGGGACGATTGCATGCCGCAGTAGTAAGATGGTGTTGTATGAGGGAGATCTTCGGTGAGGGCATACATCACGTCATGTCATATTGCATTAATAACAGTATTAGGATTGTCTGATTTACTGCTTTACTATTATCGCATGATTGATTTGAGAACATGTAAATCCTTGCTCAATTATTCCACTGAGTTAGCTACTCATTCCCACGTTACGGGATGGTGTTTGTAACACCCACCAGACCCTGTTGTAGATGCAGGTGATGCTGAGATCCAGGAGGCAGAGCCAGACTTTGACGAGGACTAGGACGAGTTCTCGTACATGCAGTACCATGATGGCTTTGCTTAGGTGACCTGGGTTGACGAGACTTCAGTGGGACTATTTTGGCATTTTGATTTATTTATTTACATGTATATGAGACTCAGAGATGTATTCATACTTTATTGACAGTTGAGATCTACTTTGTTTTTTCATATAGTGATATATATACTCTTTAGTCTTCCGTTTGCTTTTATCACTGGATCTGAAGTATGAATTGCAGTTTTGGTATATTTTTACTCATGTGAATGCTTTAACTCAGACAACATTGAACCATAATCATTTTTGTTGCATATGTGACGGTCTAGAACTCGGGAGTTGAGTTTATACACGACCCCAGATTTTTAAAGTGTTACAAGTTGGTATCAGAGCGTGCATAAAAGTATACTGGGCCTGGGTTATGGTCACGCGATGTACGTTGTTGCTTCTTTTGACTTAGGTGGGTGCGAGAAGGGTCTAGAAACACTCATAGGATCGCAGATTCGCCAATAGGTGAAGTCTATTTAAATCGATCGCGTGATCGAGTCCGTAACGCATCTAGGGTCGCGTGAAGCAACCCGAATAGCTCCTAGGTTGTAGGTAGGTGGGTTGAGACATTCTTTGAATGATTCTAAACCCGTAAATGTGAATCTTTGGACTGTGGGACAACCACAACCCCTGTATTCAATCGCAAGGACTTAAAAACCCCGTTTTACCTAAAATCTTCAAAATTCTTCCTCTCACCACTCCAATCTTCAATTATTTCTTATCCTTTTCATATTAGGCATCAATCCTAATGTGAAAATAACATAAAATCATACTTTCATAGAATTTTACAATGAATAGTAAAATTTTATGAAAAATGTCCATAAGGCCATTATAACTTTGCTTTCTTTAGCAAATAATAGGATATATGGATGTACTAGCTCCTTCTACCCTAAAATCATATACTGCATGATATGGTTTTATATTCAGGATTGTAGATTGGCCCCGAAAAGCTCCGAACTCATGTTTGGGCCAATATAGGTCAAAATACAATGAACCAAGGTGGGGCCCATAGTTATTTGGGGTCCCTGGACCATAGGGGACCAGACCCATGTGGTCCCACCAGTCAGATCACCGGACGGTCGGCGATGCCATCGCCGCCCGGAGTGTCCCACTTGGTGCGTGCTTTGTTATCTGGGGGTATTTTGGGCACTACAAACCCCCCATGTGTGGTTCGTGTGTAGAAAACTCCAAAATCATACACTTCCTTCATAAACAGCCCTTCCCATAGCTCCATTCTCATTTTTCAGCTGCTATCTCCAAAATTCATGATTCCAAACCACCCCTAAATCCATCCTTGGACAAAAACGACCACACTCCATCATTCCTTTGAAGTTGGCAGCCCTCCCTCTTGAAGATTTCATCGTTTGGAGCTTTAAAAATCCCCAAATCGAGCTGAAATCGTGAGGTGCCCCATTCCCCTTTTTAATTTTCATTTCTCCTTGAAAATACATCCTAGGGAAGCTTGAAGCATCCCTCTACAATGCCTAAATCTCCCTTTTCCAGTTTGGGCAGCCATTTCTTGGCATTTTCTTCATTTTTCATGGCTTTTGTTGAAACCATTTTAAGCCTTTTGTCACTCTCCACCATCCTATCTGTGATGGGTAAAAGAAAAACCGCAGCGGATGAAGCTGGGCCAAGTCGCCCTGCTCAATCAAGAAGGCCGCGGGGTGGTGCCGAAATTTCAAGCGCCGCCGCAGGTCCAACCATAGCCCGAGAGTTCCATACAAAGCGGGATTTGAATCCTCATACTCAACTTGGGCGAGTGATTCTAGCAGAGATGCCTCACGGCCAATACACTGACCGCAAAGTGTTGTTTGAGGTGGATGTGGAAGGATGACTATTTGGCAAATTTCTGTTGTTCGAGCGCATTGAAGCTGCGCATTGGGGTCCGATCTTTGAAGCTCGCGCTCGTGCTAATGTGAGCACCATTCGTGCCTTCTACGCTCGTATCCAGAATCCTACCTTGGAGCCATTACAGTTCAAAATCCCTTTTGGTAGAGACCGGATGGCTACGATCGATGTTCGGTTGATTGCGCGACTTCTGAACGTGCCTCTGGGTGATGTTCATCCTAGTGAGAAGAATCTGAGGAGTAGGCGTGAGCGAGATCGCCGTACCAGGTTTTTATGCAGTAAACTAGTTTCATGGCAGCCTAATAATAGCCTCAAGGTGACTCATACGTCTGATGATTTACGCCTGCTGCACCATATCTGCACGTTCAATGTGTATCCCAGGTCGACAAATCGCATTGAGTGTACACGCCTTATGGTTGATTTCCTATATCTGGTGGCCCAGGGAGAGAATGTGTGTATGGCCACTTTTATCTTGCGACAGATAATCCTCATAGTAAAATCGAGAAGAACGTCCGAATCGCTTCCTTTTGGCCGACTGATATACAAGATCGCGCTTGAGTTTACTTACAGACTTGGGCTGGAATTGCCAGTTCTGATTCACAGCATTGATGAGTCAACTATGGTCAAGATGAAGATCGGGTCTCAGTACCATGAGAATCATCTTGAGGAGGATAGCGAGGATGACTTTGATGATGAAGAGGATCCAAGTGAGGGAGAACCTGGAGCAGAAGTTTAGAAAGAAGTCCAGGAAGAGGTAGAAGAGGAGGCTCAGGATACAGATGAGAGCCCTCCTCCTTCTGCTCAGGCTACTGGTGATGATTGCATTGCCCAGATTGAGGAGAGCCAGATCGCCTTGCGAAGGGAAGTTCAGGAACTTCGCGCTGAAGTCGAGGATGCCAAGGCCATGACGAAGAGGAAATTCGGCAAGGTAACTCGCACCTTGAAGGCGATCCTGTGCTGCTTGCAGGATAAGGGTGCTCCTCCTCCGTCACCCGACTCAGACTAGCGATGCGATCTTTGATGCTGTTGTTAGTAGTTAGTCATTTCCTGCTTTAAGTTGTGTAAGCCTGATAAGGCTAGTGCTTTTCTTATGTTACTGTTGTAATTTTTACTGTCTTAGTTCCCATGTATTTCTCGTCATGATGCTTGTAAGGACATATCCCTTGTATTGTGACAATTTTGATAAAATGAAATGTATGAAATGCCTTTGACTCCTTGTGTGAATGATTGCAGTGTATTTGTGCTATTGAGACTGATAACGTTGCGCCCTATTTTGGGGAATGCCGCCTAAGGCTACGCGGAGCACTGCTCGGCTTGCATTGAGTGAGCCTATGGATCAGGCTCCTTCGCAGCCTGACACCCATGCGGACCCTGCTGTAGGCTCGATTCCTGAGACAGCGCGCGCGTCTCAGCCTACTGCTGGTCCTACAGTTGGACCACCACCGTTCACACCGCCAGTCAGAGAGCCGTATCGCGCATCTTCTTCGGTGTAGCACACGCCACAACCTGCTTCACCTCCCGATAGATTTGAGCAGATGATGCCATGATGCTGCAGCAGCAGCAACTCCTGACTACTATCGTGGGGACACTAGCCCAGGGTGGGGGTGTAACTCCACCTGCACCACCTGCGCATACAGCTGAGGATGCTGATATATATGCCCAGGATGAGGGCATGGCTCATCTTGTACCACCTGCTTACCCTGCGGGGAATGCCGCAGATACACGGGACTTGTTAGAGCGATTCCAGCGCTTACGGCCTCCCACTTTTACGGGTTCTCATAGACCCTAGGAGGCCGAGTATTGGCTCGACTATGTGTCGAAGATATTGTGAATGCTTCATTGTACAGAGGCTGAGCAGGTAGAGTTGGCTACGTTCCTGTTTGAGAGAGAAGCCAGCTTGTGGTGGGACAGCGTATTGCGAACCGTTGCCGCCGATTATGTATGGACATGGGTAGCGTTCGAATTTTGCTTCCACGAGAAGTATTATCCCCAGACGTACAGGCATGACCGAGAGAATGAGTTTCTCCGCCTCAGACAGGGAGCCATGACAGTTACGGAGTATGAGCATCGGTTCACGGAGTTGGGCAGATACGTCCCGACTATTTTGGCAGATGAGCAGATGCGCATACGGCGCTTTTCAGAGGATTTACGACCGGATATTCGGTCAAAGATGTGTTGTGTGAGCATTCCCTCCTATGCTGAGCTGATTCACATGTCCATGCGGGCAGAGCAGGATGTGGATCGGCTTACGCGATCTCGTGGCCCTGTTGCTCCTAGGCCACGACCAGAGATGCAGGACAGGCCCTTTGCGGGCAAGAGGCCTCGCGTCGACCCTCCTACTAGGGCTACCATGCCAGTACCCCCGATGCGGTGCTCTAATTTACTATGCACATATTGTGGGAGAGAGGGCCACTTGGCGCAGAGTTGTTTTTCTAGGATGCGGGACAATGGGTTCTCGCCGCCGCAGAAGATCGACCATACACGTCCACAGGCGATATCAGCACCGCCTATACGGTTGGCTCCTGTGCACCCTTCCTTCAGACCTCCGGTATCGCAGATCAGGCAGCCTCCACGGCCCATGACTCAGCGGCCGAACCGGCCACAGCAAGCACGGGTACATGCCTTGACAGTGGAGGCAGCTGCGACACAGACTTCTCAGCATTCAGCCTTCGAGGTCATTGCCCATATTGGAGGTATTCTTATTCTCGTGATGGTGGACACTGGTTCCATGATTTCTTTGATATCACGTGCTATAGTCAGGCGTCTTGGGCTATACACTATTACTATGGATGGGGTGCGAGTTTATACAGCTCACGGGTCCTTTACAGATGCCACCCAGATGTGTGAGGGTTGTTTGGTGGATCTGGGAGGTAAGACGATGGCTCTAGATCTCGTCGTCGATCCCGCTCTGGTTTATCTCGATGTCATTCTTGGCATGGACTGGTTGACTGCAGCGAGGGCCGAGATTGACTGCGAGACTCGTATAGTGACAGCCTACGAGCCAGAGGGAGCATCCTTCACGTTTCCAGTGCGGGTAAATCTCCTTTTCTGCATACTTAGTTACGCCACCTCATTGCAAGACGCTGGTGCCCAGATACTTGAGCATACGCCAGTCGTTTGCGAGTTTGGGGATCTGTTCAGGAAGA
This sequence comes from Magnolia kwangsiensis, assembly GCA_037074715.1. Taxonomy (NCBI): domain Eukaryota; kingdom Viridiplantae; phylum Streptophyta; class Magnoliopsida; order Magnoliales; family Magnoliaceae; genus Magnolia; species Magnolia kwangsiensis. The sequence continues at coordinate 89,349,364 of CM073580.1, forward strand.
TCCCTGGTTTGCCGCCCCGACGAGAGATCAATTTCACTATCGATCTGGTTCCTGGTTCCTCGCCCGTCTCACTACCAACGTATCGCATGGCACCGTGTGAGACGGAGGAGTTGAGGACACAGATTGAAAGGTCTGACGACATAAGAAATCCAATTCCATTTAGACAATCTTGACCCTAAGCAATAGAAGAATTTCCTGTAGTAGAAATGGTATGAAACCATTTAACATATAATCTTAGGCTTTAGATTATAGCTACTGAGTTACAGACTAGCCTACTAGTTACTTTAAGTAGTGTAAAGCCTGTATATGCTAAGGAATTGTAGGTTAGATTGGTTGAAGTAGAACATTATTCCTTCGATAAATCCCTTTATGACTTATAGACTTATGTTGTTGCCCATAGGAAAGAACCATTCACTCTCAGGGAATATTTATAAATCCCTCAGATTGAACGTAGAACGTACTAGCACGTCCCTTAGAATTGCCTTCCCCAAAGGGCTTATTGCATTCGGAAACGCGGAGTAAAGGAAATGTAATTATCAGCGAAGTATTCGCGGTTTGAATTGACTTCTCAATCCTGGTAGTTGCCAATAAATCCAATGCTCTGATCAAGCAGAAGATCGGCATCGTTTAGGATTAAGAACTGATACAGTAAATTTCTGTTCTAGGCAGAAAGTCTATGTATCCGGCTCAGACCCACTACACAACTTTTCTTCCGCGTTGGCTCGACCACATATAACCAAAAGTTATTGCTTTGTCTTTGGGAAATGGCGAGGACTTAAAGCCAGTAAAGAATTCGATATCTTGCCACCAACTCATACCTGCCCCTAAACTTAACCACAATAGAGATTAGGCTCATCTCTATGATCATAGGTACCAATGCCATAGAACGCATCATTAGCAAGGAAAACCCTGTAGAGAAAGGTTGTTTCCATTTTAGGTTAAGGATAGCCCCTAAGTTGCGCCTCGTTCCGATATACGGATCGATGCAAAGATTCTTCAACTTTAAGTAAAACCAAGTTTTAAGGGGGGTAGAACGTAATGAGTCCAATCCAGTTAGGTTAGTCAATGCTGCCCTTCGATCAGAGTGGCGCAGCGGAAGAGTGCTTAGCCTCTTTCTCACTGGCCCAGGATCGAAACAATCGAGTTAGGATGTACGTACGGTTAGGTCAATAAATAGGATTGACCCTTTCTTAAAATGTCAATACTAAAGTCTTACTAGATGCTCCTTACCCTTCGCCAATTTCGGGGATGAAATTTTATTTTAAGGGGGGTAGATTGTAACACCCCGGATTTTGGCCAACTGGGATTTGACGTCCTTAGGCAGTGAGTCAACTAAAACACCTGGAAAATTGCTCAGAACCCAATTCCATAGCCAAAGAAACCACTTAGGATTAATTCCTATGGAAATTAAGCGTAAGTTAGCTAGCGCAACGCTAGAGTAGCTGGGAAATAGTCCCTGATCACTTTAAAAACGTTCTACAAGACCCAAATCGAGTAGAACCAATGACTCTATAATACTTTATAACCTCGGATCAAACTCTAAGCAGGTTTGTTCTCTAGACTACTTTGAAACTTTGTATTGGATCTAGACCGCGCGTCGAAAGTCCGATACCTACTATCTTAGACCGTTAGAACCGCCTAGCTGGACTTGACAATTATTTCGAAAATCAAGTCCAACCGATAATCACAGGCTATTTCATTGAGCCCGGACTGAAGAGAATGCGAATAGGGATAGATTTGGAATTTGAAATTCAAATCTGGCACACGACTTGACGTGTCAGTATTAAGCGTTCTGACCATCAGAATTCAGTCAAATTACACCCTCGGATCAGGAAAAATTTCTATTTCATATCATGAGACTTGCAGCCCTGATCTACGTGCGGTGATCGCTGAACTGAAACTGGACCGCCACGTGCGATCTACGAACCCTGCCGGACTGAACACTTGATGCGTGCTAAATCCTGTATGCTTGAGCTTAAGTCCAATCGCGTTCGGCCAGGGGACCACCAGAAATCATCTTTTGGACCGAAACGGCCCCGATTTGGTTATGCACTAAGTGAACTTTGTTCCTGAGCCTATTTTGGGCATTTTTGGGCTTATAAAAGGGGCTGAAACCCTCACTCCTCTCTCCCATCCGAATTTGAGAGAAACCCTAGATTGGGAGAGAGAAAAGGTGAGAGTTTGTGAGAGAGATTAGGGGAGAATTTTCCTGTCTTTACACCGCCTGTTGCACGTGCTTTAGCAACACGCTTCCATCATTCATCCGGTGATTTCTCCACGTTTTCAGGTAAGAAATAACCCTAGAAAGTTGCTGATTTGATGTTTCTTTCGTTCCATAGCTTGATAGTTAATAGATCTTGTAAAACAGGTCCTCTAGTAGCCGTAGACGAAGCGTATACGCTCCGTTCGAATTTACACATCCATAAGAGACAAGGTGCGGATTTTAGACGCTTTGATTGACTGTTTTCAAAGCTTTCAATGTCGTTTAATAGTAGATTATTGACGGCAACGCCATTTGACATGTACAACATGCTATCCGTTTCCTGTTTCGTAAATCAACGAAGAATATGAGATTTAGGGCATTTTAGTCATTTGTAGGAAGTACAGATTTCATTCATATTTTGCTGATGTGATTGACATGATTTGTTGTCGCATTAGAATGTTAGGAATGCGTGCATAATTAGTTTGGCGAAGAGATTCGCCTAAATGCGCACTTCGGGTCGACATACTATATGTAGACTTAAGTGTGTAGTATAAGTGTTTGTATAAATGTTTGTATTAGTATGTATTGAATTAAATGATGTTATGAATTATTTTGAGATGGATTTCTCAATTAATATGCTGACGTGAATGATTTCCTACATGTTGACTATATGCATGATTTCATTATATGCATGAAATGTATGTGCTTGATGATTTACTTAAGTTGTATATCATAACATGTGTTAACATGCTCACATAATTGTATTTCAATTCCAATACTCTCATATGATTTGCTGATGTGATTCCATAATTGTTTGGGACTATGCTTAGTCCAGGTAGTCGGTAACCGAGTGAATTCGTTGTTGGCTTATCTTGGCCACGAATGACGCGTCGATGAACGCGACCCGTGTTCTGGAGTTGGCGGCAGTGGTTAGGCCACACGAAGTGTTTTACGCACTTCATGTCGTTCGACTTGAGATGCGATCGCGCTAGTCGAGCCCGTCAAGTAACCCGACTGGCCGTTGTATGTTCACCATGCATGAGTCATAACTGCTTGAACCGAGGGTACTGAACTTACCATTGTAGACCCTGTTAACCATGGTACCTTGATTCACGAAGACTCATGAGCCGGGCATGGTGATATGGGACACCGTGGTCGAGCTGTCGGCCTACGCTGGGGTCACAAACCTCCCCATAGTACCAGTGAGCACCTAGTTTCATGAGCAGATTATGGTAGTATGGGACACTATATTCTTGCTGTCGGCCTACACTGATCAGGCGACGAGTCCTTTGTAGTGACCGCGAGCGTATTCTGAGTCTACGGGAGGCGACGACCCTTCAGTAGCAGTAGAGTACAGTGGGCCTGTATTGATAAGGTGATGGGGGAGCGGAACAACGAGTACGTGCAACAGCCCTGGCAGCCCTTGCAGCGACCTACAAAATATATATCGTATGAGATTACTAGGAGTGACGACCCTAGACAGGATCTGTGTTGGGATTGATACAAGGGAAGTACCTTAGTTTCCCAATCCTGCTGTTTGAATGGACTAATAACAACTCGAAAATCATATCACCATAACATTGCATGTGCCTGGAAGATGTGGAGCACTTGAGGGACGATTGCATGCCGCGGTAGTAAGATGGTGCCGTATGAGGGAGATCGTCGGTGAGGGCATACATCACGTCATGTCATATTGCATTAATAACAGTATTAGGATTGTCTGATTTACTGCTTTACTATTATCGCATGATTGATTTGAGAACATGTAAATCCTTGATCTATTATTCCACTGAGTTAGCTACTCATTTCCACGTTACGGGATGGTGTTTGCAACACCCATCAGACCCTGTTGTAGATGCAGGTGATGCTGAGATCCAGGAGGCAGAACCAGACTTTGACGAGGACCAGGACGAGTTCTCGTACATGCAGTACCATGATAGCTTTGCTTAGGTGACCTGGGTTGACGGGACCTCAGTGGGACTATTTTGGCATTTTGATTTATTTATTTACATGTATATGAGACTGAGAGATGTATTCATACTTTATTAACAGTTGAGATCTACTTTGTTTTTCCATACAGTGATATATATACTCTTTAGTCTTCCGCTTGCTTTTATCACTGGATCTGAAGTATGAATTGCAGTTTTGGTATACTTTTACTCATGTGAATGCTTTAACTCAGACAACATTGAACCATAATTATTTTTGTTGCATAAGTGACGGTCTGGAACTCGGGAGTTGAGTTTATACACGACCCCCGATTTTCAGGGTGTTACAAATATACATCACAATGGGCCTCTCACACAAGCCTAATATACATCACAATAGGCCACGTACAATCTTAATGGGCCTCATACAATCACCATGGGCCACATACAATCTCAATGGGCCTTACACAATGGTCTAGTACATCACAATGGGCCTCATCACATGGGCCTCGCATACATCACGCTAGGCCTCATCATATGGGCCTCACATATCACAATGGGCCGCTTCACATGGACCTCATATACATCAAGTGAGCCGCATTAGATGGTCCTCATACACATCACAATTGGCACTATTACTCAGGCCTAAAATACATCACAATGGGCCTCATCATACACGTCATGCCTCACTCATGGGCCACATATACATCATAATGGGCCTTACCACATGGGCCAAATATTCATCACAATGGGCTATAAAGACATCATATTAAGGTGGGCCCTGCACATTCAAAATGGGCCATAAATACATCACATCGGGCCTCATCAAGTGAGCCGCACATATGGGTTACATAAGCATCATATTGGGCAACACATATGGGCCACACAACATCATATTGGGCTACACTATATGGGCCACAAAAACATCATATTGCGCTGCACATATGGGCCACACAACATTATATTGGGCTGCACTAGATGGACAGCTAGGATATACAATGCATATAGCATGGGGGAGGGGGGGTACATCATACATCACGATGGACCACATCACATGTGGACCGCATAAATTAAACACGCACAACATGGTGGGCTTACGTTCAGCCCAAAACAGATGGACAGTGTGGAGAAACACATACATAAGGGTGGATTCCCACCGTCCAGCAATTTAGATGGTGAGGATAAGACCCATACACCATGGTGGGGTCCACATGTCCCTCGTGGACAGATGGCTTGAATATACAATTCATACATTGGGTGGGTCCCACCATCCAGAACGATGGATGGTGTGGAGAAATACATATATCATGGTGCACGCCACATAGCACACCATCCAAATGGATGATGTGGATACCAAATGCATAAATCAAGGTGGGTCCCACTTGCCCACATGTGTCACATGTGTGGGGTGGGCCCACACCTCAAAGCACATTGCGGCTGGAGGAACACATACATCTTGGTGTGTCCCACACCACCCATCCTGATGGACGATGTGGATGTAGAATGTATACATCAAGGTGGGTCCCACCTGCCCACACGTGTCACACTTCTGGGGTGGGCCCCATGTCCAAACAGGTGGACGGCTTAGAGAACCACGTACATCATGGTGGGTCCACACGATCCGGACAACCTGGATTTTCGGTACGTGCATCACATATGGGTCCCAGTATCCCTGCTAGATGGTGCTGGACTCCACACATGCCAGGTGGTTCCCACCGTCCAGTCAGGTAGACGGTGTGGACATAAAATATATATATCATGGTGGTCCCACGTAGTGGGCCACCCGAATTGGATAAAGATGATATTTGTGATTTCTCTTGTCCAGGCCCATCGTCTGGATGGTCTGGATGAAGCATGCATGTCAGGTGGGTCCCATATATGGGACCCACCAACTATACATACAATATTATATATATATATATATATATATAATTTTTTTTGCAAACAGCCAGCGTTTAGGCCTGCTGAAAGGTCTGGACAGCAGCAATCCAACAGCTCCTACCCCATTTAGCCATTAGTCCGGATGATGTGGATGCACCACATGCATACAACGAGGTGGGGTCCACATCAACGTGGCCCACCAGCTATTAGATCAAGCCGATATTTATGTTTTCCTTCAAAACAAGGGTTGCCCAAATGAGTAGTGAGGTGGATGCAACGTGGGCCTAGTTTGGTCCACTTGGTTGGACAGCATGGATCATACATCAAGGTTAGCAATCAAACACAAAACGAGAGAGAGAGAGAGAGAGAGAGAGAGAGAGAGAGAGAAATCGTGTGATGGAGGGCTCCACCACTATGAGCCCTCCTAGGATTACAATGCATACATCAAGATGGGTCCCATAAGGGATCCATACCATCAATTGGTAGGCCCCACTTGGCCCATCATCAAAACACAAATCTAAGCATATAAAAACACCCCACCGATTTGTCTTCTTCTTGACTCCTTGATCTCCCAAGCTCCTAAGCTCAACCTTTAATGGTGGAAGATGAGGAATGAAGGGTTGGATTGGGAAGTTTGGGGGTAGGAAGTGGGACACAAACTTGTCTATCCTTGGAGCTCCATCTCCATGGATGGTCCTCTCTCTTGGTTACTAGGGTAGAGAATGAGAAGGAGAGGATGGGTTGTAAGGGAGATGGGATGGAGGGTACGGGTTCTCTTGAATTTTGGTAAGAAAGGAATGACTAGGTATGGTGTTGTTGACTTTTGGGTAAGAGAGAGATGGGTAGGGTATGGATTAGTACTTGACTTGATTGACGTGATTGATTTGATAAATGGGTAGAGATTCTCTTGGAATTCGCAACGCTCGGCATTTTTCTTGAAATAAATGCGAGCCCAGAACTCCTAGCCTGGGTATCGCATCGGTGTGCAGGATGCGGCATTAGAACCGCGGCGACTGTGAGGTCGCAAAGGTACAAGTCTCGGGTCGAGCTGATTCGGGTTGACAAGGTTCGACTCAAGGTCACGTGTAAATGCTATCTATGCATCACGGGTTGCCAGAATTTGACCAGAAGGACCGTGAGAGTCTACGGAATGGTACGGTCTAGGATATGGGTCTTACAGCCATGTTCAAGAAGGTTGTCCATTGTTCCTTCTTTCTCTCATGTTTCTCTTCTCTTTCTTTTCTCTCTCAATTTAGACGAAATAGGTCCCTTTTTATAGATGTAAGAACTTCTGGATCCTTCATGCAAAACCCTTACGTAGTCCTAAGTGCGTAAGCAAGGGAAACGGTGTCAGTTTCCTTTTGTAACCCTATTTCTGTTTAACACGAATCAAGACAGTGTGGTAGCCCCCGATTCTTCTTCAGATCCTTTCTACCCGAATGGATCTTCTTGAACGGCCCTAATTTGGTGTTCGACGATCTCTGGCCCCTAAACTCATATTTTGCTCATGATGTTTAGTTTTGTGAATTAGGCAGTTCCTGCGTACGTGACTCCCAGACATATGTTTAGTTCAAGAAAACAACAAATATTGAATTCTCCTTCTTTTCATCAGTTAGGGTGGGATCGGAAGCCCGTTCTCTTTGGTATGGACAGTGTAAATCTTGTGGATCTGACATGGTCAGATTTCCTGGACTGGGGAAGTTTTTGAGTTTCTTTCAGATGCTATAACAGCGTCTGACTTCGCTCACCTTGAGGATGGATGGGGCCCACTGGTTTGGCTTTTGTAGTGTGATCCAACCTGGCCATCAGTTTTATCTCGTCAATTTAGGGCATGGGCTCAAGTTTGGAGTGGATTCATTGATCAGGTGACCCACACATGGAGTAGGAAGGTGGGGTGAAACCCATTCTTCCATCCGGTTTCGTCGTTGTAACAACGGGAAGGTGTTGACGTTGATTATTAGCTAGTTTAGGTGGGGTTCATTAGTGATATCCTTTGTGAGATCCACTCTATTCATTGGTTTGGTGGGATCATGTTAGGCCAAGGGCCAGAATATGGGGTGGATCTAAGGTTCGAGTGGGCCACACCATTAGTCCACAAGGGGATTGTGTTCATCATTGAACCAAGAAGTCAAGATGTGAACTTCTTGGTTTCATTTGAATGTGATAGGTGGGGTCCATTATGCCAATATTTTGAGAAATTCACTCCCTTCACTAACTTCAGCTCACTGTGTGGGCCTACGGGCCCAAGTTTGAAGTAAATCCGAGCTCTAGGTGGACCGTATGATCAGATAACACTTAGAATGATGTTTAGCGTTAAACCTGTATAGTTGAATAGTGTCATGCATTTGCCATCCCTTAATTACAAATTTGCCATCTATTACTCAACTATCTTGTGACGTCCGTTATGTCAAAGTGTATCATCCAAATGCCCTAAGATTTGGCGAGTACCCTTTATTTTTCATGCTCTTTCTATGGTTCAAGTTTGGGCCCCGATTTCCAAAGGATGCCCAAGATGCTCTTTTAGATGGCTAACACGCTCTGTACTTCAGAACAGTGATTGTACACATCTAATTGAAACATTACTCGGTGGTTTGGACATATGACCTAAGATCTTCATAATGAATGGATTATCCTAAATTTCTAATGACCTGTTTGTGGGATCCAAATACGATGGACGGTCAGATGACATACTAAAAATAGGAAGACTTAATTGTCCATATTCTAATCATGTATCTAGGTGATTGTACTGTCAGTTTTGTAAATTGATGGACATAAAGCGGGTTTCTAGAGTGATTAGAGGTAGGATATGTATATCGTTAGAATCAAGTGACTTTTTCACATGTGTAAGTTCCTTAGATTGTAATTCTAATGGTGGGTTAAGCATATTTATATGAGGTGAACAAGATGAATGGATCAGAATCTTGATCGGATAAGTGTACGGACGGATGTAGAGGTCTAGTGGCTAGTTGACTATGATCTAAGGGCTGAAATTTAACGTGTCTGGTTAATTTATGATACATAGGCATGGTATAAATTTTACATGAAATGGATCATGAAAAGTATGTGATCTAGAATTCAGGGGTTTATGTTAATGGCATTTTCATAATTATTGTTGATCTTAGAGTTTTGTGAAATTTAATGGTTCTACATGGTTCTATACCCATTTTTAAACAATTCTTACAAAAGAACTTACAACTACATCATTATCGATAAAGTTATTCACTGATTTAGTCAAGGAAAGGTACATATATCAGACCACATGATTAATGGTCGAATGACTTGATTTATGGATGAAGATCATTCTTAATCGGTCAGATTCACGTTGGAGGATGGATGTAAGTTTAGGTTAGCTAGATTAGTACCATACACATGTACATAATAGGCTAAATTTAGGGTAACACTCGAGGACTTTCAATACTCGAGTATTGAAAAGTTCATGGTGTTACACTTTACCTCTTAGCCCTAGCTAAGAGGTTTAGGCAACTATAGACATGATTGGATCTAAAACCCTATAAGAAAGCATGAAAACTAAGGAAGAAAGGAAGAAAAATGCTTAGCGACGGCTCTCCATCCTTATGCTTCGCTCCTCCAAACCCTAGATAATTCCCAGGGATTCCCTAAAGACTCCTATTTATAATTGGGGAACTCCAAGCTCCAAACCGACCTTGAAAATTTTAAAAACTACCTCCAATTTACGCACTCTACACACCTATGCATAACTCTGCGTAAGTCATTCGATGTCATCGAAGGTACCTTGAATATGTGTCTTTTTTCTGCTATTGTAACTTCATCCGGACTGTGTAACCTTCTATGTCATCGAACCTATCTTCCATGTCTTTAAATGTTGTTCGAGGAATTGATAATTCATCCAAAATAGTCCAACAACTTATTTCAATTTCTTCAATAAATTCAATGCCATTGAAGAGTCCTTCGATGTCTTCGATTTCATTGAGGACTTCGAGCAATCGATCTTTGCGCTCAATATGTCCAGTGAGTTTTGCTGAAAATCTAGAGAAAATTTGATGCCACTGAACTAGCTTTGATGTCATCGAGTAGATCTTCGAGTCATCAAACAGGTCCTTGAGTCATCGAAAAATGTCTCCAATTTGTCCAACGACTAACTCGACTTCCATTCATAAATTCGATGTCATCGACCTGTGTTCAATGTCATCGACTGGTAGTTTCAATGTCATCAAACGATGATCGATGACACAGTTAATGTGGATTATGTACTTGTTTTTCGACTTCTTTCCTTGTCCACTTGGTTTTCTTGAATCTTGGGACCTTGAAATCTTTAATCTTTGTCTCCTAAGATCCATTCTTTGCCTTGGTGATCTTTAAGCATCACGGTGCTTTTAGCATCCTTTTCAATCTAAGCTTTTAAATTCACCTCGCAACATAAACATGAGTAAAATAAGGCATTAAGCATTATTCATAAAACCAAGATATAAATGGGGGATACTATGTAATATTTGACCCTCAACATCTGTGAGTATTATTGGAGTAATCATAACTATTGGAACCATCATTGCTAGGTTAAATGGTACAATTGCAATTAGTGGGAGTGCCAATATTTGTGGCATGACCTGTTCTTAGGCTATCATCGCCAATTCCTTGGGCACCTCTCAAAGTACTGAAAAGAATCGAGTAAAGGAGGTAAGTTCACAAGTAAGAAAGTTAGCTCGAAAAGAAATATAAGAAAAAAATTTCCACCTAGGTCAAAATGGATTGCTTGTCTAACCAATAGACCTTTAATGGCTTAAGGATTTCTCATTATAGTTGCTAACGGATAAAAAGTAGTAGGAAATGGCAGAGGCTGATGATGATAGGGCTTGAGGTATTTTTCGAACGAGAATGAAAGGTTAGGATCATTCAATCTATCCTTATCTTAAGCCCAATTGTTCCAACATTTATTAAAATGAGCCTCCTCATGCCGCTTTATGCCCTCGTCCATCTCATAGGAGTAATCGGTTGTGCTAAATCTGGGCCGATATTCACTCCAAAATATTTGTCAAAGGCCGCCACAACATCAACCGAAGAAGTATCCAAAGATTTCTTGGATTTTGGCAATGATCAAGGTCTTATCGCGGAAGAGGGGGTGGGGGTTCTAGAAGAATCTGCTTAGAAAAGTAGGAGGTTATGGAGAGGAATTGATGCCTCCTAAATTGGAAATTTTCCTCAAAGTCATCCGTTGTGGCTGAGTAGTTGCCAAGATGTCCAGATGTTCTTGGGAAATTTGTAAAACATCCGAACGAAGGGATTCGGCTGCCAAGGAAGAAACTACATTCATCCACTTTAACTTCACTCTCACAGTTCTTTTAGCAATGGTAATAGGGACATCAGAAAGAGCTCTCTTCTTACTTTCTATCAAGCCTAAACAAAGGTAGAACTGACGCAAGAGTTCCTCAATGCTTCAACCGCCCAAAAGTTTATCGTAATGACAGTTCCACCAAAATACGAAGTTGTCTAAAATGGTCGGGTGTTTTGGATACACTAGCATTTGAAGAGTGATCACTTCTTTGTGGTAGGCTAATTTGAGGGATTCATAAAATTCCTGATCGACGACTATCACGCGGTCGTAAGGAGGTTAGTTGCTAGTTACGTGAGTAAGAGGACAGGGAATGTGTTGGACAAAGCCCAACTGCGGAGCAAACAAAGAAGGGTGATATTGTTCAACCCCCACTTTCGCATTCTTTCCCTTTTCTATCACGCCTTCGAAAGCCAAATCCTGGCTGACAACAAAGAAATTCCAGGCATGATGAAGCTGACCAACCGCATGTTCATCAGCAGGGTCAAATTATCTGGAAAGCCATGATGGTCTGTAAGTTTCTCTCTCTGAAAAGGCATACAGGATGGACCATTATCGGGGAGACTGAGGGCAAAGAATTCTTGTAAATGCTAAGCAATATTAGTAACATCCACTGGAATGTGTAAGATACGATTGCTATAAGTGGTGAAAGATCAGTTAATGTGCTTGTGACTGAATCGTTGTGGCCAGAAATATACAACAAACCACATCTTTGCAAGCCACATAGGACCTCCAGCTGAATACAACCCTCTCAAATTAACTTTGTAGAGTCCTTAGTATAAATGGGTGAGAACTAATGGCGCTAGGGCTATTCGTTAACCTTGAACCAAGTGTTCGGCAAGACCAATGTATTCGGCCATGACTTATTGAGCATTAACTCACAAGAGATGACGAAAGATCCAAAAAAGGAGAAAAACAAGGTGTTTGAGTTCTTAGCATTCTTGTTGGGGAAATTCCTGTGTTGCCCTGCCTTGGTCTTCACATAAAAGATTATACCAAAAGGGGTAAGTTCGGTGACATGGCAGATGTCTTTGATGGAGACACTCATCAGTCCACAACTAAACATGAGAGTATTAGTAGAAATACTCCAAAATGAGGTTAATGCTATAAAAAGAGGGATATTGGGGAAATATTTTGTGAGAGAAGGCTTGATACACTCAAAAATCCCAATTTCTTTCCACAAATCTTCATGCTAGGCCGACACTCTGTTGAACCAATCTTCCGACCCGGAAGAGGTTTCAGCCACAACCTCGATGTCCTGAATGCATTTATTATGTCATGAATATCTCCAGATTGAATCAAGATTTTACTTCTTGAGCAAATAGGGGAAAATGGATCTAGAGGTTGTAACAAATCGGCCACTATACTTGGAGAAAATGAATGGCCTAAACCATAAGCGTCTTCATGGACTGAAGATTTGAAGACTGTATCTGTTGAACAATAGTCTGAGAAGAGATCTATTATGGTCATAATATCTTTTGATCGAAAGAAGGCGCTGACAAAGAAGAGGCCATGGCTGAAGAAAAGCAAGAAATGGAGTAAAATAAGAAAGAAATGACAACTGTGTGAATTACAATAATAGAGTTTCGTATATATAAATGATTTAGAGGCGGAGATAATTAAGAAGCACACTTTTCTCGCAGCAGAACAACTATTTTTGAAGACACGTGTTTGTACGAGACACGCCTGCTGTTTGATATCGACATGCTTCATGATGGTAGCATGTGTGAGTATTCAATGTCAATACTTCAACATTGTAATCCTTTTCTTCAAAAGGACAGTGATGAGGGGGGCAATGCTTATACCCTATTTGATCGGATCCCATTTTCGATCATTTTTGTACGGATTACACACGTATAAGGTTGGTGGTCAAAACTTTAGTGCAAACATAAGCGACCAAGTTTTAGAGGATTTCCATCACGTTCCTTGCACATGACAGATAGTCATTAAACAGCGACCGAATTCAAGTGACTGAACGAATGTCTAGTAAGTAGTCAAGTCGCTATGAATGTCTAATAACAGATTAAAGACCTAAAAAAGATCATATTGTGAGAAGAATTTAGAAGCAGGAAGTAGAACATGGGCAAAAATGGTTATGATAATCGTCAGATCATGGGAAGAATCGTGAATGCTTGGATCAGAGCTATAAATATGAGAAGATGTCAATGAGAAATAATGTCTCATACCAACCCAAACAAACCAATTATCTTTCAATTATCATATCAAATTTACCTTCCGTAATGTAATTGCAACTCTTATCAAGTAATTCCTTTCCTTTAGAGTAATCATTTTCTTATTACGTTTACTTGCTTTCATTAGTATAATTCATAGCGTAAATTCAGTAGGTCATAACTCCTTAGCGTTCAAACTTTTCACTGCAATTTCATTAAGAAAGTCATTTTGTATGAAAGGTAAAGAGGAAGCCATCATCAGAGGACGAACCCCACCCTCTGACCATCACCTGATCTATATTAACGCTTTGAGTGAGTGGCCGAATAGGCGACCGATCTCCTTAGACCCCATTCATACCCAATGTCTGCCTACTTTGGTGATCGAGGTCATTGTTATTTAGTTTGAATTTGAATCGCAATCCTAATTTTGGCACGCCCGCATACTTGTCACATGTGCTAGAAAGAGGAACATCAAAACAACGACAAACAAGTATATGCCTCAAAATTGGTAAATTTATGACTTATAAAGTAGTTTCATGCTATTTTTTTATTAGCATAATTATTAGAAACAAATATTTATCAAATGTTAACAAAAGGGGGGAGAAAGATCAAGTCCCACAAAATAAATGAATTTTGTTTTGTAGCATTTTTTTATTATTACAGGGATTGATGAGATAGGGGGAGCAAGTATGGGGGAGCATTGCAAGTGTTACAAGTCTTAATATATCTAGTTGTATATCATTTATATTTGATGTGAAATATTTTTGAGTTGTTTCGGTATGTCATTGGTATGGACTATGAAATATTTTTCTAGATTAGTTTTTTCACATAATTAACAAATGGGGAGATTATTATTATACTAATTTATGCAATTTATTTGTCAATTTTGTCAATTAGGTGAGTCCCTACGTCGTGTAGTTGGTTGATCCTTTAGAAGCTAAAGATTGAAGACACAAGAGGATAAGAGCATCAATGAGCAAAGAACATGTAAATGAGGTGGCTTGGTGACCATAACCCTTAACCCAAAACAATCTTTGAACCTCTAGAGGATCTTGGCTTAATAGGTAAACCTTGTTGATCATTCCTTAGCCTTTGAAACCAAATTGAAACATGATAAATAAGGCTAGACAATGCATGAAGCTCATGTGAAAACATGCACCCAAAACAACATATTTCGAGTAGTGCTCAATCTCATCAAGAAAACCTCAAGGGATCTTCGATGGCATCGACCCCATCGATGGCATTGAAGCCCCCATTAATGACAACGAATAGGAAGTCAGATATGTCCAGTAAGAATTGACCATTTTATCTGATTTTCTCGATGGCATCAAAGGTTCATTTTGATGTCAACGAACAGGTAACTCGGATATGTCCAGCAAGAACAAATCATATTATTTGATTTCCTCGATGGCATTGAAGGTCATCTTGATAGTATTAAAGACCTTTCGATAGCATCGACAGAGCCATGATCTGCCTATTTTCAACGGTTAGAATGCTAACTTCTTATAAAGGGCATTAAGCTCTTGGGCATAGGTATGCATTTTTGGTGCAATAAAAGCTTAGGTGATTCCATGATTATACCTATTATCCCAAGACTCTAAAACAAAGAGTTCTAGGTCATATATGTAAATACTAGATTGTAAATCTAGCACCCAGAGTTGTCAAATTTTGTTGTGCCAAATCATTTAGAATTTATATCATGTGTTGATAAGATGAATAGATCAACTTCGTGCATTTTAAAGTTGTCCACGTCTTCGTCGAACTTTTCTACATATTCAAGCTAAAGAGCATTATCAAAGTTCAAGATTCCAAGGTCAAGTACAAGTACATGCAAGTTCAAGGCTCAAGTTCAAGTTTAATCTTCAGATTCGGTACCTTAACTCAAGAACTCAAGCCCTAGTTTAACCTTAAGTTTAAGATTATGAAGACAAGCTTCAAGTATTTCAAGTGATTGAGTTAGCAGAGTGAACGATGTTTCAATTGTTCAAACTCACAAACAAGGTATGGATGACCTTAGATTGACCATAGGTTGAGTTATATTCATTACATATTTTATTTGGGTCATTTCATAAGTTTATATGTCATTTTCTCGACTAGTCCTAGTCTTTGTTTGACTAGTCCAAGCTCTGGCTCAACCAGTCCAAGAGTTTCTTGACTAGTCCAAGATTTGTTGTGAATTTTTAGAATTTTCAATTGGACCCTCAACCAGTCTTGGAGACTGCTCGACTAGTTGAGTGAACAGTGCTTGACCAATCGTGTAGGCTCGACTCAAAGTCCAACAAGGTTTTTTGGTCCCACTTGACCAGTCGAGTGCATTGCTCGACCAGTCAGCAGGTCACTCGACCAGTTGAGTAATGATCTTATCTTATCGCACCAGAAATTTTGAAAATTGGTTGGTCCTTCAACTAGTTGAACCGACCCTTAGACCAGTCGGGTGAATAGTATTTTCACCTATAAATAGAGGACAAATTTCAGAGTTTTTCATTCATTTCAAGCTAAATCAAGCCATTACTATGAGAGATAAGTTCCTACATTTTTAAAGCTATATTGTGCTCATTTTAAATTCATTTTAATAGATTTTGTTATTTGATTTTGTGATCTTCATTCAACTCTATTTCATTAAAGAAGGGAATTGTGATTTACCCTCTTTTGAGATCAAAATCAAATTAAGCTAGCCCAGATTAATTTAATTTAAAATTAATTTAGACCTAGAACCCTTTCACTTGTGAGATTGGACATTGAACATCTTCATCTATATTGAATTGATTCTACCAGGCTTCATCAGAAGAAGAATCTTCAAATAAGTATAATTTAATTTTCTGCATTTTGATTTTTGAGATTCAGCCAGGAAAAACTCATTGTGGGGTTTTTGTAATTGTGTAAGCCCATTTCAAAGATACAATTGTGAAGGTTTTAAGGTGAACCTTGAAAAACCTAATTTCATAGTGAAAACCAATATCCTGTGGGTGTGGATATTGGGAGTGGAGTAGTTGTGTGGTTATTTGCTAACAGTTGGTGCACACACAAATGAACCACTATAATTCCTGGAGTTATGGTGGATGATTGAATTTGTTTCTATGTGTGAATGTTGTAATTTACTTTATGCACTTCCGATGAATGGTGTAATTTCCTTTTATATACTTGTGGTGAATGTTATAATAATTTAGATTATTTCCTTTAGCTCCTTCTACGTTTGAGTTTTTGATACTTACAAACCTTCTAGTAAGGTTGTCCTACCATAAGCCTTTGATTTTTGGTGTTAGGATGTCCTTAGAACTCAGTTTGTATCAACCTCTCAATACTTGCGCATTTGAGGTTACTTATAATTTTGCTATCTATCTTTGTTTATCTTTGTAATTTTGCATTTATTTTTTAATTTGGCATAGTTCTATTCACCCTCGCCTCCCCCCCCCCCCCCCCCAAGACTTTAAGCTCGGCCTTTTTAAGTGGTAACAAAGCCTAATAGCTCCTTTTTATTATTTAGATTTATTTCCTGAGCTAACCGATCTGAGCTTATAATGTCACGCCCCAAACCCGAAAATCGGATTCACAGGAATCCCGATCACCAAATCTGGTGCCGACAGCCTCTGTAGTACCCCATTCTCGGCTCTCAGCGTCCATATGCCAGATTCCAATCCTGGGATCCTACAAGGAGGATTTTTTTTGTACGTTTAACTCATAATAAGTATAAGCACAAGTTTACCCAAATCACAAAGGCAATATCATCATCACATATCCAATAATATAAACATTTGAATACAATGTTGAAAGGGAAGTACATATGTCAAAATCAAAACTCCAGAAGTCAACTACATGCTCCAAGCTCCACACTGCTGTAACCTAACATCACCTACATGCATCTATCATGCATAAGCTTATAGAAAGCTTTGGAGGGTGGTGTAAGTGTGTGCACACGATAAGTGCCCAGTATTCCATACAATGCCGTCATCATACAATGCCGAAAATATTGGTAATCCATAAATTGTACAACATCGGAATAAGCAGAAATACAAACAAGATCATGAATTATCAGAGTAAACAGAAATACTAACATGATCATAAATCATATGATAACAAAGTAAGCGAAAATATGGACAATTTCATAAGTCAATCAATATCAGAATGTGCAATAAAGAACAGCTATGCAAATGAGGAATCATAAATAGTTAAATATTAGATGTCGTCTCTAAACCATATAAATGCAGAAACACAGGTAACCCAAAATGTCATATGCCGTGAATGTAATGCAATATGCGGTGCGAATAGAATGACCATGCTGGAGTGTGAAGTCGAGATGATAGTACGTAGTATCGCAGGCTATGGGGTCTATCGCAAGGGACTTTTACCAAACCAGTCCCATACCTAAATTTGGATAGTCAGACTCAATGTGGTAAACTCCTGATCTCAGGTTAGTCGCGTGCCCCAACCAAAATCCTAGTCGTTGCGAAGGTTCATATAACAAATAGTTGCGCACCACTAGCCCGAGTGGATAGTGAATGAATGAATGAATGAGTATGCAAATCCTGCTCAATAAGTCCACATATCTGTATGATTCATCTCTAGGATCATCACCGGGGTTTAGTACACTTCAAATGGCACTGTCGCTCTCCTAGTAGCATAGTCCAAGTGAGCGTAAGAAATCTCATTATTCGCCTGGCCAATAGTCTGTCAATGCCTATTCAGCACGTCAATAGTGGACTTATTTTTTGAGCTGGTCAAACTTAGCCTAACAATGCCCCCTATGCTCTGGCGGGTAAGTCACACCCCCTCCTAACCGACCACGACACAGTGGGAGATGTGGCCTCCTAGTATTCGGCACTCGGGCACTCATGTATCCACTCGGTCTTGACGTTGGGTTGTCCTCTGGTACCAAGAGGGTTTTAGAGATTTTCACCCGGGGCCATCAATGGCACCCCGATACTCCAATCAAATATTTTTAGTGTCCCATCTGGCCATCCACAATATGCCTGTGGAGGCTACGGTCCTGATGTCGCTAAGGCATACAGTAATCATAATGTAAGATGCATGAGTCATACAATCCAGTCATGCATTAATCCTGCACATACCGTGTGCTCATATGAGATAACCTCCCCTATCAGGGAGTCTCATAACATCATGCTCAATGACATATGCAATGATCAACCACATCTCATAAAAAACATGCAAATGATACGTATGAGCATGTATCATGATGTTATGTTGTCACATCTCATAATTGATATCATCAACTGACATCAACAGTCGACCTCGACAATGTGGACATTTAACCAACATTGCCTCCAAGGAATGGCCCACATAGAGCCAAACATATAATGAGCCCACAGCCTCACACAAAGGCCTAATATACAACACAATGAGCATTACTCAAGGGCCACATATACACAATAGGTGGGCCCTGCTCATGGGCCTCACATACATGACATGTTAGCCCTACACGTGAGTCTCGAATGCATCAAATAGGCTATGCATCATGAGCCTAATACACATCATAATGGGCCTTGCCCATGGGCCACGAACACATCACAATGGGCCATGCCCATGGGCCTTAAATACATCACAATGGGCCTTTCCTATGGGCCTCAAATACAGCACAATGGGCCTCATTGCCTGGCCCTCAAATACATCATAATGGGGATCATCACATCGGCCTTATATTTATCACATTAGGCCTTACACATGGGCTAAATACACATCACATGGGCCTCAAATACGGGCCGCATACACATCACATTGGGCCCCAAACATAGGCCACATATACATTGCACATACCAAATACACATTACAATGGGCCTCAACTATGAGTCGCATATACATCATATAAGTGTCAACAATCGGCCTCGAGAATCGAAATCAGAAAATCGGTCACATCAATCGGAGTCGGTAATCGGTCACGATAATCGGCCTCAATGAGAATGGGCCAAACAAGGCCTAAGGGAAGGTCACAATGTGGACATCTAACTAACATTGCTCCCGGGGTGGCCCACATAGGGATTCATACACAATGTATCGGCCATTCATATATCACGTTGGCCCCCAATTCATGGGACTCATATATCGCGTTGGGCTTCATACAAGGGCCTCAAACGAATCATAATGGGTCACACCCATGGGCCTCGAATACATCACAATTGGCCCAACATACATCACTATGGGCCGCTCATAAGGGCCCAATACACAACACAACGGGCTGCACGAATGAACGTCATAGATATACAATATGCACATCACAGCGGAGCACATACACGGGCCTAATATACATCACCAAGGGTCACGACCCATGGGCCTCAAATGCATTAAAAGGGCTACGACCCATGGGCCTCAATATACATCAAGTGGGCAACGTCAATGGGCCGCACTAATGGGTCATCATATATATCAAGTGGACCATATCACATGGGTCACACCAGAGGACCTCATATATGCACCATAATAGGTTTCAATTACAAAATAAGTGGGCCCCATCACATGGGCTAGGTATACATCTCATTGGGCCGCATGATATGGGCCTCAAATGCGTCATAATAGGCCTGATAGGATAACCCATACGGTCCAGAATAAATGGACAGCATGAATATGGAACATATATAACATGGTGGGCCTGCAAGATGGGCCCCACTAAATGGATAGTATGTATGCAATACACACATCACGGCGGGCCCCATACATACACACTGGGTCTCAATCAATTAGCAATTGGCCTGATAAAACACATGCTTCTGGCGGGTCTGAAAATTGATGGACGACGAGGATAAAACATATACATATTAGACCGCATCTCATGAACGACATGCACACAAAACATACCTCAGGTGGGTCCCGTCCCAACTGGATGGTGCCAATAAAATACATACACCACGGCAGGGCCCACCGTCCTTTAGACGGTATAGATAAAACACATGTTATATTGCGGCCCAACAGATGGGTGGCATGGACATACAATGTATACATCAACGTGGGCCCCACACCACCCTTGACAAATGGATAGAGTGGATATAGAATAAATACATCAAGGTGGGGTCCACGTCAAGGATGGACGTTGAGGATATGACACACCTCCTATGTGGGGGCCTCAAAACTTGGGAAGTCAATACATCAGCCACCGGTGTGTGGGTTGTTGGACATGTATTGCAACAGTTTAAATATAGAGCACGTACTATAAGGTGGGCCCCACCACACACGTGCAGCACGTGTAGAGTGGGCCCCACAGCAAAATAGATGGGCGGCGTGAAAGAAACACATACGTCATGGTGGTAATCCACCGTCCCAACCAGGGACAGTGTGGACTTAATACATACATAAAGGTGGGTCCTACATGCGTGACCCACCAGAATTTTGGGTCTGCCTTGAAAGGGCCTAGCTATATGCCCTAGAGGGGGGGTGAATAGGGCAATGCCAAATAAAACTTATAACAGCAGAATAATGAAAGATATAAAGCGCAATGCTGAATATAAAACAATCACAATAGCCTAAAATAAAGAGATTGATACTTTATCAGTTCTAAGGACAACCTTACACCAAAAACCAGAGGTTTAAGGTAGGACAACCTTATTTCTAGAACGTCCTTTGTATCACAAATCAATGAGGAATAATAAGCAAGAAAATCAAAATAACTTGCAGAAAATAAATCCTAAGTTATTACAACATTCATCCACACTTGCTTGAAGTGATTACAACATTCATCCACAAACATTTTCCACAAAACAGAATGAATAAAAGAATGAAAGAGAAAAACACATCCACAACACAACGATATATAGTGCTTCGCCTGTGTGTACACCAACTGTTATCCAACAGCCACACAGATTGCTACTCCACTCCTAATATCCTCACACAGGGGATATTAGCATGCACTATCAAAATAGGTTTCACAAGTTCACCTAAAACCTTCACAATTGTGTCTTGATCTCGGGCTTACACAATCCAAAAACCCCACAATCTGAGTTTTCTAGCTCTCCTCAGATAACCAATACAATGAGATTTTTCTGGCGAATCTCAAACAAAAATCAGAGAAAGTAAATTACAAAACATGTAAAATACCTGAATCACCTTTTTTCGAAGAAGCCCGGTAGAACCAATCGGAGTAGAAGTTTGATTCGACGTTCAAAGTCCAATACTCACTTTAAGAATGGTTCTAAGTCTAATTGATTTTAAATCAAACGGGCTAGATCTATTTGATTTTGAATCCAAGAAGAAGGAATATTAGAAATTCCCCTTTTCTAATAAGATTGGAATGTAGATCAAAATTAAATAAGAATAAGCTAGCAAAAGGAATATTAAATAAGCACAAAGCAGCTTAAAATAATCACAAACTTATCTCAGAGAATAGCCTAAAGAATGTTTGAATAGAATTGAATTGAAGTACTAAACTCTGAAGTTCGTGCACTATTTATAGCCTGAAAAATCCCGTCTACGACTGGTCTTAGGATCCTAGGACTGGTCGTAGCTGCAAAGATTTTTGAAAGATTTCTGCGGGATAAGATTTTCTGTTCCACAACCAGTCATGGGTGGTCTACGACCGGTCATGGGTCACCTACGACTGGTCGTGGGTCACCTACAACCAGTCGTAGGACCCCAAAAATGGTTGCTGGAGTTTGAGTCGTAGATCTACGACCGGTCGAAGGATAAGTCGTAGAACTCATAGGACTGGTCGTAGGATGTCCAGGACTGGTCGTAGGATGTCCAGGACTGGTCGTCGGACAGCTAAAAAGATCCAAAAATCTTCAACTACCTAGGACTGGTCCTGAAAAACTTAAGACTGGTCATAGCAAAGCTAGGACTGGTCTTGAAGTCCCTAGGACTGGTCTTAGAACACTCCAAACAAGCATATTAAAATATATGAGTTATGTATCTAGAATGACCTACAGTAAAACCCATCCTAAGGTCAATCTAAGGTCAAACAAACCTTAAAAGTGAGATGGACATTGAAAGTCTGTACACTCAGATGACCCTTAAGAGAAGCTTGAGAATATACAAATCTTGTAGTAGGCCTTCTTGAGCTTGATCTTGACTTGACACAGTCTTCTACTAAACTTGAACTTAATCGAATCTTTGAACAAGCAATCTTGAAAACTTCTATTCTTGAATTCTTCATTCATATCTTGAAAACTTTCTTCATTTAAGATCTTGTCTTGAAATGTAATGACTTGATATGTCTTGATTGCAATGAATAGCCTTCAAATATAAAACACAAGACATATAAGATAGATATAGGTTTTGACACCATAAAATTTGACAATCAAAGGGATATGAAATCATAGCACTTACAATCTCCCCCTTTGTCAAATTTGTGACAAAACACATAGCTAAGAAGATAATTAGGAATGATGAACCATAAAATCACAAAATACTCTACTCCCCCTGAGTAATACGAATACTGCTCATATAAACAGTACACAACATGAAAATTTTAAGACTTCAAACCACATATCCTTCTCAATCAATCAAAACAAATTTACTCCCCCTTTCCATACTACTCCCCTTTTAGCTTTAGCTTACTACTCCCCCTTTTTGTCACAAAATGACAAGGGAAAGGCACAATAGGAAGAAGAACATAGAGAATAAAAAGTAAATAATGAGAAAGAGATATGAAAGAACATAATATAAACCTGAAGTATCAAGCCAAAATCCATAATCCAAAATACAATATCCAAAAGATAATGTTATCAAACCAGAATCCATAATACATATCCAAAATATAAAGCTATCCAGAAGATAATTCACCTAATCTGATCCAGAGGAGAGAGCAGGGATAGTTGGATCAATCTGGTGTAAGCCCTTATTAATGCGACAAAGATATTTTCGCATGTACTTAAATCGCATATCATGGGCTATATTCATATTATCAACTTTTTCCTCCAATGTACGAAGGCGTGCATCAAAACCAGAAGGATCATACTCTGGATCATTAGGTGAATCAGTTTCTATATCATCAAATATGTCATCCATATTAACATCTTATTGTGGAAGATCGCCAGCATCATCTTCATTTCCAGCTTCACCACCATCACCACCAACATCAATTTGGCCAAGGAGCAGATCCAATTTCATCTTATTAAGATTGGAATTATTGAAAATAAGATGATGAATTGATGCCTCATTAACAGGTTTATCGACAAGCATGTGAGTGGCTAAAACAGTCATAAGATAACTGAACGAAATATCACTATGACCCAGATGGAGACATAACTGAATATGAAATAATAAATCAAAGAAGGAAGGCAGACCTTGGTACCAGAAGCAATAGAATGCAACACACGAACCATGAAAGAATGTCAACTCAGCTTTATTACCGGACCGAGGATATACATTTGAAATGAAGAAACGATGTAAGAATCTGTAACTAGGTAACAGATACTTTGCAGGGAGCGCATTCCCTTTGTGAGTCCATTGTGCATCAATTTTACACAAATCTCTAGTTAACATGCATTTTTCCGATTCAGATGTTTTGTTGTATAAAGTATGAATCGGTATTCCTTCATCATTAACAGGTATATCCATAATACCTGATATCAAATGATGGTCTACTTCAAATTTCCCTTCTCTTGTATCAATTGAAAATGTTAAATTATCAAGAGAAAATTTAGAGATACATGCAACCATTGATTGAGCAATGGACTGGTATGCAGGCCCACCCCAAAGCAAAATGTTATTCCAGCCTACAGATTCAAGGAGAGGGATAACACCATATGGAGCAATGTGATTGAGATCAGCTGTATGCTTAACGATAATGTTACGGACACGTAAATCTCTTACATCTTGAGAATCATCTTCGGGTGACCGAAGGAGCCGTTTAGTTATCGGTGCAGATCTGGATGAAGATGGATCACGGGATGTTTTCTTTTTCCCTCTAGCATCCATATTCAAAAAGATATACAAATGCAAGCAAGATCCATAAAAGAAAGATGGGTTTTCTCTAGATCAGCAAATTGAGAGGAAACCCTTGAAAAACTCAACAAGAGATGAAATCAAGCTATACTATGAATAAATCAAAGCATAGAAAACATGAATCTTCAAGAAAGATGATGAAATAGGACTTACCTTGAAGAAAAATAGGAAATCTTATGACTGGTCAAGCCACGACTCGTCGTAGGTCGATGTGGAAATGAGGAAGAAGAGGATTTTCCCCAAATATATCACATTCACGAGATCCACGACCGGTCGAGTGTGGTTTACGACCAGTCGAACCACGACTGGTCGTGTACAACCACGACCGGTCGAGTATCGACCAAAAATACATTTTTAATGAAAAAATTAAAATTTAAACACAAATAATACTAAATATAGTATACTATGATACATGCAAGCAAGAATATTCAATGTAAAATGCACATACCAAGATCAAATTTCAATTTGTTAAACCTACTTTTGTCGAGCGGTTTAGTAAATATATCAGCAAGTTAATTTTCGGTTGATATATATTTCAAAGAAATAACTTTTTCTTCAACCAACTCACGGATGTAATGATACCTAATGTCAATATGCTTAGTACATGAATGCTGGATTGGATTTTTGAAAATGTTTATAGCACTGGAATTATCACAATGTAAGATCATTGAATCTTGATTAATTTCATAATCGCTAAGCATGCGTTTCATCCAAACTAGTTGAGTACATGCATATCCAGCTACAATATACTCAGCCTCAGCAGTGGAGAGCGATATTGAGCTTTGCTTCTTGCTGAACCAAGAAACTAAGCAATTTCCAATGTAAAAATAACCAACCACTGGTTGATTTTCTATCATCAATATTTCCGACCCAATCAGCATCTGAGTACTCGGCTAATTGAACACTAGTATCAAAAGGATACCAAAGTCCCAAATTTATAGAACTTGCGACATATCTAATAATCCGTTTAACAGCAGTCAGATGTGATTCCTTAGGATTAGACTGATATCTCGCACAAATTTCAACATTAAATGCGATATCAGGTCTACTTGCAGTAAGATACAACAAACTACCAATCATACTGCGATATAGTTTAGGATTTATATCTTTACCTGTAGAGTCTTTTGAGAGTCTTAAAGTTGTACTCATAGGAGTATCAAAGTTCTTACCATTCTCAAATCCAAACCTTTTAACCAAATTTGAAGCATATTTGGTCTGGAAAATGAAAATTCCATCAGGTTGTTGTTTTACTTGCAACCCTAGGAAATAGTTAAGTTCACCAACCATGCTCATTTCGAACCTTGATTTCATTAACTCTGTAAACTTAATAGACATGATAGAATAAGTAGATCCATAAATAATATCATCAACATATATTCGAAGCATCAAAATATCATTGTTATTCTTCTTAACAAAAAGCGTCTTATCGACACTTCCTACTTGAAAGCTATGACTAAGTAAGAATTTTGTCAATTTCTCATATCATGCCCTAGGTGCTTATTTAAGACCATAGAGAGCCTTTTTGAGACGAAATACATGGTCAGATAGCTTTGGGTTTTCAAAACCTGAAGGTTGTTCAACATACACTTCTTCATGTAAATTGCCATTCAAGAAAGCACTATTTACATCCATCTGATAAATTTTAAATTTTCTAAAGCATGCGATGGAAATAAAAAGTCCGATTGACTCAAGGCGAGCAACTAGAGCAAAGGTTTCATCGTAATCGATGCCTTCAATCTGAGTGTACCCTTGTACAACCAGTCTAGCCTTGTTTCGTATAATATTTCCAAGCTCATCAGACTTATTTTTAAAGATCCATTTTATTCCAATAATGTGTTTATCTTTAGGTCTAGGAACAAGATACCAGACAATATTATGAACAAATTGATTAAGTTCATCTTGCATAGCAACAATCCAATTTTCGTCAGAAAGTGCTTCTTTTACGTTGACCAGTTCTATTTGGGTTGTAAAATAAACATAATTACATATGTTCTCAAGTTGTTTGTGAGTACGTACTCCAGTGAGAGGGTTTCCAAGTATTCAATTGGATGGATGATCTTTAACAGTCCTTGGTTCAGATTCTTTTTGACTTGAGGTATCTTGATTGTTGATAATAAGAGCTTCCTCATCATCTGAACTCAGAGCTGGTGTATTCAAATGATCATCAATGACCACATTGATGGACTCTTGTATCACACCTGTTCTTTTATTTAGAACCCTATAAGCTCGACTGTTTAAAGAATAATCGAGAAAAATACCTTCATCACTCTTCATATCAAACTTTTCCAAATTTTCTCGATCACGCAAAATATAACACTTGCTGCCGAAAACCCGAAAGTATTTGACAGTAGGTTTCTTTTCAAACCATAATTCATAAGCAGTCTTATTATCAGATTTACTGGTATAAACCCGATTAATAATATAACATGCGGTATTAACTGCTTCAGCCCAAAGATTTCTAGAGAGCTTCATGCTATTCAACATAACATTAGCCATATCCCGAAGCACTCTATTTTTTCTTTCAACTATACCATTTTGTTGCGGTGTTTTGGGCGCAGAGAATTCATGTGATATTCCCTGATCGCTACAGAATTTCTCAAAACTACTGTTTTCAAATTCGAATCCATGATCACTACAGATCTTACTAACATGAGAACCTTTCTCATTTTGGATTTGTTTGATGACCTTTTTAACTTCATCCCGGGTTTCAGTTTTATCTTTTAAGAACGATACCCAAGTAAATCTAGTATAGTCATCTACGATAACCAAGATGTATTTTTTACCTTCTCGACTCTCTGATCTGGTTGGTCCAATAAGATCCATGTGGAGAAGCTCGAGTGGTCTAGATATGGTATTGGAGTTCACTTTCTTGTGAGAGCTCCTAATCTGTTTTTCCAACTGGCATTCATCACATATTTTGTCTACTTTTTGCAATTTTGGTAGACCTCTAATTAGTTCTCTTTTGCTCAATCTAAATAAGTTCTGATAGTGTACATGTCCAAGGCGTTTATGTCATAATCAGTCTCACCGGTATGGACCATGTAACATGATTGAGTAGATGAGTTTGCATCACAAACGATGTAGCAATTTTCAGAAGTTCTGCGACCAGTTAATATAACAGAACCCCTTTTATTAACTATCTCACAACCTTGATTAGAAAACTTTACACTATGGTTGTTATCACATATCTGAGAAATGCTTAGAAGGTTGTGTTTTAAGCCCTCAACATATAAAACATTCTTAAACAAAGGAAGGTTATAAAGTTGAATCGTACCTTGGCCAATGATTTTACAATTGCTTCCATCATCAAATTATTTTGTGTGTCCCACGTGGAGGGGTCAATCCAAGTTTCAGATGCATAAAAATTCCAAGTGGGCCCCAGTAAGTACGTTTATATGTTTTAGCATGTCTTCACATGATTTTTGATGGTGTGGCCTACCAGAGAACTAGATTGGCTTCATTTTTTAGCTCAACGCCTAAAATGAGCTGGGAAACGGAATGGACAGCTTAGATTAGAAACATATATTAAGGTGGGGCCTGCATGAGCGGCCCACCCAAAACCCCTTCTTTATGGACGTCAGTACACCCACTGTCAGCTCACACTTCAAGTTACAACATCCAACGTAACGCTGGACAGTTGCTTAAAACATACATTTAAGGTGGTCCCCACCTATAGACATGCTGTCCAGGTAGGCCACCCAAATGGTTGGATGATGTGGGTAATACACATCAAAGTGAGGTCCATTTGATGAACAGTTTGGACATCTCATGACTCATTATGTGGGCCACACAATCACATCTTCACACACAAAACAAAGGGAAAAAAAAGAGGGAGAGAGAGAGAGAGAGATTGAAGCACCCACCTCTAGATCGACTCCTTCTTCAATCCTTCGGGTCATCAAGCCTTTTAGGATCCTTTTTAATGGTGGAGATGGGCTTGTAATGGCAGGATTGAAGGGCATCTAAGGTGAAAGAGGGTTGGTCATTGAGATGGGTTGGGACGTCCATGGCTCTAGCAAAAACTTGGAGAATAAGGAAGAAAGAGAGAGGGAGAGAGAGAGAGATAAGAGAGAGAGAGAGAGGAGTTATTGTTTGCCATAATGATGTAAGGCCATCATTAATGTCTAGGTAGGGTAAATATTAAATTTTGGAAAGAAAAGGGAGGGAATATTTACCTAGCACATCATCCCATGATGGCTTAAAAAATTGTACCACTGCAATAGGTGGGTCCCACAAACGCGATCAAGGTCCAAATAAAGCGCAGCCTACATCTTTTGATGTACAACTCGGATTGCTGCACAAGACGCATCGTTGAAATCTCGGCGACAATGTGGTCATGACGGTATAAGTTTTGAGTCGGGCTGACTCAGATATACTGGACACAACTCAAGATCGTGCGCAAATACCGATAATAGACCGCGGGTCATCGCAATTCGACCAGAAGGACTGCGGAAGAATATGGAACAACACAGTCTAAGATACAGGTCTTACATATAAGATGTCAAATTTTGATAACCTCTTAATTACTAGGTCTCCACCTTTTGATTGCTCCAATTATGCCTGTTGGAAAGCCAGAATGAGGATTTTTCTGAAATCCATGGATGAAAGTGTGTGGCAAGCAACAATGACTAAGTGGACCCCACCTACAGTTGAAGTTCTAGGCACTGATGGAACTAAGTCCTTAAAAGAATCACCATATTTTACCCGTACCACTCTTTAAAAAAAATGAGAGTAGTACCAATGCAAAGGCTTTAAATGCAATCAATCACTTGCACACTATCACTAGATGAATTCAAAGGAATTATATCTTGTGATACTACAAAGCAAGCATGGGATATTCTAGAAATTACACACGAGGGTATGACTATAGTTAAGAAATCTAAACTTCAAATCCTCACCGCTTGGTTTAAGAAAGTACGTATGAAAGAAAGTGAAACATTCGTGGACTTCTATACTAAATTGAATGACATAGTCAACTCTATGTGGGGTCTTGATGATAGCATCTTAAAAAGTAAAGTCTGTGTAAAGATATTGCACTCATTGCCTGATAGGTACAATTCTAAGGTCACTGTCATTTAAGAACTTCGTGATATGGATAATATGCGGGTTGAAGAGCTTGTTGGTTCTTTACAAACCTACAAGTTAAATTTTAAGGCTCCTAAAGGTAATTCCATCGCCCTTAAGTCTTCTAAAAATATTTCTCAAGATAATGCTAGTATTTCTGATTATGAAAATCCTAAAGATGATATGTCACTATTAGCCAAGAAGTTTTATAAAATTTTCAAAAGCAAAAGAGAGTAGATTTTCAAAAACCTTCTGAAAAGAAAAGGATTAGATCTAAAAATTGAAAATCTATTAAAGATAGTCAATGCTTCAACTACCATGAATACGGGCATCTAACAAAAAAATGTCCAAAGAGGGACAAACCTAAGAAGAAAGGTATGTTAGCTACATAGGATGAATCGTCTTGCTCTGAAGCTTCTTTTGAGTCAGATGATTCTAAACCTGAGTCTACTAATGAGGTCAAGGCCTTAATGACTCTAGCCAGAGTCAATTCTTCAGACAGTTGTAATTCAACTTATGATGAAAATTTGAGAAGCGACCTTGAAAATGATGATAACTTACAAGATGCCTATAGTGCCCTATACAGGGAAAGTTGCAAGATAGCTGTAAAACTAAAAATTCAAAAGGAAAAGTTTTTAAAATTAAAAGAAGATTTTAATAACCTAATTTTAGAAAAATTACATTTTTCTAATTGTTTTAAAAAAGTGAAAGGAAATTTAAATTTCAAAACATCCCAAGTTGAAAACCTTAAATCAGAAAATGAAAAACTAAAACTAAAAGTCTCTTCTCTCTTGAGTTTGAAGGATACTTAGAGGTATGCCTAAGGTGATCCTAAACTAGAAAGATTACTAACCAGATTAAGGAAATGTGACGATAGATATGGTCTAGGCTATGATAAAAATACACATCCTAAAAGTAAGTCCACTAATCCTAAGTTTGTTAAAGGGGAGTCCTCTAACTCAAAAGGGAAAAGTCTGAATCAAAATAGTTTCAAAAATCGTAAAAATTTTCAGGCTATGAAACCCTAAAAGCAACCATATTAATTATAAAAATCAGAATCATAACCCCTTAGCTGAGAAAGTTATAAATTTACTCAAGGAGCTTCTAAAATCTAACTCAAATGGTAGAATGTATAACAACTATAAGCATAAAAAAACCAACTATGCTCCAAAACCCAAAACAGTAATAAAATGGATCCCTAAGGTTGCTTGTCTGGTTGCGTACATCGCTTTCAAGGCTTCGAGTCAATCAAAGTGGTACCTTCATAGTGGTTGCTCTAGACACATGACAGGTGACAAAGATTTGTTCACTAATCTCAAAGATATGATTAATGGCTTAGTCATATTTGTGATTTTAACAACTGCACAATTATTGGCAAAGGTACAGTTCAACTCTTTAATCTTCCTCCATTTGAAAATGTTTTGTATGTAAAGGGCCTTAAGCATAATCTCTTAAGCATTTCTCAAATTTGTGATAATAAACATAGCGTTAAATTTACTAACCAAGGGTGTGAGATTTCTAATGAGAATGGTTCTGTGATATTAACTGGTCGTAGAACATCTGAGAATTGTTATATAGTCAGTGATTCAAGCTCGTTTAAATTATCGTGTTACATGGTCCAGACCGATGAGACTGATTTATGGCATAAACAGCTAAGACATGTACACTACCGTAATGTTTATAGACTGAGCAAAGGTGATGTAATAAGAGGTCTACCCAAGTTAAAGAAAATAGATAAAATTTGTGGTGAATGTCAGATTGAGAAACAAACTAAGAGTGTTCACAAGAAAGTGAACTCCAGTGCCACATCCAAACCCCTTGAACTCCTCCACATGGATCTCGTTGAACCTACTAAAATGGAGAGTCGATGTGGTAAGAAATATATTTTGGTAATAGTAGATGACTTTACCAGGTATACATGGGTAGTTTTCATGAGAGAGAAATCTGAAACTCTCGATGAAGTGAGAAGGATACTCAAGCGTATTCAAACTGAGAAGGAATCACATGTCTCTAAAATCCATAATGATCATGATTCCGAATTTGGCAATAGCAGTTTTAAGAAGTTCTAAAGAAATCATAGTATATCACATGAATTTTCTGTTCCTAAGACACCTCAATAGAATGGGGTTGTTGAAAGAAAAAATCGTGTGCTTCAAGATATAGCAAATGTGATGTTAAATAACATGAAGCTTTCAAAAAATCTTTGGGTTGAAGCAGTGAACACAGCTTGTTACATTATTAACCATGTTTATACTAGAAAATCAAATAATAAGACTACATATGAACTCTGGTTCAATAAGGAGCCTACTGTCATATACTTTTGAATTTTTGGCAACAAGTGCTACATTCTACGAGACCGAAAAATTTTGGGAAAATTGGACACTAAAAGTGACGAAGGGATTTTTCTAGGGTATGCTCTAAACATTCGAGCGTATCGTGTTCTTAACAAGAGGACTAGATTAATTCAAGACTCTATTAATGTGGTTATAGATGATCACCTGAATACACATGTCTTAAGTTTAGAAGATGATGAAGTCTCTTTGTTTGATAAACCAAACTCTTCATCCAGTTAAAATAACACTGAACTGTGGTCAGTTAAAGACCATCCAACTGTTCAAATACTTTAAAACCCTCTCACTAGTGTACACACACGTAGACAATTAGAAAAAATTTGTAATTATATGTGTTTCACATCCCAGATTAAGTTGACCAACGTAAAAGAAACGCTTACTGATGAAAACTAGGTGGTGGCTATGTAAGATGAACTTAATCAATTTGTAAAGAATGATGTATGGTACTTATAAGAAACTAAATGAATTTTAAAAAATAAGTCTAATGAATTAGGTAACATTACAAGAAACAAGGCTAAACTAGTTGTACAAGGGTACACTCAGATAGAAGGTATCAATTATGATGAAACCTTTTCCCCATTAGCTCTTAAATCTATCAGACTATTTATATCCATTGCTTGTTATAAAAAATTTAAAATCTATTAAATGGATGTTAAGAGTGCTTTCTTGAATGGTAATGTACATGAAGAAGTATATGTTGAACAGCCTAAGGGTTTTGAAGACCCTAAACATACTGATCATATTTATCGCCTGAAATAGGCACTCTATAGATTAAAACAAGCTCCCAGGGCATGGTACGAGAAATTGACTAAGTTTCTACTAAGTCATAACTTTGTAATGGGGAGGGTCGATAAGACACTGTTTGTAAAGAAACACAATGATCACATACTGATAGTACATATATATGTTGATGACATTATCTATGGATCTACCTGTTCTAATATTTTATTGAGTTTGCAGATTTAATGAAGTCCAATTTGAAATGAGCATGGTTGGAGAACTGAACTACTTTTTAGGTCTGCTGAAACAACTTGAAGATGGGATCTTTATTTCTCAAACCAAGTATGCTCTAAACTTGGTGAAAAAGTTTGGATTCAAGAGTGGTAAAAATTTTGATACTCCTAAGAGTACGATTTTGAAGCTCTCTAAGGATTCGATAAGTAAAAGTGTAGGTTCAAAATTGTATCACAGTATGATAGGTAGTTTGTTATATTTAACTGTGAGCCAACCCGATATTGCATTCAGTGTAGGAATCTGTGCTAGGTATCAATCTAACCCTAAAGAATCCTACCTGATTGCTGTTAAGCATATTTTGAGATATGTTGCAAGTTCGACCAATCTTGGTCTTTGATATCCACATGATACTAATGTTCAATTAACTGGTTATACGGATGTTAATTGGGCTGATAATATTGATTACCGCAAGTCTACCAGTGGTGGATGTTTTTATGTCAAGAACTGTCTAATTTCGTGGCATAGTAAGAAACAGAGTTCCGTATTACTTTCCACAGCTAAGGCTAAGTATATTGCAGCCAGTAATGCATGCACTCAGCTTATGTGAATGAAGAGGATGTTAAATGATTATGAATTTGTACAAGATTCTATGGTTCTATATTGTGATAATTCTAGCGTAATCAACCTTTTTAAAAATTCAATCCAGTATTCACGAACTAAGCATATTGACATTAGATATCATTATATTCATGAATTAATGGAAGATAAAATTATTTCATTATATTATATTCAAACTGAAAATCAACTTTTAGACATTTTCACAAAATCACTTGACAGAAATAGGTTTGCTAAATTGAAATTAGATATTGGTATGTATAATGTGATCTGGGTTGAATGTGTTTGCTTGTAATATATTGCATATTTTTATTTTTAAAAAAAAAAATTAAAAATAAAAAATTGTTGATAAATGAAAATTTTTGGAGTGACACGACCAGTCAAA
The DNA here is from genome assembly GCA_037074715.1 of Magnolia kwangsiensis. Lineage (NCBI taxonomy): Eukaryota > Viridiplantae > Streptophyta > Magnoliopsida > Magnoliales > Magnoliaceae > Magnolia > Magnolia kwangsiensis. The sequence goes on from CM073580.1 coordinate 89,383,108, forward strand.
TAGATACTCGACCAATCATGGCACGACCGGTCGAGTATGTACTCAACTAGTCGAGTAGCTTGGGTTTGGGGGTTTTAAAAGTGGAAAAAGCATTTTTTTTTTCCATTCTCTCATCTTCTCCAACAAGCCCTTCCACGACCGGTCGAACCCACCTTCAATTGCAACTTGGTTAGTGCATCTTTTCCATTTTCTTTTTAGATTTAGGATCTTTGTACTTCTATTTCCATGATTTTAAGGTTTATTTTAAAATTGTTAGTGGTTTCTTTGGTTATCTTACTAACAATTTGATTTGGGTGAAACCCTCCATTCCTTTCTTGTATTCCTTTTGTGCATTGTGAAATGGAAAGTAGATATAAAAAGAGATCCTCTTGTAAACCTTCTTCTTCCCATTTCACACTGGTTACGATGTGTACTCTTCGACCACCCAAAGAGGACCTCGAATACGTGCAGGATATTCATCTCCACAATGTTATTATTAAGCGGACTATTAATTTCAACCATTTGAGTCCTTTCAATATTGTTCCCCTCCTTGAGGCTATAGGATGGGCAAATATATTGAATTGGGGTGGTCCTGCATACCGGTCTATTACACAGGCCATCTATGCTTGTATCAGTAACTTCTCTGTTGAAAACTTAACCTTTATTGTGACAACTAAAGAAGGTCCGGTTCAAGTAAACTGTCACTTGATCTCTGGTTTGATGGATATTCATGTGAATGATGAAGGAATACATATCTCTACGTTAGTTGAGGGACCGTATGAATCAGAAAAGCGTATGCTAACTAGAGTTTTGTGCAACATGAATGCAAAATGGAATTCTAATATTGCACTCATTTCCAAAAATATGTTACCTAGATACAGAGTTCTTCATCGTATTTTCATTTCAAATGTGTATCCTCGATCTGGTAACAAAACTAAGTTAACATCTTTCATGGTGTGCATTCTTCACTAAGTTGTTTCTGATGTTCAAGTGTGTCTTCTGTCTCTTATTTGTCATATCATAATTTAGTTTCGTCTCCATCCTAGCCTTGGTGATATTCCTTTTACATATCTAATGACCGCCCTAGCTATTCATAGTCTTGTGGTCATGCCTATTGGAGAAGCTCCTATTTCCCATCTACCCTTCAACAATTCCAACATTAACAAGATGAATCTAAAGTTGTCACCCGGTGAAGTTAATAGTGATGTTGGAGGAGCTGCTGAAGAAGTTGGAGAGGAGGATGCTTTACCTCCTGATGATGTGAACATAGATGAATTATTTGATGAATTAGAATATGATTTTAAGGCTGATCCTGACTTTCAGCCATCTAATTTTGATCAGCAGTTGAGAACACTAGAGGAAAAGTTGGAAGGTTTGAATGTATCTTAGGAGACTCAATTCAAGTATATGCGCAAATACCTTAAGCGCATTAACAAGGGATTACATCAAATTGATCCATCTATCCTTGCTCCTTCTAGTTCTGACTAGACTTTTTATTTTGGGCATGTATTAACTCTTATCTTTATTTATGCTTGGATAGAACTTGCATTTATGTGTTTTTATATGCTACTTTATGTGGACATGACTTTAAATTTCATGATTATATTTTGATGAACATGTTTATGTTATTTACTCTCTATTTCTTATCCTTCTCATTTCTATTTGATTATATCATCAGCTTGTATTTCTTTCCTTTATCATTTTCTGACAAAAGGAGGGGGGGGGGGGGGGGGGGGGCATGTATTTGATTTATACAGGTTCTACATATCACCTCACCTAGATTGAGGGGGATCAATGGATTGAGGGGGAGAGTAACTGTTGCACATTTTGTGAATGATTCTTTATTGTGCATGATTCTTTATTTGATAACTGGTGCATGATTCTTTATTTGATTTTGTCAAAATTTTGACAAAGGGGGAGATTGTAAATGTTATATTGTAAATCTAGCACCCAGAGTTGTCACATTTTATTGTGTCAAATCATTTAGAATTTGTATCATGTGTTGATGAGATGAATAGATCAACTTCATATATTTTAAAGTTTTCCACGTCTTCGTCAAACTTTTCTACGTAGAGCGTTGTCGAAGTTCAAGATTTCAAGGTCAAGTACAAGTACAAGTTCAAGTTTAATATTCAGATTCAGTACCTTAACTCAAGAACTCAAGCCCTAGTTCAACCTCAAGTTTAAGATTTTGAAGACAAGCTTCAAGTGATTGAGTTAGCAGAGCGAACGATATTTCAATTGTTCAAACTCACAAACAAGGTATGGATGACCCTAGATTGACTATAGGTCGAGTCATATTCATTACATATTTTATTTGGGTCATTCATAAGTTAATACGTCATTTCCTCAACTAGTCCTAGTCTTTGTTCGTCTATTACAAGCTCTAGCTCGACCAGTCAAAGAGTTTCTCAACCAGTCTAAGATTTGTTGTAAATTTTTAGAATTTCTCTTGGACCCTCGAACAGTAGTAAAGACTGCTCGACCAATCGAGTGAACGGTGCTCGACAAATCGTGTAGGCTCTACTCAAAGTCCAGCAAGGTTTTCTAGTCTCACACGACCAATCAAGTACATTACTTGACCGGTCGAGTGCATTACTCAACCAGTTAAGCAGGCCACTCATCCAGTTGAGTAATGATCTTATCTTATTGCGCTAGAAATTTTGAAAATTGGTTGGTCCTTCGACCAATCGAACCGACCCTTACACCAGTCGAGTGAACAGTATTTTCACCTATAATTAGAGGACAAATTTCAAATTTTCTCATTCATTCCAAGCTAAATCAGGCCATCACTCTGAGAAATAAGTTCCTGCATTTGTTAAGCTATATTGTGCTCATTTTAAAATCATTTTAATAACTTTTGTTATTTGATTTTGTGATCTCCATTCAACTCTATTTCATTAAATAAGGGAATTGTGATTTACTATCCTTTGAGATCAAAATCAAATCAAGCTAGCCTAGGTTGATTTAGTTTAAAATTAATTTAGACCTACAACCCTTTCACTTATGAGACTGGACATTGAACATCTTTGTCTACATCAAATTGGTTCTATAGGGCTTCATCAGAAGAAAAATCTTCAAATAAGTACAATTTAATTTTCTACATTTTGGTTTTTGAGATTCAGCCAAGAAAAACTCATTGTGAGGTTTTTGTAATTGTGTAAGCCCATTTGAAAGACACAATTGTGAAGGTTTTAAGGTGAACCTTGAAAAACCTTATTTCACAATGAAAGCTAATATCCCGTGGGTGTGGATATTGGGAATGGAGTAGTTATGTGACTGTATGCTAACAATTGGTGTACACACAAATGAACCACTATAATTCCTAGAGTTGTGGTTGATGATTGGATTTGTTTATATGTGTGAATGTTGTAATTTACTTTATGCACTTGTGGTGAATGGTGTAATTTCCTTTTATGCACTTATGGTGAATGTTGTAATAGTTTAGATTATTTCCTTTGCCTCCTTCTAAGTTTGAGTTTTTGATACTTACAAATGTTCTAGTAAGGTTGTCCTACCATAAGCCTTTGGTTTTTAGTGTTAGATTGTCCTTAAAACTCAATTTGTATCAACCTCTCAATACTTGTGCATTTGAGGTTGCTTATAATTGTGTTATCTATCTTTTCTTTGTTTATCTTTGTAATTCCGCATTTATTTTTAATTTGACATAGTCCTATTCACACCCCCTCCCCCCCCCCCCCCCCCCCCCCCCCCCGAACTTTAAGCTCGGTCTTTTCAATATCCCTTGATATTAATACTTTGATGAGGATTCCAACATCTACCTTGAATGCATGCTTGAACTTCTCCACTTTCTAAACATTAGGGTTAACTTCTATAGGCATACCATTATCTAAATCCTCTAAAAGAACCATCTAGGTGAATCCTCTAGGAAATACAACTTTATATTATTTGTAGGAGATTCAACCAACCTCCCATTACCTTGGTTATCTCAAAGGAGAACTACATATAAGGTGTTTGATCTTAGAGTTAGAGCCTTAGCAAAGTATCAACACCATGATCGGGGGAGCAAAGGGGAGTCGATTGAAGCACATTAGAGCGTCGAGCAAGCAACTCAAGATGATTCTACAAAATGAACGTAATCTGACAAGTAAGTTGTCAAGTGTAGGAGTATGTATACGCTCCTTCCTTGTGTAGGATTGAGGGTAAGAGTTTGTCACCCAAACTCAAACAGGTTCTTGTGTAGGACTTTGGCTCTTATGTATGGCCTAAAACATAGGTTCTTGTGTAGGACCTTGGCTCTTTTGTAGGGCCTAAATCAAGTCCTTGTATAGGCCACCAGACACGGGTGCGTATGGGAGCATCTAGTAGGAGTAAATGTAGGTTATTAGACTAAGACTGTGGTTGTTAGTTAGCATATATAAAACCAAATAAAATCTCTTTGTATGACTAAGGTTTGTAGCGAGCCTATGGAAAACCACATAAAGTCACTTGCGAGAGCTCTTCCTTGTGTAAGATTGTAAAGGTAATTAAGTTAACTTGATTTAAAACATTCGATAGTGAAATCCAATATGCTCAAGGGTTGAGTCACCACCGGAGTGGTATAGGGAAACCAAACTACTATACATACTTGTGTTTGGGTTACATTTGCACACTTTTTTAATCATGCTTATGCAATTGAATGCTTAATTATATGTATGCATGATTAGATGAATGCTAAGAGTTGATAACACATCCTACACACACATATACACTATCGTGATTATAGATTAGTTGCTTAATTTGAATATCATTAGTAGTCTATGTGATTAGACCCCCTATTAGCTTCGAAGCCTTAGAGTTAATTGTATTACTTAACTTAATTGCATTTTAGGTTAAGTAAGTAATCGCGTATTAAAAGATGAAAAATTTTAATTTATCATAATGCCCCCTGTTAAGTGTCAAATATTGCATATTTTCCCCATTTATATCTTGGTTTTATGGACATGATAATTCTTAATGGTATATTTTATGCATGTTTGTGTTGCAATGTGAGTTTAAGAGCTTGAATTGAAATAATGTTAAAAGCACAAATTTAATGCTCAATAATCACCAAGGCAAAGAATGGATCTTTGGAGACCAAGATTGAAGATTTCAAGACCCCAAGATTTAAGAAAACCAAGTGGAGAAGGAAAAAAGTTTAGAAATTCACAGAATTTAAGCTTAGATGTCATCAAAGGAGTTTCGATGACATTGAAGTCCATCTTCAATTACATCGAAGGTTGTTCGATGATATCGATGAACTACAGAAAAATTAAGTCTTGTTGCTAGACAAACTAGATGCATTCTTTGATGACATCAAAGGTTGTTTGATGATATCAAAGTCAGTCTTCAACGACATCGAACACTGTTAGATGACATCGAAGAATTATAGAAAAATCAAGTTTAGTTGTTGGACAAATTGGATACATTCTTCGATGACATCAAAGGTTGTTCGATGACATCGAACTGTTACGCAGATTTTGCGCAGACTGCATAAATTCGATGCAGTTTTTTGATTTTACGTGAACAAGGCTATAAATATGGGTTTCTTAAAGACTTTTGGGGGTATCTACGGTTTCAAAAAGCAGAGCAAAAGGGTGGAGCCACCTCCCAAGATTTTTTCTTCCTTTCTTTCCTATTTTTAATGCTTTCTTTAAGGATTTTACATCCAATCATGCGTATGGTTGGCTAAGCCTCTTAGCTAGGGCTAAGAGGTGAAGCTTGTAATGTGTTGGGATATTTTTCATTCTTTGATTATTGTTCTTGTTCAACTTCTTTGATTCTAATTTGATAATTAAGGAATCCTTTCAGTTTTTATTAGTTTTTTGTGACTCAAATTACAATAGATTTGTGATAGCTTTAAGTATCTTCTTTTCTTATTTTAGATTGTGGGATTGGTAAATCATATTGTTAGCCATCGTCTATTGGGCATGGTTTGGTGATGGAATCCCTTCCGAAACTTCACAATTCTCCTCCATTGAGAATTAGGTCAATGAAAGTTCAGATTTGACTTTATCGATATATCTTCCAATTGGATAGGATAGGACTCTAATTCCAAATGTGTACCTTAAATCAAAAAAGGAAACATCTTGATAGCTATAGGTGGATCCTTAGCATCCTAGTTCTCACTTTTAAATTCACAAGTTTCAATTACACTATTCACAATTACTCTTCCAATTATTCAGATTTAGCTTTAAATCTTCTTCTAGTTTTGATTCTAGTTACTTTCAGAAATATACGAGATTAATCCCTATGGATTTGACCTCGATCTTACCGAGGTTATTACTGCATCGCGACCTTATAGTTGGGATTGTGAAAACTCCCCCCCAGGACATAGCCTAAATTCTTTAGGTTTACCCAACTTCATCATGCACAGCCAAGGGAATCCCATTACACCACAGTTGAATTTTCAAATTGAACTATTGAGATAATGTGCTCAATATTAATCCAATCGGTCAAAGCAGGAAAAGGAGAAGGACAACGGTAAATAAAAATAAATACGAGAACTCGTGGAATGCAAATATTGGCTTGTATGAGATGTGAGAAGGAAATAGGTGATTAGACACTCTTTTTGCAAAAGAGGTGGGCGGGCACCCACATTTCTAACCCTACTCTCTCTCTCTCTCTCTCTCTCTCTCTCTCTCTCTCTCTCTCTCTCTCTCCCCCTCTCTCTCTCATTATTTTTTTCACATTTTTTTAATATATGCATTCATTTAAATAGTTGTCAGTTGACATGTAGATATACATTATCGTTTATATATCCTTTTGGATTCAACAGTACCTCTAAAGATATCTAATTAGCATAATGATATCAAACAATGCCTCTAAAGAAATTCATGAAAACAATTACAACTCCCTCATTATATGTTAGATTTAGGTGATCTTAGAATCGTCGAAAAGATAATTAGACAAAGGCATATGGCGGGCCTTTATTGACACAAGACTCAATGTAGGGCATTTTCCTCCAAAAAATTTTAAAAAGTTATCAAATTGGTAGAAAAGTAAATATTTAAAAAAGATATCATTTGACCTTTCAATACTGGACCCAAAGTCCATGTTGACGTTCACGTTCTTATCTAGGATCATGTGATCCTACAAGATGACCATAACTCTCTTATTATAAGTTGGATCAGGGTGATCTTAGGCTCATTGGAAAGATAATTTGACAAGCATTCGAATGGGACTAGAATCATCTTATATAGACATTATTTGACCTTTTAAAATTGAGCTAAAGTGTAACAACCCTATATTTTGGTGCACTAAAAAAACTAAATTAAATATTTAAAGATTTTATTTTTAATAAAAAAAAATAAGAATAAGTCAATAATTGAGTTGGTAGAGACATTGTTAGTTGAGAGAGAGGTTTAGGGATCGATTCTTGAAATATTAATAATAAAAAAATTTTCAAATGTCATAAAAAAAAAATTAAATTCAGGATAAGGGAGTATGTGCTCATCCTATTTTATGAGAATTTTCTTTAAAAGGGGATAGTAAGGTTTCTGCATAAGAAAAAAAAAAGAGATAGGAAGGCCTAAAGAAAAAGGGAGAGGAGATTCTAAGAGGACTTGATCAAGTTCCAACCTTTAGATCTTTTTAATTTTTATTATATTGTTAATTTCTTCTTAATTTATACAGTGGATGGTGTGGATCATCCACACGATTATTGTATACATGTGTAGAGACAATTTTAATAAAGTGATGCTTTATGATTTTAGATCTATTTAGCATTATTTTAAGAATAAATTTAATAGGTACAATCTGATTGTGTTAAGATAAATCTAAACCGGTCATTTGTTCCTAAACACCAAAAGATAATAGTGCCTTAAAGTTTAGATCAATCTGACCATCGAATAGGCTACACTAGTCAGATCTAGAAATGTTTAATAAGGGAATCTTAGATTTTTGCGTAAGTGTTGGTATCACTTAACGTACGAGGTCGAGATGGGCCATTGGTATATGTGTGGTTAGATCCACACCATTCATCTAATGTGTAGATGCAAAACATAACAAGACCTCAAGAATCTGAATGATCTAATCATCGATGGGCCACCCCGATCAAGTAATTTTTGATCAATTTTATAATATTAAAAAAGAAATAAAAGATATAAATCTAAAATAAAAATTTTAATTATTTGATCATTTTGTATTTGACCACTTAGGATGTATATTAAAGGTGGGCCTCACAATGTAAAATAAATTTATGAATAATAATATTGTTGATATAATTGATAGGACCTTAGAATCAAACCCGCCTAATTACCTTGCAGAGTCTATACAACCAGACTTAAGTAAGTAACCCAACTTGTCTTATAATTCATTAAAATTAAAATAAATTATTTGTGATTGCTTGATCAATTGATATATTAATTTGAGTATTTTATTATGATAATTGTATGCTAAATTCATATGTGAATATTCTAATCGAGACAACTATGCCAAATATGAAAAATATGCATTTACGTATCATCCATCATTCATTGCATTTACATAATGCATGGTCGATCCTAGGGGCCCTCCCTAGAAGAAATGTCGATCCTGGTAGAGCGTTACCAGATGCAGGCTATACCCAAGCCTACTGAAAGATGAAGCCTACCCAATGGGTGGATGCGAGTTGATGACCTCCGACCCAAGAAGATGGACGATCATCTCATCTGATGCATTCATACATCATTTGCATCTATATCATTGTATATACATTTTTATATTATTTTAACAGTTATGATTATGAACCATGCTGGGTTATTTCACTAAGTCTGGCCAGCTTACCTTTTCTTGATGAAAAAATCGTACAAAAGAGTCATTAACAGATGATGTGGCACAAGAACTAGAAGGATATACCGTACCTGAACATGACCCATGTGAAACGTAGTCATACTTATCTGAAGATGAAGTGGCGGCATTAGACCATTTCTGATTATATGATTTATTTGTTAGCATAGTTTGATTAACATATAATGCATATTGGTATTGATTTTGAGATTTTAAGAAATTATTTAGATTTATTTCATTAAAACAATGTTAGCATGGAATAAACATATTTGTAGTATGATGATATAATAAATGAATATTTTTTAATATTTATATTATTTTAAGATCGTGAAGATTTATATATGCCTGGTTGATTGGTGCTAAGTCTTATATATGTGTGATTGGAGTTGAGGTGGAACTTATACTGAATGTAATTATCATATATGATTAAACTGATTAAGGAATTAAGTTAGTACACTTTTTGTACGAGTTACGAACTAAAACTCGAGTCCTAAGGGTGCACACTCTATACTCGAAGTTTGGGACGTGACATAAAGTCTAGCTTATGAACGATTTTTTGAAAAAATAAAAGAAAAACTTATCTTCTTCTTTTCAAACAAGCTTATAAAGAAGTAAGATTTTTATAATATTTTTTCATCTCATTATCTTTTCAAATGAGCTTATAACTCGTTTTCTAAAGTCTTAGTTTATGTCGAAAAGAATAGCTAGAAAGCACAACAGTTATCAAAGAATAGTTGAAAAGCACAAAAAATAAGGGTAGAATAGTTGAAAAAGCACAGAAGATTATTAGAGTGCAATGTTAAAAAGAAGCTTATAGCTACAAAGAGCAATAAAAAAAAAAATGTAACTATAAAAAGTAACCAGTTATGAAAGAAGGTCCAAATAGAGAAAAAAAAAAAAAGATAAAAGAGACTTTATTAATGTTTTCCTTTAAAAAAATTCAAAAATTCATGTAAACATTTTCTTTTTAAAGTAAAGATTTAAAAAGAATAGTATTTTTGTACTTTTACATGGAGTGGATTACCGAGTAACAACTTAGTGAATCTTACCCTAACCATGTGGCTTCATGTCTTTGTTGTACATCTAGGTTGTACATGTATTTTTTCATCTCAATTTAGAGTCAAATCCTTGAAATAGCGGTGAAGACCGCTTGAGTTGAAGTAGGAATATGCTAATATGCCCTAGAGGGGGGTGAATAGGACTTTTTAAAGTTTTATAATGTATTTAAAAATCCTATTACACTAATCCTAACAGATATACAATTATCAGGATTACTCAAATGTAACTCTACTAGTTTCTAAGCCTGGTAGAGGATCCAATCACAAACTATTTAAGAAGTGAACAAAATGCAAACTAGTTTATGATGAATATGACTGTGTATGTGTGTGAGGTGTGATCTCAAATATACAGATATTAAAATAATAAAGCAAATCACATAAACAAAGGATTAATAATCGTAAACACAGTCATTTTTATAGTGGTTCAACTACTTGTCTACTCCACTCCTGGTAACAGCACTCAACCCTTGAGTGTACCAGATTTCACTAAGGAGGTTTCACATGGTTCACCTCTAACCTAAGGTTTTAAATCAGGTTCACGTTCAACCTTTACAACTTACACTAAGGCTGACTATTTATGCTCTCACAAGTAAGGGTCAACACATCGCACCCACATTTAGGCACACTGGCCAAAGATCTTCCCTAAGACCCTAACAGAGGTTTCATTTGGTTCACATTAAAACCCAAGGTTTTACCTGGTTCACCTCAAACTGAAGGTTTTACCCAATTCACCTCAAACTGAAGGTTTTACCCGGTTCACCTTAAACTGAAGATTTTACTGGTTCACCTCTAACCAAATATTTATGCTCTTCAAAGAGCAAGGGTCCACACAACGCACCCACCACGTACACTCCCACCGGAGGCCTCCTTGAGGACTTCAAGGGTGAGAAACACCTTAGACCCAATCCTACAAAGGAATGATCAAAGGGTCCTCTGGACTCTAGATACTTATAGATAAGTTGATGAGTCTCATTCAACGCAGTAGCGAAGATCTCCTCCTTGTTGACGAAGACTCTTCAACTCCCTTGATCCACAACAAATGATGTACCAATATAAGGTAAAGGGTTGGGTCAAGGTTATGATGGAATCTTACTCTTTAAAAGTTTTCTTATAAAGGAGATAGAGAAATTCCAATCATCCAAGCATTCAAGGCATGCCAGCTTAATGATTTGCCATTAAGATTGTAGCTGAAGGATCCTTAAATGCGAAAGTTCATTCCCCAATCCACTCTATTAAATGTTAATGATGAGGGTAGATTGGAGGATGAACTCTCATGAGAGAAAGGGCTTTGGGTATATGATCTAAAGGTAAAACACACAAAAGCACTCTCTTCTTTCTCTATCAGCAATATGGACAAGCCTCTCTTTATATAGGCAAAAGATTCCAACGGATATAAAACGGTCATATTTATGACAGAGTTCGATATCATCGAGTAGTGTCGATATCATCGAGCATATACTCTCGATAGTATCGACGATCTGCTCGATGACACAAACTCACATGTCATACGCTTTTGAAACCTCTTACCACTGGTCGATGGGATTGATAAGGTGTCGATATCATCGGATTTTGAGCTCCGATTCTATTGATACTTTGATCGATCTATCGACATTTGAAAAATGAGAGACTAGACATGAAATATTTCAGGTTTTTAGGATATGATCAAGGGTCAATCGATGTCATCAGAATTTGTATATCGATGATGTCGGAGGCAGTGTCGATGCATTGATAAATCTCATGGATTTTCTAGTAAGCTCGCTGGACAGTTTATGTCTAGTATCGATGCAATTAACTCGGCCTCAATATTATCTTCATATGAAATTGATTTCCTTGAGTGGCCTTCGATCAAAGATACAAAGCAGCCTGAAATATTTGCTAGAAGACATGCACGCCCACTAACGATATCATCGATGGACTTCCGATATTATTGAGATTTAATTTAAGATCTTATTGGAAAGAGCATCGATATATCGAAGGATTTTGAGATTTTTTTTAAAAAACAGAGGCATCAAAAATCTACCTGTCGATATTATCGAGTCACTTCTGATTGACTCGAGATTCAAATATCGATAACATCGATAGGTGTATCGATATATCGTTAATTCTGTCCAAATATGTATGCGGTTGCTGGAAACATTAAGTCCTCATTCGATATGATCGATTCAACTCTGAGGACATCGACAGCGTAGGTCGATTATATTGAGAAGTGTATCGATACAATCGACAGGGTAAGAAAACTTTGAGATTTTCTGATGTTTGAAATAGTTCTCTTACCCAAAAACCCTAATATGTTCTAACTTGTTTTTAAGGGTTTTAATCACCTGGTGTTTTGGGACATGAGATGTGAGGCTTAAATTTACCTATGGTGAGCTTCCACACATCCGGTTGAGGCAGACACTTGAATAGATCTTCTTGTGAGGCTTTGTAGTCCGACTAACTCAACACACATGCTAATTGACAAACCAGGGCACTAGCAAGGGCACTTTTAGTCTCCCTCTTTGTCAATTACGTGACAAAATACCCAAAACACCCTAGGACAATATCTAGACACACTCATCCTAAATTGTGTATACATACAATTTACACAATTTAATAAATTCTAGAGAACCCAAGTATGAACGTCAATATCTTTTTGGAAAATAGGAGTGAGGTGTGTGATAGCAGACACAAATTAGCATCATGGAGCAGAGTGGGATGGCGCTGTGTCGTCTCGTCAACAAGTCATCAAATCTACCAGTTGTTGCATAGACTGCTGTACTTTCTGGACGACCCGCTCCATGATTGTGAGTCGCTCATGTACTGATTAAACATCCCGCTGAATCGCCCCGATCCTGTCCAGCTTGTATCGTTTGGCACGTCCAGGTATTGATGCTGATGGGGCTGGATCGAGTCTAGAGGATTCATCTCCTGTTGTCTTTGTTTCCTCAGTATGAGGGACACCAGCTGTTACCTGACTTTCTTGGATCCCTTCTTCCCTTTCATCCTCTGTGTACTCATGGAACCTCAGGTCCATTCTGCGAATGTTCTTAGCATTGAAGACATGAAGAGAATGTACTGGATCAGTGGTAGATGGAAACCCAATGGCATTGCACACTCTACTTATGATTCAGGGATATGGAAGATGAAGGTCCCTGGAAGTATGGACTGCATATACCAACTGATTGACCAGTAGAGTAGGTAAGCACATCCTTGTCCCTTTTGCAATAGAATAAATTATCATGACCATAAATCCATGAGGTCCGATCTGTTGGTACTTCTTGGATATAGATTTTTGGTGAAGATACCATGCAAAATCCGAAATCGGGGCTCCATGTACCTTGATTTCAATGCATTCCCTTTGTGTCAGGAAATATCTCTATTATTGCACAGGTACTTGGTTGCCATGGATCGAACATCAAGATGGTGGAGATCCATTTCTAGAAGGCCTTCTGGTGCCATCTCTAGATCGAGAATGTTGGCCATTGTAGCAGGGGTGGTTAACACCTCATCACCATACAGATCGACCATGACTGAGGCAGGATCAGATACAGGAGAGTGACACATGGACAAGAAGTTGCGTGTTAGTTCAAGCTGCACGGCCCCTCGAAGTCTAGGACGAGTAGCCAATCGATTGGAGAAAATAAGGGTTCCAGATTATAAGGTGCTAAGTTACTCCTATCAACTTTTCTTTCATGAATCAGTTTCCTACCTGTGTATTTTGTTGGGCGTTGGCTAGCTGGAGGAGGTGGTGCCAGTTGAGGAGGTGCCGAAAATTCGGTCTGGGACCCACCACGTGACGTTTGTCGTGATCTTTGTTGAGTGGGGATCCCACGTTCCGGGGTCCTCCCTCTTCCTATTGAGGTGAGGACTTTTTGTCGGGTAGTCCTTGAAGATTTTCCCAGACCGGATGCTACTCCTTTATCTTTTCCCATGTGGAACAATATGCTTTTGAAGGATTTGGGAAAAACGATAAACACACTTGATGAACCAAGAAAAATACCCAAAAAGGGATGACGTAAAGGAGTATTACCCGATTTGTGGAGTGATTTGAGTAATCTAACGTGGCTTCCGGCAGTTTGGTCGAGAGAAACGAGCAGAGAAGATGACCGAAAACCCTTGAAAAATAAACCCCCTTTTTTACCCTGTCGATATTTATCGGGCACCATCTGTCGATTTTATCGATCATTATTTCGATGATATTGATAAGTTGCCGATCGATGCTATTGAGACAGTTACCGATGTCATCCATGATCACTTGACTATTCATATTCTTCAAGGACATCGATGATATCGATCTTTAATCGATTAATTGAGAATGATATATTGATTCTAACCTTTGCTCATTCATTCTCAGGCTGACAGCCATCAAGGATGGAATGTTCCATTCTTGAACGAGAAATATCCAAAATTTTGTACAATCTTTGTATAACTTGAAACTTATAATAACATTTATATACAAAGATGGAGGCCTGGAACCTCAGTTATACCATTTTGAGCTCAGCAAAATTGCGTCATTTCAGCAGATATCCAAATCTAAATGCATGACCTGGACTTGTTCCTTTTTCTACTTGATATTTCAAGGTATATGAAAATTAATCATCAGACAGTTCAGTTTTTCTTTTACGACCCATTGTGAGACAGATTTCTTCATTCTGTCCTTTTCTTTAGGTGGTGATGAATGGGTATTTCTTCTTAGAGGACTTTTATCATTCAGTGTTTCTCTAATTGGTTTGAATTTTCCACTGTGATTTCGATCAGAGTTATGTGAGGTCTGTCTTGGTGCTAAGCATTCAAACTTATAATGACCCACATCGCCACATAAATGACAAACTAGAAAAATTCTCATATTGCTACCTGAAGTAGTCAGTTTTGTTGGAGCTTTATTTTAAGTTTTCTTTTAATTTTCTCATACACTAGGCCACTCTTGTCTCTTCCTAGTCTTCCCATCCTTAACAATTTTTCTAATTTTTCACCACTCTTAGAAAATTTGTAGTTTATCTCGATAAATTTTCTAAATTTTTCTAAGTCAATACAGAGTCAGTGATTCTCATTCTTGAGTTGCGCATTATCATCTCTTAATAATTCAACCTGGTTCGTAAGTTTTGATGATTCTGCTTTTAGGGGTAGATTCTCCCTTTCTAACCTATCATTGTCTGAATGATATTGCTGTAAGTCATTGATTTCTAAAGTTTTGTATAAATCTTTCTACAGCAATTCCTTTTTATTTTTAGACATACTGAGTCTTTTAAAGATATGGATGCTATGAATATATAGTTGATTGTAAGCATCTTACAGTTTATCCTTTTCATCTTCTTCTTCTTCTCCAATCTCTTCATCGTCAGACGAAAATGATTCAATGGCTTGCTGTTCTTTCTCGTTCTCAGATTCATTGGGAATGATTGGAGTAGTGGAGACCATAAGGATTTTTAATGATTTCTGATCTCCATCACTCTCTGAGTCACTAGATTCTAAGTTTGATTCTTCTGTATCATCCTACGTGGCGGCCATTGCCTCGCCCTTGATTTTTCTGTTTGGGCATTCAGTACACAGGTGTCCATATTCATGACAGGCATAGCATTGTAGTTCTTTGATTCTTTTACCAAATTTTCCTGTAGAGAGTTTATTTTTCACCTTTCTTCCTCTTGAAGGATGGCCACGATTCTTCTAAAAGAATCTTCTGAATTTTTATGCCAGCAAGGCCCCTTCCTCATCTTCATCTTCTTTTTCCCTCTCACTGTCCTCATGTTATGTTTTCTTAGAAGTTTTTAAGACAGTGTTTTTGGATTTTTGGGATTGTACAAAGTGTAGTTCCAAAGTTTGTAGGGAACCTATCAGTTCTTCTACTTTCATCTCATCAATATTCTTACACTCCTCAATTGTTGTTACCTTGGGATTAAATCGTTCCGGTAGAGATCTTAAGATTTTCCTACATATTTTTGGTACTGGAACTTTTCCTCCTATTCCACCCATGGAGTTACAAATAATATTCAACTTAGTGAAAAACTCCATAAATATTTCATGTTCTTCCATCTTGAGATTTTCGAACTATGAAGTCAGAAGTTGTAGTTTAGACCTCTTCATAGTGCTTGTGCCTTCATGGGTTGTTTCCAGTAGATCTCATGCTTCCTTGGATG
Organism: Magnolia kwangsiensis; assembly: GCA_037074715.1. Classification (NCBI taxonomy): domain Eukaryota; kingdom Viridiplantae; phylum Streptophyta; class Magnoliopsida; order Magnoliales; family Magnoliaceae; genus Magnolia; species Magnolia kwangsiensis. The sequence goes on from CM073580.1 coordinate 89,399,006, forward strand.
TCCCACACATGCTTATTTGATTGAAAATATCCTGGGACATGGCACAATAGATGGCGTTCATAGCTTGTAACATTCCAAAAATCGAAGATCGAGGATAAACTCCACTCCCGAGTTCCAGAACATCACTTATGCAACATTTTCAATGATGGATGAATGTTGTTCATATTAGTGCAGAAAACATGAGTGGGATTAGACCAAAATAGCATATCATACTCCAGAGACAGTTAAATTAGCAAGCGGAAGACTGTGATAAATATATAAAATCTATAAATGATTGCAAGTCTCCAGAGTGTGAACATGTTACCAAGTTAATTAATTACATGTATACTCTAAAATAGGAAGAAAAGAATAGACATGGGTGTGTAAATAAAAGGTAAACCGCCAAGTGTATTGGCATCTAATCAGTAACCCTATAAATCCATCGATCAGAACCAGCATATAGGAGAAATCATCCTCATCATCAAACAAGTCCAGCTCCGCTTCACAAGCAGCGCTATCACCTAAAACAAAAATAGGGACTATTTAGTGTGCGCAAAACCGTCCCATAACGTGGGAGTGAGTAGCTAACTCAGTGGAATCATAGAGCAAAGGTTAGCATGTTATCAAATCAATCAAGCGATAATGATAAAGCAAGCAAAATAAATATTCCTAAATACTGTGATTAATGTAAAAATGAAATGACATGATGGATGCCCTCACCGACATACTCCCTCATACGACACCATCTTACGTCCGTGGCATGTTTTCTTCCCTCAGTGCTCCACATCTTTCAGGCACATGCAGTGCGATATGAATATGATTACCTAGTTGTTATTAGTCCTTTTCATACAGCAGGATTAGAAAACTAGGGTACCTCTCTCATATCAATACCCAAACAATGATCCTTTTTAGGGTCGTCACTCCTAGTAGTCTCATACGATGATATATTTCTAGGTCGTTGTAAGGGCTGTCAGGGCTGTTGCACGCACTCGTTGCTCCGCTCCCCCATCACCTTATCAATACAGGCCTAGTTTATATCCTTAAGACTACATCAGGACTCATCGCCCCCATGCGGTGTCAAGATAATCTCAATGTCACTACAAAGGGCTGTCAGGGCTGTTGCTCGAACTCGTTGCTCCACTCCCCCATCACCTTATCAATGTATGCCGACAGCAAGAATATAGTGTCCCATACCACCATAATCTGCTCAGAGTAGGGTACTCACTAGTCACTACGGGGAGGTTTGTGGCCCCAGCGTAGGCCGACAGCTCGACCACGGTATCCCATACCACCATGCCCGACTCATGAGTCTTAGGGGATCGAGGTACCAAGGTTAGAGGGGTTATCATTGGTAAGTTCAGTACCCTAGGTTCAAGCAGTTATGACGAATACAAGGTGAACATACAATGGTCAGTCGGGTTACTTGATGAGTCCGACTAGCACGAGCGCACATTGAATCGACCGACATGAAGTGCACAAGCACTTCGTGTGGCCTAACCACTGCCGACGACTCTAGTACGACTCGGATTCATCATACACATCCTTCGAGGTGAATAGAATCCAACCACGAATTCTAAACTGTTACCGACTGCCTGGACTAGAGTATAGCCCCAAGCACATGTAATGTGAATCAGTAATCAAATGAGATAAACAATATTAAAATAACAAATAATTCAAGCATGTTAGTAACATGTTATAAGATACAACATAGGCAATTTAACCATACACAAGTACTTCACACATAAGGAAATCAATTTAAATATAATAAGCATGGAGGAAATCATGTACATCATCCAATTAGTTGAGAATCCAGTCTCAACGCTAATCTACAACACCATTTACTCAATACTTACTAATACATACATTTATACAAACACTTAGGCTACTCAACTCCAACGTACTTGACGTATGTTGATTTCGACATATAATAGGACAGGTCCTTATATCAAGGAGTTGTCTAATACACAACAATCATGTTCTTACATTCAAAATATAAGGCAGGCATAAATCATAATGATTTAGGTATTTCAACAAACACTTAGTTTACACACATTAGTCTACATAGCATATGTCAGCCAATATGTGCATTAGAGCGAATCTCTTCACCAAACAGAACATACACGTATAACTAGTATAGGTACACGACAAATACTCATGGCAATCACATTGGTAAAATACGTACGTATACAGTATTTCCTACAAATACCTAAAATACCCTAAATCTCATATTCTTCGTACGTATGCGAAATGAAAAACGGACAGCATGTTCTACATGTTAAACAGCGTTCTTGTCAACAATCTACCATTAAACAGCATTGAAATCTTTGAAAACGGGTAATCTAAGCGTCTAAGATCCGCACCTTTCGTCGTAGAAGCGTAACGAATCGAATAGAAACTCTACGCTTCGTCAACGCCTGTATGACGACCTATAGCACAAGATACATCAGCTACGTCGCTACTTGTATCGAAGGAATCCCTAAAATAGGTTAGGGTTAGGGTTTTCTTTTCTAGAACGGTGTTGAAATCGCCAGAATAGCGATGCAGGTGGAAGGATCTGGCACGTGGAGCAGCAGGGAAGAATCCCAGGAGAAATCACCAGCTTCTCCCTCACTTTCTCTCTCTTTTCTCTCTCCTTCCTAGGGTTTCTAGCAAATTTGTATGGGTTAGAAAGCTAAGGGTTTAAGGCCCTTTTATAATCCCAAACATAACCAAAACAGACTTTAAGTCAAGGTATACTTGGGTTATAGCCAAATCGGGTCTTTTTCGATCCAAAAGAGCATTTCGGGAGGTCCCCTGGCCGAATGCGGTCGGACTTAAGCTCATGTATATTGGATCCTGCTCACACCAAGTTTTCAGTCCGGTAGTGTTCCCAAATCGCACGTGGCGGTCCAGTTTCAGTTCAGCAGTCACGGAGACTCGATCGAGGATTCCAAGTACACTGACCTGAGTGAGAAATGTTCCCTGATCCGAGGGGGTATTTGGGTCAGATTTCGACGATATGAATGCTTATACTTAACCCGCATGCGAAACGTGCCAGATTTATTTAAATGACATTTAATTTTTAATGAATTTCACTCTTCTCACACTCCTTGCTCCAGGCTCAATGAAATAGCCTCAGAACATCAGTTGGGCTTGATTTTCGAAACGATTGTCAAGTCCAACAAGAAGGTCGTAATTGTTTAAGATTATCGCTATCGGACTTTCAACGCGCGGTCTAGATCCAATACAAAGTTTCAAAGGGTTCCTGAGAACAACAGGTTTAGAGTTTAATCCTGGATTTTAGGGTAAGACATCGTCAATGATTCCATAGGATTTGGGTCTTACAGATCGTATTTAAAGTGGTTGGTGCTAATTTTGTAGGAAATCTAGTGTAGCGCTGGCTAATTCACATTAAATTTCTAAAGAATTAGGTTCTAAATGATTTATTTGGCTTTGGAATTGGGTTCTGAGAGGTTACTAAGGTGTTATGGTTGACCCATTTCCTAAGGACGTCTAACTCCAGGTTGGCAAAAATTCGGGGTGTTATATAGCTTTTTCTTTAGCAGTTTATTTTTCTTTGTCGAACATCGTCCACTTCTCTTTGGGTTTGGGTTTTGTGATGATTGTGCCACTTTCAAGTGCGATCTGTTAGGTTGGTGGCACATATCCACTTTTGACTATATCCCAAACATCATGGTCCAAAGATCTCAGGAAGTAGTGCATCCTAGCCTTCCAATATGCGTAATTTAAACCATCATATAGTGGAGGTCTAGTGACTGATGAGCCCTCTCCTTTGGCCATATTCCAAACTTCAGTTAAGATCACTCTCTAGGCAGTGAAGCCCTTAAAGAGAGACCCACTCTGATACCAATTGAAATAGTGGTGAAGATCGCTTGAGTTGAAGTAGAAATATCAAGATTACTCAAATGTAACTCTACTGACTTCCAAGCCTGGTAGAGGATCCAATCACAAACTATTTAAGAAGTGAACAAAATGCAAACTAATTTATGATGGATATGACTGTGTGTGTGTGTGAGGTGTGATCTCAGATATTTAGATATTAAAATAATAAAGAAAATCATACAAACAAAGGAATAGCAATCGTAAACATAATCATTTTTATAGTGGTTCGACTACTTAAATACTCCACTCCTAGTAACCGCACTCAACCCTTGAGTGTAACTCTACTGACTTTCAAGCCTGGTAGAGGATCCAATCACAAACTATTTAAGAAGTGAACAAAATGCAAACTAATTTATGATGGATATGACTGTGTATGTGTGTGAGGTGTGATCTCAGATATTTAGATATTGAAATAATAAAGAAAATCATACAAACAAAGGAATAGCAATCGTAAACATAATCATTTTTATAGTGGTTGGACTACTTGTCTACTCCACTCCCAGTAACCGCACTCAACCCTTGAGTGTACCGAATTTCACTAAGGAGGTTTCACATGGTTCACCTCTAACCTAAGGTTTTAAATCTGGTTCACCTTTAACCTTTACAACCTACACTGAGGCTAACTGTTTATGCTCTCACGAGCAAGGGTCAACACATCGCACCCACATTTAGGCACACTGGCCAAGGATCTTCCCTAAGACCCTAACAGAGGTTTCACTTGGTTCACCTTAAAACCCAAGGTTTTACTCAGTTCACCTCAAACCGAAGGTTTTACTTGTTCACCTGTAACCAGATGTTTATGCTCTCTACAGAGCTAGGGTCCACACAACGCACTCACCACGTACACTCCTGTCGGAGGCCTCCTTGAGGACTTCAAGGGTGAGAAACACCTTAGACCCAATCCTATAAAGGAATGATTAAAGGGTCCTCTAGATTCTAGATACTTACAGATAAGTTGATGACTCCCATCCAGCGCTGTGGCGAAGATCTCCTCCTTGTTGACGAAAACTCTTCAGCTCCCATGATCCGCAATAAATGGTGTACCAATATAAGGCAACGGGTTGGGTCAAGGTTATGATGGAATCATACTTTCTAAATATTTTCTTATAAAGGAGATTGAGTAATTCCAATCATCTAAGCATTTAAGGCATCCCAGCTTAATGATTTGCAATTAAGATGGTAGTTGAAGGATCCTTGAATGCGGATGTTCATTCTCCAATCCACTCTATTAAATGTCTATGATGAGGGTAGATTGGAGGATGAACTCCCGCGAGAGAAAGGGCTTTGGGTATATGATCTAAAGGTAAAACACACAAAAGGACTCTCTTCTTTCTCTACTAACAATATGGACAAGTCTCTCTTTATATAAGCAAAAGGTTCCAACGAATATAAAACAGTCATATTTATGACAGAGTTCGAATCATCGAGCAGTGTCAATATCATCAAGCGTATACTTGTTGAGGGTCAAATATTGCATATCAGACCCCAATTATTACTCTAATTTATGAACATGGTACTGCTTAACAGCTTATTTTAATCGTGTTTGTGATGCAAGGTATGTTTAGGAGCTTCGACCAAAACAGGATGTTAAAAGTATGAAAGTAATGCTCTAATGATTCCACGGTAAGGGACACACTCCAAGGGACCAAGATCGACGGAATTACATGCCAGGGATCCAAGAAAACTGAGTAACTAAAGCTCAAGTGGCCTAAAAGACGTCCACAATGAGGGTTCCCACCATTTGTTCAGCTCGAGACTTCATATATGGCCTGAGGACCATAATTTAACCGTACACGTTGAATTTCGGCCATTAAATCTTCATGGAAGTGGCCCAACGGATAGAGTAGCCCATAAAACTCTGATTTGGGGCCTGCCTAGTATTGGGAAATGCTTCAATTTTGGTCTTAACCCCTTAAAGGGGGTGACAAGACAGATGAATGGAATGGATCTTTCATACATATCTCAGGTGGTCCCCACTGGAAGTACCGGTGCACCTTGCACAGGTGCACTCAAGGAACACTGAACCAAGGAATTGGGTCAGCGGACGCTAACCCGATCTGTTTCACATCCAAAAATAGCGGACAAACGCTGTCCGTCCGTTTTCACGTAGTGGGCCCCACCCATTGTTCATATGGAAAATCCAAACCTTCCATGAGATTCACAAGGACCCTATCACTCAGTCCTAGGTGGCAAAATTTCAAAAGGCATTAGAAGATATGTTTTTTATCGTTCAAAAGCAAGACGGACGGTGAGAAGATCAGATACAATGGGCTACACCAAATCTGAAAGAAACCCATCTTTCCTTACCCGTTGTTCGTTGGGAATCTAATGGACGGCATGGATTTCTCCATCACCGATAATCTATGGCCCACCGACCATCACAGCGCGACGCCCGGAAGCTCTGTTCTCAAACAGAGCATGCGGACGGAGCTTGTGGGCCACCCTTAAGGCCTCACGTGGTCGATCTGGACCGTCCATCATGTTCAGAGCCTCTTTCAATCCAAAACCGCAAATTCTGGAGGTTTTATGCAAGATATAGCATGCACAGGCACAGTCGCAAGGGAAACCACTTCTTTTTTTATTGGAAGATCTCGGTTGTTCCGTGATCAACGGGCCATTTTCTGGTGCGATCAGGACGGTAAAAACTTCTCCCAAGGAACAAACAACCAAGGCCAAGAAGCCTGACTGGTTAGATCTTGCATCGAGCTCTCGATTTCGCCAACACAAAATTTTTGCAATATAAAGTCGGTGGTGGTTTTTTTTTCGTTGCATAAACTGTCGCACGGACTGAGAAGTCACCAACTTTCTTCACCGCCTCCAAGCATCTATAAGAGAAGAGAGAGAACGTAAGATCTGTGGGAACGTGCAGCCGGTGGTGGACGTTGCAAGGAGGAGTGTTAGTTTTTGAGTTTTTTTCCTCTTTTATTTTCTTATTTTTCTCCTTTTTATTTTCCTTTCCTTAATTTTTGAGAGCCATAGCCGCGTCATGTGTGGCTAAAGCTCTTAGCTAGGGCTAAGAGGTGAAGCCTGTAGGGTGATGGGGGACTTGTTGCTTGTGTAATTTGTTTAGACTGAATGATGTTGATTTTAGTTTGATTAAGGGGAATGCTTTTAGTTTTTAATAGTCTGTTGTGACTGAAATTACAATGGGTCTGCAATGGCTTTAAGCATGTTCCTTTTCTTTTATGTTTATGACATCAGGAAGCCCTATTGTTCACCATCGCCTCCTGGGCATGGTCAAATGACGGCACCCTTCCTAGCCTTCATACATTGTTGATTGGTTGGTAATTAGTTTAATTTTGTTGTTTACTTTGTCTCCTGGGCATGGTTTGCTGATGGAATCCATTCTAATTCATATACCTTTCATCTCTTTGAAACTATATCAAGTAAGTTCAGTTTTGATTTTCATGGTTATATTCTTCAACTGGAAGAAGATGGGACTCTAAGTCCAGTTAAGTTTTTAATGCAGGCATAAGATCTCCCTGATCTCTATAAGTGGATCCTCTGAATCCCTAGTTTCCTATCTCTGATTTCTTTTAAATTTTAGATTAATATTTCACAATTATTCCCTAAATTTCATTCAATTAGATTTTGTCTCATTCTAGTTCTAGTTCTAGTTAGTTTCAAATTACGTACAGGTATCAGTCCCTTGGGATTCGACCTCGGTCTTACGGAGTTTATTACTACTTCACAACCCAGCACTTGGGGAGTGAACAAGTTTTTGGCGCCGTTGCCGGGGACTGACGGCTATGTATTATGAAATTAATTAGTTTTAAAATTAGATTAAGATTAGGATTTTACTAACTGTAGGTTTAGGTTTTTCTGATTTATAGAAACTAACCTGTTTTCTTATTTTGTAGGATCCTGACATAGACATCTAATTTGGTAATCCCTTTCTAAATTCTCTACTTTTTCTATTTTTAGAATTAGGGTTTTTAGAAATTTCTCTTTTAAAAAAAAAACTGAAACACCCTGAAAATCGGGAGTCGTGTATAAACCCAACTCCCGAGTTCCAGACCGTCACTTATGCAACAAAAATGATTATGATTCAATGTTGTCTGAGTTAAAGCATTCACATGAGTAAAATTATACCAAAACTGCAATTCATACTCCAGATTCAGTGATAAAAGCAAGCGGAAGACTAAAGGATATACATATCACTGTATGAAAAACAAAATAGATCTCAACTGTCTCCAAAGTATGAATACATCTCTGAGTCTCATATACATGTAAATAAATAGAACCAAAATGTCAAAAATAGTCCCACTGAGAAGTCCCGTCAATCCAGGCCACCTAAGCAAAGCCGTCGTGGTACTGCATATATGAGAACTCGTCCTGGTCCTCATCATAATCCGGCTCTGCATCCTGAATCGCTGCCTCACCTGCATCTAAGACAGGGTCTGGTGGGTATTGCAAACACCATCCCGTAACGTGGGAGTGAGTAGCTAACTCAGTAGAATAATAGAGCAAAGATTAGCATGTTCTCAAATCAATCATGCGATAATAGTAAAGCAGTAAATCAAACATTCCTAATACTGTTGTTAATGCAATATGACGTGACATGATGGATGCCCTCACCGACGATCTCCCTCATACGGCACCATCTTACGACCGCGGCATGCTTTCATCCCACAGTGCTCCACATCTTCCAGGCACATGCAATGTGATGGTGATATGATTACCGAGTTATTATTAGTCCATTCAAACAGCAGGATTGGGAAACTAAGGTACTTCCATTATATCAATCCCAACACAGATCCTGTCTAGGGTCGTCACTCCTAGTAATTTCATACGATGTATATTTTGTAGGTCGCTGCAAGGGCTGTCAGGGCTGTTGCTCGCACTCGTTGCACCGCTCCCCCATCACCTTATCAATACAGGCCTACTTGTACTCTTGTCGCTACGAAAGAGTCGTCACCTCCCGTAGACTCAGAATACGCTCGAGATTACTACAAAGGGCTGTCAGGGCTGTTGCTCGCACTCGTTGCACTGCTCCCCCATCACCTTATCAATGTAGGCCGACAGCAAGAATATAGTATCGCATACCACCATAATCTGCTCACGAGTCTCGGTTGCTCACTGGTCACTACGGGGAGGTTTGTGGCCCCAGCGTAGGTCGATAGCTCGACCACGGTGTCCCATACCACCATGCCCGACTCATGAGTCTTTATGGATCAAGGTACCATGGTTAATAGGGTTTACAGTGGTAAGTTCAGTACCCTAGGTTCAAGCAGTTATGACTCATACAAGGTGAACATACAATGGCCAGTCGGGTTACTTGACGGGCTCAACTAGCACGAGCGCATCTCAAGTCGAATGACATGAAGTGCATAAAACACCTCGTGTGGCCTAACTACTGCCGCCAACTCCAAAACACGACTCGCGTTCATCGACGCGTCGTTCGTGGCAAAGATAAGCCAACCACGAATTTACTCGGTTGCCAACTGCCTGGACTAGGTATAGTCCTAAACATTTATGAATTCACATCAGCAATCATAGTAATGGAAATGAAATACAACAATGTGAGCATGTTAACACATCTTATAACATACAACTTAAGTAAATCACCTAACACATGCATTTCATACATATAATGAAATCATGCATATAGTCAACATGTAGGAAATCATTTACATCAGCATATTATTTGAGAAATCAATCTCAAACTAATTGATAACACCATTTAATTGAATACATACTAATACAAACATTTATACAAACACTTAAGTCTACATATAGTATGTCGACTCAAAGTGCGCATTTAGGCGAATCTCTTCGCCAAACTGATTATGCACGCATTCCTAATATCCTAATGCGACAAGAAGCCATGTCAATCATATCAGCAAAATGTGAATGAAAACAGTATTTCCTACAAATGACTAAAATGCCCTAAATCTCATATTTTTCGTCTGCTTACGAAACAGGAAACGGATAGCATGTTGTACATGTCAAACGGCATTTTCGTCGATAATCTACTATTAAACGTCATTGAAAGCATTGAAAATAGTCAATCAAAGCGTCTAGAATCTGCACCTTTTATCCTAGAAGTGTATTGATTCGAACGGAGCATGTACGCTTCGTCTACAGCGAACAGGCAACATATTTCATAAGATGTATAAGCTACCATTCTAAGGGACCGACGGAACCTTAAATCAGCAAGTGTTTGGGGTCTTTTCTTACCTAGAAACACGGTGAAATCGCCGGGAAAGTGATTAAGGCGCGTTGCTTAAGCACGTGCAACAAGTAGTGCAAGCAGTAGGAAATTCTCTCCCAATCTCTCTCATAATCTCTCACCTTTTCTCTCACACCAGCTAGGGTTTCTAGCAAATTCGGATGGGTGAGAGAAGTGAGGCTTTAAGCTCCTTTTATAACCTAAAACATGCCCAAAACAGGCTTGGGAACAATGTTTACTTGATGCCTAACCAAATCGGAGCTGTTTCGGTCCAAAAAGACATTTTTGGAGGTCCCCTGGCCGAACGCGATCGGACTTAAGTTCATGCACGTCAGATGTCGCTCATATCCCATTTTTAGACCAATAGTGTTCGTAGATCGCACGTGGTGGTACAGTTTCAGTTCAGCGGTCATCTCACATATATCAAGTGTACAAGTCTCATGATATGAAATAGAAATTTTTCCTGATCCGAGGGTGTAATTTGGCTGAATTCTGACGGTTAGAACGCTTAATAATAACGCGCCAAGTCGTGTGCCAGATTTGAATTTCAAATTTTAAATCTAACCCTATTCTCACTCTCTTCACTCTAGGCTCAATGAAATAGCCTCTGAATGTCGGTTGGACTTGATTTTCGAAATGATTGTCAAGTCCAGCTAGGCGGTTATAACGGTCTAAGATTATAGGTATTGGACTTTCGACGCGCGGTCTAGATCCAATATAAAGTTTCAAAGAGGTCCTGAGAACAAACCGATTTAGAGTTTGATCCGAGGTTTTAGAGTATTATAGCGTCATTGGTTCTACTCGCTTTGGGTCTTGTAGAACGTATTTAAAGTGATCAGGGACTATTTCCCAGCTACTCTAGCGTTGCGCTAGCTAACTTACACTTATTTTCCAAAGGAATTAATCCTACGCAATTTTTGGTCAAGTTGGTACTCGAGTCCAAGTACGAATTTTTCCAGGGCGTTACAATCTACCCCCCTTAACAAAAAATTTCATCCTCAAAATTTGTACCTTTTCGTACTCCTCGAGAAGCTGTGGGTAGTTCTTTCTGATCTCGGCTTCTGTCTCCCAGGTAGCCTCTTCCTCAAAGTGATGCGTCCACAATACCTTCACAAGGGGAATCACTTTGCTACGTAGTACCTGCTCCTTCATGTCTAGGATACGCGTCGCTCGCAGGATATATGTAACATCCTCTCCTAACTGCACGTGCTCCCATCTGATGATATGGGAAGGATCAGAAACGTATTTCTTCAGCATATATACATGAAATATGTTGTGAACACTCGCGAGAGGCGTGGGTAAATCCAAACGGTATGCCACTGCTCCCACTGCTCCCACACGATCCTCCACAATACCTTCATAAGGCGTGGGTAAAGCCAAACAGTCCAGTTTCAGTTCAGCGGTCCAAGTCAATGATCAAGACGTATACAAAGTGGTCGGTCATAATGAGCCTCTCCCCTTACCTAACATGTCTGATTTAAAGGTGGAGGATGAGCCCCTTACAACCAACCCTTCAAACTCTTATGAAACATGTTTGGATCACTCCTCTAAATCGAATGATGGTGTGATTCAGGAGGAGGACAAGTTGCTCGCTACAACCCTAGAATTTGAAACCACCCAATTGAGGCCACCATCTGAGCTATACACGTTTGACAATTCAATGCCTCGATTAAGTAGTTTCAATGAAAAAAGTGATCACATTGATGCTTCCCCTATTGATTTTCAATCTGTCTATGCAGGACTGGAGGAAGAGAGCATACATCCGGCTACTTTTAAGAATGATGGATTCCGTAGGCAGATCATCACGAGCTATAATGTGGAAAATAAGTCACACTCAGCTGAACTTCCCAACTCTTGGAATTGCTTGGCACACTTTGTAAGTTCAAACGATCCCATGTCAAAAGATAAAGTGGATGCCTTGCAATACAACATCTTGGTAGTTATCATTGACCAAGAGAACCTTTATTCTAAAGCCCCTTCTTCCTCTGATCCTAAACGTCTACCAGTAAAGGAAGAGGAGCTGAAAATTGAACCGAAGTTTGGAGCTTCAGAATAGGTTGAGACTACATCACTTCTTAGGAAGTTTTCTAAACTTTATTTACTTGAAGTCTCTGATTCACCATGCGATACTAACGTTGAAACTTCTTCTGTCACAGATGAATCATATATATTCTGAATACCTCAAGTAATTCGATGAAAAATTTCTTATGAGGTACATAAGTCTCTCTAGAAAGTTATGCTCCAGGGCATCCAAGCCTATTGCAAAAAAGGCTTTTGGATGATCCTATTGAGAAACTTATCAAGATATTGGCCGAAAGAGGAACCTTACGGCATGATCGAGTAGTTTTTCCCTATTTTTATAGGACTAGGGTAGTTTGTTTTATGTTATTTTAGGATAGATGGTAAACTTAGTGTTCCTGGGATGAAACCCAGCTTTTTCATTTTCGTGGTTAATTAGTTCAATGTTTGTGGGTAACATTACTGCAAACCCTCACGAGACTACAACTCAACCACTAGGGGAAACCTAGGGGTTTAAAGGCTTATTACATACGCTAAATACAATCGAGAGTACTTGCGAAAGTGGTATAGGTAGGATTTTATTTTTGTTATTTTTACTTCTACTAGTTTTTCTCTCGTGTTGACCCACTCTTACGTAGATATCTTTGAAAAATCTCTCTCTCAATTCATTATCCAGGTACTATCTTCCCATTACTTTACTTTCGTTGTCCCATGTGCATTGCATGCTCATATATCTTTTACATTGAGGATAATGTAGATTTTTAGTTGAGTGTGGGAGATTAGGTTTCGTAATCAGTGTTTTCTTGATCTTAAGCAAAAATTATGAAAATTTTTAAAATTTTCTGGGAATTCTTGTGAATTCGAAGTGATTTTGATGGATATCCTTGATTTAGAATTTTAAGATAAGTGATGTTGGTAATTTATGACTCTTGGATTCAGTATCTGTTAAATTTCACAATTAAGTAGAATAGTTGATCCAAAATTAGAAGTTATAAACATTGATTGAATCATGATTTCACATGTCACATCTCGCTTACACATTGCGGTTTCAGTTCGATATTGAAGGGTTATCTAGGTAATAACTAAGCATGGAACGAACCAGCCTAGAAAATTGCCCGTCATGATCAATTGAAGAAAAAAATGCCTAACATGATCGATATTTTAAAAAAAAAAAAAAGAAAAAAAAAAGATACCTTTGGAAAATTTGGGCGAACAATCTTCACCATAGGTTTGCTCCCTATAGGTGTAGATTTGATTCCCTATGGATGATATGTGAAAAAGGTTCGGGTGTATAGTCTTCACCATAGATTTGCTCCCTATAGGTAAGGACTTGATTCCTCTCCTTAGCGTTATTTTTTATAGAAAAATCAAAGGCTGAAAGAAATAAAAAGAATGATCTATGAGGCACATTTAGATTTTGGGTGTCCTGAATGCTCTTGCTTGTTACCAATGATATCATGGAATAATGAATTGAATCTTAATGTTGATAAGCTGAGATTACACTATACACCCATAGAACTCAATGTTTAGAATTGTTTTAATTGATGAATTAATACTTTAACTTGATTATGAAGTTTACCGTGTGCTTGATTTTAGAAGAGAATAATGCCTAACATTCATGAATCTTAGAGTTCTCATATCTGAATCATTTTTCAAAAATAGCACTTGGTTTCATAGAAATTGCCCTCTAGTTCTCAACTTATTTTTCGCATACTTTGCTCGGGACTAGAAAAATGCTGGTTGGGGGTTGTGTTGAGGGTCAAATATTGCATATCAGACCCCCAATTATTACTCAAATTTACGAACATAGTACTGTTTAACAGCCTATTTTAATCGTGTTTGTGATGCAAGGTGTGTTTAGGAGCTTCGACCAAAACAGGGTGCTAAAAGTATGAAAGTAATGCTCTGATGAAGCCAAGGTAAGGGACACACTCCAGGGGACCAAGATCGACAGAATTACACACCAAAGATCCAAGAAAACCGAGTAACTAAAGCTCAAGTGGCCTAAAAGACGTCCAAAATGGAAGATCACAGGGTTCCCACCATCTGTTCTGCTCTAGACTTCATATATGGCCTGAGGACCATAATTTAACCGTACACGTCAAATTTCGGCCATTAAATCTCATGGAAGTGGCCCAACGGACACAATAGCCCATAAAACTCTGATTTAGGGCCTGCCTAGTATTGAAAATGCTTCAAGTTTGGTCTTAACCCCTTAAAGGGGGTGACAAGACAGATGAATGGAATGGATCTTTCATACATATCTTAGGTGGTCCCCACTGGCAGTACCTGTGCACCGTGCACAGGTGCATTCAAGGAACACTGGACCAAGGAATCGGGTCAGCAGGAGCTGACCCGATCCGTTTTACGCCCAGAAACAGTGGACGGACACTGTCTGTCCGTTTTCACGTAGTGGGTCCCAACCATTGTTCATATGGAAAATCCAAACCATCCATGAGATTCACAAGGACCCTATCACTTAGTCCTAAGTGGCAAAATTTCAAAAGGAATTAGGAGATACATTTTTTATCATCCAAAAGCAAGACGGATGGTGAGAAGATCAGATGCAATGGGCCACACCAAACCTGAAAGAAACCCACCTTTCCTTACCTGTTGTTCGTTGGGAATCTAATGGATGGCATGGATTTCTCCATCACCGTCAATCTGTGGCCCACCGACCATCACAGATTGACTCCCGGAAGCTCTGTTTACAAACAGAGCCTGCAGACGGAGCTTGTAGGCCACCCTCAAGGCCTCACGTGGTCAATCTGGACCATCCATCATGTTCAGAGCCTCTTTCAATCCAAAACCGCAAATTCTGGAGATTCATGCAAGATGTAGCATGCACAGGCACAGTCGCAAGGGAAACCACTTCCTTTTTTATTAGAAGATCTCAGTTGTTCCATGATCAACGGGCCATTTTTTGGTACGATCAGGATGGTAAAAACTTCTCCCAAGGAACAAACGACCAAGGCCAAGAAGCCTGACCGGTCAGATCTTGCATCGAGCTCTTGGTTTTGAAAAGACAAAAATTTTACAATATAAAGTCGGTGGTGGTTTCTTTTCCACTGCGTAAGCTGTCGCACGGACTGAGAAGTCACCAACTTTCTTTACCGCCTCCAAGCAATAAGAGAAGAGAGAGAACGTGAGATCCGGGGGAACGTGCAGCTGGTGGTGGACGTTGCAAGGAGGAGTGTTAGTTTTTGAGTTTTTTTCTTCTTTTGTTTTCTTATTTTTCTCCTTTTTATTTTCCTTTCCTTAATTTTTGAGAGTTATAGCCGCGTTATGTGTGGCTAAAGCTCTTAGCTAGGGCTAAGAGGTGAAGTTTGTAGCGTGATGGGGGACTTGTTGCTTATGTAATTTGTTTAGACTGAATGATGTTGATTTTAGTTTGATTAAGGAGAATGTTTTAAATTTTTAATGGTCTGTTGTGACTGAAATTATAATAGGTCTGTAATGGTGTAAGCCCCATATCCTAAACCATACCGTTCCATAGACTTCCGCGGTCTTTCCGGTCGAATTCCAGTAACCTTCAACCCTTAACTGGTATTTGCGCGTGACCCTGATTCACACGTCGTCAACCCGAGTCGACTCAACCCAAGACCTTTACCATAGCGACCGTGCCGTCACCGCGGTTCCGATGCCGTGACTCGCGCACCGAGGTGATACCCTGGTTAAGAGATGTGGGCCAACATTCGGTGCAAGAAAAACGTCGTGCATTGCAAAACTCAAGAGAATCTCTACGACTTGTCACATCAATCCATCAATCCATCAATCTCAACATGTCAAGTACACATCAACTTTCACCCTTTCCCAAAAAGCCCCAAAAGTCAAAAAGTTCTTACACAAGCCATACTTCTCTTACACCATTTGCCACAATAGTCAAAAAAAATCTCTTACACCCATCATTCACCATATCCATCACTCCATCACCCATCACTTTATCTCTCCCTTTACAACTCTCTCTCTCCTTCATTTTTTCAAGACACTTTCCTAAACAAGAGAGCTCCATACGTCCAAGCCCCTCCCTCTCTTCCAAGCTCCAAGTGTAGCCCACCTTTCCATCCCAAGATCTCCCATCTCAACCATCCAAACCTCATCTCCTCCGTTGGAATTGAAGATAAGGAGCTAAGAAACCCAAGGGAGCAAGAAGATCGAACGGTGGGTGTTTTGATAGAGTAGTTTTCATGTTTTTAAGATGGGCCAAGTGAGGTCAACCAATCAATGGTTTGGATCTCACTTGGGACCCTAAGATGTGGCCGATGGCCCACTTTGATCACCATGATCATTCCATGATGGGGCCATTCTCCATGGACCCCATCATGATATTTATTTTTTTGTATACCTAGGGTCATCTAGACCGTCTATTTTAGTGGAGAAGGGATCTCCACCGTTGGATTTTGATTTAATGGGCCCATGTGTAATGGACCCACTTGATGTATGATTGATTGTAGGGGAGGGCCCATAGTGTCGGGGTCCCTCCATCACGCGTGTCCCACTCTCTATCTCTCTCTCTCTCCCTCTTTATTTCATTTCTTTTTATGAGATCATGATATGGTTGTGTGGCCCACTTGGAGGGACCCCACTTTATATAGGGGTTGTATCCACACCATCTATTATTAGGTGACCCACCTTAAGATTACCACACGCCCACAAAAAAAAAAGTCCAGAGACTCTCTAGACGTGAGGGTGAAAATAATTTTTTTTTTTTTTAGCCTTGGTTAAGGCGATTTGGGTGGGCCATTCATGTAGGCCCTACCTTGATGTATGGACTTAATCCACGCCGTCCATCTCATTCCCTGGATCATTTTAGGCATTGAGCCAAAGAATGAAGTTGATTTGAGCATCTGGTGGGCCATAGCATAGGAAATTGCAGTGGTTACCGTTGAAAAATTGCCCTTTATTTCTAATCACCAAAATATATTCAATATTGAGCTTGTATTAAGCTATGGGACCCAATGGATGGTTCGGATTCATCTGATATGGGCCCTACTGGGGAAAAACCCCAAAAATCTCTAAAATTAAAAAAAATACGTGTATAGCAGCAGGTCACTACAGCTGTCAGAGGCACGGGCAGCGCCTGCTGCGCAAGGGCGGACAGGGTCCCACGGCCCTACATGTGGGCCCCACCATGATGTATATCTTATATCCACACCGTTCATGAGGTGAGCCACTCCTAGCAGTGGGCCCCCTCCGAATTTTAACTCCATCCATAGCTCAGGTGACCCACACTGCAGGAAATAGTAGGATTGAACCTTTACCATTGAAACTCTTTTTGGGTCCATAGAAGTTTTGGATCAAGATGAAATTTATTTTTCCCTGATTCATCCAGGTCCGTGCGACCTTATCAACAGTTTGGATGGAAAATAAATGTTACTGTGGGCCCCACGTGGGACCCACAGTGATGCATGGGTTTTGCTACACCGTCCACGGCTGGGACGGTGAAACCCACCATGATATATCTGTTTATACACACCGTCCAACAGACGGTGGAGCCCACAGTAATGCATGTGTTTCACACACACTTCCAACGACAGTGGGACCCACCATGATGCGTGTGCTGCATCCAAACCGTCCATCCACTTGGGAAGCCCATTTTATGGCTTGAGCTAAAAGAATGAGTCAGATCTATAGTTCAAATGGACCCCACTTTGGTTTATGTATGGGGCCCATTTTGAGTTATTTGTGGCCATCCATTGAGACCCCACATTGATATATGTATGGGGCCCACCTTGTTATATGTAAGGCCCATGGATTGAGGCCCATTTAATGTATTAGGGGCCCATGGGTTAAGGCCCATTGAGATGTATTAAGGCCTATGGGTTGAGGCCCATTTGATGTATATATGGGGCCCAATTGGTGTGGCCCATTTAATACACATAAGACCCATGTGCTTAGGCCCATTTGATGTATTCAAAACCCAACGGGTTATGGCCCATTGCAATGTACATAAGGCCCATTGGTGCAGCTCATTGATGTGGCCCACTTGATGAATATAAGGCCCATATGATATAGCCCATTTGACGTATTTAAGACCCAATGGGATGTACCTAAGGTCCATTGCAATGTGTGATCTCAACCTAGTTTATGTAATGATATTCACTATGGGCTACGCCTAGGGAGTAGTGTTGGTTTGATGTCCACATTACAGGTATAATGTTGGTTAAATGTCCCATTACGACTCTCCCTAGAGCCCATTGATAGGCCTGTACTTGTTGTGTGTAAGCCGTCTAGGGTCATTTGCATTGTAAAGATAGTTCATTACTTTATTACATGTTTAGTATAGTTCCATGACCCATGATCATATGCATCATATGTATGCTTGATATGAGAAGTGACTAATCATAGCATATGCCTTCGGGCAGATTGCTTATGGGTTCTCGGTTAGGCAGTGTTACCTTACATGAGCGCACGATACGCGTAGGATTTCTGCATGACTAGATAGTGTGATTCATGCATTTGCATGGTGTGTCTTGGTTACCGTACGCCCTAGCGACATCAAGGCCGTAGCCTCCACAGGCGTATCGTGGATGGCAGGATTGAATACCAAAAATCTTATTCTACTGGGGTGCTATAGATATCCCTAGGTGAAATTTTTTAAACCCTTATGGTACCAAGAGGTTTCTCCAACGTCTAAACCGAGTGGGTGCATGAGCGCCGAGTGCCGATTGCTAGACGGTCGCGCTCTCCACTGTGTCGTGGTCAGTTGGAAGGGGGTGCGGCCTTACCTGCCCGAGAGGAGGGGGCAAAGCTAGGCTGAGTTTGACCAGCTCGAGGAATGGATCTGCTATCAACGAGTCGAGCCCGATATTGGCAAACGGATAGTGAGGTCTCTTCCACTTACCTTATTACGCGTGATGGGGCGACGATCTGGTTTAGAGTGTGCTAGACCCCAATGATATTTCAGATTTGAGCTGTATTGATATGTGGACTTAGATGAGGATTCGTATGCTTGAGTTGCATCTCACATCGCATGGCCTTAGTATGACCGATATCATTCATGTCTTACATCGCACAGCCTTGGTACGGCTAATGGTATTCATGGATCCATCTACATATTTCGAATTACTCTGATATTGCATCATCATACTATTACCTTGCGCACACACTTTCACCACCCTCTAAGCTTTCTATAAGCTTATGCACGACCGTTGCGTGCAGGTGACGTTGGAACACAGCAGCGCTGAGGCAGGAGCACTTTGCAGATCATTTTGGAGTTATCGTCCACTATCATTGTATTTCCCTTTATGCTCATTGTACTTGTAAAGTTTTTTATCATAGTGGAAATATAATGAAGTTTTTGGTTGTTGGTTATGGGTTATACCTTTGGTTATACTTATTACGAATCAAACTGATGTTGAAAATACTCCTTGTAGCATTCCAGGATCGGAACCTGGTGAATGGGTACTGGGAGCCGAGAATGGGGTTCTACAAAGGCTGTCGGCGCCAGATTCGGCAATCAAAAATTTTGTGAGCCCGGTTTCCGAGTTTGGGGCGAGATAAATGGCTTTAAGCATGTTCCGTTTCTTTTATGTTTATAACGTCAGGAAGCCCTATTGTTCACCATTGTCTCTTAGGCATGGTCGGATGAAGATACCCTTCCTAGCCTTCATACATTGTTGATTGGTTGGTAATTAGTTTAATTCTGTTGTTTACTTTGTCTCCTGGGCATGGTTTGGTGATGAAATCCATTTTAATTCATATACCTTTCATCTCTATGAAACTATATCAATTAAGTTTAGTTTTGATTTCCATGGTTACATTCTTCAACTGGATAAAGATGGGACTCTGAGTGCAGTTGAGTTTTTAATGCAGGCATAAGATCTCCCTAATCTCTACAAGTGGATCCTTTGAATCCCCAGTTTCCTATCTCTGATTTCTCTTAAATTTTATATTAATATTTCACAATTATTCCCTAAATTTCATTCAGTTAGATTTCATCTCATTCTAGTTCTAGTTCTAGTTAGTTTCAGATTACGTACAGGTATCAGTCCCTTGGGATTTGACCTCAGTCTTACCGAGTTTATTACTACATCACAACCTTGCACTTAGGGAGTGAACAATACTCTCGATAGTATCGACGGTCTACTCGATGACACAAACTCACATGTCATACGCTTTTGAAATATCTTGCCAGCGGGTCGATGGGATCGATAAAGTGTCGATATCATCGGATTTCGAACTCCAATTCTATTGATACTTGGATTGATCTATCGACATTTAAAAAATGAAAGAGACTAGTCATAAAATATTTCAGGTTTTTAGGATATGATCGAGGGTTAACCGATGTCATCGGAATTTGTATATCGATGATATCGGAGGCAGTATCGATGCATCGATAAATCCCATAGATTTTCTAGTAAGCTCGCTGGACAGTTTGTGTCCAGTATCGATGCAATCGACTCGGCCTCGATATTATCGACATATGAATATCGATTTCCTCGAGTGGCCCCCGATCAAAGATACAAAGCGACCTAAAATATTTGCTGGAAGACATGCACGCCCATTAACGGTATCATCGATGGACTTCCGAAATTATCGAGATTTGATTTAAGATCTTATCGGAAAGAGCATTGATATATCGAAGGATTTTCAGATTTTCTTTGAAAAACAGGGGCACCGAAAATCTGCCTATCTGATTGACTCGAGATTCAAATATCGATAATATCGATAGGTGTATCGATATATCGATAATTCTATCCAAATATATATGCGGTTGCTGGACACATTAAGTCCTCATTCGATATGATCGATTCAACTTCTGAGGACATCGACAGCGCAGGTCGATTATATCGAGAAGTGTATCGATACAATCGACAAGGTAAGAAAACTTAGAGATTTTCTGATGTTTGAAATAGTTCTCTTACCCAAAAATCCTAATATGTTCTAACTTGTTTTTAAGGGTTTTAATCACCTAGTATTTTAGGACATAGGATGTGAGGCTTAGATTTACATATGGTGAGCTTTCACACATCTGGTTGAGGCAAACACTTGAATAGATCTTCCTGTGAAGCTCTGCAGTCCGACTGACTCAATACACACGCTAATTAACAAACCAGGGCACTAACAAGGGCACTTTCAATCCCAAACTTTAAGAAGATCCAAATCTCAGGTGGACTACACTGTTAGAAACAGTGATGAATGACCATTAAAACCCTCTTATAGGTCACAAAAGTTTTGGATCAACCGGATCTTTGTATTTTCCCTTTATCCAGGTCTGGTCTGCTTGACGTATTCGACAGGTTAAATGGCAAACAAACATTAATAAACCTTATGATGGGACCTTTGGAATTTTTAATGTTAAGCCACTCAATCACCACTGTTACCTTTGGTGTGGTCCATTTGAGACCTTGGATCTGCTTAATGTTTAGTACCACGTCCTAAAATGGGCTAGAGGGTGGGCTCCGTGGTAAAGTAACAACCACTAAGGTGTTACCCAGATAACACCTAATCTGCTCTCAGATAAATGAACCCCTTTGTCCAGTGCTCATTATTGAAAAATCCGGCGGACGGGATGATCCTGCCTAAACCATTCAGATTGGTGGCCTGCAAACCGACGGTTAAAGATCAGAAACCGGCAGCTGCTAACATTCAATAATCAAAAGTCCATTTGCCTAACTGGGGATCAGTTGAATTTAATTGGGAGTGGATTAAGTGCGGCCACGCCTCACCCAACGCGGTGCGGGCCCGTGGAGCCCACCCTAATGTATATGTAGTATATCCACACCGTCTATCCATGTTTCCAGCTCATTTTAGGAAATGAGAGGGAAAAAAAATGAAGTAGATTCATATGTCAGGTGGACCACACTATAGGAAATATTTGTGATAAACCATTGAAAACTTACTGTGGACCACAGAAGTTTTGGATCAATCTAATATTAATTTAGTTTTTTCCTTCATCCTTTATCAACAAGTGCATGGCAAATGAATGCTGTAGGAGGGCTTATGATTATTTTAATGGTGGACATTCAATCAACATTATTTCCTATAGTGTGGTCGATCTAAGTTGTATCTACTTCATTTTTGTGCTGATCATGTCCTAAAATAAGCTGGTCAGGGCCGCACTTGCTACCAGTGGTCTGCAACGTCCTACATTGAAACAACTTTCAAGATTCGTTGCCACCAACCTTGTGACGTTTTAAATTGACTATGGTCTGTTTTTTTATTTTTATTTTTTTCACACGCACACACAAACACCACACACTCACGCTGGTGGAATTTCACCACCTATGGGTACGCGAACCTTTGACCGGGAGTTGAAACTCATGAGAGACTACCACCCGACTATGGTCTGTTATTTTTATCTTTTATTAAGCATATATTATTGGCCCAAATCTTAGGTCTATGATTGTCCTATCAGACATAAGTTTAGGACATACTCCATCAGCTCTCAGATGGATGAGACCAAGGGTTTGATTGCCAAACCGTGGGCCCACTTATCAAACTAAAAACTAAGTTTTACTGTGATCATTGTGATTATATTCAAACAAGTGGGGCCCATGATTTGGTAATCAAGCCACTGGTCAGTTACGTTCCACCGTGGATGGTCCACACTCCAAGAATATCCAAGTTGAAAGAGGTTAAACACGAACGTGACAATCTTTTTAGTTGAATGTGTACCTTTGATTTTTTTTATTTGTTTTTTAGAAAATTTCTGTTTAACTGTCTATTTTCTAAGTAATTTCTGAATAAACGTATGCTTTCAAAATATTTAATACCTCAAGTTTGCACTATTAAACAGTTAGCCGCCTGCCTTCATACCCGTTAGGGTTATATAGGGCTGAAAGTCGGGCAGGTTGGGTCGGGTTGGTGCTCTACCCTAACCCAACCCAAGGTTCTTATACCTCAACCCTAACCCAACCCAACCCAATCTCGGGTTGGGAATTCTCAACCCAAGCCCAACCTAAGCAGGCTCGGTCGGGTTGATCGGGTTGGTCGGGTATATACGTGCTAATATTTCCGTTATTACATTAGTTTATTATATTTCAATATATGGCTTATTTTTTGTATCTATAATTTTATTAATTATATATATGATTATTCATTATAAAGAACTTCATTTTTTTCCTTTTAAAAACAAGCTAAAATATAAGACAACTACTCCTTTAAAAGTCATGTAGCATAGCTCGAAGTCTATTTGGGAGAGAAATTTGGCATATCCTGTTAGCTTGAGTCCTTGAAAATGACGTGGACAAATGAGACTTGACATCACTAGTGTGTATTCGACACTAACAATCCACACTCAATTATAATTTATAAGTAACTTATATATTGATCGGGTTCGGGTTGGGTCGGGCAACCCAAGACCTCAACCCAAGCCCAACCCAAGTTTTGCCGGGTTGGTGTTTGTATAGCCCAAGCTTAAGATCGGACCCAATATATCCTGCCCGAGCCCAACCCAATGTCGGGTCGGTCACGGGTCGTTCGGGTTGTACCCGCCCAACTTGTAGCCCTAGGGTTATAGACGTTTTGTAACTTAATTTTTCAAAATAACAAAATTACCCTCATTCTCTCTCGTTTGATCAGGCCATCTCATCTTCTCTCTTCTTTTCTCTACCGTTCAGCATCTCTTCCTCTTTCATTCTCTTCGTTCCTCCGAATCCGTGAGTATAGCATCAAACAATATTGAAACCCACCTTTGGAAACTTCTTAGGTGTCACACTCATGTTTAGCAGTGTCATCCTATCTCTTTATAAGGCTGAACAATGTCGATAGTATACGTTGAAGGCATAGGAAAATCCTGCACTATGGCTTCTCATTGGTCCATGTCATTGCCAACAACAACAGCTAAAAAATGCACCAATTTTCCCTCTATAGAATACATTGCACCATCATGATTTAATGTCTTAGATCCACACTGTCTACTAGTTTTTCTAAATCATTCTAGAGCATGAACCCAAAAATGAGATACATCTAAACCTCAAGAGGACCACACCTCGAAAAGTAGGGGGATTGAGTGATTATAGTGGAAATCTTCCTAAGGTTATTTGTCATCTAATCTCTTCGGATTTGGATGAAGGGAAATCACAAATATAAGACGGGGAGCTGCTTTAATAGACATTTGAAGTCTGAACATTTTAGTAAGACGAGGTTGATGGTACATCGCAAGGCATGGTGGCAAACTGGATTGGCTAGGAGTACAGATGTCAGCAGGAGGTGGCGGGCCCACCACCTACATACATATAGCCCTTAGGCCTACCACATGCAATTTCAGCAATGCCTCCCTCCAATTAAGATTCTGAAACTTTCTTTTTTTTTCTCATTTTAATAGGTAGGAGAGTTCAGCATGACTTGCTAATGATACCTCGGCCTCAGTAAAATTACATGAATAAAATGATCCAAATGGTCCAAATATTGGCCATGTAAATCGATGGTTAAAAAATGTTAATGAGTCGCTCATTTGTGATCTTATGTTTGTGGCCCACCCAAGGCTCGGAATTCACCAAAGTATATATTGCAATGGATATTACAATATTATGTCAAACATCACATATTAGCTTATTAGAAATATTAAAGTTGAATTAGTAATAAATTTAAATTTATGTAAAACTACTATTGAATTTCAATGCATTGATATTTTTCTTTCCATATACATTTTATTACGAGCTGCCAAATATAATTGAGGATTCATAAGCATCTTGAGTTTTGATAGGATAGGTATATACAAACTCCCTGGCCTGTACGGTGTAGAAAAGGGTTCAAGCTTGGAGAGGACACCCACCATTAAATTCAAAGTGGCACACCTACACAGCATGAGTTTTGGCCTCGGCCCTCATCTAACCCAGATGAAATGAAAGGTCTTTAACTGCCGCGATTTTATATACACAACATGGTAGGCCCCCTCACCCTAATCAATTGTGGGCATTCCCTTTCACTGCTCCAAACCACCTGATTTTTGGATCGGGTTGATTTTTTCAAGATGGGGGCTGAGGTGGCACCTGATAGGCGAGTTGGATGTTGGAATATTTGCTTGAATTAAATAGACTATTTAAAATTTAGAACTGAAAAAGAATATAAATTTTGAAAAAGAAGACTTATTGAATTGAGTCGAGGCGTGATGTGAGTCACTCGACTTGACATCGAATTTGCTTCCCTTGGACGGTGTCCCAAGTGCAAAAGGTTTCCAGAGCAATCGACCTCCAGGATACAACGACTATGACCCGGTCTCAGTGGTGCACTCACTGTACGCGGGCTCGAACCACTTGCAGTTTAACCCGAAAGTGCTAAGTTAACTCAGCGATGAACTCAGCAACAACAAAAATATATAAACCAATAAACCAAAACAGGGAGTTTTATAAGAGGAGAAAGGATTCTTCGTATTTTCAAATATGAATCAGAAGTCTTTATATAGACTCCGAATTGGTGCATAAGCGTAAACTCTTGCAAATAAAGTTCCACGAGTATCCATACACAACATCCACGTGAGTACACTCGAACTTCACCCGCACCCGCTCCCACGCCCAGCCCGTCCCGTTGCGTACATGGACACAGACTCGGACTCAGCACGACACGGCTCGGCTCCTCACGCATGTGTGTCCCTCCACCCCCTCATGACCAAATTCACATGCCCCCTGAATGGGGCTCAAACCCCAAAGCAAAAGGCCTATCTTATATACTAGATGTTTTGCTTTGTCAAATCCGATGTGGGACAAAATCTACAGCTCAAAAACACTAAAAATTTTAAATGTGGAGGGAAACTAAAATATTTAAAATTTAATTTACTATAAATTTTGAAACAAAATACAACAATTCCCCACATGTTTCAAAATAAAAACTCTTTAGGGTTAAAGCATAATAGTTGTGCTATAGTGCTAGTGTCACCACATACTTGAACCGACATTAGAGAAAGCAAGACAAGTATACAGGAATCAGGTGATATCATAATCTTGAACCTGAATTCTTTTGGTGTAAATCACAAGTACATGCCACTTACACAACTCTTCTTCTGCAAGTGATTCTCCGGGTCGATATGTTTCAGCCATACGCCATTACCTGGATTTCGTGAGTGCTTTAGAGAGTTCACCTATATTCTCATAGGAAGCGGCCTCCACCTCCACACCCATATAGGTGAATTTCATCAAGTGTATGCAGCAATTGTATACACCACCAAATATATCGTTATGATTTATTAAGAGTTATAAAAAAACTCATCCTTCTGCATTGCTACTTGCACTGTATACCATAAAAATGGCTCATATAACTCAGCGTAATCGTCTATCTCATGCCTTGTTGTTTACCCATTAAACCTATTTCATGGGATCTCCACTTGTATAGGTTGAGTTGCTGACACTAACAGCTCATGTATTAGGCTTAGCCTTATTCCCTTCGATGTATCATTGACTAATCTTTTAGATAGTCCTTTGGTTAAAAGATCTGTCAGATTCTTTTCCAACCTCACAAAGTCAATAGATATGATTCCATCACACAACATGTGTTTCACTATGTTTTGTTTGAGTTTAATATGCTTGATCTTCCCATTATATATTTTACTATTTTTTTTATTATGGCTACTTGACAATTACAATGAATAGATACGACCGATATAGGCTTTGGCCACAATGGTATATCAGCTAAGAGATTTCTAAGCCACTCGGCTTCTGATCCAACCTTTTCTAAGGTAATAAACTCGGATTCAATAATTGACCGAGCGATACTTATCTGCTTGGTAGATTTCAAAGAGACCGCTCTTCCACCCAAAGTGAAGACATATCCACTTGTGGATTTTGTCTCATTTAAATCACTGATATAATTAGCATAATTATATCCTTCCAATACAGCGGGATAACCATTATAATGTAAACCATAGGTCATACTGCCTTTTAGGTATTTCAAAATCCTAAACAAGACATTTCAATGCTCTTTTCAAGGGTTATGTGTATATTTACTTAACTTTTTTACTGCAAAAGTTATATCTGGTCTAGTGCAGTTTGTTAGGTACATGAGGCTACCAATTATTCTGGAATACTTCAATTGAGATATACTACTACCTGAATTCTTCATGAAAGTCACACTGTAATCACAAGGTGTACTAACAGGTAAACAGTCAAAATGATTAAACTTTCTCAATAACTTCTCAACGTAATGATATTGTGATAATATAATAACATCATCTTTTCTAGTTACTTCAATACCTAAGATTATACTAGCCTCTCCTAAGTCTTTCATGTTAAATTTAGATGACAAGAATTTCTTAGTTTTAATAACTAATTTAATATTAGTTCCAAAAATAAGCATGTCATCAACATAAGGGCATATAATAACATAATCATTTAAAGAAATTTTACTATATACATATTTATCTACATCATTTATATGATAACCATTTGATTTTAAAACACCATCAAATTTTTTATGCCATTGTTTAGGAGTCTGTTTTAGACCATATAGTAATTTAATTAATCTACATACTTTATTTTCTTTACCTGATATCTTATAACTCTCAGGTTGTTCCATATATATTTCTTCTTCTAAGTCTCCATTTATGAAAGTCGTCTTAACGTCCATCTGGTATATCACCAGTTTATATATGAAAGCTATCGCTATTAAAATCCTAATATTTGTGATCCTAGTTACAGGGAAGTATGTATCAAAATAATCTATTTCTTCTTTTTGTTTAAAGCCTTTTGCTACCAGCCTAGCCTTAAACTTATCAATAGTTCCATTCAGTTCTAGTTTCTTTTTAAACACTTATTTACAACCTATTAGTTTGTTTTCAAGTGGTAGGTCTACAAGTTTCCAAGTGTTATTAGATATAATAGATTTCAACTCATCATTTATTGTTTCCTTCCAAACTATTGTATCTGTAGAGTTAATCACTTTTGTATAAGTTGTAGGATCGTCTTCTACTAAGAATATGAAAAAATTAATCATCTCTTAGGTTAATTTCCCTTCTAACTCTAATACTTTTTATTGGTTGTATCTCTTCTACTACCTCCTCACAAGCACTTTTACTAATAGACGCGATGTCTGATTTATTAACTTTCTCTATTCCTATATATTTAGATTTCATAGGGAATACATTCTCAAAGAACTTTGCATCCCTATCTTCTATAATTGTATTAGGTTTAGAATATTATCCTTATTTTTTAAAACTAGAAACCTGTAGGCTGCACTATTTTGTACATACCCTATCAATACACAATCGGTCATTTAAAGGCCTAATTTTCTTTTCTTAGTTTCAAGTAATACTACTTTATCAAGACACCCCCATACTTTAATATATTTATAACTAGGAACATAATTCTTTCAAAGTTCGTAAGGAGTTTGTTCAGAAGATTTAGAAGAAATCATATTTAAGATATAACAAGCAGATAGAATTGCTTCTCCCTACATATTTGAGGGTAAGCCTAAACTATTTAACATAGCATTCATCATCTCATTTAGAGTTCTATTCTTACGTTCTATTATTCCATTTTGTTCTGGTGTATAAGGAGCTGTAGTTTTATAAACTATTCCACTCTTTTCACATAATTCTCTAAAATGAGAAGATTCATATTCACCCCATTTATTTGTTATAAGTCTTTTAATTTTTATATTTAACTAATTTTCAACTTCAATTTTATATTCAGAAAAAATATCTAAAGCTTCATCTTTGTTCCTTAATAGATAGAGTCTAGTGAACGTAGAGTTGTCATCTACAAAAGTTATGTAATATCTTTTTCCACCTCTAGACATATGATTTCTAAAATCACCTAAGTCATATCAATTCCAATAGAACAGAGGATCGTTCTATTTGTTTAAAGGGTTTTCTAATGAATTTTGATTCTACATATGTTTTACATTTTTTGAATTATTCATTAAATATATTAGGTAATAAACCTAATCTTTTCATTTTCTTCATTTTCTTTATTATATTCATATAACCTAGTCTAATATGGTATAGATAAAAGGGTTCGATAATATAAACAAAACTAGATGTCTTCTTATTATTATCATTGGATACATTTACAATGAATAGGCCATCACTACAGTATCCTTTACCAACAAAAATTTCATTCTTAGTCATTACAAGCTTATCTGAATCAAATACTAACTTAACACCAGTCTTATTGAAGAGAGAACTAAAGACTAAATTTCTTCTAATGTCAAGTACTTGTAGGACATCATTCAATAGCAAAATCTTTCTAGAAGTAAATTTCAGAAGTATTTTCTATTTCCCGACAACTGAAAATGTGTGAGACCCGACCCGAGTTCGCATGTGTGCATGTGTGTGTGTAAGTGTGCATTTCATTTCTTGTGGTCTCGCGGTCCTATCGGTTGAATTTCGATGACCCGCGACCCTCAGATAGTGTTGCGGTCATCCTTGAGTCCGGTCATGTAGACCCGACTCGGATCGAGTTGAAACCTATGCTATTGCGACCGCATCGTCACCGCGGTTCCAACGCCGCGTCTTGTGCGTCCATCCGATATGTAGATCAAAAGTTGTGTACATTTCATTATATGACCATTGATTATGTGGCCCACTTAGGTGGAATGCATGTGTGGACCACCACCTCCCTTGGCACAAGTTCCAAGGTACACTACCCACACACTACACAAAGATCCATAACTAACACTACCAACCACAAACACTACCAAGAGACCTACCCTACCCCTAGCAACTTTGGTTTCTCCTCCCTAAGGTAATCATTTCTTTTCTTACAAATAAATCATTACTATCTCTCTTTCCCTCTCATTTCTCTCTCTCTTCTCTTCTTCCCTAGCAACTCCCCTCCATTTCTCCAGCCCATCTTCCCTCCATTCCAGCCCCTTCTCCCTAAAATACCTCATCATCTACCCCTTCTCATTTAATCTTAACCATTGATCCATGTTGCTTGAAGCCTCTAGATGATGGTGATGTAAATTTCAAGGTTGATCTAGGTGGGTGCTCCTTCTTCTTTCCTTTCTCCCTTCCCTTTTGCTACATGCATGGAAGCATGTAGGACCCACCAATCCATGGTGGAGGTCCTACATGGCTCCTAGGATGAAGGCCATGGGCCTAGATCCTACTCATTCCCTTCCATGATGGGCCATTCTCCATGGACCCACCATGATGCATTCTCCTTTATTCTTGCATCTCATAGGCCATCTAGGCCTTTGCATGCATGTGGAGAGGGTGTCCCTACCCTCCAGCAAATTATCTTGATACATAATAGCTTGCATGTAAGTATATACATGGTGGATGGTGTAGATTGTGGAGTGGAAGGTCCATTAGTGGTGGGACCTTCCACCAATGGCCGATTGCTTCTTCCTTCTCCTTTTCTCTCTCTTTTTTTTTTTTTCTCCTGTGTATTATGATGATGTGTGGCTCACCAAGGAGAGGTCAGTAACATCTCAGACCCTTAGCTAGATGGGAAGTCCAAGCCCACTTTGACTAGATGTCCAAGCCCACCATGCATGCATGGTTTGGGTGACCTCTAAAATGACATCTTCATGGAGGTCTGAGTGAGCTCATGGGTCTAAAATTTTGTTAACCCATCAAGGTGGACCCCACATGTTGAATCAGGGCCATAAACCCTTTGATTAATTTATATGGGCTGAAATGTGGACAACATATGTTGCTGTCCAAATTCCAGGCCCAGTTGGACCATGACTTTTGAGCTAATGTTTGGATCTGTTTATATGCCCTTTTCTCCTAAATTTTCTTAAGGATTTTGCAGTGCATGGACCCCACTTTGATGTGGAATGGGGCCCACATCATTTCCCTCATGATTGAGACCCATGGGATGGGCCAAAGTGGGCTAACTGTCCAGAAATTTCTGCACAGTTCAGCAACACTATAAGTTGAAAATGAGCATTTTTACCTGGGTTTCTGGAATAAGTGGACTACCCCAGTGGACCCCACTTATTGTCCAGATGTAGGAACACCTTTTTCCCAATTTTTCAAGGGTTTGGGTGGTTCCAGGCCAACTCCATGTGGTCCCAAACATAGGGACAATTACATTTCCAGCAATATTTTTTTTGCTGTAGATTTCTTCAGGAATAGTTATCTGTACACAAATTGCAGGGGTTAAATAAAATATTTTTACTTTCTAAAAAAATTTTAAATTTTCGTAGGAAGGTGTCCCAACCATGGTAGAACCTACCTACATAATTTTAGGGCCAAGGGATCCCATTTGGGCATCCAAAAGGGTGGGCCAACATACTGGATTGCCAAAAATTTCTGCTGTTCAGTCCAGCAGCATAGTCCAAAAAGAATAAAATTCTAAAAATACTTTCTAAGAAGTTGGGCCATATTTCTGGATCCAATCTTGTTTTAGGCTTGATGAGGGACCTTGGGTCCAAATTTCAGGAATTTTGGAGGCCCAGAACCCACCCATTGGATGACCCAAATTCAGGACAGTTACATTCCAGCAATAGTTCACCCTGGACAGATTATATCCTTAAAATTTATTAAAATATTTTTGAGTATCCAAAAATTATAAAACTTTACAGAGATATATTAAACTCATGTCAGGACCTACCTGTAAAATTTTGGAGCCATTGGACACCTGTACATACCATGGTGGTGGATGGACCGGCCCACTATTATATGGTGTCCAGATCAGTCCGAGATTCAGGACAGATTGTTTTATTTGAATTAATTAAAATATTTTTAGAAGTCCAAAAATTATAAAATTTTATGGGGGTGTGGTATACCCATGGAAGGACCACCCTATAAAATTTCAGGGCCATCGGGCCTCTGTACCGACCGTGGTGTGGCCTGCAATTTGGACCAGTTTTGGGTCAAATACCCAGGCACACCCTTACCTTGGGTTGCTGGGCCTGCATTCTAATGGCATGGCCCACTTGAAATAAGTGTTGTATATCTCCCTTCTTATCTGGTGGGGCCCACTATGATATATGTGAATCACCATGGGTCATTAACCCATCTAAATTAAATAAATTTCTGGACTCCACCAGGCCTAGGAAATGGGTGGGCTGAAATTCTAGCAAGGGGCCCAAAATTTACTACATGGTTGATTGTTTAGGTACTATTGTGGCACACCAGATTTGAGAGAGTGTTGCACACACTCCTTTCTTTCCTTCCTTAGATATTTTGGGTTTAATGAGTGCCCCCTTGAGGCCCACCTTTGTGGTAATTTTGTGGGCTCGCCTTAACCAGAAATTTTAATAGTTTTATAGGCTCAATGGGCTGAGAGATTCTTTCTTAAGCCCAAGATTTGTGCAAGGGCTGACCTTTTTGAATTATGAGCCCAATGGGCTGTCTATAAGCTGATCATGTGTATTAATGGGCCTTGATGCCCTCATGAAGTGTTTAATTGTGGGCTGACTTGCAAAGCCCACATAAATGTATATTGTGGAGGGCCTTGTTAAGTCTTTGTCTAATGAGGCAAGGCCCACCCTATCGGTATAGGTCTCGCCCTTATGTATTCTTGTACTTATGGGCTGCCCTCAAGTCCACTATAATGTGTGAATTGGATGGGTTTTGTTTTGGACCATTTCTTTGGGGCCCATTATGTGATATAGTATATGCATGTTTGTATTAACAAGTAGGCCTTATGGACTCAATTCTTTTGGATAGGCCCATTGATCTTAGGCCTATACTCTCCCATCTATTGTGATGGGATTAAGGGCAATAATATGCAAGGAGTTGGGCTCTTGGCTGCCTACTAAATTGACCTTGTACTTGGGCCAAAAGTGAGGCCCAACTCACTTGTGTTAAATGTAAAACTTGCTCATGTAAATGAATTACTGGGCTCCCCATGAAGCCCACCACAATATGTGGAATTATGACCTTTGTGGTTGGGCCCAAACCTTACTTAAGGGTCCACTATCTGGCCTATAAGTTGGGCTTGGTGTATGGCCCATTAAGCCATGCATTGCGTGGGCTTTAGACCTTATATTATATGAGTAGTGGCGGGCTACCTCTTGGAAGCCAGTTGAGGTTGAACGTCCTCCTAGGTGATCCTAAGGTAGGCCTATGGGTTTCTTTATGGATGGTTAAAGGCCCACCATAGACCCTAGGCCATTGTTTAGAGATTAATGTGTATGTATGTGGAACCTACCTTAACGCATGTTTAGTCCAGGCCATCCAAGCCTTGGATCACCCGATTATGGATGCACTGTCTGTCTTGGGTTACTGCTGGACTCACAATCCAGTAACAGGTTCACTTGATCTTTTCATAATATATACGCACTCTCCATCTGGTGGGGTCCCCCAGCGAATATAGTTGGCTTTCATGAGATTATTTCCACATAGTCAACTGATTTCTGGACCTTAGCGGGTCTTGAAAGTTAAACTGGCCAAAAGTTTATCAAAGGGCCTTAAATTAAAATTGTATGGTTAAAACTTTGTTTGGCTGTGGGGCCCACCATATTGAGAACTTGTGTACGTGTTACATGCTTATATTTTCTTATAATCTTTGGGCTTAATCAATGCATTCTTTTGGGTCACCTTTAGTGATCACATGAGGACCCCATCTTAGATCGGATTTTTGGGGCATCCCATTAGCCCAGAGTGGGTTGGAACGTCCTAGCTTGGCCCAACCATATATTGGACC
Source organism: Magnolia kwangsiensis (assembly GCA_037074715.1). Classification (NCBI taxonomy): domain Eukaryota; kingdom Viridiplantae; phylum Streptophyta; class Magnoliopsida; order Magnoliales; family Magnoliaceae; genus Magnolia; species Magnolia kwangsiensis. The sequence continues at coordinate 89,432,540 of CM073580.1, forward strand.
GACTTCCACCATTTTGATGGACTTGTGGGCTAAGATAAGGATAGTATTGGGCCCTTGGTTGCCCACTTAATTTGCTAGTTTTTGGGCTGATGTAGTTAGGTCCATTTCCTCCTAACTTAAGCTTATTTTCAGGCCGTATATTGTGTACGCGGGCTGCCCACCAAGTCCAACTTAATGCATGGATTCCATGGCTATTGGAAATTGAGCATTTGGGCCTTGATTTTCCTCTTGGGGCCCATGTTGTTAAAGGTGGTATTATATCTTTTTTTTTATGGCCTATTATGAGAAATATATATGTATGTGGTTACCTGTGTTTTTATCTAAATGTAGGCCTTGGGCCTTCTATCCATATAGTTCATGGTTGATATGCCTTTTTGGGGAATGGCGGTTGAATATCCCCATTATGGACCCCTTTAGGCTCGGTTGTATCTAAATGTGATTAGATACTCATCTTAACTCTTGCTAGACTCACTTCTGTATTACTTAGACACATAGTTTGTATGTTTAGTCTCGTGGGCTACCCCAGGTAAATGGGCCCCCACTAGAGGTTGGATTCCTTAAGGATATTGTCTAAGTACCTAGTCTTGGTCCCTTCTTGGATAGGAGGAGTGTACTACTTTGTATATCGCTGCATAATGTGTCTAGACCCATCTTCATGGCCCATGTACATCATTGTATGCTTGGTTGACACTATGTGTGTGTGGTCATATTATGTCCTTGGGCATTGCATGATACTTTCCCCGAGGGACGTAGTATCCCCTCTTGAGCACGTTGGATGCTTGGGATTGATGCATGGTTGATTGCGTGATTCATGCATCTAGCATTGCATAGCATATGAGCATTATCGCCCTTGCTTCATTAGGGTTGTAGCCTCCACAGATACATCGTGGATGGCCATGATTGGATACCGGAAATGTTACTTGAGCATACCGGGTGCATAGGATGCCCATGGGTGAAATTTCCAAAACTTCCATGGTACCAAGGATCTGCTCCAGCGCCGTGACCGGGTGGTATATATGAGCGCACGAGGGCCTTATACTGTTAGGCCGTGACTCCCACTGTCGTGTAGTCGGTTGGATAGGGGTGTGGCCTTACTCGCCTGATGTAAGAGGGCATTGCTAGGCTGAGTCTGACCAGCTCGTGAATGGGTCCGCTACCTTCAGGCCTTGCTGGTGATTGGTTGTCCACAGGCTGGTAGTGAGGTCTCTTACGCTCGTTTGACTGTGCGGGGTCTGTAGAGCGGCAGTCATCCAGCAGTGTAATGGACCCCGGTGATTTCCTTATGATGGAAATGTAATTGATATGTGGATTGGATATGAGCACTGGCATTACTTCGCATTATTGCATTTGCATCGGCTATGTAAGCCTCATATTGCATCGCCTTGGCATGCGCCCAGTACTCATTGCATTGCATTATGCATTGCACTATATAGCCTTGGTATGGCTTCCTGCATTATCATACTGCCTTGGTATATCTTTTTGTGTTCATGGTAGCCTTGGTAAGGCTCGTGGTATTAGTATTGATAGTGACCCCCTTCTGCATTCTCTATCTTTTTCTGAGCACCATTGTCACACACTTTCACCACCCTCTAAGCTTTCTATAAGCTTATGCACGATTGATGCGTGCAGGAGATCGTAAGTTGGTGTCTTAGCAGCAGAGCTTGGATAGGTGTGCGAGCTGAGAACCCAGTGTTGCAGATTCTCTTCCTTCTTTCTTCTGTTATCTTATGTATGTCCTTTTGGACCTGATGTAAGCTTGTAAAAGTTCAAATTCATAGTGGATTTTGTGATGTGTGCCTTTGTTATTCTCAGATTTACTTGCTGTGATCTTGGGTATGCTCGTATTGGAAATGATTATATTGTTGTGAAAATCCTCCTTGTAGGATCCCAGGATCGGAACCTGCCTCAGGCGCCGAGAATGGGGTACTATGGAGGCTGTTGCGGCCAGAACCGGTCATCCGGTTCCTTGTGAGGTCCGGTTACCGAGTCTGGGGCGTGACAAAATGTTCTAGCGTTACCCATGAACACCTATTCATCATCTCCTGATACTTGGTAGTAGGTAAACATGTTACGATCCTTACACAAGTGCCTAGTTACACTAGTGTCTAGTACCCACTCCAAGTTATTTATAAGGAAGACTTCTAACACCACAACTACTACCATATCAGACTCATTGCATGTTTCAATAAGATTAGCCGCAATTTATCTTTATGTTTCTTAAGCCTAAAGTTTTTAATGTGATGTCTAGGCTTTCCACAGTTATAACAATTTCTCTTTTTCTTAAATTGATTGTTTACATTCTTCTTTTTTACCATACATTCATTTGCATAATGTCCATGTTTGTCACAGTTAAGACATTTGTCATTTTTCTTATTATTATTTTCCCAACTTGATTACACAAGTTTACCTTTGAATATATCTCATTTCCATTTCCTTTTTGATCTCTGATTCTATTAGCCTCTTCTATTCGTATGTGTACGATAATAGTTTTCAACAAAATACCATTCTTTTTATATTTCATTTTATTTTTATATTCTTTCCAGGAGGGCGGTAGCTTTTCTATCAGTACTCTTAAAAGAAACGCTTCATCTGATTTAATTCTTTCAGTCAACGGTTCATGAACTAGATTTTAAAAATCATGAATTTGATTAGTGACAAGTTTATCGTCTGTCATTTCATAATGAAGAAAATTAGTGATTACATGTTTCTTAACGCCTGCATCTTTCAAAATGTACTTCTTTTTTAAAGCAGTCCATATGTCTTTAGCAGACTTATAAGAAACATACACATCATATAGTTCATTGGAGAAAGAGTTTAGAATATAATTTTTACAATTATTTTCATCTGTTACTTCAGTTTGATTTGATGAATCTATAGTAAATGATTTAGATAGTATGTATGAAACTTTAAGGGTGGTCAATGCGAACATTAATTTCTGTTTCCACTGTTTAAAGCATTGTCCAGCGAATAGTTCGATTTTGGCTAACTCAGCAGAAGCATTTACTATTACGGTAGCCATAATTTATGTAATTTAATAATTCGATTTGAAGATTGTTGGAATATTTGGTTGAATTAAATAGACTATTTAAAATTTAGAACCAAAAAAGAAAATAAATTTTGAGAAAGATGACTTATTGAATTGAGTCGAAGCGTGACGTGAGTCACTCAGCTTGAAATCAAATGTGCTCTCCTTAGACAGTGTCCCAAGTGCAACAGGTTTCAAAAGCAATTGGCCTTTAGAATAAAACAACTATGACCCGATCCCAGTGATGCACTCATTGTACGCAGGCTCAAACCACTTGTGGTTTAACCCGAAAGTTCTGAGTTAACTCGGCGATGAACTCAGCAACAACAAAAACTTATAAACCAGAACTGAGAGAATTTTATAAGAGGAGAAAGGATTTTTTATATTTTCAAATATAAATCGGAAGTCTTTATATAGACTTTTATATTTTCAAATATAAATCGGAAGTCTTTATATAGACTCCGAAGTGGTGCATAAGCACCCTTTAGAAAGGGTTAGGTCTGTTGAGTTTACACCCAACAGATGCGACCAACCAGAACGGACACATTTCTCTGGTTTAAAACAAAAAGGCTCTGCAAGTACGAGTACACTCTCACAAATAAAGTCCTACGAGTACCCATACACAAACATCCACGCGAGTACACTCGCAATCGCACTGTGCCTACGCCTAGCCCGTCACGGACACGAACTCAGACTCGGTGCGCACGTGTGTGGTGAATGACATATATCAGAGCTATTTGCATAGCCCCCCACATGACCAAATTCATATGCCCCCAAAATGGGGCTCAAGCCCCAAGGCAAAAGGGTCATCTTATATATAAGATATATTTCTTTGTCAAATTCAATGTGGGATAAAATACACAACTCAAAAGCACCAAAAATTTCAAACGTGGAGAGAAACCAAAATATTTGAAAATCAATATAATATAAATTTTGAAACAAAATACAACATTAGATTCCATAAAAAAACCACTGGCCTCACATCTTGTTAGTATCATCGTAGGTCATCCCTTTGCTAGAATACATCCTAATGTACTACAATAGATTACACAAGATTAGCCTTCATGGGACTCGCATTCAATGGTTAATTAAAGAAAAGAAAAAAAAAAAAAAAAGGAAATAGCTCGTGGATTCTAACCCCTGGATTCGTTTGACTCTCCTCCTTCGAGAACCGTTCCTTCTTGACCTCTGAATAATCAAAGTTTCCAAACATTTAAATGTGGGAGTGGTTTTGGGTAGTCCACCATGAGGCTCATCTTATAAACGGCTCAGATTCGTAAGTCCCGAAGCAAGTATTTCAAATTGTCCAAGATGCGTTGTACCTTGCCTCACCTACCTTGGAGGTAGAGATATGCTCCCACACGAATTGGGTAGTGTGAGTAAACTCTATGGGTCCCACAGTGATGTATCCACGACGTCCATCCGTTTTAACAGCTCATTGTAGGGCATCTGCCTAAGATTGAGGCATGTCCAAATCTCAAGTGGACCACACCACAGGAAACAATGGGAATTGAATGCTTTTCCGTTGAAAATTATCGAAGCCATTGAAGTTTTTGATCAAGCTGATATTTGGTTTTTTTCTCTCTCTCTCTCTCTTCAACCATGACTATATGACCTTATTAATAGGTTAGATGGAAAATAAACATCACTGTAGGCCTGGAAAGATATCAACGGTGGATATTATGATCCAAACTTTTTTCTATGTTATGGTCCACTTGAGATTTGGATATGATTCATTTTGGGGTTCATGCGTTAAAATGAGCTGAAAAAACAGATGAACGGCATGGATTAAGATATATACATCATGGTGGACCCATACAGTTTACTCACCACGCTATAGAGTGGTCAGTTACAACACAATCCGCGGACGAGATATGCCTGCCAGTTGGCCTATAGATATGGGCTGTTTAACGCGTCAGCAGCCGTGCACGCCGTTTGCATGCCTTCATGGACAAGAGACGTCCAGTCTAAGGGACGTGGATTTCCTGCGCTAGCCTTTCGCAGTAAGTTCCTACGCAAGATTTCTGTGTGAGGCCCACTTAGATGTTTGTGAGAAATCCAACCCTTCTATGCGTTTTTGAAGGTCCTTTTATAACGTGAGACAAAAAATTAGGAGGATCCACAACTCAAGTAAATATTTAGTGACCACCGTTAAAATATTTGTATGGCCATAAAAGTTTTGTAATAATACACGTTTATGGTGTTTTCACTTTATCTGAGTGAAAATGACCTTACAAACGGTTTAGATGGCATATAAACAGTAAGGTGGAGCTTAGGAAGGTTTCAACAGTGGGCAATCCTTTCGCCGCTGTTTCATCTCCTATGGCCCACTTGAGTTTTGGATCCTTCTCATTTTTGGTAGAATGTCATCAAATGAGGTCGAAAAACGGATGGACGGATTTGATTTCTAAAAAAGTCACAGTAGCCCCACCCCCAATCCTTGCGCAGGAACTTCCTGAGAAAGGCTTTCGCAGGAAATCCGCGTCCCATTCTAACACGTTAATCTTCATACTTTTTTTAATTAAAATGCCATTTGGGTGTGATTGAAGAGGTGGGCCACACATTGGAATCAAGCCCACTGTTTCTAATGGTCAACATTGTTGACTTTGTGTTGCTAAAGTTTAAAACAAGAGGGAAAAATAAATAAATAACCAGACTTGTCTGAAATAGCCATTTCATTGTCCACAATGACCACATTGCCCTGATGAGATTTTAGGGAGTAATAAATGGTATGGTAGAGACCTGCAGCTGCATGGTTTCACTATTTTAATCAATGTGACTAATAAACCACGTGACGGCCAGCTATCGTAGAATAAAATATCATGGAACTAGCTACTTGTGGGACTGATCCACTGGGTTACTGTACTATGAAAGTTAAACACCCCAAAGATAAGGCTGACGCAATCATTTGGTGGGCCATTACATGTATTTGAGAGATTTTGGGGTGGTGATCCATGGCCAACTTGATGATTTGATGGGCTTGATTTTTGGGTGTTCTATTTTTCAAGATAGGGCAACCCTGCTGTATAGGTTGGATGATACACACAGATACATACCATGATAATCTCATGAATAATTAGTTGCAAGAAATTTTCATCCAAAGTAGTACTCTTTTTCTTTTTCTTTTTTTTTCTTTTTTTTAAATTTAAATAAATAAATAAAATAAAATAAATAAATAAATAAAAAAAGAGAGAGAACTTCATTTTCATCCATGGGAAATTACATGGACTAAGCTTCGGATGCCCCAAGGGCACCAAAATATAACCCTCAGGGCAACCTATTGTAAAAAGGAAAACTAAACATGATCTGCCAACCTGTTGACACCCAACCCTACCTTATCTAACACCACCAAACCACGGATCTCACGGGGGAGGTCCTTCGTGGCGTGGAACACTAGGGGTCTTCACGAACCGATCTAGCTCGGTTAGCTCGCTCGACTCGACTCAAAAAAGTTCGATTCAACTCAGTTTAAAGCTGAGTTTGAGCCGGGTTGAGCTGATTTTTTGAGCTCGAAAATGAGTTTGAGCCGAGTTTGAGCAGGCTCCATCTCAATTCTAACTCGAATCGAACTCGGATCGAACCAGTTTGATGGCTTAGTTACCTTGCCATTGATGTTATTCACCAATTATTTGATAAAATGACTCAACAAAATGTAGCTGGTGGCAAGGAAGATATGTACATGAAACAAAATGGCACATGCCCAAATGTAAATGCACACCACACAAATATTGCAGTCTTACTGTTCTCGAGAGTTTCACACCGTTATAGGCCTTAAAAATCCAAAGTTCAGTTGAGAGTTTCACAGCAACACAAATTGGCATGAATGCCTTAAAAATTCAAAATATATGAGGGAGACATGCAGAAAAAAACCTACAATTGCTCTACCTGCAGCCATACCTTGTCAACTGTTGGGCGTTAGTGTTGATTGGAAGTGGATTACTATTTGGTGGATGGTGTAGATTGATTGATTCAACTGCACGTTAGGACTGAATTAGGAGCTAAAACACCAAAACACAGTGACCAACTTAAATCAACCACAAGTCAAATGAGCCTCCTTAGCTCACTCTCTAAGGTCAATGATGATAAGCCAGTGGACAAGGTCTTGGTCAATCATAAGCAAGCCCCATTTTCCACTTCTTTCTTTTCTTTGTTTTCTTTCCCTTCTCTCTTCTCTTTTCTTTCATCTCTGTTCTTTTTTCTATGACGAAGGGATCCATAGGAATAAAAAAGGAAGGGATCCATTGCCTCTGTTTGTAAAACCGTGGGATTTTGAAGTTGCAGTTCAGGTGTTTGTGGAAATGCCTCAATGGCGAACTTGGCTCAATCTTAACTCGAACTCGGCCGGGGCTGCTGACCAAACTGAGCCAAGCTGGCCAATCAGGCTCAAGGACTGAGCCGAATCGAGCTGAGGCCAGCTTGACTCGATGTACACCCCTATGGAACACCCTATTACTCTAAGTCTTGCTACCTAGCCAGGCCAAACCATCTGTTGGCCCGTTCCCCTCTCTGACTATGTGGGTGTAGTGGAAAGAACCCCTTGAATCGAGGGAAGTGATACGAGTTACCCAATGATACCACTTCCAACCCATCTGAGAAACTCTATTGAGCATATCGACCACCAATTTGAAGTCAGACTTAATAATAACATTCCAAAGGTCCTTGCTAGCACAGATGGAGAGGCCCTCGTAAACTGCCAAGAACTCCACCTTGTTGTTGGTACCTAAACCGTAACCATGTGAGAATGCAAAGTCCAACTCACCATCTTCCTTCCTGCATATGCCACCCCCACCTGACAGCCCAGGGTTATGTAGGGTTGAACCATCAACGTTCATCTTGATCCAACCACGATTCGGCCTTCTCCAAACCACCACCTTAGCTTTCTTGGGCGATAGGGGAGCCTCAAGTATGTGGAGATTCCTGAGTTGGATATAGACCATCCAGGAAGAGGTGTTGGCGTGGGCTTGATTACCCCCTTTGTACGCCCTTCCCAACCACCAGTTAGTACGAGTGATCATAGCCCCAATGCACAATTTCTTGCTACCAAATCTAGAGAAGTTACACGCTTTCCAAATCTCCCAAAGAAGGAAGATGGGAGTGAGAGCACGGACCTGGACAAGGTGAGCACCCGGGTTGACGCCCCCCACCATTGTACCAATCTAGCTTGGGGGGGAGCTTTGGTCGGCGAGGGAAATGCTGAAGATGCCACTGAAGTGCCACCACACCACCTTGGCCAGGTGTCCCACAACGAACAAATGCCTCAGCGATTCTTGCTGCCGTCAATTAGGCAGCACTCACAGTGAGACGCCATCGAGACACCCTTCTTCTAGATACGTTCATCCGCGGGAATCGCACCCTCAAGGAGCCTCCAAATGAATACTGATATCTTTGGTGGGGCTAGAAAATGCCAAACTTACCTCGACCAGCCCTGCATTTCTCCAGGAAGTATGATGGTGGAGCACACTGATTGCACTGAGAAGTTGTCTGATGGGGTGAAAGGCCAAACATAGGAGTCTTCAGCGTCAGACGTGCATATGCCACTTTGAAGAATATGATGAATAGCCTCCTGCGGTAAGTACTCCAGGACGAAGGAAGGCGGGAACAGACCTTGTCTGCCAATAAAATCACTAACCTTCATACTTCGCAAAGTAGGCGGGAATTGCTTGATAACAACACCCTGGCGTGGGCCGAGCCCTGTCGAATTGGCCTCCCAGAGATTACAGTCACCTCTGCCGATCAAGCAGCCTACATTAGTTGCCAGGAAGGGGAGCAGGGCGAGAATGTTGTTCCATAGAGGAGAGGACAGTGCTCGGTTGTGCCTGGAGCGAATTTGTGCATGGTCAGCAACGGTGGGGTCCCCGAATCTCGCCCTTATATATGTCGCCTAAAGACTCTTGTTGTTGCAATGGTAAAGCGCCCAAGCCATCTTCAATCTCAGCACCGCCATTATGTCGCGCAGCCTCCTAATGCCTAGACTGTCTTCCGAGATTGGGGCCACAATCCTCTTCCAGTTAGTCCAATGTAACTGACTCTTGTCGCTCGTCCATCCCCAGAAGAAGTTTACGAAGGTCTTATCCATCTCTGACAGGCACCGAGCAGGTATAAGGGTGGTCGCCATCGTGTAAACCGGAATGCTATCAAGGACGTGCTTAATGAGAGTGGCGCGGCCAGCCTGGGACAGGATTCGAGCATTTCAGCCATCCACACTAGTCGTGATCCTATCCAAGAGGGGCTTGAAGGCTTCCCTAGAGGGTTTGCCTTTCACAAATAAGACTCCTAGATACTAAGATGCTGAGGTCACCTTAGGGATATTTAGGAAGTTGCCAATGTATCTGACACGATCGAGAGGAAGCTTGGTGGTGCAGAAAAAATGTACTCTTAGCGAGATTTATCTTCTGGCCCGAAGCACGCTGATAGGAGATCAGAAAATCCTTAATCGACGTCAGCGAAGTTGCACTACCGTTGGCGAATAACAAGGTGTCATCCGCATATAACAGGTGGGAGATGAGTGGACAGGCCCTCTTAAGCTTGAATAGCTGATAGATTCCTTGGCTGAAGAAGGCTCTAATGCCTCTGCTGAACATTTCCACCGCTACAATGAAAAGGCTTGGGGACATCGGGTCGCCTTGCGACAGCCCACGCATGGATTTGAAATAGTAGCTTCCCCATTAACTAGCACAGAGAACCGACAATTGTTCTAGCATCTTTCCACCAAACTGACCCATCTTTTACTGAACCCAAAGCGCAGGAGAACCAGCTTGAGGAAGCTCTAGTTGACCCTATCATACGCTTTCTCCATGTTGGGTTTAAAAGCAATGTTTCTGCCCCTCACTTTCCTATCTAACTCCCTGAAGACCTCTTGAGCCAGCGCAATATTCTCTGCGATATTCTAGTCATGAATGAACGCACCTTGCTCTAGGGAGATGAGATTGGGAAGGACGGCAGCCAACATGGAAGCAATCACCTTCTAGAAGATCTTATATACGCAATTATAGAGGCTAATGGGCTTGAAATGGTCAAAGGACAAGGGGGGAACAAATTTCAAAATGAGGCAAATCAGGGTGGAGGTGAACGCCCTCGGTAAATCTCCCTCTTTGAATAGGAAAGTGGTTACTTCTAAAATGTTAGGGCCCACGATCTGCCAGTACCCTGTGTAGAAAGAGCCTCTAAACCCGTCTAGCCCAGGGGCGCCGTCTGAAGGCAGAGAGAATGCCACTTGACGCACTTCCTCCATGGATGGGGGGTGCATCAAAGCAACATTTTCTTCCTCTGTGATCAAGCTGGGAATGTGGGCATGGACCATATCAGCGTTAGCCTGCTGTGCGTCTGTTAGCAGCTTGCTGAAATAGTTAATTGCCTCAGCTTGGATTAAATTTGGATCTGTGAGAACGGTTGTAGCATCCAATCTGATCTCCTTGATGCCTGCCCTTCTAGCACATTTCATTGCTGAAAATGGAAGAATTTCATATTGTAATCTCCCTCTGTCGACCAGTTATTACGGGCCTTCTGCTTTTAGAAGATTTCTTTTGCTATTTCCCACCTAGCAAGAGATTGTTTAGCCTCCAAAATGATCCCATCAGGGCAGGGGACAGCGGCAGTCTGCTCCCTACATTCCAGCTACTCCAAGTTTAACTCGGTCTCCTTAGGCTTAGCAAAAACATCCCCAAAAGTCTCCTTATTCCAGGTTTTCAGAGCTTGTTTCGCTTTCTTAAGCTTGAGCATGACCGCGATCATCGGCGAACCTGAAGATTCACTGCCCCATGCTTCTTTGACGGCATGCAGAAATTCGTCATGCAAAAACCATATGCGTTGGAAGCGGAAGGGCTTGGCACGGGTCGAGGATGGGGCTAGGAATTTTAGAAGTAGGGGGCGTGGTTGGAGCTCGCACAGGGCAGATGGGCCATCTGGAAAAGAGGGAAGCACCTAATACAATCAGCATTGCAAAGGGTTCTGTCCAGTCTTGTCCAAACTCTAGGATTCCCACCTTAGTTGTTGCTCCATGTAAATCTATTACCTGAGAACCCAACGTCGAGCAGCCCTGCATTGTCAATAGCCGCTGCAAATTCTCCATCCCCTACGCTGTAGTGGGACTTGCTACCAAGCCTTTCTGCAGCATTTGCCACTGCATTAAAGTCACCACACACTACCCAAGGGCCTACAAACACTCTGCTAATGTCTGTCATCTCATCCCATAACTTGTGTTTGGCAAGCCTAGAACACTTGGCATATAGAAAGGAAATCAGCACAAAGTCCTGTACATTCATCATAAAGCACCTAATTGAGAGCATTTGGTCAGAGCAGAATTCAACAACAACATTAATGGAAGAGTGAAAATAGACCCAAACTTTTCCACCAGCCAACCTATTGGACAGGGATGAGTGAAAACTGAGCTTCATGCCTCTCACCACCCGTCTCTCTTCTCTGAGCATTGGCTCAAGAATGACCACTATTCTTGGCTTATAATCAGCAATGAGCCTTCTCGCAGTTCTAATGGTAGGGGCGTTCCCTATGCCTCGAGCATTCCATACTAGGCAGCTATCCATCAGTGATATACCCAGTATTGACAGCCCTCCTCTTCAATCACCTCAAACGATCTCTCCATGCCACCGGACAAGGAGCTCTGGCTAGAAGAACTCCGAACTTCAATCACATCCAAACAACCCTTAAGAGGCCTTGTGAATGGCCCACAAAATAACACTTCAAGGAGATTATTCATGTTAAGCCACATTGCATAAGCAATTATGATCATTAAAACAAGACCTCATGCTCAACAACCACGTCTTCCACCTCCATCATAACTGTCCCATATCCACCCTTTAAATCCAAATGGAGTTGACTTGATGAATGGACCTGATCTTAGAAGAACATTGGCACATGAAGGACACTCATTAAATCTATCAAACTTGGGCCTGAACCCAACTTCAACTACATATAAAAATAAACAAGTAATCCATCAAACCAGATATCACGTATGATTGTAGTCATGGTCAGATACAAGTTGGATAATTAATATGAGTAATTGGTAAATAATCTCATATACCAATCCAATTTTCACATGTGATTTGTGTTTGGTAATTGGTAAATGGATATCATTGTTATGCATCATGTCCTAATGCATTCATTTTACATAAGTACAACCCATGACTCCAAGATCTCTGGGTGGAATAGGCCTTATTGAAAACATAAAGTACCTAGGGGTTTCAAATCCCCTCAAAGAGGAAGTTTGAAATCTAAGTGAAAGCTTGGATTACATTTAAAATCCTTCTAAAAGTTGCATGTGTCTCACTAGGCTATTAATATATTAGACACATGGCCCATTGATGATATCCCAAAACAATCAGATTATTAATTGCGTCACTATAATTACTTTAATATGATAAAATTCATTATTCAATTATTTTTTTTTATGTAAATCAACAGTTAAAAATCGTTGGTTAGTCACTCAAATGTGATATTGTGCTTGTGGCTCATCCAAGACTTGAAATTTCATCATTTTCGAGCAAAGCATTATTTTAATGGACCTATTACAACCATTGTATCAAACGTTATATACGATACACTAATTAGAAATATTAAAGTTGATTTAGCAATTAAATTCAAACCCCTATAAATATACTATGGATAGCCAATTTTGAATAACCAAGTATTCTAAATCCAAGGTGCCAACACAACGGGAGGGTTTGTTCCAAATCCACCCTCCCAAATAGGCCCAATTCCCCACGTTCATTTATATAATAATAATAATAATAACATCAACAAAAACCGAATCTAAGTCTCCCGTGCACATGCCCTAGTTATAAGGGTTACAACTTGCAAGTAAGGGTAGTTTGGTCATTTACGAAGGATTCTAACGTATACATAGTCAAACGAGTCGACTTGGAAATGAGCATTTATGTTACTAAAATGACCTTCAATCGTACCTTCTCCTCCTTCCTACCTTCTTCTCGTTCACTTTATATCCCTATAAGTAAAAGGGTAATAACCCTTTCCCAAACACCCAAACAGGAAAAAGAAAAGAAAATAGCAGTCATACATTTCAAGAGAGAGAGAGAGAGAGAGAGAGAGAGAGAATGGAAGGCCTGATCCCGTTCGTTCTCCACGCTTTGAAGAAGAACAAAGATCGAAGCAAGTACCGCTGCCTTTCCGATGACTCGAGCCGCAACAGCCGATATCCTCTGACAGACAACGTTGGAGCAACTTTCGAAGGATCTTCCCACAGGCGAACGAGATCTGACTTTCAGGCCCCTGCATCTGACTTTATTGAGTGGAGATCTAGTACTGATTTCCCTGCCTCGAGAAGCATGAAGGGAGATTTCGGTACTTCCAAAGTAAGGAAAGACACGTCTCAGAAGAAGAAGAAAGAAAATTCGAGGTTTTAAATAAATAGAAAAAAAGGAAGAAAAAGCAAGATGTAGAGAATGTTTTTATTTTTATTTTTATTGTTATTTTGTTTACTATTCTTTTGGTGAAAATGAAATGCTTGTTGTGGGTATTTATATTATTTAAGGAGAACATGCTTATACAGAGATCTGTCCACACTTTGGATGGGAGATGGTTTGTAATAAACATGGATCAGTTGATCCTAGCCGTCTGATAGGTGACCTTAAAAGAGAGGTTGCAAAATGATTTTATTTTTTTTTTTTTTTTTTTTTAAAGGTGGAAATCGCGCATTTTAGAACATTGATAAATTGATAATACGGATGGACAAATCAACAAATGTAGGGAGCAAACTCACTGTGCTAGCCACTCGCTCAAACCCCCTGTATATTTAATTTTGGAATAACAGTTTACCAAAAGTAAAGAATAAAAATTTTTCTCAATTAAATGTTCTTTATAGAATTCAAGTTTCCAATCTGGAATGTTTGATTCAATTCTGCAGTTCCACTGCAGTTGCAACACGATTATTGTGAGTGGCATTGTTACCCTCGGATCTGTTTAATAAAACACAATTAACCATGGGTGGGGACACAAGTTATAGGTCTATATGTGGCTCGCCATGGTGTGCGTCTTTCATCCAACCCATTCATTCAGATATATCTTACTGGGATGAAGGGACAATAAAAAAAACCAGATCCATAATTCAAGCCGGCCACAATGGGGAATTAAAAGCTTTAGGTGTTATTTTACATTATTTGCCTTGTTTTGGACAACTAGTCCGGGATAGAATTATTTTTTTGCACAGAATATGATAGGTATCACGTGATGGACGGAGTGGATTTCATGCCCACTTCATATACTGGACCTTATAAAGGACAGGAGTGGTACAACCGCTGATGGACACTAGCTTCTCATCCAACCAGTTGCATCCTAGCCTTTCTGATTAAATGTGTATGTTCTGTCTCTCCCATTTAATTGCATCCCATGGCTGAAAATGCCCAATACCGCAGGGAATGGTGCAGGGACGCCAATCGGCTAGTGACACTGCCAGTAAGCCGTGGTCGGTGGGGCCACCATAATTTATGCGTTTGCTGTCTATCGATTTTTTCGGATCATTTTATGCTATGAGCTCAGAATGAGCCAGATCAAAATCTCAGGTAGACCGCATCACAAGAAAAGGGTTGATGGACCACCCACCATTAACAACTTAGTGGGGTACATATGTTTTAGATCAAGCTGATATTTATTTATTTTTTCCATAGGTATGCATGACTTAGTCAACAGGTTAGATTTCAAATAAACGATACATTGGGTCCGTGGTTTGAATGGTGGACATTCAATCACTACTGTTCTCCTGCAGTGTGGTACACCTGAGATTTACATCTGCCACATTTTTTGCATCAAGCCCTACGGCGTGGATAAAAGACATACATCATGGTGGGGCCAACAGGGCACCCACCAGTAGCCACCTCCCTGGCAACGTCAATAGCCAAACCACGTCCTGGTGCAGGTGGCCTTAGGTGATTAGTTCTCAAAGATCTCCGTCGATCATTAAGAAGGATAGAATGAGCGGTAGGAAAACGTTGTACCCCGAATGAATCAGCGAGACTGAAGGTACATTTGATCATCGCAGTGCACAGTACTTCACGGGTATTTCCTTGGAAGCGGATTAGTCGGTGGTGCCCACGTGTTATATCCAAGCCGTCCTACATTTGGTGAGCTCGTTTAAGGGCTTAATTCCAAAAATAAGAAAAAACCGAATACCAAGTAGACCTGCCATTGAAACTTTCCCAAGGTCACGGAAGTTTTTGTTTCTTATTCATCCAGGTTCGTATGGCCTTATGAATAGATTGGATGGAAAATAAACAATATGATGGCCCCTATTGATGTCAAAATTTGGATCACCTTCCGCTCGATTTTGAGGACTCGGAGCGAACCCTGAACCTACACAGAAAGGTGAGCAAAGGAAACCCTGGCTTAAACAGAGGACCCTCCGATGCCTAAGTCAGGATAAGAATCTGGGTCAAGGTTGCATAATGTAGATAGAGGGTGTGAGATCTTACGTACCTATTGCAATGGGTTCCTCTAGTATTTATACCCATAAGGCGATGGGATCATGACTGTCAATCTCAGCGTGATTTGCTCAATCAAACGGATGTTGCGCGTGTGAAGATGTGGACCGCTATCTTTGGATCGTGCGCTAGTTCACTCTCCTGTATGCCTTAATGGGACGTATCTACGGGCACAATCTTCAGCCACGTCTATACTGAGGTTGATTGCAGAACTCAATTTTCGAGCCGTTGGTTGGACCTTATGGTCGGAATTTATGGTCGAAGTACATCTCCAACCTCTGATATGTGAGTAGAGGTTGGCTCGATCGATACAGGGCCGTAGTTCTTTAGATGAGGACTCTAGACAAGAACTTGGCTCAGCCGATCCAGGGCCATAGTTCTTCAGATGAGGACTCCAAATAAGAGCTCGGCTCAGATTGCCCCATCTATCTCTCCCCAATAACCCTAGTTTTGGAATCATAGTTTAGAAGCAAGGCCAGACTAGTCACGATGTTCTCCTTCGAGGCCCTACTAATCGATTAGGCTCACTTGAGTCGATCCTTATCCAGTCTGCTCACATTTTCCCATAACAAAAGCCCTCTACTCTCTTTGTCCGAGTCCGGACTTAGAGAGTAAATTCTTAGGGAAATAAAGCGTCGTTTACGTTCATGATAATGAGTCGGGGTAACTGAAACGCAATCGTTGTGATGATTACGTTTTGAGATACGTGTGTGGTACGACGGATGCAGTCTTTCGACTTCTGACCTCTGGACGAGGGACGCATGGCAGGTGGTTACAGATTGCAATTAATAGAGCAGGAGAAACGATGTCGGGTGCTCATTGGGGGAGGCGAGAGGTCGTCTGCGTCGCAACGATATATAATGTTAAAGGTACTTGGACCAGGGCACATAGGTCCAGACATATAGCTTCCTTCCACATGTCTCATTAGGCTCGAGTTCGAGCTGTTTCAACTTCGGAGACAACCATCTGCAATAATATGGCGTTCAGCTGGCAGAGAGTATATAAACCCTTTAGCATCCTCATTTGAATCCTCCTACCTTTGAATTCTCGCTCCCATGCTCTTCATTTTCTCAAATCGCCTTCTGCTGGAAAAGGATTTTTTTTGCCGGAGTGAATCGCCTAAAGTGTTGTGAGTCTTCCACTGCTTTATCTCTTTTTTCCATTATGTCGAGTAATTCTTATGAATCCAAGAGATTCGAGGAGCAGGAGTAGACTCCAAGCCGGAGACTACCAACTTGGAACTCGGAGACTCCGAAGGTCCCTTGGAGGCCATACCATTACGTCCACCGACCAAGGAAATTGCAGGTCCGAAGGCCAAGAGCTGAGGCATGAAATCGAAGAAGGTGTCTCGGGACCCGGCGAGAAGCTCCAAGGCTGGTCCTTCAGGAGGCAAGTCCCAAGCGGCAATTCCTGGAGGCTCGGTTCTGATCGAGTCTCAGATGGCCCATTTTTGGGCCGATTACCAGATTCTCGACTCGGTACCTATCTGAGCTCCATCACCTTAGATCAAGCAGGTAATCCCACTGATGGGGACGTCGCGATATTCCACTGTGCCCTGCAGTGCGAGCTTCTATTCCCCATCCATTCGTTCATGTTTCTGGTACTAGCACATCTGCAGTTAGCTTCGGGTCAATTAGTTTCGAATGCATGGTAGATTCTAGTCTCCACTTTCATCCTCTGGCATCAGGTGAAGAACCAACACTTGATGTCGGATGAGTTTCTATATTTGTACATGGCTAAGTTTGATAGGTCTAACCCAGCCTGGTACTATTTCTCGGCCAAACCCCAATGTTCCTGGGGTCTGGTAACCCAACTCCCCACCTCTAACAAAGACTGGAAGGGAAGTGGTTTTGGGCCTTAGGAGAGTGGAAAGTTCTTGCTGCTAAGCTTGGCAATTTGTGGGTCCGAGTACCCTCAAGATTCTCTAATCCATGTGGAACACTTTCTATTCGTCATTGTGTTTCTTATAGCTGGTCCATCTTATTGCATTCTGATCTATCTTCTGCTTCTACCTGCAGTCCAACTGAAAGGTGTAATAGTCTGGTTCTCAAAACCCGAGGATAGTCACTCCTCATTGAGATCCCGAGCATTACATTATGGAGTGGACCATCATACATCCAATTAATGGTAAATTTTAAAGCATGATGTAAAACAATCACCACATAAGTCAGGGATATCAAGAGTAACAAAAGTAAGTTTAATACAAGTAAATGAAAGCAACATGGAATCCCTCAGTAGGGGAATTATTATTACAGCTCAAACAAAACTTGAAGTCTAAGATGCAAAAGTAAGTAGAATTCTAAGATATCACTTGAGCTCCAACGGATCAACTACATTTACATAGCGTAGTTCCTCGCCAAACTCCACCTCAACTGCCCCTGGGATCCCGTCATATGGGTCTCTACCTGTCATCATACCATTGTCTATTTGGTGCAACTGCATGATTGGGTGAGTGAAAACTCAGTGAGAATTTCCAGCAAGGATTCATGCATACCATATCATTCCAAAATAGTTTAAACCAAACATAATCAATCATAACAAGGATAATGTGAATTTAAATGAAAAGGTATGGATGTATGAATGTATGCTCAAATCACAGATCTGGGGATGCACATCCATCTGTCAAAATAAAGGGTCGTCCAAGGCGAACTAGTCACCCGAAAAAATACTTATATGTACGCCTAAGGAGAACTAGCCACCCGAAAAAGACCATGTAGGTGAGTGCACCCAAGGATATCTCCTGAAAAATTACACGGGGTATGCCCGAGGAGTGTCTAATCCCGAAAATGCCTCATGTAGAGAAAGAGCACCCAAAGTAGCACAAATGCATATGATCTGTGAGTTTAACCGAAGCGTTGGAACTTTTAGTAAATCGAACAGAGTGTGGCTTACATCGAGCACTCGGAAAAGCTCATATGTCACTTATAAATGTCATGTGCCATGATGCTCATGCACATTCCATAGGATTAACAAAATTACTCTTATAAGCATGATCAAGACTTATAGTCCTTTAATAAGATATCTAGCATTCAAATATGAGTTCAATATAAATTCATTTACTTTCCCAAGGTCCAAAAGAGGGCTCAAATATGATATTTTAAACACATTAGGATAGTAACAGAATTACTACACATTTTAAGAAAAGAGATATTCATTGTACATTTCATGAGATAGAAGGAATATGGGCATCATGATTATTTTCTCCACTAATAAAACTATGTACAAATTGAGAAATTGCTAGGATAACATAATGAATGAAATTCTAAATCCTAGTTACATGATTAGTAATCATAGGACCTAAGTGATAGAAGTTAATGAGATAACTAATGTTCACCACATCCAAATGAGAAACTAAAGAACAAAGTTATTATTTGTAATATTCTAACACTTCATTAAATTCAATTTAAAACTAATTTAGCATATATAAGGAGCTAATATAGCAAACTTATCATGGAAACAAGATTTATTGCCTGGTAGTGCAACTAGTAGAAATATGCATATACATGAGCAATTCCAAATATAACATAATGATTGTAATTCGATTCTTATAAGATAGGTTAGAGTAATACAATTTAAGACATTCCAACATGATTAACAATGTCGATTTAAGGCTAAAGGAACCATAATCAATATTTTCACAATTTCAATGGCTTTATACACTTAAGCTTAAACCATATTGGAATTCAATGAAATGAGGAAGCCATGTGGGATATCCCTCACCTAGAATGGATTTCTCTCTCATTTTAAATTTTCTTCTAGGTGAGCTTATGAGTTCTTGATTGAAATTGATTGAAGGAAAGTGTCCTACAAGGATAACAGTTGCAAATAGCACCTGTAGGAGGCATAAAAAGTTTCTAGGGAGTCACGATTGAGTTAACTCGGTCGGGGTTCTCAACTAATAACTAGTTGAGTTCGTTTCAAGGGTTTTCTTAGCCACAGGGTTAGATTAAAGGTCCATTGAGCCCATTGCTTCTCAAAATCATTCACGACTGGTTGGAGTTAGCTTGACTCAGCTGGAAAACTAACCGAGTTAGCTTGACAATGGTTGTTGAGTACTGAGTTGACTCAGTTGGGGAAACTGGTCGGGTTAGTCCCCCATTGGCAAGTTATGATTGTCCACGACTGGGCTTCAGGCAAGCTGGGGTGATCTGATTCCCAGGCCTAATTGAGTTGGGATTTCTAAGCATAGGACATTCCTGAGTCGCTAACTTAGTAACGACTTGACCTAGACAACCCACTCTACTAGTTGGGTGTAGCGCATCTGAGATCAGCTCAATGTGCTTGACGTTACTTGAGGAAATCCAACCACAATCATGGATTTAAATCAGGATTTCCACCCTGAGATGCGGACCTGAGTCACTCAACTCGTGACCAAGTTGAGGGAGGCTAAGAACACCATCAGCCGAGTGGGCATGAAAACTCCACAACTGAGGGAGAGTTTGGTTGAGGTACCTGATCAGGGCGCTGTGTGGACGCTGTAAGGGGCCTGGATGCATCGGAATTAGCTGGGTTAAAGCAGAACAGCAGCTGGAAACTCGTTCCAACCGGCTCTCCCCCCCCTCTCTCTCTCTCTCTCTCTCTCTCTCTCTCTCTCCCTTCTTCTTCCTCTCTCTCCTTATTTCTCTCTCACTATCTTCTTTCTCCCTCTCGATCTTACCTCTCTCTCTGGTTTCTTCAAAATATCCAAACGACTCGGGCCGAGTCGAGTTGCTATTGAACCAACAACTCACACAGGCGGCGTTCAACTCTCCCACTCTCTTTCTCTTTCAATTTCTTTCTTTAATTAACCTTGGGATTCGCCCTAATGCAAGGCTTTTTATAGTCATTCTGTTTCTAGAAACATCCCCAACTAATCACAAAGATTAGCACGAAGACAGCACGAGTTAGCCAAGATTCGCTTGTCATCAGGGCCACTCCATGAATTAGATCTAGTGCGTGGGTCTATAAGACCGATCCTGATTGGCTTTAAGTGTGGTGGGGCACATGATGGACGGTCTGGATGTGTGAAAGGAATAACTTTATGGGATGTGGGTCCAATGGCCAGATTGGAGAAGGTGATAGACTGTCAATGATGTTTTCACATGGGATGGTTTATCCATAGATCAAGGCCCTTTGGATGGTCCTGAAAAGTCCTAACGGTAATGTGGAGTCCATCTCACGGTGCAAGGAGGGCTGTTGATTAAGGAAGCCACTCCACAAGGGAAAAACCTACCGCTACTCCAAAAATTGCGCTTAATTCTCATTTGCTAGGGTAAGCTCACAAAGCCCTAATCTCGACGCTCAAGATTTGCTTAGGAGAAGCTTTTAGGTGTCAATGAATAGCCGAGATGCGTCTTTCCCCAATGAGGAAAGATTCTTTCCGCAATCTATCGGGTAGGGCGTGTTTTAGGAAACCATAGGACTAACGGGGCTCTGATTACATACATGGATGTCGTCCGACGTTTCCCAACGGTCAGATCTATCAAAGGAGTATCATGCGTGTCTCAATCCTCTTCGTCAAGGCATCTCCTTTGCAACACAAGATCAGACATTGTTTGTGTCATTGCAAAGAGCTTTCAATCCTAGATGGCAACGTGGTCAGGGTCTGTGGGACCCTGGCTATCAGATGGATGGTCTGGATACCCACTTTGTATTCAGATGGTGGCCATAAGCATCGCCAAATAGACTGCCCATTTTGAATAGCGCCAGGCGGGAGAAAATTTTAAATTTTCTCATTTGTGAATTCCATCAAGTCAAAGTTCATTTGACCCAATATGAGGGTTTTGTGCACAGTGTGTGCACGTTATCTGTGCACATGCATCGGTCAGATGTGGTGAGCACGTGTCATTCTTGACCGATCCACACCGTTCATTCATCTGGTCAGCTTGATTTAAGACCCATCCCAAAGGATGAGGCAGATCCAAGGCTCAAGTGACCATAAAACATTCTTTGTGCATTATAAAAAGGCACTTTCCTACTATACGACTGTCAGATCGACTCACTGTAAATCATCAACAGTCTAAAAGGGTTTTAAACTAGCCTAAGTGTGTTTAAATGATGAATATTGCACTTTAATAGATGGACTCACACGATTTGGTACTAGATCATTGAAGGGAATGCCAGGCCAGATATACGGTGGATTTGACGGCCAATGGTTGATAACGAATGGCTTGATTTTCCTCTAACATGGTTCAATGGTTGACCAGGTATTGATGGACAATTGGAAGGCTCGACGGATGGGTGGAGATTTCTCATATTGGTCAGATTCAGGCTAGAATGAAGGCGAATTTATAAACAAATGATAACACTTGTGTGTTGAAAAGTACAGGGTGTTACAAAAGGACAGCCTGATCTCTCTTCTTTACACCAAGCCCAGGTTGCTAGGGCTCGAGTGCTTGGCAAGGATCAGCGCATCTAACACGACCTCATCAGTGGGGATAACCTCGTGTCTTCAGGCTTCTGCTGATTTTTGCCTCATCCTTTTACTCTAGGTAGGCAAGGTGGGTGTTATGATTGGCTGAGGATTCCTCTGTAAGCTTCGCTTGGACTAACTCCCTTCTTTTGTGCAAGAATGGCTAAAGCATTTGGTTTTGAGAGGAAGTGGCCGGTCGTAGTGCGCCCTCCCATGAGCATGGTCCTCGTTGCTGAGCCGAGGACAAAGGTGGTGGCTAAGAAGAAGAAAAATTCTACCACAGAACTCGCCCCGATCAAAGCCAAGCCTACAACTGCTCCGACCCCAACCTCTGTGGTGTCACAAGCCCCCAAAGCCTCAATCAGAGCCAAGCCCATCACCGAGGGGTAACTTTCCGAGGTTCCACCCCCAACTCCTGCTTTCCCTCCTGGGATAGGGAAAAAAGTCGTTGAAGAGACTCCTGATGTTGATTTCTCCTACCATGGGGGAGCCTCTGAGGCCCCTAGCCAATCCGCCGCCCGTCTCATTGCTGTTGAGATTGATTTCCTGGGCGGTAGGACTGATGCCTTGCTCAAGTATACTGCTACACCTGAGGCTGCGGCTGAAGCCTCCGAGGCCAGCAGGGTTAGGAAAACGACTAAGCCTACCCCTCCAGAGATTTTTCTTCCTGGCTACCACATGTCATTGCTGAACAAGTAGGTGGCTAAACATGTGCCCGAGTCATCCATTGTCAGCACTTTCTCTAGCCCATACCTTGTTTACAAATGATTTTGTCTCAGCCTACTATCAATGGTTGCCAATGTTCATGACAGTTAAAGACAGGCTGAAGGAAATGGATCGGCTTGAAGCAAATAAGGCCAAGCTTGAGAAGCTTTTAGAAGCTTCAACTAGCGAGTGGGAGGAGCTGAAGAGGCTCGTGGATGAAGGTCAGGCGAGGGAGCTATGCTACAAGGCGAGGTCAACCAACTCCAAGTTCGCCTAGATGCATTTAAGCCCGAGATCGTGCATCTGTGGGGTGTTATTGAGAGCATGGAGGTTTCTGTTGAGCACGTAGAGGCAGAAAATGCACAGCTTTTAGATGACCTCAGGAGGGCAAAGCTTGAAGTTGCTAAGGGACTGACTCAACAAAGGGTTGTCCTCGAGGCCTGGGCTACTGCGGAGTTGGAGAAGCAAAAAGAGGAGCTTGAGGCTTTGTCAGCCTTGCGGACTGTTGCAGCAGTGGTGGAGTACAAGGAGTCTTCAGAGAGAGCTGGAGAGTTGGATAAATTGTATCTCTAAGCTTACAACGCTGGTTATGACGCCTGCCTTACCGAGGTCCAAGAGCCTACACTGACATCAACCTCGATTCCATTAGTGAGGATGAGGTCGAAGAGGCTGAACCAACTCTAACTAACTTGCAAGGGCCCGAGAACGCCCCAACTGTTGTTGAGAAGGCCCCAGATACTCAGCCTCCTAGCTCAACAGCTAGCCCCTCTTCTCGGAGGGAATGAAATATTTTATTTTCTTATTTATTTTTTAAATAAATTATTTGGGGATGATGATTTTTTGGGTATTCATGGATGATGATTTTTAACCATCGACCCTTGGTCGAGGGCATGATTTTATATGTTGATTGTTGAATGATGATTTGTAGATGCTAAGCCTTTTTTGAGTGGCGAGTGACCTCTTAAGAGGTCGGCTCACCTACGGGTTTCCTCTCCGTGCATGAGAGGTGACCCCTAGCCATTTTGTAGATCTTTGTTGTATGATTAGCTAACCCCTTCATTAACGGATCAGTTCACCTAAAGGTTTCATCTTTGTACACGAGAGTTGACCCTTAATGATTTTGTAGATTTTCATAAATTAATGAGCTGACCCCTTCTTTAAGGGATTAGTTCGTAGCGTTCACCTCTGCTCATGAGAGATGACTCTTTGTATAGTAGATAAGTTGAATAGGTAGACCATGTAGAAGAAATGATGCTTTTATCAAGAGCCCTAAAAGGCTAATAGATCCGAGCTGTACATTGCTTTTATTGAGGGCCTTGTGCGGCCAATAGCTTCTTTTTCCTCATGGATAGTAGGTATTCAAGTGCTTGGCATTCCAGAGGTGAGGTAGTGGACGCCCTTCAGGTCTTCCAAATGGTAAAAGTCGAGCTTTGTTAATCTGACCACACGATAAGGTCCTTCCTAGTTCGGTTCGAGCGCCCTGACTCCAATCTCCACATGTTCTGGAAGACGCGGCGAAGGACCAGGTCGCTTGGTTGTAACCGCGTAGTCTTAACCCTCGAATTGTATAATCGTGCCACTTTCTGATACCGAGCTCCAACTCGGAGTCTGGAGACATCTCTAGCTTCTTCAAGTAAGTCCAAGTTTACCGCGATTTGCTCGACACTCTGATCCTCCCGATAATTCCGGACTCGAGCTGTAGGGAGGCCGATCTCAACTAAGACAATCGCCTCTGAGCCATAAGATAGTGAAAAAGGAGTTTCCCCAGTAGACGACTGGGCTGTGGTCCTTTAGGCCCATAGGACAAACGAGAGCTCGTCTGCCCAGTTCCCCTTCATTTTTTCTAGCTTTATCTTGAGGTAGTGCTTGATGAACTTGTTCACGGCTTCCACCTGCCTATTAGACTGTGGATGATAAGGCAAGGAGTACGCATTCGAGATGCTGAGCCCCCTACACATGCCTTTAAATCTATCGTTGTCAAATTGCTTCCCGTTGTCCGAGATAATAGTATGAAGGACTCCAAACTGACAGATAATATTCTTCCAAACGAAGTTAGTCACTTTCTTCTCCGTGATCTTTGCCACCGACTCAGCCTCGGCCCACTTGGTGAATTAGTCAACCGCTATGATAAAGAATTTGACATGTCCCTTTCCAGAGGGCAGAGACCCAATGATGTTGATCCCCCACTGGGTGAATAACCACGGTCCACTCATAGGGGTCATCTCTTCTGCGGGGTGCTTTGGCATGGCAGCGAATCTCTGTCACTTGTCACACCTCTGGCACTTGTCACACCTCTGGACATAACTCTTGGAGTCTTCTCGAATAGTCGGCCAGAAGTACCCCTGGCGAAGTATCTTCTGAGCCAGAGCTTGACTACTGGAGTGATTTCCGCAGATTCCCTTTATATCTCTCTAATCACGTAGTCTACTTCATCAGGTCGGAGACATCTCAGGTAGGGCTGTGAGTGCCCCTTCTTGTACAGAATCTCATCCAGGATTATGTATCGTGCCACTCTGATCTTCAGGCATCAGACCTCTAACATATCTTGAGGGACTTCGCTAGTAGAGAGGTATTTGAAGATCAGATCCATCCAAGTCGAAGTTGTCTCTACTGGATTGACCATTTCCTAATCAGCTCGGTCGATACTTGGACTATCCAGAAATTTCACAAGGACAATCTTGGGAATTTTTCACTTAGTGGCCGAGGCTAACTTCACAAGGGCATCAGCCCAAGATTTCTCTATCCTTAGAATTTGATTGATGGTGCAGCTTTCGAACCTTTCTATCAGTTTCCTGGCCTTGGCCAAATAAGTTATCATCCTCGTTTCCTTGGCCTCGTACTCGGTGGAGATGTGGTTTACAACAAGTTGAGAATCGCACTGCATTTCAAGAAGTTAGACCCCCAGACTAGTTGTCAATTCAAGTCCAACTAGCAGAGCTTCATACTCTGCCTCATTATTGGAAGCCTTGAAGTCGAGCCTGATGACGTACTGGATGGTGGTGGAATTAGGTGCAACTAGGACGATCCCCGCCCCAGCACACTTAGAATTAGATAATCTGTCCACAAAAAGAGTCCACCTGCTCTCTCCTCTATTTGGCTCTGCATCCTTGAGAAGCGGGAGAGCTAGCGGAGTTGTAGGGACTGCCTCCATTCCTGCATCTACGACCTTGGCACTTGGACCAGTGAATTCTTCTATAAAGTCAGTCATTGCTTGGCCCTTGATCGACGTCCTCTGTTGATACTGGATGTCGAACTCTCCGAGTTCTATCACCCACTTAATAAGCCGACCCGATACCTCGTTCTTCTGAAGGACTTATTCGAGGGGGGAGGGGGGTCAGTCAGGACAATGATAGAATATGCCTGGAAGTATGGACGCAGCCTCCAAGCTGAGACAACTAGGCTGAGTGCTAATTTCTTTATACTCGGATATCTGGTATCAACGGGTACCATCGCCTTGCTCACGTAGTAGACGGGACGTTGTCTGCCCCCCCCCCCCCCCCCCATCTGATAAGCGCAAAGTTGACGGCCGAGACTGAAACCCCCAAATATAGGAATAAGGGCTTGCCCTCTTCGAGCTTGGATAGCAGAGGTGACGAGCCCAAGTACTGCTTCAGCTGTTTGAAAGCCTACTCGCAGTCCAATGTCCACTCTACTTTCTTTTGACCCTTCAAATTTTGGAAGAAGGGAAGGCATTTGTCAGTGGCTCAAGATATAAATCGTCCAAGCGTTGTCACTCCTCCCGTGAGGCACTGAATCTCTCTAGTCATTTGATGCGAGCTCATGTCGAGCAATGCCTTGATCTTGTTAAGATTCGCTTCAATGTCCCTCTGACTGACCTGAAACTCGAGGAATTTGCTCGAGCCTACTCCAAAGGCACATTTGGCAAGGTTCAACTTCATGAGGTACTCCACGAGGATTGAAAAGGTCTCTCTGAGGTCTGTAATGTGGTTGGATGCCTTGACACTCTTGACAAGCATGTCATCGACGTAGACCTCCATGGTCCGACCGAGCTGCCTAGTGAACATCTGCTTGACCAACCTCTGATACGTCGCCCCAGCATTCTTTAGGCCAAAAGGCATGACCCGATAACAGTGGAGCCCTTTTTCTATGACGAAGGTTGTCTTCTGCTTGTCTAGGGGGTGCATCGCAATCTAATTATACCCAGAGTATATGTTTAGGAAGGAGAGCTAGTCATGTCCAGTTATACTATCCACCAGTTGGTCGATCCGAGGCAAGGGGAAGTTGTCCTTGGGGCAAGCCTTATTCAGATCTAAGTAGTCTACATAGACTCGCTACTTCCCATTTACTTTCTTCACAAGGACCATGTTTACGATCCAGTCTGAGTAGTGTACCTCTTTAATGAATCTAACGCTAAGAAGCTTCGACACTTTGTCCGCAATGGATGCGTACCTCTCGGGGTTGAATGCTCTCCTCTTCTGTTTATCGGCTTGTGATTTATGTCCACATTCAGCGTATGGATTATAATATCTGAAGAGATACCCGGTATGTCTTTGTGTGACCATGCAAAGACATCCTTATGCTACTGTAGGAAGGTCAGCATCTGAGACCGCTGCTTGGAATCCAGCGACGATCCGAGATGAATAGTTCTGTTCGGGTCAGCTTCCTCGGGCGAGATGGTCACTAAGGCCTCCATGGAGGAGTCTTCTATAAGAGTTCTAGGGTCAAGCACATTCACAGTGAGGGCTTGCTTTGCTGAACCTTTTCTGACCGCCACTAAGTAACACCTCCGAGCTTCGTGCTGGTCTCCTCAGATATACCCAACTCCTCCCTCTACAGGGAACTTTATCATAAGATGGTAGGTGGACACGACTGCCCTTATGGTATTAAGGGATGGCCGACCTAGTATGACATTGTGTATCGATGACATGTTCACAACGAGAAAATCTACCAGAAGAGTGACTTGATATCACCCCTCCCCTCCTGTCACGAGGAGGGAGATGGCTCCCTTAGAGATTACCTTATCTCTAGCGAAACGATGTAAAGGTGGCTTCACAGGTCAGAGGCGTGACCTGTTGATCCCCATTTTTTCAAATGCCTCAGAGTAGATGATATCAGCCAAGCTTTCAGTGTCGACTAAGATGCGGTAAAATTTATAGTTAACTATAGTCATAGCCACCACCAGAACACCGTCATGCAGATGCTGGATTTCACGCGCATCACCTTCTGTGAAGGTCAGGCTGTAGGGACTCATCCAGAGTTCTTTCTTCGACCTTTCATTCAATTGGACGTAGTGCTAGGGGTCCAAACTCCAAGAATAGGCCTTACGGGGCCTATTTGAGTCGCCCCTTCTCAATGAACTGCCATAGATCGTGCGAATCTTTGTAGCTTCTTCTGTAGTTTTACTTGGCTAGTCTTCCCTCTGAGATGACTTCTCTTCCTTAGTGTATTGCCATAGATGACCCTTGTGGATGAGAGTCTCGATTTCATCTTTGAGATCCACGCAGTCGCTGGTATTCTGACCGTGGTCACAATGGAAGCGGAATTACTTGTGCTTATCTTACTGACCTGCGTCGGCCTTCATGTAAGCCAACCATTGCAAGAGTTTCTGGTCCCAGATATCTAGCAGGATCTGCTCTGGAGACATGTTGAGAGGAGTGTATGAGCTGAACTTACTCTTGGATCTCCTGCTTGGTCGGCAATCGCGAGAAGACCTATTGTCTGGCCTCTTACTCGATGACTGTAACTCTTCGTTCTTCGGCCTCTTCCCTTTGAACGGTTGTTCTGTAGCCTAGACAGTCTGTAAGTATTATGTTTTCTAACTCTTATGATTGTCAAATTTTATAGTGTCAAAACCTCTTAGAATCTTTGTCTTGTGTAGCGCATCTACATATTCAAGACTATGCATCTCATGTATAAGAACAGAGGTCTTTACCTTAAGAACTTCAAATGCAAGATCAAGAGATATATAAATACATGTTTAAGTACAACACCATGTGATAGTTCACTCATTCAAGCTTCAAAGTTCAAGGTTTCAAAGCTTCATCTAAGGCAAGACAATAGTCTTTACCTTGGTACTCAAAGCTTAAGGTGAATTACAACACAAGTACCTCAAGCTCAAGCTTCAATATATTACAAATTCAAGCTTCAAAATGTCTCAAGTTCAACCTTCATCATACGCCAAGATCTCAAGCTTCATGAACTTCAAAGAACAACTATCAACTGAAGAAAAAGAAGATTCAATGTTCATATACTGCTTACAAGGTATGAATGACCCTAGATTGATTATAGAATAGGTCATTTTGAATACATAATTTAATTGAGTTACTTTATAAGTGCATAGTCTTTTTTTTGACTAGTTTTATACTATGCTCGACTAGTCCTAGTACTGGCTCGACCAGTCCAAGAAATCCTCGACCAGTTCTAAGTTTGTTATTAATTTTTAAAATTTTTTGTTATTTCCTTGACCAGTCCTAGAGATTGCTTGACCGGTCGAGTGAACAATGTTCGACTAGTCCTGCAGGCTCGACTTAAAGTCCAGCAACTAAAAAGAGTCTCACATGACTAGTCGTGGACAGGACTCAATCGGTCATGGAGGCCACTCGACTAGTCGAGAAGGCCTTTTCACTAGTTGTGGAATGGTCTAATCTTATCGCGCCCAAATTTTCAAAAGTTTGTCGGTCCTTCGACCAGTCGAGCCGACCTCTGGGCCAGTCGAAGGAGCGATTTCTATACTTATAAATAGAGAACGATTTTCAAAGTTTGATACCCAATTCAAGCAAAATCAAGACACCGCTCTGAGAGATAAGTTAGTGATATTCTTAAGTTATTTAGTGTTTATTTTATATTCTCTTTAATTAGCTTTGTTTGCATTTGATTTTGAGTTTCTACATTCCAATCTTATTTGAAAGAGGGATTGAAGTTTTCTCATTTCTTGGAATCAAAATCAAATCAAGCTAGACTAATGTGATTTAATCTAAAATCAATTTAAAACTTATAACCATTTCATAAGTGAGTGTGAACATTGAACATATATGTTGAACTTCTACTCCGAATTGGTTCTTCCGGGATACAACAAAGGAGAATATCTAGATAAATATTTTACAGTTTTTGTAAATTCATTCTTTTGGTTTCTTTAAGATTGTGCCAAAAAAATCTCTTTCTTTTGGTTTGCCTGAGGTGATCTAGAAAACTCAGAGTGTGGGGTTTTTGAATTGTATAAGCCCCCTTGAAAGACACACTTGTGAGGGTTTTAGGTGAACCTTAAAAAACTTATTTCATTGTGAACACTAATATCCACTGTGTGAGGATATTATGAGTGGAGTAGTTGTGTGAATGTTTATCTAAACAATTGGTGCATACACAAGCGAACCACTATAATTTCTGGTCTTGTGGTGATTGATCGATTATTTCATTGTGTGGATGTTGTAATTTCCATTTACGCATTTGTGGAGAATGTTGTAATATTTTTACGTATGTGTGGAAATGTTGTAATAGCTTAGTTGTTTTCTTTGCTATTATTTTTTTATTCCTTTGTATCAGTTTGACTTTTTGATACATAGACCGTTCTAGGAATCAGGTTGTCTTACCATAAGTCATTGGTTTTTAATGTAAGATTGTCCTTAGAACAACATTTGTATCAACCTCTCAATACTTGTACAATTGAGGTTGTTATTCATTTCTGCATTGTAGGATTGTTTAGTACTATCTTTATTTATATTTGTTTAAATTTCACATTTAATTTTTAATTTGGCATAGTCCTATTAACACCTCCCCCCACCCCCTCTCTAAGACTCTTGGCTCGGCCATTTCACATTCTTGCAAGAGTTGAAGAATTCTTTGACATTGGTATATTTCTAAGCTTGGCTGACAAGATCGGCTAAAGTAGTTGGCGAATTCTTCCCAATTGAAAAGACGAACTTCCCCTCCTTAAGTCTGTTGAACATGGTAGAAAATGTCATCTTATCGTCGTAGTTGTCCACTAACAGTGCTTCTTTATTGAAGCGGGTAATGAAGTCCTTCAGCGACTCCTTGTTTCCTTGTTTAAGAGTAAATAATTCTTGCCAGCAATGAATTGGGTCATGAATAATCTACTGAGCTCTGCGAAGGAACCAATTGACTTCGGTTTAAGTTGTTGATACCAACTCCAAGCAGACCTAGAGAGAGTTATCGAGAAAGCCCTGCACATCATCGCATCCGTGGCCGACTAAATCTGCATCTAAGAGCGATAAGATTCCACTTGCTCTAATGGGTCCCCGGGATCCTGAATACTGGATGACTAAAGGCATCCTGAACCTCTGGGGCATCACTTTATTCATGATTTCTGAGGTGAAGGGGGGCTCAGTCTCTTCCATCATTGCTTGTACTGCAGTCAGAGTAGGGACCGCTTGATTCCGCTATAGAGTCTGGATCTGGTTACGAAGCTCTGCAAGCTGAGTTTCCCAAGGGTTCTGATTCTTCGCCACTGCTTCCTGGGGAGCCTCTGCCGCCTCAGGTGTTTTTCCATGTCTTCTTCTCTCCAGCTGATGGCGGAGGTCAGTTGGGGCCAGAGCCGAGGTTGCGGACACGTAAGATGGTTCTGCGTCCCGAGCGGGATCCGAGACTCGGGCAAACCGATTTTGGGATGCTGTATTCTCTGTAAGATTGGGAGCTCGGGCGGACTGATCTTGAGATGCCCTGACCCGAGAATTCACCTGCTACTGTGGTTCCTCGGGTGCCAGGGTCTCCTCCACCAGGTTGAGAGGTGGCTGCCGATTTTGTTGTGCCTTCATCTGATTGATTTCGTCTTTCAGCATCTGAACTTCATTTTGCAGTGCTTTGTATTTCCCTCCTTGGCTCCGAGTTCGCTGGGACGGTCCTATCGGACCTGATTTAGTATGCAACAGTGAAGATGATTAATGTTGTCCATTAGTCTCTGGCTCTACTGTTGTCACCCTTTTCTTTCCTCATACCATTTTTGGTAAAGCTTACTAACTTTTTTGTATGAATTCCCATAGACGGCGTGAAAAAATATTGATGTCAAAATCTAGACCACCCTCTGTTCAATGCTGAGGACTCGGAGCGAACCCTACACTTGCACAGAAAGGTGAGCAAAGGAGACCCTGGCTTAAACAGGGGACCCTCTGATGCCTAAGTCAGGCTAGGGAATCTAGGTCAGAGTTGCATAATTTAGAGAGAGGGTGTGAGATCTTGCGTACTTGTTGCAATGGGTTCCTCTAGTATTTATACCCATGAGGCGATGGGATCATGGCCGTCAATCTTTGCGCGATTTGCTCAATCAAGTGGATGTCGCACGTGCGAAGATGTCGGACGCTATCTTTGGATCGTGCGCCAGTTCGCTCTCCTGTATGCCTTAATGGGGCGTATCTACAGGCGCGATCTTCAGCCACATCCATACTAGGGTTTGTTCCGGAACTCGGTCTCCTGAGCCGTTGGTCGAAATCTATGGTCGGAGTACGTCTCTAGCCTTCGAGATGTGAGTAGGGTTCGGATCGGTCGATCCAGGACCGTAGTTCTTTAGATGAGGACTCTAGACAAGAGCTCGGCTTGGCCAACCCAAGGCCATAGTTCTTCGGACGAGGATTCCAGACAAGAGCTCGGCTTGGTCGATCCAGGGGCCATAGTTCTTCGGATGAGGACTTCAGACAAGAGCTCAGCTCGGCCGATCTAGGGCCGTAGTTCTTCAGATGAGGACTCCAGACAAGAGCTCGGCTCGATCGATCCAGGGTCGTAGTTCTTCGGATGAGGACTCCAGACAAGATCTCAGCTTAGATTGTCTCGTCTGTCTCTCCCCAGTAACCCTAGTTTTGGAATCATAGTTGGGAAGTAAGGCCAAACTAGTTGCGATGTTCTCCTTCTAAGTCCCTACTGATCGATTCAATTCGCTTGAGTCGGTCCATATCGGGTCTGCTCACATTTTTCCATAACAGCCCTTATGAATGTTTTAACGGTGAGAATCATTATCCCACTCATATTTGTGGTGTGGTCCACTTGAACTTTGAATATGACTCATTTTTTTTGCCTTATTCTCAAAAATGATCTCTCCAAGTGGACGAAAGGCAGGGATATAATAAATACATCATTGTGGGGCATAGCTTTGATTTCTTTTCAACTCTTAGGGCCTGTTTGGTCTGTGGAATAAGCAGGTATTGAATTGTATTAGATGGGATTAACACTGTTGTGGTACAATGATTTCATGTCTAGAAATATACAACCAAAATAACTACAATCTCATGTTTGAAATAAAATTATTGTTATGAGAAAATATTGGATTAAGTGAAATCCTAATTGGTGGACCATAGAATTGTAATAAATAGGCCTAATTCACAAATGATGAGGTTCACATGTACAAATGTACACATATATAACCAAAATGTAATGTGTAAATGTTGTATATGAATGGACAGCATGGATAAACACATGCATCAATGTGGGGCCCGCCTGTGCCGTTAATTTCAAAATCCACATACATCCCATATGGGACCAAATGCAATTCCATAAAACCAAATGCAATTCCATCCTAATAATCCCAACCTTCCCCTCCTCCCTTGGATAGAATTTGAACAGGACCAAATGCAATTTTATCCCACATGATACCTTGCTCCAAACGTCCCTGAAGTATGTTTAGGGGCTCAATGACAGTCAGACCTCGTCTACGCAGGTCAGGGACACACCACCACCGTCGCTGGTGTGAGGTACACCACTTCCTCCTTCCTTGGGCGATTGGGCACACCATGATGTGTCTGAGCAATTCACACTGTCTGTTAGATGCACAAGCACCTTAGCATAAAACCAATGTCAATATAAAATTCAAATGGACTACACTGAATCCTTCATGGGCCACCACTGTGTTTTTGTGCCATCCAGCTCATTCATAAAGTGAATGCAACGAAGATCACGGAAAAAGGAAGTATCACCTACAAACCAAACTCGGTGGTCGCCACGAAGGCGTTCATCTTTACCGTCCATGTTCCCTGTTGTTTGTCCCACTTTGAGTTTGGGATCAACCTGACTTACATTTCACAGCATCCCACCCACGAGCTCTTGGACTAGTAAAACTTGGCAGGGCAGGTTTTGTAAATAGATGGGAATCATTAATTATACCGTTACACCTAGATGAAGACGTGGGATGTTGACGGTGTACCTACTTAATGAATGGCCTGGATCTTGACACGTGTGTCGGAAAAACGGAAAGGACCACGAGGTAGAGCGGATTAGGTGAGACCCCGGATCAACTCAGGTGGGTGGGACCCCTGACTGTGGGGCTCACATTAATTTATGTGTCTTAAATCTACACCGTCCAATCATTTTAAAATCTCATTTTAGGCCACGATCTAAAAAATAAAGCTGACTCTTAGGTGGACCACACCAGAGGAAATAGTTCTGATTGAATCCCCACCATTAAAAACTTTATGAATTCCATCTGAATGTTTATTTTCCATCCAACCTGTTAATAAGGTCACAAACGCCCGGATGAAGATACCACACAAATATCATCTTTGGTATAAAGCTTTTGTCGCCCACGAGAACTTTTTAATAGTCAATCATCATCGTTTCCTGCGATACTTGCAATACGGCATATCTGGGACTTGGAACTGCTTCATTTTTTGGATCATGCCTTAAAATGGGTTTTCAATCAGGATGGACGGCATGTAAGTAGTCACATGCATCACAGTGGGCCCCACAGTCAGGGGTGGTGGATCCGGGTCTCACCCGATCCGCTTCCCTGTGAGGGGATTAAGAAAGGTTTGATTAATTTGATTTTTAATGTATATTTTTTCTTTTCTATTTAACGGTAGGAAATCCTATCTCACTGCTCTCCATGGTGTGGCTTATCTAAGTTTTGAATAGACTGATTTTTGGGCTCAGGTCCAGACACAGGGTCAGGCACCTGATGGACGGTATGGATCTCATCCATATGTTAGCCCTCTTTCCACTTCAACAAATCCCACGGGATTATCTATAGTCAAGCGTCTTTGAATGGAAATGGAGGGGTACCAAACACTTTTGCTGACATGGCCGCTCAAGGATATAAAGTAAAACATTATTGAGGGACTGCCCGTGTTCCGTGTTACTTTGCTCTGGATGGACCTAGTCACGTACTCGTGATGAAAAGAGAATACTGATCATCAATACAATTTGCTGGTTGTTTGAAACTAAAAATAAAGGACTTTCAAGTAAAGGTCCACTGTTGGTACCAAAATTCATGTTAATCTTATAAATGATGCCGATATTGACGCGTGCTATAAAAATATTTGTAATAAATGCAGCAGGGATTCGGGTATAGTCTAATTTTTTAGTATTTTTGGTATTTTAGTATTCTCATATAGAGATGAACAATTGCTCGGCCACGTCAATATTAAAGTGTATTCTTATATACAAAATCATGGTTGATAAAGTGTAATTGCTCTTTCCCATCTGGTTGCATGTGGGGTCACATGAATTAACGTGGATTGATAATTATTTTCTCATCTTTCTTCCCGAAGTTTATGAATATCAAGAGCAATTTCAAGAAGATGAGTCTCTTTGAACCCAATAATAAAACAAGGGGAAATTGATTGTACTCGCCTTGAAGTTTGGAAAAATTACCTCAAATGCTACAACACTCCATATATTTCTTAAAGGGCCTTCTGACAGCTTTTGGACCTTATTTCAGACGAAAATGCCCCTGACCTTGGTTCAGGAATTGTACGGTCTTGGATTGAAGCAGAAGTCACCCGTTGTTGTAACCCTCGAGAAATGGACGGATCGGCTACTCCCTGGGACACCGACCAATGGTTGGTGCTCGGCGCTCTGTGGGCCCCACCACCACGTCCATATATTTCTCCAGATCATTTTATGGTAGGAGACCAAAAAGGAGCATAATCCAATCACGGTGGGCCCTAGGAGGATTTTAATGGTGGATATCCAATAATTATAATTTTCCCACAGTGTGGTCCACCGGAGAGTTATATTACTCTCGTTTTTCAGTTCAAGCTATAAAATGATATTTTAAACTGGAAGAAGGATCTGAACGAAGTACATATGTAAGGCCCATATCCTAGTCCGTACTATTCTGTCAACTCCCACGATCCTTTCCGATAAATTCCAGCAATGTGCGACTTATAATCGACGTTTGTGTCGACCCTAAGACGTACCTCGTAGATTTGAGTCTGCTTAATCCGAGACTTGTACCATTACAAACGCATCGTCGTCGTGGTTCCAACGCCGCGTCTTGCATACCGATCTGATACCCTGCCGAGAGATGTGTGCCCGTGTTTATTTCGAAGAACACACCGTGTATTTGTAATCCCAAGAGAATCTTTACAACATCTCTCATCAATCAATTAACAATCAATCAATCAATTCCATCAAGGGTCAAGTACATGTCAAGTACACATCACCTCACACTCATCCCTAAATAACCCTATAAGTCAACAAACCCTTACATAACTCATAACCTTCTTAAACAAATTTCTTCAAAAGTCAACAAAGTTCTTACACACCCATCCCTCTCTCTCATCCATCACTCCATCCCATCTCCTCTCTCTCTTATTTCTCCCTCCTTTTCCAAGCAACCCAAAACACCAAAATACCACACGTCCAAGCTCTCCCAAATCTCCATGAGAGAAGTCATGTGTAGCCCACCTTCCTATCTCCCATCTCCATCATCCAAGCCTCATCTCAATCGTTAGAATTGTTTTCTTGGAGCTCTAGAACCTATAGGCGGAAGAAGGAAGAAGAGATCAAAGGTGGGTGCTTTTATTTATTGATTTTGTGATTTGAGGGCCCACATATGTGGGACCCACCTTGTTGTATGTATATAGGGAGGGCCCATAGTGGCGGGGTCCCTCCCCTCCATCACATGTCTCTCTCCCTCTTTCTCTTTCTCTTTTCTCTTGTTGATTGGCCCATGATATATGCAATTCATCTAGGTTGTCCTGTGGGAC
The DNA here is from genome assembly GCA_037074715.1 of Magnolia kwangsiensis. Taxonomy (NCBI): domain Eukaryota; kingdom Viridiplantae; phylum Streptophyta; class Magnoliopsida; order Magnoliales; family Magnoliaceae; genus Magnolia; species Magnolia kwangsiensis. Next base: position 89,468,993 of record CM073580.1, read on the forward strand.
CCATTTTATGGAGGTGTTAGATCTACACCGTCCAAACCATGTGGGCCCTGCCTTGGGGTGATGGGAAGACACAAATATCAGGTTGATCCAACCAAGTGGGCCATGTCCATGTGGGACCCACCAGCCGTGGTCCCCACACGTGTGGACCCACCCCAATGTGAATCACATAGCCCCGTGTGGGCTCTATCTCGCTGGACGTAACCCAGCCCGCCTAATGCCCAACCTCCCTGGATGTGGGGGGGTTGGAAAAAGGGAAATAGAAACATCGGCTTGGTTTAAAGCTTTGGACTGAGCCACTCATATAGGCCCCACCTTGATGTATGGCTTTGATCCTCGCCGTCCACCATGTTTCCCAACTCATTTTAGGCGTTAAGCCGAAAAATGAAGTCGATCCAATAATCAAACGGGTCATACCATAGAAAACTGTGATTTCCACCATTCAAATCAGTTAGGACCCACCTTAATTTTTTTTATTCGCCAAAACACATCACATATTAGGCTCATTTGGTTGGTCTTGAGCCATAGAATCCAACAGCTGGGTCGGATTGTAGGCCCTGCATATGAAAAACTGCGGAATTTCTATTTTTTCAAAAAAAATAAATATGAGAGAGAGCACCAGCGCCTGCTTTTGCTGACTCGTCAGAGTGCTAGCATGAAAAGGGGCTGGGACGTGGTCCTACCATGATATATGTTGATCATCAACACCGTGCATTTGTTGGGTCTCCTTTGGAACAGTAGGCCCCCCAAAAAAATCAGTCATATACGAATCTCAGGTGGCCCATGTAAGACCCGTATCTTAGCCCGTACCATTCCATATGCCTTCGCGGTCCTCCTGGTCAAATTCCGGCAACCTTCGACTTTTAATTGATATTTGTGCGCGACCCTGATTCGCACCCCGTCAACTCAAGACCTTTACCATAGCGACCGCGCCGTCGCTGCGGTTTCGATGCCGTAACTCGTGCGCCGAGGCGATACCCTGGTCAAGAGATGTGGGCCGTCGTTCAGTGCAAGGAAAACGTCACACGTTACGAAACCCAAGAGAATCTCTACGACTTGTCAAATCAATCCATCAATCCATCAATCAATCAATCTCAACATGTCAACTACACATCACTTTTCACCCTTTCCCAAGAAAGCTTCAAAGTCAAAAAGTCTCTTAACACCCATGTCTTTCTTATACAAATGGCCACAAAAGTCAAAAAGGTCTCTTACACCCATCACCACCACATCCATCACTCCATCACCCATCACTCTCTCTCTCTCCCTTTACAAGTCTCTCTCTCATTTCCAAGCAAGAAAAACCTCCATACGTATGAGCCTCTCCAAGCTCTTCCAAGCTCCAAGTGTGGCCCACCTTTCTTACCCTTTCATCCCTCATCTCAACCATCCAAACCTCATCTCCTCCGTTAGAATCAAATCTAAGGAGCAAAGGAAACCTATGGTGCAAGAAGAAGCCGGTGGGTGATCTTAAATTTTGTTCTTTTCATTCTTTTTTTGATTTAAGGGTCCATATACGTGGGACCCACCTTTATGTATGTTTATATGCAAGAGGGGCCCATAGTGGCGGGACCCCTCCATCATCGCCAGTATCTCTCTCTCTTGTGCATGAGGGCTTGTGACCCACCTAAATGCATGATATCATCCACGCCATCCACCCATCTTACCGTAGCAAGGTGGCTCCTGTTGGGCTCTACCATGATATTTATATTCTAGAAGCCATCCATCCATTGGCGTGGGACACATGTGAGGGCGAGGCCCATCAGAGGTGTGCTTTGATCCAGTCGTCCGTCCAGCAGGGCTAGGCAAGCCACATGATGTATGTGTTGTGTCCAGCCGTCCATCTGGACGCTGGACATTCCTGTCCTGATTATGAGTTTTGTATTATATATTATAATATATATAATATAACATATATATATATATATATATATATATATATATATATATATATATATATACACACAAATATATACTTACATGTGTTGTATCTGTGAAGGGGGCCACTCCACGTAGGACCCATTGCTTGACAGTGATTGGCTGGTGTACGCTGATCACGGCAGCTGTATGCAACATATACGGTGGGCCACCACCCTACAACCCCCCTTGATGATGCGTTGTATCCACCGTCCAGATCATGGACAGTGGATCCCAGCCAGATGCAATGGTATTATCTATGTCGTCCAACCGTTTTTGATGGGGGACCCACTTGCTGTTGACGTCAGTACATTCCATGGGTCCCACATGATGTATGTAGTCATCCAACCGTTATGATGGTGGGACCCACTGCTGGACTGACGTCAGCAAGCTCCTTGGGTCCCACGTGATGTATATATACCCCCAGCCGTCCTGATGGTGGGATGCACTGTCGGTTCAACATCAGCGAGTCCTGGGGTCACATGTGTGAAGGTGCCCCATCCAACCGTCCATCCGTTTGATCTTTAGGGCCCACCTATCCAGCAGTTTGGCTGGGTACTGCACACCAACACGTGGCTAGTGTATTAACGCCACCAAGATATGTGGGTCCCACTACTGAGGACATCAGCAGGTCGTCCAGACCCCACCTTAGTGTATGTTTTGTATTCCACCGTCCAGATGGCTGGACGGTGGACCTTATGGAATATTTATATGTCATCCATCCATTCACCCATTTGGTGACTGTGGACTCTACCTGTTGTGTGTGGACCCACGTGGATGATGTAATCCACAGCGTCCATCTGAGGACGTGGGACCCACCATGATCTAAGTGTTTTATCTACGCTGCTGGCCCCACCCGTGGAATCGATGTGATGGGGACTGCAGCAGCTCTGCTGCTGCACTTGCGTCAGCAAGTTCTGTGGGTTTGATCCACACCGTCCATTTGTATGGATCCCACATGATGTGTGTACTTTATTCACACTGCCCGTCCATCTTGACGAAGAGAAGACACATATATCAGTAGGCCACCACGTGGCACCACCTTGATGATGCGATTGCATCCACCATCCATGGGCCAACCATGACGTATGTGTATTATTCTTGCCGTCCATCCTTTTGGAAATGGTGAACCCTACCGTAATGTATGTGTTATATACATTCCATCTATCTACTTTTGTAGGGTGTGGGACCCACCTCACACGTGCTGCACGTGTGAGGGTGGGGCCCACCTACCAACGTGCAAGTTGTCCAGGTGGGATGCAACTAGATGCATGTGTTTTTATTAAACACCATCCATCCATATGGACCCCAGCAGCTATAGCTGCTGCTATATTGACGTCTGTAAGCTTCGTGGGTCCCCGTGTGAGATGTGTGTTACATCCAAACTGTGCTAAGGCATAGGGCCCACCATATATATGTATTGTGTGTTGTATCCACCGTCCAGCTCATGGACGGTGGGTCCGGCCTTGATATGTTATATAGCCACATCGTCCAAACAAGGGATGGTGTGGCCTACCTTGATTCATGTGTTTTATACCACCCAGATGATATATATCTATGCCACCCGTTTGCTGGATGGGAGGCGCCCACCTTGTGACGTGCAATGTCATCCTTCCTTATGGCCTCGGTGTGATGTATGTGTTTCATTAGCACTATCCAGTCCGTGAACCCCACATGGTGATGTTTATAAAGTCATAAATGAGGCCTGAATTGATGTATTTATGGCCCATGTGATGCGGCCCGTAGTGATGTGTATTAGGCCCAGGTGATGTGACCCTTAGTGACGTGCATTAGATCTATTTGAGCGGCCCATAGTGATGTGTGTTAGGCCCATGTGAGCGGCCCGTAGTGATGTGTTTTAGGCCCATGTGAGTGGCCCGTAGTAATATGTATTTGGCCCATGTGTCGAGGCCCAATGTGGTGTATATGTGGACTTTGAGTGAGGCCCATTGCGATGTATACTATCCCTTTGTATGAGGCTACGAGCTCATTATATGTCTTGGCTCTATATGTAGGCCACTCCTTGGGAGCAATGTTGGTTAAATGTCCACATTGATGGGCAATGATGGTTGGATGTCCACATTGTGACCTTCCCTTAGGCCTTGTTAGGCCCATTCTCATCATTCCCTCAGTGGGTTAACCCAATTAAGTGGGCCCCATTCATCGTAGACGAATGGCTCCGTGTTATTGGATCCGATATAACCACGGCCGAGTGCTGAACTTTATACTATAGTTGATCGGCTGATCATCTATTGTAAGACCCGTGTCCTAGTCCATACCGTTTCGTTGGCCTCCGCAGTCCATCCGGTCGAAATTCGGCAATCATTGACCTGTATTCGACATTTATGCGCGAACCTAAGCCGAGTCCCTCATATCAGAGACGACTCGACCCGAAACCTATACCTTAGCGATCGCGCCATCGTCGCGGTTCTAACGCCGCGACTCGCGCACCGACACGATACCTAGGGTAGAAGATGTAGGCCCACGTTCAATTCGAAGAAAACACCGTGCGTTGCGAACTTCGAGAGAATCTCAACAACATGTCCCATCAATCAATCAATCAATCCCATCAATCAAGTACACATCACACATCAAGTCAAGTACAACAACCCGTATCTTTCTCTTACACAAGCAAACTCAAAGTCAACTCTTACATCCCTTCACCCATCACTCCACCCAACCACCACATCACTCCATCACCTTTTCACCCATCACTTCCCTCTCTCTCTCATTCATTTTTTTTAAAAAAAATAAAGAAGCAACAGTTGCTGCTGATGTAGACGCCACAGCGTCCACTGGCGCAGGCCGACGGGTTGGCTGGGGCTCACAGCCCCAGCAGTGGACCTCACGTGATGTGTTTCTAAAATCCATGCCGTTCATTAGGTTGCCCACGTAGTGTGACCCACTTACCATATTATGGGCCATTGTTGAGGCCCACCTTGATTTGTATGAGGCACGTTGTTGAAGCCACCTTAATATATATAAGGCCTATGGGTTATGACCCATTGCAAAGTACCTAAGGCCCATTGATGAGGCTCATTGAGGTGATCCACTTGATGAATGTAAGGCCCATATGATACGGCCCAATTGATGTACTTAAGGCCCAATTGGGTGCAACTAGGTCCATTGCAATGCGTGATCCCTCCATGACATATAATGATGTTTATAACAAGTAATACCTTGGGAACAATGATGGTTAGATGCCCATATTGTAAGGATGATGACGGTTAAATGTCTACACTGTCACTCTCCCTAAGGTCCACTAATAAGCCATACTTGTAGTAAGTAGGCCGTCTAGGCCCATCTCCGTTATACACAGAGTCCATCTTTATATACATGTTTAGTATAGATCCATGATTCATTATCATACGCATCATATGTATGATTGATATGAGAAGTGACTGATCATAGCATATGCCTTCGGGCGAACTGTTTATGGGCTCCCTGATAGGCGGAGTTACACTACATGAGCGCATGGTACACTCAGGACTGTTGCATGACTGGTAGAGTGATTTATACACTTGCATTGTGTGATTGTAGTTACTGTATGCCCTAATGACATCAGGGCAATAGTCTCCACAGATACATCGTGGATGGCTGGATTGGATGCCAGAAATGTTTGGTTCTAGCATATGGGCGCCATATATGTCCCTGGGTGAAATTTTCTAAACCCGATGGTACCAAAGGATGACTCCAACGTCGAGACTGAATGGATGTATGAGTGCACGAGGGCCGATTACCAAGAGGTCGCGTCTCCCACTGTGTCATGGTCGGTTGGAAAGGGGTATGGCCTTACTCGCTCGAGGGTAGGGGGCAATACTAGGTTAAGTTTGACCAGCTCGTGAATGGGTCCGCTATCGACATGCCGGATAGGGGCCTTACTCATTCGAGGGTAGGGGGCAATACTAGGCAGACTATTGGTCAGGCGGATAGTGAGGTTTCTTACGCTCACTTGGACTGTGCGGCTTAGAGAGCGGCAGTGCCATTTGGAGTGTACTAGACCCCGGTGATTATCCTGAATGAGAACTGTACTGATATATGATGAGGATTGGCATGCTTGAACTGCATCTTGCATTGCATGGTCTTGGCATGACCAATAACATTTATATCTTGTACTGCATAGCCTTGGTACGACTGATTGCATTCATATACTTATCAGCATGATTTCGCATTGCCCTGAGCTTGCATTCTGAGCACACTTATATTACGCACACACTTACACCACCCTCTAAGCTTTCTATAAGCTTATGCACGATTGATGCGTGCAGGTGACGCCAGGATATAGCCGTAGTCTTACCGCAGTTGGAGTGTGCAGCCAAGCTTCTAGAGTTTTTTTTACTTTTTGTATATTGTATTTTCTCTTTCACACGCCTTGTACTTAAAGTTTTTGATCATAATGGATTTTGTGATGGTGTTCTTGTGGTTATTGTTTGTGGGTTATGCTCATTACGAATTAAATCATCTTTGAAATCCTCCTTGTAGCATCCCAGGATCGGAACCTGATATATGAGTGCCGGGAGTCGAGAATGGGGTACTATGGAGGCTGTCGGCGCTGGATTCGGAGATCGAAAATTTTGTGAGCCCGATTTTTGAGTTTGGGGCGTGAAATCTATGGACCTCGTTTTGTTTATCTGCGGATTATCGGTGCGATTGTCATGACCGATTGCTGATTCTAATCGACGTGACCGATTTGCCAACTTTGATTACCGATCGATTCCAATTGACATGACCGATTGTTGATTTCGATTATCGTGACCGATTGCTGATTCCGATCGACGTGACCGATTTACCATTCTGATTATCAAGATCGATTATTGATCGATTCCGATTGTCGTGGCTGATTGTCGATTAGCGATTGAGGTCGATTATCATGACCGATTGATGATTCTGATTAACATGGCCAATTTGCTGATTCTAATTATCGAGGCTGGTTATCGATCGATTCTGATTGTCGTGGTTGATTACCGATTAGTGATCGAGGTCGATTATCATGACCGATTGATGATTTTGATTGACATGACGGATTTGCCAATTCCGATTATCAAGTCCGATTATCAAGGATGATTCCGATTGTCAAGGATGGATATTGAGGCTGATTGTCGAGGCCCAATGTGATGTATATGCGACCCATATTTGAGGCCTATTGTGATGTATGTTATGCCCATGTGAAAGGCCCATCGTGATGTGTATTAAGCTCTTGAGTGAAGCCCATGGTGTTGTATATTTAGCCCTTGTGTGAGATCATGGGTCCACTATATGTTAGGATCTATGAGGGTCGTTCCTTGGGACAATGTTAGTTAGATATCCACATTGTCGAGGCCGATTGTTGGTGCCGGTTATTGATACCGATTATGAGTATGTGACAACATAGCATCATGATACATGCTCATACGCATCATCTGCATGTTTGTTATGAGATGTGGTTGATCATTGTATACGTCATTGGACATGTTGTTATGAGACTCCCTGATAGGCAGAGATTGTCTCACATGAGCACATGGTATGCGCTGGATAAATGCATGACTGGATTGCATAACTTATGCATCTTTCATTGTATTGTGTTGTATTGTACGCCTTAGCGACATTAGGGTCGTAGCCTCCATAGGCATTTCGTAGATGGCTAGATTGGATACCGAAAATCTGTTCTACATGGGGTATATAGATATCCCTAGGTGAAATTTCATAAACCCTCTTAGTTCTAAAGGTTGCTCCAACGTCTAGACCAAGTGGATGTATGAGCCCATGAGGGCCGTATACCGTTAGGCCGCGTCTCTCACTGTGTCGTGGTCGGTTGGAAGGGGGTGTGGCCTTACCTGCTCGAGAGGAGGGGACAAAGCTAACCTGAGTTTGATCAGCTCGAGGAATGGGTCCGCTATCGAAGAGCTGGGCCCGATATTGGCAGGCGGATAGTGAGGTCTCTTCCACTCACCTTGTTGCGCGCGATGGAGTGACAATTTGGTTTGGAGTGTAATGGACCCCGGTGATTTTTCAGAAGGGAACCATACTGATATGTGGACTTATTGAGTAGGAGTGCATGTCCATTCACTCATTCATTCACTATCCACTAGGGCTGGTGGTGCGCAACTAATTGTTGTGTACCTTCATTATGGCAAAGATTTTAGTTGGGCACGCGACTAACCTGATGTCAGGGGTTTACCACGTTGAGTTTGACTATCCAAAATTAGGTATGAGACTGGTTTGGATAGAAGTCCCTTGTGGTGGACCCCCTAACCTACGATACTACGTACTATCATCCTGACTTCACACTCCAGTATGGTCATTTCATTCGCATTGCATATTGCATTACATCCGCAAGCATATGACATTTTGGGTTGCTATGTTTCTTCACTTATATGGCCTAGACAGTCTTAGCAGAATTTGTATATTGCATTACATCCTCGACACCTGATATTTGGCTCTTTATGACTCCTTTGTGCATAGCTGTTCTATATTGCATATTTTGATATTGATTGACTTATGGACTTGTCCATACTTCCACTTACTCTGTCATCGTATGATTCGTGATCTTATCAGTATCTCTGCTTATTCCGGTAATGTACGATTTATGGATTACCATTAATTTCGGTATTGTATGATGATGACATTGTATTGAATACTTGACACTTACTTTGTACACACACTTACACCACCCTCTAAGCTTTCTATAAGCTTATACACGATAGATGCATGCAAGTGGCGTTAGGTTGCAGCAGCGTTGAGCTTGGAGTATGCAGCAGACCTTTAGAGCTTTAATTTTTAATATATGTATTTTTCTTTCAGCATTGTATTCAAATGATTATATTAGTGGATATGTGATGATGATGTTGCCTTTTTTTATTTAGGTATACTTGTGGTTATGCTTCTTATGAGACAAACGTACGTTGGAAAATCCTTCTTGTAGGACCCTAGGATCAGAACCTGGCGTACGAACGCTAGGAGTCGAGAATGGGGTACTACAGATGCTATCGGCACCGGGTTCGACGATTAGGATTCCTGTGAATCCGATTTCTGGGTTTGAGGCGTGACAGCCCACATCACAGGAAATAGTGAATTGAGCGTCTGTCATTAAAACCCTTTTGGGTTGTCACAGATTGTTTGTATCATCATGAAATTTATTTTCTCCCCTTGATTCAGGTCTCTGTGACTTTATGAATGGATCGGATGGAGAATAAACATTATGATGGGCCCTACATGGGACCTACCTATGAGGAAACGGATTCGATACTGTACGTATACAGCAGTTATATAGTTGTTGTACTGACATTGCACAGCAACGTGGGACCCACCTTTGTATTCACGTCGTCCAGAGACGTGGGACCCACATTGTTGCACATTGCATATCCCCACCATCCATGGGATGGGACGGTGGGTTTGATCATGTAGTATGTGTTATATACACACCGTCCATCCAAACGTCCAGCATCTGGACGCTGGACATGCTAGACTGGCCTGGATATATTATATATATAATATTATATTATATATGATATATTATAGTATAATATATTATATATGATATATTATATATTATTATAAATATAGTATGGTGGGCCTCACTTGGGACCCACCTGTGATGGGATTAGATTGGCAGGTGTACCACACTAGCCTATAGCTGCTATTGGAGCAGCAAGATCCGTGGAGCCTATCTTGGTGATGTGTGCACCCCATGTGTGGGACCCTCTTTGACGCATGTGTTATATCCAAACCATTGTAAGACCCGTATCTTGGTCCGTACCTTTCCGTACACTTCCGCGGTCTTACCGGTCGAATTCCGGCAACTTTCGATCCTTAACCAGTATCGACGCGCGATCCTGAATCTTATGCCGACAACCCCAGTCGACTCAACCCGAGACCAATACTATAGCGACCGTGCCGTCGTTGCGGTTCCGATACCGTGACTCGCGCGCCGAGGCGATACCCTGATCAAGAGATATGGGCCAACGTTCGGTGCGAGAAAACGCCGTGCGTTGCGAAAACCAAGGGAATCTCAACGATGTGTCACATCAATCACATCAATCCCATCAATCAATCACTCATCAACCCATCACATGTCAAGTACACATCACTCTCACCCATTTTCCCAAGCAACCACAAAAGTCTTCACATCCCATACCTCTCTTACACAAAAAGCCACAAAAGTCTTCACATCCCATACCTCTCTTACACAAAAGCCTCAAAAGTCAAGCTTTTCTTACACAACCATCACTCACCCATCCATCTATCACTCTCTCTCTCTCCCTTTACATCACTCTCTCTCTTTCTCTCTTTCTCATTTGCAAAATTCCAAGCAAAGGGAGCTCCATACGTATGGAATTTTCTAACTCTCCTAAGCTTCAAGTGGCCCACCTTCCTACCCCAAAATCTCCCATCTCAACCCTCCATTCTTCATCTTAACCATTGAAGTTGAAGCTAAGGTGCCAAGGGACCCCTAGGAGCAAGAAGATCGGACGGTGGGTGCCTCTATAGGGTAGATTTACTTGATTTTATGGTGGACCAAGTGAGGCCCACCGATCCATGGTGTGGATCTCACTTGGGACCCTTATTTGTGGCCAATGGACCACTTGGATCATCATGATCATTCCATGATGGGGCCATTCTTCATGGACCCCATCATGATGATTATTTTCATTTAGATAGGTCATCTAGACCGCCCATATCGGTGGAGAACGGATCTCCACCGTTGATTTATATTTTCAATGGTCCCATATGCAAGGGATCCATTTATTGTAAAATTTTCTTGTAAGGGAGGGCCCATAATGTCGGGGTCCCTCCATCACAAGCCGTGTCCCACTCTCCATGTCTCTCTCTCTCTCTCTTTTATTTTATTTTATTTTATTGAATTTTATTTTATTTTATTGCAATGGGATGGTGTGGCCCACTTAAATGGATCTCACCTTGATGTAATTTTTATTCAAGTGGGGCCCACCTTGGACATTGAGCCCATGGGACCCATCAGTGGTGGCCCACTCCGTCAGGGCCCACACCCAAAAACAAAAAATATATATATAATATGTATATAAGACCGTCCAGCGTCTGGGACGCTGGACGTTTCAACAGAGGAGGAAAAAGGGAAGAAAGAAAAAGGAAGGGCTTTGGTAGCCCACTTGTATAGGCCCCACCAAGTTATACTCAGACAATCCAAGCCGTCTACCCTCTTACTTACAGAGTTTTAACCGTTGGGTAGAAGTTTGTGGGTTGATTGGAAGACTTGGTGGGCCATAGCATCAAATAATGCACCTCGACCATTCAAGGACCCATTTTCTCATTTTATTCATTTTCTAGCGTCAAAAAAAATTCAAACTCTAGACTCATTTGGACGGTCTCGGGCCACTGATCGCAATGGCTGGGGCAAATTTCACTTTAGCGGGCTCCGCGTGTGAAAAACCCTGAGAAAAATAAATTTTTCATTTTTTTTTAAGCGTATTGGCAGAGGCTTTGCCTCTGCCTCTGACGAGTACAGCGGCTGCACGCAGGCGCGTGCAGCCTTCCTTTGGCGAGCGGACGGGCGTGGGGAGGTGGCCCACGGCCCTGCACGTGGGCCTCACAGTAATGGATATTTGTCATCCGACTTGTTCATTAGGTGGGCCACCCTAGTGGTGGGCCCCCCTCCAAAGATGAGTCAGATCCAAAACTCTGGTGGCCCACACCACGCGAAACAGTGTGAATTGAATTCTACCGTTGAAAGTTTTTTTGGGACCCACTGAAGTTTTGAATCAAGCTGAAATTTAAATTGTCCCTTCATCTAGGTCCGAGTGACCTTATGAATGGGTGGGATGGCAAATAAATATTACAGAGTGGGCCCCACATGGGACCCACATTGATGTTGGTGTCAAGTCCACCGTCCAGTGGACGGTGGCACCCACCTGATATTTGTGTGGCCTCCACGGTGGGGCCTGGGTGATGTATGTGCCTTACCCACGTTGTCCAGCGGTAATGGGACCCACCCATGATGCATGGGCTGTATCCAAACCGTCCATTCATTTTAAGAGTTCGTTTTATAACATTGGCTTAAAGAATGAGTTAGATCCTTAACTCATATGGACCCCACCTTGGCCTGTTTTGAGGACCATCCTTATGCAAATGCAGTAATTCATTGGGGCCCACTTTGATTTATGTAAGGCCATGGGATTGGGCTCAAATTGATACGTTCTAAGACCATAAGACTAGGCCATTTGATATATTGTAGGGCCCATGGGACTAAACCCATTTGATTACAAAAAGGGTCCATGGGTTTAGGCCCACCTTGTTATGCATGCAAGGCCTATGGGTTAGGCCCATTTGGACTATTTAAGGCCCTTGGGTCCAGGCCCATTTAAATTGTATAAAGCCTATGAGTACAAACCTATTTGATATATATAAGGCCTAGGGGTTTAAGCCCACTTTGATATGCATACAAGGCCTACGGGTTTAGGCCCATTTGATTCGTTTACGGCCTAGGGAGTTAGGCCCATTTGACTCACATAAGGTCTATGGGTTGAGGCCCAATTGATGCACATGTGGGGACCCAATCGGTGTGGCCCATTGGTCACATATTAGACTCATGAAACTAATCTCATTTGATGCAATCCTAGGCCTACGGGTTTTGACCCATTGCAATGCACGTCAGACCCATTGGTGTGGCCCATTATATGGCCCATCTGATGAATAAAAGGCCCATAAGATATGGCCCATTTGATATATATATATGTAAGGCCCAATGGGATGGGCCTACGGTCCATTGCAATGTGTGATTCCCATACAGTCTATCTAGCGCTGTTTACAAAGATCGTGCCTTGGGGGCAATGTTGGTTTGACGTCCACATTGCGAGTGTAATGTTGGTTGGATGTCCACATTACGACTCTCCTTAGGGCCCATTACTGGGCCGTACTTATCGTGTATAGACCGTCCCGGCCCATCTGCGTTGTAAGATAATTCATTTTATTATAACATGTTTAGTATAGTTTCATGACCCATGATCATACGCATCATATGTATGCTTGATATGAGGATTGACTGATCATAGCATATGCCTTCGGGCAGGTTGTTTATGGGCTCCCGGTTAGGCGGTACTGCCCTACATGAGCGCACGGTATGCGCAGGATTGGTTGCATGACTGGATAGCGTGATTCATGCATTTCGCATTTGTGTGACATAGTTATTGTATGCCCTAGTGACATCGGGGCCGTAGCCTCCACAGACAGATCGTGGTTGGCAGGATTGGATACCGAAAATCTTGTTTTACATGGGGTACTATAGATATCCCTGGGTGAAAGTCCCTAAACCCTTATGGTACCAAGAGGTTGCTCCAACGTCTAGACCGAGTGGGTAGATGAGCGTTGAGTGCCGATTACCAGGCGGTTACGCTCTCCACTGTGTCGTGGTCGGTTGGAAGGGGGTACGGCCTTACCCGCCCGAGTGTAGGGGGCAATGCTAGGCTGAGTTTGACCAGCTCGGGAAATGGGTCCGCTATCGACGAGTCGCGCCCGATATTGGCAGACGGATAGTGAGGTCTCTTCTACTTACCTTATTGCGCGCGATGTGGCGGCAATCTGGTTTAGAGTGTACTAGACCCCGGTGATATCCCATATTTGAGCTGTATTGATGTGTGGACATAGATGAGGACCTGTATGCTTGAGCTGCATTGCACGTCGCATGGCCTTGGGATGACCGATACCATTCATGTCTTGCATCGCTTAGCCTTGTTACGGTTCATGATATTATAGATCCATCTGCATATTTCGCTTTACTCTGACATTGCATGCTCATATTACTACCTTGCGCACACACTTTCACCACCCTCTAAGCTTTCTGTAAGCTTATGCACGACCGTTGCGTGCAGGTGACGTTGGATCGCAGCAGCGTTGAGGCAGGAGCACGTTGCTGATCATTTTGGAGTTTTTCTGTTATTTACCATTGTATTTCCCTTTATGCCCATTGTACTTGTAAAGTTTTTGATCATAGTGGAAATGTAATGGATTTCTTGGTTGTTGTTTGTGGGTTATGCCTTTGGTTATGCTTATTACGAATCAAACTGATGTTGAAAATCCTCCTCGTAGCATCCCAGGATGGGAACCTGGCGAATGGGAGCTAGGAGCCGAGAATGGGGTTCTACGGAGGCTGTCGGCGCCGGATTCGGCGATCGAAAATTTTGTGAGCCCGGTTTCCGAGTTTGGGGCGTGACAATCCATCCAATTGGTAAGCCCATCTTAGGCTTAAGACTAAGAATGAGGCTGATTTATTAGGTGGACCACACCGCAGAAAATAGTGGAGAGATGAACGCCTACCATTGAAGTCCTTTTTGGACCATAGTAGTCTTGGATTAAATTGATATTTGTTTTTCCTCCCAAACTAAGTCTTTGTGACTTTACTATCAGACTAGATGGGAAATAAACTTGATGGTGGGCCTTGGAATTGTAAACGGTGAAAATCATTTTCTCCACTGCTATTTGTGGAATGGTCCAGATTCTTCAATATGATTCTTTTTTTTTTGATGTATGAGGCCCATATATATGAGGCCACCTTGATATACATAAGGCCCAGTTATAAGGCTCATAGCGATGCATATGTAGCACAAATATAAGGCCCGTTGTGATGTGATTTCGGCCCATTTGAAGAGGCCCATTATGGTGTATTATGGCCCATTTAGCGAGGCCCGATGTGATTTATGTGTGACCCATGTATGAGGCCCATCTTGATGTATTTGTGGTCCATCCGTTGAGGCCCACCTTGATATATATGAGGCCCATGTGATACGGCCCGTTTGATATAGATGAGGCCCAATTGGTGCAGCCTATTCGATATACATATGAGGCCCACCTGTTGTGTATATTTGAGGCCCATGTGTAGGGCCCACCTATTGTGTATTTAAACCCCATGGGTTGTGGCCCATAATGATATATATTAGGCCCATGCGATGTGTCTATATTGATATATATTAGGCCCAGGTATGTGGCCCACCCATGAAGTATATTTGAGGCTCACTTGCAATGTATTCGAGACCCAGGGGCAAGGCCTGATGTGATGTATATGTGGCTCATTGAGATTGTATGAGGCCCATGGGCGCGGCGCATCAAGATGTATCTGAGGCCCATGGGCGTGGCCCATTGTGATACATTTGAGGCCCTTATAGGAAGCCCAACATGATATATGAGAGGCCCATGAATGAGGCCCAATGTGATGTATGTGTGGCCGTTACGTTGTGTATGAATCCCTTATATAGGCCACTCCTTGGGAGCAATGTTGGTTAGATGTCCACACTGATGTGTAATGATGGTTAGATGTCCTCATTATAACCTTCTCATAGGCTTTGTTAGGCCCATTTGTATCATTATCTAAGTGGGTTAACCCAAATAAGTGGGCCCCATTCGCCATAGACGGATGGCTCCGTGCCATCAGATTTGATATAACGACGATCGTGGGCCGATCTTTATATTATGGTTGATTAGTTGTCCATCTATGGACCCCGGCTTGTTTATATGCTCATTGTCGGTGTCGATTATCGATGCTGATTATCGGTGCCGATTGTCGAGGCCGATTCCCATTGCCGAGGCCCATTGTGATGTATTCGAGGCCCATGGGACGTGGCCCATTGTGATATATTTTCGGCCCATATGATGAGGCTCGACTTGATGTATATTGGCCTGTGTGAGCGGCCCATTACGATGTATATTAGACCCGTGAGATGCAACCCACTTGATGTATATGTGGCCCATGAGTGAGGCCCATCGTGATGTGTATTAAGCTCTTGAGTGAGGCCCATGGTGTTGTATATTTGACCCTTATATAAAGCCATGAGTCCACTGTATGTTAGGCTCTATATGAGCCATTTCTTGGGGGCAATGTTAGTTAAATGTCCACATTATCGAGGTTGATTGTCGGTGTCGGTTATTGATACCGATTATGAGTATGTGACCGCATAACATCATGATACATGCCCATAAACATCATCTGCATGTTTGTTATGAGATGTGGTTAACCATTACATATGTCATTGGGCAGGTTGTTATAAGACTCCCTGATAAGCAGAGGTTATCTCACATGAGCACGCAGTATGCACAGGATTGATACATGACTGGATTGTATGACTCATGCATCTTGCATTGTGTATTGTGATTACTGTACGCCCTTGCGACATCAGGGTAGCCTCCACAGGCATATCATGGATGGCCAGATGAGACACCGAAAATGTTAGTTCGAGCATCAGGCTGTCATAGATGGCCCTGAGTGAAAATCTTTAAAACTCTCTTGGTACTAGAGGACGCCCCAACGTCGAGATCGAGTGAATATACATGAGCGCCCTAGTGCCGAATACCAGAAGGCTGTGTCTCCCACTGTACCATGGTCGGTTAGGAGGGGGTGTGGCCTTACCCGCCCGAGGGAGTAGGCATAGTTGGACTGAGTTTGACTAGCTCGAGGAATGAGTCCGCTATCGACGAGCCGGGTAGGTATTAACAGACTACTGGCCAGGCGGATAGTGAGGTCTTTTCCACTTACCCAGTTGTACGCTTGATGGGGCGGCAGGTGGTGTGGAGTGTACTAGACCTCGGTGATGATCCCAGAGAGTAACTGTACTGATATGTGAACTTATTGAGCAGGAATTGCATATTCATTCATTCATTCATTCACTCACTATCCACTCGGGCTGGTGGTGCGTAACTATTTGTTACGTATACCTTCACATGGCCACGATTTTGCTTGGGCGCGTAACTAACCTGAGATTAGGAGTTTACCACATTGAGTCTGACTATCCAAATTTAGGTATGGAACTAGTTTGGACAGAAGTCTCTTGTGATGGACCCTGTAGCCTGCGATACCACGTACTATCATCCCGACCTCACACTCCAGCTTGATCATTTCATTCGCATCGCATATTGCATCCACATTCATATGACATTTTGGGTCGTTATGTTTTTTATACTTGTATGGTCTAGACAGACTTAACAGGATTTATATATTGCATTGTACCATCGGCATTTGATATTTGGCTCTTTATGACTCCTCATTTACATAGTCGATCTGTATTGCGTATTCTGATATTATATGACTCATGGACTTACCAGTATATTTTCGCTCACTCTGATATCATATGATTCATGATCTTGTTAATATTTTCGCTTATCCCGATGATGTATGATTTATGGGCTTTATCGAAAACTTGACATTTATCTTGTGCACACACTTTCACAACCCTCTAAGCTTTCTATAAGCTTATGCAAGATAGATGCGTGCAGGTGGCGTTAAGTTGCAGCAGTGCTGAGCTTAGAGCGTGCAGTTATCTTCTGGAGCATTGATTTTGATATATGTATTTCCCTTTCAGCATTGTATTTAAATGATTATATTAGTGGATATGTAATGATGATGTTGTCTTATGATTTGGTATACTTGTGGTTATGCTTCTTATGAGACAAATGTACGTTTGGAAATCCACCTTGTAGAATCTCAGGATCAGAGCCTAGCATATGGACGCTGGGAGCTGAGAATGGGGTATTACGGAGGCTATCGGCACCAGGTTCTGTGATCAGGATTCCTATGAATCCAATTTTAGGGTTTAGGGCGTAACAACATACATCATGGTGGGGCCCACAGACCACT
This sequence comes from Magnolia kwangsiensis, assembly GCA_037074715.1. NCBI lineage: Eukaryota > Viridiplantae > Streptophyta > Magnoliopsida > Magnoliales > Magnoliaceae > Magnolia > Magnolia kwangsiensis. The sequence continues at coordinate 89,486,478 of CM073580.1, forward strand.
AATCACTTGCACCACGAGCTTCGGAAGGGGAAAATGTCGCACTTATGCACATTTAAAAGACTCTCTCCTTCCTCTTCTTTTTTTTTCCTACAGTAGCCAAGATTCAGTGACCAACAGCTAGAGAGCGACATTGTTTCTCCTTGTCGTTTAGCCCGTCTGAAAGGCTTTTCCACTACAAGGTTAGTATTTTATTTTGTTTCAACAGCAGGTAGGCATTTGCCAAGGTAAAGGAAGGACAGAGTCGAGAAACCGAGGGTTCTGGTTGTCACATGAAAGGGAGTGTAACGTAGGGCACATCTTGATCAAACCTCCACCATTGGATGGTAGACAACCATGACATCATGTTTGTGACGGTATTTGGATAGTGGCTGCCACTTGTCACGACCGCGGTTTTGATGTTATATAGATCGTGCTCGTCAAGGATATGACACTAGATACAACTACTTCATTACCACGATTCAACATATATGAGAACCGCGATCTAGTGTGCTTTATTACCATAAGATTACAAAGATTGCGTCGGTTGAATTCGATTTGATAATTAAAGTTGTGTACGATGATATAACTCGAAAGTGTGAAAGACATAATGTTTCGTAATTTCAGCGGATGAGTTGCAAGTCACCACACATGGGGATTGACCGATGTAGTGAATCTAAGAGAAATGAAGTGTACGTCTGGTCAGTTTATACAGTGCTTGAGAAAACGCAAAGGGACATTTCAGCCAAAGTGAAGGTTTTATTTAAGAATATGAGCCTTTAGAAACTAGAAGATCTGATGGGAGAACCAAAAGGGTTTTTATTACATCCCGGTGAGAAGATAGACCAACACCCAAACGCTGGAGATGCAAACAAATAGATGACAACCGGCCTCAATGCACTTTCATCCCTGCTGGCTGAAGTGGAGGTGAAGGCTAATGATGACTTATTGTTTTTATTGCTTGTGATAAGGTAATGTGAACTATAATATACTTACTGACTCATGAACTTTGCTGCATGTTAACCACTTTTCAATATGGATGCTAACCATGATCTATTGTGCGTTTGAACCATAACCCATATAGGAAAACGTAAACTTAACAACGGGTCGTGGTTGTCATGACAAAAGGATCGTGATTGAAATGTTATATGGGTCGCGTTTTTCATTAGGGTCATGGTTGTCAACGCCGGATCAACAAGGATGACAACAATCCATAACAACTGTGACCATGACCTATTTAACATTACAGCTACGACCCATATCAAGTACGACCAATGATTATCGCATACCACGACCCATATAACATGACAACAACGACCCACATATCATCCAGGGTCCATGTATCATGACAACCATGACCTATATAAGCTCATAACCTTGACCCATATACAATGAAAGTGGGGACCCATGTATTATGACAAACATGACCCAATGTGGACGGTAATTAAGAGCCTTTATGCATATGAACCACGAACCTAAATATCGGAATAGTGTACATAACATAGGTTGTGGTTTTCATGATATATGGATAGTGGTTGTCATGTTAATCGGTCGTGATTTACTCAATATTGTGGTTGTTAACATTGATCCGGTACGGATGATAACCCCGATCCATTACAAATATGACAACCACGACGCATGTGAATTGTCAACCACGTTCCATGTAACATGATAACTATGACCCGTATAACATGATATACAGGATCCATATTTCATGACAATCCAGAATTCGACCGAGAGAACCGCGAAAGCCAACGAAATGGTACGGTCTAGGATACGGGTATTATACCATAGGTCGTTGAGGTGGCATACTATGAGGTACATTTGGCCTATAGAAATGCTATGTTAGTGGTACTAAATGTAGAGGTGGAGCCGAGATAGCTTGAGGAAGCTAGCACTTGATCTTCTGAGGCGGTGAGAAGTCGTTATCCCTTATCTTAGTGAAACAGTAGGTATTTGTATGACCCAACCTCTTGTAGTAAGTGCACCACAGGTCTGTTCACCTCAGCTGGGTCTGTGAAGCTGTAAGCTGAGGAGGCGAATCTGTACATGGACTCTTACCAAGGAATGGTCTGCTCAACAAATCTGGTCGAGGCCTCGGACCCATAGGGACATGTGTATGGGATAGCCTATCCCCATTCAGCTTAGCATGTAGGGACATGCTTACTAGCTCAACGTAGTTGTTAATGCTAGCGCAACACATCTTTGAGTGGATCTCAGGCCGCAAACCCTAAGAAAACCGCTGCATCTTCATCGGCTCATTTGCTAAGATCAAAGGAGCATATCTGGCCAGCTCCATGAACCTGTTCTCGTACTCTGCCACAGTCATTCCTCTCTATAGGAGGCGAAAAAACTCTCCCTCCTTTTCATTATAGTAAGGGAGAAGTACTTCTCATGGAAGCAGGTCTCAAAAAGTGTCCCATGTCCATACATAACCAGGAGCAACGGTCCGAAGGATGCTGTCCCACCAGAGACTGGCATCCTTCTCGAACATGTAGGTGACCAGCTCAACCTACTCTGCCTCAGTGCAGTGTAGCGACTTCAACATCTTATAGATGCGTTTAAGCCAGTACTCTCTCTCCTCGGATCTATGAGTACCCACAAAAGTAGGAGGTCGAAAGCATTGGAATCGTTCAAATAATCCGTTGGCACTTAAGTCCCAACAGGGTACACAGGTGGTGCAGACGAGGCCACGCTCATGTTCTGGGTAAGGGCCCCTACTATGGTGGTCCAAATCTGTTGTTACTGCTGGATAAGGAGCATCATTTGCTCCACCCTATCAGGAGGAGAAGCCCCCGAGGCATATGTGGCGTCGAGGTAGACCCGTGGTTCTGCTCTGGAACCGGTGGTGCAAAAGGTGTTGGCCCATTGGTGGGGCCAGTGGCCGGTAGAGAATTCAGCATGGTCTCGTGATCTGGGCCCAAACTGAGGTCCTTATGGCTATCGCTGAGAGGAGGTGCCCCATCACTCTATTCACCAAGTGTAAGACGTGTCGTACTCCGAGTGGCCTTAGGTGGCATTCTCTATATACAACATAGGGTACAACCCGTGTAAGATTTAGTATAAGTACATACACGCATCCATACATCATTTTCATTCCAAATAAAAAGAGGCTTCATGCATTTCATTTACCAAAATTGTGACAATACCAGAGATATCGTCTTACATGAATCATGACAGAAAGTGCATTGAGCTAATCTATCAAAGCTTTAAACACCAAAACACACCACAACTCTACCTTACTACTAAGCCCATCAAGGCTGTAACATAGAAAATAAGAAAAATACGGAGAGAAAAAACCCAATGAGGACTACAACATAGGACTAGTCGTCTGAATCTAGTGATGGAGGAGGAGCACCCTTGTCCTATATACAACACAGGAGAGCCTTCAAGGTGTGAGACACCTTCTTAAATTTTTATTTCATGAAGATCCTATTCTTTTCAAGTTTGGTCTGGGTCTCTCTGGCCTCCTGTCGCAGGGCGACTTGGCCCTCCTCGATCTGAGCCAAGTGGGCTTCTAATGCAGCCCGATCATGATGGCGCTCATGTGTAGTAGGAGGAGAGCCCCCATCAGAGTCTTGGGCTTCCTCTTCTTCCTCTTCCTCTTCCTCACTTCCTTCCTCTATTTCATTCCCGTCTCCTTCTTCATCACTTTCTTCCTCTTCACTTCCCAGCTCATCCTCACTCTCATCGAGTCGAGCTTGACGTTACCATGGCCCAATACCCATATTGTTAAGAGTAGTGTAATTGATGAAATGGATCGGCGCAAGAATTTCTGCGCCAAGTCTGTAACCAAATTCACAAGCAAGCTTATATATAAGTTGGCCAAATGAAAGTGAAATGTCTGTCTTAGGAGAGCGTGCAATCTGAACTATTTGTACTAGTACATATGTAGGTAGGCACAACTTATCTCCTTGCCCAGCACGATATAGGAAGTCTACCATCAAACGCGTGCATTCGCTGTGATTGCTCCACCTGGGATACACATTGTATGTGAAGATGTGGTGGGGCAGGTAGAAGTCAGGAATCATCTCGGACGCTAGGAGGCAATTGCCACAATTCCAGTGGACCAGTCGGTCACAAAGAAATCGCGTACGACGATCTCTTTCACGGACGCTCTTGAAATTTCTCTCGCTAGCATCCACCTCTCCACTCGGAATTCCCATGACTCGGGCTATCAAATCTACATTGACAATGGCGTCCTTCCTTCCCACTGGGATGGAGAACTATAGAGGCTCCAATAGTGTCTCTCGTATATGGGCGAAAAAGGTTCAGACAATGCTCTCATTCGTACGTGACTTGCCCTCAAATATGAGACCTCACCTGGCGTCCAATAGGCGATCCATCGCTAGATAAAGCCCAAATAGTTTCCCGTCCACCTGTACTTCAAAGAGAACTTTATGGCCTTAAAACCTTCCATGTGTCATGTCCGCCAGTAGAGCTCTTTCGAGAGGAATCTGGGGATCGAGATCCCACTTCATCCTTAGCTCCCGTTCGATGCTTGTGCTAGCCTCGACGCCTTTCTGCCTCTTTGAACGGGTAGGGCGGGTAGGCCTGGCTTCACTCGTGGAAGCTCTCTTCTTTCTCATGAGAAAGAAGTGTCGAAAGCGAAAATATGGCCGACACTAGCTTAAAAAGAGCTATGAGAGTGAAACAAAATGGAGGGATAGGATGAGTTTGTTGGACCTTGAGATTTTTGAGATACCAAGGAGGGTTTGTTTGCCCAAATGAGAGGAAATAAGGGAGATGGGGGATGGGTTTGAAAGGAATGGTGGGAGGTGTGTATGTAGTGATGAATAAGAAGATGATATGAGAATGGAGGGATGGATTTGAGGTGAAAAATCAGATTTTTGAGAGTTTGAAGGGGTTTGAAAACTTGAAAATGGAAGAATGAAGCAAAAAGGGGAGGTGTAAGGGGTCCCACACGTGTTTCATGGGCCTCACATGCGTGTACAATGGCCGACCCGCCCGGCCCGCTGGACTCGAACCGTGAGGGCTTGCGGTTGGAGCGATACCATCGTGGTCTGCTGAACCTTAGGGCGATAGCACCCTCTCTCCCCCCCCCCCCCCAAGGTGCTAGAAATGTGCGGGGTTCACTTTAGTTCCCCCCGATTTGCACCGTTTAGGCCCCCGAGTCCGTTTGATGCATTTCAGGTCCGATCTCACACATATTCACGCTTTGCGGGTTATTTGAGTGTGAAATGCACCGAATTATCATCTAAACTTATTGATTGATGGTATAAAAAAGAACTGAGATCATCTCACATGGTCACAGATGCATACGGGTCCCGTTTCTATGGTCAGTTTCACTTCAATAGTCATATGATCACCAACGGGCAAAACTTGGGATCCTATGATCATTTTTACATTCTATCGCTCCCTTCTAAGTTAAAGTAGGTCAGTGTGCATCGTGTTACCATAACTCAGGTCCATTTTAATCTAAATCATGCTTTGACACCAACTTGTAATGCCATAAAAATCGGGGGTCGAGCAGAAGCTCAGCTCCCGAGTTCCAACACATCACTTATGCAACATAGATAATGATGATTAAATGTTACCCGTATTAGTGCATTGAACATGAATATGATTAAACTAAATCAGCATATGATACTCTAGAGATAATTAGATTACACAATTGGAAAACTATGATAGATATATAAAGCATATAGGTGATTGTAAGTCCTCAGAACATGAACATGTCGCCAAGTTAAATAATTACATGTATAGTTTCAAAATTTACAAAATAATACAATGGAATGACATCTAATCCGTATCCTTGTAACCCTTCGACACAACTTCAGGTCTACATAGACCCACCAGAGAGTTGCATGTAGGAAAACTCCTCCTCGTCATCATAAAAGTCAAGCTCTGCTTCATAAGCATCGCCATCATCTGCAGCTAAAACAAAGTCTGGTTGGTGTTTTAAAACACCGTCCCAGAGTGGGAGTGAGTAATCAACTCAGTGGAGCTATAAGGTAAAGGTTAACATGTTATCAATTCAGTCAAGCAGTAATGATAAGACAATACAACAATCATATCCCAAGTACTCTTGTTAATGCATGAATGATATGCTGTAATGATGCATGCCCTCGCCTGCACTCCTTCAATGACATCATCTCACGATCGTGCATAGCAAACTCCTTAAACATGCGCTTCTTCGCCAAAGCACATGCAATGCGGTACATGGTCGTGTTAGCCAAGTAATTTATTTAGGCTTATTCATACAGTAGATTCGGGAAGCTAAGGTACCTCTTTTTATATCATTTATTCAAACGATGATCCATCTGGGGTCGTCAATTCTAGTTAATCACATATGATAGGCAATTTATAAGGCAACATCACCTCTGATTTAAAAGCAATGGACATCCAAGTTCAGGTCGCTACGGGAGGCTCATCAGCTTATTGTAGGCTTAATTTATACTCGAGATCACTACAGAAAAGGCTCGTCACCTTAGTGTAGGCCAACAACTTCAATACAGTGTCCCATACCACCGTATTCGACTCATGATTTTGGTTTGCTTACTGGACATTATGAGGAGGCTCGTCACCCCAGCGTAAGCCGATAGCTCGACCACGGTGTCCCATACCACAATACCTGGCTCATGAGTCTTAGCGGATCGTGGTGTCAAGATTAAACGGGCTTTATATTGGTAAGTGGTACCTTAGATTCAAGCAGGAGCATTCATACATGGTGAACATGCATTAAGCCAATCGGGTTACTTGACAAGTTCAATTGATATGAGTGTACATTGAATTGATCAACATAGAATGCGTAAGCACTCTGCGTGGCTTAACCACTGTCGACAAACAGCATACGACTCAGATTCAATGAACGCATCTTGTGTGGCGAAAGGATCTCGGCCACTAACTTGGGAACCATTACCGATTGCCTGGACTGCGTAGTAGTCCCAATCATACTCAAGCACAATAGGTATTCATAAGTGATAGTAAAAATAGTATGTGACAACTAATTTAAATATAAATCTCATTTGAGCATTTTAACAAACATATAGTGCACATGTTGTCAAACATGGACATTCCATCCATAAATCACATAGTAGCAACATAGGTTACATGAAGGAAACTGTATATATAGATAAGGTAATTGAGAATCTTATCTCAACATCCTCATTAAATACATTTCAAACAAGCATTTTCTCATTCAGGCATTTTATCAAACACTTAGACTACATATATCAACATTTATATTATAAATTTATTATAACATATATTATAGTAAATCATCTCACCAGGAGTTGCCACACACACAAAAATCATGTATTCTTAATCAAACGTCATGACAAGCATAAATCATAATTTCATATTTATTCAGACATTTCAACAAACACATGGAATGTATTATATTCAACATAGTTTATATATATGTGTAATACACGAAAACCATTGTATCTAAGCACATGTGACAGCAATTAAGTCAGTCATAAATCATTAACTGACATTGAAAGCCTTGAAAACCATAACCTAAACATTTATAGTCCGCACCTTTCCCCGGTACACTCGTATCGAGCTCCGTTTGAACACTACGTCTTTGTATACGACACAACGGCTACCTATAACATGAAATATGTTAGCTATTTCATTAATCTATATATTTATATACGCAAAACAAATTAGGGTTAGGATTTCATACCCAAAAATGGAGTCAAAATCGCCGGTATAGCGACACGAAAGAAGGGATTTAACACGTGGAGTGGCGGGAACGAATCCCAGCAAGTATCTCTCACTCTCTCTTTTCTCCTCACTCTTTCCTTATCTTTTCTCTCTTCTCTCTCCTATTAGAAAATTCGTATGGAATAAGAGAGGAGTGGGTTAAGGGTCTTATATAGGCCCAGAATTGATGTCAATGGCCCCGAGGCCATGGTATACTTAGGTTATAGCCAAAGGGTGACTGTTTCGAGCCAACGGAGCTCATCTGGAGGTCCATTGCTTGCTTATGGTTTAAAAAAAGTTCTCTGATAATGGATCTATGTCAGGTTAAAGTTTTAATTTGATCGAATTTGTAGATCGATCGTGGAGGACCAGTTTCAGTTCAACAGTCATCGCCACTCGATCAGGGCCACAAGTACACTGACATGTGTAGGGAAATTTTTCTGATCCAAGTGTGTACTTAGGTTAGATTTTGACGGTCTGAAATCTTAAATTTGACCTGCAATCGAATGACCCAATTCACTTAATTTGAGTTCATTTTCTAAAGATATTCGCATTTCTCACACACTTCGCTCCGGGCTCAAGTTGTGCATTTCTGGATGCTATTTGGATTTGATCCCCGAGACGGTTGTCAAGCCCAATAAGGTGGTTATAACCGTATAGTTTCGTAGTAATCAGACTTTCGACGCGCAGTTCAGGTCCAATACAGAGTTTCAATGTGCTATCGAGAGCAACTGGGTTTTGAGATTGATCCTAAGTTTTTAGGTAATGTAGAGTTAGTGATTCTACTGGTTTTGGGTCTTGCAGTTCGTATAAAAAGTGATTCGAGCTAATTCGCCAATTAATTCAGTTTAGTACTTAATTAATTTTTGCCTAATTTCTACATAATTTGATCCTTAACGATTTCTGCCTAAGGTGGTACTCGAGTCTTTGTATAGATTTTTTCGAGACGTTACAAAAATTTGGACCTAAATATATTGTAGAATCCAGATTTAAAGAAAGGATTATTTTTACCGAAGCAAAAAAAGAAGAAGCAGTTTTAGCAAGATATGAAATGAGGAAGTTAAAACGTTGGAATATTAAAAAGCTTTGCTTTCTTTAGAGTCATAACTGAAGGTGATACAGAAAGGAGTTATAGGAGAAAAGAAGCGAGCAAAGTAGAAGAGATGGCATATATAAAGCTTCCGCATGTGAAACATTAATTGCTGCATGATGATTAAAGTGAATACTGAAACAAAAGCTGCCCTATGGATATGAAATTATACTCTCCGCATTACACTTAGCGTGTAGTGACAGAGGGAATGAGACGGTAGTGACACCATTTGATTTTTCGAAGGCAAAAAATCTGATACGTTGCCAACTCGATAATGCATTACCACTTTTGTAGTCATTCCTTGTCAAATGAACAGAAATGTGGGGGGATGGTGTTTGTATTAAAATCCAAGGGAATCATATAAATGGTGTTGGTGTTGTCACATGGCATAAAAGATATTCGAGATGCATGTGGCAGGGATTTGGGTAATAGCTCATCTTTGGATATTTTAGTTCTCCCGGATAGAGATGAATGGTTGCTCCAACCACGTAAGCCTTAAAACACACTTTCATAGAAGAAACCATGGTTGATAAAGTGAAACCGCTCTTTTCCCATCTGGTTGCATATGATGGAGCCACGTGGATGGACAGTTACTCTCTCATCTTTCTTCTTAAAGTCTATAAATACTAGAAGTAAATTCAAGAAAAGAAGTCTCCCAACCTAAAACAAACACAAATATTAATCCAGCGCAACACTGTGTATCTAGGTTTAGTCTCCTCTGCTTAGCAGCTACGAGCCCTTAGTGTAGATTTAGATTCAGTTTGTCCTTGTGTACACGCCGGATTGACTTAGGTCTTAAGTCAGTAGTTGTAATTCCCTTCCATCTACGCATGCATGCCGAATTTGAAGGAAGATGGTAGCTTAGGAATCCGTTTGCCTACACTCATGCGTTGGGTCGACCATAGTTGTAATTCTTAACAATGTCTCTACTTCCTCACTAGCACACTGCTCTTGGAAGCACCCTGCTGTTCTCAGCCTGGTAGGTTGTCCTATTATAGTGGTAATTCATACACATCTTCTCACTACATCCATTTGTTTTCCTTTTTCGTTTCAACCATACAACTGTTGCACCTTCGAAAGTCCTTGAATTTCAAAGGTAAAAAAGAGCTCATTTAGAGAAAGAGCCCTAACCTCTACCAACTTCTTGAATAACGAGTGCACGACAATTGTTGAATAAACGAACGGTCGAGCCATGACCAAGCATCTCTCTATCTCGACGCCATGGGTTGATGGTCACAGTTTAAATCGGACATAATCAGTTCTGGCACGCCCGCAACCCTCGCATGTGTTCCGCTTGGCCGAATTTGAGACCTAACACCTACCTTTATCTTCCCAAATCAATGGTCATATTCATCTTCTCAATGTGACTATTGGATTATATGTTATTTAAAATAGGCAGAAAGGAGCTATTTTAGTATGTGAAAATGCAAAATAAAATGATATTGAGTATTCTTGATGAGTCCATTTTACTTTGTTGTGATCCATTGAGTTACTCCAATGGGCCCACATGTTGAGATGGTTATAGAAACTTGAATAGTCATGTAACTCTTTGATGGATGGGTCCTAGTGTCTGTTTAAACATGAATGGGGTGGCAACACTCTCATGCCTTTCATTTACAAGGAATACAATTTACATGTGATAGTTTCAAGTACGTTGACTTGAAGAGAAGGGTAGCTCTTTTTAACTCTTTGGTGGTAACTTTACATGTGATAGTTTCAAGTACGTCGACTTTAAGAGAAGGGTAGCTCTTTTTAACTCTTCGGTGGGTCAAGATACATACGATACTTTATTTAAGGTCTATTTGGATGCACTTCCGCAGAAGGAGATTTCTAGAAAGGAGGTTTTCACGCCTACTTTTTTGGTTGGCTCAATGAGCCAGCTTTTTAACACCTGTTGTCCCAAAGAGAGACGGGTTCGTGAAAGTGCATCTAAATACACACTGTAAATATGTCTGGTTCATAAACCATTTCAAGGTCAAATACTCCTTTGAGAGTGCATTGAAACAACCCTTTATAATCTTAGGACTCGTGCTTTTTTTGTTTTAGTTAGCTTATTAGTACACCCACAGTCAGTTCATACTTCACTGTTAGCCACCCCTACTAGGGAATCGATACCAAGACCTCAGTGTTGAAATGAGGTATCTTTCACTCAGTCTACCACTTGAGCTATGGATCTAGGTGTGGACTCGTTTGACATCTATATCCTAATTTAACAAGAATCTAGCAAATGAGAGCTAAGAGCTACTCTAATAAGCTCTTTTTGATCTCACTCTTGTTTTGCAATAAAATTGTTTCAAATACAAGTTTTTATTTTTTTAGGGTAGTTGATATCATTGTTAAAAATAACAACACTTCCATTATAAGAGCTATCCAAACCGTTGTTTTGGCAGATCTCACCATAAATAAACTATGCCCCAACTAGCAAAATAATGAATGGCCATAATCTTTATGTTTTAAGACATTCGGGCCATCCATCAGGTCAAACATTAGATGTGAATCGTCCATCATATGGAGCCCACCTTTGATGTGGACTACATCGTACGCACCAAACCTTCAAAGTGGAGCCATCCATCATGTGAGGCCCATATTAGATGCGGGACATTCATCGTTAGGAGCTGACCTTTGAGATTTGACCAAATAATGCACTAAGAAATGAAATTCCTAACGTGCTTTTGAAAGGGAGAAATCATCAAAGTGGCCTCTTTTTTTTAAAAAAAAATTAAAGTGTTAAAGTCCATTTGTTATGATATCTAACCTGCCCAATAGATGCAACCATCTGATTATCAAATGAACAAAGAATCCAGCAGATCTGATCATAGGTAAGCTACAACATAAGAAAACATATACAATACTCAAAAACATCCAAATTTTGTTTAGTTATTGATAAAATCTGATTTTTTGCAATAAAAACCTCTCTTTCAATTCCCATGATTTAATTAATTAAGGATTTTAAAAAATCATTTTTATGTTTGTCTAAAGTTCATTTTTACCTATTTCTAATCCCAGGTTGGGTCCACTCACTTCCAACTCCTGTTCCCCTTAAACCCTGGCCTTGTACTTATAACTGTCATAGACATGGTCACCAAAGGTAATACGTCCACTGCGAATTCTCATCTAATAATGATTTTGGTCATTAAAATGTAACTCCTCATCAACAGCTAGTCTCCTTGAAATGATTTTGCCAGTAAATAACTCATTAGTTGTAAGCCAGTTACAGGTGAAGTACGAGTCGCTCTGGCTAGCTGGTGGCATTAAACCATTCAATCCTGAGTAAGGGTTGCCTATTTGATGATCGTACGAGGCCATTCATCATAAACCAAACCTAATCTTCGCTCGGCTTGGACTTAAGATCCAAGGTTCCAGCTTACACCTACACCTCTAGCCAAGCTTAGGGGCCCAAGCTGTCAGCATACATAGCTGGCCCCTACTGGACACATTTGACAATTGGAGCTGGTTTTGAGCCAGACCAAAGAAGAGCCCCCGTTACAAATAAATCCAACGCGTATGCACACCTACTTAAGGAACACATTGCATTATGAATGCTGAGTAACTTAGTATGCTATAGGGTAATGAGTAAACTTTGTTGGGCTCACCTTGATGTCTTATTTACAATATCTATCCATTTTTTCTAACTCATTTTAAAAAATGAATCTAAAATTGAAGTGCATCCAAAACTTAAGCAGACGACACCACATAAAATGGTGAGAATTGAGCACTTATTATCGAGAACTTGTAAAATTATAAAAGTTTTGTATCAAACTAATATTTATATTTTCCTTTCTTCTATGTCAATGTAACCTTATATACAAGTTAAATGAATAACCTGATAAAACAAAGAGAATGTAAGACATATTTCACCAATGGTCCCCACATACTTTACTCTGTACACAATCAGCATCCCTACTCAAGTAGTGCAAGGTGGGAGTGGTTTAGGTGTTAACCGGGATGTGCCGGCCGGCATATAATCAGTGTGTGGATGCCTTCGAACTGAACGGGTTGAATATATACTCCATAGCAGTCGTATATCCACGATTGTCCATTTGCTTCTCCAATGCATTTTTAGAACGCAGTACCAAAAATTTAGAAGATGCTGATCATGTCATAGGAAATAGTGCTGATTGGGTCTCTCATTATTAAAATTCCAAAAGCCGATCATAAGGTTTCTGTAATTTTTATTTTCCGTCCAACCTCTTGATAATGTCAAGAAGACATGACTAAAAAGAAAATTACAAATATTGTCTCACGAGAAAATTTTAAAATAAAGAGAAAAACACAAATATTGTCTCACAGGAAAATTTTAATAGCCATTTATCACTTTTTCTAGTAGCGTAGTCAATTTGAGGTTTGTAATTTTTAAAGATTTGGATCGCGATCTAAAATAAAAACATAGGGAACGGGTGGCCATAAAAAAAATTACATCGAGATGGCCCCTCCCCTCTCGACCTGTGAAAGCTGATGCCATCCCTGAACGTTTCTGCAACCCAATGAAACGGCGCCACGGCAAAGGGTAACACCTAGTGATGCCTACTCCGCTCCCGTGCATGGAGGCCTTGCCTTAAGCCGAGTAAAGAAGCGCATCATCCGTTCTGTCTCTGGCAATAAAAGAAAGAAAGTAACAGAACAGTGACAGCAATAGCAATGGCATTACGCTCCGTTTTCGACGTCGGAGCCATCACAACCGAGTTTGAAGATGCTGGAATCAGCACCCGTTTCATCTCCTCTATCTGGAAGTAGGAAAACCTCTCTCTCTCTCTCTCTCTCTTTCCGCGTTTCAAAACCCTAGACCGTTGAAATTGGGTTTTTCTCTTTTCTCATTTAGGCACCTTCTTCAGAACCCTAATTCCGCGGCGCACGATGTCCCTTCTCTCCCATCCGCTGCATATCCTCTACTTCGTTCCAAGTTCAAAACTACAACCTCAGTTCTCGCTTCTGTCGTCGAATCCAAAGACAAGGTCACCACCAAGCTCCTCATCAAATTGCAGGTATTCCCTCTCATTTATTCTCGCCTGATTCGATTCTCTGAAAATCATGCCATTTCTTTAATTTTCCCTGTTTTTGATGTTTTCATGGAGTTCTGCGTAGCCTGCTCGTGTCTTCCTGGAGCGCGTGAGGGATATCCTGATGGAACATCAGGTGGGCCCCAACATGTGAATGGCCTAACTTAAAAATTGGTCGGTCGATTGATCAGGTGGGCCACACTTCTGTGGAAATGATGGTTGGTTTAAAAGCTGTTGCCGGCGACCTGCATTCGATGTCCACGTGTGGTCTGCCTGATGAGCGGATTGGCAAGGGGCCAGGTGATCTTCATTGTATTGGCTACCTGATACATGACTTGACCAGCCAAGGTTGGCAGGTGTGGCCATGTGTCATGATGCGTGTGGGTGTGGGCTTAGCAGACCTCACATTTGATTTTTTCTTTTTCTTCCATGGTCCAGTTATAATTAGGGTTTTACATGATTATTTCTACATGGTTTTTGTTGTATAAATCTTCATATTCTGAGATTATTGGATTTTTTCTATCATGTGATGGACTTATGTTGTGAGAACTCATCGGTGTAAACTCGGCATACATGCTTTCCAACCTGGATCATCACAAATGAAAATGGTTGGTTTACTTGTGGATGGAGCTTGCCTCAAGATAACAATGATCAGATGATCCTGTCTGTTGAAATGGTGGTTGACAGAAATGGGCGATCTGTGGTCCATGTTCAATGACTCAAATCAGACACTAAAGATGATCTGATTAACATGATATTGTTCTATATTCCATCCACATTGGGGCCTACAACTTGGATGGACTAAGTTGGCATGCATGGATGCCATCTTAAAGATAGATTATGTCACAACTTAGTAGTTCGTGGCCAATGCACATCAAAGTCTAGCCCATCTTATTATTTATTTATTATTTTTTTTAAATCTGTTAGATGTAGAGGTGTACACGAGTTGAACCGAGTCAAGCTGGGCACAGCTCGACTCGGCAACGCCACTTGCTGACCCCAGCTTGAACTCAGCTCGGCTCAGTCCTCAAGCCTGACTGGCCAGCTCGGTTCGGTTGGGTCGGTAGCTCGGGCCAGTTCAAGTCGAGTTCGCCTGTGCAATATTTTCACAAACACATGGACTGCACCTTCAAAATCTCACTGTATGTAAAACAACAACAGTGGTTTTACAGGTATTTCATCAAACACCTTCTAAGCAACATAAAAATCAACAAAAAAAAGGCTATTTATTTCATATACATACCTTCTTTGCCACCAGCCACACTTCGTTGAGTCATTTCATCAAACACTTGGTGAGCAACATCAATATCAAAGTAACCGAGTCACCGAACTGGTTCGATCCGAGTTTGATTCGAGTTGGGTTCGATCCTAGTCAAGTCGAGCTCAGGCAAGCTCGAACTTGATTCGAAATTTTTTCGAGCTAAAAAAACCAGCTCGACTTGGCTTGAACTCAGTTTCAAACCGAGTCGAATCGAGCTTTTTCGAGTTGAGTGGAGCGAGCTAACTCGGTTCGTGTACAACCCTAGTTAGATTCGTCATTGTTATTGGTCTGAGAATCCTTCAACGAATACATCTCAATTATAGTTTGGCATATGGAGAAAGAAATTATATCTCAAGCTAAATGTAATGCGAAATGATTGATAATTGTGAATGTAATTGATTTTAGTGGGGAATATGTGAACAAGTTCTTATCTAAGAGTTGATGAAGTAAAAGTGTTTAAGCTATGGGTGCATGTGTATCTTGGAAAATCGTTTTTGTGCTCCTCCTGAAAGACAATAAGTTCTGAGCTTGTTAACTCTAAATATGTCGCAAACCACTTGTTGGTTTTGCTCTTTTAGTACTATGTTACCAAAAGCAGAAAAAAGAGAGAGTTTTGCAACTACAGTACTCCAGGCAATTTGCCTATGTGAAAATGTTGGTGACAGGACCTTGATCTATTGCCTAGGCTGTAATGTCCTTGGCTTTATAGACCAAGGCTGTTCCCAAGGTTCTAGACATGGGTGCCTAGGCATCAGTTAAGGCCTAGGGAGTTATCATTGATTCCAAACTTATGCAGCCCAAATCAAAGTTATTGAAGATCTGATTACACAGACTGGAACTCCAAGACTGCTTTTGGGATCTGAATAAGAAGGTCATATTAGAATAGAGCTGTGAAATTGCACACCAAAGAAAAGAATAGAAGATGCCAAAGTTGTGGAATGAATCCCAACAACCCACTAGCCAAGATAGAGCATTCACTTAACCCCTATCTTTTCTACTGTAAAATAATGAAGATACCCATCAAAACTGGTTTTTCTTTTTTAATTTTTGATGGGCAATGAAGACTTCGTTCAAACCAGAAAACAGGAGATACACGCCCACCAAAGTGGCCTAGCATGAGTAGAGGGATTACATGCCCAAGCGACCTTGTATAGGCTCGATAAACAAAGAAAACCCTAATGCAATTTGAATTGACTAAAATGCCTCTACTGTTGGTGCCCTTCATAACAGTCTATAAGATGGGCTGTTTTAGTCATTCCTCCTTTATTTAAAAAGCATTAGAACTCAATTATTCAAACTGTTCAAAATAAAGAAAGAACTCAATTATTCAATTACTGTCCTAACTTCTAATCCCCATGTTTGTGATCATGTGGGGCTACATGCATGATCACGTGGGACCTCACGTCACATGTGAAATTGAAAAGATGCTTGCATCACAAACCTAGGACTTCATTTTTTGAAAGGCGAAAAAAGTTTTATCTAAGAACAGAAGAAGAAGACTACGATATATATATCGAGGAATTGATAGCGACTCTCTTGTCACTACCTCTTCAGCGAGTCCATCTGCCACCCTGTTGGCATCCCTTAGAACCAAGGTGCACCTGGTTCCCAAAGATGCTAATCTCTAGAATGTAAGAAGTGAGCCTCCAAGGCCCCTACCTATTGTCTAAAAACCATTGGATGGCGTGCTGTAAGTCTCCTTCATTAATCAACTTCTTGATATCAGAACCTTTCTCTGGTTTGCTGATTCCAAGCCCTTAAAGAGCAATATTGGAAGCCTCACAATAGACAGACGAATACGCTTGGCCTCCAAAGAGAAGAGAAGAGAAGTGGAGAAAGCAGGTCTCCTTGCTTGAGGCATGTAGAGCTTGAAAAATATAACTGGATGAGAAGCTTTTCACAAGAATGGAGACACCAAGGCGACACACTCCAATGTCCATTGGGTTCACTTCTATTCAATGCCCATTCTACTGGGTCAATATGACAAAAAATCCAATTAATGTGTGATCATAGGCTATCTCCATTTCCCTCTTGCACAGAATGTTGGCCTGAATCCAAACATAGCAGTAGCTATATCACTGCTTGATGTTCCGTTTATGATATTATGTATAAGGTTGTGAATCTCTTTTTATCCTGAGAAATTTATCTTAAACTTTCAAGCAGCATTCGAAGTATCGATATCACTAAAAGTTTCACTGGCCAGGGATATAGAAACAATATCGATATTGTCGATAATATTGTTGATAACCAGAAATGTGGGAAAACATGGGGAAAATGGTAGAATTTTCAGTGAAAGTTTAGGAGATGCTAAAATACACATTTTTGCATATTTAGGAATAAAATTTTTGCAAAAAGAATGAATATACAATAAGTTTCCATTTAATGGGGGCTTAAAAGCATGTGTCATCATAAGAAACATTCTAACCATCCCATCAATCCCATCTAACCATCCAATCATCCTTGCAACCTTCCATCTAAACATCCATTGATATTGTAGAATATCGATAACTCAAGATATTTTGCCAAGAAATCATTTACAATTGGAAATGAAACGAAAGATTGTGGTCTTGATATCAAACATGTTGCGATAATGATAATATTGAGATGTTATCAATATTAGCAACGACCAGTGTTTTAAATATTGATGATATCAGCCGATATATCCCACGATATATCTTGTATCCCACATGTGTGATACGAAACACACAAATAGTGTCGATATATCCCACTTATTCGATCCAGTGGACATTTTAATTTTTGATCCATGTTTTTGCTGTAAATCACGTTAAACTAGTGTCAAATGGTTATAAATCTATGATTCT
The DNA here is from genome assembly GCA_037074715.1 of Magnolia kwangsiensis. Classification (NCBI taxonomy): domain Eukaryota; kingdom Viridiplantae; phylum Streptophyta; class Magnoliopsida; order Magnoliales; family Magnoliaceae; genus Magnolia; species Magnolia kwangsiensis. The sequence goes on from CM073580.1 coordinate 89,504,295, forward strand.
TTATGTTTTCCATGAAAAATCATTGGAACTTTGATTTCAAGATTTAGGGGAGATGGGTTGAGTTGCGGAAAATTGAGAAAAATCTAAATTTCTCTATATCTCCCAAATCAGTTGCAATTTTTGTATCCAAACACAAAATTAAACATGTATGTAACCTCATCTAGTGATTCTTCTTTTGCTTTTGAATGTATTGCTTGAGTTTCTATACATGGCTTCTTACGTTTATAAATCATATGAATAGACTTTGAATATACTTGCATAAGTTTAGTCGGAAAGCGCATATATTAGGACCCCATACAAAGGAAACCCCTATTATGTGCACTTTTTTTTGTAATGTTTTGATTTTTATGTGTGTATTTGACGCAGGACAATTAACCACTTACTCTAAAAGCTCGAACTGTTAGAGTATGACGAATTAATTCATTTATCTCATAGCCCAAGCCCTACATCTCATGGGTTTAGGACCTCGGCCGAACCCCCTTTGTGGGCCCCAAATCACATTGGCCGTCCACCCCGAGTGTGTCCGCGCATCCCATGGGCTACCCCACTCGAGCCCGATGTGAAATGAGCATTAATCACCCCTGGCGAGGAGTCTCGAACACAAGACCTCTCCCGTGAGCCCTAAATCACATGGGTCACCCACCCCGAGTGTGCCCTTGCATCCCACAGGCGACCCCACTTGAGCCCAGTATGAAAATGCCCTTGCATTAGTATTGATTTCTTTTTCAATTATCCCTGAAGTTTCAATAAAAAATTCGACCAATTTTCCAATGTTCCCATGTTTCCTAACTTCAACGATAAATTACGCGATATAACTGATATATCCCATGCGAAAACTGATATGTATCCATATCCCAAGGGTGCGATACATTACACGATAATGATATTTAAAACAGTGGCAATGACAAATTGAATATTGCATACAACAACGTGCTCATAAAAAATTTGAAATATAATTTTTTCAATAGACAAACTTTTCATGATATCTCTACATTGATGATATTATTGAAATATCGCTGATACACTTGTGGTACAAGCGTCATGTAAGATATACACAGTAAAAAATATTAGCGATAGATTGATGATATTGATGCATTGGCAATACAAGTGACACCTGTAATTTACATAATTGAAAATATTGGGCAATATCGATACGTTGGCGATACTTAGCAATACATTGTTGATGCCTAGAATTTCTAATACTACTGGTGTTATCGGTATCGCTACCATTGTTATCGGTATCACCAAGCTGGAGATAACGATAAGATTGGAGATATTTCAAACAATTCTTTCAAGTAAAGATTTGAAGACATTAATCCTACATTTTAGGTTCTATAATTTGGCCAATATTTTTTGAATTTCAAAGAACCAAACTGATAGATGATTTGTTGGAGAGTCATAGAACAACAGGGTTCATGGGCTGTGAGAGCAGTTGAAACGAGGATGTTGAGATTGAACAGTGGCAAGAGGAGGAAAGTAGAATTGTAAATTATTGAGGTAGCTTAGGAACAACAGTAATAGGCAATAAGATGAGGAGAGTAGACTTGTTTGGCCATGTGCAACAGAGACAAAGCTGCACAGTTAGAGGGAGTGATTTTTTATTTTTTTTTGTCTGGCCATGTGCAACAGAGACAGAGCTGCACAGTTAGAGGGAGTGAGGTTTTTTTTTTTTTTTGTTTTTCAAGTTGAAGGCTCTAAAAGTGTGCAAGGCCTATAAGGATGTTGGTGGAGGTATTAAGAAAAGACTTGACGACTTATTGTCTTAACCAAGGACATGGTCCTTCATAATAGAATGGTGGAAAATGATTCATGTAGCTGACCCTATTCTTTTTAGTTGGGATAAGGTTTAGATGATGATGATGAACTGCACTAGCATAGGAGTGAATTTTGAACACTCATCAAAAAATTGTATCTGCACAACTAGGGATACCTGAGAGCTATGTAAATGAAATACAAGATTAAAGCTAAATTAAAGTTTCTCATAATAATCATGTCTAACGTAATTACAGAGCGGGCCCCTCGGAATTACATTCATTTGCTATCATTTCCCTTTTCCACATTCATTCACACTTTAACGACCTGTTATTATAACTGCAGTCAAATGAGAAGTTTCATGCATTCTTCTCTTGCACCATTTCCTACATGTATTACTACGGTTTAACATGTGCTTAGATATGGCAGTTTTTCATGTCCTTGTTAGATTTACCATTTACTATTATGCAATTATATTACCTAAACACATCCTTTCTCCACAATCAATTAATTACTGCACTTGCGGGCGCAAGGACTCAAGGTAGCATATTAGGCTTGTGTATGAATAGCTCAAGTGAAAGACATTTATGGTGACTGAGTTGTTTATTGTAGCTTACCAACTAAATAACACATCACTTTTTTCATTTGATACTTGCATTGTGACTCTATTGTCTTCTTCATTTCCTCCACAGTTGACCAGAAAATTGATGATTGTATGGAATTGACTTTACGTGATCTGCACAATTTTGCAATTTTCATGGATTAGACATGATGATTCTGCTGCTTGGTCTTTTCTAAATGACATTTTAATGCACTCTACTGGATCCCGATTGGGTCTATTCATTTTACAAAATTTGGAAAATTTTATCTTTTAAATGCTAATGGATGTATTAGCACTAGCATCCATTGGAAGCACTTTTTCTTTTGACTTTTGGAAATGACGGCAACAAGAGTTTTGTTTCTTATCGCTTCTTAAATACTTGGAGATATGTTTGAATCAGTGTAAATGTTGATGTGAGTTTTGATGGCCTTTTCAGTCATGTCACTGGAAATATCTTATCATATTTTTCTATGAACAGAATGGTTCTTTTGTGGAAGCTGTTATTATGAGATACGATACACGTTTGGGAACATATGATGGAAAACCTCGATCTGGAGGTCAACGATCAACATTATGCATATCATCCCAGGTATAATCTCTGCTTGTCACCTGGCAATCAAAATTCTTTCAAGGATTGGAAGAATTATTTCCATGTTGAGAATGCTTTTGTCCTTTCTGCTTATGGTTTTGAAACAATAATTGTTGTGCATGGTAGATTCCCGCCTCTAATTTTCTTCTTGTTTTAGGTGGGTTGTAAAATGGCTTGTAAATTCTGTGCAACTGGGAGCATGGGATTCAAAAGCAATCTGTCATCGGGCGAGATAGTGGAACAATTGGTCCATGCTTCCTGCTTTTCACATATTCGCAATGTTGTTTTCATGGTATGGATTCATTTTTTCAGGATCCCCAACTTTCACGAGTAAAATTCTTTTACCGTATGATACTTTCTATTGTTACTTGAATATAGGTACATTCCAGCCATGTCTGTTCGTTCAGAAATTGTCTGCATTTCAAAATGTTTACCAATAAGCATTGGTCACAATGTTGTTGACTAAGTCTTTCTTTTTGGGGTTTTACTACTGCAAAGTTTTGGGAGGTTGAAGCTCCATTCTCCCAAAACTTGTTCCATTGGACGACCCTTGTCAATGTATTGAGCACACGTAAATTCAGCTATTACCAAACTGTTGATTTATCTTTCATTCTTGTTATTTAGCTGTATCTATGTACTATTTATATAGTTCTCAAGTATATTGTGTTTCTGTTTGTGCCAATACAAATTCTATATCTAATGTGTTTGTGATTGAAAGATTTTGAAACAGTATGTATCATCATCATCATTGAAGCATTATACCAACTAAATGGGTCAGCTACAGGAATCCTATTACACCATACCTCTCTATCAAGCACCACATCCTCAGTTAAACCATATGCCATCAAATCTTTTCTTACCACCTCCCACCCACAACCTTTTGGGCCTTCCTCTTGCCCTTTTAGAGGAGCCTTCAACTCGAACCAACTCACTGTTAACCAATGCAATTCTTGGTCTCTGTTGCACATGGGCAAACCATCTTAAGTCCATTCTCCCTCATGCGAGGTATTAAAAAATGGTTATATAATGGTCATTACGCTATTGTAATGGTGGTGGCCATTACACACAAGGTATTCCAAAATAGTTACATAATAGCCGTTACATAATAGTAACGGTGGGTGATACAAGGGCCATAACAACCATTGTAGCCTGTATCGTATTGGTAATTACAGCCTGTATTGTATTGGTAATTATGGTGGTTGTTATGGCCACTATTACTGTTATTGAATACCTTGTCCTCATGTTACTTATTGGTGCTACTCTTGAGTTCCCTCAAATGCATTCATTGCTTATTCTGTCCTTCCTCGTCTTGCCACCAAGGTATTCTGTAACGGTGATGGTGACCGTAACAGTCACCATCGTTACCTTTATGGTACAGGATGTAACGACCATTACAGTCTATTTTTTAATTGAAAAAAAAAAACCCTGAAAAACCTATGACAGCTTCATAATGGACTATTACTGGGCTATAAAGGCCGTTACAATCTCTTTTTTAATTGGAAAAAAACCCTGAAAAACCTATGTTAGCCTCATAATGGACCGTTATTGGGTTATGGTCTTTGCGGGGGGCGTAATGAGCCGTTATGGGTCATTGTTTCCATAACAGCTATTACGTTTGTTACAACCCTGTAATGTGTAACGGTTGTCACTGTTACCTTTACGTGTGACGGCCTTTACTGCCCCATAACGGCCATTGGCACGCCATCCTTGCCTCTCATCCGTCTCAACATCCTCATTTCAGCTATACTCATCCTATGAACATGTGTTTTTTTCCCCGAACATTCCCTCCTATGAACATGTTCCTTTACCCCAATAGTTTATCCCATAAAAGCATGGTTGGTCTTATATCCATTGTATAGAATATCCCCTCAATTTGTATTGTATGTGGCAATCACAAAAAACTTAAAAAAGGCTTCGCCCGCTCAGAAACTTCTATCTCAATTTCTTTGCTTCCATGAATTATCTACCCAAGGTATAAAGGATGGTCATTTTGTACTGATTCTTGATCGACATTCTTAGCTAATTCCTCATTTCCACTTCTATTGTTATTAAAATTGCATTTCATGTAACTTTGTTTGAGTTCCAACTAATGTTGGTGAAAGGCTATGATAAATTTTCATTCCAGGAGTGAAGACGAAAAGTCAAAACTCAAACAAACAACAATGAAATTACACAACCACCCATTCGAAAGGAATTCACATTTACAAAAGGGTCATTCGCAAAAGGCTTGACCAATGAAGCCCAAAAAATGACATTTGCCTTCACCTTCCAAAGAAACTCTGCAGGACAACAGGATTAGTTCAACTCATTTTAAAACCTTAAGATTCTAGAGGATCCTTTGTAATTCTAGCTTTGCATCTACACTCTCCCTCATCTCATCAATCAAAATTATATCATTTGCAAGCAACGTACATCATGGGGCCTCTTCTTAATAATGCCTCCTTAGCCCGTCCATAACCAATGCAAAAAGACATGGGCTCAATGCCAACCCTGCTGTAGGCCTACAATAATTGGAAACTCACTTATTTCATTACTAGTAGCCCTCACATATGTTAACGCTCCCTCTTACATATCTTAATCATGTCAAATATCATCTTGAGACTCATTTCTTTCCCAACACCCATCAAATTCTTTTTCTAAGAACTAGTCTTTTAAATAGCTTATGCTACATAGTGTAGCATAGCCTTGTGCTACGTAGCTCATGAAAATAACTTAAGTCACATGTAGTAGTCAGTACATTGTAAGTAACATATGCTATAGGTAGGTGGCTTATGCTACAAGTTATTTTTCACTAAAATATTAAAATCATTTATTGTTTTCAATAATTTGTTACATTTTGTTTTTTTTTTTTTTTTTTTTCTTTTTCACTAAAAATTAATTAATGTTTTCACTTATTCAAGTGAAGGCGAGAGGTAACAACTCTTCCATCTCACTAACTTTTTCTCAAATCTTTCCATACCTTATCCCAAAGGTGCTTCGTTGGTTTCCTGGCATGGAGGGAGGCCCACAAAGGTAGTGGGAAACTCCCCAGCTGCACATCCAAAAGGATTCGGCTAGATGCTCCACTTCATCCGCTTCCAGTCACACCCCAAACAAGTTACTTTTGGTGATATTGATCTTTAACTTGGAGGCCACTTCAAAGTATCAAATAATAGTAGTCGGCTTATCTACCATATCAGAAGAAATATCGAAAAAAAAGGAGGGTATTGTCCGCGTACTGAAGGTGAGAGCTGTTTGGGAGGAAAGAAACATGAGATGCTTCAGAAATGACAGGAAGTCAATTTAAGGAACTTCTTAGAGGGCAAGATTACTCATGATTGAATGAGCTTTTTGTTTGCCAGAGCTTAAGGGCTGTAATTTGCTGTCTCGAGATGTAATAGGGTTGCCCCGTCGGCACCCCTGTTTCTTGCTTTCTCTGTTCTTTGTTTTCTTTTGCTGTTTTGTTGCATTCATTTCCTTTCTTTGATAAAATTTGCATTATCTTTCAAATGAAAGAAAGAAAGAAAGAAAGAGAGTTGTTTTGAGTTCAATTTTTATTTTCTATTTGTATGCTTAGTCTAATTTTCCTATTATTTTCAGATGTGTTTAATTAAAAATCTAAAAGTACCATTTTGCTTATGCCTTATACTTGAGAGAGGTGAAAGCTACATTACACACTATTCTCTATTTAAAACAACAGTATTAGGGACCCTATCTAATTATTTCTTGAAGTCAATAAAGACCATGTGGAGATCCTCTTCTTTCTATATTTCACTATCAGCTATCTAAGTAGGAAATCTCAATGGTTGACCTTGCTAGTGTAAATTTGAATTGATTTTTTGATATATTCATCTCATGCCTCAATCTTTGTCCGACCACTCTCTCAAAGCTTCCTAGTATGACTCATGAGTTGGATCCCATGATAGCATAACTTTTTGTCTCCTTTATTCTTGTAAATAGGCACACTTCTCATCCACTTATCTAACATTTTCTTTGATCTTATAATGTTTTGGAATATCTTTATAAACTAAAATAAACCAATATCTCATGTGCACCTACAAACCTTTACTGGTATACCATCTAGCTCTATGGCCTTTGTTGTCTTCATTTTTCTCAAAGCTTCTCTCACTTCGAATATCCTAACTGTGTGAACGTATCTTTGTTCTCTAGCCTCATTTGAGTTTATGATTCTTCTATTCCTATGCTTTTAGAGTGATCTTCATTTAACAAGTTCTGGAAATAGCTTTTCCATCATTCCTTAATCTCATCGTTCCTTAACCAACACCCTCTCTGGTCATCGACTCATCACTCATAATGCATTGAACATGATATGGGCTTGTACCCTTCCTCTCTTTTATTTTTGCATATTCGATGACATCTTTTTCACTTTCTCTCGTCCTCAATTTATTGCGTAGATCACCATATGCCTTAAGTTTAGCTTCACTTTGCTATTTCTTAGTGTTCCTTTTGGTGTTTCTATATTCTTCCAAAATTTCCTCATTTCTAGCTCTTTGCTAGGCGTTGAAATGTGATCACTTCTTACTCGTAGCCTTTTGGACCTTATAATTCCACCACCAATTTTCATTATGAGTGGCTTTTCCCTTTAGATACTCTAAAAACTTCTTTCGCCCCTTTCTTAATGCCCTCTGCCATCTCATTAGACATAACATTGACTTCGTCCATCAACTTATTGCTAAATAATGCTATTTTCTCTTTTAAATTTCATCACTCATTTTTTCACACCTATAAATTACACTTTGTTATCCTCTCTTAATGCAAACATCCATTGCCAATAACATATGTTGTGTTGTTAAAATCTCTTGGTATAACCATGTAGTCTTTACGCATTGATAATTTTGCCTTTACTTGGTAGAAAAGAAGTCTATTTGGCTTGTATATCATCCACTTTTAAAGGTTATTAAATGTTCATCTCTTTTCTAAATATGTATTTGCTAGAGCTAGATCTTATGTCATGGCAAAATTAAGGATATCATCTATCGTCTCATTCGTTCTCCCAAAATAATATCCTCATGCTCCTTTCATATCCACTATTGTATTTTCCCACATGGCCATTCAAGTCTCCTCCAAATATCCTCTTCATTTGGAATTCCTTGCATTAATCCATTCATGTCGTCCTAGAATTGTCTCTTGATTCTATTCTGTAACCCTATTGCGGTGCATTTGACATTGATTATCTCCCCTCTTAACACAAGCTTTATTATTAGAGGCTCATCGCTTGCTCTCTAATATTATTAAAGGCTCATCCCTTGCTCTCTAAACATTTGCAACTTAAATCTTTTTAAATCTTTGTCTACCATTGTCTCTACCCCACGTCTATTATTCTTCTATCGTACATACTATAATTTATATCCACAAATTTCTCTAGTTTTTGTCCCTTTCCAATTGCTCTCCTGTACACAAGCTGTGTTAACTCTCCTTCGTTTCATCGACTCCAGCAGCTCCATACACTTACCTGCAATGCCCCTTTATTCCATGTTGTAAGAAAAACTCTATTCTCATGGACTAGCATCTTTTCCCACACGTCCAAAATTGCATGGGAACTCTTTCTCACCACAACCAAATGTCGTTGCGGCACGTCTCTTTTAGGGGTTGCCTTAGCTGATGCTTATCCATTTCTCACAACACCCTAGTACTGGTGCAACATGTCACTTGCAAGAAACGCTCTAGCCAACTCTTGCCCATTTCTCACTGTACTGTGGTAGTGTAGCGGTTGCTTACAGGGTACAACCTAGCACGAGCTTGAAACGTGAGATTGTTAGATTCATGAGAAAAAGATGTGGCCAAAGTTTGACACCTGCTACTAACCCGACACAACCCTTTGTTGTCTTGGCTTGTGACCAACAATAAGAGCAAAAAGTTGTTGCTTATTTAGGCCCAAATAAGTGCTATATAGTGCATTCCATGCTATCAAGACATTTGGACTGCCCTTTGCACACTCCTATTTTTTCTCTGCTCATGCTTCTAAGGATATTTTCCTTTTCATTAATTATTTGGTAATCACAAAAAAGCAGATGCATGATAATTTATTATTATTATTATTATTATTTTTTTTAAAAGAAAGAAAGAAAAAGAAAAAGAAAAGAAAAAGGTAGATGAATGATTGATGAGGACATTCGAGCACTATACTAAAGGAGGAGGGCTAAGCCAATCTCCTTATGACTAGACGACCATTACATAAGGCCCACTTGGCCCAATTCACATTCCTAGCACGTTGAAGACCCAACGTGTATGTTTGTGCATCTTTGAAGACCCCACATTGGGAAGATGCACGTGGGCTGCAAATAGGAGCTTGATGGACACATCAGACCGTTGGATTGTGTGGACATGGATCAGATCATCAGACATCTTGATTGTGGACCCCCATGTCCCACAAAATAATTTATTTGTTTAGATTGTTTATATCGGTGTTCAAAGTATCGGTATCGCTACAAGTTTTGTTAGCCAGGGATACGGAAATAATATCGATATCGCTAATAACCGGAAATGTGGGAAAACATGGGAAAAATGGTGGAATTTTTAGTGAAACTTCAGGAGATGTTAAATTTATATTTAGAAATAAAAAATTTGCAAAAAGAATGCATACATAAACAAGTTTACATTTAATGGGGCTTTGAAAGCATGTGTTGTTGTAAGAAATCAGTCAAATCATTCCATCCAGCCTATTTAACCAACCAAACATCCATCGATATTGCAAAATATCAACAACACATGATACTTTACCAAGAAATCATCAACAATTGGAAATGAAACGAAAGATCGTGGTCTAAATATCGCGCATGTTGCGATATCGATAATATTGAGATATTATCAATGACAAATTGAACACTACATGTGACTATGTGCCTATGAAAACAAAATTGAAATAAAAATTTACTATTAAAATATCGTTGATACACTTATGATACAAAGCATTACCTAGAATTTACATAGTAAAAAATATTGGCGATACATTGGGATATTGATGCATTGGCAATACATGCGACACCTAGAATTTTTATAGTTGAAAATATTGGTGATTACATTAGCGATATTGATAGGTTGGCGATACTTAGTGATGCATTGCTAATACCTAGAATTTCTAATACCACCATCGTTATCGGTATCGCTACCAGTGTTATTGGTATCACTGAGCTGGAGATAAAGTATACCCAGTGTTTTAAATATCGATGATGTCAGCCGATATATACCACGATATATCTTGTATCCCACATGTGCGATACGAAACGCATAGGTAGTGTCGATGTATCTCACCTATTCGATCCTGTGAACATTTTCAATTTTTTATCCATGTTTTTGCTGTAAATCACGTTAAAACAATGTCAAATGGTTACAAATCTATGATTCTTTTTGTTTTCCATGAAAAATCATTGGAACTTCGATTTCGAGATTTGGGAGAGATGGGTTGTGTTGCGGAAAATTGAGAAAAATCTAAATTTCTCAATTTCTCCTAAATCAGTTGTAATCTTTGTATCCGAACACAAAATTAAACATGTATGTAACCTCATCTAGTGATTCTTCTTTTGCTTCTGAATGTATTGCTTAGGTTTCCATACATGGCTTCTTACATTATAAATTATATGAATAGACTTTGAATATACTTGCATGAGTTAGGAATAATTTTTAATTTATTAAGGCCCCGTTTGTTAAATCTGAAGTCTAAAGCCTGAATCTGAAATTTGAAGCCTAAATCTAAAATCTGAAGGCCGAATCTGAAATCTGAAGTAAAAAAACTTGTTTGGTAATCATGGCCGAAGTCTAAAAATTAAGTATTGAATTTGAAACAACCTGTTTGTTAACAAACATCTGAAATGTTTGAAATCTGTTAATTTGACACATTTGCCCCTATCTCCTGTTTGGAAATGTTTTACATTATAAAGAAATTATTTTTTATTAAATGAAAATAAAATTATTCTATTTAATTCAAATAAACTAAGTACTTAATAGAAAATTAAAATATCATTACTTAATGGAAAATTAAAATATCTTTTCCCGTATGCTTCTTCAACTTGATTATTAATTTGTTCCATGCTTGTTTGGTCAAGCTTGACCTTGACCTACCACCCTTATGTGCTTCTTCAAGACAACAATCAATAAATGTTTTTTTTGTCGAAATCACTCCATTTTGCCTTGCCACCATCCCTTGAAGCCATCGCTATAATAGTCTAGTATAAACTGGGAATTATTTATAGAAGAACAATTGGCTAAAAATCTTGTAATAAATTTACTTGCAATTTTGAAAAGAAAAATGAAAAACAAAGTATTTAAAGGTTTAAAATATACGATATTAGATGCAACTAAATAATTCATATTTACTTAGAATCTTGAGTAACAAATTGAATAAATGACTACATCAAAATAGATAGATAAGACAAAAAATAAAGTCTTACCATGAGGATCCAAGACTCAAGTGGGCCGCACCAAAGGAAAAGGTGGGTAGGGAAATTCTTATCGTTGAAACCTCCACGGGTCAACATTGATGTTTAAATGACATCCATACCGTTCATAACGTTATTCCTATTGGGATGAACTCAAAACACAAATATTATCTTTATTCAATACTTATGTTGCCCCATGAATATTTCAAATCAGGACGTTCAATCCTCACGTTTTGGGCCCACTTGAGTATTGGATCCACCTCACTTTTGGTCCCATGTCCTAAAATAAACTCACAAAACCGATGGGCGGGGTGATTTCTCACAAACATGAAGGTGGGCCCCACCTACGTTTACAGGGGCAGGAAATTCCTACAAGAGACTTTGGCAGAGTAGAGTAGTCCATCTGGAAATCACTCAGTACGCTCTTATCATACTGAGTAAACTCAGTTGGGCCCACGTTGAATGTATGTGGTCTATCCACTACTTCCATCTGTTTTTCCATATAATTTAAGGGTTCAACCCAAAATTAAAGCATATCGAAAGATCAAGTGGATCATACCACATGAAATAGTGGTGATAATGATTTCCACCGTTGAAACCATGCTAGGCCCAACAATGATGTTTATTTGTCATCCAACCTGTTCATAAGATCATACAGACATGGATGAATGGAAAACACAAATATAAGCTTGATCCAAAACTTCTGTGTCCCCTAAGATATTTTCAACGGTAGAAGTTGAATTCAACTCTTTCCTGTGGTGTGGTCCATTCAAACATTGGATATGCTTCATTTTTGGGCTTAAGCTATAAAATTATCTGATAAAATGGATGGACGGAATGGATAAAATATATAGATCATGGTGGACCTCATCGGGTTTACTCAGTACAATAAGCGTAGCGAATTACTCGCTACGCAATCTGCTTTCGTGGATTTGGAGGGATTGTTGGAAACGGATTGGCTACTTCCCCTGCCACCATCCCTGTGGCTGCTGGTCGGTGCTTTGTGGGCCCCACCATGATGTATGTGTTTCATCCATTCCATTCCGTTTATCCATTTTTACAAACCATTTTAGGGCTTCACACCAAAAATGAGAGGGATATAAATGTCAGGTGGACCACACCACAAGAAAACAATAGTGATTGGATATCGACCATTAAAATCCTCCCAAGGTCCATTGTACTGTTTATTTGACATCCAATATGTTGAGTAGGTCATATAGGCCCAGATGAATGGAAAGAAAAAAAGAAAAAAAAAAAGAGAAAAAGATCAGCTTGATCCAAAACTTTTATGGCCCGTAAAAGGTTTTTAATGGTCAACGCTCATTCAACACTGTTTCCTGTAATGTGGTCCACTTGAGATTGGGATATACCTCATTTTTGGTCTCATACCATAAAACGATTTGGAAAAATAGATGGACAGCATGGATGAAACACATACATCATGGTGGAGCCCACAGGCTGGCGGCAATCCGTCCACACCATTGGCAGGCAGCGTGAATGTGAAATCTGCATGGGATGTGGATTTCCTTCGGAGGAAGTTTCTAATAGGGATTCTAGGTGGGTTGTGTTAGTGGTTTTGTGGGGCCTACAGTGATGCATATGATTTATCTACACCGTTTATCCACTTTTTCATGTCATTTGGGAGCATAAAATAAAAAATGAGGTAGATATAAGTCTCAAGTGGGCCACATTGCAGGAAATAGTGAAAATTGGACGCCTACCATTGAAAATTTCACAAGGCCATAGAAGGCCCTAATCATGTTGAAATTTGTATTTTTCCTTTTTCATCAAGGTACGTGTGACATTATGAAGAGGTTATATGAGAAATAAACATTACATTGGATTCTAGGAAAGTTTCAACAATAGTTTTATTCGATTTCCGTTGGTTTCTATGGTGTGGTCCACTTGAGTTTTACATGTACCTCATTTTTGGACTTATACTCTAGAATGATCTGAAAAAGGTGGACGGACGGTGTGGATCAAACACATAAATCATGGTGGGGCATAAAGAAGTTTCACATGTTAAAAGTTGGTTTTTTATTACGCAAACAATTTAAAGAGAAAAAATTATCGTAGTAATTTTCAAAGGGGCAATTTTGGAAGCATTTTTTTTTAATAGAAAAATTTATGGAGCGCATTTTGCATTCACCAGTAAGCCAGACTCCTATTGCGGAAAGAATTCAATGAAAAATCACTTAGCGCTTTCTGATTTCGGCGTTAACAAACAACTCTTGATACGGAGCATTTCCACGTTAAGTACTATTTTTCAAAGTTAACAAACAGGCCTCAAGCGTTTTTATGTTGAGAATCTTCTTTGAGTGTCTTTTTGTAAAAAGGTCTTTTCTAAAACTATAAAAGAGAAAGATGGGTGTGTGAAGCCCTAATGCCATTATTTTGAAGGAAAAAAAAAAGGCATGTTTTCTCTTCTTCATGTGATTTGAAGAATGCTCCATGTGATCTGGAGCTTGGGTATGGCGTGATTCCATTCCCCATTCAACAGAGGTGCAAGACTTCCATCTATCATCTTCCTTCTCTCTTCGATTCCATCCAAAAGAGGTATTTTTTTTTTTAAAACTTCTTCATTCTCTTTTCTTCCCTTCATATCCAAGATCATCTAAATCATTTTTTTTCTTCAACTTTTCATTATCCAACATCAACCTCAACCTCAATCAACCATTGAAGACCCAAAAATCTTAGCCAACGACCCACATGTGCGAGCCCCTAGGTTGACCATATGGACAACTGCTCAATCCTTTAATTTTCCCTTGCTTTCCTCATCAAAACCCTTTGATTCCCCATCCATAACTCTACCCTAAACCCTAGATCCTCAATTTCTGAAAACCATAATTCTAAAATCCCCAATTCCCATGAACCCTAATTTTCTAAAATTTATATTTTTCCCTTCCTAACCCTAATCATAAAACCTACAAATATGTCCCTTGAGTGTGGAACGTGCCTATGCTAAATTGAAGTTCTATCCTTCCATCGGGCCTAGTTTTAATTGATTTATGTGATTTCTTAGCATGCAGGCATGTGATTTAGGTTAAATCAGATTTAGTTTTCTATTGTTTACTCTTAATTACTTGGTGGGTTAGCCTCTTTTGTTAATTGAATTACTTTATGGACTCTTTCATAATCTCCACGTTGCATACTGGCATTAAATCATGTGTCTTGCATCAATGATGTAGCTTACTGGTGAAGAAATATATGCATGATGTGGCTACAGTTTTCCTAGGGATCTTTGCCTTCCAAAACCATAGGAGATGCTACTTATTTACGACTATAGAAAATTTGGCTTTGGCTTTGGCTTTGGATTTAAATTAAACATTTTTAGTGCCTAGTATGATTCATTTATGAATTCTTTGATGTGTGTGGTTGTGTAATTGCAGGGAATGGGGGAACCATTGAACAACTATAGTGCTGTAATAGAAGCTATTCGGGTTATGACAGGAGTCCCATTTCAGCTATCACCAAAGAGAATTACAGTATCCACTGTAGGTACTTTGAACCAACAATGTTTCCACTATTTTATTTTAATTTTTACCCGAAAGAAGTATGTCTAATCATTGTTGTCAAATGCGATCGCATATGCGCATATTGCTGATTGAATCGCATATGCCATGATGGCATATGCGATCTTGGCAAGTATGCCATGACATACTTTTATATGCAATAAATATGCGATCTCATATGCGAGTATGCGATCGCATACTGCATATGCGATCGCATATTTCCTAATAATCAGAGTGGAAGCAATTTTTTTATTTTTTATTTTTTCAATTTGGAGAACTTTTGCCTATTTATAGGCACTCATATCCCTTCCATTTTCACTATTCTCTACTCTGAAGCTCTAAATCTATTACTCTCTCTCTCTCTTACTCTAATCTCTCTACAATTACTTTAAGTATGTTTATTTTTTGTATTTTATAAGTTGTGCTTACTTTTTGTAAATTAAGCTGTAAGTTATAATTTGTAAGTTGTTTCAAGTTATCCATTTATGAGTAAAAATTTCTTTGCTCAAAGTTTATAATAATTAGTTATCTTTTAATGTAGCTTGATTGTTTTGTTAAAATTTATATAATATAATATAAGTAATTAAATATATAACTTAATGAAACACTCAAACTATAATGAAATAAGTAAAATAACTCAATCCAATCATGTGTACTAATTAGGCAAGTTTTTCCTATTTTTTAAGATTTTTTTTTCATTTTTAATTTTTATTATTATTTTATAAAATATATGCCATGGCATATGCGAACATATGCAATTGTGCGATCGCATATGCGAATAGCATATGTTAATCGCATACAATGGCATATGTGATTTGACAACATTGTGTCTAATGGAAATCCCTGTTTTAGAAATTATTTTTGAAACAAGATGCGTGAAGTTGACCCTAAATAGCTGGGATGGGGATGTGATGATGAAGAAGTACAATGAGAAGAAGTCACCACCACCACCACCACCACCATCATAGCCTTGTCCCAGCTTTTTGGGGTTTGCTTTACCCAATCCAATTCTCCCGATTGTCTTTGAAATAGGAATACTCAGGATTGCTTGGCTAAAGTTCTGTGATTTGCTAGCCACTTTACATCAGCCCTACTTTTTTTTTTTTTACCTGGGCTTTGCATCGTCTGGTGCATAGCTTTCAGGTGAAGTTTCCATGCCAACAGATAGGCAGTTACAGATGAAAATACGGAAAAAGGTCCACACTATATGAAAATAAGGCTGAACCTTTGATGTGTGGGATCTACCGTTAAGGGGAACTGTTGGTGCATGGCCATCAACAGTGAGATCCATCATATCAATAGTTTGGGTTACTAAGCCCTGCTGCTCTGCTGCAGCCGGCCCTTGGACTATGCAAAAGAATCAAGGCCGGGAGATCTTGTCCATAGTGGTACCCCCCCCTCTTAAAAAAAAACCCATAGATCTAGTGTTACAAATGGAATGCCCAAACATTGTATAATACCTCAATTCAGCAGGAGATCTTTTCAAATTTTGACAAATCGTGCCATGTATGATGAGTCAGAGAAGATGGTAAATGTACCCAGGCATCAATAGATTTCAGGGTAAATTTTGTCAATCTTGGAGAAACCATCCATAATGTAAATGCTCAAGAATCTATGCATCGATAGATGATTGGCGAATGAGTAATGTAACATGAAAAAATTTCACTTTCGAGAACTTGGTGGTTCTTTACTTCTTATGAGGGGATCATAATCCATGGGATCTATGCTAGTAATCGTGTCTCTAATCAAACAATGTCAAAAAGTGTAAAATCCACTCTCTTTTTTTTTTCAGAAGGCCAGTGTTTGTGTATCCTGGTGCCACATTGCCAAAGAATTATATGTCAATTAATTTGTGTTGCTCCCATCTGAGTTGTCTCTGCTCCCGCTTCTTCCAACTACCAGAAATCCGTGGTTGATCAAATGGACTTTAATTATCAACCCCATCGTTTTAGGCAATTTTTACTTACTGTCCACGCCCTTCTACTATGGTACCAAATGAACATTTCAGACGTAGTTGCATGCAGTGTTCCAAACATTGTTGGTATTATTGATAATATGCTGATATTATCGGCATTGCTAGGTCAGCTATACTGAATTTGCTGATAGCTTACGATTTTCCAAATATTGACGATTTCAACGATATTTTGATAAGAATTTCTTGATCAATGATATTTTGATAATAATTCCTTTTAAAAGTTTCTTGGTATAGGCGATACCATTGATGATATCCCCGATACTGACAATTATATTCCTGATACCAGGGAAACATCTGTAAATAGGTGGAAATTGAGAAAAATTCCAAGAATCCCAAAAGCTTTCCATTTTATGTTTTGAATTTAGTTTCTTAGGTGATTTGGATCAGTATTGGTTTTTATTGAATCAAAGTTTGGGTACGGGAAGAAATCTCGACTCAAAACCAAGACGGGCCAAAACTTAAAGGTGATAAAAAATCCATATAAACTTTGTTTTTTGTTTTGTTTTGTTTTGTTTTTTGTTTTGCTTCAAATGTTAGCATGGATTGCAATGGAAATTCACGTCTCATGGATAGATGGGATTTGTGGCGAAAAAATTAACATTTAAGTGAAAAACGGGAGAAATTGGTAAAATCCTAATTTTTCCATTTTTATTTTTGGAAAGTATGTGTTTCTCATTGTTAATCAATGTGGTGATTTTATATATTAATGAGTGTTGGCCAATCTATTAGTTGGCTACAAATTTTATATATTTATTTTATATTGATTTTTTTACAACTCATGGCGGGACCTATAAAATGGAAACTTATTGTGTATTTTTTTTTCACAATATTTTGATTCGTACATGTGTAAATGTGTATCTTAACACCCCCTGAAGTTTCACTGAAAAACATATCCTTTTTCCTAACATTTCTCCAAAATTTCCCTTTAAAAAATAATATTTTCTTGAATATCAATTATACTGATACATGTTTCTCTATCCTTGATAATTGATACATGTAAAGATAACGATACTTTGAACACTGGTTGCATGAAGCGTGGTGGGGAATTGCCTATTAAGATTAGAAGGACAAGCATCTAAAAATGGTCCATAATATTATGTATGTATTACAAAATATATATTGTAAGACATATACAATGTCTCTAAGTATTAAACAATTGTTTTGAAAGTTATAATTTCTTAAATTTTTTGTAAATGTAAGTTTGATCTAAAAAACTTTTTAAGGTTTGGGAAAAAGGTAGGTGTTATGTTTGGAAACTGCGAAGAGGATTAGGTTGCTCTTTTCAAATTTGTTGAGGAATAAGGGTACCAGAGGACCAGGATGTAGAACCAAGGGATAATGATTCCGTCTCCAAGAGGTAGAAGAGAGCTTGCAAGGCTAGAATCTTCTATCAACTAATGCGCAGGATCCTTATTTAGAACCGAAAAGAAAGGGAAGGAGATATGAGTAGTGTTTAGAGGAAGATGCTCAGTTGCAATGTCAACAGGTTGGGATGTCGGGAGGAGAGGGTACAAATAAAGGATCTTTGCAAACAGGTAAAGGTGCCATTAACAAGGTATTCTGTATCGGTAACGGTGGCCGTAATGGTTACCACGATTATTGATATGGGTATCGGCTGTAACGGCCGATATGGGGGCGTAATGACTATTACGACCACTGTAACGGTTGAAAATTTTATTTTGCCTTAAAAAATCTGAAAAAAATATTTAAAAAATGAAGAATAATGTAAATATTCCAAATATGTATTCTCTCTCTCTCTCTCTCTCTCTCTCTCTCTCTCTCCTTTATATATATATATATATATATATATATATATATATATATATATATATATATATATAAACATGTTTATGGTAGTGTAACGGTCCACTCTTTGGTGGGAGTGTTGTATTGGGCTGTCTGGTGAATTTGTGAACATGATTATATGTATCTAATGTTTACACATCACAATCAAGCATTTAAATTATAAATAAGAAAAATTGCATAAATACTGCTTTTTCAATTTTTTGAAAAAAAAAAGGCCATCGGAGTTTCTATTCGCCCAAATCACTTCAATCTACGATTTTAATATTTAAAACTATAGTAAGAGTGGTCAAAATCTATATTGTAAAATGATTTAGGAGAGTTTTTGGAATGAGAAAAGTATAAAAAAGGGGAGAAAATGGATTAACAAAAAAAAATAAGTGGTTGTTTTTCAACCGTTATAGGGGTAACGGTCATTATGCCCCATAACGGACGATACGGTCCCAAAAAATAAATTGCCACATTTCACCCCCATATCGCATAACGGTCACGACCGTTACCTATACCGCTATACGTATCGGCCTTTATGGGTGTATCGTAACGGATATACACCACTGGTAACTTTTTTGGAAACCAAAATGCAGAAGGTTGATAAGAAATTCCTTTACTTTGTATGGGCAATGAAAGAAAAGGAATGGATCACATTAGACACTAAAGGTTCGGTAGGGGAAATAGTGGTAATTTGGGATTCTTAACTATTGAAGAAAGAGTATGCATGGTGCTGGGAACTTTCAATATAAGTATAGTTGAAAGGAGTGGCATCGAGAATAAAATAGATTTTCACGTCTTTGTATGGTTTAGACTCATGGCCCTAAGATTTGAATTTTGGGGGGAGGTAGATGCAATCCGCATCAGATGATATTTACCATGGGTAGTAGGGTGCAACTTCAATGTATTGAGATTTATGTTCGAAAGGTCAAGTGGAGGAAGCATAAAAAGTAGCATGTGGGATTTTTCGAGTTGGATGTATAGGAATGAAATGATGGATATCCCAAGTTTACATGGAGCAAACAAGAGTTACATATGTGATGAACAAGTTTAAGCCGAGAGTTTGGTTTTCATGTGGTGATGGGAATATAATTTGATTTTGGTAGGAATTATGGGTCAGGGAATGTACGCTTGCAACAACCTTCCCATTATTAGCTAGGGTAGTTGTAAATTTGGAGGTAACAATTGACAAATGTGTGCCCTTAGTAGGTAGCTTAGTGGTTTGGGCCCCACCATGTAGAAGAAATTTAGTGGATGAGGAAGCAAAGGAGTACGCTTAGTTACTGGAACGTCTTCAAAGCCTTGGGTTGTAGCCGAATGAGGACTCAATGGTATGGTCACGGGAAAGACTAGGACGATCTATGGTATGCTCTTTCTACAACTTGCAATGTGACATATCTCTGAGCGAAGGATGAGGAAGATCATCATTTGTTTAATTGTGTGGTGCTCTATAAGTGGCAGCGTTTATGTGGTTGATTAGTAGAAATAGGATTCTTATCATCAACAATCTCTAGAAGTGATCGGTAATTATTCCTAATTGCTGCATCATTTACAAGGTGGAAACAGTGGACCCATCCATTGTCCGTTCACGCGGAAAGTATGGGACAAATTTATTGCTTTCTTTTGTATAAAATTTGTGATGTCGGGTTCTATGGTTGATTTACTGCTAGCTTGCCCTAAGCATAAGAAGAAAGGAGGTAAATTGATGGCTGGTTATGATGGTGGTTATCTGGGCTATTTGGAGTGCAAGAAATGATTGGTGCTTCTAAAGCAGAAAGTGTACTGGAGAATTTATCTAAGAAGGCTAAAATGAATGTGATATGGTGGATATTTTGTACGAAGGAACTTTTTTTTTAAAATTATTATTTTTTAATCCAAATGATGGATAGTTGTTAGCAGGGATGTAATATTTGGAGATCTTTTCTAGAAAAAATAAAGATTAAATGTTATATGAATGATTTTTTAACTTTTTTACAAAAATAACACTTATACCCCACATGTATATAAGAAGATAAATGGAAATATATCCCTTCTATGGAAGTGGAAAATAAAAATGAGCAAACATGGTTCCTAGGAGTTGGAAGCATGGAGCTTGATCGAGGGGGGGGGGGGGGGGGGGGGGGGGGGGGGGAGAGAGGGAGCATTCAGGGTTATGAATATCGGGTAACAATGAGATATTCAAGAATCTCTCTTTTTTGTATTTTTGGACATGTATATAATGTTGTATTGGACCTTTGTTTGATAAGAATGTTGTGTATCGGCTAACTTGTTGAAAGTCAACCAAATGGGTTATAATTGAACACAAATCAAACAGATTTGGTGAATCAAGGCCCGTTACATTGAAATACAACAAAAAGAAGACTAGAACACAAAAAAAGTGATTTTACCCTTTTTCCCCCATAATGGTCCAGTCTGCTTTGATTTGTCAAATCTTTTGTAATATAACCAGAATAGGATTAGATCTAATTAAAATGACTTTCTAAGCTTCTTCCATGATTTAAATGAAAATAGAACTGGAAATTAGAGAAAAAATGGAAAAAGTTTCAACTTTGGGCCTTTATGGCCGTATTGCCCATATTGGTCTTGTATTGGTACTGATATGCCCTGTATCGGGCTGTATCTCATCATATTGTAATGGGCCGATACGGCCCATTTTCTTTAATTCGGGTCAATACATATAAATATTTCAATCCATGGGAGCATTATATAAATGGAAGAATCCTTTAAGTAAGGTTTCAGATAGCCATGCAACACCTGAGCAAGTTCACGTCAAATAGAACATTGGGCGAGTTAAGCGAGTACAGTAAATAGTTCAAAATTTTACTAAAGTTGGAGAAAAATAGATTAGAAAATATTTTAAGGGGATTTATCTTGAAAGTAGATACGATTTTAAAAAATAAATAAATAATCTGAATTTGGTTCATGGTTGGTCAGGGAAGACTGGAAACAACACATCATTAGATCTTGATCCTGAGTCTCCCTTCTAGTAGGGGCACTAATTAACGAGCTCACTTAACAAGCTGGATCTGAAAGGATTCAAAGTACAAGTAGATTAAGAATTTTGGTAAAGAAAAGATAATATAATGAAATAAAGCAATCTACCTTAGCCTTTAATAAGTTGGACAACTCTGCCTATTGGGAATACTTTCTTGCTGGCTTAGCTTTTTGCTCCTGTAATAAACTTTTAGCCACTTCTTAAAAAAAAAAATAGAAAAAAAATAATAAAAACCACAAACTGCCTCATCTCCTTCGCCTAATGTCATAATGATTTCTAAAATTTCTCTATGGAACTGAAGTCCATGCAATATGAGCAACCTGGCAGATTTCCGACTTCTCTTGAAACATGTATGAAAAAGATGTTAGTTTATCTTACGTGGGACTTTCCAATCACATGCCTGTAGAGGTGGGCATCGGACCGAGTCAGATTGGATTGGGGCTAACCCGATTCGGTCCGAAATCTAGCTGGACTGACCCGAATCCAATCCAATCCGATCCGATCCGAGACCGAGTCCGGAACATAGGACTTGATCCGACTCGGCCCATGGTTGGCCGGACCCGAACCGAGTCCGACTCGATTAGGGAAATCGAGTCGGATTGGGTTGGGTACGATTCGGATCGTTAAAAACGGTGAAAATCATTGTCTCATTGCTATTTTCGGTGTGGTCCATTTGAGCTTTAGATATGATTTATATTTTTTCCAAATGATTGAAAATGATCATGAAAAATGGATAAACGGTATGGATATAATAAATACATCATTGTGGGGCCCATATAAGGTTGATATCATTTGAGTCGTTCGTACAACTCGGAGCTTGAGGCGCTGCAACTGCGAACGTGCTGTGCACGATAGCTGCTGTAACTTGTTGCCCACGAAAAGATAACTTTGATGTTACCAAGTTATGTAGGTCTGATCATGGGATATGTGTTATATCCAAACCGTCCATCCATTTGGCGAGCTCGTGTTAAGGCTTGAGACAAAAAATAAGATAGATTTGACTATCAAGTGGACCACACTGGAAAAAGCAGTGGGACCACACTGAAAATCATTCTTTGTTGCTATTTGTGGTGTGGTCCAGATGATCTTTGGATATGATCCATTTTTTTGGATAATGCTCTCAAATGATCTCTAAATATATATATCAACGGTGTAGATATAATAAATACGTCACTGTAGGGCCATACAACTTTGATCTCCAAACCAATGGTAAACTCACAGGAAATGGTTAAATGGTGATTTCCTTAATTACAACAGCTGTACCAACGCTTGCTTGTTTTGGCACTAAAACCGATGATGCTGTGAAATATATGTAGGGCCCACGGTGATATGTGTCTTATCCACACCGTCCATCCATTATCCCAGCTGAAATTATGGCATCATCTAAAAGGATGAGGAAGATCCAAAGCTTAAGTGGGCCACACCACAGGATTTAGGAAATCAAACACTTACCTTTAAAAACTTTTTAGGGCCACTATTTCCTTTGGTGTGGGTCACTTGAGTGTTAGATCGGCCTCATTTTTTGGCTCATACCTCAAAATGTTTTGCTAGAATGGATGGATGGCACATATACATCATATATATCACAGTGGACCCACAAATTTAAACCAGCCCATTTGGACCGGTTTCCAAGCAGAAATACTGAATACGTCTGAATTTTCAAACAGGAAACTTAAAACCGCTTTTCCAACCCATTGTTTTGTTCAAAATTGCTATAGCATGGGTTGCAGTTATGAGAAAATTTAATACTCTGGTGGAGTTTGATGGATCATACACAGGCACTAAGAAATTCCAGGTGGTCCGAATTGGGTCGGTTTGGAACAGGGCTTATCCGGATTCGACCTGAAAATAATTCGGATCTGGATTATGCTACCTGATCCTAACCGATCCTGACTATCGGTTCTGTTCGAATTGGGTGGGATCCACCAGTTCGAGTATGAAATGCCCAGCTCTACATGCCTGATTGAGCAGAGTCAAGACTTCTTTTTTTTTGAGTAAAAACTTTCATCATCGTCATCTTCATCACATCATCATTGTCACCATCACCTAAGTATATCCTGACTAATTTAGTCGATTACATGCATCGTGCTCTCCCATTCAACTCTATTAAGGACCATATCCTCGGTTAAACTATATGTCATCAAGGAAAAACTTTAACCTCAATGATATATGTTTTTCCCTTACCTTAATTACCTCGTATTGTTGAAGATGCGAAACAGGGGAGCTATGCTGAAATGACTGACGCTAATGTTATTTGAAATACTAAATATTTCTACGGTCCTGCAAATCAATAGGAAATCTTTACTAAGGATACCGTTTCATTAAATGATTGCCACAACTCATTTCTTGAGATCGATGTTTTGAGTATCGGCAATATTATCAATAATATTACTGCTATTATTGGTATCGCAGGCTTGGTGATATCAGTAACACAGGTAGTATCAGAAATTCTAGGTATCAGTGATATATCGCCGATATACTTGTATTGCCAACGTTTTCAACTATGTAAATTCCAAGTGTCACTTGAATTGCCAATTTATTGGCGATATTTCATTTCAATTTTTTTATTGGTTCATGGTTGTATGATGAAATGCATGTTTGTCTGTGTGTATATGTGCATGCATGGATGTATGGATGGATCATGGATGGTTGGATGGTTGGTTGGTTTGTTGGATGGATGGATGGATTGGTGGATGGTTGAATGGATGGATGTATGTATGTGTATGTATGTGTGCATGCATGCAGGGACAGATGGATGGATGGATCATGCATTTGTGTATATATGTGTGTGCCATTTCATGTATATATGTAAGCATGCATGATTGTTGGATGTATGGATGGATGGATCACGCGTGTTCTTGCATGTATGTATGTGCATGCATGGGTGGTTGGATGGATGGATCCACTATTTTCCCCATGTTTTCCCAATGTTTCCCTGAGTTAATGATACATGCTTTTAGGCCCCCACTATAGGAAAACTTATCATTCGATTCCTGAATATGCAAATATTCGTCTATTTTTTTGTTTTTTTGGTTGCTATTATTTGATTCTTAAATATGCAAATATGTTTATTTTAGCATCTCCTAAAATATCATTGAAAAATCCCCCCATTTTCCTTATGTTTCCCCAACATTTCCCTAGGTAAGCATTACATGCTTTTAGGACCCCGTTAAAGGGAAACTTATTATGTGCATCTTTTTGCAATTATTTGATTCATAAATATGGAAATTTGTGTATTTTAGCATCTGCTGAATTTTCATTGAGAAATTCCACCATTTCTCCCATATTTCCCCAATGTTTCCCTCAGTCAGTGTCACGCCCCAGAGTTGGTAACCGGACTCGCAAGGAACCCGATGGCCGATTCTAGCCGCAACAGCCTCTATAGTACCCCATTCTTAGTTCCTGAGACAGATTCTGATCCTGGGATCCTACAAATGGATTTCCATAGCAGTATAATCTTTCCAATACGAGCATACCTAAGATTACAACAAGTATATCCTGAGAATAACAAGGAGCATACATCGCAAAATCCACTAAGAATTTGAACTTTTACAAGCTTACATCAGGTTTAAAGCGACATACATAAGGTAATGGGAAAAGAGAGAAATCAACAACACTGGAGTCCTCAAGCTCAAATCTACTCCACGATCTGCTGCTACGACACCTGCCTAGAGTCTCCTACACGCATCAATCGTGCATAAGCTTATAGAAGCTTAGAGGGTGGTGAAAGTGTATGACAATGGTGTATAGAAGAATACTAGGAGATATAGGGAAAGAAACATGCTCAATGAGAATATCACTAGCCTTTCCAAGGCTTATCATGAATACGATGCAATGAGTACTAGATGCCATACCAAGGCAATGCATGAAGGGACTTACACAGCCAATGCTAATGCGATGCATGTAATGCCAATGCTCATGTCTAAACCATGTATCAAGTATATTTCCAATCATAAGGAAATCACCGGGGTCCATTACATTGCTGAATGACTGCCGCCCTATAGACCCCGCATAGTCAAACGAGCAAAAGAGACTTCACTACCCGCCTATGGACAGTCAATCACCAACAAGGCCTGAAGGTAGTGGACCCATTAAAGAGCTGGTCAGACTCAGCCTAGCAACTCCTCCTTACACCAGGCAGGTTAGGCTACACCCCTATCCAATCGACTACATGACAGTGAGAGTCGCGGCCTAACGGTATAAGGCCCTCGTGCGCTCATAGTTTTCACTCGGTCATGGTATTGGAGCAAATCCTTGGTACCATGGAAGTTTTGAGAATTTCACCCATGGGCATCCTATGCACCCGATATGCTTAAGTAATATTTTCGGTGTCCACACATATGACCATCCATGAATATCCCTGTAGAGGCAAGGCATTGATGAAGCAAGGGCAGTATCATTATGAGATGCGATGCCAATGCATGAGTCACATATACAGATCATGCACTAGCTGCAGACACACAATGTGCTAAAGGGGAGAAACTCCATCCCTCGATGACCACCACACACTACAATTAATTCACAAAGATGATGCATATGGGTCACAAAAATGCAAGCGTGCTACCTGTTGAATATGGAATCCTCCGTCATAAGGATGGATAAGGTCTAGGCACATAATGTGCTAAAGGGGAGAAACTCCATCCCTCGATGACCACCACACACTGCAATCAATTCACAAAGATGATGCATATGGGTCACAAAAATGCAAGCGTGCTACCTCTTGAATATGGAATCCTCCGTCATAAGGATGGACAAGGTCTAGGCACATAGACAGGTGTTCTAAGAAGAAGAGAAGTCCTCTGGTGGGGGCCCAGTACTTTAGGACGACCCACAAGCTAAAAGAGTCATAACCCTAAGGAGGAACGGTCCTAATCCGGCCCAAGGTGGGCTTTCAACCACCTATAAGGGCTTATCTTAGGGCCACCAAGGAGGACATCCAAACTCAACTGAGTCCCAAAAGGTAGCTAGCTACGCATATAATGCAAGGTCTAAGGCCTAAACAATGTAGGGTTTAATGGGCCATACTCAAGCCCAATCTCATATAGACCATATAGCAGGCCCTCAAGTGAGGTTTGGGCCCAACCGTAAGGGCCATAAGCCCAAACGTTGTGGTGGGCTTCATGGGCATACCAGTAGTTCATTTACATGGGCAATTCTCACATTTAACACAAGTGAGTTGGGCCTCATTTTTTAGCCCAAGTATAGGGTCAATTTTAATGGGCGGCCAAGGGCCCAACTTCTTGTATATTCTTGCCCCTAAGCCCATCACAATAGATGGGAGAGTATAGACCCAAGATCAATGGGCCTATCCAAAAAGACTTAGTCCACAAGGCCTAATTACCAATACAAAAGGGCGACCATGCATATATATAATATCACATAATAGGCGTTGAGGAAATAGCCCAAAAAGAAAGTTATTCAATTCATGTATTATGGTGGACTTAGAGGGCAGTCCATAAACCTAAGAATACACATGTGCAGGGCCTAAACCGATAGTGTGGGTCTTGCCATATCAGCCCAAAGACTTGGCAAGACCCTCCACAATATGCATCAATGTGGGCCTGCAAGTCAGCCTATAATTGAGTACTTCATGATGGCATCAATGCCCATAATACATAATCAGCTTATAGACAGCTCATTGGGCTCACAATTCAATAAGATTAGCCCTTGTACAATGTTGGGCTCAAGGAAGAGGTTTACAGTCCATTGGGCCTATAAAACTACTTAAAAATCTGGTTAAGGCTAGTCCATAATATTATTACAAAGGTGGGCCTTAACAGGCACTAATTAAGCCCAAAAATGTTCAAGGAAAGAAGGCAAAGAGTGTGTGCAATACTCCCTTAAATCTGGTGGGCCACAGCTTCAAAACAATCAACTATGCAACAAAATTGGGGCCCTTGCTGGAATTCCAGCCCATCAACTTCTTGGGCCTGCTGGAGTCTAGAAATTTATTTAATTTAGATGGGTTACTGACCCATGGTGACCCACACATATCACAGTGGGCCCCACCAGATAAGAAGGGGGTATACAACACTTACTTCAAGTGGGCCATGCCGTTGGATTGCAGGCCCAGCAACCTAACGTAAGGGCGTCCCATGGTGGTTGGTCCTACGGGTCTGGGTATTTAGCCCAAAACTGATCCAAATTGCAAGCCACACCACGGTCGGTACAGGGACCCGATGGCCTTGAAAATTTGCAGGGTAGTCCTTCCATGGGTGGGCCACACCTCCACAAAATTTCGTGATTTTTGGATAACTAGAAGTATTTTAATTAATTTAAATAAAACAGTTTGTTCAGAAAATTAGACTGACCTGGACGTCCCAACGTGGTGGGCCGGTCTGGCCTTTGCCACGGTGTACGCAGGGGTCCATTGGCCCCAAAATTTGTAGGTGGGTCTCACCATGAGTGGGCCACCTTCGTGTAAATTTTCATAATTTTTAGACAACCATAAGTATTTTAATAAATTTCGAAATTCCAACCTGTCCAGGGCGGAATGTTGTTGGAAATATAGCTGTCCACTGTCTTGAATTTTGTCATCTAAATGGGTGGGTTTTGGGCCTCCAAAATTTCTAAAATTTGGGCCCAAGGTCCCTCATTAAGCCTACAATAAGGTGGGACCCAAAAATATGGCCCACCTGAGAAAATATTTTTAAAATTTTTATGGGACTATGCTGCTGGACTGCACAACAGGATTTCTGGCAGCCCACTATGTTGGCCCTCCCCTTCGGATGCCCAAATGGGGTCCATTGGCCCTAAAATTTTGCAGGTAGGTCCTACCATGTGTGGGACACCTCTTTGCAAAATTTTAGAATTTTTGAGGTAGTATAAGTATTTTATTTAATTCATACAAATTATGATCAACAATGAATATCCAGAAGATCTGCTGGTGCAGAAAATACTGTTGTCCCATGTTTGGCACCATATGGGTTGGGCCTATACTTGGCCAAATTATTGAAAAATTGGTGGGTTTGATGGTCCCACATATGGACAACAAGTGGGGTACACTGGAGTGGCCCACTTACTCCCAAATCAAGATGAAAAATGAGCATTTCTAATATGCAGTGTTGCTAGACTGTCCAGAAATTTTTGGACAGTTGCCATACTTTGGCCCATCCCATAGGCCTCAAACATGGGAGAAATGATGTGGGCTACATTTCACATCAAAGCGAGGTCCACACTACAGAAAACCCCCAAAGAAATTTGGGAGAAACAGGCATACACACAGTCCCAAACAATTACTCAAAATCATACTATAGATGGGCCTAAAATCTGGATAGCAACCTATGCTGTCCATATTTCGGTCCATAAAAATTATCTCAAGGGTTTTATACCCTAAGCCATCAAGTGAGGTCCCCCCTAGATGGGTCATCAAAATTTCAGATCCATCAGTACACCAAAAACCTCAAGAAAATCCATGTTTGGAGACCATCCAACCCATGCATGTCATGGTGGGCCTAGACGTCCAGCAAGGTGGGCCTGGACGTCCTATTTTCTGATGGAACTGAGATGTGCCTCATGGTGGGTCCATGGAGAATGGCCCACTATTGAAGGAGATATGCATGCTCTAGGCCCATGGCCTTGAATCTAGGAGTTATGTAGGACCTCCACCATGGATTGGTGGGTCTTATATGCTTTCATTCATGTAGAGAAAGGAAGACAAGAAGAAGAAAGGGCGGAGAGTTTTCATGGAGCACCCACCTCCAATGGACAAACTCCAACTCCAAGTGCTAGCTTCTATGCTTCAAGGGAGATGTTTTGATGGTGTAGATGAAGGTTTGAGGGTAGCATTGAGGGGAAGATATGAGGGAGATGGAAGAAATATTGCTGGAATTTTTTTGTTAGGAGGAGAGGAGAATGAGAGAAAATGAGAGGAGAGAGGAAGCAGTTGTAGCAATGATGAGTTTTTAAGGAAATGACTTGGGGAAGAAAAATACATGGGGAAGTAAAAATAAAAAAAATAAAAATCTCATGATTACTTCTAGAAAAGAGAAAAAAAGAGTCATGATGAGTTTAGAGAAGGGAGTCCATTGCTAGACTAGGCTAGGCAATCATGGTAGCTTGCATGGGAGATAGTGCACTAGGGTGGGGTCCACATGGGGAAACATGCAAGCCAGGTGGGTCCCACCAAAATGCAACCAATGGTCCAAATAATGCGCGACCTATAACTTTTGATGGACACGTCGGATTTACGCATGAGACGCGGCGTTGGAACCGCGGCAACGAGGCGATCGCAATGGCATAGGTCCTGGGTCAATCCGAGTAGGGTCTACGTGACTGAACTCAAGGATGACTGCAAACGCTATCCGAGGGTCGCGAGTCGCTGGAATTTGACCGGTAGGACTGCGGGACCAAAATGGACGGAATGCATACTCACACACATACATGCACACATGAAAACCAGGGTTGGATCTCACAATACCTAAGCAAGCCATTTCCTCAAAAACTCATCATTGCTACAACTACTTCCTCTCTCCTCTCCATTCTCTCTCATTTTCTCTCATTCTCTCATTCTCCTCTCCTCCTAGCAAAAAAATTTCAGCAGTATTTCTTTCATCTCCCTCCCAACTTCCCTCAATTCTACGCTCAAACCTCCATCTACACCATTAAAACATCTCCTTTGAAGTATAGAAGCTAGCACTTGGAATTGGAGTTTGTTCATTGGAGGTGGGTGCTCCATGGAGTCTCTCCTCCCTTTCTTCTTCTTGTCTTCATTTCTCTACACGAATGAAAGCATGTAGGACCACCAATCCATGATGGAGGTCCTACATGACTCCTAGATTCAAAGCCATGGGCCTAGAGCATGCATATCTTCTTCCATGGTGGGCCATTCTCCATGGACCCACAATGAGGCATTTTTCTTAGATCTAACCTTTCATAGGTTATTTAGACCTTTGCATGCATGGTAGAGATGGTTTCCGTACCTTAGCACCTCTTTTTAATTGTAAATGGCATGCATGTAAGCTACCGATATAGTGGATGGTGTGGATTGAAGGTGAAAGGTTCACAGTGTCGAGACCTTCCACCATTGCCGTGATCCCTCTCCCTTTCTCCTCCTTTTGTTGTTGGAGATTTGTGACCCACTGATGTGGTCAACAACATCTCAGTTCCATCAGAAAATGGGACGTCCAAGCCCACCATTACATGGTGGGTGCTCCATGAAGTCTCTCCTCCCTTTCTTCTTCTTGTCTTCATTTTCTCTATACGAATGAAAGCATGTAGGACCCACCAATCCATGGTGGAGGTCCTACATGACTCTTAGATTCAAAGCCATGAGCCTAGAGCATGCATATCTTCTTCCATGGTGGGCCATTCTCCATGGACTCACAATGAGACATTTTTCTTAGATTTAACCTTTCATAGGTTATTTAGACCTTTGCATGCATGGTAGAGATGGTATCCGTACATCAACACCTCTTTTTAATTGTAAATGACATGCATGTAAGGTACCGATATAGTGGATGGTGTGGATTGAAGGTGAAAGGTTCACAGTGTCGAGACCTTCCACCATTGTTGTGATCCCTCTCCCTTTCTCCTCCTTTTGTTGTTGGAGATTTGTGACCCACTGATGTGGTCAGCAACATCTCAGTTCCATCAAAAAATGGGACGTCCAAGCCCACCATTACATGCATGGGTTGGGTGGTCTCCAAACATGGATTTTCTTGAGATTTTGGTGTACTGATGGATCTAAAATTTTGATGACCCATCTAGGTGAACTCCACTTGATGGATTAGGGTATAAAACCCTTGGGATAATTTCTATGGACCGAAATATGGACAACACATGTTGCTATCCAGATTTCAGGCCCATCTATAGTAATTGTTTGAAACTGTTTGTGTGCCTGTTTCTCTCAAATTTCTTTGGGGGTTTTCTAGAGTGTGGACCTCACTTTGATGTAGAATAGGGCCCACATCATTTCCCCCATGTTTGAGGCCTATGAGATGGGTCAAAGTAGGCTAACTGTCCAGAAATTTCTGGACAGTCCAGCAACACTGCATGTTAGAAATGCTCATTTTCCATCTTGATTTGGGAGTAAGTGGGCCACTCCAGTGGACCTCACTTGCTGTCCATATGTGGGACAATCAAACCCACCAATTTTTCAGTAATTTGGGCAAGTATAGGCCCACCCCATATGGTGCCAAACATGGGACAACAGTATTTTCTGCACCAGCGGATCTTCTGGATATTCATTGCTGATCATAATTTGTATTAATTAAATAATATACTTATACTACCTCAAAAATTCTAAAATTTTGCAGAGAGGTGTCCCACCCATGGTATCCCATTTGGGCATCCAAAGGGGAGGGCCGACATAGTGGGGCTGCCAGAAATTTTTGTTGTGCAGTCCAGCAGCATAGTCTCATAAAAACATAATTTTAAAAATATTTTCTTAGAAGGCGGGCCATATTTTTGGGTCCCACCTTATTGTAGGCTTAATGAAGGACCTTAAGCCCAAATTTCAGGAATTTTGGATGCCCGGAACCCACCCATTTGGATGACCCAAATTCAGGACGGTGGACAGCTATATTTCCAGCAACATTCCACCCTGGACAGGTTGGAATTTCGAAATTTATTAAAATACTTTTGGGTGTCTAAAAATTATGAAAATTTACAGGGAGGTGGCCCACCCATGGTGGGACCCACCTACAATTTTTTGGGGCCAATGGACCCCTGCGCACACCGTGGCAAGGGCCAAACTAGCCCGCCACGTTGGGACATCCAGGTCAGTCCGATTTTTTGGACAGATTGTTTTATTTAAATTAATTAAAAAACTTCTAGTTATTCAAAAATTGTGAAATTTTGTGGAGGTGTGGCCCACTCATGGAAGGATCCACCCTGCAAATTTTCAGGGCCATCGGACCCTTGTACCGACCGTGGTGTGGCCTGCAATTTGGATTAGTTTTAGTCCAAATACCCAGGCCCGTATGACTAACCACCATGGGATGCCCCTACCTTGGGTTGTTGGGCCTGCAATCCAACAGCATGGCCCACTTGAAGTAAGTGTTGTATACCCCCCTTCTTATCTGGTGGGGCCCATTGTGATATGTGTGGGTCACTATGGGTCAGTAACCCATCTAAATTAAATAAATTTCTAGACTCTAGCAGGCCCAGAAAGTGGGTGGGCTGGAATCCCAGCAAGGGCCTCAATTTTGCTGCATAGTTGATTGTTTTGGAGCTATTGTGGCCCACCAGATTTAAGGGAGTGTTGCACACACTCTTTACCTTCTTTAGACATTTTTGGGCTTAATTAGTGCCTCTTAAGGCCCACCTTTGTGGTAATATTGTGGGTTAGCCTTAACCAGATTTTTAAGTAGTTTTATAGGCCTAATGGACTGTAAACCTCTTCCTTGAGCCCAACATTGTATAAGGGCTGACGTTATTGAAATGTGAGCCCAATGGGCTGTCTATAAGCTGATCATGTATTATGGGCATTGATGCCCTCATGAAGTACTCAATTATGGGCTGACTTGCAAGGCCCACATTGATGCATATTGTAGAGGGTCTTGCTAAGTCTTTGGGCTGATATGGCAAGGCCCACATTGTCGGTTTAGGCCTTGCCCATGTGTATTCTTGGGTTTATGGGCTGCCTTCTAAGTCCACTATAAAGCATGAATTGAATGGCTTTTGTTTTTGGGCTATTTCCTCAAGGCATATTATGTGATATTATATATACGCATGATCGCCCTTTTGTATTGGTAATTAGGCCTTGTGGACTAAGTCCTTTTGGATAGGCCCATTGATCTTGGGCCTATACTCTCTCATCTTTTGTGATGGGCTTAGGGGCAAGAATATGCAAGAAGTTGGGCCCTTGGCTGCCCATTAAAATTGACCTTATACTTGGGCTAAAAAGTGAAGCCCATCTCACTTGTGTTAAATGTGAGAATTGCCCATGTAAATGAACTACCGGGTTGCCCATGAAGCCCACCACAACGTATGAGCTTATGGCCCTTACGGTTGGGCCAAAACCTCACTTGAGGGCCCACTATATGGTCTATGAGATTGGGCTTGCAGTACGGCCCATTAGACCCTGCATTGCTTAGGCCTTAGAACTTACATTATATGCGTAGCGGGCTACCTTTTGGGACCTAGTTGAGATTGAATGTCCTCCTAGGTGGCCCTAAGGTAGGCCCAAAGAGGCCCTTATAAGTAGTTGAAGGCTCACCTTGGGCCTGATTAGGACCGTTCCTCCTTAGGGTTATGACTCTTTTAGCTTGTGGGTTGTCCCAAAGTACTGGGCCCCCACCGAAGGACTTCTCTTCTTCTTAGAACACCTGTCTATGTGCCTAGACCTTGTCCCTCCTTAGGACGGAGGATTTTATATTCCACAAGTAGCACACTTGCATTCTTGTGACCCATATGCATCATCTGTGTGAATTGATTGCATTGTGCGGTGGTCATTAAGGGATGGAGTTTCTCCCCTTGTGCACATTGTGTGCCTGCAGCTAGTGCATGATCTGTATGTGTGACTCATGTATTGGTATCGCATCTCATGCTGATACCGCCCTTGCTTCATCAGGGCCTTGCCTCCACAGGGATCTTCATGGATGGCCGTATGTGTGGACACCGGAAATATTACTTGAGCATACCGGGTGCATAGGATGCTCATGGATGAAATTCCTAAAACTTTCATGGTACCTAAGGATCTGCTCCAATGCCGTGACCGAGTAGAAACTATGAGCGCACGAGGGCCTTATACCGTTAGGCTGCGACTCCCACTGTCGTGTAGTTGGTTGGATAGGAGTGTGGCCTTACCTGCCTGGTGTAAGGAGGGGTTGCTAGGCTGAGTCTGACCAGCTTGTAAATGGGTCTGCTACCTTCAGGCCTTGTTGGTGATTAACTCTTCACAGGCGGGTAGTGAGGTCTCTTATGCTCATTTGACTGTGCGGGGTCTGTATTTTGATGAACATATGTTGTCCATCAATACAAGCATATCTGGGGATAATATCGCATGTTTGCTAAGCACAGCCCATAAACCCAAGAATATATATGGGCAGGGCCTAAATCGACAGTGCGGGCCTTGCCATATCAGCCCAAAGACTTAGCAAGACCCTCCACAATATGCATCAATGTGAGTCTTGCAAGTCAGCCCATAATTGAGTACTTCATGAGGGTGATACATTTCTAGGTACTGGCAAATATCGATACATGTGTCTGTATCCCAGCCAGCGATACATTTAACAATACCGAACTACGAACATTGCTTGAGATCAGCAAGGATGATCAAGGACTTGATTATGTTAGGGTTTGAAATTATTATTTTTTTGCTTTCATCAAGGAAAGGAAGTATTGAGAGAGAAACCTGCATTTTTTAACCTTTATGAATGATAATGAAACATGACATGTTTACTGAAAGTGAATTCTATGGAGTCATGCCTATGATAATCTCAATTAACGAAGTTTATTTGGTGTTTTTCTGTAAAGATGGTTTGGTAGGTTTTTCAAAATGCTCAAATATTAATTGTATTATATGTCATGATCCGATGAGAACATTTATTCAGTTATGTAGCTGGTTGCTGTGGGGAAACACATACAAACCTATTGCCAGCCTTGAAATCCTGATGAATATGGAAATTCTAACTAAAATAGATGAATGTTTTTGTATTTCACCTTGTGTAGGTTGGGATTATTCATGCCATCAACAAGCTCCATGATGACCTACCAAATGTCAACTTAGCGGTCTCACTGCATGCACCAGTTCAAGATATCCGTTGTCAGATAATGCCTGCAGCACGAGCTTTTCCTCTAGAGAGACTCATTGATGCATTACGAATCTACCAAATGAAGAGGTTAAAATTGAATGTGGTATCTTCAGTGGCTTATTAGTGGTAAATTCATAGTTTGGAGAACATCTCATGCTTAGCCTTTTGAATTTCAGTCAACAGAAAATCTTCATTGAGTACATCATGCTTGATGGGGTTAATGATGAAGAGCAACATGTCCACCAGCTTGGCAAATTGCTAGAGACGCTTCAAGTGGTGAGCTTTTTATTTTTATTTCACTTGCAATATGACAGAATCTTTAGATGGCTATGAGTTGATAGAAGAAAGTTGTTGAATTCTAGATTCCCACTATTAGGTATTCTTCAATTGTAATCAAATGAAATTCTTTGTAGTCTCAAATACTAAAACAAATATTTAATTACATAAGCAATTTGAGATAAATACTCCTATAACTCAAATTACAAAACTATAAATACCCCTATAACTCAAATTACAAAACTTACTTGAATACAAACATGTACTTGTTACCCATCAACACGAGTTCAATCTCATTTTAGTTGGCAGTACTTTTTTATTGGAGATCCTCATCTCTAATACATAATGAGTTCATGTTAACAGTAACTATATATTAGATATCAATATCTCTAATATAAAATTGCTATTAACTAAAATGAGATGAACTCATTTTTAGGGGTCCACCAAATAGGGCTTAAAGTAAGAGAATATTGATGTAGTACAACTAACTACTTGCTCTAAAAGCTCGAATTGATAGAGCGTGGCGAATCAATCCCTTTATCTCATAGCTCGAGCCCCACATCCCATGGGTTAGGTCCTCGGCCAAGGAAGCAGATTGTGTACTGAGTAACTCAGTACGCTAAGCATACTGAGTAAACTCTGTGGGGTTTAGCGTACTGAGTAAACTCTGTGGGGTCCACCATGATTTACATATTTTATCCACTCTATCCATCCATTTTAACAGATAATTTGAGGGCTTGAGACCAAAAATGAACTATATCCAAATCTCAAGTAGGCCTCACCATGTGAAATAGTGTGAATTGAAATTCTATCATTGAAAATTTATCAAGGGCCACAAAAGTTTTGGATCAAGCCATTATTTGTGTTTTCCCTTCATCCATGTCTGTGTGATCTTATGAACAGGTTGGATGACAAATGACATCATTGTGGGCCCGATCAAGTATTCTCACTGTTTCCTATGGTGTGATCAAGTTGAGCTTTGGGTATACTTCAATTTTGAATCCAACCACTAAAATGAGCTACAAAAATAGATGAACAGTGTGGATAACCCACATACATTCACAATAGGCCCAACTGAGTTTACTCGGTACACAATCCGATTTCCTCGGCCGAACCCCCCTCGCGGGTCCCACATCACATGGGTCCCGCCTCACATGAGCCACCTACCTCACATGGGCTGCCCACATCAAGTGTGCCCCAGTATCCCACCACCCCACTCGAGCTTGGTGTTCTCGAACACAAGACCTCCCGCTCTGATACTATGATGTAGGACAAGTAAAAGCTTGAACTGATAGAGCATGGTGAATCGATCCCTTTATCTTGTAGCCTAGGTAATGCAGAGACATTTTCACACCGAGCTCGAGGGGATGGCCAGTGGGATGTAGGGGCACACTCAAGGTGGGCGGCCTGTGTGGGGCAGGTGGCTCGTGTGAGGCGGAACCCATGTGATGTGGGGCTTGGGCTATGAGATAAAAGGATTGATTTGCCACGCTCGAGCTTTTAGAGTAAGTGGTTAGTTGTCTTACATCAAAGTGGTATCAGAGTGGGAGGTCTCATGTTCAAGACTCTTCACTTGATATGATTAATGCAAGGGCATTTTCACATCGGTCTTGAGTGGGGTGTCCAGTGGGATGCAAGGGCACACTCGGGGTGGGCAACCTTTGTGAGGCAGGTGGCTCGTGTGAGACGGAACCCATTTGATGTGCAATCCAAACATGCTCCTAGGGAGTCTATGAAAGCTAACCTTTGCACAGAAACAAAGGATAGCAACAGCCCCCGGAGAAATCTTGTTCCTCTAGGAAAGTCAAAGAGCATCTCTGTTTCGAAATCCTTGGGAATTCATTAGTCATGTGTTTACCAAATTGAAATGATTCTGTTCAAGAGAACAATACTAGATCCCTTTATTGAGATATACAAGCTCGATTCTCCGACCACAATTCATGCACATTGAAGAAGACTTTTTGTCATTTCCATTTATATCCCAAATTCCTCATTTTTCTAATCCTCTGAGTTGTTTGTGTTTACCATTTGAGCAGGTTGTGAACTTGATACCTTTCAATCCAATCGGCAGCTTGAGCTGTTTTGCGACAAGCACGGATCACAATGTCAAAAGGTTTCAGAAAATTCTGAGGGGTGTCTATAACATCCGAACGACAGTTCGTCAACAGATGGGTCAAGATATAAGCGGCGCATGCGGTCAGCTGGTGGTGAACCTTTCAGAACAGAGATCTGTGGGGGCCGCAAGTCTCCTAACTGACATTGAAGACCTCAGCATCTGATATACAGTCCCCGTCCCCCAGCAGCCCCCCACCCCCACTTTCTTTTGCTGGAATTGAGTTTGGGTCAGAGCCGATTTTGTCGCCAGGCATTTTGAACCCTACATTCGATATAGATGGATTGCTACTACTGTTATAACTGGTGCTGTTCCATTCGATATATCATTGTAAAGATTAAAGAATGATAACAATACAACTGTTAGAATGTAGCTCTCAAAGAGATGAGCATGGCCTGACATGTACATGCTCTACGATTTATGAAAATTTTACAGCTTTATAGAACTGTGCGCATGGTCATATTTTGCTTCCCCTCAAGTATTTTGTTAAATGGGGACTAGAGTTGCAGCAAATGGACACTCTGCTAAGGCTCCCAATTCCATATGCAGTCCCATGGTTCTGTGATTTGGACTGTTGATCTGATGTGATGACCCAAAAAAAATAAAAAATAAAATAAAATCTCATGTTTGGAAGATCCAAGCCCGTAGATCTTTGGCCTTTAAAAAATTTTAAAAAAAATAAAAATAAATTCTATTTTTATTTTTATTTTTAACAGTGTTAATAATGTTTTGTAGTTTCCGTTCGTGTGGCAAGGGAAAGCTAGGTACGGAAGAAGCTTGGCTGCCCATTATTAAGACTAGAGAAGGCTCAAGACTGGAAGGTGAAGCCAGCTTTTGTTGCCCATTTCAGGTGTGTAGTGGATTTGGCACTGATACATTCACATCATCGTCTATGTGCATGATCCCCATGTGAGAGGCCTACTTCAACCCATTCCACAGTAGACTGGTCTGTGTTTGTCGCTACACTGCTATAACTGTGGTTGTATGGCTGGTAATTCCGGGCTGTACCCCTTGTGGGCCCTTCTGGGGATGACCTACAATAGGGGAAAAAAAAAAAAAAAACTGACACACCGTGCTTGTAGTTCCAGCTGTCAATTTGTTGTGGCTTCAAAATTGATGGTCCTACAAAGTGAAGAGGGAAGAGTCTATTAATCAATTTCCATTACTATTCAATGTAAGTTTTTGGCTTTTTGCTTTTTGTTTCTCTTCCTTCTTCACGCCCTCTCCGTGGTAGGGCTCACTATGAGGTCTGGATCTACACACGACGATGCAGCCGTCTATACCATGGTAGCTCCTCTTTCGCACATGGACCTGATTTTTTATTTTTATTATTTTTTATTTTTTCCAGCAAGAGCTCGGGTAGTGGTTGGAGACCAGTTACTTCGTGGATGTATGGATGGATGAATGAATAGGTTTATCTACTTGATTTTGTGAATACACCCGTTACCTATAATGCATGCATAGCCAAGGGAGTTGTACAAGCCTTGGGTAAAGGTTGCATGTTACCCCGTTTGGTTTTCCTTTTGTACAAATTGGGAAGATTCAGTGATTCAAATCATTGGTATGATGGAACTCACCATGCAACGAAAATCCCCCATATTCTAGGTGTATATATGTTATATTTTTTCATTTTCTTGGCTTATCTAATGCAAGGTAAATACGACTGGGCGGATGAGCACGCATGTAGCCATGGTAATTGCTGAGTCCTTAGGTGTAGTTTGTTACAATTTATATTTTCAGTTGGATAAGTCGAGCTACGATTCACTGGTTCCTATCTTTGATGCGATGAGCTTCATGTGGATGGATCATGCAGGAAAAGATCTTAGTGTATGATATTTCTTCGTTTTCTTTATAGAATGTGAGCCACTGCCACCTTTCTGCCTGGGCATTGCATAAAACCTCTATGGTGCTGTGGTCCAATACCTCAGGGTTTGAGTTTTCTCATGCTGCATATATATTTTTTTTCTTCTTTTTATTTTTTATTTTTTATTTTTATGCACACATCCACACACACCACCACAATGGGTAGTTGAACCTAGGCGCGGATTAGGTACTACCTAGAGCTATAGAAGAACCGAGTTAGCTCGGTTAGCTTGCTCGACTAGACTCGGATCGAACCTCAACTCGAATCGAACTGGTTCGGTGACTCGGTTATTTTGATATTGATGTTGCTCAACAAGTGTTTGATAAAATGACTCAACGAAGTGTTGGTTGGTTGCGAGGAATGCATATTTTCATGTTGCCAACCAAGTGTTTGATGAAAGACCTTTTAACTAATGTTGTTGGTTTACATTCCGCAAGAAATTGAAGGTGCACTCCATGTGTTTGAGAAAATGCCGCAAAGGCTCAATCTTGACTCGAATTGCTGACCGAACTGAGCTGAGCTGGCCAGTCAAGCTCAAGGACCGAGTTGAGTAGAGTTCGAGCTAAGGTCAACTAGTGGCCGAGTCAAGTCGAGCTGTGCCTAGGGCTGTACATCGAGCCGAGTCGAGTCGAGGTGGGCCAAACTCGGCTTGACTCGTCCATGCTGCACTCTAGTTCGAGCTCGAGCTCACCCTCGAGCTCAACATTGAAGCTTGGCTTGTTTGCCAAAGCTGTCGAGTCGAGCTAATGGTTTGAGTCGAGTTAAGTTTACCTCGAGTCAAGCTCGAGCTTGTTCTTATTAAACACCTACCTTGGAGAGATTAGGAGAGAGAAAGATCGGGCCGAGTCGGAGAGATCGGGAGAGTGAGAGAAAGAGAGATAGAGACTGGTGGAGTGTTGGCCATGCGGGTAGCGTGCTGGAAGCCTAGACTAGTGGTCCGGTAGAGTGCTGGCCGGGCGGGCATGCTAGGAGTGGCTGGGTGGGGTAGTAGAGAGATAGAGAAGAAAGGGAAAGGGAATAGGGCTGGTCGGGTAGTACTAGGGTTTCTTTTGTTATTTGTTTTTGTTTGTTAAAAAAAAAAAAATGAAATAAACAAACAAAAACAAAACCTTAAACTTAAGTGTGTGTGTGATATTAAAAATTTTAAATTTATTAATTGAGACGAGTCAAGTTCGAGCTTCTAGTCGAGTTGAGTTGAAATGCACCATGCTCAAACTCAACTCGAGCTTTATAAAATTAGCTTGACTCGACTTGAATCGGCCATTCATGCTGAGTCAATCCGAGTTGACTCGACCTGAGCCGAGCCAGCTCAGCTTGTGTATAGCCCTAACTGTGCCAAGCTCCACTCGGTTTGACTTGTGTATAGCGCCCCCCCCACCCCTTCGGAGATTGGGACAGGTGGAGGCTCCTAAGGCCACTGACGGTCCAACATGACGTATGAATTTTATCCACACTATCCATCTATTTGTACATATCATTTTAGATAATGAACCAAAAAAATAGAGAAGATCCCATGCTCAAATCAACCACAAAAGTCGGGATTAAATTCCTACGGTTGAAAAATTCTTAGGGGCCACAAGTTTTGGATCAAGATGATATTAATTATTTTCACTTCATAGATGTGTATATGACCATATACACAGGTTGGATGGAAAATAAATGGCACAATGGACCCTGAAAAGGTTTCAATGGTGGATATCCTTAGCACCGCTGCTTCTTGTGGTGTGGTCCCCTTTAGACTTGGATCTGTCTTTTTTTTGGTCCAGTACTCTAAAATGATATGAAGAAAAAAAAAAAGAAAAAAAGATAAACGGTGTGGATAAAATTCATGCATCACGCTAGCCCCTCAGTGGCCCTCAGAGCCTCCCTATCCCGAGCTCTGAATAGGCGGGCGTAGTACGTAATCCGCGCGCATTGAACCCATGACGTTACTGT
This sequence comes from Magnolia kwangsiensis, assembly GCA_037074715.1. NCBI lineage: Eukaryota > Viridiplantae > Streptophyta > Magnoliopsida > Magnoliales > Magnoliaceae > Magnolia > Magnolia kwangsiensis. The sequence continues at coordinate 89,545,770 of CM073580.1, forward strand.
TGAAACTCTCGTGAGTCTACTAGTAAGCCATGAGTAGGGGACTCTCATGCTGCATATTCATTTATTTGTTGGCATTCAGTTATGGGCGAACACTGAGTTGGGCCGTCTTGCACTGAGCCCATATCAAGCCCCCTTTGGACTAAAGGCCGGAAAATCCAGCGGTATGTGCTGATTGCTCTTGTAGAGGGCTTGGTGGGCTGGGCTGGGCCAGTTTAATCCTTAGCACTTAGACAAACCTCAGCCATGTCCAGCCTTGGCCATGTACTCTATGAACTCCTACTTGGGTTGGCTTGGGTTAGGCTGGAAACTCCGGCACCTGACCGCGTCAGAGCAATGCCACCCAATCCGTACCTGAACTTATATGCAATACGTATAAGTTATTAATATTATGACTAACATGATATAAAGGGAGTTTTTACTGCAAAATTCATTACGAGTTATAATTTTACCAAATAACGAGTTTAATTGAAATTACTGGGTGGTGATTTTTTGAGGGGATAGGCTGCCAAAATGCTCTTCATTATTATTATTATTATTATTTTCTTTAAAAAAGTGGAGACAAGATTTGTGGGGCCCACATGGCATGCGCATGGCATCCAACACATCTGACACATGCACCCCACCATGATGATAACACCAACTAAAATGTGTCCCATCGACTCATTAGATGCTCTACAATTGAATTTGATTTTTTTTTTTTTTTTTGGGTGCTGTACATTGTGTTTATGGTGTGGCCCACCTTATGATTTGATTCTCTAGATTTCTGGTGCTGATTATCATTGGTGGGTTGCACTTCTTGCACGGTTGGATGTCATACCACACCACTTGGGCCCCACAATTCCTGACTTGGCCATTTTTTAAAAGATTAAACAAAAAAAAAAAAAAGAAGAGCATTTTTGTCATTCCTCCCTAAATTTTGATTGGTCGAGGCACTATTATACTAGAGAGGAATTTTGCAGTAAAAATCCCTAATAACATAGAATTACGGCCTCCGTTGGGGTTGAGTATTCAATACGTCAAGTTGGACTTGTTTTGAGTGGCTTGGTTCAGTTCTGGGGTTGGGTTAGGCCTCAGGCCAACTCCTCTTGAGGTTAGTTGGGGTTGGGCTGACCCTCAACTTGACCTAGACCTTCCGGGTCACATCCCTACTAGCAATGCATATGGTCTACTTGGAAAATTTTCTCCATTCTAAGTATTTAGGGCAAATCCAGTTAGAGCTATCAGCATGCCATGTATATGCCAGCAAAATTGAATCTAGGACAGGGCCGACCCACTAGATGGAGACCAGTCAGTTCAAAATCCAAGCCCAATCTAACCCACGTCCATTGGTAGCCCCAGGTCCAAGTAAGACACAAGGTTTGTGAAAAGCATGAAGGTAAGCTGGCTAGGGTATCATGATAGAAGGATGTGTTTGAGCCTGAAATTAAAAGCTGAATTAGTAAACTGATGGGCCTAGGCCCTATTTCAAACGGACTTGTGCCCAGTGAGATTCCAAACCGACAAGTCTTTCCGAGTTCTTGGATTTGTTCACCTTGAGTGGGTCTATTGGGTTTTTTCTTCTTTTTTTTTGTCCCTCAATATACAACTTCACTAACCAGCCTATTCATTAACCTGGCCAACTTGATAAACATGCCTCTATTACAGGCTACATCACAACCAATATGGGTCTGTTTTGTAACCCGGCTATCCTGGCCAATTGCAACCCCTGCCAGACAGTGAGTCATGGTGGTGTGTGCAGTTTTAATCATTCAATCAATGACTAAGAAATGGATGGTCCATATTTATTACTCTAGAAAAAAACATGTTTTATTATTGTCCATCTTGTAGGGCCATTCATGCTACTTTTGCTTGGGCAATGAGGAAATTTAGCAACTGATGCTAACCAAATACATTGATTGCTGAATTCATGAATTAGTTGCCTATCAAACATCCCACGTTCATTTAGTTTGGTAGAATACATTCCTAATGCCTGCCTTGAAACAGTAGGGGGATGTCCAGCTTAAGGGATGCTGTAAATGGGATGGGAACAGCTTCATTTTACGAATGGAGCAGATTAGGTGCAGCCCTTACTATGGGGCACATGTTGATGTATTAATTCCATATTTATGCTATCCATTTATTTTTTCGTATCATTTTAGCGCATGAGCCTAAAAATGAAGAAGATACAAATCTAAAGTCGCGCGGTAGACTTGAGCCATTAATCCATTATAAAATAATAATAATAATAAAGAAGGAAAGACAAAAAATGGTGCTGATGTGGAGCCATCGCCTACCTTTAGAAATTCTCTCCTCTATCCGCAACTGGCGAGCAGGGTCCCTTTCCTAGCCTCTCAGTCACCTTTTTGAATTTAATATGAGAATATTGATATAAATATAAAAGACTTAAAATAAATAATTTATATTAAGATAAATTGAGGACTTCTCCTTATTATTTGTGGTCGAGAAATCCCACGTTCCCTCACTTGACTGTTACATGGATGCACACGTGCGTGATCATAGACATTTAGAAGGTGTGGTTGACCCCATGTGTAGACACACACACCACGTCCCACCTAGTCAATATCACGTGTTCCGTTGTAGACGTGTCATTACTCTGGGTCACATGAGATCCCCGTGACATTGGGAGCGGATTAGGTGAGACCTTGGATCCTGTGTGGGACCTCTGACTGTGGGGCCCACTATGATGTATGTGATTACATCCACGCCGTCCATCCGTATTGAAAGTTCATCTCAGGGCATGATCCAAAAAATAAGCAATTCCAAATCTCAGATGGGCCGTAGTACAGGAAGTAGTGGTGATTGACCATTGAAAACTTCTTGTGGGCAACAAAAGCTTTGGATTAAGATGGTATTTGTGTGGTCTCTTCGTCCAGGTGTTTGTGACCTTATCAACACGTTGGATGGCTAATAAACATACCGGTGGATTTCATGAAGTTTTTAATGGTGGGGATTCAATCACAACTGTTTCATATGGTGTGGTCGACCTAAAATTTGAATCAGCTTCATTTTTGGGATAATGCCTTTCAAAATGGTTGGACGGTTTGGATTTAATACACATACATCACTGTGAACCCCACAGTCAGGGTCCCACCCACCTCGGTGGATCCAGGATCTCATCTAATCCACTCCCTGTGACATCCAGCCACGTGGAACCATATCCAGGAGTTGAAGCTTTAGGTCCATATGCTGTATGTATCATCTACAACAAAGCTCAAGTGCTTGGAATTGTAGAGTTTTGCTTTAGAAAGGAGATATCTTTCCTTTATTTGAATGGAACTCTTCACGAAAGGCATCTCTCTATATAATACAATTTAGGTCCCATTCTCTGTCTGGGTTACCTTTCTGCATAGTTTGACTTTTCAACCGTACATATGGCATGGTTGAACGTCAATCCACCGTCCACATTGCTGACCCAATCGAGGATGGAGCATCCCAAAAAGTACGCTAAGGAGATGATAGTTACCATCGGATTTTGTCTTTGGAATTTGAATCATTTGCTATTTTAACGGTAACCATTCGTTTGGTAGCAATTAATTGGATGTTTGGGACATAATATTTACCTGTGTTGGTATTGTCACCAATTCCTGTCGAAAGCAACCAAAGTGGCTTACGTCTGATCCAGACGGATTTACAGTGTGTATTTGGAGAGATATACATGGGATATAGGAAGAGGATTCTACGGTGCTACAGCTATATTACATTAATCAACTCCATGACATCCAATCCATGGTGTTGAGACATAAAAAAAGCGAAGAAAGAATTGAAGAAAAAGAAGATTGAAACTGAAAAATAAAAGGAAACAAAAGATAAATAAGAATAAGTGCTTTGAAGGGGTTTGCGCGGGTCCACACAAATCATATCAGTTGCGCGGGTCCGCACAACCATTTATTCAAGATCAGTGAAAGGTGGATCCCTTGGCACCAAGATTGAGGTTTCGCACGTGTGGAGGGTTATAAATACCCCCCTCCCCCTAATTGTTATTAATAGATAAAAATTAACATGAAGTGGTGAAAGTGAGCGAGAATTGAAAATTTTGGAAGAAGTTCAGAACAGTAGACAAGATTGAAGGTAGGACTGAAGAGAAGCCTATGGTTTGCGCAGACTTGTGCAAACTATGTTGGTTGTGTGGGTTCGCGCAACCAGACCATCATGCAGTATATAATGATGAGAGGTCGACATGTTGCTAAAATGATCAGGCTGTAATTCCTCTTTTGTCCAAGCTTCAAGAAGAGAAATCAGTTGATTGGATCTACACAATATTCCTCTTAAAGAGATGATCAAATCACGAGTCGATATGCTGTTAAATTTAATATCCGGATCCGACATTTAAGCTTTGTCAATTTCAGTATTTTAAATAATTTATCTTAGAATCAAGGGACACCCAAGGACGTAAATAAACTTAGTATTAATAATAAAATGATTGTTTTTAATATACTCTTTCTCTGTTATATTTGAATAAGATAATCTCCCAAATCGAAATGTAGCTATTTCTTGTTCGAAACACATGAGAAGACTTCATCTCATACCAACCCAATCAAATCCAAATATACATTTCAATTCTACATCATTATATACTTAGTGAATTTATCTTTTCTGCAAAGTTAATTACATTTTCTATTGTAATCATTTATTTTTTACCCATAGTTTACATTACATAGTGTAATTCATAGTGTTAATCAAGTAATTGGTAATCTTAGCTATACTCTAGGTATATGTTTATACATTGGATTCAATTCTCTATTAAGAAAGGTGCTTCACAGCTGTTCTTCATGACTGACTGTAAGAATTCATTTATCAATTTTCTATCTGTACTTAAAAGTCATTTAATATGGAAGACAAATGTATAACCCATCATAAGAGGACGAACCTTACCCTCTGAATTTCTCATAATCCTATTTACATACTGAGCAACTGATTGAATAATGATCAATCTCATTCGATCTTGGTCATATATTGTGTATTTGCTTATATTGGCATGGAGGGTCATAGTTGTTTGGTTTGAATTGCTTATCTATACGGTGTACATATAAAAATGTCCAAACATAGATGGGTTTGACTTGGTTAAAGTACTTATATGGTCAGGTAAGCATATTGCGGTCATTTTTTATTATTTAAGTAACCTACAAGGATTGCCTAGAAAAATCAATCTATGACAAAAAAAAAAAGTTTAATGATAAAGGCTTACAAATTTATAAATACACAATGTTAGCTTAGGAAGTCATATGGAGTTCTATGCCCGAAATTGGTACATAAATTAGGAATCTTAGGGTACTGAGTTTGAGAGAAAGATGCTAAAAAGTATAATTGGTTTTAAGTTCATGTAAATTAATACATGTTTAGAAGTATATCCGATTTAATTTGTTCCACTTCCTCCACATGCATAAATACTGTCATATAATATGTGCATAAAGAAAATGAGAGGAAAAGATCATCGTCTTCTTTCTCTAAAATATATCTTGAATCCACAAGGTTAAAATATGAAGGAAAAAATAATAATATAAAATCAGGAATATAATTATTAATATATCAACTATACTTCTACAATTTAATTGATACAGCTTATATAAGCCTTAACATCTAAACTTACCCAAAATAGTATAATAACTAAAATACTAAGGACACTTAAACTAACTCAAACTCTCTTAGATGACTAAAATAAGAAACTTTAAGTTATTATTGAACTCCTTAAACATTAAAACAATTACAAGTACTAAATTAATAATTTGTAATTTGTTAAAATAATAAGCCTTATTTAACACCCTGGAATTGAAATACCCCAGATTAGAAATTCTTTAGATTTAAAATGCTTTAGATTTAGAATCCTCCAATTATGTTTGACACCGTAGATTTGGAATAAACTGTAATCCAAAAGTATCTGTTATGAGTAAAATGATGCTAAAACAAATCTATGAGATAGATAAGCTAAATAGTTAGACTCGATGACTATAAATTGCTTGAGGGCCAAAAAATCACCCCGACCTTTTGTGCTGGCCAATGACTTTGGAGGTCGGTTGGCCTCGGATATCGACCTCAGCCTCAGATACCAACCTCGGCCTCGGGTACTAACCTCGGCCTCGGGTACTAACCTTGACCTTGAATACCGACCTCGAACTTAAGTACCAACCTCAACCTTCGACATCGACCATCAGCTCGGAATAGAAATACTCTTATAATATATAAAGATAGGATTACCCTCCGAGGATCAGGCCGATCGAGGGTATTCTTGGAGTTAGAGTCTGACTCCAATACAGGCCCCTCAAATCAACTCAGATATATAGACCGCCTAAAAAGTCTATAAATACACCCCCTTCCATGGGTAAAAATATACAACAAATATCTTGATTCTTTTACTCATTCTACAAACCTACCCTGACTTAGGCACATAGGGTCCTCGGCCTTAACCGGTACCCCTAGTGCATTATCTTGTATCTCAATTAATTATAGGTACCCAGCGGTTTGCAGGAGGTGAGGCATGATCGATCAAATTTATACATCAACAGTTTGACGTCGTCTATGGAAATGATATCAAAACCATTTCCATCTCACCAAGGTTTAATAATGGTAAAAGGATGAAAAAAGACCTTGGCGACCATCTTCGCGATAGCTCCTACACCATTCGCTCACATGATAGTCGAGCAGTTCGCAAATCTCCAAGGTTTGCCTTTGAAATACGATGTTGATTCTGCTCTTCCAGCACCTGTTCATCGATCCTGAAATCGAGGTGGCTAGATGGTCTCTCTGGAAAACCAAGTTGAAGCCTTAACCGACAATATGAACCGGTTAATACAAATATTGGAAAGGCAGAACCCGTCCCAGACCACGAATTAGAGGCAGGCCCACCTACTGAGTGATCTCGACCTTCATAGGCTCCTTATAACTCGCATGAGGTCAAGCAATATTCAGAGTAGCCAATCCCTGCACCAGATGAGCAGCCTAAGGAATCGCCTTCGGAATATCATACTAACCCCATTCTGACGATGGCCTCGGGTAGGCCCCGCAACAAAGTTGGTGGACTCATGTCCCTAAAGAATCAAGTCGAGACCCTAATCGGTAATGTGGATCGAATAATGCGCATATTAGAACGACAACACTCCTTCCCTAACTAGGGTGCGATATCAGGGGCAACTTTCGCCCAGTCTCAACCTCTACAACCATCTCACGACTCATGTGTGGTGAGGGATCGACCGACATGAAGCAACATCCCTACACAAACCATGAAAGCAACTAAGCTTGTCGAGTATTATCTGCACCACACCTTGGAGAAGAAGAGAGATAAAAAGGCTTTCAATGCCATAATAGAAAGCGAAGTCTCGTGGGAAGCCGAGCTCAAAGAAATTCGAGGATAGCTCGGCGACATTCAACAGACATGTCGAGGCCGGGGTCCAACCTCTGTGGAGGTCATGCTTGAGGAAGCTGAACCACTGTTCACCGACGACATCATGGGGGCTCATCTCCCGTCCAAGTTTTGTATGCCCTATATCGCTCCCTATTCTGGGTCCAGAGACTCGGTCGTGCACCTCGAGTCCTTAAGAGTCTGGATGGAGCTTCGTGACTCCTTGGGCCCCGTGATGTGTTGAGTATTTTTCAGAACCTTATCGGGGATGACACAGAAATGGTTTGGACACTTAAAGCCAAACTCCATCAGTTCTTTCACTCAACTTAGTAAGTCTTTCTCACTTATTTCATTGGTGGGAAAGACAAGAGAAAACCATCAACCCACTCCCTTAGAATTACTCAAAGGGAGGACGAGCTGCTAATATACTATGTCATCCATTTTAATTCTGAAGCTATCCAGGTTGACAATTATTCTGACTAGATGGCTCTGGCTGCCATGGTAGACGGCCTTAAATGAGGAAAGTCTATTTTCTCTACTAATAAGAACCTCCCGAATACCCTCACTGACCTACTTAATCGAGCTAAAAAATATTTCAATGCCGAGGAGTTATTTAGTTCACGAAGAGCATTCAAGGAGGAAACAACTTGACTATGGATAGGAAACGAAGGGAAGAGGGGGAGCCCTCTGCTGCTAATGCCAAGAGAAAGAAAGACGATGAACAAGACCAAGACCAACGTACCAACCAACATCCGAAAAGTTACTTCCATCGGTATACTCCCTTGAACACCAAGCTAAAGCAGGTACCTGAGGAAGGTAGGCTAAGCAAGGAAACCTAACGACCAAGCTGAAACAATCAACCAAGCTTGGTAATAAGGCTCATCGGCCAACCCCGACCTACTCAACAAGGGTGATCTCCCTTCTCAAAGGAAAAAAGATGCTTGGGGCATTACTGCTATTTTACTATCTACCACGCTCATGCATTCTACAATAAAATAACTTCCCTAGGTCAGGGGAAGAGAATTTCTTTTAATGATTTTTCAATTATCCAAACTACATGACCGACTACAAGGACTTCCCTTAGTGTAAGGGAAGAAAGTCCTCGACTGTAAATTCTACTATGAAAGAACCTCCCCAAGTCGGGGGAGAAGAATTTCTTTCAAATTTCAACTATCTGAGGTGTACGATTGACTAAAAGGATTTCTCTTAATTTAAGGAAAGAAAATTCTTAGTGCTTGCCCTACTACAATGTTTACTATTTGACGGTCGACCTATTGATTTTACCGTGCATGACCACCACACATGAAGGCAACGAAATCGAGGAACATAAATGGAACGAGCTAACTCTCTCATACATTAGTTCAAAAGTTACTTATCAAACCCATAAAGTATAAATCTTGGAAGTAGGGGGCTACTGTTATGGGTAAAATGAGTCTAAAATAAATGCATGAGATAGATAAGTTGAGTAGCCAAACTCGATAACTGTAAATTGCTTGAATACCGAAAAATCATTCTGACCTTTTGTGCCAACCAATGACTTTGGAAGTCGGTCTCATTCGCTGACCTTAAAAGATGACCTCAACCTCAGGTACCTCGGAGGTCGAGTTCGAATACCGACCTCGGCCTCGAATACAACCTTGGCCTCAGGTACCAATCTCGACCTTGGATACCGACCTTGGACTCAAGTACCAACCTCGACATCGAAAATCGACTATTAGCTCGGAATAGAAATACCTTTACAATATATAAATATATGATTACCCTCCGAGATCTTCGCCGAGGATCATGCCAATTAAGGATATTCTTAGAGTTAGAGTTCGACTCTAATATGGGCCCCTCAAATCAACTCAGATATGCAGACTGCTTAGAAAGCCTATAAATACACCCCTGTCATAGGTAAAGACACAACAAATATCTAGATTCTTCAACTCCTTTTGCAGACCTACCCTGACTTAGGCATCAGAGGGTCCCCAGCCTTAACCGGCCGCTGGTGTATTCTCTTGTATCTTAATTAATTACAGGCATTCAGCGGCTCGCAGGAGGTGAGGCAAGATCAATCAGATTTCTGCATCAACAGTAGATATCCATAATATATTTGTAAGGGTTTAAATTTAATTACTAAATTAACTTTAATATCCATAATTAATATAATATGTAATGTTTGAAACAACGATTGTAATAAATCCATTGAAATATATACTTTGGCAAAAAAATGATGAAATTTCAAGTCTCAGATGGGCTACAAGCATAGGAACACATCTAAGTGACTAATGAATGATTTTTTAATTGTTGATTTACATGGACAATGTTTGGACTAAACCTATCATCCTATTAAAGTAATTTTAGTGATGCAGTTGATAATTTGATTATTTTGGGATATCATCAGTGGGCCACGTACGTGCCCAACAAATTAGTAGCCTATTGACATATATGTTACACATGCGACTCATGGGAGGATTTTAGATAAAATTCTAGTTTCCACCATGGATTGCACACCCTCAGGGGACTTGAAATCCCTAGTTACTTTATGGCGCCAAACAGACAGGTGATTTAAATCCCATTAAATCCCCCCAAATCCATAGTGCCAAATGTCCCCTAAGTTTTGACTTTGAATTGACATCATGTTTGGCACTTCGGATTTGATGGTAAATGGGTGCATTTCAAATGAGATTCTAAAGTAATCCAAAGGAAATGTCTTTTTCACCTCCTTTTTAAGGGCAAGAGAGTCGCACACGTCACACATGTATCTCTAGACTATTAATCTATTGGATACATGGCATGCTAATGATACTCCAAAACAATTATATCAATAAAATGATTTGAACCATCCAAACGTTAGACATCTAAATATTCGGTTAAAAAATATCGATGAGTCGCTTGTTTGTGATCCTTCCATTTATAGCCCACCTAAGGCTCGGAATTTCCTCTTTTCCTATTTATTTTATTTATTTATTTATTATTTTGTCAAAATATATATTTTAATGGGCATGTTAAAATCATTCTTTCAAATATCACACACACACACATGTATATACTAATTGATATATGAAAGTTGATTTACTTAATCAAATCTAATTCCTATAAATGTAACAAAGAATTCCAATGCCCTCTAAATAGAAGCTCCAAACAAAAGATTTAGATTCTAATGCATTTAAACCAAACACATATGAGGATTCGGGATCACCTTGATTCCAATTCTAATGTAATTGTGATTTTGATTCCAATGTATTCCAAATCTAAGCTCCCATGCGGGCCCAAAAATTTCATCTTAAAACTACGGTGTTTTGCAATATTCAAAGTCAAGTGACATTAATCATTTTCATAGTATAAGATTCATCCATGGCCTTCCAAGAGCGTATTAAACATGTGATTTTGATAATTGGTCGCAAAATCACGGACCTCAGAAGCTATGGTGCATGCATGTTAAGATATTTTTGCCCCATCGCCCTCTGCCTGATTTATTCTGTCCCTTACCTTGCATGAAGTCGTCGGCGACCCAGTCCTACATCAATCTTATGGTAGCTTCAGGCAATGGGGCCCATAGTTTCATGTCTCTTGGTATGGTTTTCAGTTTTCCACGGTGCCAACGGTCACAATTTTTCAAAAAATGTGGTGGGAATTTTCTCTCTTCATACCGTCATTTGACCGAAATCGGATTGCGTACTCTGTTACTCAGTACGCTCTTATCGTACTGAGTAAACTCTATTGGGCCCACCGTAAATGTATCTTGTCTATCCATGCTGTTCATCCGTTTTTCCATCTTATTTTAAGGATTGAGATGAAAATTTAAGCATACCCAAAGATCAAGTAAACCATATCATTGGAAACAATTGGAATAATGACTTCCACCGTTGAAACCTTTCTAGGGCCCACAGTGATGTTTATTTCTCATACAACCTGTTCGTGAGATCACACGGACATGAATGAAGGGAAAACACAAATACAAGCTTGATCCAAAACTTTTGTGGCCCCCAAGAAATTTTCACCGGTAGATGTTCAATTCACACTGTTTCCTATGGTGTAGTCCACTTGAAGTTTGTATATACTTAATTTGTAAGCGTAAGCCCTAAAAATATTTGTTAAAATGGATGGACAGAGTGGATAAAACACATAAATCGCAGTGGACCCCACAGAGTTTACTCGGTACGCTTAGCCTACTGAGTTACTCAGTACGCGATCCGCTTCCCATTTGACCACCTCTCCTGCCAGCAAGGGTCCCTCTCTAACCTTTCAATCTCCTTTCCGAATTTAATGTGATAAGACTCGGATAGACACACAAACTAATCTTTTAAGATAAATAAAAGACCCTTTTTTTTTTTTTTTTTTTTGCTTTTTCTTTTTGGATGGTGGGAGAATGCCTAATGCAGTCACCCGGCTAAGACGCACTTGCATGCAACACCACAAACGCTCATAAGGGAGGGTTGACCCTGAAAATACCCTGAGCCTACTCATCAAGTGGGCCCAACAGATATATTAAATATCGACCACTGGTCATGCAATTTCAGTCTGCCTGATGACTAAACCAGTCTAATTTTCTGTCCAGGGCATGTTTGCACCATGCCCCACGTGATGAACAGCTCAGATCTTTCACACAGGTTCGATCTTGAGATGGGAGCTTGGGAGCGAGTGTACTGCTATGGGGTCACATGGGATCACCATAACATAAGTCACATAGAAGTCATTCCCACGAGCTGAAGTCGTGTGGCTTACATGCCGTGTTGATCTCATGCAACAAAACCCGAGTCCCTGGAATTGTATGCTTTAGCTTTCAAAAGGAGATATTTTCCATTTCTTTGATTGAAACCCTTCACGAAAGGCATCTCTCTAAATAAATACAATTTAGGTCCCTTTCTCTGTAAGACTACATGACTTGGATTACTTAAAAATAAGGCTGAAAGTCCGGCAGGTTTAACCTGGCTGACTTGTGGCGCACCCAACACTGGGTTAGGCTTTGGAAGGATATATCGGGTTTGGTCTTAGACTTGGGCTATACAAATACTAACCCAATAAAACTTGGGTAGGGCTCGGGTTGAGGTCTTGGGCTGCCCGACCCAACCTAAATCAATCCATATACAAGTTACTTATAAATTATAATTGAGTGCACACCATCTTTGTTGAAGGCATAAAAAATTCTAGTGCCGTTGGGCCTGATTGGTCCACGTCATTTTTGATGACTCAAGGTAACAAAATATGTCAGATTTCTCTCCCAAATAGATTGCACGCTACACAACACAACTTTTAAAAGAGTAGTTGTTCTATAGTTTATCTTGTTTTTTAGAAAAAATAAAGTTCTTTATGATAAATAACTATATATAATTAATAAAATCATGGGTACAAAAAAAAAGACGTGTATTAAAATATAATAGACAAATGTGATAACGAAAATATTAGCATGTATCCACCTGACTTACCCGACCGAGCCCACTTAGGTTGGGCTTGGGTTGAGAATTCCCAACCTGAGGTTAGGTTGGGTTGGGTTGAGCATCAACCCGGCCCAACCTGCCTGACTTTCAGCCCTACTTAAAAACTATGATTGTAACAAAGATCAATTGCACCTAGCTTCCCTCACATGACAATTGTACAACCCTCCTCTCTATTTTGGACCATTACAGATGCCTCCTCTTTGTTTCAAAGATTCGTCGCAGAGCTCCAATGAAATGAAAGCAAAACACATGGGAAATATATATTTTCATGGTTCGTCAAGATATATGACTGTCCACATGAGAAGAGCAAGGAGTTTTCACTATATAGAATTTGGGTGATATGATCAAGAGCTTAAACACAATCCTAGACAAGTTCACGTCCCAATCTCCCCTAATTTTGACTAGGTCTTCAATACACCATTGGGTGAGAGAAAGAAGATTACAAATACTTGCATGCAATGTAATATTAATCTTTTGTTTTTATTGTTTGGAAGGTAAGATATTATTATCAATCTGAAGGGCAAAGCCCTAACAAATATAATAAAGATGAGGAAAGAACTAAGCAACTACAAAACAATGTAATAATCTTCACCTTAGCTTTATTTCTTGTTGGGCCACTTGAAGATCCTCATAAAGATTTCTCCAGCACACGCCATTCAGAGTTCCACCTCATTTACCCACTCAAATATGATCAAGTCCATCATATCGCATCTTGGATCGATCTGGTTTACAAGGGCTCTTGATTTATAGGTGGCCCAAAATCGGGTAAACTCTAATAGAACATCCATCCATTGTGGGGGTCTTAATATCGATGATTTGAATAATCAAAACCTTAGGCTCCACATGCAGAAATCCAACTCAAGAGGCTATGTACATTTTTAAGATGAACAAAAGCCTAAATTGCTTTGTAAGAAAGAGCAATATGGGTTCTCATCAGCGATGATGAACAAGAACCCATGTTTGTTTTGTGAAATGGATGAAGCATACGTTCATCCTAAGGCTTTTAACACTGAATTTTTTGTTTCTTAAAGGCTTCATTAGTGTTTATCAAAATCAATGACATATATTGAGTCTTTAGTGGGGTTTAACTTGTTCTGAGAATAGAAGTATGTATAAAAACCTGGAGATTATTTTAGATATCAGTGCGAGCGGTTTATGATGTGTATGAAGGATTCTGTTTTAGAAAATGTTTGTGTGTGTGAGTGTCGATATATATATATATATATATATATATATATATATATATATATATATATATATATATCCTAAACTTTCTCTGAAAAATTTCATCACTTTCTTCATGTTTTCCTCAGTCAATAACATATTTTCAGATATTAGTAATAATATCAGTAATATCAATATATGTTTCCACATCCTTAGCCACCTAGACATTTAACGATAACGATACTATGAACACTGATTGAAAAATGATCCAAATTCAAAGGCTAAAAAAATCCCGACACATCATGGGAGTAGGCCAAGGTTGGCTGAGCTCGGCCCCTAAAACTCTGCAGAGGCCTGGCTTTGACCTCGCCAACAAAGCCCTAATCTGTCAAAGAGACTTGGACCCTGACCCTTGCCTTTGCGAGTTGGATATTAGGCTAGGGCTAGATCAGGGTCAGGCTAGGGCTTCTCTACAAGTTAAAAATATGTCACATACATACGGTGTACAATTAGTTTATAATGTGCAAATGTGTGTTATAAATTGTCATGCTCTTTTAGAATATCAAGATTTTTCTAGGACGTATTTATGTCAAATTATAAGATCATTCATTAGCTATGTGTATGCCCTACCCAACTATCCACTATATTCATAAATATAAATGAGTGTATTAATTTAGTTTTCTCTATTTAAACGAGGGTCAATAATTTGGACAGCTTCTAAGTGATTGCCTATCACTCACTGCTTGCTAGAGTATCAAATTTCTTCAGGTTACTATATATACACTACTATATAAACTTTATAATCTACCTTACTAAAACATGTGTACTATTGTATACAGCAGGGTATTCCGCAAGGCTATTCATCATTGGCCTCAGCCTAGTCTGGTCCAAACACTGGAACTAGCTTTCAAGCTCAAGCCTAACCGTCGGGCCAAGTTTAGTGGCCCAAGACCTGCCCTTCAAGACTAGGTAACCTAAGTTGGGCTGTGCATCCTGACCTATTCATACCCCTAATTGGAGCAAACTTCACATGGAGATCATTTTTTAAGAGAAATGAATATTACTCGTACAGCGGAATGGATGATCACTGTTCATTAAACCATAACGCATTTATTGGGTCTGCCTTGAAAAAATTGTTGGATGATCCAATCCATCTTTGATTTAGCCTTATTTTTTTAGAAGCCCATACCCCTAATAGGATGGTTATGTCTTGCTAATAAAAGTTGTTCTTCAAAATGATATATATGCAGTCAGTGACATGCCCCAACAAATAGATAGATCAAAATTTTAATTCGACTTATTTTTGTGTAAAAAATCTTAACAGTCCATATTAAAGGCTGTCAATCAAACGGTCAATATTTGTCAGTTTATGGAATGCATTCGACCTAATGAATAATCGATCAATATTTAATTAGTCTGTGGCCTAGAGAAACTTTCCACGAGCACTATAGCTCATCTCATGAGAGCATAGAAGCATTTCTCATATTTTCTAAATCACCTAAAGTTTTTGATGTTGGACATTAAACCTCTGGCAATTAGCTAACCTTCTTATATTTTTATACTGAAAAAACTTCCTTGACTTTACAACAGTTTTCAATCCTCACCCCTTGGTTAAAAGTCCACTAACCTTTTTGGATAAGCGCCAATCACTCAGACAGTTCATTAATTGACATGAAACCCTAACCCCTGTCCTTTGGTGGAGCCTGCCTTAATGTTTGTTGGAAATCCACTTTGTCAATCTGTAATGCCAGCTTATTTTAGGGCATTGGGTCTAAAAATGAGGTACATCCAAAGCTCAAGTGGACCCATGATGGCCTCAAAATTTTTCAATGGTCGCGTTCAATCTCATTATTTCTCACTGTGTGGCCCACGAAAGCTTCATATTAGCCTTATCTTTTAGCCCATGCCCTAAAATGAGATGGCAAAAAAAGATGGGTCAGGTGGATTTCTCACAAACATCAAGATGACCCTCACCTACTGTTGGATGGCATGAAGGGTCGCAGGCTACTAGGTGGCTGGAGGACTATATGTTACAAAAAATATTGATTTTAAAATATATTTTAATAATAAATAATATATAATATAAATAAAAAGTATTTGAAAAAATAGCTTTTTGTAGGTTTTGGGAATAGTCCCAAATGAGAAAGGGAAGAGAAAAATCTGTAGTTTATATGAAGGATGTGGAGTATTATAATATTTGCTTACCTAGTCCGTGGACCATGAGACTTACGTGTTCCAGTGCGAAGCACTGGAACACCGCGCACGCGCACGCGCTCGGGCTTGGTCACGGGCTCGGGTTCGGTGCGAGGGCGTGGGCATGTGAGGTAGTGTGGCTGTAGAGGCGCTAGTGGCGCACTTCGCACGTGCGCATTGTGTCGCAGAGGGTCGATCCCCTCCTGAACCGGAGCGAGACGTGTGCGAGTCGCGGTGCGACTAAGTGGCTAAGGCAGATGGCTGGGTGATAGAGAGACAAGAGGACTGAATGAGAATCCTCCAGAATATATAGAGGGCTGAAAAAAGAGCTGTTGCAGAAAATCTGTAACGGCTGTGCAATAAGTGCTGTGTCCAGCTGAAACTGCTGCATGGCTAGCCCAATGGCTAGAAAACGGCTAGCTGCTGTCTCACAATAGTCAACATACAGCAGCTTAGTGGCCCATGCACAACAGTCAGAAAATGGCCATAAAATGGCTAGATTTCTCCAACAGCTAGAAAACAGTCATGGGATTTATTTCCCTGGACCATAACCCCCAACCACCATAGCCTATAAAAAGGAAGCCCTGGATAGGTTTCCAAACCATCTCACAAACCAATCCAGCACTTCCATACGAAACTGAGATAGCCCATTAATCTTCTCTCTATACTCCAGTAATTCCAGTAAGAAGAACAGACCAACGGTGTGGTCTAGAACGGTTCAACTGAACCAGTGGCTGAAAACTTGACCAGTGCAGTGGTCTAAAACAATTTTTCTTCCTTTTCTTTATTCTAAAAATTTTCCTTTTTTATGTATTTCTGCCAGACTGTGTAACAGAGTTTCATTAGTGGGCCTTCGTGTTTGTTGAACGCAGACCCACATCAGGCTCTCGTATCCTAGAAGTGGTTTGCCTGTAACCTATCAGCATACTCAATTCACTTGAGTAGGGGAAAATAACGCTTTAAGGACAACGTTTCAGACGAGCTTCAGCCTGTCCTTAGATCAGATAATTTTTTATTTTTTCGGTTTCCACATTATAAAGAAATTATATTAATCTGTATAAATTCTCAACAATCTTAAAGCATTATTTTTAAGATGAAAGCCGATAGCGTTTCATCCATCAAGTTGATGAATCAGGACTTGATACGTCTTGATCGGTTTAATGGAACCAATTTTACAAGATGGCAAGACAAGCTGAAATTTCTCCTAACTGCGCTAAAGATCTACTACATACTAGATCCAAATCTGCAAGCGCTACCTGAAGCAACCGACAACGACACACCTGAACAAGTGGCTGCTCGCATTAAACGAGCTGAAGATGAACTCTTGTGTCCTCGACACATTCTGAACGTGCTCTCTGACCGCCTATATGATCTGTACCAACAGACATCATCAGCAAACACTACCAGAAAAATGGGCAAAGGGTACGGATTTAATCCGTAGCCATATACCTATAGCTACGGATAAAATCCGTAGCACAACGGTCGTCGTAGGTGCCAAGCCAATAGGTCCAAAACTTATAGCTACGGATTTAATCCGTAGCCATATCTTACAATAGCTACGGATATAATCTGTAGAAAATATTTTTTTAGCCAAAAGCACCTATAGCTACGGATATTATTGGTATTTAAAAGTAGTGTTGGATTCGTAGCAATATGCCGAATTCGACAATGGCTACAGTTGTCAGATTCACAACTACGGTTAATATCCGTAGCTATTGCCTACATTAAAAAAAAAATTTACAATCATTCATTCATGCATTCAATTACCACCTGTATAATCATTCGGTCAAAATTACAATCATTTATTCATTCAATTACAATCATTTGTTCATTCAATTACCACCTGTATAATCATTCATTCAATTATAATCATTCATTTATTCAATTATAATCTTTCATTCAATCAATTACAATCCTTCATTTAAATAATGTTGAAAAAATAAAACTTGGTAAGTTCGTGTGCACTCGCATATGGCCAGGTACATCCTTCATCCTAGCCTTTGGCTTCGTTAGAGAAATTTGCTCGACTTCACCCTGAAAAAAGACAAAGTAAAAGAAGTGCATCATGTATGACCATTTTCTTTTTCTCCTTAATGAATTAATAAAAACTTAAAGAGGAATGAAATTGATACAAAAAATATGAAGGTTTCTTGATGCAGTTGATGCCCTGTTGTGAAAGATCATAAAGTGTCATAACCACTAACTTGAAGAGAGAAATATTAGATGATTGATGTGCTTATAAAAGAAATCAAACCATGCTTGACGACATCTAGCACGTTCCTGGCAAACGGGCTTCCTTAGATCGTCGAGAGCCTTTGATATAGCCATGTAGTACCTGCAAAAGAGTTTTTCAAATATGTATAACATAAGAAGCTGTTGCAATCAGCTGACATGAGGCATCAACAATCATAAACCGTCCAACAAAATGCACATAGGGGAATTCATGTCATTGAGTATACAAATGTAAAGGGAAACCAACCTGCGGTCTCATGGGATAAATTGTCACATGGGACAGCCCTGACATGCCTACAAGCCATTGAATTGCTATTTAGTGCTGTCTATCCGACAACATTCTAACCCAAACTCCAGCATGAATATCAAACCTCTTGTCAAACAGATTGGCTAATCTCCAAGCATATGATCCATTGTTAAACCACCTAATTGCATCAAGCAAATCAGTCATAATTACCAGCCAATTTTCTTTTTTCCTTTTCACTATTCCACAAAATGGGTTTTTACATTGTGTTTCAAGCATCTCAATGAAACACATTACAATCTTCTAAAATTAATACATCTTCTTGTCTTCTTGGCATTCCTCTGAGAAACCAAATATTCTAGCAAGTTTGACAACTTGATCAAAACTTTAGCTTCCATAACGTAGAAATTGCTTAGTTGCATTATTCAACCATAGGAAAATTAAAAAATAAAAATGCTAAAAACAATCATGACAGAATATGTTCAAGATTGGAAGTATACCATGATTAATTGCTACCTATAGGAACCCAGAAGAATGTGGCCTTGCAAGTGTAAGGAAGAGACCTGAAATAGTTTAAAGTATTCTAAGTTTCATGATTCCAGGTATGAAAATCAAATTTCCATCAACGAATAGCACTTAGTTCTACAATAAAAGTTAGGGCGGGGGAAGACGTAGAAAGATGATAGTCCATATTTTACACTATGTTTGGAGGAAAAATTTCTCCTACAAACCAGTTTTCATGAGAACATGTGAGAACCCTTCAAGAACTAATCCCATGTGTACCTTTCATCTAGCTTGGATGAAGGGTCATGCAAAAAATCAGGTTGTTTTGCAACTTATTTGGGCCCAAGTGAAAATTAAGGGCAGGGTGCCATCTTGCTTTGGTTCCCTTTGTTGTGGCTCATCTAAATTTTGAATCAGGCTGATTTTTGGGCCTAGAGGTTTCATGAGGTAACACATCTAATGAATGGGCTGGATGTCATGCACACAATACGCGGGATGAGTTCTCACAGAAGTTATTTACAGACAGGTTAATAGGAGATCATTACAAAAGAGAATATTGACCAGACCACTCCCATCATGCTATCAATTGGCTAGGCATGTTTGGATACCACCAAATAAGTTACTTTTTCTACCTACGGCAATACTTGATAAGTTATGCACTCCATATCTCAAGTAACTTGCACGATCCAAACGCCCTCAAAATATAATACATGCTAGTCCTTTTGGTGGTGTATGTATTTGAAGATGAATGCTTTATATCTAAATCCCCTTTTTGTAAAAGGGTAATTACATGAATACACCCAGGTTTCCGTGGGAGTGTTCGATAATAGCATATCCGTCCATCCATCTGCTTTTCAATACATTATTTTTCTTCGGGTGTTTCCCCAAAATACACCCAAGGAGTTTCCCCTAAATACAACAAGTAAACTCCTGTTTGTTGCAATCATATCATTGTTTTTTTCTAGGGCCCTCTTCCCAAGGGCACTGGTTTGTTGGGACCCCCAAAATACTTCAAACTGGATAGTCCCGATTTTAGGAGGAGAATACCCAATGTTTTCAAGTGCCCTTGGCCCTAGGATCCCTTGTGTTTATTTCCCTGTTTATTGAAGCACATGAAGGAACTTAAATGATAAAAGGCACAAATTAGGGATCGTGATTGGTCCACTGTGTTACTGACGTTGTCAGCATTGTTACATTAAATGCAGTTTAAATGCAGTGTATGATGATTTGGTCCAATTATATTGCAACAAGCAAGAGTTTCTTGTTTGTGATGTTTGGAACCGGATTCCAAAAGGGTATGCGTATGCTATGATGACAATGATGATGAGTGTTGTGCCCATCTAGCTTACCAGTGAGATCATAAATGGCTATTTAAGAAATCCATGTAGTTTGCAAGTGAATAATGTTCCTTTCCGCACTCGATGTTTCCTCCTTAATCATGCCTTGGTTATGCTCTTTGTTTCTTCATGTTTTACTTATTTATAGCTTAAATTATTTTTGGCATAGAGACTTTTTGAGATGAGTGAACTTTGTTTCCATGTATGATTTGTATGCTTTGTAAGCGTCACACGCCTGGTTTTGGAAGTGGTGTTTATAGAAATGTTGTAAATTTTTATTTTTTATTTTTGGGTGGGAGGAAAGTGAGTCTATGTACACGTAGTGTTTTCAATTCAAGTATTGTGTGTTATTTGTGTCGACCATGTCAAGGAGATGAGGCTACTGCTGGAAGTCTGGAGCTTTGGATCAAAGGTTGTTGCTGGTCGCATATCTACTTGCCAAGTTGTTTACTTTTGAGCTTATGTCAAGATGGCTGGAGCTATGGAGAAGATTGTTAGCTGTATTACCATGTCCAGGCCCCTAGTTTGGTTGTATGTTGTGCTACCATCTGAAATGCTAACCCAGTCCAAGAATGTATTTCGGTGGCAGCATCACATCCACCTTCTGAAATGTTAACCCTGTCCGATGATGTATTTGGTGGCCACATCATGCCGTGTTATGTTGCGATGGCTTGTGTCGCAACATCACATCCACCATCCGAAATGCTAGCCCTGTCCGATTATGTATTTGGTGGCCACATCATGCCATGTTATGTTAGGATGGCTTGTTTGGGGTCTCGGCCTGGTGTATTCCAGTATATTTTTAAAGATATTCTTGAGGACCTCCAAGAGTTTGCGTGCGTGGAGAGAAGGTTAATGCTTCTAACACCGGAGGTATAAAATCTTACATTTATTCTGCACCACTCTGCTTCAGAAAATAATCTCCTATTTTTTGGGAGGAGGTATTAAAACTTGCTGTTTCGTTCTCCACCACTCGGTGGCTTCATAAGTATATATTTTTTTCTTTATGTTTTTAGTATGTTGTATGCTACAATCTTGTGTGATGGGAGTGGTCTGGTCATTTTAGTGGGCCACGTTGCAAGATGTTGCATAGTCTTAGCCAGAGTCCTCTCTCTCTCTCTCTCTCTCTCTCTCTCTCTCTCTCTCTCTCTCTCTATATATATATATATATATATATATATATATATATATATATATATATATATATATGTAAGGCCCGTATCCTGGACCGTACCATTCATTAAGCTTCTATGGTCCTCCCGGTCGAAATTCGGTAATCTGCGATCTGTAATTAACAGTTGCACACAACCTTGAGCCGTATCCCGTATTCCAGAGTCGGCTCGACCAAAGACTTGTACCCTAGCGACCGCGGCGTCGCCACCATTCTGACTCCGCGTCTCACGTGCTGAGGCGATACCTGGGCCAGGAAATATAGGCCCGTGTTCAGTTCGAGGAAACACCGCACATTTACAAACCCAAGACAACCTTTCAAATCATGTCCCATCAATCCCATCAATGTCAAGTACAACACATCAATCAACCCATCACCCAACACATCACTCACCCCATCACAACCCATACCTCTCTTATACAACAACCCCAAAAGTCAACTTTTCATCACCTCACCATCCCTCTCTCTCATCTCTCTCATTCTCCAAGCAATCCCAAAAACTCCCAACGTCCAAGATTTCCTCCATTTTTTCACCCACCATGAAGCTTCATACCCCATCATCCAACCTCTAAAATCCAATCTCGACCATTGATTCCATCTCCTTGGAGCTAGATCGCCCTAATGCGGAAGAAGGAGGAGTGGTTTTGAAGGTGGGTGCTTCTCTCTCCTTTTTATTTTTTTTTATTTTTGTGTGATGTATGGCCCACTTGGATGGACCCCACCTTGACAGAACATGGGCCACTTAAATGTGGGACCCCCTCGTGATGCAACGTGAAGCTCCTTGTGGCTAACGTGGCGTGCATAATTGACATGGGTGTGTATTAACAATCTAAAAGAACATAAATATATAATTAATATATATCGTCAGTGGTTTTTTAGATTTTTGGGTGGGTCATTTATACCGGCCCCAGCTTGATGCATTAATTTAATCCAAACCGTCCACTCCACTTCTCAGTTCATTTTAGGCGTGGAGACGTAAAATGAAGTGAATCTGATTATCTGGCGGGCCATACCAAAGAAAATAGTCTTCTTACCATTAAAACTTACCCTGATGTTTCGGTACATTGAAATATTGCTGTATATTGGGCTCATTTGGTTGGTCTTGAGCCGTGGAGTACAATGGACAGGCTGGATTCAGCTGTTGCGGACCCCACATATGGAAAAACCTAAAATCTCAATTTTTCAAAAGAAAAAAAAAATCAACACCAGCTACAATGCTGCTGTTGTCAGAGAGAGAGGAGCGCAGGCGTCCTGCGCTATGCGCGGACGACCAGGGACCCACGGTCCCAGCCGTGGGCCCCACCATAATGTGTATTTTTCATCCATGTCGTTCAGTTGGTGGGCCCCTTCTTGAAGTGGGCTTCCTCCAAAAATTAGCTTGATCTAAGACCCAGGTGGCCCACATCGCAGCAAACAGTGTTGAATTAAACGTCTACCATTGAGACTCTTTGAGCGTCCAGCGGCTTTGGATCAACACGAAATTTGTTTTCCCTGTTCATCTGGGTCTTCGTGACCTCATCAACGGGTCAGATGGCGTATAAACATTAGGGTGGGCCTCACGTGGGACCCACAGTGATATATGTGTCTTATTACACCGTCCACTACCATGGACGGTGGAACCCACCTAGAAGAATGTGTTTTATCAGTGCCGTCCATCCATTCAGCGGGGCTGCTGGACGGCTAGTGGACCCCACCTTTGATGTGTGGGTTACATCCAAACTGTCCATTTAGTTGGTGGAGGCAGATCGGCCTATCAAGTGGACCACATAGCAAAAGGCAGTGGAGGATTGAACGTCTGCAGTTGGAACCTTCCTAGTTCCACAAGTTTTGGATAAATATAATATTTAATTGTTATTTATTGGCCTGTGTGACCTTATTAAATAGATTGGATGGTAGATCCATGTTATGGTGGGCCCCACATGGGACCACTGATGTACCACACCTTCTATTAGTGTGGACTCCACCATGAAGTGTGTACTTCATCTATGTCGTCCATCCCTATGGGACCCACCATGATGCATGGGTTGTATCCAAACCTTCCAACCATTTTCAGAGATCATTTTATGGCTTGAGACTAAGAATAAGTTAGATCTAAGGTTCAAGTAGACCCCACCATCAATGTGGACAGTGATACCCACCATTCAAACTTCTAAGGGCCACCGTAGTTTTTAATGAAGCTAATATTTGTTTTCACTTCATCTATCGCTATGTTAACTTATGAATAAGTTGGATTTCAAATACATTACGGTGGGCCACACCATGACATGATCATCCATTGATCAGGTGGACCACACTACAGAAAATAGTGGTGAGATGAACGCCTACCTTTAAAGTCCTTTTGGACCATGACAGCCTTGGACTAAATTGGTATTTGTTTTTCCTCCCAACCAGGTCCTTGTGACCATACTAACAGACTGGGTGGGAAATGAACTTGATGGTGGGCCCTAGAATTTTTATAACGGTGAAAATCATTATCTCCACTGCTATTGGTGTTTTGGTCTAGAGGATCTTTCGATACAATTCATTCCTTTGGAAATGCGCTAGATTGACCTCTAAATGGGTTGAGGGCCCATTGATGCGGCCCACTTGATGTATATGAGGGTCCATTGGTGCGGCCCATTGATACATCCAATCATGATGTATTTTTGGCCCATGTGTAAGGCCCACCTGTTTGTATTTCTAGCCCATGTGATGGGGCCCACCTATTGTGTTTATGGCCCATTTGTCAGGCCCACTTTGATGTATTTTGAGGCCCATTAATGCTGCCCACTTGTTGTATATGAAGCCCATTGGTGCGGCCCTATGATGCGACCCAACATGATGTGTATGTTATCCAGGCCATTCTTTGGCTGGACCACTAGTAGGCCAGCTGTGAGGAGTCGGCCCACTTGCTGCATGTGCAAGGCCCACCTGTGATGTATATTTGAGGCCCACCTGTTGGATATCTGAGGCCAACCTATTGTGTATTTGAAGCCCATGGGTTGTGGCCCATTGTGATGTATTCGAGGCCCATGGGCAAGGCCTGATGTGATGTGTTTATAGCCCATTAAGATGTATTTTCAGCCTGTGCGATACGGCCCAGTTGATGCATTGTGTCATTCCTTGGGAGCAATGTTGGTTCCACATTGATGGGCAATGACGGTAAGATGTCCTCATTGTGACCTTCCCTTAGATCATTCATTAGGCTGATTTGATTATCGTGGCCGATTTCCAATTCCGATTGTTGTGACCGATTTGCTGACTCTAATTATCGATCGATCTGATTATCGTGGCCGATTGTCGATTCCAATTATCGTGACCAATTTGCCGACTCTGATTATCGATCGATCTGATTATCGTGGCCGATTGTCGATTCCGTTTGTCGTGACCGATTTACCGACTCTGATTATCGATAGATCTGATTATCGTGGCCGATTGTCGATTCTGATTGTCGTGATCGATTTGTTGATTCTAATTATTGATCGATCTGATTATCGTGACCGATTACCGATTTCGATTGTCGTGACCGATTTGTCGATTCTGATTATCGATCGATCTAATTATTGTGGCCGATTACCAATTCCGATTATCGTGACCGATTTGCCAATTCTGCTTATCTATCAATTTCGATTGTCGTAGCCGATTGTCGATTTCAATTGTCATGACCGATTTGCCGACTCTAATTATCGATCGAGGCTGATTACTGATTCTGATTTGTCATAGCCGATTGCCGATTATCGATCGGGGCTGATTACCAATTCTGATT
Organism: Magnolia kwangsiensis; assembly: GCA_037074715.1. NCBI lineage: Eukaryota > Viridiplantae > Streptophyta > Magnoliopsida > Magnoliales > Magnoliaceae > Magnolia > Magnolia kwangsiensis. Next base: position 89,571,116 of record CM073580.1, read on the forward strand.
TGTCATGGCCGTTTACCGATTATCAATCGAGGTCGATTACCGATTCTGATTCGTAGTGGCCGATTATTGATCGAGGTCGATTACTGATTATGATTTGTCGTGGTTGATTGCCGATTATCGATCGGGGCTAATTACAAATTCTGATTTGTCATGGCCGTTTGTCAATTGTCAATCGAGGTCGATTATCGATTCTGATTCGTCATGGCCGATTAGCCGATTATCGATCGAGGCCGATTACTGATTCTTATTTATCGTAGCCGATTGCCGATTATCGATCGGGGCTAATTACCAATTCTGATTTGTCATGTCCGTTTGCTGATTATCAATCGAGGACGATTATTGATTCTGATTCGTCGTGGCCGATTGGCCAATTATCGATCGAGGCCAATTATCATGACCGATTATGGATTCCGAATGTAATGTATATTCTACACGTGTTTGAGGCCCAAAGTGAGGTATATGCGGCTCATATTTGAGGCCTGTTATGATGTGTATTCTGCCCGTGATTAAGGCCCAACGTGATGTATACGAGGCCTATGTGGTGAGGCCCATTGTGATACATTTGAGGGTCAACCAATTAAGGCCCATTGTGATGTATGTTAAGCCCATGTGAGAGGCCCATCGTGAGGTATATTAAATTCTTGAGTGAGGCCCATGGTGTTGCATATTTGCCCCTTATGTGCGGTCATGGGTCCACTATATGTTAGGATCCATGAGGGTCATTCCTTGGGGGCAATGTTGGTTAAATGTCCACATTGTCGAGGTCGATTGTCGATGCCGGTTATTGATGCCGATTATGAGTATGTGACAGCATAGCATCATGATACATACCCATACGCATCATCTGCATGTTTGTTATGAGATGTAGTTGATCATCATATATGTCATTGAGTATGTTGTTATGAGACTCCCTGATAGGCGGAGGTTATCTCACATGAGCCATGATATGCACAGAATTGATGCATGATTGGACTATGTAACTTATGCATCTTGCATTTGTGTGACATGACCACCATACACCCTAGCGACATCAGGGTTGTTTCGTGGATGGCCAGATGGGACACCGAAAATCTTTTCTATATGGAGTCTATAGATATCCCTGGGTGAAAGTTCCTAAACCCTTTTGGTTCCAGAGGTTGCTCCAACGTCTAGATTGAGTGGATATATGAGCGCATGAGGGCCGTATACCGTTAGGCCGCGTCTCTCACTGTGTCATGATCGGTTGGAAGGGGGTACGCCCTTACCTGCCTGAGAGGAGGGAGCAATGCTAGGCTGAGTCTGACCAGCTCGAGGAATGGGTCCGCTATCGACGAGTCGAGCCCGATATTGGTAGGTGGATAGTGAGGTCTCTTTTACTCACCTTGTTGCGTGCGATGGGTCGAAAACCTGGTTTGGAGTGTAATAGACCCCGGTGATATCCCAGAGAGGAACCGTACTGATATGTGGACTTATTGAGTAGGAGTTGCGTGCTCATTCATTCATTCATTCACTATCCACTTAGGCTGGTGGTGCGCAACTAATTATTATGTACCTTCGTTATGGCAAGGATTTCGGTTGGGCGCGCGAATAACATGAGATCAGGAGTTTACCACGTTGAGTCTGACTATTTAAATTTAGGTATGGGACTGGTTTGGATAGAAGTCCCTTGTGGTGGACCCCGTAGCCTGCGATACTACGTACTATCATCCCGACTTCCCACTCCAGCATGGTCATTTCATTCGTATCACATATTGCATTATATCCGCAGGCATATGGCATTGGGTCGCTATATTTCTACACTTATATGGCTTAGACAGACTTAACAAGATTTGTATATTGTATTACATCGCATCCTCGGCATTTGATATTTGGCTCTTTATGACTCCTTATTGCATAGCTGTTCTATATTGCGTATACTGATATTGATTGACTTATGAACTTGTCCATACTTTCGCATACTCTATTATCGTATGATTTATGATCTTGTCAGTATTTTCTAGATTACCAGTAATTTCGGTATTGTATGATGATGGCATTATATTGAATTCTTGACATTTACTTTGTGCACACACTTACACCACCCTCTAAGCTTTCTATAAGCTTATGCACGTAGTTGCGTGCAGGTGATGTTAGGTTGCAGCAGTATTGAGCCTGGAGCATGCAGCAGTCTTCTGGAGCTTGATTTTTGATTTATGTATTTCCCTTTCAGCATTGTACTCAAATGATTATATTAGTGGATATGTGATGATGACGTTGTCTTTGTGAATTGGATAATCTTGTGGTTATGCTTATTACGAGTTAAATGTGTATTTCTTTTTTTTTTTTAAAAAAAATCCTCCTTGTAGGATCCCAAGATCGGAATCTGGCGTATGGAAGCTAGGAGCTGAGAATGGGGTACTATAGAGGCTGTCGGCACTGGATTCAGTGATCGGGATTCTTATAAATTCGATTTTCGGGTTTGAGGCGTGACAATATATATGCACCAATAACAGGAAAATTAGACAGCCTTGCAAGAAAGACTCACCTTCTCTAGAGCTTCCATGTGTTGTTTCAGATTGTCCTCTGATGCCACCTCCTTATGAATTACAATGATTGTTTCAAAACTGGTTTTGACAAGCAAAACAGAAAAATCAATATATGGTGTCCCATGATGATTGATATTAAAGATGCAACTACATGGATGGTTTAGTGCTCTCTATAGTTGTAATGTGAATGTTTTGTATTAAGATCCCGCATGGAGCATTTATATGAAGTGATCTTACCCCTATCAATACAAGTGAGATTGATGGTTCAACAATCCAAACCATTGACATGTTGGTCTCAACCATGGCTTACACATGCACCAAAAACCCACCATGTTGGAAGATACATGTATCCTGAATGTGGATCTTTACTGTATTTTCTTTACTAGCTGTATATTGTATCAGTTCATAGTAGCATTGTAACACCCCGGATTTTTGCCAACCTAGAATTAGACGTCCTTAGGCAATGGGTCGACCATAACACCTTGCTAACCTCTCAGAACCCAATTCCAAAGCCAAAGATATCATTTAGAATGAAATTCTTTAGAAATTTAACGTGAATTAGCCAGCGCTACACTAGACTTCCTGTAAAATTAGCACCAACCACTTTAAATACGATCTGTAAGACCCAAAACCTCTAAAATTGTTACTGCTATGTTACCCTAAAATATAGGATCAAACTCTAAACCCGTTTGCCCTCAGGAACCCTTTGAAACTTTGTATTGGATCTAGACCGCACGTCGAAAGTCCGATAGTGACAATCTTAGACAATTACGACCGCCTTGTTGAACTTGACAATCGTTTCGAAAATCAAGCCCAACTGATGTTCTAAGGCTATTTCATTGAGCCTGGAGCAAGGACTGTGAGAAAGAGTGAAATTCATTAAAAATTAAATGTCATTTAAATAAATCTGGCACGTTTCGCTTGCGGGTTAAGTATAAGCATTCAGACCGTTGGAATCTGACCCAAATACACCTTCAGATCAGGAAACATTTCTCACTCAGGTCAGTGTACTTGAAATCCTCGATCGAATCTCCGTGACCACTGAACTGAAACTGGTCCGCCACGTGCGATCTGGGAACACTACCGGACTGAAAACTTAGTGTGAGCAGGATCCAATATACATGACTTAAGTCCGACCGCATTCGGCCAGGGGACCTCCCGAAATGCTCATTTGGATCAGAAAAGACCCGATTTGGCTATAACCCAAGTATTCCTTGACTTAAAGTCCGTTTTGGTTATGTTTGGGCTTATAAAAGGGCCTTAAACCCTTAGCTTTCTAACCCATACGAATTTGCTAGAAACCCTAGGAAGGAGAGAGAGAAAAGAGAGAGAAAGTGAGGGAGAAGCTGGTGATTTCTCCTGGATTCTTCCCTGCTGCTCTACGTGCCGAAGCCACCTACCTGCATCCTTATTCCGGCGATTTTGGTTTCGTTCTAGGTAAGAAAACTCTAACCCTAATCTGATTTGAAGCTCAGATTAGCTGTAGAAGAGTTTTAGCTAGCCTTTTTCTTGCCATAGGTAGCGTATCTGCCGTTGACGAAGACACATCGTCTGAATCTTAACGAATACGCATTTCTGGTTTAAGGTGCGGATTTTAGACGCTTAGATTACCTGTTTTCAAAGCTTTCAATGCCTTTTAATGGTAGATTACTGATAAGGATGTTGTTTGACATGTAGAATATGCTGTCCATTTTTCATTTCGAATGCGTATGAAGAATATGAGATTTAGGGTATTTTAGGTATTTGTAGGAAATACCGTATACGTACGTATTTTACTGATATGATTGCCATGAGTATTTTTCATGTACCTATACTAGTTATACGTGTATGATCTGTTTGGGGAAGCGATTCGCCCTAATGCACATATTGGCCGACATATGCTATGTAGACTAATGTGTGTAGACTAAGTGTTTGTTGAAATGCCTAAATCAATATGATTTATGCCTGCTATATGTTTTAAATGTAAGAACATAATTATTGTGTATTAGACATCTCCTTGATATAGGGATCTGTCATATTATATGTTGTAATCAACATACATCAAGTACGTTGGAGTTGAGTAGTCTAAGTGTTTGTATAAATGTATGTATTAGTAAGTATTGAGTATATGGTGTTATAGATTAGCGTTGAGACTGGATTCTCAACTAATTTGATGATATATATGATTTCCTCTACGCTTGTCATATTTCAATTGATTTCCTTATGTGTGAAGTACTTGTGTATGGTTTAATTGCTTATGTTGTATCTTATAACATGTTGCTAACATGCTTGGATTACTTGTTATTTCAATTTTGTTTATCTCATATGATTACTGATTCACATCTTTGTGCTTGGGGTATACTCTAGTCCAGGCAGTCGGTAACAGTTTAGAATTCGTAGTTGGATTCTATTCGCCACGAAGGATGTGTATGACGAACCCGAGTCATACTAGAGTCGTCGGCAGTGGTTAGGCCACACGAAGTGCTTGTGCACTTCATGTCAGTCGATTCAACGTGCGCTCGTGCTAGTTGGACTCATCAAGTAACCCGACTGACCATTGTATGTTCACCTTGTATTCGTCATAACTGCTTGAACTTAAGGTACTAAACTTACCATTGGAAAACTCCTCTAACCTTGGTACCTCGATCCCCTAAGACTCATGAGCCGGCCATGGTGGTATGGAACACTGTGGTCGAGCTGTCAGCCTATGCTGGGGCCAAAAACCTCCCCGTAGTGATCAGTGAGCACCCTAATCTGAGCAGATTATGGTGGTATGGGACACTATATTCTTGCTGTTAGCCTACATTGATAAGGTGATGAGGGAGTGGAGCAACGAGTGCGAGCAATAGCCCTGACAGCCCTTTGTAGTGACCTTGAGTTTATCCTGACACAGCATGGGGGCGACGAGTCCTGATGCAATCTTAAGAATATAAACTAGGCCTGTATTGATAAGGTGATGGGGGAGCGGAGCAATGAGTGCGTGCAACAGCCCTGACAGCCCTTGCAGCGACCTAGAAATATATCATCGTATGAGATTACTAGGTGTGACGACCCTAGACAGGATCATTGTTTGGGTATTGATATAAGGGAGGTACCTTAGTTTCCCAATCCTGCTGTATGAAAAGGACTAATAATAACTCGGTAATCATATTCATATCGCACTGCATGTGCCTGGAAGATGTGGAGCACTGAGGAAAGAAAGCATGCCGCGGACGTGAGATGGTGCCGCATGAGGGAGTATGTCAGTGAGTGCATCCATCATGTCATTTCATGCTTGCATTAATCACAGTGTTTAGTAATGTTTGTTTTGCTTGCTTTACCAGTATTGCTTGATTGATTTGATAACATGCTAACCTTTGCTCTATGATTCCACTGAGTTAGCTACTCATTCCCATGTTACGGGATGGTGTTCCGGACACCCACCAGTCCCTATTTTAGTTTCAGATAATGGCGATGCTTGCGAAGCGGAGCTAGACTTTATGATGATGAGGAGGATTCCTCCTATATGCAGGTTCTGATCGACGGGTTTACAGGGTTACTGATTAGATGCCAATACACTTGGTATTTTTCCTTTTATTTACACACCCATGTATATTCTTTTCTTTCTATTTTGGAGTATACATGTATTTAGTTAACCTGGTAACATGTTCACACTCTGGAGACTTACAATCATTCATATATTTCATATATCTATCACATCCTTCCGCTTGCTAATTTAACTGTCTCTGGAGTATGATTTGCTGTTTGGCTTAATCTCACTCATGTTTACTGTACTAACGAACAACATTCAATCATCATCATCATATATGTTGCATAAGTGATGTTCTGGAACTCGGGAGTTGGGTTTCTATCTGACCCCCGATTTTCGGGGCGTTACAAGCATAAATTAAAAAAATGTACTAAAATAAAGGCATGCATTAAATCAGTTCAAGAGCTTTTTTTAAAAAGATATAAAGAGCATAATAGTGACACAAGATAACAGGAAAAGATATAAAAATACATTTACATCCCACGAATAGTTCATTTTGATTGATGCATGAGGACTGAATTTTAGTCATGAAAGAACTGATTAATTAAAGAATTTGGTGAGAATTTCATTCAAAATGACGCAATACCCAAGCATGTCCCTGGCTCCTAATACCAAATTGGTTAGAAGGAAACAACAGTAAGCCTTCCAATGTTCAAAATTACCCAATGCCAAATGGCATGAAAATACTCCTAGAGAGTAGAAAAATATTTTTTTTTTTCATTTTTAACAACATTAAGCCTTCCAAAAAACCACTCCATAGTAAATAGCAAGTAAATGTGCTCCATCAAACATCCAAATTCAAATCAGACAAAGGCATCCAATACAAGGCATCACCCAAAAAACCACACACACACACACACACACACACACACACACACACATAGAGAGAGAGAGAGAGAGAGATTTAAGAACGCAAAAGATCCTTGACAGAAAAAATACAACGCACTTGGAGGAATGTATGACTAATATGTTATATTTACAACCAGAAAATAAGTGAGGAAGCAAATATAGTATAAGCATATTGTATTGGTATAAGAACCCAAAGTTAGTTTTTCAAAGGCACACCTTTGCATTTTTCACTTGCTTTATACTTCCAACAACATCAGTTTTCAGGACCATGCCCATCAATAATTTCTCAAATAGCTCAATGCTTAGACATGTTTTCACATCTATATAAATGCATACAAGTGTCTGTCTGTGTGTGTGGAAAACAAACTGACAAATACGAATAAGAGAGTCCTTGCATGAAGTTGACAAACATTTCAATGGGATCTTCCAACCAAAAACCAAATTATCAAAAGAAAAGAGAGACCAAGAACAAAAAATAAAATAAAATAAAAAATCACCACCACTGCTATCATCATCATAGCCTTGGTCCCAATTATTTGGGGTTGGCTTTAACTATCCTGCTTCGTAAAAAATCTCAGATGGAACTCTGATGATTGCTTAGCAAGAGCTCCACAATTGATTGCCTACTTGACATCAACCTCCTTCACTTGAGGCTTGTAACCAACTGCTGACTCGCTACTAGGCAGAGTTCACAAGAAAGAAGACCACATAAGATCATGAAGTATATTTCACTACTGACTAGCTGGGGTAAGTAACTTCACTGGCCTGACGTGATATGGATCTCAGAGGTAACAAGAATGAACAGTAGCATGTAAAGTTCGTAACAGTAATTAGCATTAACACAACATACCTTAACTTCTTCATAAAGTTTCTTCTCCCAAATGTATAGTTTCTCCAATGTACAAGAAAGATTTCCTGACTTCATCCCCATGTCTTTATCAAAATCCAGAGAAAGAGAACTGACATTATCGCTAGACGCCAATTCTTCTGCACTTTTAGAAGTAGAAGGCTGTGAAGATACCACAGATAAGGGAGTAATCACATCCAACATCTTGGAAGACACTGCAACAGAGAAGTATATACAATTTAAATGCTATACCAAGATGTTATTGAAAAAAAAGGAGCTAAATCTTATGGTACATGTCCTTGATGGCTTCGCTTCCTCAAAAGGAGCTAAACCTACCAACTTGATGAACTGGCACATCTGTATCTTTCAATGGAGAGTACTTCTTTTCTGCACCAGATCTTGTGGGCCACTGGTCCATGGGACGAATAACCAATGCCCTTGGATTCTCTCAAGGAATGAAAAGAGCATCTGTCTTCAATGTACTTGGTGTTTCTTCATCATCACTGAAGAATGGCACCTGCATTAAAAGAAAAATTGAGAAAAGGCTTCAAGTTTCTACGAGTTAATAAGGGTGAAACTCTGACAAGAGTGGGTTTGTTGCCAACCTTTTTTGTATGTGTGTGTGTGTGTGTGAAAAAACCTTACAGAACGAAGCTTTTAACCTGCCTGTCAGGTAAGAATCCAATCTTAGTAGTGAAATGAATTATCCCAAGCAATCCTTTCAGATGTTGCAAAGATGCAATCCTCAGCAGTTCCTGTACATGCGAAAACATGTTGAAATGAATAAAGGAACAAGGAATTTGCATGATTCTAATAACAAATGAAATGCAATGTCAGCTGATGAATTTCATTTAATATACTGCTCATGATGGAAAGAAGATAATCAGTAAAGGTTAAATAAATAGAGCTTTCCTAAGGCCACGTGCATCTAGACGTGGCAACACATGCAGACCTGGCACATGAATAAGGAGTGTGGTGGTGTATTATGATCCCAATGGTTTTAAGTAAGGGTGGCAATGGGTGGGGTTTAGACTGGGTAGGGGTTAGTACAAGCCCGACCCATTTACAAAATGGACCAAGAATTCGTGCCCAAACCTTACCCAAAGTAAAGGGTTCGTCAACATTAAAGGGAACAAACAGGTAGAAAAGAAAGTGATCCTGCACATGCTTGTGTAGCAAGCAGATGTCATGATGGGTTGATGCAATACAAATGTAGGCCCCTCTTTGATGTGTGTTAGAAATCCACACGCACCATAGCTTAGGCAGAACCAAAGTGTAAAAGAAAAGAAAAAGAAAAAGAAAAAATCTTCTACATTTTTTTTTCCCTTCTTCTTTTTTTTTTTTTTTCTTTTTTGGAAAGGCTGGAAACTCACTCTGTATTGAGCTGAATGGAGAAAGTTCACCAAAACAGTTCCAAATGGCAAGTGAGTTGGGTTCCTTGATTAGAAGAAACAAGCAAAATGATCATTTGGGCCAATGGCCATTCTGCTTCTTTCTTTCTTTCTTTTTTTTTTTTTAAAAAAGGAATCAGTGAGTGGAATGCACACCATCCAACATCAAGTGTACCCATTCTTATCCTAGTTGCCAATTGAAGTGAAAAAGGAGCAAACCAAAATCCCAAATAACACAGTTCACTTTTTTTTAATAGGCAATGCAATTTTCCATTTTCCACACCACCCAAATGCAAAGAAGAGGGGTTCCACTCAAGTTACAGACATGCGATGCAAAGTTTCTATGATCAGAACAGTCTTCATTCGGTTACCCAAATTCATCCGTCTTTAAGACTTTTTTCCTGTCAGGTTGCACAAGTAAAGAGACCCCCTTAGTAATGCCTCTTTTTCTAGACGAAGCAGAAGCTGGCACAATTACATTTTTTAAAAAATAACAGTTATATATACACATCATTGATTACCACCAATATATAAGGAAAATGAAATTTACATATTTAATTAAGGAGAAGTATCTTATTACCTTCGGTGTTGCTTGCATTTGTACTCCCAAGCAACTGCGCACCCAATACCTCTGGTTGTGAATCCATGTGCCTATTTCTTCACTAAAATGGAAAAAAAAAATACTAATGGTTAAGAAATAATTTAGATCATAGATAAAGTATAAATAATTCACTATATTATCCAAACCTTGATTAGATTACCTCTAATAAATATCATTTTGTTACATGCTTAAAAAATAAAAACAATTCAATAGATTCTCCTTGATCATTTTCTTTTCTTTGTTTTCTCGACTACAACATTGATGTCTTCAGGTTCATTGAATATTAACTCATCAACAATTGCTAATGAGGCCAGATCAGGTCTTGCATCAGCATTACTTACAGCCTTTAATCGTTCCGATAGAATACACGTCTCTTCTTCGACAAAATTTTTTTTGGAACCTCCAAGACCACATGCTAGTCAGGATTTTTTGGATCTCTGGAATAGAAAACTTGCGTGGCATGCTCTGCAAGAATGAAGGGCTCGTCACCGACTTTGTCTGAACTGTAAAGATTGGACAAATTTACTAATCTCAGATTTGCTTCGAAATCAAAAGAAACACCATGATGTGTCACCTTCACCCAATCACACTTAAATAGGATAGGCTTGTACCCTGTTCGGTACTCCAATTGGATAATTCTACGAAGGACTCCGTAGTAAGGTTGATTTTCATCCACTGTATTCATATCCTTAGCACTCGATCGAAAGGTTGTCATACCCTCTGTCATAACCCCACTGTTTTGGTTTGTTTTATTCTCCTCATAGTCCTTAGTAACAAAGAGGAAACCATTAATACAATACTTATTGTATTGCATAGAAAAAGCTAGAGGACCTCTCACTATGTCTTTAAATTCTTTATCATCAGATTCAATGAACTCTAGTTGCCTCTTCAACCAAGGTATGAATTCATCCTCACTAGGCACCATGTTGGTCCTCTTGTAGCATCGCTATAAGAAATCTTTGTGCTTCCTGATATTCAATAACATTGTTATATTGAAATCGCATAAAGTAAGGAGATATACATATATATATATATATATATATATATATATATATGAGCTTATTGTACATACCCTTCCCACTCATCGTAGCCGGGATGACTCTTCAATACCCATGTACGAGCTTGTTCATATTCAATACCCACTATGATAACACTTTGACCCGAACCTACTGGACCAACATCATCTTCATTACGGTCATCATCAACAATATCTTGTAAATTAAGTAGTCCTGGAATGACTTCATTAAATCAATTTTCCAGCTTTTCTAATAGGCTTATTTTCTGTTTTCCAGAAGGTAACACCTTTTTTAGTAGTTGAAGGAGGTCTGTAAAGCTTTTTTCACTCCATCCATGACTAACCTTTAATTTGAAAAGCTGTACAATGACTGTCAGCACGGTGAAATCATGGGCCCTAGGGTATAGCTCAGTCATCGCGTCTCGTAGATTTGCTTCAAACTCATTAGTTTCATTTTCTCCAGAGATGCCTTCGACTACAGGGGTCACATTCGGTTCATCCAGTACAACTTCATCTAGGTTATTACCACCAAGTTCTTGAACGATCGTGTTGTGCAACTCATTTAAGTTCGGGACACTGGTATTGTTGGGAACTTAATTCATGTACAGAATACTTTGGTGATACATGTTCCCCATGCATGTTCCAAACCCTATAGCTTGGGTCGAATCCATTTTTCATTAGATGTATTTCCATATCATCATAAGAAATTGGAAAATGTGCACATCTACTAGTGGTGCATGGACAAGGAACGAATTCTCTACCAGGAAGCTTTTCTTGTGCAAACTTTGAAAAACTTCTGATTCCAACAAGAAAACGTGGGTCTGAGAAACTTAATGTCATCCACTCCCTATTCATTACAGCCGGATCTCGATTAACCAAGGGGTCCATTTTCAACCTGCACCTTACTAAAAATTAAAGTTGAAAATTAGTCTCATGCATCATCCTCCTCAAAAGTTGGAAATGAAGGAAGTGCTATCAGATGATTGAACCCATACAGATATTATCTACCAAATACAATGTATTAAGGAGTTTGCAATCATTGTATTTTTACAACAAATTAATAATTTCCAATGTGGTTATATACATGGAAAACACTATAATGAGATGCACTCATGTAGTTATATACATGGGTACAACTAGATGCACTCAACACTAAGAAAGGTAGTTATATACATGGGTATAACTAGATGCACTCAACACTAATAAAGGTAGTTATATACATGGGTACAACTAGATGCACTCAACACTAAGAAAGTTGCACTTTCACATCCTCACCATTAAAAGACAGAGGAGGGAATCCAGTAAGCATTCACTAGCAGTACATCAGTGGGAGTCAAGCCCAGGTCGCCCCACTAGTAGGGAGATTCACTAGCAACTCAATCGACGTGCATACATTGGCTGTGTCAACAAGGGAAAACTAGTTTTCAAATCATGTTAACACAAATCAACAATGACGGAGGGTAAAATGAAACATTCCAAACCTCAATTTGTCAGTGTTACAATGCAAAACTTGATTATAGAATACAACAAGCTTTGGAGTTCTCCCTATGTTTCCCCAATTTTTCTACTTCTATATTTATAAGCACATTATAAATTTTCACAACAACTCCGACCCGCTGGGAAAAGGCTATGATTATGATGAAGACAATACTGATGGTGATTGGGAAAAGGCTATGATTATGATGAAGATAGTACTGATGGTGATTATTTCCAAAGATTCAATGGATAATACCCAATTGTAGGTTAGGGATACATTAGTCCAATTCTTGTCTTTCTAAGATTCTAAATAATGTAAAGAGATGGACACGCAAAGTCCATGTGCTTCCTTATAGAATGGATTGTTTTCTTTGTACAACAAACCATCAAATGGGCTTAAATTAATACACAGACCTGCACCCCACCCATTTAACCATCCCCATACCTAACATGTTTCGAGCCAGGTTTGGGAACCTAGCCTATTGCCACTACCTTTTTTTTTTTTTTCCTTTTTTGAAGATTCTATTGCCACCCTTTCTTATAATAGTGGAATTTTTTGCCATTACAACGGGTGTGAAGATCTTTGCAAGCCTAATGAGGTGTCAATTGATTGTGGAGGGGAAGCTCACATAATCCAATTGAATTGATTTCCATGTTCCCCCATGGGCCCATAATGCAAATGCTTCTCTTTGGTCCTCTATTTCCTTTACTTAGCTTATCTAATAAGAATGACAATCTTCTTGTTGTTTTCCCTTCCTTAACCGACATATAGAGAAGACAAATTGAAATTTGTTAATCTTGATACTGTTTACTCAATCTATAACCGACATATAGAGAAGACTAATTGAAATTTTTTTATTCTTGATATTGTTTACTCAACCTATAAATTCCACTCTATGTATCTTGTTGAGGACCATATGAGCTTCAAGTCCTTTTTGGTCCAACCATTTACCAAGTAAGGGCTCCTATGAAAAACCTTTGAATCCTAATAAATTTGCATAGAATTCAAAAAAATCCAACTGAAACAACAGCCCTCCACTTAAATAAATCTAAACTGCCTCAGTGAATTGTGTTGTTGAAATCAAAATAACCATGAAGTCGCGTGAACCAAAGACATGTAATCAAAATAAAAGATGACAACAAGCAATCAATTTTATATCAATGAACTCAATTTTCATCACCAAACACTACACAAATTTTAAACATAAACACCAAAAACCCCAAATTTTCCATTTGGAACTCTAGAGACAAGACAAAATTAGTACCCTTCTTTTAAAGAGGAACTACACCATGGTCTGCAGAGTATGGTGGACCATGCACATCCGCACATCCGCAATAAACTTGGCATACGTCTATATAAACCTCTAAATCAATGGCCGCTATGGATGGCACATGGCCTGATGGTTATAAAGATTACACAGTCTGAGCTGCCTGATACTCACCATCAAATAGACAACTAGAAAAGAGAATAGGTCAACAACCTAAAATTAACAAGTGATATCAAACAGTAGCAATCATCACATAAATGATACTTCCAATCCATGTCTATCCACAACCAACGATTTGGATGGTCTGGATCAACGGGCAAGCACGCCACTCATCATACTAAACCTGAGAATAAATCCACTTTTCTAATTATTAATGTTAAGAAGGAAAATTTTAAAATTTCCATAGCATAGCAATATAGCACATTTAGAGGAAGTCAGATGCTTGGTTCCCTGCACATGCTCTTTCAATTAAAGCGAATAAAGAAATGGAGCTTCTAGAGACAATTAAAGCGAATAAACCAAATATCAATCAAATTCCTCTTGGACTTGACATAGAATGGAGGCCCACATTCAGGTGAGGAGAAGCCCAAGGAAAGGGTTCGGTTCTGCAGTTATGCATGGGCACTGATAACTGTTATGTGATGCACATCATTCACTCTGGGATTCCTCCCATTCTACAATCTCTTTTGGAGGACGGCACATCTGTCAAGGTTGGAGTTTGTATAGCCAATGATGCAGTGAAGGTTATGAAAGATTATAATGTCTGTATCAAAGCCTTGGAAGACCTGTCTAGCCTTACAAATATAAATCTTGGTGGAGTTCCCAAGAAGTGGGGCCTTAGTTCACTAATTGAAATACTCACCTGTAAACAGTTGGAGAAACCCAACAAAATCAGAATGGGAAACTGGGAAGCCAATGCGTTATCGAAGGAGCAACTCCAGTATGCTACTATAGATGCTTTTGCTTCTTGATACTTGTATCAGGTGTTGAAGAGCTTACCAGATGTAGCTAATGACCAAGTTGTGGAGGAGAGTAAATGGTGTACATGATCACGAGGATCATTGAATACAGAACGACTCCCTCAAATCATAATGGCCCTGCTGATTAGCACAAATACAGTTTGCTGATTTGCAGGTTCATGTACCCGTGGTTTGGTGATCCCAAATGTTTGATCAGATGGGCCACAACATGTGTGGGTGAATTACTTGAGCAACATCCAGATTAGAAGATCTTAACCTTTCAAAAGATGGCCTAGGAATAGGTGGCTAAGGAGAGAAGAAACGCTTTGATCCAATATTGAACTGAAGATGTACAAACAATCAAAGTGTTGGGATCTCCCAATCTGGGTAAGCTTATGATCAACCACCATCAAGTGCGTCCCATTAGATCGTTAGTTTGGCAGCAAAACCGTAATGTTTGCTGGAGCAGGACAAAAAAATTTCCATCTTCAACGCTATGCAAGTCCATTGTGTTATTAAGTGGGCATCATTGTTAAACATTTTGTACTTTAGACATTATCAATGTAATGCAGAATAGATATGAAATTGCATTATTCTGATTTTTTCTTACGGTAAGATCATGTTGGGGTCTGACCTATGTAGTTCACAATATCAGGGGATGGGTTTGAAATGAAAATAAATAAATAAATAAAATGAGAAACAGAGGTTTCAATGGCGCATCCGACCGTAACTAATTTCGAAAATATATATATATAGAGAGAGAAAGAGAGAGAGAGACTAACCGTTCTTCTCCTTCGGCAAAAGAGGGTTTTGAAAACGCTAATGAGAGAGAGAGAGAGGTTGGGAAACAGAGAGCAGGGAATGCGGCCGAGAGATGGGGAGAGGGTGAGGGAGAGGGGAAGATCGAGAGATGGCAAGGGAGAGGCTGAGTGCGAGAGAGACAGAGAAGGTGAAGGAGCCTGGGAGATGGAGAGAGGGAGAAAATGGCGGACGCAAAAACCCTCCTTTTGTTTTGGGAGGCACGCGGGCGGGAGAAATTATTGGAGTGAAATTTGGGGGTGGAGCGCGTGACGGACGGCTCATTAGGACGGTGGGTTTTAGGACCGTGGGGCCCACCATGATGTATGTTATTTATCCACTCCATCGATTAAATTTAAAATATTATTTTAAGGGTTGAGGCAAAAAATGAGTCAGATCGAAGTGGTAAGAAGACCACACAACATATTAACAACAGATATTCAATTTTTATGATTTCTTATTGTGTGGTCCACTTAGACCTTTAATCGACATGACTTTTGGCCCAATCCACTGAAATTATATGTCAGAATTTATGGATGGCTTAGATCAAACATATATATTTCAATGGGCCCTATAGAGCCCCTTAAGCACCGTGAATATCTAATACAGTTATAATGAGGGGTAAGCTTTAGGTACGGATCCATTAGGTTTTAGCTACGGATTAAATCTGTAGTAATATTACTACGGATTAGATCTGTGCCCAAAAACTCTTAAAGTCCGTACCCTTTACTCAATTTTTTGGTAGTGATAGGAGATCTGGGTTGCTCTGGAGTTCAAGTACAAGGCTGAAGAAGAAGAGACCAACAAATTTCTCATCGTTAGGTATTTTGACTTCAGCATGGTAGATAATAAACCGCTGCTGCCCCAAATCCAAGAACTGCAGCTAATAGTTAACAAAATCAAAGCGATAAAGGTTGATCTTCATGAATCATTCCAAGTCAGGGCTATAATCGCTAAATTACCACCGATGTGGAAAGCTATAGAAAAAAGTTGTTGCATAAAACCGATGACTACACACTAGAACAAATCCAAAAACACCTTAGGATTGAAGAAGAATCCTGTAACCGTGACAAAAAGAATGATAACGGGAATGCCTCGTCCAAGGTGCATGCAGTAGAAAATGCAAATAACAAGAATCCCAAGAAGGACGATTCCTTTAAACCCAATAAAGAAAAATTCAAGAAAAACACCCAAAAGAAGAACGGAAAGTTCAAAGGCCCGTGCCATGTCTGTGGAAAAACTGGGCACTATGCTCGAGTGTGCCGATATCGCAAATCTAAAAAGGAGGCAAGTGCAGTAGAAGAAGGCGATATCGTGGCTATGATCACTGAGGTGAATACCATCCAAGTTAAAGTTTAAGGGTGGTGGTATGATACTGCCGCTAAAGCACATGTATGTTACGACAAATTTACCTTCAAAACCTATGAGGAATTGACTGATGGTCAAGAAGTCCAAATGGGTAATGAAGTCCGATCGAAGGTCGTCGGCAAAGGAACTGTCGAACTGATATTCACCTCTAGAAAGAAAGTGATTCTAACTAATATACTACACGTCCTAGACATGAGGCGAAACTTAGTTTCTGGGGATCTTCTGGGAAAACTAGGTATAAGGGTGGTGTACGAGTCAGGAAAACTGATTATATCCAAAAATAAGAATTTTGTGGGAAAGAGATATGCTTGTAACGGAATGGTTAAGTTTTCTCTAAATGAAAGTAGCACTTTTACGTATATGGTTGAATCCGCTGGACTGTGGCATGATAGACTAGCCCATATAGGGTATAGTACCTTGAAGTTCATGGATAAGAATGGTTTAATCTCATACACAAATAATGAAACCGATAAATGTGAAATGTGCATACGATCCAAAATGATAAAGAAACCTTTTCCAAGTGTTGATAGATCATCTCAAATGTTGGATCTTGTGCACAGTGATATCTGTGAGTTAAACGGCATTCTTACTCGTGGAGGTAAACGGTACTTCATAACCTTTATAGATGATTACTCTAGATATGTGCATGTTTATCTATTAAAGAGCAAAGATGAAGCATTGAACATGTTTAAGATATATAAATAAGAAGTAGAGAATCAACTAAGTAAGAAGATAAAAATTCTCTGTAACGATAGAGGAAGAGAATACTTCTCGAATGAATTCGATAACTTCTGTGAAGAAAATGGACTAGTAAATTAATGTACAGCGCCATACACACCTCAAAAAAATGGAATAGCTAAAAAGAAGAATAGAACATTAGTAGAAATGGTCAATTCAATGATAATAAGAGCAAAGTTGCCACTAAGTCTATGGGGTGAGGCACTGCTTACAACATACAATATATTAAATAGAATTTCGTCTAAAAAATATAAAATATCTCCATATGAAACATGGAGAGGTAGAAAACCTAACCTAGGATATCTTAAAGTGTGGGGATATCTTGCATACTACAAAACCCCTGATTCAAAAAGAACCAAGTTAGGACCAAGAACTATTAAGTGCGCCTTCGTAGGGTGTGCACAAAATAGTAAAGCTTATAGACTTTTAGACCTGGAGTCTAATACAATAATAGAATCAAGAGATGTTGAATTCTTCGAACATTCACTATCTTTGGAGTCAAAAGATAATGAAATTCAAACTTCTAATAGAGAACTAGATAACATAGCTCCACAGATAGTGGAAGCTCCTTTTGAACCCCGTAGGAGTCAAAGAACAAGAATAGAGAAGAGTCTAGGAGATGACTACATAGACTCACAACGCATAATTTTCCATCTGATAGAAGCAGATAGAGAAAATATTATTAGACAAATACCTATAGTAATGACTATAGAAGATGATCCTAAAACATATAAAGAGGCTGTATCCTGTAGAGACTCATCTTTTTGGAAAGAAGCTATAAATGATGAAATGAAATCCATACTATCAAATCAAACATGGGAACTAGTAAACTTACCTCCATGTTCTAGACACATAGGTTATAAGTGGGTATTTAAGAAGAAATATCACACTGATGGGACTATCCAAACCTTTAAAGCTCGACTAATAGCTAAGAGTTTTAGACAAAAAGAAGGGATAAATTACTTTGACACATACTTACCTATAGCTAGGGTAACATCCATTAGGATATTATTTGCGCTAGGTTCCATACATCATCTTCACATCCACCAAATGGATGTAAAGACTGCTTTCCTGAATGGTGACCTCAATGAGGAGGTATACATGGAACAACCTGAAGGTTTCATTCTACCAGGAAATGAAAAAAAGTATGTAGATTAGTTAAATCATTGTATGGATTAAAACAAGCACCAAAACAGTGGCATGAGAAGTTTGATTCCAAAATGCTATCTCATGGTTTCATGCATAATGTAGCTGACAAATGCATATATTCTAAAGTAGATGGTAATTATATCGTTATTATTTGTCTGTATGTTGATGACATGTTAATAATAAGTAATAAAATGGAAGGTGTGACTAAAACAAAGAAGTTTCTTTCTTCCGTATTTAAAATAAAGGATCTTGGACAAGTTGATACCATATTAGGTATCAAAGTTAAAAAAATATTGTGAGGGTTATGCTTTGTGTCAATCTCATTATATTGAGAAGATACTAAACAAGTTTAACCATCTAAATATAAAGGAAGCAAAAATCTCATTTGATCCAAGTATCAAGCTAAAAGAAAATACTGGAAGAACAGTTGCACAATTAGAATATGCGAGTGCTATAAGAAGTCTTATGTATGCTATGCAATGCACTAGACCTGATATCGCATATGCTGTGAGTAAACTTAGTAGGTTTACTAGTAACCCCAGTACTAAACACTGAAATACAATCAGTAAAGTCCCTGGTTACTTAAAAGAAACCAAAGACTTAGAACTATTTTATTCAGAGTTTTCTGCCATATTGGAAGGATATAGCGATGAGAGTTAGATATCAAGTGCAGGGGACAACAAGTCCCTAGGAGGTGCAGCTGTATCTTGGGGATCCAAGAAATAGACTTGCATAACGCACTCGACTATGAAGTTTGAATTCATAGCCCTGGCTGCAACAGGCAAAGAGGCTGAGTGGCTAAAGGATTTTCTATTAGAATTTTTTTTTTGTGTAAAGCCTATATCGGCTATGTCACTACATTTTAATAGTGAAGCCACATTAGCTAGAGCCTATAGCGGCACTTATAATGGTATGTTTAGACATAACTGTGTTCGACATGATTATGTCAAACAGTTAATTAAATATGGAATCATTGCTATTTTCTATGTGAAATCAAGCAATAACCTAACAGATCCTTTCACTAAACCTCTACCGAGAGAGGTAGTAAAGGCTACATCTAGAGGGATGGGGTTGAAACTCTTCAACCAAAGTTCTACCAACGATAGTAACCCAACCTAAAGTAAAAAAATCTCTAATCTTGGGTTTAATGGGTAATAACAAGTCACTGATATGTGAAAAGTTTTCAGCACTAAATTATATAACCTCATCCATGATAGATAAGTGCTGAGCATTACGAAAGAGGGTTTGAGTCTTAGAACTCTTAATGAAATTCAGTCTTTAGGACAAGTGTCTTATAGTAACGGAGACATTGAAAGAATTTCACGTATATAAATGTAGAGATGGTGTCGTCTCTCATGAGAGTTAGGAGTTTTCTCTCGGGATCATTCATGAATTAGGATAAGCACATGACCATTAATTGTGTTGAGCAAGATTGTGGAAACTCTAACAACACAAAATGAATATGTGTGTGGTTTCTCCAACTCTGTTATCTAGGAATAACTGGTTCAAAACTACGGCTACCAGTCATTTCAATAGAGTTTTGAGATATTTACACTAAGAGAAGATTAAAATCAAAAGACATCTTTCTTTATACATATAAGCTGATTATTCTGGTAGAAATGTTTAACCGATAAAATATATTTTTACAAAATCAAGTGGGGGATTGTTATAAAAAATATTAATTTTAAAATATATTTTAATAATAAATAATATATAATATATATAAAAAGTACTTGAAAAAATAGCTTTTTGTGGGTTTTGGGAATAGTCCCACATGAGAAAGGGAAGAGAAAAATCTGTAGTTTATATGAAGGATGTGGAGTATTATAATATTTTTTTACCTAGTCCGTGGACCATGGGACTTGCATGTTTTAGTGCGAAGCACTGAAAGACCGCCCACGTGCACGCACTCGCGCTCACGCTCGGGCGGCACGGGCACAAGCTTAGTCTCGGTCTCAGTCTCGGTCTTGGTCACGGGCTCGGGCTTGGTGCGAGGGCGTGGGCATGTGAGGCAGTGTGACTGTAGAGGCGCTAGTGGCGCACTTTGCACTTCGCACGTGCTCATCGTGTCGCAGAGAGTCGCTGCCTTCACAAACCGGAGCGAGACGTGTGCGAGTCGTGGAGCGACTAAGTGGCTAAGGTAGATGGCTGGGTGATGGAGAGACTAGAGGACTGAATGAGAATCCTCCAAAATATATAGAGGGCTGAAAAAAAAATTGTTGCAGAAAATTTATAACAGTTGTGCAATAAGTGCAAGGTCCAGCTGAAACTGCTGCATGACAGCCCAACAGCTAGAAAATGGCTAGCTGCTGTTTCACAACATTCAGCATGCAGTAGCTTAATGGTCCATACACAACAGTCAGAAAATGACCATAAAATGGCTAGTTTTCTCCAACAGCTAGAAAATGGTCATGGGATTTATTTCCCTAGACCATAACCCCCAGCCACCATAGCCTATAAAAAGGGGGCCCGGGATAGGTTTCCAAACCATCTCATAAACCAATCCAGCACTTCCATACGAAACTGAGACAACCCACTAATCCTCTCTCTATACTCCAGTAATTTCAGCAAGAAGAACAGACCAACAATGTGGTCTAGAACGGTTCAACTGAACCAGTGGCTGAAGACTTAACCAGTGCAGTGGTCTAAAATAATTTTTCTTCCTTTTCTTTATTCTGGAATTTTTCCTTTTTTATGTATTTCTGTCAGACTGTGGAATAAAGTTCCATTAGTAGGCCTTCGTCTTTGCTAAACGCAGACCCATATCAGGCTCGTCGTATCCTAGAAGTGGTTTTCCTGTAACCTATCAACATACTCAATTCACTTGAGTAGGGGCAAATAACACTTTAAGGACAGCGTTTCATACGTGCTTCAACCTGTCCTTAGATCAGATAATTTTTTATTTTTTCAGTTTCCACATTATACAAAAATTATATTAATCTGTATAAATTCTCAACAATCTTAAAGCATTATTTTTAAGAAGGAAGCCGACAACGTTTCATCCATCAAGTTGATGAATCAGGATTTGATACGTCTTGATCGGTTCGATGGAACCAATGTTACAAGATGGCAAGACAAGCTGAAATTTCTCCTGACTGTGTTAAAGATCTACTACATATTAGATCTAAATCTGTAAGCGCTGCTTGAAGCAACCGACAACGACATACCTGAACAGGTGGCTGTCCGCATTAAATGAGCTGAAGACGAACTCTTGTATCGTGGACACATTCTGAACGCGCTCTCCGACCGCCTGTACAATCTGTACCAACAGACATCATTAGCAAAGGAGATCTGTACCGCTCTGGAGTTCAAGTACAAAACTGAAGAAGAAGAGACCAATAAATTTCTCATCGTCAGGTATTTTGACTTCAGCATGATAGATAATAAATCGCTGAAGCCCCAAATCCAAGAACTGCAGCTAATAGTTAACAAAATCAAAGCGATAAAGATTGATCTTCCTAAATCATTCCAAGTCGGGGCTATAATCGCTAAATTACCACCGATGTGGAAAGACTATAGAAGGAAGTTGCTGCATAAAACTGAGGACTACACACTGGAACAAATCCAGAAACACGTCAGGATTGAGGAAGAATCCTGTAACCGTGACAAAAAGAATGATAACGGGAATGCCTCGTCCAAGGTACATGCAGTATAAAACGCCACTAAAAAGAATCCTGAAAAGGATAATTCCCTTAAACCCAATAAAGAAAAGTTTAAGAAAAACAGCTAAAATAAGAACGGAAAGTTCAAAGGCCTGTGCCATGTTTGTGGAAAAATCGGGCACTATGCTCGAGTGTACTAATATCGTAAATCTAAAAAGGAGGCAAGTGCACTAGAAGAAGGCGATATCGTGGCTATGATCACTGAGGTAAATACCATCCAAGGCAAAGTTCCAAGGTGGTGGTATGATACTGTCGCTACAGTACATGTGTGCTACGACAAATTCACCTTCAAAACCTATGAGGAATTAACTGATGGTCAAGAAGTTCAAATGGATAATGAAGTCCGATCGAAGGTCGTCGGTAAAGGAACCGTCGAACTGATATTCACTTATGGAAAGAAAGTGATTCTGACTAATGTACTGCACGTCCCAGATATGAGGCGAAACTTAGTTTCTGGGGATCTTCTGGGAAAACCAGGTATAAGGGTGATGTACGAGTCAGGAAAACTGATTCTGTTCAAAAATGAAAATTTTCTGAGAAAAGGGATATGCTTATAATGGAATGGTTAAGTTTTCTGTGAATAAAAGTAGCACTTCTGCGTATATGTTTGAATTCGTTGGATTGTGGCATGACAGACTAGCCCATATAGGGTATAGTACCTTGAAGTTCATGGCTAAGAATGGTTTAATCTCATACACAGATAAAGAAACCAATAAATGTAAAATGTGCATATGATCCAAAATGATGAAAAAACCTTTTCTAAGTGTTGATAGATCGTCTCAAATGTTGGATCTTATGCACAGTGATATCTGTGAGTTAAACGGCATTTTTACTCGTGGAGGTAAACGGTACTTCATAACCTTTATATATGATTGCTCTAGATATGTGTATGTTTATCTATTAAAGAGCAAAGATGAAGCATTGAACATATTTAAGATATATACAGCAAAAGTAGAGAATCAACTAAGTAAGAAGATAAAAATTCTTCGTAGCGATAGAGGAGGAGAATACTTCTTGAATGAATTCGATAACTTCTGTGAAGAACATGAATTGATACATCAATGTACAGCGCCATACACACCTCAACAAAACAGAATAGCTGAAAGGAAGAATAGAACATTAGTAGAAATGGTCAACTCAATGCTAATAGGAGCAAAGTTTCCACTAAGTCTATAGAGTGAGGTACTGCTTACAACATGCCATATAATAAACAGAATTTCGTCTAAAAAATATAAAATATCTCCATATGAAACATGGAGAGATAGAAAACCTAACCTAAGATATCTTAAAGTGTGAGGGTGTCTTGCATACTGCAGAACCCCTAATTCAAAAAGAATCAAGTTAGGACCAAGATCTATTAATTGCGCCTTCGTAAGGTATGTACAAAATAGTAAAGATTATAGACTTTTAGACATGGAGTCTAATACAATAACAGAATTAAGAGATGTTGAATTCTTCGAACATTCACTATCTTTGGAGCCAAAGGATAATGAAATTCAAACTCCTAATAGAGAACCAGATAGCACTGCTCCACAGATAGTGGAAGCTCCTATTGAACCCCGTAGGAGTCAAAGAACAAGAATAAAGAAGAGTCTAGGAGATGACTACATAGACTCACAATGCATAATTTTTCATCTGATAGAAGCAGATAGAGAAAATGTTATTAGACAAATACCTATAGTAATGATTATAGAAGGTGATCCTAAGATATATAAAGAGGATGTATCCTCTAGAGACTCATCTTTTTGGAAAGAAATTATAAATGATGAAATGAAATCCATACTATCAAATCAAATATGGGAACTAGTAAACTTACCTCCAGGTTCTAGACCCATAGGTTGTAAGTGGGTATTTAGGAAGAAATATCACACTGATGGGACTATCCAAACCTTTAAAGCTCGACTAGTAGCTAAGGATTTTAAACAAAAAGAAGGGATAAATTACTTTGACATATACTCACATGTAGCTAGGATAACATCTATTAGGATATTATTTGCGCTAGCTTCCATACATCATCTTCACATCTACCAAATGAATATAAAGACTGCTTTCCTGAATGGTGACCTCAATGAGGAGGTATACATGGAACAACCTGAAGGTTTTATTCTACCATGAAATGAAAACAAAAGTATGTAGATTAGTCAAATCATTGTATGGATTAAAACAAGCACCAAAACAGTGGCATGAGAAGTTTGATTCCAAAATGCTATCTCATGGTTTCATGCATAATGTACCTGACAAATGCATATATTCTAAAGTAGATGGTAATTATATAATTATTATCTGTATGTATATTGATGACATGTTAATAATAAGTAATAAAATAGAAGATGTGACTGGAACAAAGAAATTTTTTTCTTTCGTATTTAAAATGAAGGATCTTTGACAAGTTGATACCATCGTAGGTATCAAAGTTAAAAAAAATATTGTGGGGGTTATGCTTTGTGTTAATCTCATTAGATTGAGAAGATACTAAACAAGTTTAACCATCTAAAAATAGATGAAGCAAAAATCTCATTTGATCCAAGTATCAAGCTAAAAGAAAATACTAGAAGAACAGTTGCACAATTAGAATATGTGAGTGCTATAGGAAGTCTTATGTATGCTATGCAATGCACTAGAACTGATATCGCATATGCTATGAGTAAACTTAGTTGGTTTACTAGTAACCCCAATACTAAACACTGGAATGCAATCAGTAGAGTCCTTGGTTACTTAAAAGCAATTAAAAACTTATGACTATTTTATTCAGAGTTTCTTGCTGTATTGGAAGGATATACCGATGCGAGCTGGATATCGAGTGCAGGGGACAACAAGTCTACTACAGAGTGAGTATTCACCCTAGGAGGTGCAGCTGTATCTTTAGGATCCAAGAAATAGACTTGCATAACTCACTCGACTATGGAGTCTGAATTTATAGCCCTGGCTGCAACAGGCAAAGAGGATGAGTGACTAATGGATTTTCTATTAGAAATTCCATTTTTTGTAAAGACTATATCGGTTGTGTCACTACATTGTGATAGTGAAGCCACATTAGCTAGAGCCTATAGCGGCACTTATAATGGTATGTTTAGACATATCAGTCTTCGACATGATTATGTTAGACAGTTAATTAAAGATGGAATCATTGCTATTTTCTATGTGAAATCAAGCAATAACCTAACAGATCCTTTCACTAAACCTATACCGAGAGAAGTAGTAAAGGCTACATCTATAGGGATGGGGTTGAAACTCTTCAACCAAAGTTTCCCAGCGATAGTAACCCAACCTAAAGTAAAAAAATCTCTA
The DNA here is from genome assembly GCA_037074715.1 of Magnolia kwangsiensis. NCBI lineage: Eukaryota > Viridiplantae > Streptophyta > Magnoliopsida > Magnoliales > Magnoliaceae > Magnolia > Magnolia kwangsiensis. Next base: position 89,596,537 of record CM073580.1, read on the forward strand.
ATCTTGGGTTTAATGGGTAATAACAAGTCACTGATATGTGAAAAGTTTTCATCACTAAATTATTTAACCTCATCCATGATAGATAAGTACTGAGCATTACGAAAGAGGGTTTGAGTCTTAGAACTCTTAATGAAATCCAGTCTTTAGGACAAATGTCTTATAGTAACGGAGACATTAGAAGAATTTCACTTATATGAATGTAGAGATGGTGCCGTCTCTCATGAGAGTTAGGAGTTTTCTCTAGGGATCATTCACGAATTAGGATAAGCACATGACCATTAATTGTGCTGAGAAAGATTGTGGGAACTCTAACAACACATAGCGAATATGTGTATGGTTTCTCCAACTCTATTATCTAGGAATAACTGGTTCAAAGTTACGGCTACCAGTCATTTCGATAGATTTTTGAGATACTTACACTAAGGAAAAATTAAAATCAAAAGATATCTTTCTTTATGCATATAAGCTGATTATTCTGGCAGAAATGTTTAACCGATAAAATATATTTTTATAAAATCAAGTGGGGGATTGTTACAAAAAATATTAATTTTAAAATATATTTTAATAATAAATAATATATAATATATATAAAAAGTATTTGAAAAAATAGCTTTTTGTGGGTTTTGGGAATAGTCCCACATGGGAAAGGGAAGAGAAAAATCTAAAGTTTATATGGAAGATGTAGAGTATTATGCTTACCTAATCCATGGACCATGGGACGCGCACGCGCACGCGCTCGCGCTCGGGCTCGAGCTCGGGCATGGTCTCGGTCTTGGTCACGGGCTCGGGCTCGGTGTGAGGGCTTGGGCATGTAAGGCAGTGTGGCTGTAGAGGCATTAGTGGCGCACTTTGCACTTCGCACGTGCGTATCGTGTCGTAGAGGGTCGCTCCCTTCACAAACCGGAGCGAGAAGTGTGCGCAGAATATATAGAGGGCAGAAAAAAGAGCTATTGCAGAAAATCTGTAACAGCTGTGCAATAAGTGCATGGTCCAGCTGAAACTGCTGCATGGCTAGCCCAACAGCTAGAAAACAGCTAGTTGCTGTCTCACAATAGTCAGCATGCAACAGCTTAATGGCCCATGCACAACAGTCTGAAAATGGCCATAAAATAGCTAGTTTTCTCTAACAACTAGAAAACGGTCATGAGATTTATTTCTCTGGACCATAACCCCCAGCCACCATAGCCTATAAAAATGAGGCCCAGGATAGGTTTCCAAACCATCTCACAACCCAATCCAGCACTTCCATATGAAACTGAGACAGCCCACTAATCCGCTCTCTATAAAGAAGAATAGGCCAACGGTGTGGTCTAGAACGGTTCAACTGAAACAGTGGCTGAAGACTTGACCAGTGAAGTGGTCTAAAATAAATTTTCTTCCTTTTCTTTATTCTGAGATTTTTTCTTTTTTATGTATTTCTACCAGACTGTGTAACAGAGTTCCATTAGTGGGCCTTCGTGTTTGCTGAACGCAGACCCGCATCAGGCTCATCGTATCCTAGAAATGGTTTGCCTGTAACCTATCAGCATACTCAATTCACTTGAGTAGGGGCAAATAACGCTTTAAGGACAGCGTTTCAGACGTGCTTCAGCCTGTCCTTAGATCAGATAATTTTTTATTTTTTCGGTTTCCACATTATACAGAAATTATATTAATCTGTATAAATTCTCAACACTATATAAAATAGGTAGGCTGGTTTTGAAATATTGTTTAGAAGTAGAAAGTTTTCGGTCCATAACCCACAAGGCATACAGCCATATAACAAAATCCAAAAACGTAAAGGCATGTGCACCTACAATTATATGTTTGTGATATCACATGCAATGCACATGAAGGTTCTCAGGATGTGTAGGGCAATCACACATATAGGCCAAACTCTACTATGATCTGGGTTGTTAATCAGGTAGTCCTTGCCTTGAACGGGCCATATTCCAGTAAGTCAGGTTGTTATTATTTAGCTATACAAAATGGTTTCTTATATTTTCATCTTGATGAAACTTCTTTGGTTTACCACAGTTAGGGCCTATTTGTTAACTCCCAAAAATATCCCTTTATGTGGGAATTGAGAAAATGCTCCATGTCAAGGGTTGTTTGTTAACACAGAAATTAAAAAGCACTGAGTGGTTTTTCAATGAATTATTTCTATTATAGGAGCCTGGCTTAATGGTGAATGCAAAATGTGCTCCATCAAATTTTCTCTTTAAATTGTTTGCCTAATACAAAACCATGATTTGACATGTGAAACTTCTTTATGCTCTACCATGATTTATGTGTTTGATCCACATTGTCCATCTACTTTTTTAGATCATTCTAGAGCATGAGCCCAAAAATGAGGTACATGTAAAACTCAAGCGGACCACACCATAAAAACCAACGGAAATTGAATAAAACTATTGTTGAAACTTTTCAAGAATTCAATGTAATGTTTATTTCTCATGTAACTTCTTCATAAGGTCACACATACTTTGATGAAAAAGGAAAAATACAAATTTCAATATGATCAGGGCCTTCAATGGCCATGAGAAATTTTCAATGCTAGGCGCCCAATTTTCACTTGAGCCTTATATCTACCTCCTTTAAAAAATAAAAATAAAAATAAAAAAATTATGCCCTCAAATGATATGAAAAAGTAGATAGACAGTGTGGATAAATCATATACATCACTGTAGGCTCCCTGGAGCCACTAACACGACCCACCCAAATCCGCATCTCATATAGACCGCACATTCACGCCGTCTGCTAGTGGTGTGAATGGATAGCCACCAGCCTATGGGCTCCACCATGATGTATGTGTTTCATCCGTGCCGTCCATTTATTTTTCCAAATCATTTTACAGTATGAGACAAAAAATGAGGTATATTCCAATCTCAAGTGGACCACATTATAGGAAACAATGTTGAATGAGCGTCAACCATTAAAAAACCTTTTGGGGCCATAAAAGTTTTCGATCAAGCTGATCTTTGTTTTTGCCCTTCATCTGGGCCTTTATCACCTAATCAACAGATTGGATGTCAAATAAATAGTACAATGGGCCTTAGGAGGATTTTAATGGTGGATATCCAATCACTACTGTTTTTTTATGGTGTGGTCCACCTGAAATTTATAATCCTCTCATTTTTTGTGTGAAGCCCTAAAATGATTTGTAAAAATGGATGAAACATACACATCATGGTGGGGCTCATAGAGAACTAACCACCAGCCATGGGGCTGTGGCAGGGGGACTAGCCAATCCGTTTCCAGCCATCCCTGGAGGCGGATTAGATGTTGACAGGTAGAGTTGGGCATTGGACCGAGTCGGATCAGATTATGTTCAACTCGGTTCGTTCCGAAAGTTACCTAGGCTTACCCGAAGTCGATTCGATCCGGTACCGAGTCTGGGACATCTGACCCGAACCGATCCATTACATGATTGGCCTGACCCGAACCGAGTCCGACTCGGTCAAGGAAATTGAGTCGGATCGGATTGGGTACAAATAGATTTTTTTAACAGTGAAAATCATTATCCTCGCTGCTATTTTTGGTGTGGTCCATTTGAGCTTTAGATATGATTCATTTTTTTTCTAAATGCTTTAAAATGATCACAAAAAATTGATAAACAGTATGGATATAATAAATACATCATTGTGGGGCCCACGTAATGTGGATCTCATTTGAGCCATTCGTACAACTTGGAGCTCGAGGAGTGCAACTGTGTTGACATGCACAACACGCTAGCAGTTGTTACATGCTGCGCACGAAACTGTCGTGCATGGTGTAACGTTAGAAAGTTCCATGGGTCTCATCATGGGGTATGTGTTATATCCAAACCGTCCATCCATTTGACGAACTCGTTTAAAGGCTTGAGATGAAAAGTAAGACAGATCTAACTATCAAGTGGATCACGCTTAAAAAAACTGTGGTGATTGGACGTCTACCATTGAAACCCTTTTTGAATTAATTTGAAATTTGTTTTTCCTCTTAATACATGCCTCTGTTACCTTATGAACAGATTGGATGGAAAATAAATGTTATGGTGGGCCCTACGAATTGTTTAATGGTGAAAATCATTCTCAGCTGTTATTTGCGGTGTAGTCTAGATGATCTTTGGATATGATTCATTTTTTGGATAATGATCTATTATAATCTCTAAAAATATATGCACGGTGTAGATATGATAAATACATCACTGTGGGGCCATATAACTTTGATCTCACCATTCGAACAACTTGGAGCTCGAGGAACGTTAGTGTTTGTCTTCGCACGACATGACCTACAACTAGCTACTGATAGCTTTGTGTGGTACACTGGCAAATCCTCTTACCGTAGTGAGTAAACTCTGTTGAGGCCCACCTTGAATGCATGTGGTTTATCCATGCCGTCCATTTGTTTTTCCATATCATTTTAGTGGTTGAACCCAAAATTGATGAATATCCAAAGCTCAAGTGGACCATACCATAGGAAAAAGTAGAAATATCAATATGAACCACTCTGGATCGAGCCGGATCGAATCGGTCTGGTTCCATTCAAATCGGGTTTTTGGATCGGGTCGGTCCGGATTAACCACGACCTGATCTCAATTCAAAAATAGTCGGATCTAAAGGGCTCCTACTCGATCCGCACCGATCCAGGCCGTCGGTTCGGTTCGGAATGGATTGGATCGGGTCGGATCCACCGGATTGGGTCAGATGTGCCTAGCTCTACTAACAGGTTGAGTAGCGAGAGTGCTAATGTCACAAGTTTTGTGGACCCCACTATGATTTATGTGTTGTTTCCATCACATCCATCCATTTAGAGATGTCAATTTAAAGTATGAGCCAAAGAATGAGACACATCCAAAGCTTTAGTGGACTGACCATAGAAAATAGCGGGAAGATTGATGCCCACCGTTGAAACTTTTCTCAGCCCACCATGATGTATTTTTCAAAACAAACCTGCTCAAAAGTTAACAGAGACATTAGAAAAGGAAAACCACAAATATCAACTTAGTCCAAAACTCCCGTGGCCTTTAGAAGTTCTCAATGGCCGCGCCACTCTCCCAACTATGTTATGTGGTGGGGTCCATTGGAGCTACCACAGACACCCCCACACACTCACGCTAGTGGAATTTTACCACCTGTGGATAACCGGGTGTTGAAACTCCTGGGAGTCTACCACCCGAGCAAGAGAAAGGATCCAAGTGTCAGGTTGAGTAGCAAGACTCTAAGTGATGTCACCAAGTTATGTGGGACCACGATGATGTATGTGTTGTATCCGCATCATCCATTCATCCATTTAGAGAGATCATTTCAAGGCATGAGACAAAGAATGAGTCCAGGGTCCTTACCGTTGCTTGGGTGGTAGACCCCGGGAGAGGGTTCAAGTACGCATAGGTGGTGAAATTCCACTACTAAGGCGTGAGTGTGTGGGGGTGTATGTGCGTGGGTAAAAATAAAAAAAACAAAAAATAAAATAAGGTAAACAAAAAAAGACAAAGAACGAGTCAAATCCACCGAGGCGTGAGTGTGTGGGGGTGTATGTGCGTGGGTTAAAAAAAAAAAACAAAAAAAAAAAGGTAAATAAAAAAAGACAAAGAACGAGTCAAATCCAAGTCGTAAATGGACCCCACAGAAAACAGTGGGAAAAGTGACACCCACCTAAGCCTTCCTAAGGTCCACTTTGATGTTTATATGAGATTCAATGTGTTTGTTAAATTAAGATGCACATGAAAGAAGGGAAAATACAGAATTTTTGTGGCCCTTAGAAAATTTTAATGGTGGGAGCCACTCTCTCCACTGTTTTCTATGGTGGGGTTCACTCTAGCTTTCCATCTGACTCATTCTTTGACTCATGCCCTAAATTGATATTTCCAAATGGATGGATAGTGTCGATACAATACATATATTGTGGTGAGTCTCATAGAACTTGGTGACGTAACTTTGGTACGAGTCTCACCACTCAACCTATCAGTAGCTAATCTGCTTCTGTGATCCCAGTCGAGATCCACGAAGCAAATTGGCTTGTGTATCACGGAAGCAGACTGTGTAGTGAGTAAGCATTGTAAGGTCAACCATGGTTTATGTGTCTTGTCTGCTCCTTCTAACAATTTTACTAGATAATTTTAAGGCTTGAGATAAAAAATAAAGTATATAGAATGTTCGAATGAACTACACTCATAGGAAACAGTTGAATTGAACGTATACCGTTAAAAAATTCTTAAGGGCCACAAATTTTTTATTATGAAGCTTATATTTTTATTTTTCCTTCATCCATGTCTGTATGATATAATGATCAGGTTGGATGACAAATAAATATCACCATAGGGCCTAGAAAGGTTTCCTCAGTGGAAATCATTATCCCCGCTGTTTCCAGTGGTATAATTCACTTGATCTGTGTATATACTTCAATTTTGGCCTAACCCCTTACATTCAAGGTGGATCAACTGAGTTTACTCAGTACTATAGAAGGAGTGGTGTAGGTACGTGTCTCAGGAGACGACAAGCGCTGGCGCTTCTCAAGGTCTGAGTTGTACGAACGGTTGAAAGGAGATCAAAGTTACATGGGCCCACAATGATGTATTTATTATATCCACACTGTTTATACATTTTTCGAGATCATTTTAGAGTACTATCCACAAAATGAATCATATCCAAAGATCAACTGGACCACACCACAAATAGCAGCCGAGATAATGATTTTCACCATTAAAAATTTCATAGGGCCCACCGTAACGTTTATTTTCCATCCAATATGTTTATAATGTCACAAAGACTTGGATGAAGAGGAAAAACAAATTTCATATTGATGCTTCAACGGTCAGCATTCAATCCCACATTTTCTTATTTTGTGGCCTACTCAAGCTCTTTTTCTGCCGCATTTTTACGCTCAAGGCCAAGATGAGTTGGCAAAACAGATGAAAGAAGTGAGTTTTTCACATAACTTCTATGGCCACCGAATTTAACCGTAGCGTTCAATGCCCACAATTTCTAATTGTGTGGTCCACTTGAGATTTGGATCTGCCTCATTTTATATGCCCTTAAGCCCTTAAATGAGACAGCGAAACAGATAAGTTAGGTGATTTCTAACAAGCATCGTGGTAGGCCCCACCTACTACCAGACGGCATCAAGGGAGATGTTAGGGATCTGTTAGCGTTAGCAGCTGGAGGATCGTATATGCAGTAGGCAAGGTATGTTGGTTTTGAAAATAATTTAAAAGTACAAAGTTTTCAGTCCCTAACCTAAAACCCAGGCGGCCATATGGAAAAATCCAAAGAAGACAATTGTAAAAGCACGTGCACCTACTATTAGATGGTTGTGATATCAGATGCAATGCACATGGAGGCACCCATTATGTTATGTAGGACAATCTCACATGTAGGCGCAACTCTACTATGATCTGGGTTCTTAATTAGGTATGGGCTATATTTCAATAAGTAAGGCTGATCAGCTGATAGTTTCCAGTAAAAATGGACAACAAAAATAAAAGGCAATGGTTTTCTTTCCACTGAAAAATCCCAGTTGAATGGCTAGGATCATTGAATGATGTGATTTTTTGGCTATCCACGGTGGGGACTACCAAATGAACGGTCTTGATCCCAAGAGATCATCATGGCATACAACAAAGCAATAAATGAAAGTAAAGCACACGAGAAATATGTATTTAAATGGCTCGTCAAGATACATGACTGTCCACAGGATAAAAAGAGCAGAGAGTTCTACCTTTAAGCAAGGTTTTATATATGCTTAACCACAATACTAGACAAGCTCAAGCTGCTCAACTTCCAAACTCTGTTAATTTTGACTAGGTGTTCAATGCACGGGTGGGCAACAGAAAAATGAATACAAAGATCTGCATGCAATATAATAATTTTTTAAGGTAAGATAATATATTATTACCGACCAGAAAGGCAAATCGCGGAAAAACTACGATGGAGCCAGGAGGAAAGAGCTAAGAAACTAGGTCTAGTAAAGAAAGCAATTTAATAATCTCTCCATTTGCTTTATTTCTTATTAGGCCGCTCAAAGATCCCCGTGGAAGATCTTACTCAACACACACCACTTGGAGTGCCACCTCATTTACCTAGTCAAATATGATCAAGTCCATCTGTAACACCCAATAAAATTCTCTAACTCGATCTTATCATATACGCAAGCGTTATGATTAAAAATCGTACAAACTCAATTAATAAAATTATTTAGCCTAAAAATTAACGATATAAGATGATGATGATAACCGAATTACCATTTCCACTAATTGTAAATGGTTCATGTTGTGAACTTATCTAATCCAAACCGTAATTAACATGCACAAGAAATCTCGCTATCCAATTCATTACAAAAATGTCCCGATTAACCAAACAAGCTCTACACCACTCGTTAATGGACTGTTAAACTTGAAATTATAGAAAGACGTTCATTTTAGTGGGTTTGTCATCCGTCGTTGGACGAATAACCAAGATTACGCATTAAAACACTAAACTTGAACTTACAAGGTGAACGCATGAGATGTGTGAATTTTCCTAATAATATACAGAAAGTTAAGTTATTTGTGAACCTTTACTTAGTCGATATTTAGACTTTCAGAACATTGGTTTGCGATCAAATTAAGGACATTAGCCTTAAATACAATTCCACGGACATCCTTATAGTCATGACCCCAATCAATAATCGGCAACTGTTAAACGAGCTTTTAACCCTATCCATCGATCGGGATGTCCAAACTGTGAGGTGATTGAAGTCTTATGTAGATCACCACTCAGGGAAACTATCATATGGCGTAAATTGACCCATACACTCCATAGTGAGCCTCAAAATCTAAAATTAACCCCCATAGGGTTAGCTAACACTTAATCCCATCTCTAAGGCTAATAAACCACTTCTAGCACTATATATATCACTCTTTTTAGGATAATCCATATTTATTCAAATATTGCCCAGATGAAATCATTAGGAGATGTGTTCCTGATAATGAATATCAGTGTCATCTCATTTTGCCTTTTGCACACATGTGGTGGCCACTTCTTGGTTAAAAATACCACAACAAAAATTTTGCAGTGCGACTTTTACTACCCCACTATGTTCAAGGATACATACATATTTTATAAAGCGTGTGAGCGTTGTTAAAGATTGGAAGGCTTGTCCCATAAAAATATGATGCAACTGAACCTCATTCTTATTATTGAAGCATTTGATTACTAGGGCATCGATTTCATGGGGCCATTCCCTCAATCCTTTGGAAATATATATATTTTTCTCGCTGTAAATTATGTTTTTAAATGGGTCAAGGCAATTCCGTGCCGGAATAATGATCATCACATGGTCATTAAGTTATTAAAAGAAAATATTTTATCTTGGTTTGAAATACCTCAAGTCTTTATAAGTGATAAAGGATCTCACTTTTGTAATAGGCAATTTCAAGCTTTGATGAAAAAATATGGTATTTATCATAAAGTGAGTACCCCCTATCATCCTCAGACAAACGGCTAAGTTGAGATTTTAAAAAGAAAAATAAAATAAATTCTTGAGAAAATGTTTAACCTGGATCATAATGATTGGTCACTTCAATTTACCGATGCATTATGGGCTTACCGTACCATATACAAGACCCCTATTAGAATGTCTCCCTTTAGACTTGTCTATGGAAAGGTTTACCACTTGTCTGTTGAGTTGGAACATAAAATGTATTGAGCGATAAAGAATTTCAATTTTAATCTTGACAATACCGACTCACAGGTCAAATTATAATTGAATGAATTTGAAGAAATCCAGAATAATAAATATGAGAATTGTAGAATTTTCAAGGATATAATGAAGGTGTTCTATGACAGGAATATTTTTTGAAAATCTTTTGCGCCAAACTATAAAGTCCTTTTGTATAATTTTAAAATTCACATTTTTCCTAATAAGTTAAGATCTCATTGGACCGGCCCATTTAAAGCGAAAATAGTCTATCCTCATGAAGCTGTCGAAATAGAAAACCTGATGAATAGTAATATTTTCAAAGTGAACGATTATTGTCTTAAACCATTCATTGGAAATTTTGATTCAGATGATATGTTCATCCATTTGATTGATCGTGCCTATCAGGACTGACCTTTTAGTCTAATAGAGGTCCATTTATCCATTTATGATTATGAATTTGTTTTAGTTTAGTACTAATCCCTTTAGATGATGAAGGCGTCATACACCATCTCATTGATCTTCCTTAGGTACTATTTTTCTTACTTACTTATCTTTTACTTTCATTAATAGCTTTTGAAAATCTAGAGTCTAGTTAATTAGTATATTTTTGAGTAAGTTTATCGAATAAATTGATTAATAGAAAATTTAAACATCAATTGAGTCTAGCTCAATATTCAGGTCTACTTCATGTTCTATGAAGTTAACTTGAACTCTTAAGTTTAGCTTGATGATTAATTAAAAATGTTAGGAACCAAGTCTATAAATCCTTATCTACCCTTGGTATAAAAAGAAGAAAAAAATTACCAACTAAAAAACAGTGAAATTAAAAATGGCTACTTATTATATATGTTTAAATTGAGAACATAATACAAAATGAAAAATAAGAAAAAGAAGAATGAAAATAAGTGTGAATGCCATCAATATAAAATTGAAAAGCTGAAAAAATAAGTGAAAAATGTGATAGGTTCGGAATCTATAACTTGTGTTGATTTATCCACTTTGAAGTAATGATTATGGTTAATGTTATGGAGAGAAGGCTAACTCTTACAGATTATAAGTTGAATTCCATTAAGCACACTAGGAATTTGATGTTTAGATGCATTTTATTGATTAAAATTGTTGAGAGGAAACTTAGTTCATTTGTTTATTAATGATATTAGGTTCTAGATTATCAATGTTTCATTCTAATATCTTGAATTTTACTCATATGTTTAGGAATGCATAGAATATTGTTTTTTTGAAAAAGGTTTAAATTTTGAATTTTTGAAAGATTAGTTTTTGCATATTTTCCTCGGTACTAGCAAAATGTTGGTTGGGGGTGTGTTGATAGTGAAATATTATATATTTCCACCTTTATTATACATTGGTTTTATAAACATGAATGTGATTAATTGATCTAATTACGAATGTTTTCTCTTATGAGGTGATTTTGAGAGCTAAGGAGAAAATGATGCTTAAAGCATGGATTTAGTTCCAAAGAATTACTAAGTGAAGGATTGGATCTGTGAAAGTCGAGATTGAAGAATTCAAGAATCTAAGATCCAAGAAAATCAAGCAAGAATGAAGAAAATCTAGGAGTCAAAGTGCAGAAAATTGAAAGTGTAAAAATCAACTATTCAATGACATCGATGACACCTTTAATATCATCTAAGTGTGGATGCCATTGAATCCACCTTCGATCCCATCGAAAAAATCATGAAAATACGATTTTGTTGATGGACAAATTCAGGCATTCTTCGATGCCATCAAAAGCATGTTCAATGTCATTAAAGCCAAGTTCAATCCCATCGAAGGAGGTTCAATGACATCGAGAAAATATGCAAAATTAAAATTTTGTTACTGGACAGTTTCCTAATTTCACTCGGATTCTTCGATGGGATCTCGATGCCATCGAAGCTTCAATATTTACTTAAAATTAAGTTAGTTTTGAAATCAGTTGAAATCAAGGCTATATAAATGGATGATTTAGGATATTCTAAATACGAATTAGGGTAGAATGAATAGAGTAATGAGTTGTGAAGCTTCAAAAAGTCCTCCCTCCTCTTTAATCTTTCAGTTCTAGTTAGTTTTTATGTTTTTCTATTTAATTTTTAATTCAATCATGTCTATGATTAGTTAATCTCTTATCTAGAGCTAAGAGGTGAAGCTTATAGTTCTTCTTAATGTTTAATTTACTTTGACTCAAGTTATTTGGTTTAGATGTTAAACAATTCATTGATTTTTAATTTGAATGAAGAAGTATTTTCAGTTCACTTTGATCATTGTTTACTTCGGGCACTTTGGATGCTTAGGAAGACTATTGATATTCTCTTATATATTTTGTAATTGTTTGGTCTGTAAAATTCATTGATCTATCGTTGACTCGACATAATAGATGTTTTGAATTTCTTGTGAGTAATACATTGATACTTTATAAGGGAACCAATTCAATAAAGGTTCAAATCTGTTTGGAAACTTATGAATGATGATTTAATTACTCTATTATCCGACTGGATAAAATATGACTTTGATTTTAGTCGTGTGAACTAATTGAATCAAGTAAATTAATATTAAGGAAGCTATATGTGAATCCTTGGCACTTTAGTGTTTTATCTCTAATAATTTCTTCCACTATTACTCTTTAAAGCAGATTATAATAGTCAATTTAGATTCTAGTTCTAATTCTAACATATTGTAGAAATCGCACAATAGCAAGTCCCTGTGGGTATGAACTCGGTCTCATCGAGTTATTACTACATCGTAGCCTTACACTTGGGGTTATCATAACAATAGTCGACTGGCTAGGATCACCTGAAAACAGGATAAAGTCCGGTTGATAATTTTGTGGCAATGGATGTTATCGATCTATCCATTCAAGATATGGTTTATGATACACCATGAGTGTATTGCGACTGAGTACTTGACATGCAACCTCCTAGACAATTTGCACGATTTAGTCACGATCCACTCGCTGAGGTTTGATGACCAGTGGTGGATCAGGACCGAATTGATTCAGCCCCTCTTGGAACAAAAGATTCCTAAGGAATTGTTGAGGATTTTCTAGCTCTGTTCCTTTAAGTTCAATGGGAGGTGGAGTATTTTTCATCTCTTAAATTGGGATTGGTGGTGGATTCCTCTGTGGAGGAGGCATAGGTGGCAGCTTAGCCGCGTTGCCGATAGACTTCCTTTAGCATTATATTGCATTGCCAACAACGTTCATTCGACCATCATAGCAATTAATTGATGCATGGCCTCAATCTAGCTAGTTATATGCCTGTTAGTATTTTCAATTTGAATATGTAATTGCTCAACTTGGGCACTTATATATTCATGTACATGCTGAATACTCAGTTGTACATCTCGAAGTGTGACCACTATCTCATCCAAGGGAACGATCCGAGAGGTCGATGCTCCTTCTCGATCCCCAGTACCGAATGTTGGACAGTTGTTCATATTCAACACTTCAGGGGCCGCTTAAACCGACACATCCTCGATTGGAGGCGGTGTGGTTGGTGTGGAGGGCTCGACCCCAGTGATTCAATTACTTCTTTTATTCATTTTTTTGATTGACAATATTACGCCGGTAAATTAAAGACAGGGTCCCACCTTACGTGTCAAAACTTATTTGTGCTAGTTTTCGACAGTTGTAATGCAGGCATGCCAGAATTGAATTTGCAGCACAATTCAAGCTGAACAACTATGACCCCAAGCGCTAAGATAGGTAGATAGATATGATGAGATCGATCGCCTATTCAGCCACTCACTCAATGTGTAAAATAGGCTTAGGTGATATTCAGAGGGTAGGGTTCATCCTCTGATGATGGGTTATAACTTTTCCTTCCATATGAAAGGACTTTTCGATAATTTATATATATATATATATATATATATATATATATATATATATATATAATGCAGGCACAATTATATATTCTTACAATCGGTTGTGGTGGACAACTGCAAAACATATCTCCTAATGCAGAAACTAAATCCTACATGCGAGCGTAGACTTAAATTATATATAAGATTATCAGGTGCTTTATTAACAATACGGATTACACCATGGAATGTAAACGGCATGCAAAAAGTAAATGGTTACACTAGGAAATGTAATTATTTGGCAGGAATAGTAAAGCAATCTAAACTATGGAATGTAAATTAATGACGGATAATTAAAATGATAGTTAAAAGATAATATTTAATTTTGATTGGGTTGGTATAAGACGGCCTCTCTTTGCTGCATTCCTCTTCTATTTATAGCTTTACCATGGCCATCTAGATCCTTCCCATGTCCTGCTTGTTGTTATAACCATTTAACACTTCGAGGCCTACTCTACTCCTATTCTATAACCACTTCTATATAAGCTCACCTTCATCAACCGCTTATAACATTACAACCTCATCTGATGTGTTCCAACTCTACCATTAACACAATCCTCACCATATATTTTTTGTGGATATTCAACTACACGATGCGGATCCACTCAGATCACACGTAACTTGTTTTGTTTGGTTCTCATGAGAAATGACAAAGATAGGGATGAACATGATGATCATAACTTTTGAGTTTAATGGCTAAAATAGGTAATTTTACTCAGCGAACATGGTTAATCTGATGAAATTTTTAATCACATGGACACAATCCTCACCATATATTTTTTGTGGATATTCAACTATACGATGCGGATCCACTCAGATCACACGTAACTTGTTTTGATTGGTTCTCATGAGAAATGACAACGATAGGGATGAACATGATGATCATAATTTTTGAGTTTAATGGCTAAAATAGGTAATTGTACTCAACAAACGTGGTTAATCTGATGAAAGTTTTAATCACATGACACTAGATATATGAAAGTAAGCTTGGTAGGTACATTACCTAAGCGCAGAGTAATTTCTTATATTTATCATGTTGGGTTTCACAAGGCTTTTCATTATAGAGGCTCGTTTAATGTTGGTCCCACGTGTCCTTTTATTATAAAGGTTTTAAAGGGTCCATCGAAGCTTTTTGTTATAAGGCTTTCTTTTTTTTTTTTCTTTTTTTTTTGATATTTCCCATCGAACGTGCCAGCCCAACTAGATAGAAGAACAAGATTATTCATGGGAAATGGAACTAGCTAGGGTAACTTAGGGCCTGTTTGTTAACGCTGATTTTTTGTACTTAACACGGAATTTGAAAAATGTTCCATGTTTAGTGGTGTTTGTTAATGCAAAAGAAGGAAAGCGCTCCACCATTTTATGTTGAAATTTTTTCGTGATGGGAGTCTAGCTTAATGGGGAATGAAGAATGCGCTCTATGGTTATTATTTTTTAATCCAAAATTGTCCTTTGCGAGAGAGATTTTCTCCCTTGCGTTATACACATCCCAACTTTTAACATGGGACACTTCTCTGAGCCCATCATGATGTATGTGTTTCATCCATTCCATTTATCCATTTTTAAAGATCATTTTAAGGCTTGATGCCAAAAAATGAGAGGAATATAAATCTCAGGATGACTGCACCACAAGAAAACAATAGTGATTGGATATCTTCCATTAAAATTCTTCTAAGGCCCAATGTATTGTTTATTTGACATCCAATATGTTAATTAGGTCATATAGACCCAGATGAATGGAAAACAAAGATCAGCTTGATCCAAAACTTTTATGGCCCCCAAAAAGTTTTTAATGGTCGACATTCATTCGATACTGTTTTCTTGTAATGTGGTCCACTTGAGATTGGGATATACCTCATTTTTGGTCTCACACCATAAAATGATCTAGAAACATATATGGATGGCATGGATGAAACACATACATCATGGTGGGGTCCACATAGCACCGACCACCAGCTATTGGCTGGTGGCAGGGGAGTAGCCGATATGTTTTCATGGACGTGGATTGGATACTGACAGGTTGAGTAGCGAGACTCGCTACTGAAGTGACGTCACCAAGTTCTGTGAACCCCACCATGATGTATGTGTTGTATCCACACCATTCATCCATTTGGAATATCATTTTAGGTAACGATCCAATGAATGAGTCAAATCCAAAACTCTAATGAGAGTGACACCCTGTACGATCCTAAAATTTCACGACCAGAGTTTGTACTTGTGCCCGAGAAAACTGAGTGTTAATAACGTATAACGTAGATGTTTTTAAAAATCGCACTCTATTTTTATATATTTTTTTTCATTTAGATTATATCCAGATACATTCATGAAGGTAACATTCACGAGAATAAAATCGACTGTATTCATTATTTCATTAGAGTAAAAGAATTCAGTAAATAATCAAATGCTCTCTCAATGGGAGCCTATTACATTTATCGAGTTTACAGTGAAAGTATAAAACTAAATCATCAAACTATCTTCTTATTCTTTCAGCATAATCTTTCATAGAGAGATTGTTCTCTAGGTCTTCAATCTGTACGTCACTTACATCATTTGTATGGTTGGAGAGGGTCAACGCCCTACTCATAGTGATGGTTATCCTTTAAGATTGACAATAATTCAAGAAATTCGTAAAAGTAATGTAAGGGTTCTGATATGTCCCGTATTCCAACAATACGAGGGTATCAGTATGCGCAAACAACCTACATGAAATGCATGCCTAACAGAGTGTGTGCGGCTCACCATACGTAATGATCATCATGATGTGAAATATAATTTATAGAAAACCCGACTCGACCCATATCTCATAACTACGGATATCGCAGGCATAGCCAATACTAATGTGAATTTATGCGAACATCTCAAGGCGATACAACAACATAGTTGGAGAATTTACGTAACACGATGTGTTCATGGAGTGAATATTTGTGACATCTAATCTCAAAAAGGTGATGTAACATGCATGGTGATTTACTTACATTGATTGTACACTATGTCAATCAACCCATAGAATTACGTACTAACTAAGAGGGCCGCTACCCGTAACGCATTGCGTCCATGATAAATATTTGAATCACTAGTGATACCTCTTAACACATCACTTGCACTTACAGAGAATGCAAACTAAATCATGAGGTTTTAGAATATCAGGACACATGCCCAAGCTGTAAAGGTAGATAGTAAAAGGGAAGTAAGCCGTAAAGATATATAACAAAAGGTCAATAAAGTAAGGAAGAGAGTAGCAATGACTAACTCACAAAAAGGAGAGTGACAATGGTCAACTCGATAAAAGGTGAGAAATAAAGGCTAACTTAACAAATAGAAGAGTGAAAATGGCCAACTCATTAATAAGGAGGGTGGTAATGACCAACTCAATAAATAGGAGAGTGGCAATGACCAACTCAATAAAGAGAAGAGTAGCAATGACTAACTCAAAAAATTAATAAGGGCAAGGGCAAGGCCTATATCTGTCGCTCAACATAAATTCATAAAGATCACTTATAATTGACATCATATCATAATTCCCAAAAGGATAGATAATTGTTAATGATAAATTAAACATTTGTAGAGAAAAAATCATAAGAATAGGTAAAAGACAATATAGTTCCTATCAACTTGAATTAAAATAAACTTAAAGGATAAAACTCTCACATAATTTCTAAAAGGCCATGAATGTTTATCATCACTTTTAAATCAATATTTCCAAAGGATATATAGTTGGTCTTGGCAAACAAATACAGGAAAAGTTCAAGTGTCATGAAAGCTTGTAAATGACAATATAATATTAACTCTAAACCACGTAAGCTTAAAGGAGAAAACCCTCACATTATACAAAGACAAATTAAACTCTACCAACTCAAATCAATGCAAGTTGAGAGGATAAAGCCCTCACCTTGGTTGCCTGGTTGTCTTCTATGGTTTAACTTTCGGATAGTCTTTAGAAATTGATCCACCTATCTTTGATTTTGACTAAGTGAATTTAGAGTTTTCTAAGCTTATGTATTTGGGACTCAAGTGATCTTTCACCGAGTGGACTCGGTCCTACACGATGTGATTCTCCATTATTATGGATAAAAGGAGTTTAAAGGAGAGTTATTTAAAGAAAATGAGGATAGGCTCTTACCAACTGATGAGTTAGGCCTGACCAACGATTCCGCTTTCTTTCTTTCCTTTTCCTTCCTTCTTTTCCTCTAGGCTGGGACGTCCAACAATGCCTCCTTTTCTTTTCTTTTCTTCTTCTTTATCTTTCTTTCCCTTTCTCCTCTCATTTCTGCTACGGACGCTAGCAGCGTGCCTTTTCTTTTATTTCTCTCTCTCTCTCTCTCTCTCTCTCTCTCTCTCTCTCTCTCTCTCTCTCTCTCTCTCTCTCTCTCTCTCTCGTTTCTTTTCTTTCTTCCTCTTTTCTTTCTTGTGGGGGTGGAGGGCTCCTTTTATAGCCTGCTTGAACCTAGAAGGTCCCGTGCATAACTCTTCTTACGCAGCAAGGAAGCCTTTTGAATCCCCTTACGCAATACCATTTGCGTAACCGGAGAGATAGGAATGCTATCCTGATTGTAATCGCACATGTGTGCATCTACGTACGGGGGTTAACGTGTCTTTGGTCAGTTTTAGACAGCCAACAAGGTGAATGGTATGGATCTTCCAGTCGGCCATTCATGGTGTGCCTTAACATCTCCAAACAGACATCGTCTGTTTATGTTGCGGAAAGCCCCGGCTTCCGTTCTTTACTGGGTTGGTGGGGTCCACTTCAGCCGCCCCTTTGGAGAATCAACTCCCTTCCTCGGGTTGTTGTATCAGTGTCCGATCGTGGGCCCA
This sequence comes from Magnolia kwangsiensis, assembly GCA_037074715.1. Lineage (NCBI taxonomy): Eukaryota > Viridiplantae > Streptophyta > Magnoliopsida > Magnoliales > Magnoliaceae > Magnolia > Magnolia kwangsiensis. Next base: position 89,614,843 of record CM073580.1, read on the forward strand.
AGTTTGGAATGAATCCGGGTTTTAGGTGGGCCACACCACCGATCAACGTAGCATTGCATCCCTTGACACTATGAGCTTGGGTGCATGCATGGATGCTCCTGTATACCACGGTTTTGGTCAAAATTCTTGCTCGAGGACATTGGACGGTTTAGATCATCCATCTGGATGGAGGTGGGGGGCCAACACGGTCCTAGCGGACGGACGCACCATGATGTATGTGTTTGATCCATTCCGTTTATCTATTTTTACAGATCATTTTATGGCTTGATGCCAAAATCGAGAGGGATATAAATCTCAAAATCTCAGGTGGACCTCACCACAGGAAAATAATAGTGATTGGATATCCACCCTTAAAATCCTCCTAAGGTCCACTGTACTGTTTATTTGACATCCAATCTGTTGATTAGGTCATATAGACCCAGATCAAGGGAAAAAAATAAAGATCACCTTGATCCAAAACTTTTATGGCCCCCAAAAAGCTTTTAATGGATGAAGTTCATTCAACATTGTTTCCTGTAATGTGGTCCACTCAAGATTGGTATATACCTCATTTTTTTGTCTCATACCATAAAATGATCTACTAAAAATAGATGGATAACATGGATGAAACATATACAGCATGATGAATGTAACGTCCCGTCTAACCAACATAATGTCTTGGAGCGTTCACGTAGGATTTGTCGTAGGACCGTTCGTTTAGATTACTTGTGGTGAGGTACCACACATAAATTAATCTAAGATTAGTCCAACAGAGTAGACCAGACGGGTCATGTTAGGACCTAATGCGGGCCGCCAAGCCAGATGACCGTTTACACTTAGCATCAGCCCGTGTGGGCTATACCGCGACACAGGGAGGTCGAAAAATTATGAAACTTTAAAGAACCATAAATCTCATTGGGCTTGTGGTCCATCGTGGACCACAGACTCATTGGACACCCAGAAGTTAGTTGTCCGAGCCGTTCCATCAACACTTGACAATCTACTCAAGGCCAAAGTTGAAATCTGGCACGAGATATTGAAACTGAGATTCCAAGCGTTCCAGTCATCGAATTTATTCTAAATTTATGGTGAAGGCCTAATGTACGAGCCTTCGCCCGTCAACAAAACTTGGGCCCTGATCATGACATGGTAACCGTTGATCGCAATTCGGACCCGTACGACCTAACCAAAAATCCAATCTTCCCCAAAATTTGCATGGCCCTTCATTGGGCCATGGTCCACCTATCCTATAAGTTTCATGGCTAGGGGATGACCAGAACCTTTCCAATCACCAAAATAGACCCCACATGGCCACTTAAAGATCGGGACCGTATGGTCAAACCCCACATTCACTTATCCGTTTGATCCCAAACTTTGCCAGAACCCTTGTTGGGCAATGAGACACCTACACACCCAATTTGGTAGCCAAAGGAGTGTGGCGTCCTCCCCAAAGCCAAAAGGGAATCCTAGAGCGCCATTGTGGGAAATAAGCTCAACTCTAGGAAATAAGCCCTAGCCTCTATCTCATTACTCCTTCACAACCACTATTGCTAAGAGCGTAAAGAGAGAGCAAGAGAGTAAAGAGGGAAGAAAGAGTGGGTGGAGAAGGATAAGGGGGACCATAGATTGAGAAGGGGCCAAGGAAAATCAACCCTTTCAACTCCTTACCCCTTTCTTAGAAGAGAACTCTCCACCGCAACCCCAATTCATCCATGGGCCATCTAGGTAAGATCCTCCACCCCTTTTCTCTTAAAACCCTTGTATTAAAGAAGATATGGCATGGATTTCTCACGTGCTTGAGTTATTTAAGGGATTCCGACTGGCCAACCTCCAAAACCCTCATCTCTAGGTCGTTTCCAAGCTTCCAATGAATCCGAAGGTGCGGACTATTATCCTTAGGTGGCCTAACACCAATTATAGTAGGAGTTTAATGATTTTGTTTGATTTGGATGTTGTATTGAAAGATCTAGAGAAATCCTAGGAATGGAATGTTGTTGAAATTGTATGAAATTGCATGTTTAAGTTCTCATTTGATGTTGATATTGCCTCTCACATGATTTGGTATTTGGATGATAACATGCTCATGTTTGGTTAATTTCTCATATGTGTTGTTTCCTAAAAGTGTACGATTCATTGTTCATGTGTATTTGATTTCTTGAGGTATAGGAAATGCTTAGTTTCCTCCCTAACCCACACAATTCATGCTCACCTTGATTATGATGTTGTAGTTTACTTGTTAGGAATACTTGAATCATATGTTGAGATATATGTGAACATGATACTGTATGCTAGTTTAGAACCTTGATATTAGCATGTTATAAAATTATCCTCGAATCCTTAGGTTGGTTAGGAAATATGAGGAGAGATGGTAGCCCCATGGGTAGAGCTACCCTAAGGCTAAACCCATGCATATGGGTGGGTGTGCGTAGTCGACAATACTTCGATTACATGGGCCTCTCGTGCTCGATGTCATCCGTCACGTGCTCGCCCGACTCATGCGGTTTATCCTACTCACTGACTAACCCTGTTTGTCAACCTTGGTTGCTCACATATGTATTGATCCTGAACCACCCTACAACCATTGTAGCCCAACAATAACCCACTTGTGAACTGGTCCATAGCCTTATGAGATGGGCATGGTGGAATGGGACACTGTGTCCGAGCTGTCGGCCTACGCTGGCATGTCGCGCCTCCTCGTAGTGACCGCGAGCGGTCCCCTTTCTCTCGTACTCCTCATGTGCTTGAAGTTATAGATGGAAAACCCGACGGGATCACGGACTGCGAGGTCTCGGCCTCACGTATTAGGGGTGTAAGACCCGTATCTTAGTCCGTACCATTTCATAGACTTCCGCGGTCTTACCGGTCAAATTTCGACAACCTTCGACCCTTAACCGATAGTCACGTGCGACCCTGATTCATTCGCCGTCAACCCGAGTCGACTCAATCCAAGACCAATACCATAGCGACAGCGCCGTCGCCTCTGTTCTAATGCCGCGACTCCCGCACCGAGGCGATACCCTGGTCAAGAGATGTGGGCCAACGTTCGGTGAAAGGAAAATGCCGCGCGTTGCGAAATCTAAGAGAATCTCTACGATGTGTCACATCAATCACATCAATCCCATCAATCAATCATCCATCAATCCATCACATGTCAAGTACATGTCAAGTACACATCACTTTCACCCCTTTTCCCAAGCAAGCTACAAAAGTCTTCCATGCCCATACCTCTCTTACACAAAAGGCCTCAAAAGTCAAAAAGGTCTTACACACCCATCACCACCACATCCGTCACTCCATCCATCCATCACTCTCTCTCTCTCTCTCTCTCTCTCTCTCTCTCTCTCTCTCCCTTTATAACTCTCTCTTTCTCTTTCTCATTTCAAACTCAAAAAAATCTCAAGCTCCATACGTATGAGAGCTCTCCAAGCACTCCCAAAAAAATTTTAAGTGTGGCCCACCTTTCCTACCCAATCATCTCCCATCTCAACCCTCCATTCTTCATCTCATCCATTGAAGTTGAAGCTAAGGTGCTAAGGAACCCCTAGGAGCAAGAAGATCGGACAGTGGGTGCCTTTATAGAGTAGTTTTTTCTTATTTTTATGATGGGCCAAGTGAGGCCCACAGATCCATGGTGTGGATCTCACTTGGGACCCTAAAATGTGGCCGATGGCCCACTAGGATCATCATGATCATTCCATGATGTTTATTTCTTTAAAAAGGTCATCTAGACCATCCATATTGGTGGGGCAAGGATCTCCACCGTTGATTGTAGATTTTGGTGGTCCCACATGCTTTAGGACCCATTTGATTGTATGCTTCATTGCGAGGGAGGGCCCATAGTATCGGGGTCCCTCCATCATAAAGCGTGTCTCACTCTCCATGTCTCTCTCCCTTTTTATTTCTTTTTATTTTATTTTATTTTATTTTATGTAATAGGTTTGTGTGGCCCACTTGAATGGACCCCACTTTGAGGTATTTTGTCCAAGTGTTCTTCAAGTGGGGTCCACCTTATATGTTGCATCCACAACATTCATCTGTGGTGGCCCACTTCAACAGGGCCCACCATAATGTAATTTTTTAAAAAGCCAGACCGTCCAGCGTTTGGGACGCTGGACGTCCCTGTGAAGAAAAAAAAAAGAAAAGAAAAGGAGAATGAAGCTTTGGGGTGGTCCTCTCATAGGCCCCACCTTGATGTTGGGGTACAATCCAAGCCATTCATCCCCTTACTGGCCTCATTTTAGCCATTGAGTAGAAGGATGGTCATGATCTGAGCATCTGGCGGGCCATAACATTGGGAACGTTAGTGGTTACCATTGAGGGATTTTTTGACGTTTCTGTACGTCCAAAAATCACAAACTCTGTACTCATTGGACTTGTCATGGCCTGTAGAAACCAATGGACGGGGTGGATCTGCTAGATGTGGGCCCCAAATGTGAAAAACCCCAAAAATAAGGGTTTTAATATTTTTTTAAAATAGTTGTAAGAGGCAAAGCCTCTGACGCTGTAGGCGCTGCAGCAGTAGCTGCAGCAGGCAGGCGGGCGGCCAGCTGGATACCCACGGCTGCTGCCGTGGGCCCCACCATGATGTATATGTTTTATCTACGCCGTTCATATGGAGGGCCACCCCCTGAGGTGGGCCCCCTCCAAAAATGAGGCCGATCCGACGCTCGGGTGGCCCACACCATAGAAAATAGTGTGAATGAACATCTACCATTGAAACCGTCCTGGGGTCCACAGAAGTTTTAGATCAAGATGAAATTTGTGGTTTTCCTTCACCCAGGTCCGTGTGACCCCTTTGAGCGGTTGGGATGGAAAATATACACTGTGGTGGGCCCCACATGGGACCCACAGTGATGTATGTATTGTATTCATGCCGTCCATGGACCGTGGACGGTGGCACCCCACTATGATCTATGTATTCTATCCCACCGTCCTCACTGGACGGTGGGGCCCACCCTCCTGTTACACGCTGGGTGCAGTGTTTGTGTGTGTGTATACATACATACATATATATATATATATATATATATATATATATATATATATATATATATATATATATATATATACACACACACACACACTATATGTAATGTATATATATATTATACTATTTATAATATATATGATGGTGGACCTTCATGTGGGCCCCCACTCTTGATGCAGGTGCTGTATCCAATCTGTCCATCCATTTTAAAAGCTCATTTTATGGTTTGAGCTAAAGAATGGGCCAGATCCATAGTCCGAGTGGACCCCACCTTAACATATTATAAGGCCCATTTGATTGATATAAGGCCTAGGAGTTTAGGCCCATTTGATTTATTTAAGGCCTATGGGTTAGGCCCATCTGATTTACAAAAGGCCTATGGGTTAGGCCCATTTGATTTAATAAAGCCTATGGGACTAGACCCATTTGAAATATCCCAAGGCCCATGGGATTGGATCCATTTGATGTGTTCCAAGGCCCATGGATGTGGCCCACTTAATGAATATAAGGCCCATAGTATATGGCCCATTTGATATATTTAAGGCTCATGGGTCGGAAACCATTGATGCATTCTAAGGCCGACGGGTTATGACCCATTACAATGCACTTAAGGCCCATTGGTGCGGCCCATGGATGTGGCCCACTTAATGAGTATAAGGCCCATAGTATATGGCCCATTTGATATATTTAAGGCCCAATGGGATGTACCTAAGGTCCATTGCAATGTGTGATCCCAACCTGATTTATATAAGGATATTCTTTACGGACTATGCCTCGGGAGCAATGTTGGTTTGACATCCACATTGCGAGTGTAATGCTGGTTGGATGTCCACATTACGACTCTCCTTAGGACCCATTGTTAGGCCCGTACTTATTGTGTATAGGCCATCCAGGCCCATCTGCATGGTAAGGGTAGTTCATTTCATTATAACATGTTTAATATAGTTTCATGACTCATAATCATACGCATCATATGTATGCTTGACATGAGAATTGACTGATCATAGCATATGCCTTCAGGCAGGTTGTTTATGGGCTCCCGATTAGGCGGTGCTGCCTGACATGAGCGCACGATACGCGCAGGATTTGTTGCTTGATTGGATAGTGTGATTCATGCATTTCGCATTGTATGATATGGTTGCTGTACGCCTTAGCGACATCAGGGTTGTAGCCTCTACAGACGTATTATGGTTGGCAGGATTGGATATCGAAAATCTTGTTCTATATAGGGTGCTATAGATATCCCTGGGTGAAAGTCCCTAAACCCTTATGGTACCAAGAGGTTGCTCCAACGTCTAGACCGAGTGGGTAGATGAGCGCCGACTGCCGATTACCAGTTGGCTGTGCTCTCCACTTTGTCGTGGTCGGTTAGAAGGGGGTGCGGCCTTACCTGCCCGAGAGTAGGGGGTAATGCTAGGCTGAGTTTGACCAGCTCGAGGAATGGGTCCGCTATCAACGAGTCGCGCCCGATATTGACAGAAGGATAGTGAGGTCTCTTCCACTTACCTTATTACGCACGATGTGGTGGAAATCTGGTTTAGAGTGTACTAGACCCTAGTGATATTCCATATTTGAGCTGTATTGATGTGTGGACATAGATGAGGATCTGTATGCTTGAGTTGCATTGCGCATCGCATGGCCTTGGGATGGCCGATACCATTCATGTCTTACATCGCATAGCCTTGGTACGGCTCATGATATTATGGTTCCATCTGCATATTCTGTATCACTCTGATATTGTATGATCATATTACTACCTTGCGCACACACTTTCACTACCCTCTAAGCTTTCTATAAGCTTATGCACGACCGTTGCGTGCAGGTGACGTTGGTTCGCAGCAGCGCTGAGGCAGGAGCACGTTGCAGATCGTTTTGAAGTTTTTATTCTTTACCATTATATTTCCCTTTATGCTCATTGTACTTGTAAAGTTTTTGATCATAGTGGAAATGTAATGGAGCTCTTGGTTGTTGTTTATGGGTTATGCCTTTAGTTATGCTTATTACGAATCATACTGATGTTGAAAATCCTCCTCGTAGCATCCCAAGATCGGAACCTGGCGAATGGGCGTTAGGAGCCGAGAATGGGGTTCTATAGAGGCTGTCGGCGCCGGATTCGGCAATCGAAAATTTTGTGAGCCCGATTTTTGAGTTTTGAGCGTAACAGGGGGGTCTTGACCTTGCAACCTGCTTAGGCCATTGATACGTGGGGTGTATCAGATTTCCAAACCTGCTGGATGAATGAACTTAATTAATAACTCGGCTAACACGATTGCATTGCATCGCATTAGTTAGGGTGGCGACTCGGAAGTCAAGATCGCTCTGAGGGAGTGCAGTCATGTGCGATCGTTAGATGGAGTTGCTCGAGGGAGCGTTGTGGTAAGGGCATGCATCATATCATCTCGCATGCATACATTTTAAATAAGAGTTTCTAGGTATTGTTGACTATCTATTTTTTATTAAATTCATGCTATAACTACTGTCTGTTAAAACTTAAGACTAATAGCACCTACTGAGTTGAACGCTCACTCCCACTCTAGGACGGTGTTTTAAAACACCAACTAGAATCTCCCTTAGATGCAGGTGATGCCACGCATGAGGAGCCTGGCGATGCGAGCCTCGAGGAGGAGGACGAGTTCTCATACTTTCAGCTGATGGGAGGGTCTACATCGGATCAGTAGATGGGGCACTGGATCGCTGAGCTGAGGGCTCAGCCCCATTCTTTTGGACAAATATTCTTTTATGATTTTGTTGAGGGGTCGCCGTGTGCGACCCTTCTATTCTTTTGGACATGTACATAGGTATGTATATTTGATCTTTTATTTCAGTAAGCTTGTATGTTGATTCTTCATGTTTCAGGGAATTTCAAGCTGCACAACTAAATTGGATTCAAATGTATATTAATGGAATCAGTTAAAAGTGGCACTCGGGAACTCGAGAGTTGAGCGTATGCGTGACCTCCGATTTCTAGGGCGTTACAAGTTGGTATCAGAGCATGATTTGGAATCCCTTGGGCCATGGGTCATGAACTCATCAACGCATCCGCTGACTTGAGAGGATACGCAGTAGGAAACTCAACTGGGACTTAGGAACTATCCTAGGCACCCGAATTGACGAACCTTAGATGGAAGGTGAACTTCCCACAGATTAGAATCGGGAAACAAGTAACAAGAATGAATTATATCGCTAGGAACTTGGTTTGAGAGTTTTAAAGTATAACGGTTTAGGATTGAATTGGAAATCTTAAATGGACGGTAAAACTTACTTGGAATTGGGATTTGGAAGTGAGAGAAGGCAACGACGTGAGGAAATGGGACCGGGATTCATGTAAGACCTCAAACCATTGATAGAAGCGAGCTAAAAACTGAAGGATTTGAGGCTCAAATTTAACATTCACGTATGGACGAGCTAATCCGAGCCAAACTTGATAGTTCTAGCCCGTTCGAAGATAGGGACTTAGGGGTGAGTATGATTTTTCCATAAATAGTGAAACGGTAGAAAAATGAGATTTTGACCCCTAACTAGGAATAATCTCATGAAACCACTAGGCTCATTGCATAGATTGGCTTCTCGTACCCCAAATTCATATATGACATGTCTCGGGGGACCTCAATGGTGCCCGAACAAATTGCTAAACGAAAGGAACCCAGGCAGAGAGTGGGCATCCCCACCCCCACCTGTCCAGAGGGTGGGCATCGCCACGCCCAGATGGGCGTCCCCACGCCTAACTGTCCAGAGAGTGGGCGTCTCCACGCCGGACGGGCATCCCCACCCTCACCGACCTCCTTCGCTCGGCGTCGCCACACCCAACTGTCCAGAGAGTGGGCGTCCCCTCGCCCATGGTTCCAGCAGCCAGTCGTCCCCATGCCGAGTGGGCGTCGCCATGCCCAGGTGTCCAGCAGCCAAGCATTCCCACGCCCAACAGGGCAGTCGTCCCCACGCCCGAGTGGACGTCCACATGACGAAAGTTCCAGCGGCCGTCGCGACTCCCGGGCCCGAAAGTGGATTTTCTTCCCTTTTTTTCCCTTGCAAACTTGTGTGGGGCCCACCTTTCATGCTACTTAGGGTTGTATAAGGCTTATTTCCTATACTTCCAAGCCATTTCATTCCCTTTAAGCCCCCTTCCAAGAACCCATCTCAAATTCTTCATACCCCTATCCCAACTCTCATCCTCCAATTCCATTTCTCATCAACCCACCTCATCCCATTTTCAATTCCTCTAAACCATTCTCTTCACAGACCCCCAAACCCCAAACCCATTTTTCATTTTCCAAACCCATTTCACACACTCATTCCATTCTCTTTTTCCAAACTCATTCCTCAACTCATATCCATTTTTAACTTCCATTTCCCAACTCCATTCTCATAAAACCCATTCCCACCTCTTCTTTTCAACCCATCTTTCCAAAACCCATCTCCTCTCCCTCCTCTTCATTCTACTCTCCCACAATCCTTCCCTAAGCATTCTCAAACCCAAAATCCCAACCCACCTTCATTTTCAACACCATTTCTCTTCTTTTTCCTCACATTTTCCATTCCCTTAACCCATTCCAATCCCACTTGTCTCAACCCAACAATAGCATCCTTCCTCCAAACCCACACTCAACCTAGCTTCCTCCATCACAAGGTCTTATTTTTATTTTTATTTTTATTTTTTCAAAACTCATTCCATCCTCCCTTTTCAAACTCCCTTCAACAAACATACTTCAAAAAAAAAACTATTCACCCAAACCCATTTCACCCCATTTACCAACTTCATTCTCCTAAAGCCCATTCCTAAGACAAACTAACATTCCTTCACCCTAAGGCTTTTTCCAAATACATTTCCAAGGTCCATTCCCAAACTCATTTCAACAACAAACCCCTCACTATTTCTACCATTCATCTTCAAACCCTATCCACCAAATTCTTCTTCAACACCTTCTCGAATCCTCTCTCTCGAATACTATCTTAAACCCATCTTAGCCAAGGAAAATGGCCCTCCTAGCCACCATTGCTACTTTTTTCTCCATTTCAGCGATCCTTTCCCTCATGGGGAAGAAAAGATAGGCTCCCTCCGAGCCGAGAGAGGCGAAGCAAGCTGAAAGCCGATTCCAAGGGGAAGGGGATCACGGAAGTTCGATCTCAAGGGACTCCTACGATTCAAGCACCCTGATCATCCGTTGAAGATAAGAAAAATTTCATGGTGCATTGCGTTGCTTTCGAGGCCTCCATGGAGGAGCATTTGTTTGATAATTTCACCATTCTCGGCTGACTCATGGATAAAGGATGGGGTCCAATCTTTTATGGGGACTCCCAGGTGAATGAAAGCTAAGCTAAGTCTTTCTACGTGCGGATTAGAAACCCTCAGTTTAATCTACTAAGCTTTAATCTAGTGGTGGGGGGCAAGAGGTTCCCTATTGGTGTGGTGGTCATTGCAAGTGTACTCGGGGTGCCATGTAGCGAGGTGCAGATTGAAGAGAAGGACTTAAATATGAGTCGAGCCCGTAAGGATCGAACTCGCTTTTTTTGTGGACATGTTACCCAGTAGAAGTGGGTGAAACAAGAGGTTGGCCTAAGCTCGGTCAATCTCCTCCTAAAGTATCGGACACTTCACCGTTTTTGCACTCATAACGTGTACCCGAGACTGGGAAACCGCTCCGAGTGCTCCCACTATATGGTGGAAGTCTTATATCAGGTGGGTCAAGGAGCGAATGTGTGCCTCCTTAGTGTAGTACTTCACCAGATTGTGCAGGCCGCGAGGGCGACGAGGAAAAGCACGTGTCTTCCGTTCGATCGTTTGATTTACCAGTTGGCCCAAATGTACCGAGTGGGCGGATCAAACAGGAATTCTGTGCCTACAGAGCTATTAGGTGATGATGTGTTAAACAAGATGAAGATAGGCCCCAAGCAGCGACAGGCCTACATTGATCAATATGGGGATCCGATCGAAGAAGAAGAGGAAAGCAATGAGAGCGATGAAGGCGAGGATGAAGCGGAAGAAACCGAGCAGACTGAGGAAATTGAAGTAGTTGGCAGGGAGACACTTACCATTCCAGATAGACGAAACCGTTTGGATGCACTCAAGGCTAAGGTGGTAGAGATTAAAGAAAACTAAGCCAAGCACCAAGCGAAATAAGAGAAATGGAATAAGAAGATATACCGAGCCATAAAGGTCCTGTTCTGCTGCAGCAAAGGGGAGGAAGCACCTCCACTTTCACCCGACTCGGACGAGTAGCACTACGAGTCTTCTAATGATCAGTAGTTTGCTTTGAGTTGATTAGGTTTAATTCCATGTATTAAAATAGTTAGGACCTTTGCTTACGTAGCTTGCATTTTCCTTTCGTTTATCATATATAGTAGTGCTTGTAATCCATGTTGTAGCATGTAACTGGTCATGTTCATGAAATTTTAAAATTAATGCTAATGTATGGATCGGCTTTAAGATCTCTTTACTTGAAGTGTGTCTTGTCCGTGTTGTGGATATAGTCATGAATTACAAGCTATGGGCCTAGTATGATCATTGTACAGCGATGCTCTAAGTGACTAATACTCTAAGAAATTTTTTCAGGAGATTCCTCCCCTACCGAAGGATCGATTCATCCGCCTACCTCACGGCGGACTAGTCGACAGGGACCCGAACCCTGATGAGCCTCAAGGCGCTCAGGGGGCAGCCCCGAATGCACCGCCACCTCTAGCTGCTACCCCAGCACCACCCTCAACACCGGCCATGGAGCAAAAGAGCCAAATGTTGCATTTTATGCAAAAACAGTAACAAATGATGGCCGTTACTATGCAGCAGCAACAACAGATGATGACCACCATGATGGGAGCCATGGCCCAAAACATGGGTATACCACAACCGGAACCTCCCGCCATGGCTCAGAATTTTGGCTTCCCACAACCGGAACCTCCCACCATGGCCGTACATGCAACCAACTCAAATAATCTGCTAGAGCGGTTCCAGAGACACAGGCCGCCCACTTTTGTCGGCACCCACCGCCCAGAGGAAGCGGAATATTGGCTCAACCGAGTCGCCAAGCTACTCCGGCCTCTCCACTGCTCTAAAGCGGAGGGCGTTGAACTTATCTCTTACCTCTTTGAGAGAGAGGAAGATCTATGGTGGAAGAGTATCCCCCGGCTATTCTTGAGGGCCATGTTTAGATGTGGGAGGTGTTCGAGGCCCGCTTCAATGAGAAGTACATCCCTTAGTCGTACCAACACTAGAGGGAGAACGAATTCCTCCGCCTCCAACAAGGGAGAATGACTGTGACGCAATATGAGAATCGGTTCACCGAACTGTCACACTACGCTTCAAAAATGATTGCCAACGAGGCGATTGAGATGATACAGTTCACGGCAGGGCTGAGGAGCGGCATTCGCTCCAAATTGTGTTGCATGAATCTCAGGACCTATGCCGAGCTCGTTGGAATGTCTACTCGGGCGGAGCAGGATGAGGAGCAAGTTGCACGAACCTGTTCACAGTTAGGCCCACAAAACAGGATGGAGGGACCGTCCTCTTCTTTTACCGGGAAACGGCCATGCCCGAACTCCTCACCCAGGCTAGCCGTCACACCGGCCCCTCCTACATGACCTACCCATATGTGCAACTATTGTAGGAGGGTGGGTCACTCCGAGCCATACTGTTTCACACGGATGAGGGACCTCGGTTTCACTCCACCCCAGTGCATCAACAGACCTATTCAGCGAGCATTGCAAATTCTGCCCCTATGGACGATGGGGCCAAGCCAACAGTTTCGCCACCCTCCTGCACCTCCAACTAGGCCGCCTCAATGGCCCATGCAATGACCAAATTTTTCACACCAGGTAAGAGTTCATGCCTTGGCGGCAGAGGGCCAAGATGCCATCATCCCTACTCCTACAGCCTTCGAGGTGACGGCCTACATAGAAGGTACTCCTATCTTTTTGTTAGTGGACATGGGATCCACTACTTCTCTCATAACACATGCTACTGTCAAGTGCCTAGGACTGTGTGCTACCCCTTTTGATGGGGTGAAGATAATTGCCGCCGCCAGTACTGTCTCAGAATCGACAAAGATATGTTGTGATTATCTCATTGATTTGGGATGCAAGGTGGCGCTGGTGGACTTGATAGTGACCAAGATTTTCTATTATGACGTCATCCTAGGCATGGACTGGTTGGGCATGATGAAAGCGGAGACTGTGACACTTTGACAGTGAAAATATTCGAGGACGACGACACTTCCCTCACATTCCCAGTCCAGGTTAGCTACGACCATAGGATTTTGTGTTTTACTTCATTGGAGGATGGTTATGATGGGCCCTCACACACATGCACTCTCGTAGTCCGAGAGTTCGATGATGTGTTTAGAGCCATACCTGGACTACCTCCACGACGTGAAATAGACTTCACTATCGATCTGACTCCTGGTGCTAAGCCCATTTCTTTGCCTACTTACCGCATGCCCACATGTGAGATGGAGGAGCTACGGTCTCAGATTGATAACTTGCTAAAGAAAGGCTTCATCCGACCTAGCGTCTCGCCTTAGGGAGCCCCAGTCCTATTTGTGAGGAAGAAGGACGGCTCGCTACGTTTATGTGTAGACTATAGAAGATTGAACCAAGTGACAGTTCGGAACAAATATCCGTTGCCCAGAATTGACGATTTATTCGACCAGCTGAGGGGTGCCAAATACTTCTCAAAGATTGATCTAAAAATCAGGGTACCATCAGTTGCGGGTCAGGGATGAGGATATACAGAAAATGGCCTTCAAAACCTGCTTCGGGTATTATGAGTTCCTAGTTATGTCGTTCGGGCTCACCAATACCCCAGCGGTATTCATGGATCTCCTTAACCGAATCTTCAGGCCGTTCATATACAGATTCGTCGTCATGTTCATTGACAACATATTGATTTATTTAAAGAACCGCGAGGAGCGTGAAGAGCATTTAAGGGCGGTTCTTAGGACCCTTGAGAAAAATCGGTTGTTTGCGCAATTTAGGAAGTGCACCTTCTGGAAAGACGAGGTCAAATTTCTAGGACATGTAGTGTCCAAGGAGGGTATACTGTCGACCTTGCCAAGGTCGTGACCTTGCAAAATTGGAAGCAACTGAAGTCGGTTATGGAAGTGAGAAGTTTTCTCGGACTAGCAAGCTATTATCGGAGATTCATTAAAGACTTCTCAAAAATAGCTCGGCCCCTATCCCAGCTTACAAGGAAGGACCTTAAGTTTTCTTGGAATGAGAAGGCCGAGGCGGCTTTCCAAGAGTTGAAGGACAAACTGACTTCGGCACCTGTACTCATGCTACCTAAGCAGGGGGTCAAGTACACCGTGTATACTGATGCCTCTCACGTGGGTTTGGGTTGTGTGCTTATGCAGAAGGATAGAGCAATTGCTTATGCATCTCGGCAGCTGAGAAAATATGAGGAAAACTACCCTACACATGACCTCGAACTTGCGGTGGTAGTCTTCGCATTGAAGATATGGAGACATTATCTTTATGGTGAAGAGTTTTAGCTCTTTTCTGACTATAAGAGCCACAAATACATCTTCACCCAGAAGGACCTGAACATGAGACAACGTTGCTGGTTGGAAACGTTGAAGGACTTCAAATTTGATGTCTCATACCACCCTGACAAGGCCAACTTGGTGGCAGACGTCTTGAGTCGCAAGAAGACAATCGAATTTGCGGCCCCGCTAATGGTGAGAGAGTGGGATATGATGGAGTTTGTTCGAGACTTTGACATGAAGCTAACCGTGGAGGAACCGTACGAAGTCGTAGCCCACATTCAGGCCCAGCCACTAGTTAACGGTAAAATCATTGAAGCCCAGGAGGGCGATGAGCTATTGAAGAAGATGAGGGAAAGAGCAATGAGTGACGGGAAGTCCGAGTGGAGAGTTGGCACCGATGGGGGATTGCGGTACCAAGGCCGCATTTGTGTCCCAAACCATCAAGGACTACGAGAAGAAGTCTTGAAGGCTGCTCACAACTCAAAGCTGGCAATGCACCCTGGTAGTACCAAAATGTACCAAGATTTAAAGCGAAATTATTGGTGGGATAACATGAAGAAGGAGATAGTGGAGTATGTGTCCCAATGCCTCACCTGTCAACAAGTCAAGGCCGAACACCGACGACCACCGGGCCTTTTGCAACCAATGCCCACAGCAGAATGGAAGTGAGACTTCATATCCATGGATTTCATTTCCGACTTGCCCAAGACCAGGAAGGGGCATGATTCGATATGGGTGATTGTGGATAGGCTAACCAAATCAGCCAATTTTCTATCAATCAAGACTAGTAGCTCCGCCGATTATTTGGCCAAGCTGTATATTAAGAAAATCGTGCAGCTCCATGGCATCCCATTGGAAATTACGTTGGATCGGGATACTCGATTCACGTCGATCTTCTAGACCCGCATTCAAGAAGCCATGGGAGTGAAGTTGAAGTTTAGCACCCCCTTCAACCCTCAGACAGATGGACAAACTGAGCGGGTGAATCAGATATTGGAGGACATGTTGAGGGCATGTGTTCTGGATTTTCAGGAGAGTTGGGACGATTGTTTCTCATATGCCGAATTCGCCTACAACAATAACTTTCAGGCTAGCATCGGTATGGCACCTTACGAGGCTTTGTATGGGCGTCCATGTCGAGCCCCGCATTGTTGGAAGGAAATTGACGAGAAAAGTTTACTATGACCGGATTTAGTGCGGATCACGACTGAGAAGATTAAGATTATCCAGCGCCGCCTCTTGACGGCTCAAAGCAAACAGAAGAGCTATGCCGATACAAGGTGGCGGGGCTTGGAGTTTGAAGTGGGAGACCATGTATATCTTAAGATCTCCCCAATGAAGGACTTTTTATGCTTCGGCAAGAAGGGAAAGCTCACGCCATGATTCATCGGGCCCTTTCAGATTTTAGATTGGGTAGGTGCAGTTGCTTATCATTTAGCCCTACCCATGCCGCTTGCTGGAGTGCATAAAGTCTTCCATGTATCATCAAGTGGAAGAACGTGGAGCTCAAAGAAAATGCCACGTACATTCTCCAACCCACAAAAATACTAGATAGGAAGGAGCAGGTCCTACGCAACAAGGTCATCTCATTGGTCAAGGTTCTATGGACCCATCATGATGAAGAAGATGCCACTTGGGAGACAGAAGCTGAAGTTCGCAAACATTATCTAATCCTTCTTCAACAATACAAACAGGTACAAATTTTGAGGATGAAATTTATTTATAAGGGGGGTAGATTGTAACATCCCGTCTAACCAGCACAGTGTCCTGGGGCGTCCACATAGGTGTAATGCCTCGAAAAAATCCGTACTGAGACTCGAGTACCAACTCAACCAGAAATCACTTAGGATTAATTCCTTTAGAAATTAAGCATTAGTTAGCTAGCGCTACGCTAGTTTAGCTATGAAATTAGCATCAATCGCTTTAAATACGTTCTGCAAGACCCAAAACTTGTAAAATCAATGACGCTATAATACCCTGAAATCCAGGATCAAACTCTAAACCGGTTTGTTCTCAAGAACCCTTTGAAACTTCGTATTTGATTTAGACCGCGCGTCGAAAGTCCGATGTCTACAATCTTAGACGGTTATGACCGCTTAGATGGACTTGACAATCATTTCGAAAATCAAGCCCAACCGATGCTCTGAGGCTATTTCATTGAGCCTGGAGTGAAGAGAGTGAGAAATGGGCAAGATTTGAAATTTTAATTCAAATCTGGCACGAGTCTTTGCGCGTTATTATTAAGCGTTCTGACCGTCAGAATTCAGCCAAATTTCACCCTTGGATCAGGAAAAATTTCTCTTTCATATCATGAGACTTGTAGACCTGATTTAGGTACGAAGACTACTGAAATGAAACTGGACCGCCACGTGCGATCTGCGAACTCTACCAGACTGAAAACTTAGTGTGGACAACATCCAGTGACCATGAGCTTAAGTCCGACCGCGTTCGGTCAGGGGACCTCTCGAAACCCTCTTTTGGATCAAAACAGCCTCGATTTGGTTATAACTCAAGTAAACTTTGTTCCCAAGTCTATTTAGGTTAGTTTTTAGCCTATATAAGGGCCTTAAACCCTCTCATATCTCTCTCATCCGAATTTGCTAGAAACCCTCAATAGAGAGAGAGAGAGAGAGTGAGAGAAAGTGAGAGAGTTGTGGGAGAGATTTCCCGCCACTTGCTACAGCTGCTACCCGTGGTCATTCACCACGTTCAAATCACTTTTCCGGTGATTCCAACGCACTTCTAGGTAAGAAAAACCCTAACCACTTGCTGTTTTAGGATTCCTTCGATTCAAATTACGAAGTAGCTTATATATCTTGTGCATTAGGTTGCCTTTACGCCGTTGACGAAGCATATACGTTCAAATCGAATCGATACACGTCTAGGGCAAAAGGTGACGATTTTAGACGTTTTGATTGACTGATTTCAAAGCTTTCAATGTCGTTTAATAGTAGATTATCGACGGCAACGCCGTTTGACATGTAGAACATGCTGTCCTTTTTTCGTTTCGTAAACGTATGGAAAATATGAGATTTAGGGCATTTTAGTCATTTGTAGGAAATACTGTTTACATCCACATTTTGCTTAAATGTTTGCCATGGTTATTTCCCGTGTTAGGATATTAGGAATGCGTGCATGATCTGTTTGGCGAAGAGATTCACCCGAATGCGCACTTTGAGTCGACATACGCTATGTAGACTAAAGTGTGTAGGCTAAGTGTTTGTATAAATGTTTGTATTAGTATGTATTGAGTAGATGGTGTTGTGAATGAGTTTTGAGATTGAATTCTCAAGTAATATGCTGATGTAAATGATTTCCATCATGTATTGATTTCATTATATACATGAAATGCATGTGTTGGATGATTTGCTTAAGTTGTATGTCTTAACATGTGTCAACATGCTTACATTGTTGTATTTCATTTTTGTTACTCTCATTTGATTACTGATGTTGATATTCAAGTGTTTGGGGCTATACGTTAGTCCATGCAGTCGGTAATGGATTGAATTCGTGGTTGGCTTCTATTTGCCACGAAGAACGCGTCGATGAACGCGAGTCGTGTTTTGAGTTGGCGACAGTGGTTAGGCCACACAAAGTGTTTCATGCACTTCATGTCGTTCGACTTGAGATGCGCTCGTACTAGTCGAGCCCGTCAAATAACCCGACTGGCCATTATATGTTTATCCTGTATGCGTCATAACTGCTTGAACCTAGGGTACTGAACTTACCATTGGAAACCCGGTTAACTAGGGTACCTTGATCCATAAAGACTCATGAGCCGGGCATGGTGGTATGGGACACCGTGGTAGAGCTGTCGGCCTACGCTGGGGCCACAAACCTCTCCGTAGTGACCAGTGAGTACCTATGACTCGTGAGCCGATTGTGGTGGTATGAGACACTACATTTGAGCTGTTAGCCTACTCTGATTAGTGACGAGCCCTTTGTAGCGACCGCGAGCGTATTCTGAGCCTACGGGAGGCGACGACCATTCCGTAACGACGAGAGTACATTAGGTCTGTATTGATAAGGTGATGGGGGAGCGGTGCAACGAGTGCGAGCAACAGCCATTGCAGCGACCTACAAATATAACATCGTATGAGATAGGATCTGTGTTGGGATTGATATAAGGAAGGTACCTTAGTTTTCCAATACTACTGTATGAAAGGATTAATAATAACTCGGTAATCATATCCACATCGCATTGCATGTGCCTGAAAGATGTGGAGCACTGTGGTAAGAAAGCATGTCGCGGGCATAAGATGGTACCGCATGAGGGAGTATGTCGGTGAGGGCATCCATCATGTCATTTCATGCTTACATTAACAACAGTATTTAGGAATGTTTGATTGTTTGCTTTACTATTAACGCGTGCTTGATTTGATAACATGCTAATCTTTGCTCTATTATTCCAATGAGTTGATCACTCATTCCCACGTTACGGGACGGTGTTTGCAACACCACCAGACCCTATTTTAGATGTAGGTGATGAGGCGATTCAGGACGCAGAGCCGGATTACTACGAGGATCAGGATGAGTTCTCGTATATGCAGTTCGCATATGGCTTTGCGTAGGTGGCCTGGATCGGCGGGACTGACTAGTTGGACTATTTTATGACATTTTCTTTTTTTTATGACATGTATATGAGACTCAGAGATGTATTCATACTTTGGAGACAGTTTGAGATTATTTTGTTTTCATACAGTGATATATATATTCTTCAATCTTCCGCTTGCATTTTATCACTGGATCTGGAGTATGAATTGCAGTTTTGGTATAATCTTATTCATGTGAATGCTCTAAATCAATCAACATTGAATCATAATCATTTTTGTTGCATAAGTGACGGTCTGGAACTCGGGAGTCGGGTTTCTACACGACCCCCGATTTTCAGGGTGTTACAGTAGGATTTGCCGAAGGACCGTTCATTTAGACTACTTATGGTGAGGTACCACACATAAATTAATCTAAGATTAGTCTAACAGAGTAGACCAGATGGGTCATGTTAGGACCTAATGCGGGCAGCCAAGCCAGATGACCGTTTACACTTAGCATCAGCCTGTGCGGGCTATACCGCGACACAAGGAGGTCGAAAAATTATGAAACTTTAAGGAACCATAAATCTTACTGGGCTTGTGGTTCAGCACGGACCACAGACTCATTGGACACCCAGAAGTTAGTTGTCTGAGCCGTTCCATCAGCACTTGACAATCCACCCAAGGTCATAGTTGGAATCTAGCACGGGATAATGAAACTGAGACTCTGGGCGTTTCAGCCGTCGGATTTTTTCTAAATTTACGGTAAAGGTCTAATGTGCGAGCCTACATCCGTCAATAAAACCTGGGCCCCGATCATGGCACGGTAACCGTTGATCGTAATTCGAACCCGTACGACCTAACCAAATATCCGATCATCTCCAAAATTTGCATGGCCCTTCATCGGGACATGGTCCACCTATCCTATAAGTTTCATGGCCAGGGGACCACCAAAACCTCTCCAATCATCAGAATAGACCCCACAGGGCCACTTAAAGATCATGATCGTATGGTCAAACCACACATTCGCTTATTTGTTTGATCTCAAACTTTGCATGAACCCTTATTGGGCCATGAGACACCTGCACACCCAATTTTGTAGCCAAAGGAGTGTGAGGTCCGCCTCAAAGCCAGAAGGGAATCCTAGAGGGCCATTGTGGGAATTCCTTGAAACTTAAGGCCAAAGGGCCTAACTCTAAGAAATAAGCCCTAACCTCTATCTCATTACTCCCTTCACAACCATTATTGCTAAGAGAGTAAAGAGAGAGCAAGAGAGTAAAGAGGGAAGAAAGAGTGGGTGAAGAAGGATAAGGGGGACCATAGATTGAGGTGGGGCCAAGGAAAATCAACCCTTTCAACTCCTTACCCCTTTCTCGGAAGGGAACTCTCCACCGAAACCCCAATTCGTCTGTGGGCCATCTAGGTAAGATCCTCCACCCCTTTTCTCTTGAAACCTTTGTATTGAAGAAGATATGGCATGGATTTCTCACATGCTTGAGTTTTTTAAGGGATTCCGACCGACCAACCTCCAAAACCCTCATCTCTAGGTCGTTTTCAAGCTTCCAACGAATCTGAAGGTGCAGACTATTATCCTTAGGTAGCCTAACACCAATTATAGTAGGAGTTTAATGATTTTGTTTGATTTGGATGTTGTATTGAAGGATCTAGAGAAATCCTAGGAATGGAATGTTGTTGAAATTGTATGAAATTGCATGTTTAAGTTCTCATTTAATGTTGATATTGCCTCTCACGTGATTTGGTATTTGGATGATAACATGCTCATGTTTGGTTAATTTCTCATATGTGTTGTTTCCTAAAAGTGTACGATTCATTGTTCATGTGTATTTGATTTCTTGAGGTATAGGAAATGCTTAGTTTCCTCCCTAACCCACACAATTCATGCTCACCTTGATTATGATGTTGTAGTTTACTTGTTAGGAATACTTGAATCATATGTTGAGATATATGTGAACATGATACTGTATGCTAGTTTAGAACCTTGATATTGGCATGTTATAAAATTATCCTCAAATCCTTGAGTTGGTTAGGAAATATGAGGAGAGACGATAGCCCCATGGGTAGAGCTACCCTAAGGCTAAACCCATGGATCTGGACGGGTGCGCGTGGTCGGCAGTAGTTCGACTACATGGGCCTCTCATGCTCTATGTCATCTGTCACGTACTCGCCCGACTCGTGCGGTTTATCCTACTCACTGACCAACCCTATTTGTACCTTGGTTGCTCACATATGTATTGAACCTGAACCACCCTACAACTATTGTAACCCAACAATAACCCACTTGTGAACTGGTCCATAGCCTTGTGAGCCGGGCATGGTGGAATGGGACACTGTGTCTGAGCTATCGGCCTACGCTGGGGTGTCGCGCCTCCCCGTAGTGACCGCGAGCGATTCCCTTTCTCTCGGCACTCCTCATGTGCTTGAACTCAGGGATGAGGAACCCGACGGGATCACGGACCGCAAGGTCTCGGTCTCACGCATTGGGGGGTCTTGGCCTCGTAACCCACTTAGGTCATTGATACGTGGGGTGTATCAGATTCTCAAACCTGCTGGATGAATGAACTTAATTAATAACTCGGCTAACATGATTGCATTGCATCACATTAGTTAGGGTGGTGACTCAAAAGTCGAGGTCGCTCTGAGGGAGTGCAGTCATATGCGATCGTTAGATGGAGTCGCTCGAGGGAGCATTGTGGCAAGGGCATGTATCATATCATCTCGCATGTATACATTTTAAATAAGAGTTGTTAGGTATTGTTGACTATCTGATTTTCATTAAATTCATGCTATAACTGCTGTCTGTTAAAACTTAAGACTAATAGCACCCACTGAGTTGATCACTCACTCCCACTCTGGGATGGTGTTTTAAAACACCAACCAGAACTCCCTTAGATGTAGGTTATGCGAGATGATATGATACTCCCTTAGATGTAGGTCATCGCGCACGAGGAGCCTGGCGATGCGAGCCCCGAGGAGGACGACGAGTTCTCATACTTTCAGTTGATGGGAGGGTCTTCATCGGATCAGTAGATGGGGCGTTGGATCGCTGAGCTGAGGGCTCAACCCCATTCTTTTGGACAGATATTCTTTTGTGATTTTATTGGGGGGTCACCATGTGCGACCCTTCTATTCTTTTGGACATGTACATATGTATATATATATTTGATCTTTCATTTCAGTAGGCTTGTATGTTGATGCTTCACATTTCAGGGAATTCCAAGCTGCGCAACTAAATCAGATTCAAATGCATATTAATGGAATCGGTTAAAAGTGGCACTCGAAAACTCGGGAGTTAAGCGTATGCTCGACCCCCAATTTTCAGGGCGTTATAGTGAGGCCCATAGAGCACCGACCACCAGCCATTGGCAGGTGGCAGGGGGAGTAGCCAATCCATTTCCTACTCAACCTGTCAGTAGCTAATCCTCTCGTGTGACCCATTTGAGTTTTGTATCCACCACATTTTTGGTTAAACGTCCTAAAATGAGCTTGAAAAATGGATGGATGAAATGGATTTCTCACATACATTCCAGTGGACTCCACCCAACATCCTTACGCAGGAACTTCTTGTGAAAGGCTTTCGCAGGAAATCCACGTCCGTAGTACCTAATTGGACGTGGATTTCAAGCTTTCGCAGGAAGTTCCTACGCTGGGAACCATTATGGGGTCTATCATGATGTTTTTGATAAATCCACAACGTCTATCCATTTTTTTCGCTCATTTTATGATAAAAGTCCAAAAATAAGTCAGATCCAAGTCTCAAGTGGGCCACAGTAAAGAAAAAGGTGGGTAGGCAAATTCCTACCGTTGAAACCTCCCTAGGGTCGACAGTGATGCTTACAAGCCATCCATACCGTTCATAATGGGATGAACTGAAAACAAATATAATATACTAGCTTGATTCAAAACTTTTGTGGCCCCGTGAATATTTTGACCGTGGATGTTCAATTCTCACATTTTCGGCCCATTTGAGTATTGGATTCAGCTCATTTTTGGCATCTTCTCCTAAAATGAACTCACAAAACGGATGGATGTGGTGGATTTATCAAAAACTTTATGGTGGGCCCCACATAGGTTCCCAGCGCAAGAGCTTCTTGCGAAAGCCTTTCACCTTTCCTAGGAAATCTGCGTTCTACCCAATCTACATGCGTTCGGATGCACCCGAGGTGGGCACCATTGTCTCACTAGTTCTATGAGCCTTATTTAAAGGTTTTGTTGTTACTGGTGCTCAAGCCTACACGACACTTATTGACAATCTTCCCGCTAAGAGGAATTGAGGGCCTTATGAATAATGATATTTTAATTTTCTATTAAGTATTTTAGTTTATTTGAATTAAATATAATGATTTTATTTTCATTTAATAAAAAAATAATTTCTTTATAATGTAAAACATTTTCAAATGGGAGATAGGGGCAAATGTGTCAAATTAACATATTTTAGACATTTCATATGTTTGTTAACAAACAGGTTGTTTCAAATTCAGTACTTAATTTTCAGACTTCAGCCATAATTATCAAACAAGTTTTTTGACATCAGATTTCATATTCAAGCTTCAATTTTAGAATCAGGCTTTAAATTTCATATTCAGTCTTTAAACTTTAAATTTAACAAACGGGGCCTTACAGTAGGAGACTACCGGGGCTTTTTCACAAACCGAGACATAACTGCCTAAGTTTTTGAATATTCAATCAGTGCATCACGTGCACTATCTCATTTTAACCGTTGAACTTAAAAATTACAATCATTCAATATTCAAGTAGGCACACCACAGGAAAAGGTTGGTATGAAAAGCATATCTTTAGTTTTTCTAGGTCCGTTATGGTGTTTATATTTCATCCAATCACAATTAACCAAATATCACATTATTTCAAAATTCAAATAGGGTCAATTCCAAGTGAATTTAGAGGGTTTAAAGTGTAATTTTGCTAGCACCGAATCATTGTAAGTTTTGATATATGAGGCCAAATGAGTGATGCTTGTGATTGACAAATCAGATTTCATGCATGTTAAGCTGTTTCTCTGGAAGTGAGGAAGCCAATTAGGGGTGGCCTCACCATCTTGGCCTCACCAAAGATGGTGGTACCCTTAGGGGGCGTTTGGCTCATGGCCCATTTGGCCGGGCGGATTGAATGGTATTAGGGTGGATGGGATCATATTTAAGGTAATGATGACTGTGTCAGTGGAATGTTAGCAATCCCATGGTATTGGTGTATCACATGGCCAAAATTCCATCCTGTTTGGGATGGTTGGCATATCCAGGGATGCCAAACACAGATCCCGTTTGGCCGGGTATGGGATCGCATGCAATCCCACCCCATGAAATCCATCTTTCTTCTCTTCTCAACTCCAATTCCTCCATCTTCAACAGATTCTTACAAGGATTAGATAAGAGAATCTGGTGAAGAAATGGGATCAAGATCAAAAGGTGTACCGGGAAGCTGCCATGGCTCGCACTTGTTGAGGTCCACTTCAGCAATGGCTCGTCCTATGAAACTGTTTTCGATGACCTTCTTCTTGAGATAGTATGTTATAAGCTCTTTGTCAGTTGGGTGGAATTGGATGCCCGGAGGAAGTTGGTTCTCACTGCTGTCGAAGTGATTGAGATTTCCATGGCAACCCAAGCTGAAATCAAAGCAAAGAGAAAGCAAGAAGGATGATTTCCAAAATCAAGGGAGACCTCTAGACATAATGATTCAAATTCAGAAATTAGGATAAGTAACAGATGAATAAAAATTCATAGACTCCTAAATAGAAAATGAGGGCAACAGTAGAAATCAAAGTTAGGAATAAGGATTCGACATAACCCTAAGTGTAGAGACACCAACAAAAGCCCAAGAAAAACAGAAACATGATAGAATATTTCAGTATCCCATCAAAAGCCCAAATTTAAGAACACAAATTTCTACCCAAAAACAGCATAAAACAAAGCCGGAAACCACCATAAGGAGGAGGGAGAGAGAGAGAGAGAGAGAGCAAAGGTAAAGGGATGGGATGGGATTAGGAGGGATTTCGTAATCCCTCCATATCCTCCTCAGATCTGTCAATAGATTCGGACTGACTGAAATCCATCGCTGTCCAAACAGGCAACGGATGAGATTATGAGGGATTTTACAATCCTATCCTGCCCAATCTCTCTTAATATGCCTGAATCCGCCTGGCCAAACGAGCCCTCAGTGTTTGGCACATGGTATTAGGAAGGATTAGGTGGGATAAGATTAAAAAAAATAAAATAAAATAAAAACATAATTATTACATATGGCATGGGATAAGCGTAATTCCATGCTATGTTTGTAATACGGTCGTACATTTAATGAATATACTCACCATCATTTGAAACTATTGAGAATAACACATGTTATATCCAAACTAGTCATCTGTTTTGTAACCTCATTTTATGGCATGGGCCTAAAAATGAGGTAGATCCAAAACTTATGTGGCCCCAAAGAAGTTTTCAACGGTAGGTATTCAATCCTCACTGCTTTCTATGTTAGGGTCCACTTGAGCTTTAGATCTACCTGATTTTTTGGCCCTTGCTCTAAAATGATCTCAAAAAATGGGTGGACGGTGTGGATATAGCCCACACATCATGGTGGGACCTATACAACTTGCTAACATTGAGTGGAATTACCACGGGACCCAATGCAATTCCATTTAATCTAATTCCAAGTTTTTCCATTCTTCCCAAACATTAAGTGGAATTGGCACGGGACCAACTGCAAATCCATCCCACCTAATCCCATCTAATACGGTATTAAATGGGATTAAGTGAGATGGAATTGCATTTGGTCCCGTGCAATTCCATGCAGCATTTGGAGAGTAGGTGGGATATAATTGCATTTGGTCCCATACAAGATTTTAGTGCATTTTAAATTCCACTACATGTGGGCCCCACATTGATGCATGCATTTATCCATGTCGTCCATCCATATACACTGTTTACAAGAGATATTCTGGATATGTATGTGTACAAGTGAACGACATCCATTGTGAATTTAGTCTGTTGATTACAATTTCATGGTCCACCGAACATGATTTTGCTTAATCCCACTTTTTCACATAGTAAAAATTTTATCCCAAGGATTGGATGGCTGCAATACTATGGTATTTTCAGACATGCAATCATTGTGCAATAATAATGTTAATAATATCTAATACAATTGAATATTATTCAATTCCACCTACCAAACACGCCTTGTGGTCCCACCTTAATGTGTGTATTGTATATCTACACGCCACTCATCCATTTTACTAGATTATTTTAGGGCATGATTCCAAAAATTAAGTAGATTCAAATCTCAAGTGGACCATACTGTATTAAACAGTGGTGATTGAATGATCCACCATGAAAAAAAATTAGGACCCATCCTAATGATTTCTTAATATTTATTTCCCATCTAACCTGTTGATAATATCACAAAAACCAGGATGAAGGGGAAAAACAAATATCATCATGATCCAAAGCTCTTTTGAGCCACAAGAATGTTTTAATGGTCAATAACCACTGTTTTCTATGGTGTGGTCCACTTGAGGATTAAATCTGCTTCGTTTTGGGATCACTAACTAAAATAGTATGGAAAAAAGGATGGACAGCGTGGATATACAATACATATATCAAGGTGGGATACATAGTAAGTGCCATACAGTCATGTGTGAGGTAGGGGCCGCACCGAATCCGTTCCCCAAAGTAAGAAAGTAGCACCAGTGTGTTTTCCGTTAACCAGCACTTTTCTGTACTCGACCGAGTAAAAGGCAAAGCAGCACTAAATTTTCAACGGAAGGGGCAATTTGGTAATAGACGGCAAAAGTTGGCGGGCAGAAAGACGAAACGGCCGTGTATGTTGCCAGTCGGGTCCTTGAGTTGACTCGCCTTTATACTGTTTTCTAGGCGGCTTACTCGGCCGGTCTGGGTCAATACCGACTGCTGTTAGATACTTCCGACGTTTTCCAAAAGTAGAGAACCTCTAACCGTGACTCTCTCTTCTTGCCACACCTTTACCCGCCTTTTTCTTTTCTTTTCTTTTCTTTTCTTTTCTTTTTATAGCTTCAATGTCTCGTCAGATGTACGCGTGGCATACATGTGCAGCAATCTTGACCGTCCAATTGGGAAGAGGATTGGCTGGTGTACCACACACCAGCTATATAGCTGGTCTAGATACGTGTCGTGCGGGACCACGCTCCTCGAGCTCCAAGTTGTTACGGTTCAAATGAGATCAAAGTTACATGGCCTCCACAATGATGTGTTTATTATATCCATATTGTTCATCCATTTTTCAATATCGTTTCAGAGAATTAGATAAAAAAGATGAATCATATCCAAAGCTTAAATGGACCACACCAAAAATAATAGTGAGGATAATGACTTTTGCTGTTAAAAACTTTGTAGGGCCTGCCATAACGTTTATTTTTCATCCAATCTATTAATAAGGTCACAAATACATGAATGAAAAGGAAAAACAAATTTCATATTGATCTAAAACGTCTATGACCTCCAAAAGGGTTTCAATGGTAGACATTCAATCTGTCTTAATGTGGTCCACTTGATCTTTAGATCTGTCTTATTTTTCGGCCTTAAGATGAGTTTCCCAAAATGGATGAACAGTTTAAATATAACACATACAGAATTTGCTGACATTGATACATCAGCTATATAGCTGGTGCCTGGTACACCAGCCAATCCGCTTCCATCCAATTGCGGGCTATGGCATCATGGTGTGGCTTTTAAGGACTTAGATTAAGGTGTGACGCCTACACTACCCCATTTCAGTACAGGAAAAGCTTTGTTGGCCCACCATGATGTATGTGTTTTATCCACACCATCCCATTCATTTTGCCCAGCTATAAACTCGAAAAAGAGATAAATCCACTCACTGGTGGACCACACCACAGAAAAATAGTGGTGATTCAATTGCTACCATAATTTATTTTTATTTTTTTTTAAAGCTCATTGTAATGTTTATATGCCATCCAAGTCATTGATTGTCATATGCACAGACGAAGGAAAACACAAATAAGGCTATAAACCCAAAAAAGAGCTAGTTAGATTCAATCTCAGGGGGACCACATCAAATGAAATAGTGGTGATTCAATGGCCACTATTAAAAATTCTTGAGCCTATTGCAATGTTTATATGTCATTCAAGACATTGATTAAGTGTCACAGACACAAATGAGGAAAGACAGGATATCTCATGAGCCTTATTCGAATGCGCTGGGCAGTGTATGCCATGGTCTGAATTAGACCGATTTATTTCACAAGCTATCAATGTTGTGAGCAAGTACCCCTGCAAGCAATATTGGATAGTGGTGAGATGGTAAAAAGACTATGTTTTTCCTTTTTGAGAAGACAGGAGCAAAGGTGGTTGAGCACATGGATCTTTTTCTGTGAAACTTCTTTGGGCTTGGCGATGGCGTAAAAGGAAGACGAAGTGTGCACAAGAAGCTATGATGTGATGCAGAAATAAGAGAAGAGATCAAGGAGATACACGGTTGAAGATTGAAGACTTGGTGGAGATTGTTAGGAAAAAGTCTTAAATCTGAAGTTTTTGGGTCGTTCGACCAGTCGTGGGACAGCCACGACTGGTCATGGGAGGCGCTCGACCGATCATAGGTTCGAGTCCTAACACGACTCAAAGTCCAGCGAGTTTTTGCTATTTTTCTCCACGGTCTTCGACCAGTCGTAGGTGAGCTTCGACTAGTCGTAGGTGGGCTTCGACTCACTACAAGAAATATGGTTTTTACCGACGAAACTAATTTTCGTAGGTAAAGATGACTTTTACCGACGATAATAATTTTCATAGGTAAAAGTTTACTTTTACCTACGAAATTAAATTTCGTAGGTAAAAGCCATCTTTACCTACGAAACTTTTCGTAGATAAATGGTGTTTTGAATTTTTCTAATTCCAAAAAAAAATGAGAACTTTAATTTCGTAGGTAAAAGCCATCTTTACCTACGAAACTATTCGTAGCTAAAGGGTGTTTCGAATTCAAAAAATTGAAAAGTTTACTTCATCTTTACCTACCAAAACTTTCGTAGGGAAAGGGCGTTTTGAATTTTTGAAAAAATAAAAAAAAAATGAAAAGCTTACTTGTACCTACGAAACTTAATTTCGTAGGTAAAAGCCATCCTTACTTACGAAACTATTCGTAGCTAAAGGGTGTTTTGAATTACACAAAAATGAAAACTTTACTTTTACCTACCAAATTCACTTTCGTAGGTAAAAGCCATCTTTACCTACCAAAATATTCGTAGTTAAAGGGTGTTTTGAATTTTTCAAAAACCAAAAAATCGAAAAGCTTACTTTTACCTACGGAATTAAATTTCGTAGGTAAAAGTCATCTTTACCTACCAAAACTTTCGTAGGAAAAGGGCATTTTGAATTTTTGAAAAAATAAAAAAAATAAAAATGAAAAGCTTACTTTTACCTACGAAACTTAATTTCGTTGGTAAAAGCCATCCTTACCTACGAAACTATTCATAGCTAAAGGGTATTTTGAATTACACAAAAATGAAAACTTTACTTTTACCTACCAAATTTACTTTTGTAGGTAAAAGCCATCTTTACCTATGAAAATATTTGTAGCTAAGGGTGTTTTGAATTTTTCAAAAACCAAAAATCGAAAAGTTTACTTTTACCTACGAAATTAAATTTCATAGGTAAAAGTCATCTTTACCTACCAAAACTTTCGTAGGAAAAGGGCGTTTTGAATTTTTGAAAAAATAAAAAAAAATGAAAAGCTTACCTGTTTCAAATTACACAAAAATGAAAACTTTACTTCTACCTACAAAATCTACTTTCATAGATAAAAGCCATATTTACCTACGAAAATATTCGTAGCTAAAGGGCATTTTGAATTTGTACTTTTACCTACGACATCTACTTTCGTAGATAAAAGCCATCTTTATCTACGAAAATAGTCGTAGCTAAAGGCCAAAAATTGAAAAGTTTACTTTTACCTATGCAATTATATTTCGTAGGTAAAAGTCATCTTTACCTACAAAAACTTTGGTAGGGAAAGGGTGTTTTGAATTTTAAAAAAAAAATTGAAAAAAAAATAAAATGAAAAGCTTACTTTTACCTAACCATCTTAAAGGGTGTTTTGAATTTTCAAAAAATCGAATAGTTTACTTTGACCAATTTCGTAGGTAAAAGCCATCTTTACCTATCAAAATATTCGTAGCTAATGGGCATTTTGAATTTTTTTCAAATTATAAAAAAATGAAAACTGTACTTTTACCTATGACATCTATTGGTGAAGGTAAAAGCCATCTTTACCTATGAAAATATTTGTAGCTAAAGGCCAAAAAATCGAAAAGTTTACTTTTACATATAAAATTAGAAGTAAAAGCCATCTTTACCTATGAAAACTTTCATAACTAAAGGGTGTTTTAAATTTTTCAACAAACAAAAAATTGTAAAGTGTAGTTTTTACCATCTTTAACTATAAAAACTTTTATAGGAAAAGGGTGGTTGTTTCGAATTTTAAAAAACAAAAAACTGAAAAGTTTAAAATAAAAAACTTTTGTAGGGAAAGGGTGTTTTGGATTTTTGAGAAAACAAAAAACCCAAAAGTTAATCCGAATGTAATATTTTAAATATTTTTTGAAAATAAAAATTCAGAATTCAGAATTTGTATTTTAAATATTTTTAAAATTTTTTTAATAAAAATGATATTTTGTTAAAAGAGAAAAAAATACACATTTTGAAAAAAAAATGTTATTTTTAAAAGGAAATTGAATTTTATCTGTGAAAAAAAAAAATACTAAATTATTAGGTACATCCACTAATTGAACCTTTAATCATTTTTGAGCAATCTAATCAGTTCAGATTGAAGAGTAAATAACTTCAGATGTTTAAATCAAATTTCACTGAAATTGTTGATCAATCTTATATGCTTAATATCTTTCTCATATATAGCCTGAATGAGGCGAGTAACTAGTCAAATTGAGAGTATTGATCAGTAAGATAGAGTGATGGAGCAGATATGTAAAATGAGCCAAATATTTTGGTCAAAATTATGACCCAACTTACTGACCTCGTGAGAACCTAAGAATTGATATTAGTAAGTTTTGTGGGCCTCATCATGATGTGTGTCGAACATCAATACTGTGGATTTGATGTGTCCCTTTTAGGTTATGAGATATTTCAAAAATCATCTGTATACGAAACTCAAGTGGGCCAACCATCTAAAACTATGTGAAGATATCCTAAAAATATAAAAGCAATTGGTGGGGCCCACATGAGTTTTGGATGCGGTTGAAACTTGGTCTGAGCCCTCATCTAAGTGGGACACACATAATGAGTGGGTTGGATATGTGAATCACATTTAGGCAAGCCCAATATTTGATTATGAATGTTTTAAGGAAACCCTTCTCCATTACATTTAGGTGAGTTACTCATTACCCTTACCAAGTAAACTCTGTGAGGTCCACTGTTATTTATTTATTTTATCCACTCCATTCATCCCTTTAAGTTATAAGATTGGCTGATGAAATAAAATAAGTCCAATCACCATATCAAAATATCTAGTTGATACACTTGCTATTTCTCAAGAATCTAAAGTAACACTCAAATTTGATGATTTTAACCTTGTGATTTACAACTCTTAAATGAGATATGGTTAAAACAAATTAGCTGCATTTAAAGAGTTAGGATTAATCGATTGGTATAATTCTTATACCATAGCTTGCTCCTAGTTGTATAATTGAACGAACAATTTTCATCTAGATTGGTAATAAGTCACGTAGTATGCTATTTAAAAGGTTTGGTGCCCATGCTAACTTCAGGTTAGCAAAATTCTTAGAATAATAATTCTTAATTGGTTATAAATTTAAATTAATTTATTATACAAAAAATAAATAAAATTTCTTTTAAAAAAATGAAGTATTTAGATTGTAAGTTATTTAAATTATTTATCGATAAAGTGTCTTTTAGCAACGAAATACAAAAATTGTCAGAAAAAATCGGCGTTTTTGAATTTTTTGATAAAAATAAAATAAAATTTGAAATGGACCACGGTACAGGAACAGTGTTGAATGAGCGTCAACCATTAAAAACATTTTAGGGGCCATAAAAGTTTTGGATCAAGATGAATTTTGTTTTTCCCCTTCATTTAGGCCTGTATGATCTAATAAACAGATTAGATGTCAAATAAACAGTAAAGTGGGCCTTATGAGGATTTTAATGATGAATATCTAATCACTATTGTTTTCATGTGGTGTGGTCCACTTGATATTTATATACTCTCATTTTTGGGCCCCACCATAATGTATGTTTTATATCCACACCTTCCATCCATTTGGAGAGACCGTTTTAGGGCAATATCCAAAGAACGAGTTAAATCCAAAGCTCCAGTGGACCCCGACACAAAAAACAGTGGGACAGAGACACCCACCATTAAAAACTTTTAAAGGCAACAAAAGTTTTATATCAAGATAATATTTGTGTGTTCCCTTATTTAATGTATTTTTTAACTTTTGAACAGGTTGGATTTTAAATAAACATTATGGTGGGCCTTAGGATAGTTTCAACAGTTGGAATCACTCTCCCACTATTTTCTGTGGTGGGGTCCACTATAGATTTTTGTCTTCATGCCTAAAATGATATCTTGAAATGTATGGACGATGTGGATACAACACATGTACATCATGGTGGGTCTACAGAACTTGGTGATGTCACTCCGACTCGCTACTCAGCCTGTTAGTATCTAATCGGTGTGATTGGACCCTAGTAAGTTTTTAATAGTGTCCATGGACCCACAACTGTCAATGGAATGGGCCAAGGTGGGGCCAATAGCTGTATACACTGGGAAGCCCACTATCTCACGTGACATTGGCCCACCATAGAGTTTATTTTATTTGCCATCCAAGCGGTTGATTTGGTCACATGGGGGAACAATACGATCAGTCTGATAAAAAATTTTGAGTGGCCCCTCCCAAAAAATGGTGAGCATGAAACTATTTTGAAACATGGCCTTAAAAAATATATGTGTTCTATCTAAGCTGTCCATCTATTTTGAAATATTATTATAGGGCCTGAAACTAAAAATCAACTAGATAGAAGGCTAAAGTGGACCACACGGTAGGAAACATGGAGATTAAAAGTAGGAGTGCTTCCTATGGTGTGGTCCACTTGGGAGTTCAATATACTTTATTTTTGGGATTAGGAATTAAAATATTTTAGTAAAATTAATTGACGGAATGGATTAAGCAAATACATCACGGTGGGCCCCGCAGAGCTCCTGAGAGGACCTTTATGCCCCTACGCCCAAATTGGGCGCACGCTCAAAACCGTGTCGCGCCCAAATCTTCCCCCCATCTCTCTCTCTCTCTCTCTCTCTCTCTCTCTCACTCCATTCATTCTCTCGTCTTCCTCCTTCTCTTTCTCTCTCCATTCCCACCGTCAGCGCCCTCGCCGTCTCCCTCTCCCTCTCTCACGCTCCTCCCAAACAGGGAAAAATATGGAAGGCATATCTCAGGAGATTTCGATTGTAAAACCCTCTAATCTTTGCTTCGACAGCACATTGCCTTCAGATCACGATTTTGATTGCATGCATAAAAGGGCGTTCGGATCTTTCATCATACGAGAAGTGTTACTCGATGAAGAGTATTGGGTGAGTCCTACATTGTATTTAAATCTCAGCCATTCGTCTTGTTTAGGGATTTTGCTAAATTTCCTTTATGAATTTGTGGCCCACCATTCCGATTCTTGTCAGACTGCAGCATGGTTGAGGGCAGAAACTAATTCGGAGGATCGATCAGATGAACGGTTAGTGTTGTATAGAAACTAATGTCGCAGTAATTGGATACTGAAAAGATGAAAGCATTAAGGGTCCGTTTGGATGCACTATTGAATCAAATTGCGATTCTTAAAACCAAATTGTAAATTTTCATTTCTGTTCACATTCAAGTTGGAATTGAAATGAATGTAATTGCAGTTCCAGGGATTAATATCCTCTATTGTGCAGTATGAGTACTGGAAAACATCGTCGGTACTTGTCGTTTTGTCTTTATAAATTTGAAAGTTTGGGATTCAATTCGATTGTGCATCCAAACGCAGCCCAACCATTGATTTTAGCTTGGGTCATGGTCAGGTATGCTGAGAGCTACAAGAGGAAATTCACAGATCATAAATTTTTATGCAAAATGCCAAGTGATTGGGTGTACACGTGGGGTGTTCGATGAAATTCCTAAGAGGATTTTGATCGATTGGAGTGCACTTGTTTCGATCATTATATTCGGCAAGTGTACTGAATAACTCCTATTGCTCGGTGGAAAAGTGAACCTATTAAAAATGCTTTTGGTTTTCTTGATTCAACAAATGCTTATAGTCATGGATGTGCAATTTGGCCATAAATGCTAAGCCATTTGCAATTTTAGTTCATCACATATGATTGCTTTATTTTTGCATTCGATTTCATTTTGACTTGATTCATGATTTTTCTTATTCAGTTTTAATACTTCATTGCTTTGAAGCATCGCTGGAATTTTTTGTTGTTGTCAATGTGGTGGTATGTTGCCTGGTTTAAGGATTTAGTTTATGGATCTTGAGCCCTTCATTTGCATTTAAGAATGATCAATCATCCTATTTGTCTTGTGGGCTTGCATTGCTGGAATTTTTTGTTGTCCTGCATTGATTGTGTTTGTTGAAATTACTGTGAGCTGCCCATCATCTTCCCACCAGCTATTTTGTTGTTGATGATTCTCCATGTATAAGATCTATATCTGATTTGTCAATTTCAGTTTCGAAACTTCTGCTAATTTTCATTCGGATAGTTTGGCTAAAAATTCCATATTGTAAAACAACATTCCTATTTTGATGGGGTTGTTTACTTGTTGCTTGTTAGTTAGGTACATAAAATGCATCATGTTGTGGTGCTCTTCATCTGCTTGATAGACTTCATTGAATTGAGTATGTCTAACATAGGCAGAAAGTAATTTCGCACGAGACATTATACAATGCACGGGCTAAAATTTGTACAGTGATGGGTTTTCTATACAAATGGGGTCGAGGGTTCAGCGGTCCAAACTGTTTGTACAATGCATTAGCTGAAATTTGTACAGTGATGGATTTCTGTATAAATGGGGTCCATGGTTCAGCAAATGTGTACGTTTCTACAGAAATTGAAATTGGGATAACAATGTTTATCTAATGCTGAAAGTGCATGTGTTATAACTTTGTTTTCTTCTCCTTAATGAGCATGTGATTCCAGTGGCTGATTCTTCTGAGGCAGATTATAGTTCCCAAGGAAAGGTATTACTCAACCTTCTACACATTTATAGGCTTCTGAAACATGTTATTATTTTATTCCACTTTGTTTTCTTCTCCTTATGTGTTCATTTAAAAGAAGGGAACTAGCAACTTCTCTTGCAAGAAGGTCAAGATTTCTAGAGCAAGTAATACAGGAAGAAAAATTTGCTTTGCCATGTTTACCCAAAAGGAAAGAAAAAAAAAAGAAAGAAAAGAAAATGAAAAAAGAAAAAAGAAAGAAAAGAAAAAGAAAAAGAAGAAAATTTGCTTTGTCATGCATACAAAAAGCATTGTCTAATTACCATTGTCTGCTTATTGTGTATGTCACATCTAATATGTATCAACTAACATCTCTCTTTCCTCTCTCATGTAGTTACTTGAACTATGGTTTATTAGCAGCTCAAGCTGAGATATTCAAGGCTGTGGGGGCCTCTGATAATCCATGCATTTTGGATGGTTATCAGTTGATGGGGACTGCCGACGAATCACAATGCGATTAGAGCCTCTTCATGCAATCCATTTGGTGGCACCATTTTTATGCATATTTGAGCATGTGTTGATGTGGGCTTGCACATTTCAATGCTTCAAACTGAGCCAACCTTGTTCTGCATTTTCCTGCTCTATTTGGCTACACAGGTCTCGCGCTTCTACAGTTCTTTATGAAATTGGATGACGGATGCAAACAACTCTCGCCATTGGTCAATGAACTTTCCCAGAGATGCCCTTCGCGGAGCTTCCTTAAGGTGCATTTCCAAGCCATTTCTTGTGCCTTGTGATGTACATTTCCATGTAGGCATCTGGTTTGGAGGTTTGTTGATACCATGCGTCTGTAGGGAGCAGCACCTACACATGCCTCGACATGTGCCAATATGGCCCTCATGGGCAAGATCCAAGTTGCTCATTAGGTGGGCCGCAAGCCCCAACATGTAGATTCACTGGCATAGGAATTAGGGAGTTTTGTCCACCTACCCATCAGGTGGGGCAAATGTACATTTAATGAACACTGGGCCAAACTGTTCTTAGCCGTGCATTTGATCAGTTCTTTGTGGCCCACCTGATGGTAGACCAGCCTGTTTATTTGACCCAGGGCATGTAGGTAAGAGGCCGCTTGATCGACACAGCTCCATTGGCACAATCTTCCAATGTGATTTTGGATAGTCCAGTCCCTAGTTCTGGTTCAGCGATATGTTCTATTTTGCAATTTAGTATCAATGATCTTAGAACAAGGAGGAGCTAGTCCCTAGTTCAATCTTGGTTTTATCGTCGGCAAGATTGATCAAGACTTATTTATTGTAGATCAGGTAACTTTGCCTTTTTCTTCATATCAGTGGAAGTCCATATGCCCACACTTCTCATGTTTCATAAGCTTGTTTTTCATGCTTATGACAGTTCTTTATAAATGGTGTGTTTGGATAAAGGCCTGCCTACCTAGCACCAATCAATTTCTAATTAGATGTTGTGGGATTCTTAAGATAGTGAAATGAACACATACTAAGATCTGGAATTTGATGCAGCATGCTGTAAACGAGAAATACAACTTTGAGCGACTCTCACAATCAACCATCTTGAACCAACAGCCTCTGCTTCAGTGAGTAAGAATAAATCTTTGGTTAAAAATATTTCTATTAACTTGGTTTTCTATACTCGGAATGTGAACCAATATAAAAATCCTATACTGCAGAAGATGAAGACCATCAATGTATTTAGGCATGTTGGCTTATTTTAATGCAGTGGAATTTGTCTTTTTGAGTTCATGTCACTTCTAATAACATTATTATATCGCAAAACATCATCATTTGTAATTAGCAATATTAGGTGTCAGTCCAAACTCTCTATATCCATCAAATGGAAAGGGTATTGTAGAAAGAAGATAACACGCAAAATTCTACAGCAGTCAGTCCAAACTCTCTAAATCCATCAAATGGGAAGGGTATTGTAGAAAGAAGACAACAGGAGAAATTCTACAGAAAAAATGTCCCTTGATCAGAGTTACTTTGTCTGGAAAATCTGATTCTGTGTAACGCCCCGACTTTTCAGAACCCGAGTACACGACCCGTTTCCCAAAAAGCCGAGTGTTAACCTTAAAGGATGGTCAAATTCGGGTGTACATTTTTTTTTTCTTTTATTAGAGTAGGCAAATGAGCGTAGTGTGGACAAATCGACATAAAGGAAAATTTCATTATCGTTCAAGTATACAAGAAGCTGCCCATAATGACTTATACAAGCCAATGTCTCTGAATTTAATAAGTACAAGATTTATAAGAATTTAATACGTGAAGAATATCAGAAAGCATATAATTATAAGCCACAAGATCACGCAGCTCCTCCAGGCTAATACGGTCCTGCATCCCTGATGATCATACCTTGCTCCACATCAAGTCTGAACATGCATATCACTTAAGCCACCTGTACTACCTGTACGGTTGTATATTTGATGGATGAGTGACCAACTCAGTGTGAATTCCCCTCAAGATTACACACCGCTGGATTAGGTAAGAAATAGTATGAAACATCCAGACAACCAAAACATAGTAAATACAGTTTTATTAAGTACATGGATGTATGGAATGCGTTCACGTCCCGGGGATGCTCATCCGTGCGGACAGGGCCGCCGCCCATGCAAATGCGCAATCAACGCCCCGGGATCAACCGTGCGGAATGCGAATAACGACCTGGGAAAAACATCTAGTCGGAAAGAGGCGAGTCGTCAGCGAAAGCAGACTAAGTGCGGCGTAACGACTGCCCATCGTACGAGGCTGGTCGTCAGTGAAAGCATACTAAGTGCAGCGTAATGACAGCCTAGCGATAAATGCTGGTCTGTGCCATGTATGCATGATTAGCCAAGCCATTATTAGTCCGATTACAATCAACTAGTTTTAAATAAGCTCAAGGTCACTACGGGGAGCGTATAGCCCAGCGTAGCCCGACAGCTCGGGCATAGGTCCCATACCACCATCTCTGGCTCATGAGAATACCATCTTAGGATGTTTAATGGAAACCCGTCGACTAATGGCCAATCATATTACAATACATGGGGCTTACCATCACATGGTTACACGATATAAAACGTCAATCCCATATAGGAAAAACATCAAAACGAAACTGTGTAGGCTGGGTATCAAGATATGCCACATAGGGCGAATATTAAAACTATACGGTAAAAATCATCATTTAAAACCATTGGACCCAACAACCCTTGATGGTATGCCCACATCAATGATCCATCTAGAACACCACTCAATAACCACTTAGTCGAAGGTCCATTTTAATTACAACCAGTCGGGTTACATCCTAAGTATGGGTGTACATGTATAGGTGGGGGTTTCCCACCAATGTGCCAGTTTAAAGTCCATAAGCAATACACAAATAATCCACAAGCATAAACAAATATACAGGATGAACATTAAGTAGGCAATATAACAATTCAATTTCCACCAGCTAACACATGTGATTATAAAGGGAGATATCAATTATAATTTTAAATAAAAAACTATAACTTAAGCTAATGAGAAGATGAAAAGCTCAAGGGGAAGAATCATCACCTTATACTTTAAATCGCCTTCTAGTGTCGCTAAGTGCTTGCGCCCTTAGAACCGAATCCTACCATGAATTATAAATTTTATATGGTTAGATCGAAGTTTCATATGTTATCTATGGTTAGGATCATGACCTATGGTTTGGATCATTTAGATTTAGGGTCTTATTCATTAATCAAATCTTAGACTTTGGTTTAGGGTTTGAAGTTCAACTCATATGATTAAATTGTAATAATATTAGAATGGAGTAAAAATAAATAATACTACCTATTAATACCAATAATGTTAATCATATTATCAATAGTCCTAAAATGACAAAATAGGCGTAACATGATTAATGTTAATATTTAATATCTATAATAACCAATACTCAGTAGAATTAACCTATTAATGGTTAGCCATATTTAATAATTGCAATAATTATACTAATGATATAATAAGCACTAAGATCGACTATTAAGGATATTATTTAAGAGAGTTAAATAAGATTCTACCACTTGATAACTACAATTTTGTTTATAATAACTAACATTAGCACAAATAGTGTATTGATGTAGAACTAGACTCTCATCCTACCATTTATGTTTAAGTTTAGATTTATGGATTCAATTTCTAATTGGCGTAGCAATGATATTAATGATGTTACTAACTAAAATAATAATCTTAATAATGGCTAATCAACAATACTAATTGTTACATTAGAATATTAATTAAAATTCCTAGTTAATAGCATTAAAATAACCATAATTGCTATAACGGATAGGAATCATAACTACATTATTGATAACTAAGGAAATTAATGATGAAGTTGATTAATGAAAAGAAGTGAGAAATCTCACCATTGCTGACCCTGTTTCGCACCGAGTTGACTCGGCTCAACACAACCATCACCCCCACATCCTCTTGTTCACTCCCCAAGTGCAGGGTTGTGATATAGTAATAACTCGGTAAGACCGAGGTCGAATCCCAAGGGACTGAAACTCGTACGTTATCTAAAAATTAAGTAGAATTAGAACTAGAATAAGGTGAAATCTAAACTAATTGTGATTTGAGGAATAATGATGAAATATTAATCTAAAATTTATAGAAATCAGAGGAAAGGAAACTAGGGATTCAGAGGATCCACTTGTAGAGATCAGGGAGAACTTATGCTTGCATCAAAAATCATGAAAATTACTGAACTGCCGTTGATCTAGTTTTCAAAGAGATGAAAGGTGTATGAATTAGAATGGATTCCATCACCAAACCATGCCCAAAAGACTATGGCAAACAACAGAATTAAACTAATTACCACCCAATCACATGTATGAAAGTTAGGAAGGGTACCGTCATCCAACCATACCCAGGAGACTATGGTGAACAACGGGACGTCCTAACGTCATAAACATAAAAGTAGAAGGACATGATCAAAGCCAGTGCAGACCCATTGTAATTTCTGTCACAACAGACCATTAAAGACTAAAGCATGCCATTAATTAAATTAGCATCAACATTAATTCAATTCATAAATTAAATAAAAAATTCATAAATTAAACTCTCCCATCTCACTACAAGCTTCACCTCTTAGCCCTAGCTAAGAGGTTTAGCTAACCACAGCCATGAATCACTCACGCTTAAAGAAAACAAGTAACAAATAAAACAAGAAAAAAAATCTAAAGCTACTCCCTGTCTTACAGTCCACGTCCCTTGCCCAAGCTGAGATCTTCCTCCCAAGACCTGAATCCATGCTCCCCACGTCCAAAACCTCCTTATATAGCTGCTGGAGTCGTGAAAATCGGATTTGAATCGGATTCGGAAAGCTGTCGCATGCCCAGCGAAAGCTTTTTCGCAACCAAGTTTGAGGCTTCAAAAATCGTTACTTTCCTCACTCAAATTCCAAAGAAACACCGTCTCTTAGGACTTTCTTGGGTCCTCTACATGATAGACGGTTCAGATCTGCCATATGATCAAAGATGATGGGCCCCAACCTCCTGGAAAAGTCAGTTTTCGCGGATGTGCGAAACCTTTCGCACCATTTCCCTGTTGTGATCGGTGGGTCCCACAAAAGCATTTTCTGGAAAATTCACCCCGTCCATTGGATTCAGGACGAAATTTCAGTCAAGAATGAGTGGTTTTGAACGTCCATTGACATGTCTCAGAGAAGAAATCACTAAAAGATTAATTTTGAACGTCCCAGGGCAGCCCTTTCTTGGCCCCTGTATCTCACACGTGTACTTGCATGAGTGAAAAGTTTAAACATGGTTTTGTAGTGCTCGCGGCTGTCTACATGGTGGACGGTTTGGATTGTTCATAGGAAACTAGATGGTGGGCCACAACGTCCCTCAAACGGTCGGTTTCCCGTTAATGCTGCAGTGCAGAGGCTGACTTTGGCTGAACAGTGCATGTGTAACTGCTCACTGTTTCTCATGAATTTTCTTGGGTTGGGACGGATTCGTCCACGCTACCTGATGAACGGTGTGGATCTCTCAT
This sequence comes from Magnolia kwangsiensis, assembly GCA_037074715.1. Lineage (NCBI taxonomy): Eukaryota > Viridiplantae > Streptophyta > Magnoliopsida > Magnoliales > Magnoliaceae > Magnolia > Magnolia kwangsiensis. Next base: position 89,656,078 of record CM073580.1, read on the forward strand.
GTGGGCCATGATGGTGGCCCACCGGCTTCCGCAATTTGCCTCCGCGCCACTGTTTGCGCAAGAACCAAAACGGCAATTGCCGTTTTTGACTTGGCTACGGGACCAGCCCGTTTTGGAAGGTGGTGCAGCTGCCGTGCATATCTGGAGCACTTGTGCACCGTGCACACCCTGACTCATGTGGGGTCCACAGTAATTTTTCTGGGAGATCCACTCCATCCATACGTCTTACCCTCTAATTTAAAGGGTTGAGACCAAAACTGAAATATATCCAGATATCAGGTGGGCCCTAAATCGCTGTTCTATGGGCTGATCTGACTGTTGGACCACTTCCACAAGGCTCCAGAGGCTGAAATTCGACGTGTACGGTTAATTTATGGTCCTCAGGCCATGTATGAAGTTTCGTGTCAATCTGATGGTGAAAACCTTGTGATCTTGCATTCTACACCAATTTCGGGCTATTTGAAGGTGAACGACTAGAATTTCTCGGTTCCCTGGAGTGCATATCTGTCGATCTTAGTCCCTGGAGTCCGTCCCTTGCCTTAGTGATCATCAGAACGTTAAATCCAAGCTTTTAACATCCTTTTTCAGCTCAAGCTTTTAAATTCAACCTGCAACATAAGCACGATTAAATCAGCCGTTAAACACTATTATGCTCGTAAATCCGGACAATATCTGGAGTCTAATATGCAATATTTGACCCTCAACACCTCTCTCTTTACTTTTTCAGTTTCTCCTCTTCCTTTCTTTCCTTGCTAGAGACCCGACTGGACCAGGCCCTACCTGACCCAGTTGGACTTAACTGGACTCGGTTCCTGGCGAGTCAACTCAACAGCTTCACAACCAACCAGTCACTCTCCTCTTCTCTCTTCTTTCTCCCTTTCCTTTCTCACTCTCTTTCCTGTCACTGTTCTCTCTCTCTCTCTCTATCTCTCTCTCTCTCTCTCTCTGGTCAGTGGTAGCAGCCCTAGCAGGCCCAACTTAGCAGACTCAGCCCTGACTCGAACTCGAACTGGGCTTGACTTCAGATGGTGCAAATCAATCCTCTCCCCCTATTTCTCCTTCTTTCTTACTCCGTTGGAACCCCACCAGCACTCAAAACAGGCCCACCCGGACCCAACTCGACCGGGTCCCATCCTGAACTCGGACAGAGTTCGGGTGTGGTGGTGCGGCACAACGGCTGCACACCCCCACCATCTTCTTTCTCTTTTCTTCCTTTCTTTTGTTATTCCTCTTGTTCTCTTTTCTTCCAACTGCAGTGTCCAAAAATGGACGTTCGGCCCGACCGGACTCAAGCTTGATCGAGTCGGGTTGGGCCCAACGACCGGTGCAGCTTGGCGAGGAAGAAGATGCAAGCATTAATGGCATCTCCCCACCTGCTACTTCTTCCTTCATTCTGACAGCTAGGGATAGTTTCTAAGGATACATGGGAGCTTATAGAAACTCATTTTTGAAGCTTGGTGAAGGTTAGGTGGGTGGGTTCGGCTGGAGAAGGAAAAAGGTCAGTTTTTCTTCGACGGTTGGAAAAATGGAGGGCGAGCTCCTGTTGCTCGATCCACCCCTCTTTATTTGCTAATCCTATCATCCCAGCACCGTCGGATCGTCAATGGGTGTCTCAGATTTATCCTGGTATAAATTGCCTCCCAAATAGTGGGTGGGAACCAAAACCATCCCTGGTTTTGCAAGGAATGCCCTAAGAAAATGGATGGCTGAGATTTTCCCGTTTTGAACGGTGGAGATGCAAAGAGAAGTAAGCACGCGGATTGTTGAGCTGGCTGGGAGAGGGCAGTTTTCTCTTTAGGAAACATGGTTGTATGCAGCCCACTTGCGCCCGTGAATATGCATCTGTACGCGCATTATCCCGTATAAAAATTCCTTGGTTTTGGTCAGAGACATGCTATGAATGTGATGGACGGCTTGGATCGTGCATGAGGTAGCAGATGGTGGGTCCACTGATCGAACAGTGGCGCCGTCCGTTGGAAGGAAGAAAAACGAAAGAGGGAGAGAATTTCTCCGTTTGCGGGAAGTCACGGGTCAGACCCGTTTGATTGTGCTAGGCCGACCAGTGCACAGCGGGTGTGCATCGGTTGTGCACATGCACCCCACCACACGGGGTCCATCGTGATGTCTGTTCTAAATCCACTCCGTCTATTTTGCTTGTTGGGGCCTAGTACAGACTTCAACCACAGATCAGGTGGGTACGAAGCTCGGGTGGGCCATATTTTCTAAGTACACTCAGTTGGGAATTAGCAGCTGAATTAGGGATTGGATGCCTTGGCATGTGTTTTAGAGTAACTAGTCAAATGCTTTTAAGCAATTCTTAAACATGTTTTTAAAATAAACTAATCAATCTAAGACATGTATTTAAGAGGGATAATTAGATGATCTAACCATGTTTAGACATAAGTTCAAGTGAGCTACTGAACGATTAACCCCTAAATTATTTGATTAGTGTGTCAAGTGGTTGATCACTCTATGAGATCTTATGGATAATTTTGAACAGTGGATCTCGTGATTCAAAGTGCTAAATTCAAAATATTAAGATTAGATTTGTCCATAAATGGAATTAGATTTCTTCCAATGGTTGGATTTAGATTAGAACTAACGTAGGTGTTTGAATAAGATAGGTTTGTATTTATACTAAGCTAGGTTACACGGTAATACCCGAGTACTGGAAAGTATGGGGTGTTACAATGTGGTTGTACCCCATCTATGATAGGGCCTACAAATTTGATGGTTTGAAGAAATATATGCTGTGTGTAGAATGGATGTCTGCATGCCTATCGATGATCAGACTCTGCCTGAGAATCAATGTTTTTTTTTGTTTATTTCCGAAACAATGGACTTGTTGGGATCCATTTTGGTGTTGGCTCTCTCATGTCTCCATGTTGCCTACATACCAGTCTGAAAATTGATCATTTCATTTTACAACAATCCTTTGTATTGCAAAATTTCAACCATCATTTTATATAGAGAAGAGATTGCATGTTTCCATTGCTAAAGATGATTTTTTAGTAGACATCTTCCCAGCTCATGCATGTTGATTGTGGATGAGAAGTCCTATGAAAAGTCCTATGAAAATTCCACCTTATTTTTGAAAATTTGATGGGATTTGAAATTTGGACGTGCATATGATTGCAGTCCACAGCCAATTGATAGCGGGAAGATATTGGTACACGATCTCATGTGTAGGAATCAGAACGCGTGTGTTATGCTCTTTCTAGTAACATGATTGAAAATTGGTTTCTGTTGAGATTCATGATGTTTATAATACTTAGAAAACGTACACATGTATGATTGAGTAATACCATTAACCATAACCTCACCTTCATGGTTAACTCCATGATCTGGTAATTTTGAGGTATTGCCTCAAACTTCAAACTGCAATCTCTTCATGAATTTGTGTCAGCATGTTGAAAAAATCATGATAAACCATCTTATAGTGAGAATGCTCAAGAAAACAAAACTTTATTTGGAAATTAGGTTCTTCATTGCATGTGGAGCCTCATACCAATTGGTTAGCCCATAAGTGATGCAGTCACATTCCAAGCCACATGTGTGTACAAGACAAGACCCAAAGTGGGTGCCACCTGAAAGATTTACATAAATATGGTTTATGCTTTGAAAATTGTATCACTTGTATACACAACATTATGGTTTTGTATATAGTTATATCAGTCCTTATGCATGATATATATTTTTTAAAAGGCCCCTATGCATGATATTTTTTTTTGAAAGGCCCCTATGCATGATATCTTTACTAGTAGTTCCCAGAGTCTTTTTTTTTTTTTTTGGGTTTTGTTTTATTCTTTTTTTTTTTTTAATTTACAAAAAATGATTTATTTATAGAAAGTGCAGATTATGAAATTACATAACCAAGCCACATGTTTACATATGCTGGAAGCAAAAAAAAAAAAAAAACCAACTACACGCGAGTTTCCATTTCATAGGGACCTAACCATGTGTTGTTAAAAAAATTATTATAAAATAAATATATAAAATTTGTATCCAATCAATAGATTGGCCAACACTCATCAATATATAAAATTTCTACATTAATTAATAGTGAAGAACACGTATTTTCCGATATAAAAATGAAAAAAAAATAGGATTTCTGTAATTTCCCCCATTTTCACTTAAATATTATTTTTTCCTCGCCACAAATCCATGCCAATGCATGAGAATTGTGCATAGACATGGATTTCCATTAAAATCACAATGTTTCTAGGAAAAAACTCCTTTGTTAGCTACATTGTACTTAGTGCGCTTTGCCTTTCGATATAAAGCAATCGTTGGTAATTTTGGAGTCCTTTATTTTTTTCCCACTTACATGGATAATTATAGTGTTTCACTAATTCAACTGTGTCCACATGTTCTCAATCTACCCCCTTGCAGCAAAAGGGTACGTTTGAAACCGGTCAAGAAGATAGTACTGAAATTTCGGAGGAGTTAAAGCTGAGGTTGGCATACAGGGAAGCAGTTGTGGTTGCTCTTGCATGCTACAATCCAAATCCTCACCATCCTTTCACTGAGGTCAATGCTAGAATGATTTCGTCATCAGTCGATAATTTGTTTCAAGATCAGAGGCTTATTTGTGTTAAACCATATCTGAAATTTGTTGCAAACTAATATTCATTCCATTCACAGCAAGCCAAATATGTGTTATGTTGAGACTCTTGGAAGGTTTTTTTTGAGGAAGTCAAATTAGGTTGAATCTATAGTCCGTGCATGTGCCTGTAAGTCTTATATCTCTCTTTCCTTTAATTACTCTTTTTTTTTGTCCTTGTACCAAATAGTTCACTGTTCGGATGCATAAGCCAATCAAATTATCATTAGCTTATGGATCTAGTGCATGCATGTCACATGTGCAGCAATGACATGGGGCATGGTACCTCTCATGCCTCCAATGGCACTGGATCTGGTCCCTTTCTGGTTACTTGAGTGAGAATTTCACACAATTTTGCTTGGTGCACTCCATCTTGACTCAGGTGTTTATTGTCTCATTTAAATTTTCTATCATCTGTAGAGTTTTTCAGCGGTAGTGGGTCCGAATGGAAGTGGTAAAAGCAACGTCATAGATGCAATGCTCTTTGTATTTGGGAAACGAGCTAAGCAGGTAAGCTCCATTTATATGTGGGAATCTAATCTGGGTCATAGATGCAATGCTCTTTATATTGATTTGTTGCAAAACTTTCGCAATTCCTTGTGACATTTTTAATGTTATCCATGTCATTAATATAAGAATGTGAACCTTTCATCCATGACTAAAGTTTTTCCTTTATATAGCAATACCACAACCCTTTGATCAATGACTCTTTTACATTTAGTCTCTATTTTTTTTTATTTTTTCTTTTTTCTTTTTGTTGATTGTCCTATTGATGATCGATTGCAAGTAATATATAGCCAATGGTCCTGCGTGCAACGGGAAGAAGTCCGCAATTATTTTTTAATGGAGAAGATCAGTAATATTGGTCTTCATTTTTTGAATTGGTAAAAGTTACATGCAATTTGAGGTTTTAGGAGTTTAAACTGACACTCTTTTATTTTCTTTTGTATTGATTTTTGGGAATGGATTTGCCATTGCAGCTGAAGGTAACCAAAATTTACATCATCTTCATTTTTGGTTATCCACCGGTTTGGGTATATGTTTTAGGTTAGGATATATATATAATTCTTTAAGTGGAACTTTTGAGAGGGTGATAGGACCTGCTAAGGCTGGCGATGGATCTGGCAAAAAGGATGTGGTCGCAGTGCAGCTTGGCCCTAGCAACCAGGTGGAATTGAATAAACCCTTATGATTTATTATTATTTATTTATTATCATGTTCACATCACATGGTTGTAACAGATTTGAGTATTATTTGCATGAGCTTATCATAATGTCTTCTGATTGTTTCTATGGTAAATGAATTTTCTAGATTGCTCATCAGGGTTCTTTTACTCAAGGAATGAGCTATATGCATTCTCAGGTAAAGATTTCATCTCAATATCACTTGCTTACTGAAAATATAAATCTTGAAATTTGATATTGTATATACTATTCAGTGGCATTTTTGTATGAATGCAAACCTTTTTTCTTCAACAGGCCTAAAGACTTGACTTTGTAGGAAGAAGCCAAATCCTTGGAGAAAGATTCTATTTTGTCACATTTGGGCATGGGAAATGTGATTCTGTTGAATCCAGAAAATTTGTTTGGATACTGGGAAAGAATTGAAAGGAATTCTATGGTGCAGGTACCTATTTATAAAAAAAAAAATTCAAAGAAGTGAATGATTAGATTTTATGTTTTTCGGGTGATGTTAGAGTTGGCATAGTATTTCATAGGGAATGGTTAGATTTTATGTCTGATAAAGGGTTTCCTATGAAAACTTGGAAGTGTATGTTGATATGCAGAGCTGGCTGGTTGTAGAATTGCTATTGAAATGTAAAGAATTCACTGTTAAAACAAGGGACAATAGGAAAGCAAAAACAAGGGACAATAGGAAAGCAATGAAAGCTGTGATCCTTGCCTGCGTGACAGCATTTATAGGGGTGGCCATCTTGGGTTCAAGCTTATACTACTGTAAATGGGGCAAGAAGAGACCACAACGAGGTAAACTTCTACCCGAGAATCACAAAATCCTGGACATTCTTAGGCCTTATTTGGTAGATACTTAAAAATGATTTGATCTCATTTTAATTAACAATAATTATGTAAACTTCTACTTGAGGATTTAGTTATCCTTCAAAAAAAACAAAAAAACCAAGGATATTTTTTATAGCTTCAAATGTAATCTTTCTTGTTTTTAACAAAATGATTAACGGACGACATTCTCTTCTATTCCATCAAGTTGTTCATGCTATGAATCTCCTTGTACGTTTTCTTCTTATGATCTAAGACCTACCAACGCATCGTCACTTTTTTAATTTCTCTCTGCTTTTCCTTTTCTTTTAGTTTATGTTTGGATGGATCTACATAGTTTGGGTTTAGATGGATGTGAATGTGAATATAATGAAATATATTATATAACAGGTGTATATCAGGAAAAATATGATTAAATATATTGTGACAGGTGTATATCAGGAATTTTGTGGTGGCAGGTTGGGAAAAAAAAAAAGAGAGTTTTACCTACGAAATATTTCGTAGGAAAAAGTCTCCTGCACGTTTTTCCCTACGAAAATATTTTTAGGTAAATGTATAAGAAAATATTTTTAGCTATGAAAATATTCGTAGGTATAAGTTTTTTACTTATTTACATCTACGACACTATTCATAGTTAAAAGTTTTGTAAAATATTTTTACCCACGACAAAATTCGTAGGTAAAAGTTTTGTAAATATTTTTAGATACAAAAATATTCGTGGGTATGTATTTTGTAAATAGTTTTACCTACGAAAATGTTAGTAGGTAAAAGTTTTGTAAATATTTCTAGCTACGAAGATATTTGTAGGTAAAAGTTTTGTAATAATTTTTACCTGCAAAACAATTCGTAGGTAAAAGTTTTGTCAAGTTTTGTAAATATTTTTAGCTACGAAAATAATCATAGGTAAAAGAGATTTGTCAATATTTTTGCCTATGAAAAACAACATTGGTAAAAGGTTTTACCTACGAAACAAATTCGTCAGTAAAAGTCTTATCTTTGCCAACGAAATTTTTTTTTTGTTGGTAAAAGTTTTTTCCCTTGGTCTTTTAGTAACGAAATTGCCTACGAAAAGCTTCGTCGGCAAAAGTCTTTACCTACGAAAAAAAGACTTTTGCCTACGAAAATTTTCGTAGGTAAAAGTGTCTTTTCTTGTAGTAACTAGTCGTAGGTGAGCCTCGACTAGTCGAAAGAGGCTAGGACCAGTCCTGAAATTTTCAGGACTAGTCGTAGGTTACGCAGTTTGTTCCGCGATTTTGCGCGAAAGTGCGGACTTGAGTCCTTTCGTAAGCGGGATGCGAAAGGGAAGTTACCTAAACTATAAATAGGTGTTCCTAGGGCTTTTCTAGGGTATGGGAAAGCTTTCTAAAGGGGTTCCAGGAAAATTAAAGGGTATAGAAAGGGTGAGATTCGAGGTTGTTCGAACCGGATAAGTCTTTTTTCTTTGTAATTTCTGTTTTCATAGTGGAGATTTGTCGCTTTGTGCCATGGTTTTTACCCGAAAGGGTTTTCCATGTTAAATCTGGGTGTTCTCTGTGTTCTCTTGTGTGCTTGGTGTCATTGGATTGCCATCCTAGATCTAGATCTGTATGATTCCGCAGGTTCAAATCCCCAACAGTATGGTCTACCATAGATTTGGATCTGCTTAATTTTTAGGATAGCCATCCTAAAATGCGCTAAAACAACAGATGAGCGGCATGGATATATAAAAATTTTCATCAAGGTGGGCCCACACACCTTATCCGTTCCCACCCACAAGAGAGGTTATTTGAGCTACTTGTCTACCAGGCTTGAAATTTCTTAGTAACCACGTATCAACCATCACAATCAACAAGAGTATTAAAGTTTTTCTTCTCATCTTTTGAGCATAATGTTATGAATATATTCCAGTTTTGTCTCACCCCATGATGACTAGGATTTTGTAAAAGCAATTATAGTTAATCGAAATATTGCAGGCATTGATAGTAATGATGTAACAACTTAAACTAATCTATTTTAGTTTATTTTAATTTATTTAAAACAAAAAGCAATATACTTTTCCCTGTAAAATGTTGTTGGGATGGCGGTCCCTCTCAAAACTCTCAACATCACGCCCCACATCTTCTAAATGGAATGACACTTTTGTGATGATTTACCACCATTTTTAAAACAGTGGTGCTCTTCAACATTGCATGGTTGTATAAGTAATCCAGACCATCAAAATTTCGGACCCAATTAAGAACGGAGCATAATCTAACAATACACTGAAAGAAGATGGACTTCTTTCCCTTAAAATTTAGACTTATAGCCAGCAATCGACCGGCTGAAATTGCTTGATTAGAAACCACAATGTTTGGATGGTCTGATTTTAATAGATGAGTGCCTCATGTATGGAGGATAAGCCACTGCTATTTTCATAACGGTTAACACAGAAGTTCTCACATCTTAAAAAGGAAGGTACTTTTTCCTTTTCTTTTTCTTCTCCTTCCAGCAAGGTAAGCTTCATTTACCCAACCTGAGAAGCCTTCCCTCAATTAATGGCCCCAACAAAAGAGAAGGCACTTTTTTTCTAGTGAACACTCAAATGTTTCAGCATAGCACGTGCATATAATCCAATCTGCTCAATGAGTGAGTCTCACTGCATCAGTGACGTGGTCCAAACCTCAGGGTTGCCTCCTAAATTAGCTGTGAAGAAAAGACATGGATGGATAAAGAAACAGACCAGCAGTACTCTACTTCCAATGTAATTGTTGTTGGAATATTACTTAAATAATAATAATAATAAAGAGAAAACTTCCAATGTAAATGTTGGTGGAGTCTTACTTCTGATAATAATAATAATAAAGAGAAAATATCTATAGGAAAAAATCTTTAAAAGTGATTTTTCACTTTTTTCTTTTCTGTCTTTTTTTTTTTTTTTTTGCAAACTTTCATCCCATATTGGATAGGGAAAAGTTTCTAAAGTGTCTATAAGCATTTTTTCTCTTTAGCATTTTGAATTGATTCACTACTGTATGCATGTCTTATAGCCGCCTAGGTTAGCCTGATAGGAAAATTGAAAACCAGTTAATCATGCTTATGTTGTTCATCCCTATTGTTGTTAATTTCTGCAAAAGCCAATCAAAATGTGTTGCGCGCAATCTGAATGGATTTGCATTATGTATTTAGAGATTTTTGGAATATACGAAGAGAATTATACAGTAATACAGTTGGACCACCAACTACTAAGAGGTCAAGTGAAGAGTGATCATGTTAAAGCATTTATAGGACAAATGACAAGTTTTTAAATAGGAACGGTTAAGTTGTGCTAAATGGTTACGACAACCATTAGAATGTGAGAAGAATCTATATGACTAGGTTGATGCTATAAATAGTAAAGGATTTTAGGAAAGCAAGTTGTCTTGTACCAATTTAATCAAATCAAATCTATATTTCAAATATCATTTCCATTATATTCCTTAGTGTAATCATTTTACTTTTTTCCTGTCAATTACATTTCGTATTGTAATCTTTTACTTTTGCCTACTATTTACATTTCTTAGTATAATCTATAGTGTTAATCAAGTAGCCGTTAACTTTAATTGTTATTTGAGTATACATTTATTCATTAGATTCAGTTCAAGCATCAACTGAAGCTCTCCAGTTAAAAAGGTGTTTTACAGATGTTTTCCGCAACTGACTGTAAGAATTCATTTCTTATTGCTTTTTTATTTATATCAAAAAAGTTCTTTTTCATACGGAAGACAAGTATGTAATCCATTATCAAAGGATAAATCTTGCCTCTGACTATCGCTTAATTATTTTAACATATTATGAGAGTAGTTGAATAGACAATTGATCTTATTTGATCTCGCTTACATATTACGTATCTGCCTATCTTAGTGCTTAGAGTCATAGTTGTTCGATTTGAATTGAACTGCACATTCAATTCTTACACACCCACATTTTTCACATGGTTGAATTTGTAAATCGAACCTCAGCATATACGTGGGGCATATACATGTAATGTAGTAGTTATGTAGTGGAATTACACCTCTACATCTCTAAAAGGAGTTTTCATCTCTTGGATTTTATACATCGTATCTTCTCTCTCTCTAGGTATACAAAGGTGTCATGACGCTTTTGGTATTGGCTTTCGCACAATGTATGTACACTATCAAGACCACACGTTGGGCAATTGTATCTTAGGATAGTGCACTGTAAACCTGCTGCAACAAGGGTATTCTATTAGAAGAGAGTATTTTAGTTCGCGCCTTGTTTATAAATATTATTCAAAAAAAAAAAAAAAAAAAACAGCATCTTTGTTAACTGGAATTAATGCATTCGCAACCGTTTAAACAAGTGTGACATTTTTTATTTTAAATTTACTCGAGTTTGAATTTTTTTTTTTTCTGTACTGTTGTTCCCAATAATTGTATGGCCCACCATTTAAATGGCTCGCTTGATTTTTTCCCCAATGAGTCTGCATGGTGGGTCTTGCATGATGGGTCTTACCTAATGAATCGCTTTACCTTGAACACATGTGCCCCATTAGCACTCATTGGAGGCAAAGTACCAAAATCGTGAACTCATGTCTGCACTTTGCAATTTTTCACCAACAGTATGAGCAATTGACCGTCCATATGCATATGCCCGTATGTAGCCACTGTACACATGCGATTACGTGTACTCGTTACAAACCGTCCAGATCATTAGCTCTTGTGTCTTAACACAAGTTAGAACTGAGCAGATGTTCTGACTGTCCTATTACTGGCGATCTATTGAATAGTCAAAATGAAAATTTGTCAGCGGCCCAAATTCAACAAAGAAAAGTCCACTAATGGTCAACGGTCCTAATTCAAAGATCACCAAGGCACACGATATTTTATAATCCATTTTCCACACGTATGAAATTGTGCTCTCTTTTCCTATATACAGTAGGGTCCTCACTCTTTCTCCGTGGTAAACTCTCAGGAGTTTCAACACTGGTCAAGGGTTCGATTACCCATAAGTGGTGAACTTTCATTACGGGGTGAGTGTGTGGAGGTATGTGTGCGTGCGTGTGTGTGTATATATATATATATATATATATATATATATATATGGGGCCTACTGTGATAGTCCATGGACTATCACTGCGAGCATTTAAGAGTTATTCCAGGCAATTTCATTGGTCATTGTCCGTAATTGGTCCTTGGGCTATCACTGAGAAGGACGCGGATTACCCGCAGCCACGACCCTAAAAAATTCCTGCAGCACTAATCTCTGTGGGCCCATGGTGATGTATGTGTTATATCAAGTCTGCCTGGTAATTTTGCCTACTCTTTTTAAGGCGTGAGCTGGCTGTATACGAACGGAGTTAGCACGGTTAGCTCCCTCGACTTGACTTGAAAAAGCCCGATTTGACTTGGCTCAAGATTGAGTTCGAGCTGAATTTTTTAGCTTGAAAAAATTTCAAAGTGAATGAGTTTGAGTTTGCCCAAACTTGACTCGACTCGACTCAAATTAAACCCCAACTTGAATCAAACTCGGATTGAATCAGTTAGGGACTAGTTACTTTGATATTAATGTTGCTCACCAAGAGTTTGATGACATGACTCAATGTAGTGTCAACTGATGGCAAGGAAGGTATGTATATAGAACAAACACTCCTTTTTTTTCTTGATTTTGATGTTGCCTATAGGGTGTTTGATAAAATACTTGTAAACAGCTGTTACTGCTTTACATACTGTGAGAAATTAAAATTACACTTCATATGTTTGTGAAAATGCCGCACAGGCTCGATTTTAGCTCGAACTAGCCTAAGTTGCTAATCAAATCAAGCTAAGCCAGTCAGTCAAGCTCAAGGACCAAGTCAAGCTGAGTTTGATCTAGGGTCAGCTGGTGGGCGAGTTGAGTCGAGCTGTGCCAAGCTCGACTTGAATCGATTCGTGTACACCTCTAACCCATATATGAGGAAGACACAAAGCTCAAGTGGTTCGTTACTCGTGCCTCGGGTAGAATCACGAGAACTTCAACATGAGGTTATGGGTTTGAGCACCCACTGTGATGAAAAACCACTATGATGAATGAGGAATCCTCCAAAGGGTCACGGAAGTTTTGTTTGGGGGGGGGGGGGGGGGGTCGGGCTATGTTTCACAAACTATGCCCCACAGAGCTGCCTATGATAGACTTCCCCAGTCCAACGTTGATTTACATGGTGAAAGGATGCTTCACGGAAACCATATGAGTCTGGGACCCTTGATCTAAAACCTACTGGTAGCCCATTGACTAACAAAAAAGACCCTTGGACTAAACCCTAGTGGCAGCCCATTGACTAACAAAATAGGCCCCACCTTGATACGTTACCATCCATTGGAAAAGAAACCTCCATTCATCTATTGAATATGATAAAAGCCGTGTCTGCGTTATCTTGATCTGGGCCGTTGACTATTAAAAGGGATTTCTCAATTGAACTCAGACCATTGACTAGTTTTCATTTGATTGCCACTGATAGGACAATCATCCGTTTTATATTCTGATACATGCATCGCATGCATAGAGTCGTTGCATGCCCGCGTATGACTCGTCAAACTCCAATCGGTAAATGCAAAGTGCCGACGTTGGAAGTAGGTGTTTGTAATTTTCTTTTATCCATTCATCTTTTCTTTACATGCTAGCTCGCATATTGAGGCTGGTTTGAGACTCAAGCAATGCAGTGGGACCAACCCAATAATCGGCTTGGATCATGTATGCATGTGCTACGTTGGCGCATGCGAAGGTCCGTACAAAATAGGTGGGGTGGGGGAATCCAACTATATATCTGGAACTAGTAGGCTACTGCGCGATGTGGTTGCATGGAAAATGGATGGTGTGCCTCTAGCACAGCGAGAACAACGGCTGAGAAAGTTTGGTTAGCTTCTCTCAGCACGTGGACCATTTTGCAGATATGCATAAGAAGAGCTACGATAGATTGAGATGCATATATTGTTGGAGAACTGCAGAAACACATGTAGACTAATCAAGCAAGAAAATTCACAATCGCATAACTAAGTCCAAAAATGAATAATTAGAATTTTACGTTAAAAAAAAAACCCTTACACAAAAAAACTACGATGCAAAGCGATGAGTAATGTACTATAAAAGCATAAATTACAAAAGATATAATGTTAATGATTCGTACAAACCTCGATTCTACTTCACAAGGTTTAGTTATACCCTTAAAACTCTTAGGAACGAATTAGAAAGTCATCTCTATTCCCTAATCCCTATTAAACCCGATATATATATATATTATCACAACCGAAATAGAAAATAAATTATGCACTTACAAAATTCTACACATATTCTGTGGGACCTTCAATGTCATTGACGACCCTTGAAGTCATCGAAGTTCGATGACAATGAGTAGCAACACTAAAATGTTCCAACAATCAACATGAGATTTTCTAGATTTTCTTAATGAGATCGAGCACCCATCGATGGCATTGACCTCTGCTCAATGGCACTGAGTGGTCTGTCGATAGCATTAATAGACGACCATTTTATTGACAGATTTAAGACATCAATAACAATCTCAACCATGTCTTTAATTTTTATTCATTATAGCTCATTATCCTCATCTCTAATTTCGCCTTGTATTATAATAACTCTACCATCATTTCTTGTACACACTTTGTCTTTCATTTATGCTTTCACCAAGCTCAGAGAAATTGCACAGAACTCGAACTTCTCTGTGGAAACCACCTTCATAAACATGTTAGTCAGATTCGTGCTCATGTAAGTCTTTCTAAAGTCACACGCCTCCTTCCTCAAGTACTTATCTTATAAAATAATGACACACATTAATATGTTTAGTACGTGAGTGATAAACAAAATTCTTAGCCAAATTAATCGTGCCTTTACTGTCATAATTGACTAACATGACATCTTGTTAAAACACCAACTGATTTATCATTCCCCTCAACCAAACACCTTCTTTCAATTCTTCTATTATCATCGTATACTCACCTTCAGTTATGGAAAGATCCACCACAGATTAAAAAATCGACATCCAACTGATCGCTCCACCCACTAGCATGAGCAAGTAACTGGAATTGATCTTTTATTATCCACACTGCCTATGTAATCAAAATCCACATAACTTACTAACTTGTCTCTTAATTTTTTAAATGATAAGACGTAGTCTTGCGTATCTCGAATGTATTAAAGTAGCTATTTCACCGCCTCCCAGTGTTGCTTGTCGAGGTTAGAGACGTATCTACTAACAACACCCACCGCATGTGAAATATATTGTCTTATACAAACTATGACATACATCAAGCTATCATCTGCGCTTGAATAAAGCACACGAGATATAAACTGCTTTTCTTTATCTATTTTAGGACATTATTAACAAGAAATCTTAAAATGAGCCCCGTGGAGAATATTAACCAGCTTTACCTTATCCATCCCATACTTCATCAATACATTCTTAAGATATTTATCCTGAGATAACTATAATTTGCTCTTCTTTCCATCTTTACGTATATTAATGTTGAGAACCCTCTTTGCAACCTCAAGATCCTTTATCTCGAATGTCCCTGATATCTTAGCCTTTAGTGTGTCGATCTCAGACATGTTATGACTAGCGATAAGCATGTTATTAACATACAAAATCAAGATAATAAATTTTCTATTACTCATTGTCTTTTAATAGACACAATGATCATACTTACTCTTGGTAAACTTCTAACTCACCATGAAAGAATCAAATTTCTTGTACTATTCCCTAGGCGATGTTTCATGTCATACAACAACGTCTTTAACCTACAAATATTGCTCTTTACCCATTGTATTTCAAAACTTTTTATTTACTTTATGTAAATCTTTTCTTCCATTTTTTTTATGCACGAAGGCAGTCTTCACATCCATTTGTTCCGGTTCGAGATCATATTGGGCAACCAGCCCTAACACAAATCTGATAGATACTTACTTCACTAAACGCTTGAATATCTCAATGAAGTTAACACATTCCCTTTGAGCATATCCATTTGCTACCAACCTTGTCTTGTATCTGTCCAGTTTTTTTTTAAAGATCCATTTGTACCTGATTACTTTATAGCCGATAAGAAACTCCACTAGCTCTCACGTCTCATTCTTATATAAGGAGTTCATCTCATCATTCATCGCTGTATTTCACTTTTCAGTATCTAGCTCATAAAAATCTTCCTAAAAAGTAGACAGATCCCCCTAATTTGTAATGAAGGCAAATGTGACATTTGAATCATCCTTATATCTTGTCAGTAACTTGTAATCCCTTAAAGGATGACTTCTCACTGATGGCTACTTCACCCTTTCTTATATTTGTGTTTACATCTTAGTATGAGCTTGTATCTCATATCTGTATAACTGAACGTCCATAACTAACTTTTCTTCTTCCTTATATTTATCATTATGGAACAAGGATCCTTCGTCGAATTTAACATCGCAACTGAGAATAAGTTTTTGGGTGACCTGGTCATACATTTATACCTTTTCACTCCATTATCATAGCCGACAAGGATATACTTTTTAACCCTTTGGTCTAGCTTATCTCTCTCAACTGACATTATGTGAGGGTAAGCGTGACAACCAAAGACACGCAGTCCCAATTAATATACCTGGTGACCACTTCACACTTCCTCTAGAATCTTACATTCAATGATCGTAAAAAGAGATTGATTCACCAAGTAACAAGTCATGTTAGTGGCCTCAGTTCACAATTCCACTATTACCGATCATGCATCAGGATCGCTCCAAAAGACTCTGATTCGTCCGCTTATCCACACCATTTTGCTCTAGTATGTGGTGCATTGTATTATACCTCGTGATCCCTTTATCATTACAATACCGATTTAATTCCCCAGAAGTGAATTTTCCATTGTTGTTTATCCTCAACACTTTTACCTTTCACCCTGACTATTTTTTCAATATCGTCTTTTACTGCTTAAAGTTGGTGAAAGCATCGGATATACTTTTCATAAAATAAACTCACACTTTTGTGGAATAATCATCAATAAACATAACAAACCATGATGACCCTTCACTAGAAACCATGGGCGTCGGCCCCTATACATCAAAATATACATAATTAAAAACTCCCTTACAAATATGTTTTCCAGATTTAAAAGACAACATTAACTTTTACTATATATACAATGCTTGTATATACTGAAATCAATGCTTTTAAAAACTAGAATTAAACAACAGTTAAAAAAAAGTACTTTCATGCCCCGTCACTCATGTGGCTTAAGGATGCATGCCGCATTCGTGCAGATGTGGAATCCACTACATACGTTGTAGTTGCACCCCATGAAGTACTCATAATTAACTTTTAAAGGTTTCCATTCCTCTACGCCTTTATGACTATGAGTAACCCCTTTGAAACTTTAAGGATACGATCAAACACAGTGAATTTGAACCCAAGTGTCTCGAGTATTCTTAAAGATATCACTTTTCTTCAAATCAGGAATGTGTCTCACTTCAGTTAAATGCGCTCCATACCATAAAACATCTTGATGCACACCGATCTAACACCTACCACTTTACAGGCATCATCATTGCCCATAAACATTTAACCATCATCGTACTCACTATAAATGGTGAACCAACTCCGATAAGGCGTTATGTGATACCCAGAATTTGATGTAGTCGACACGTCACTACCATTCGTTTCCTCACTAGATTCTGCAGTATTAGCTTAGAAAAAGTTTCTGAATTCTCCTTTCTCGACGTAGGATTCTGACAAAACTTCTTCATGTATCCTATCATGCCACAATTCATGCACCTCAACTTGTACTTGCCCTTACCCTTGCCCTTGGATTTAGACATCATCATGAAGATCCACTATCCTGCTCAGAATTTCTCCCCCTTATAACTAGTGCATTTGTATAAGTACCAACATCACTATTTTTATTTCTCATCGTCTTCGACTGAAGGGCTGAGATAACGATCTTAATGTTAATGGTCGTTGTACTGATGCACAAAGAATCCTTGAACAACTCATACAATGCTAGGAAAGAATTCAATAATATACATGCATAATCTTCATCTTTCATTATTTTCTCTACATCCAAAATTTACAAATCAACCTATTGAAGTTACTAATGTTAGCCTCGACATCACCCCATCCCCCCACTTCTTCAGATTGGATTATCATAAATTCAAGTACAAACGATTCTCAAGAGATTTCTTCACATATATATTCTCTAATTTCACTCATGTACTTGCTGTATTTTTCTCTCTTATGATATTGTAAATAACCTCATCCGTTAAGCATAATTGAATAGAGCTTCTACCTTTCTCATCCATCTTATTCCATTCTTCTTTTATCATAGATTTCGGTCACTTTTCAAGGAGAGTTTTATTTAATCCTTGTTAAACTAGGATAACGTTCATCTTAACTTTTCATAGTTCAATTTTTTTCATCGGAGTATTTTTCTACATCGAACTTCGAGTTAGATGTTATTGATACCTTGCTTTCATATTCGATCTGCTTCCCAAAATTAGCTCTCATACCACTTTATTGGGGAACTACGTAAACACCTAAAGACAAATCAAGCAAAGTACTTGCAATTACACAACCATGTCCAAACAAGAACAATTTAAATTTTATGTGGAAAAACCCTTGTGGAAAAAAACTATGGCACAAAACAACGAGTAATACACTATGAAAGAAGAAATTACAAGAGATAGAGGTTACCAATTCGAACAAGCCTTGAATCCACTTCATAAGCCCTAGTTATGCCCTTAAAACTCTTAGGAACGAATTACAAATCTCTCTTTATTTCCTAATCCTGATTACACTCGATATATATACAATCACAACCGGAATAGGAAATAAATTCTGCACATAATCAATTCTACACACATCTTTAATGGAATTTTCAATGCCATCGACGACCCTCAATGTCATCGAGTAGTGACACTAAAAGGTTTTATCAACCAACATAGGATTTTTAAGATTTTCTCAATATGATCGAGCACCTATCGATGGCATTAAGTGGTCTATCGATGGTATCTACAGACCCTATTATGAATAGATTTAAGACATCAACAACATGTGCATATGGCATATTCCTTCGCTCGAGATATCATGGGGATCAAAAGGATCTACTCCATTCTCAATTAGATTATGTAAGTGTATTGTGATAGATTGGATTATTTAATTATCAAATGAATTGCATGTGATGATGGAGAAGATAATGAACATTTGAGTATTCATGATGTACGAATTGATAAATGTGTTATGGAATACCAATTGTTCATTCACAAGGCTAAGTATACGGATTCAGTTGGATAAAAAATATGCTAGGAAAACTGTCAAATTAAAATTAGTTAGAGTAGAAAGATTAGAGGAAATCATAATGTTGTATTTTATTTAAAATAAAATTAAAAATTTTAAATATTTTGGTTTCCCTACAACTTTTAAATTTTGAGTTGCTTTTGTGTTGTGGGTTTAGTTCCACATTGGATTTTCTTAAGAAACTTTTCCTATATATAAGATAGGTTTTTGCCTTGGGGCTTGATTCTCATCAAAGGGGCATGTGAATTTTTTACCTACAATGGGGGGAGGGAGCTATGCCAATATCTCTAATTTATATCATTGACCACACACGCGTACATGCATCGATTCAAGTTTAAGTTTGTGTGTGTGTCGTGCCGCGACTGGACGACTAAGCGGAGTTATGAGTGCAGATGTAAGTGTACACATGTGAGCATATCTTTATGGGTACTTGCAATAATTTATTCTTATGTGAGAGTGTACTCGCACTTGCATTTTTTCATTTTGAAACAGAGAGATGTGTCTAGTCGGTTGGTTGCACCTATTGGGTTTAAACCCAACGGAACAAACCCTTTCAAAATGGTGCTTATAAAGACTTCCCTTTTCATTTTACAAATCATCAAATTCTAAAACGGAGTGTTAGCGATGTCTTAGGGGAGTGAATAGAATAATGCCAAATAATCAAAATAAAAGTAAAATATATAAATACTACAAAGATCTCAATTGCTTGAGTATTGAAATCTTGATTCCAAATCATTCGTAGAACAATCTTCACCTAACATATTAAGCAGGACAACCTTATTTCACGAATGTCTTTAAAATTAAAATTTTAAAATAGTAAGAGTATATAAAAAGAATTACAACATTCACTATTGAAATGAAATAATAAAATATATCCAACCACCAAAAATAATAAAGCATTCACCACATGGCATAAGGAGTTATAATGGTTCGGTGCTTTAAAAACAGTCACACCTACTCCACTTCAAAAATTACTACCCTCATAATTTTGATTTTCACTATAAAAAGGTTTTCACAGGGTCACCTTAATAATCTAATATAGTTTCTTATGATTTTCACGAGCTATCACAATAAAAATCCAAATTGAGATTTTCACAGTCTATCTCAGACAAAACCTCAACTGAAATTTTCATATGATATCTCAAAAAAACCTAAACAGAGTTTTAAAAAGTATATTTATCTTTAGTCGTAGAAGATATAGAAGAAGCTCGTAACAGAAGGACCTCTTTCTTGAACGTAGATGACGCAGTGTTCAATTAGACAAAAATAGTCTAGAATTTTATAGATTTTAATTATAAAAAACTTAAATTCTACTTAATTCAATTCTCTTATATCTCAAAGAGGAGTATAGTTTAGTCTCTTAAATTAAGACTTAAAAGATCTAAGAATAAAGGGAATTGAATAAGTTTTTAAAAATAAATTATAAATACCAACAAATAGCTTGCCGAAGACTTGAGCTTCTCTCTCTCTCTCTCTCTCTCTCTCTCTCTCTTAGAAGAATTATGATAATAATTTTGTGTAATTTGGAATGGGAGAAAGACTCAATTTATAGGCAAAGAAGTTAGAACTTCAGCTATCCCAAGATATACCTCGACTAGCTTGAGTTCACAAAATTTTGTTCAAAGGATTTCAGATTACGCGGGATAAGAATTATCCAAAATTTGGCTGACCCGAGGTCAAGTTCGGCTCGCTGAACATCAAAATTTGGCTAACTAAATTCACCCTTTGGCTGGCCAAATTCCCATGAATTTCAAAAATAAACGTTGTTAGAATTTCACCCGAACTTTCTTGGACTGACTGAACTTCAAGCTTGGGCTAATCAAACCAAAACTCAGGCTAGCCAAATTTTCAACAAAAATTCTTATTTGCTCGTGCTTAAAAGTTAGGTTGGCCAAGGAAGCTTAGGCTGGCCAATCCAGAAGTACATTTTTAAAAGAACCTAGTCTTAAGGTTTTTCTAGGGTTTATACTACTTGAGCTATATCAAATATCTAATTCACTTTGTCTTGAACTTTGTCTCGAACTTTATCTTGAATTTGGGCTTGATCTTTTCTTGAATATAAGCCGATCTTGAGCTTGATCTTCTCTTGAACATAAACCGATCTTGAGGTTGATCTTCTCTTAAATATAGACCGATCTTGAAGTTCTACCTTGAAGTAGTTTTGTCTCACGAAATTTAACAAGCTATGTGTGCTCAACATCTTAACACTTACAAATTCATTTCTTCTTTCCTTCAAAAACTCTCTATGTTTTAAGAAGGATTTTGATTACTTTCTTCGTCACTCAATCAACTCAACACTTTCAAGTTAAAATGCAAGTGGTTCAAGCCCACGTACAATGAGTGCACCGCTGGGACTGGGTCATAGTCATTGTATCCTAGAGGTTGATTACTCTGGAAACCTGTTGCACTTGGGAAGCTTTTTGAGGGGAGCAAATTCAATTTTAATTTTTGTGAACTATTATAATCTTTTCACATAATTCTCTAAATTAAGAAGACTCATATTTTCCTCATCTATCTAGTCTAAGTCTTTTAATCTTTGTATTTAACTGATTTTCAACCTCAGTTTTTTTACTTAGTATAAGCTTTTAAATTTTCATCTTTATTCTTTAACAGATAGACTCTAGTGAACCTAGAGTAACCATCTATAATGGTTATTCTATAACTTTTTTCACCTCTAAGCATGTGATGTATAAAATCACTTAAGTCACTATGTATAATTCTAATAGAACAAATGATCATTCTACTTGTTTAAAGGATTTTCTAATGAATTTTGATTCTACGCATGTTTCACATTTGTATAATTCTTCATTTGATACATTGGGTAATAAACCTAACATTTACATTTTATTCAAAGATACTACATTCACATGACTTAATCGACTATGCCATAAATAAAAATGTTGAATGATTTAAATAGAACTGCATGTCTTCTTAATATTATCATTGTATACATTTACAATTAATAGACCATCATTACATTACTCTTTCCTTCAAAAGTTACATTCTTAGTAATTACATGCTTGTCTAAATCAAATATTAACTTGACATTAGCCTTATTGAAAAGCAAATCAAAGACCAAGTTTCTTCTAATGTCAAGCACATGTAGGACATCATTAATATGAAAGTCTTTCCAGAAGTGAGCTTCAGAAGTACTTTCCATTTTTCTATATCTGAAAAGTCTTAGCATTGCCCATGAACACATATTTATTATCTCATAATGCTTGGTAAGAGGTAAACATGATACGATCTTTGTACACATGTTGAGTTACACAAGTGTCTAATAACCACTTTAATTGTTTATGAGAAAGACTTCTTATACTACAACTACTACCATATCAAACTCATTATCTGTTTTCGTAAGATTAACCTGATGCTTTTCTTTAATGAAAAGAGTAGGCATATTAAACTCATACATAACATAGTGAAATATACGTTACGTGATGGAGTCATATCTATTAACTTTGTGAGGTTATAAAAGAATCTAACAGATTCTCTGACCAAAAGAGTATATAAAAAATCAGTCAATGACACATCAAAAGGAATGAGGTTAAGCCTAATATACGAGCTGCCAGTGTTGGCAATGTAATTTATACAAGTGGAGATCCCATGAGATAGGCTCAATTGGTAAATAATAAGACATGAGGTAAATGATTGTATTAATGTAAATAAGCCCCTTCTATAGTGTAGTAGTGCAAGCAAAAATGTAGAATGATGAGTTTTTAAAACTATTAATGAATCCATAGTCATATATTTGGTGATATATATAGTTATTTCGTACACTTAATATAATTCACCTATACGGGTGTGGACTTGTAGGCTACTTCCTATAAGAATCTACTCAAATTCTCTATAACACTCATGAAATCCAGGTAATGGTGCATAGCTAAAAAGTACTAAATTGTAGAATCACTTGCAGATAAAGAATTATGTGAGTGGTATGTATATGTGATTTTTACTAAAAAAAAGTAAGGTTCAAGACTATAATGTTAGGATTAGCCGTACTATAACCATTTTTCATTTTGTCCCGAAACATGGAGAATGGAATATAATATATATATATATATATATATATATATATATATATATATATATATATATATATATATATATATATATATATATATATATAAAGAGAGAGAGAGAGAGAGAGAGAGAGAGAGAGAGAGAGAAATAAACTCTACTCTAGATAGTAAGGGAACTAATGTGTGAAATACTATAAAGTTAAATATATAAATAAATAAAATAATTATATGTATATAAATCTCGAGGTCGAGATTTTCATTTAAGGAGGGTATATTGTAGCATCTCGATTTCATATAGCCAATTATACGCACACCTAGACATATATATCCACCTCATGAGGAAGATAGTGAAAAATTAAATCAAATAAATCAGTGTAACTGATGCAAGTAATTAAATTTTGGAGATAAAATTTTGTTTAAGGGGGATAGATTGTAACACCCCAAACCTTTCAATACCCGAGTATTAAAGTTTTCAAGTGTTACCATGAAATTTAACTTATTATGTACATATGTACGATGCCAATCTAGCTATCCTAACCTTACATCTATTCTCCAACATGAATTTGATCGTTGGGAATAATCTCCATTCATAGATCAAGCAATCTGACCGTTGATTTTAAGATAGGATCATCATATATACAAATATTCTCACTTGTCTATCATAACCAACCGCTCAGTCAAATATGCACTCCTAGATAGATACATCTAACTATCCACCTTGATTCTATACCACACGATCATAGTAAACTAAATACTTGATCTCTACAACTGTTCGTACACATATTAAGTTGAGATTCTGATCTGTTTATCTTGTTCAACACCTATGAATATGCTTAATCCACCATCAGAACTATAATTTAAGAAACTTACACATGTGAACAAGACATTTAAATCTAATGATATGCATGTTTTACCCCCTAATAACTCCAGAACCCACCTTGTGTTCTTCCATTTACAAAACTGATCGTACATATACTTATATATACTGTTAGAGTACCAACTATCAAGTCTTCTATTTTTAACATGTCATCTGACCATCCATTATATTGGTTGATATACGTACATTCTTTTAATTAGTTTGGTAAATAATTCCTTATTCATGATGATTTAAATATAAATTCTTTTATAAAAAATACTTAAAAACGTGCCAAGAACTATGTATAACCATTAGATTTTTCAAACTCTCATATCAACAATAATTATGAAAATATCATTAACCTAGACCCCTAAATTCTAGATCACATGGTTCCCATAATCCATTTGATGTGAAATTTATACTATGCCTATGTATCATAAATTAACCATACGTGTCAAATTTTGGCCCTTAGATCATTATAAAAGTGACGCAATTGACAAATTAGCTTCTTAACTATTGATTTTGTGTTCATCGAGTGAAGAAACCTCATGAGTAATTGTAGTAAGATATTTCTTTTCATACAAACGACTTAGATTGCCCATCATATGAACTAAGTGTGAAATATGAAGACCCACTTTGATAGACTTTTTCTTAGGCGCAAAGTTATCCTATCAAGGCATATCAACTCCATAAAACCCTGGATCTTCTGATTTAACGACTTTCTTCTGTCCGTCGTAACTCAAATTTGAACCATACTGTGGTCTCATATGACTACTAGGTTAAAAAAAATTTAGGCCCCGATCTATCATCCTACACCAATGAAGGTTAAATCTAGTTCCATCATTTTAAAAGGTAAAATTTTATAATTAGGCTTTTTTCACTATTGATCAACCACCAAATTTTGTCCAACCATTTGTCTATCCTAACTATATATTTTTTCTTACATTGGGCCCTGATCATTTAGTGTGAACCGTTAATTGAGATCAAATTTATTTTAGGACCCGTAAGGAGAATTTTCAAGATGGGTCAATCTAAATTTTGAATCACTAAGAAAATCATATACCCTGGCTCTATTCGATGACCTTGACATAATTGACAAATTAAATTTAAAGAAAGATTATCATAAATGAAAAAATTGGAGAAACTCAATCCAAGTAGGATGAAAAATACACCCATCTCACACTCTCACTCCTTTGTAAAAGGAGTGTGCATCCCCTCCCCACTTACACGCTCATACCCCCTATGTCTAAGGAGGAGAAAGAGAGAGAGAGAGAGAAGCCTAAATGCTCTCTTCCTTCTCCATATGTATGGTGTCTCTTTCTTGCTCAAGCGATGTCGTGATTTATGTGGAAGCTTTTCATGTAAAAGCTTTCCTACATGGATATCTACCTAGGGTTTAGATCTAAGACCAAGGTAAGGGATTCCTTTAAACTTACAGTAATCTAATTTGATATGTTTTATTTACCTTTTTCATATTATACTTTCATGTTACTATAATTCTCTCTCTCTACAATTGTTTAATTTACCTCTAATAATTATTTATCCTCTTAGAATTATGGTTAAAGCATGATTTTATTTATGCATAATTTTTATTAATTTATGTGGGGTGATGGATGCAAGCCTTGCCCTTGTCTTTACCAATTTTATTAAGTTAGCCCTTGCTACTCTCATCTTTGTTGAGTTAGCTCTTGCTACTCTCCTCTTTGTTAAGTTAGTCATTCATACTCTCTTCTTCGTTGAGTTAGTCATTGTTGCTCTTCTCCTTTATTATGTTAGCTTTGTTCTATCTACATTTATGGCTTGGGCACGTGCCTTGGAATTCTAAAACTCTCATGATTCAAATTATTTCTCTATCAATACAAGTAATGTGTTATAGGTATCACAACTAGTTATTTAAATATTTATTGTGGACGTAATGCGTAACGGGTAGTGGCCCTCCTAGTCGGCATGTAATTTCGTGGGTTGGTTAGCATGGTTTACAATCGATGTAAATAAATCACTATGCGTGTTACATCACTTTTTGGGAACGGATGTTGCAAATAGTCGCTCCATGAACGCATCGTGTTACGTAAATTCTCCGACCGCGTTGTTGTGTCTCCTTGAGATGTTCGTATAAATTCATGTTAATGTTGGACACGCTAGCGAATCTCCATAGTGTGAGAATACCAGGCGAATAGGATATTTTGAACTACCTTTCACATTGTGATAATGATAACTACATATGATGAACCGTACACACTTTGCTAGGCATGCATTCATATATATTGGTTACACATACTGATACCCCCCCTAGTGGTGGAGTACGAGACGTATCAGAACCTTATATTACCTTTATAAATCTCTTGAATTACTGTTAATTTTAAAGGATAACCATCCCTATGAGTAGGGCACTGACCCTCTCCAACTGTACAGATGATGCAAGTGATGTACAGATTGAATACTTAAAAAACCATCCCTCTATGGAAGATTATACTAAATAAATAAGAAGATAATTTTATGATTTAGTTTTGTATTTCCACTGCAAACTTGATAATGTAATAAGCTCCCATTGAGAGGGCATTTGATAACTTGTTGAATTCTTTTACTCTAATAAAATAATAAATACAGTCAATTTTATTCTCGTGAATGGTTACCTTCATGAATGTAACTGGATGTGATCTAAATGGAAAAAAAATATATAGTGTGATTTTTAAAGCATCCAATTTATACATTATTAACACCCAGAATTCTCGAGCACGATTATGTACTCGGACCACAGAAATTTTGGGATGTTACACAGCCTAACCTTAAACCTTAGGAACATAAACCCTTAACCCTAGGAACCCAAAACCCTAAAGCCTTGAGTCGGCTTGGTGAGTCAACTCACCCAGTTAACTTACTAAGTTAACTCGCAGGGTCAGCCTACCCAACCGCACAACCCAGTCAACTCGTCGAGTTAAGCCCAAAACTAAGCTAAATCCAAGCCTAAAACGAAGCTCAATTGAAGAAATGGTCGAAACCTTAAAGTAATAACCCTCACAGCAAAGCCTCCACATGCTTGGAGGATGCTGCCTACCAAAGCAGTAAGTCCAAGTGGGGATCGATGGCATCCAAGCTACCACTGACCACATGGCACTCCCCCTCTTTGGGGCAACATCACTTAAGCATATGGAAATCTCCTTTTTTAAGCATCAAGTATGCGGTTGAGGTGCGTTTACTCTGATGCTTATCTCCTTACCCAAAATTATCCTTTTACCATCTCATCCAACCCATAAGATGATGTCATGTGATAATCTCCAATCCCAGCCATTCAACCACTTTTTACCCCTAGAATCACCAGGAATTACCAGAAAATCAGGTTAGAAGGCTATAAATAGACCACTCCTCTTCTCATTTCAATCATCCAAGGAGCATTAGAAGGATCCCTTCTCATTTCAGAGGCCACACCCATCAAGAAGCATTCTTCCACCAAGGAGAGTGAGAGTGAGAATGAGAGTGAGAGTCCAACCCTGGTCTAATCTAGCTTAGACAAATTCCAAGCCTCATGAGCCACCTAAGTTCAAATCTGAGTCACTCAATCTATCCTTGCGACAATACCGTTCATCCAATAGTTCAAGCCTCAATCAATTTCATCGAATCAGCACATTAATATGTGCAACATTCATTCCCTTTTCCACCCACTTACTCCTCATATACATCAGCATTATAATGTATTTCATCATTTTCTCGCATCTGAATGGTGGACGTATGATCTGAGGCTTGCTGATATAATTGGATATTTGCCACCATAAACCTTAATCAGTTAGTCGTCATTTTCGCATATACATTGCATTCCATCATTTTCTCGTATCTGACTAGTGGGCGTATGCATACATACTTTGCACCCTGCACTTGATCCTTTCGAATGTATACTCTACAGCTTGCCGATATAATCATATCTTGCCCATCAGAAATTCGAATCGATCTATCATTATTGTTATTGCATCGCATTAGATTTTCTGCAAACAAAAATTATTCTTATTCTTCAGAAATTAGTCAAATGTTTTCAAGTAAAGACTGTACGTTCGTATAGGCAGAGTGGGTGCCTAACACCTTCCCTCTCTATAACCGTGGTCCCTTACTTGAAATCTCTTAAACGTCAACTCACGAGTCATCTTAAGGTTAAGGATCTTTAGGTCCTCAATCTTAAACGTTTATATGGGGTCCAACCGACTATAAAATCATAATAATTGGTTAGTGGGGACTCTAGTCAAATATTACACCCTCTTACCCTTTTAATGAAAGCCCTCGAGCGAGGCAACCAATGAAAGAAGCAAGAGATGATCTCTTGTCCCCTCAGGAAATTTGTCCTCCAAAATCTAAATCGGCCTATATGATGAGGACGGTGATGTTTTATTAAGGGGATCCACAAGCAAGGGGTTTTCCTTGGTCTATATAGAAAGAATGATGATAATGTTTGATAGGGGGATCCATGAGTGGGGATTTTCTTTAGCCTATATGGCAAGGATGATGTGAATGTTTGATTTGAGGGGATTTACAAGCAGGGGTTCCCTAGGAGATCATGTCTAGGATGACTTGCTTTACATGTACTAGACATCTCATGCTTCATGACATCATTCACATTTTATTTTGTTGTATCAGGACACTACAATTTTGTTATTTGATTACCTTGTCTCTATCATATCTATTTTGAATTCATGACATTAGTGATCTTTATCTTGAGTCAGACTTACATTATACATTTTTAATCTTGATTGTTTATTTTGTCAAGCCGTAATTTTCTTTTCATTACTGAATTTATATCAAAATCATGGTGAAAATGATCTCACTAGGCTTTTAGCTCACCAAATTAACAGATCATGCAGGTTTCCAAGATGAAAGAGCAACATAAGATGAAGAATACATAGACAGTTATTTTCATTAGAGTTTAGTTTTAGATGTTTATCTTTTGAAAATTTGTAAAAACTTAAGGTAGAGAGTTGTGTTAGAATGGATTTTTAGTTGTGAATTCACAAAAATGATATTTCAAGCCTAAGTTTATTTAACCATGGTTTGGATTATTTAATTATGGTTTGATTAGGATAAATGATGATTCGAATGGTAATGATGACAATTTGAATATTAATGAGAATGTAAGAATATAAAGAACTTAGTTTAAGAATTAGAGTCACTGTACTCGGGTTGCGAATTTCGTAGCGTGACACACACACACACAATCTTTCCTTCTCTCTTTTGTTGCTCTTTTTGTTTCACTTTGCCTATTGGGGATCATGCTACCCTGTACAGTATGACTTAATGTATTGACATTGAAATTTCGTCGAATCTTCCAAAAATCTTAAAATCTCATAAAGGAGAAATCATGCAATGCACATGCAAAAAATGTTGCTTAATCCCTTCTTTTTTTTTCATAACTGAAACCTTTATCTAGAATTTACGATGCAAATCAACCATAAGAGTCACATGTATTGGAAAATCTTGTGATCTCCCTATTCACGAGCGATTCTAAGATTTCTAGCCAATCATAGATTTTGGATTTTTTTTTTATATTAGAGATAAGACCATTCAAATTATCTAAATCCAAGAAGCACTCCATGTTATTACACAATCAAAGAAACAAAAGCAATTCTAATTGAAAAATAATCACTAAGCTAAAATAAGGACGAATCGCAGCAACTAAGTGCATTCACTTGTGCAGGCGTATTCACAATCTTCCATCCTGCGAGCAAGGCCCACCATCAATGTTAAGTGTCAATCATGTGGTGGCCACCTTCATTGTCCATTGTCTATCATGTGAAGTCCACCTTTGATGTGGAGCGTCCATTACACATGCCATACCTTTGATGTGGGTTGTCTATTGTCATGCCCCAGACTCGATAACCGGACCTCACAAGGAACCCGATGACCGGTTCTGGCCGCAACAGCCTCCGTAGTACCCCATTCTCGGCTCCTGAGGCAGGTTCCGATTCTAGGATCCTACAAGTAGGATTTTCACAACAATATAATCATTTCCAATACGAGCATACCCAAGATCACGGCAAGTAAATCTGAAAATAACAAAGGCACACATCACAAAATTCACTATGAATTTGAACTTTTACAAGCTTACATCAGGTTCAAAAGGACATACATAAGATAACAGAAGAAAGAAGGAAGAGAATCTGCAACACTGGGTCCTCGGCTCGCACACCTATCCAAGCTCTGCTGCTAAGACACCAACTTACGATCTCCTGCACGCATCAATCGTGCATAAGCTTATAGAAAGCTTAGAGGGTAGTGAAAGTGTGTGACAATGGTGCTCAGAAGAAGATAGAGAATGTAGAAGGGAGTCACGATCAATACTAATACCACTAGCCTTACTAAGGCGATCATGAACACAAGAAGCTATGCCAAGGTAGTATGATAATGTAGGAAGTCATACCAAGGCTATATAGTGCAAAGCGTAATGTAATGCAATGAATACTGGACGCAATGCCAAGGCGATGCAATATGAGGCTTACACAACCGATGCAAATGCAATAATGCGAAGTAATGCCAGTGCTCATATCCAATCCACATATCAAGTACATTTCCATCATAAGGAAATCACCGGGGTCTATTACACTGCTGGATGACTGTCGCTCTACAGACTCTGCACAGTCAAACGAGCATAAGAGACCTCACTACCCGCCTGTGGACAGCCAATCACCAACAAGGCCTGAAGGTAGCGGACCCATTCACAAGCTGGTCAAATTCAGCCTAGCAATGCCCTCTTACATCATGTGAGTAAGGCCACACCCCTATCCAACCGACTACACGACAGTTGGAGTCGCGGCCTAACGGTATAAGGCCCTCGTGCGCTCATATATACCACTCGGTCACGGCGCTGGAGCAGATCCTTGGTACCATGGAAGTTTTGGAAATTTCACCCATGGGCATCCTATGCACCCGGTATGCTCAAGTAATATTTTCGGTATCCAAACATGGCCATCCACGATGTATCTATGGAGGCTACAACCCTGATGAAGCAAGGGCGATAATGCTTATATGCTATGCAATGCTAGATGCATGAATCACACAATCAACCATGCATCAATCCTAAGCATCCAACGTGCTCAAGAGGAGATGCTATGTCCCTCGGAGAAAGTATCATGCAATGCCCAATGACATAATATGACCACACACACATAGTGTCAACCAAGCATACAATGATGTACATGGGCCATGAAGATGGATCCAGACGCATTATGCGGTGATATATAAAGTAGTACACTCCTCCTATCCAAGAAGGGACCAAGACTAGGTACTTAGACAAATCTTTAAGGAATCTAACCTCTAGTGGGGGCCTATTTACCTGGGATAGCCCACGAGACTAAGCATACAAACTATGTGTTTAAGTAATACAGAACTGAGTCTAGCAAGCATCTAATCACATTTAGATATAATTGGGCCTAGAGGGGTCTATAATGAGGACATTTAACCGCCATTCCCCAAAAAGGCATATCAACCATGAACTATATGGATAGAAGGCCCAAGGCCTACATTTAGATAAAAGCAAAGGTAACCACATACATATATATTCCTCATAATATGCCATGAGAAAATGATATAATACCACCTTTAACAACATGGGCCCCAAGAGGGAAATCAAGGCCCAAGGCTTAATTTTCAATAGCTATAAAATCCATGCATTAAGTTAGACTTGGTGGGCAACCCGCGTACACAATATACGGCTCGAAAATAAGTTTAAGTTTGGAGGAAATGGGCCCAACTACATCAGCCCAATAACTAACAAATTAAGTGGGCAACCAAGGGCCCAATACTATCCTTATCTTAGCCCACAAGTCTATCAAAATGGTGGAAGTCGGCCCAATATATGGTTGGGCCAATCTAGGACGTTCCAACCCACTCTGGGCCAATGGGATACCTCAAAAATCTGATCTAAGATGGGGTCCTCATGTGATCACTAAAGGTGACCCAAAAGAATGCATTGATTAAGCCCAAAGATTATAAGAAAACATAAGCACGTAACACGTACACAAGTTCTCAATATGGTGGGCCCCACAGTCAAATAAAGTTTTAACCATACAATTTTAATTTAAGGCCCTTTGATGAACTTTTGGCCTGTTTGACTTTCTGGGCCTGCTAAGGTCCAGAAATTAGTCAAATAATCTCATGAAGGCCAACAATACTCACAGGGGGCCCCACCAGATGGAGGGTGTGCATACATCATGAAAAGGTCAAGTGGGCCTACTAATGGACTGGGAGTCTAGTAGCAACCTAAGGCAGAGAGTATCTCCATGATCGGGCAATCCAAAGCTTAGACAACCTGGACCAAAAATGTGTTGAGGTAGGCTCCACATGCATCCATATTTAGCCTCAAATAAATAGTCAAGGGTCTATGGTGGGCCTTTAACCATCCATAGAGGAACCCATGGGCCTACCCTAGGATCACCCAGGAGGACATCCAACCTCAACTGGTTTCCAAGAGATAACCCGCCACTACTCGTATAATGTAAGGTCTAAAGCCCAAGCAATGCATGACCTAATGGGCCATACACCAAGCCCAACTCATAGGCCATATAGTGGGCCCTCAAGTAAGGTTTGAGCCCAACCACAAAGGCCATAATTTCACATATTGTGGTGGGCTTCATGGGCAGCCCAGTAATTCATTTATATGGTAAGTTTCACATTTAACACAAGTGAGTTGGGTCTCACTTTTGGCCCAAGTACAGGGTCAGTTTAAAGGGTAGTCAATGGCCCGACTTCTTGTGTATAATTGCCCCTAAGCCCATTACAATAGATAGGAGATTACAGGCCTAAGATCAATGGGCCTATCCAAAAGAATTGAGTCCACAAGGCCTACTTGCTAATACAAACATGCATATATTATATCACATAATGGGCCCTAAAGAAATGGCCCAAAACAAAAGCCATCCAATTCATACATTATAGTGGACTTGAGGGCAGCCCATAAGTCTAAGAATACATAAGGGCAAGACCTATACCGATAGGGTGGGCCTTACCTCATCAGATAAAGACTTAACAAGATCCTCCACAATATGCATTTATGTGGGCTTTGCAAGTCAGCCCACAATTAAACACTTCATGAGGGCATCAAGGCCTATTAATATACATGATCAGCTTATAGACAGCCCATTGGGCTCGTAAATCAATAAGGTCAGCCCTTGCACAATCTTGGG
Source organism: Magnolia kwangsiensis (assembly GCA_037074715.1). NCBI lineage: Eukaryota > Viridiplantae > Streptophyta > Magnoliopsida > Magnoliales > Magnoliaceae > Magnolia > Magnolia kwangsiensis. The sequence goes on from CM073580.1 coordinate 89,688,991, forward strand.
CTCAAGAAAGAAGTTCCCAGCCCATTGAGCCTATAAAACTATTAAAAATTCTGGTTAAGGCTAGCCCACAAAACTACCACAAAGGTGGGCCTCAAGGGGGCACTCATTAAGCCCAAAATATCCAAGGAAGGAAAACAAGGAGTGTGTGCAACACTCTCTCAAATCTGGTATGCCACAATAGTTCCTAAACAATCAACCATGTAGTAAATTTTGGGCCCATTGTTGGAATTCCAGCCCACCCATTTCCTAGTCCTGCTGGAGTCCAGAAATTTATTTAATTTAGATGGGTTATTGACCCATGGTGATCCACATATATCATAGTGGGCACCACCAGATAAAAGAGAGATATACAACACTTACTTTAAGTGGGCCATGCCATTAGAATGCAGGCCCAGCAACCCAAGGTAAGGGTGTGCCTGGGTATTTGACCCAAAACTGGTCCAAATTGCAGGTCACACCACGGTCGGTATAGAGGCCCGATGGCCCTGAAAATTTATATGTAGTCCTTCCATGGGTATACCACACCCCCATAAAATTTTATAATTTTTGGACATCTAAAACTATTTTAATTAATTCAAATAAAACAATTTGTCCTGAATCTCGGACTGATCTGGACACCATATAATAGTGGGCCGGTCCAGCCACCACCATAGTGTGTACAGGTGTCCAATGGCTCCAAAATTTTGTAGGTAGGTCCTAACATGAGTTTGACATATCTTTGTAAATTTTTACAATTTTTAGACACTCAAAAGTATTTTAATAAAATTTAAGAATGTAATTTATCAAGGATGAACTATTGCTGGAATGTAACTGTTCTAAATTTAGGCCACCCAAATGGGTAGATTCTGGGCCTCCAAAATTCCTGAAATGTGGACCCAAGGTCCCTTATTAAGCCTAAATTAATATGGAGCTTAGAAATATGGCCCACCTTTTGAGAAAATATTTTTAAAATTTTATTTTTATAGAATTATACTGCTGGACTGCACAGCAGAATGTTTCTGGCAATCTACTATGTTGGACCACCCATTTAGATGCCCGAATGGGGTCTATTGGCCCTAAAATTTTTCAGGTATTTCTTACCAAGGGTGGACCACATCTCTGTAAATTTTTAAAATTTTTAGACACCTAAAAATATTTTAATAAATTTCGAATTGTCAACCTGTCTAGGGTGGAATGTTGCTGGAACAGTGCAGAAAATCAAGACTGTCCACCCCACTTGGACCACACTTTTGGGACCTCTATCAAGATTGGATGGGGTTGAAATTTGGGGCACATGAAGATGAGATCCCCAAATTTTAAAAAAATATATTTGATGGGTACAAAAAGTTTCCTAATCAGTCCCAATTTCAAGTCCAAGTCCAACAAAAAAAATCTGTCCAGAAATTTCTGGACAGCAATGCATGCATGGAATAAAACAAATTTATGAGCCTATTAAGGAAGGGATTGGCCCATAAATTGGGTGTCTTGGCCCACCCTAGTGGGCTCCACAATTTTTCAGAACAAACTCTCAAATTTTTACCCTTACAAGAACATTTAAGGTGGTAAAAAGAGGCATCTAAACCATAGTGTAGGTTGAGTATAGATGTCCCTTTCTTCCTAGGCTTTTTCTTTTGGGCAATTCAGGCCCACTAAGTGGACCACACATAATATCATCAGATTTCTAACTAAGGAAAGAGAAGGAAGAGCATCCGGCCATTAGGGGAGGGCTCTGCCACTATTAAGCCATCCCCACATAATCACAACCACAAACAATAATATAAACACATTATACAACTAGATCTTATGATACATGGCTTAGATCTTTGAAATGAGTGGTTGGCATCCAGCCACATGCAAGGGCCTAGATGACCCATCATACTTAGAAAAATAAGAGAAATCCACATGCAAGGGGTCCATTAAGGGAAGAATCCCATGCATGGACATGCATGTACAATGTGGGCCTCATGGCCACATCTAGATGGTTGTGTAAGATCTCCACCATTAATTGGTGGGTCCTACACATCCAAATAAGAGAGAGGAAAGAGATTGCATGAGGAGAGAAAAGATTTACTTGATGAAGAAAGCACCCACCTAGATAAACCTTGAAATTTACATCACCATCATCTATAGGCTCCAAGCAATATGGATCAATGGTTGGGATGAGTTTTCAATGGAGGGATTGAGAAGAAAAAGGAGGAGAAGGGGCTGGAATGGAGGGAAGAGGTGCTTGATTTTTTGCAAGGGAGAAAGAAGGAGAGAAAATGAGAGAGAGAAGGGAGAGAGAGGGAGTTGTAGGGAAGCAATCATGGCCTCTCTCTCCTTGGTTAGAGAAACCATAATGGCATATGGTGACAATAACAAAGTGCTATGCTTAGTAGGTCTCTTGGTGGTGTTTTTGATTAGTGGTGTTAGTTATGAATATTTGTGTAGTGTGTGGGTAGTGTACCTTAGAACTTGTGCCAAGAGAGGTGGTGGTCCACACATGCACTCCACCTAAGTGGGCCACATGATCAATGGTCATATAATGAAATGTACATAACTTTTGATCTACATATCGGATGGACGCACAAGACGTGGCGTTGGAACCGCGACGACGATGCGGTCGCAATGACATATGTTTCAACTCGATCTGATTCGGGTCTTCGTGAATGGACTTATATATGACTGTAAACACTATCCAAGGTCACGGGTCACCGGGATTCGACCGGTAGGACCGCGGAACCAAGATGGACGGAATGCATACTTACACACACATGCACACATGCGAACTCGGGTCGGGTCTTACATCTATCAAGCAGGCCACCTTTTATATGAATCATCCATCACATGCAAAGATGAGAAAAAGAAAGAGGAGAGAGCAAACCAGCAACCACCTTAGCCCAATAAGTCCTTAATTATCGTGAACGTTCTTTATCTAAAAGGTTAAAAGGTTAATCTTTTATTATCTTTAAAATAATAGATCATTACCAAACAAATTGATTTTAAATAATTAAAAAAAGTTAATTTTTTAGAAATAAATAAATAAGATAAATAACCCTTAAGATACATTGTTATTTTAAAAAGTGGATTTTGGGTTCTTTTCAAGGAATTAAATAATACAATTTAAGAGGTTTTATTTGTTTCCTATCAACCCCCGTATAAAAAATGATGACAGTTTGGAATGCTACAAACGTTGAAGGGCTAAACAATGCCTGGGGGTGTAGTCCACAAAACAGAGGCTTAAGAGCCCCATATTTCCTGCCAAAATGTCACTTGTATAAAATCCATGTCATGGAAACAATGGGACCCACCATAAAGATCATACATCTCAAGAATTACGCTAATCCACGGCAAAGTGGGACACACATACACAGAGTTACAACCAACGGTTATGTTTTGATTTCAATGATATGGCCTGCTTGATCAATGAATTTTGGCCTGACTTCTCTCTTTGGATACGCTGATGGTGGGTTCCAACATATTAATGGATTGATGTACTACACGAGATACATATGGGGAAAGTGGGGGCTGTGTACGTGCTAAGCTAGCATATAGCCACTTTATATTATCAATTTTCTTCTTTTTGAGAAATTTACGACCCAGCGGTTTTTTTGAAACAATACAAACTTTGAATACGCAACTCGACCTCCTCGTGCGGAGTTAGAATTTCAGGACGAAAATACCCCTCCTTTTGAGAGAAAATGACCACTGTAGGCAAAACCTTTTATCAAGAGCTGACGTTCCTCCAACTGAGAGTTGTACGAACGGCTTAGGAGAGATCAAAGTTACATGGCCCCACAGCTATGTATTTATCATATCCACAACGTTCATCCATATTTCGAAATCATTTCGGAGCATTATCCAAAAAATAAATAAAAAATCATATCCATAGGTCAATGGACCACACCACAAAGAGCAGCGGGGAAATTGATTTTCACCATTAAAACTTTAGTAAGGCCCATCATAACATTTATTTTCCATCCAATCTATTCATAAGGTCACAAAGGCCTGGATGAAGAGGAAAAACAAATTCCATAATGATCCAAAACTTCTGTAACCCCTAAAAGGGTTTCAATGGTAGACGTTCAATTCCCCATTACCTTTTACTGTGTGGTCCACTTGATAGCTAGATCTGTCTTATTTTTCATCTCAATCCTTAATACGAGTTCACCGAATATATGAACGGTTTGTATATAACATATACCTCATAATGGGACCCACAAAAATCGGTGGGGATTACAACAGGGAAAGAGAAAAAAAAAAAAAAAAAAGCCAGCGAGTTGGGGTCGACCGGGTCAACCCGGTCGATGGGGTTAGAGTTGGCCTATGGCTACGGATTATAACCGTAGCCATAACTGTAATGCTATGCACTTTTTTCTCTTTTTTATTTTTTATTTTTTATTTTTATTTTTTACATGGAGAACTTTATTGTACCTACATTTTTCTCTAATACATGTTTATATAAATATGTGTGTGTGTATATATATATAAAAATATAATTTTTTCTCCTTTTTTTTGTTTCTTTCTTTATTCATCCAATAAGAATATCTTCTAAACTAAAATTAGGTTTTTGGATTTGAGAATGGGTTCGGGTTTAGGTTATAGGTTTTGATTTAGGTTATATGTTAACGGTTTAGGTTAAGGTTTAGGTTTAGGTTATAGGTTTTGGTTTTGGTTTAGGTTATAGGTTTTAGTTTTGATTTAGGTTATAGGTTTAGGTTAAGGTTTAGGTTTAGGTTATAGGTTTTTGGATTTGAGAATGAGTTCGGGTTTAGGTTATAGGTTTTGGTTTTGGTTTAGGTTATAGGTTTTGGTTTTGATTTAAGTTATAGGTTTAGGTTAAGGTTTAGGTTTAGGTTATAGGTTTTTGGATTTGAGAATGGGTTCGGGTTTAGGTTATAGGTTTTGGTTTTGGTTTAGGTTATAGGTTTTTGTTTTGATTTAGGTTATAGGTTTAAGTTAAGGTTTAGGTTTAGGTTATAGGTTTTTTGGATTTGAGAATGGGTTCGGGTTTAGGTTATAGGTTTAGGTTTTGGTTTTGGTTATAGGTTTTTGGATTTGAGAATGGGTTCGAGTTATAGGTTATAGGTTTTGGTTTTGGTTTAGGTTATAGGTTTTGATTTTGATTTAGGTTATAGGTTATAGGTTATAGGTTTTTGGATTTGAGAATGGGTTCAGGTTTAGGTTATATGATTCAATTTTGGTTTTGGTTATAGGTTTTTGGATTTGAGAATGGGTTCGGGTTTAGGTTATAGGTTTTGGTTTTGGTTTTGGTTATAATTTTTGGGATTTGAGAATGGGTACGGGCTTAGGTTATAGATTTTGGTTTTGGTTTTGGTTTTAGTTAAGGTTTAGGTTTAGGTTATAGGTTTTTGGATTTGAGAATGAGTTCAGGTTTAGGTTATAGGTTTTGGTTTTGGTTTTGGTTATAGGTTTTGGTTTTGATTTAGGTTATAGGTTTAGGTTAAGGTTTAGGTTTAGGTTATATATTTTTTGGATTTGAGAATGGGTTCGGGTTTAGGTTATAGGTTTTGGTTTTGGTTTTGGTTATAAGTTTTGGAATTTGAGAATAGGTTCAGGTTTAGGTTATATGTTTTGGTTTTGGTTTTGGTTTAGGTTTAGGTTATAGGTTTTTGGATTTAAGAATGGGTTCGGGTTTAGGTTATAGGTTTTGGTTTTGGTTTTGGTTTTGGTTTTGGTTTTGGTTATATGTTTTGGTTTTGATTTAGGTTATAGGTTTAGGTTAAGGTTTAGGTTTAGGTTATAGGTTTTTTAGATTTGAGAATGGGTTCAGGTTTAGGTTATAGGTTTTGGTTTTGGTTTTGGTTATAGGTTTTTGGATTTGAGAATGGGTTCGGGTTATAGGTTATAGGTTTTGGTTTTGGTTTAGGTTATAGGTTTTGATTTAGGTTATAGGTTATAGGTTATAGGTTTAAGTTAAGGTTATAGATTTTTGGATTTGACAATGGGTTCAAGTTTAGGTTATATGTTTCAGTTTTGGTTTAGGTTATAGGATTTTGGATTTGAGAATGGGTTCGGGTTTAGGTTATGGGTTTTGGTTTTGGTTTTGGTTATAGGTTTTGGTTTTGATTTAGGTTATATGTCTAAGTTAAGGTTTAGGTTTAGGTTATAGGTTTTTGGATTTGAGAATGGGTTCGGGTTTAGGTTATAGGTTATGGTTTTGGTATAGGTTATAGGTTTTGGTTTTGATTTAGGTTATAGGTTTAGGTTAAGGTTTAGGTTTAGGTTATAGGTTTTTTGGATTTGAGAATGGGTTCGGGTTTAGGTTATAGATTTTAGTTTTGATTTTGGTTATAGGTTTTTAGATTTGAGAATGGGTTCGGGTTATAGGTTATAGGTTTTAGTTTTGGTTTAGGTTATAGATTTTGTTTTTGATTTAGGTTATAGGTTATAGGTTATAGGTTTAGGTTAAGGTTATAGGTTTTTGGATTTGAGAATGGATTTAGGTTTAGGTTATATGTTTCAGTTTTGGTTTAGGTTTTAGGTTTTTGGATTTGAGAATGGGTTCGGGTTTAGGTTATAGGTTTTGGTTTTGGTTTAGGTTGTAAGTTTCGAGATTTGAGAATGGGTTCGGGTTTAGGTTATAGGTTTTGGTTTTGGTTTTGGTTTAGGTTAAGGTTTAGGTTTAGGTTATAGGTTTTTAGATTTGAGAATGGGTTTAGGTTTAGGTTATAGGTTTTAGTTTTTGTTTAGGTTATAGGTTTTGTTTTAGATTTAGGTTATAGGTTTAGGTTTAGGTAGGTTTTTTGGATTTGAGAATGGGTTCGGGTTTAGGTTATAGGTTTTGGTTTTGGTTTTAGTTATAAGTTTTGGGATTTGAGAATAGGTTCGGGTTTAGGTTATAGGTTTTGGTTTTGGTTTTAGTTTAGGTTAAGGTTTAGGTTTAGGTTATAGGTTTTTGGATTTGAGAATGGATTCCGGTTTAGGTTATAGGTTTTGGCTTTGGTTTAGGTTATAGGTTTTGGTTTTGATTTAGGTTATAGGTTTAGGTTAAGGTTTAGGTTTAGGCTATAGGTTTTGTGGATTTGAGAATGGGTTCGGGTTTAGATTATAGGTTTTGGTTTTGGTTTTGGTTTTGGTTATAGGTTTTTGGATTTGAGAATGGGTTCGGTTTATAGGTTATAGGTTTTGGTTTTGGTTTAGTTATAGGTTTTGAATTTTATTTAGGTTATAGGTTTAGGTTAAGGTTATAGGTTTTTGTATTTGAGAATGGGTTCAGGTTTAGGTTATATGTTTTAGTTTTGGTTTAGGTTATAGGCTTTTGGATTTGACAATGGGTTCGGGTTTAGGTTATAGGTTTTAGTTTTGGTTTAGGTTATAAGTTTTGGTTTTGATTTAGGTTAAGGTTTAGGTTATAGGTATTTGGATTTAAGAATGGGTTCGGGTTTAGGTTATAGGTTTTGGTTTTCGTTTAGGTTATAGGTTTTGGTTTTGATTTAGGTTATAGGTTTAGGTTTAGGTTATAGGTTTTTTGGATTTGAGAATGGGTTCGGGTTTAGGTTATAGGTTTTGGTTTTGGTTTTGGTTATAGGTTTTTGGATTTGAGAATGGGTTCTGGTTATAGGTTATAGGTTTTGGTTTTAGTTTAGGTTATAGATTTTAGTTTTGATTTAGGTTATAGGCTATAGGTTTAGGTTAAGGTTATAGGTTTTTGGATTTGAGAATGGGTTTAGGTTTAGGTTATATGTTTCAGTTTTAATTTAGGTTATAGGTTTTTGAATTTGAGAATGGGTTCGGGTTTAGGTTATAGGTTTTGGTTTTGGTTTAGGTTATAAGTTTTGGGATTTGAGAATGGGTTCGAGTTTAGGTAATAAGTTTTGGTTTTGGTTTTGGTTTAGGTTAAGGTTATAGGTTTTTGGATTTGAGAATGGGTTCGGGTTTAGGTTATAGGTTTTGGTTTTGGTTTTGGTTATAGGTTTTGGTTTTGATTTAGGTTATAGGTTTCGGTTAAGGTTTAGGTTTAGGTTATAGGTTTTTTAGATTTGAGAATGGGTTCGGTTTTTGGTTATAGGTTTTGGTTTTAGTTCTGGTTATAAGTTTTGAAATTTGAGAATGGGTTCGGGTTTAACTTATAGGTTTTCATTTTGATTTTGGTTTAGGTTAAGGTTTAGGTTTAGGTTATAGGTTTTTGGATTTGAGAATGGGTTCGGGTTTAGGTTATATGTTTTGGTTTTGGTTTAGGTTATAGATTTTGGTTTTGATTTAGGTTATAGGTTTAGGTTAAGGTTTAGGTTAGGTTATAGGTTTTTTGGATTTGAGAATGGGTTCGGGTTTAGGTTATAGGTTTTGGTTTTGGTTTTGGTTATAGGTTGTTAGATTTGAGAATGGGTTCGGGTTATAGGTTATAAGTTTTGGTTTTAGTTTAGGTTATAGGTTTTGGTTTTGATTTATGTTATAGGTTATAGGTTATATGTTTAGGTTAAGGTTATAGGTTTTTGGGTTTAAGAATGGGTTTAGGTTTAGGTTATATGTTTCAGTTTTTGTTTAGGTTATAGGTTTTTGGATTTGAGAATGGGTTCAGGTTTAGGTTATATGTTTTGATTTTGGTTTAGGTTATAAGTTTTGAGTTTTCAGAATGGGTTCGGGTTTAGGTTATAGATTTTGGTTTTGGTTTTGGTTTAGGTTAAGGTTTAGGTTTAGGTTATAGGTTTTTGGATTTGAGAATGGGTTCGGGTTTAGGTTATAGGTTTTGATTTTGGTTTAGGTTATAGGTTTTGGTTTTGATTTAGGTTATAGGTTTAGGTTTAGGTTATAGGTTTTTTGGATTAGAGAATGGGTTCGGGTTTAGGTTATAGGTTTTAATTTAGGTTATAGGTTAACGGTTTAGGTTAAGGTTTAGGTTTAGGTTATAGGTTTTTGGATTTGAGAATGGGTTCGGGTTTAGGTTATGGTTTTGGTTTTGGTTTAAGTTATAGGTTTTGGTTTTGATTTAGGTTATAGGTTTAGGTTAAGGTTTTGGTTTAGGTTATAGGTTTTTTGGATTTGAGAATGGGTACGGTTTTAGGTTATAGGTTTTGGTTTTTATTTTGGTTATAGGTTTTTGGATTTGAGAATGGGTTCGGGTTATAGGTAATAGGTTTTGGTTTTGGTTTTGGTTTTAGGTTTTGGTTTTGATTTAGGTTATAGGTTTAGGTTAAGGTTATCGATTTTTGGATTTGAGAATGGGTTCAGGTTTAAGTTATATGTTTCAGTTTTGGTTTAGGTTATAGGTTTTTGGATTTGAGAATGGGTTCGGGTTTAGGTTATAGGTTTTGGTTTTGGTTTAGGCTATAAGTTTTGATATTTGAGAATGGGTTCGGATTTTGGTTTTGGTTTAGGTTAAGGTTTAGGTTTAGGTTATAGGTTTTTGGATTTGAGAATGGGTTCGGGTTTAGGTTATTGGTTTTGGTTTTGGTTTAGGTTATAGGTTTTGGTTTTGATATAGGTTATAGGTTATAGGTTTTGGTTAAGGTTATTGGTTTTTCGATTTGAGAATGGATTCGGGTTTAGGTTATAGGTTTTACTTTTGGTTTAGGTTATAGGTTTTTTTATTTAAGAATGGGTTCGGGTTTAGGTTATAGGTTTTAATTTTGGTTCAGGTTATAGGTTTTAGGATTTGAGAATGGGTTCGGGTTTAGGTTATATGTTTTGGTTTTGGTTTTGGTTATAAGTTTTGGTTTTAGTTTAGGTTATAGGTTTTGGTTTTGATTTAGGTTATAGGTTATAGGTTTTGGGTTAAGGTTTATGTTTATATTATAGGTTTTTGGTTTTAAGAATGGGTTTGGGTTTAGGTTAAGGATGTGGTCCCTACAAATATAAATATAAACACGGCCTGTCCAAATGGATAGACCATTCCAATGTTGTCCATAGAAAATGAACAGTTTTATCATGGTCATAACAGCGGTTCCCACCTTCTAGGGACCCCCACTTATCCAGATAGCTCCGTCGTACATCTGAGTCTGCTCCATTAATTTCGACCAAATACATAAACACGACCTGTCCAAATGGCCAGTCCCCTCCAATGTCTTCCATAGGAAATGGAAAACTTCATCATGGTTATAACAGCGGTTCCCACCTTCCAGGGACCCTCGCTCTTCCGGATAGCTCCGACGCACATCCGGGTCTGTTCTATCAATTTCGAGTAAATACATAAATACGGCCTCTCCAAATGGCCAGACCACTACAATCATGTACATTTTTGACAAGAGACGTACCAGATGCTTGAATCTGAAATATGCAGCTCCAATCATCCCACATGCAACATCCACCTGAAAGAATGCGCATAACCGTCATGTAAATCATCATTATAAATCAAGAAACTATTTGTCAGTTACAGATTGCAGAATTGATGAATTCTTTTTTTTTAATCCAGAATTTTTAAGTGAAAAAGAAAAAAAAACAAAGAAAGTGAGAAAATATATTTCAACAACATACCCCTCACTTGATATATTTGAGATACTTAAGAGCCCCTTCAATCATGGTTTGTTTTTGCAATAGGTTCATCATCATCAATCATATGATAATCTCCTTTTAGTTTAGGTTATAGGTTTTGATTTAGGTTAAGGTTATATAGGTTTTGGGATTTGAGAATGGGTTCGGGTTTAGGTTTTAGGTTTTGGTTTTGGTTTTAGTTTAGGTTATAGGGTTTTGGATTTGGTTATGGGTTATGGTTTTGGTTTTGGTTTAGGTTATAGGTTTTTGGATTTGGTTATGGGTTATGGTTTAGGTTTAGGAAATCGGGTTCAGGTTCGGGATAGGGTTTAAGTTTGGGTTTTCAAGTTTAGGTTTAGGTTTAGGTTAGGGAGTTGAAATTAGGATTAGGTATAGGTTTAGCTTTAGAGAATTGAGTTTAGGTTATAGGTTTAGGGAAAGGTTAGGTTTAGGTTATAGGTTTTGGGACTTAGGAATAATTTTAGCTTATAAGTATAGGTTTAAGTCAGGTTATAGGTTAAGGTTTAGGGATAGGTTATAGGTTTTGGGATTTGAGAATGGATTCGGGTTTAGGCTATAGGTTTTGATTTTGGGATATGAGAATGGGTTTTGGTTTAGGCTTTAGGTTATAGGTTTTTGGATTTGAGAATGGGTTCGGGTTTAGGTTATAGGTTTTGGTTTTAGTTTAGGTTATAGGCTTTTAGATTTGAGAATGGGTTCGGGTTTAGGCTATAGGTTTTAGTTTTGGTTTAGGTTATAGGTTTTGGGATATAAGAATGGGTTCTAGTTTAGGCTATAGGTTTTGGTTTTGGTTTAGGTTATAAGTTATAGGTTTAGGTTATAGGTTTAGATTATAGGGTTTGGGAATTGAGAATGGGTTCGGGTTTAGGTTGTAGGTTTTGGTTTTGGTTTAGGTTAAACCATGTCAAATCACCATGTCAGTATACACCTAGATGTTGGTTTGAAGATTACGACAGAATATTCGTCGCCTGCAGAAATGAATTGAAAAATATATCAAACATAAAATTCACAAGATAAATATAGTGTACAAAATCAGACATAATTGAAAACAATGTAGCATTTCACTAATTTGTACAAGATTCAAATGAAATATAAATAGAAATTGAGCAGGACAAACAGGAAGATCAGCGGGGCAAACTGGAAGATCAACGAGGGAAACTAGGAGATCAGCGGAGCAAACTAGAAAATCAGCGGGGCAAACTGGAAAATCAACGGGGCAAACTTAACAAATAATTTCATGTCTTAAGCTGAAAAATCTAAACATATCTAATGTTTAAATGGACCACACCACACGAAATTTAGAATTGAACTTCTAATGTTGATCATTTCTTGGGTGCCATAAAAGTTTTGGTTCTATAATTGTGTTTTTAATTGATCCATATCTATATGATTTTATGAGGTTTGATAACAAACAAACATCACTGTTGGGCCGACTATGGTTTCAGCGTTGGAAATCACTATGCCCACTGTTTCCGGTGGTATGATCCACTTGATCTTTTGATATGCTTCAATTTGAAATATGGGGGCAAACCCCTTAAAATAAATGGAAAAATAGATGAACGGCATGGATATACTACATACATTCAATGGGGGCCCAACGGAGTTTACTTGTGCAATGGGAGCGTACTGACTAACTCAGTACGCAATCTGATTACACTTGCTATGCCCCACAATGATGTTTTATTTGTAACATATCATGTTCATCGGATTATGTAATTCCCCTCCATTTTCATCGCAATATGTATACACCAAAACCCCATATGTGGAAGGGAACCTAGACATTCAGCGGAACAAACATGAAAGATCAGCGGGGGAGACATTAAGACAGCGGGAAAAACATGAAAGATCAGCGGAGAAAATATGTAAGATCAGCGGGAAAAACTAGGAAGATCAGCAAGGCAAACTAAGAAGATTAGCGAGGCAAACTAGAAGATCAGCGGGACAAACTAGAAGATCAGCGAGGCAAACTAGAAAATCAGCGGGACAAACATAACAAATGATTTCATGGCTTGAGCCGACAAACAGAGATCACTGTTGGGCCGACTATGGTTTCAGTGGTGGAAATCACTATGCCCACTGTTTCCCATGGTATGATCCACTTGATCTTTTGATATGCTTCAATTTGAAATATGGGGGCAAACCCCTTAAAATAAATGAAAAAATGGATGAACGGCGTGGATATACTACACACATTCAATGGGGGCCCAACTGAGTTTACTTGTGCAATGAGAGCGTACTGACTAACTCAGTATGCAATCTGATTACGCTTGATACGCCCCACAATGATGTTTTATTTGTAACATATTATGTTCATCGGATTATGTAATTTTCCTCCGTTTTCATTGTAATATGTATACACCAAAACCCCATATGTGGAAGGGAACCTAGACATTCAGCGAGATAAACATGAAAGATCAGCGAGGGAGACATTAAGATCAATGAGGAAAACATGAAAGATCTGCGGGGGAAACATGAAAGATCAACAGGGGAAACTAAGAAGATTAACGGGACAAACTAAGAAGATCAGCGAGGCAAACTGGAAGATTTACGGAAAAAACTAAGATATCAGCGGGGCAAACTAGGAAATCAGCGGGACAAACATAACAAATGATTTCATGGCTTGAGCCGAAAAATCTAAACATATCTAATGTTCAAATGGACCACACCACATGAAATTTCGAATTGAACTTCTAATGTTGATCATTTCTTGGGTGTTATAGAAGTTTTCGATCTATAATTGTATTTTCTATTGATCCATATCTGTATGATCTTATAAATGGGTTTGATAACAAACAGAGATCACTGTTGGGCCGACTATAGTTTCAGCAGTGGAAATCACTATGCCCACTGTTTCCTATGGTATGATCCACTTGATCTTTTGATATGCTTCAATTTGAAATATGGGGGCAAACCCCTTAAAATAAATGAAAAAATGGATGAACGGCGTGGATATACTACATACATTCAATGAGGGCCCAACTGAGTTTACTTGTGCAATGGGAGCGTACTGACTTACTCAGTACGCAATCTGATTACGCTTGTTACGCCCCACAATGATGTTTTATTTGTAACATATCATGTTCATCGGATTATGTAATTTTTCTCCATTTTCATTGCAATATGTATACACCAAAACCCCATATGTGGAAGGGAACCTAGACATTCAGCGGGACAAACATGAAAGATCAGCGAGAGAGACATTAAGATCAGTGGGGAAAACATGAAAGATTAGCGGAGAAAACATGAAAGATCAGCGGGGCAAACTGGAAGATCAGCGGGGCAAACTAAGAGATTAGCGGGGCAAATTAGAAAATCAGCGGGACAAATATAACAAATGATTTCATGGCTTGAGCTGAAAAATCTAAACATATCTAATGTTCAAATAGATCACACCATACGAAATTTCAAATTAAACTTCTAATGTTGATCATTTCTTGGGTGTCACAGAAGTTTTCGATCTATAACTATATTTTCTATTGATCCATATCTGTATGATCTTATGAATGGGTTTGATAACAAACAGAGATCACTATTGGGCCAACTATGGTTTCAGTGGTGGAAATCACTATGCCCACTGTTTCCCGTGGTATGATCCACTTGATCTTTTGATATGCTTCAATTTGAAATATGGGGGCTAAACCCCTTAAAATAAATGAAAAAATGGATGAACGGCGTGGATATACTACATACATTCAATGGGGGCCCAACTGAGTTTACTTGTGCAATGGGAGTATACTGACTAACTCAGTACGCAATCTGATTACGCTTGCTATGCCCCACAATGATGTTTTATTTGTAATATATCATGTTCATCAGATTATGTAATACTCCTTCATTTTTCTCGCAATATATATACACCAAAACTCCATATGCGGAAGGGAACCTAGACATTGAGGGAGGGAACCTAGACATTCAGCGAGACAAATATGAAATTGAATGCGACAAACATGAAAGATCAACGGGGGAGACATTGAGATCAGCGGGGAAAACATGAAAGATCAGCGAGAGAAATGGGAAAGGAAAAGCAAGCCGTGGAAATGAGAGAGGAAAAGCCACAGCCGTGGAAAGAGGGGTATTTTCGTCCTAAAATCCCGACTCCATACAAGGAGGTCTAACTGGGTATTCAAAGTTTGTATTGTTTCAAAAAAACCGCTGGATAAAAGGTGGGGTCCACAGTTGTAAATTTCTCCTTTTTAGGAGAATTGATCACAATGCTCCTGTGCATGAACTTTCAAATGTAGCCATTTATTTACCACCAACCTATCATATGTATAAGTCATCTCATCCATTAAAAATGTTGTCCATGTCAAGATCGTAAATTGGTACAAAAATCAGGCTTACCTACTCATTTTTCTATACACAACGTATAAACTTATTGGAAGACCGATGGTATGACCCAATATACTGGTTTGGCCCATCCAATCAGCCTAATGCTTCCGTCATACGATCATAATGGTGCGGCAACATTTTCCAAGGAGCATTCACCTATGCATTCAGAAATTTCAAAAACAAAGGGGTAGGCCATTAATCTTCCCTTCTTTTTTATTTTTTTCCTTTTTTTTCTTTTTAGGATGAGCAGATTATTATGGAGGTGACAAAAAGCAAAGAGAAAAAAACCCACAGCTTAGGTCAGGAAGCAAAAGAGAACTTTGATACTCTCATAAGCGTGATGGTACACAAGCACTAATCTTATATGTGGACAAAAACCTACATTCGACCATCCAAATTGTGGGACCAAATTTAGATGACTAATAAATTAAAAACTGAATTAATTTCATTTGCCAAATGATAGACTAGTGGACCTTCATAGGACGGTCAAAATTAAAAAATGGAAATATTCAACAAAAATGCCCATTGATCAAAAGGTTAAACGTCCAATAAATTTAAATCTTGGTCAACGTCCAAAAAAAAAAAATCGAATCAAAGTGTTGTGTACAACATGTGTGCAATTTTTGAGTGACTACATATCATGATCTAGGATACATAAAAAATTTCACATGGGGCTCAAGTTTCACGATTTACACAGGTTTTCAATTGGGGTGAAGCCAGCAAGGTACATGGTCAATGATGCAATCTGATTGGCCTATTGAGTTCCAACATGGATTGGATGGAAAGTGAGAGTCCCTTAAAATCAAGGGTATATAATGATTCTATCTATCAATGTGAGGACATTCGGCTTATTTCTCTTAGCAACAAAAATGAGATTGGTCAAGGTAAAGTCTCATTGGCAAAATCATCATTTCAGTGGTGAGAGGGAATGTTTTAGAATTTCTCTTCAAAAGATCATGGTATCCACTTTTAAAACGTAGTTAGTGGCACGTCACAACACTAAGTATTTATATATGTTAGAAAACTCGTAGGGCTGGATGTAAAAATAAAAAAATATAGGATGGTATCTATAAATGTTAGAAAGACAAGGGTCCTTCAATAAATTTCTCTTTTCATAAAAAAGCATAGGTTAGAATGCACGTGGGATCATCGGTGAGTAGAGTTGGGCAGAATCCAACCCGATCTAGTGAATCCGACCAGATTCGAACCAAACCGAAGGCCTAGATCAGTGCGATCGTCGGATCGAGTTTGGATCGTGGTCAATCTGGGCCAATTCGACCCGATCCGGTCAAGTCCTATATATAAGTTTTTTACATATATATTTTTTTACTTTTTACTACCCATATCTATACCCGTCCTAAACCGAACAAACCTTAACCCCTCTTTCTTTACCTAAGGGAGGCGCCGCACCCACCCATCTCTCCTCCTTTTCTCCCTCTTTCTCTCTTGATTTCCCTTCTCTCCTTCTTTCTCTCTTCCTTTCTCTCCTTCTTTCTCTCCCAGTTTCCCACATCTCCTTCTTTCTCTCTTCATTTCTCTCCCTATCTTGATTCAACCCAGTCCGAATCGACTGGACAGACTCAACTCAATCTGACTCGATTCGGTTTCCCAGACCGAGTCGAACTCGGTTCGAGTCAGGCCAGCAAGTATTCAAATCGGATCGAGTAAGGCTTGTTGGACTCGGTCTCGGATCGGATCGAAATCAAGTTAGGTTCTTGAAAAATCGAATCGAGTCGAGTTGGACCCAATCCGATCCGACTCGACTCAATGCCCACCTTTATCGGTAAGTGGTGCCGATTAGGTCAATCTGCATAATAGCTTAGTGGGTGAGTCCCTGACCATAGGGCCCGCCTCGATGTATGTGTTCTACATCCATTTTAGAGCATGGGGGCAAAATGAAGCAAATCTAAATATGAGGTGGACCATACCCAAGAAATAGGGGTGATTGACCATAAATAAATAAATAAAATTGTGGGCCAAGCTAATATTTGTGTTTTCCCATCATCCAAATTTGTGTGACTTTATCGATACGGTGGACCTTAGGAAGTAGGTTACGATGGGCATTCAGTGACCGTTGTTTCATGTGATGTGGACCACTTGAGATTTGCATTACTTCAATTTTTGGGTCTATGCCCTAAAGTTAGCCGAAAACAGTTGGATGGCATGGATATACAACACATACATTGAGGTGGGCCCTTGGTCATGATTCACCCACTAAATTGTGGGAGCCAATCCACCCACCGAGGTGAGTAGGACCCCTGATTGTCAGGCTCACAAAGATGTATGTCTTAAAAACACATCGTTCAACCATTTTGACAGCTAATTTTAGGGCATGACCCTAAAAATGAAGCTGATTAAAACCTTCAGTAGACCTTACCATAGGAAACAGTCATGATTGCATCCCCACCATAAAAAACTTTCATGGATTCCACCATAATGTTTATTTTCCATCCAATCTATTGATAAGGTCACACACACACGCGCGCTTCAGTAGACCTTACCATAGGAAACAGTCATGATTGCATCCCCACCATAAAAAACTTTCATGGATTCCACCATAATGTTTATTTTCCATCCAATCTATTGATAAGGTCACACACACGCGCGCGCGTGCACGCACACAATGTAACACCTAGAATAAGAAACAAATTGCACAATTATGTAATGTCACGCGCACTGTCAATCTAACCATTGATTGATTGAGCCCCCATGGTCCATCAATCAAATATGCTTAAAAGTTTCTAGAGAGTTAACTGGAATTTTCTGAATTATCTTGATCCCTCGAACTTTTAACGTCGATCGATAGAACTTGTTTAAAAACCAATATGTTTAATCTCGGGTTCAAGTGATTGATCTAGCAATCTGTTAGATCAATCGAAACCCCTTATTTATGCACAGATTGAAGACATTCAAATAACAAACTCCATCATAGCTTCATTCATCATATCCCCAAGTCCAAGCTTCATCTTTCAACATCTTCATCATAACTTTACCATCATCGATTCTCATTCATACTCTGTCTTCATCAAACCTTTGCCAAGCTTAGAAAAGTAAAAAATAATCTAAACTTCTCTGTAGGAACCACCTTTGTAAGCATAACTACCAGATTCACGCTCGTATGGATCTTCTTAAGAGTAACACAACCTTCCTCAAGTACCTATCAAATAAATTGATGACAAAAATCAATATGCTTAGTGCAATAATCATATACTAAATTCTTTGTCAAATTGATCGCGCATTTACTATCACAATTAATCAACACGACTTGGACCTACATCGAGGCTTCTCCTTCTCTTGCTCAGACTGTCTGCCCCGGATAAATAGTGCGTCTGTATAAGATCATTTGTCACCACTTTTCTTTCTTAACTGCTTCAATTGAAGGGTTAAAATAACGCTTTCGACGTCCAAGGTATCTCTACCATGACACAAAGTATCCACCAGATAGTCATAAGATTCTGGGAGAGATGTCAATAGGATTAGAGATTTACCTTCCTCATCCATCTTAACTTCCACGCTTGTCAATTTGTAAAGTAACTGATTAAACATATTGATGTTCATTAAGATTTGACCCTTCAACCATTTTCAGATTATAAAATTATTTTTTCTCATATACAAACAATTTAAGAGAGATTTTGTTATGTACAAGCTTTCTAACTTTGTCCAAAGTTCTGAGGTGATCGTCTAATCAAGGAAATTATAGAGGAAATCATTGGATAAGCATAATTGAATCAAGGCAATCATCATCGAATCAAATGCTTCACTCTTCATTATTCATAGTCGTAGGATGCTTCACTATACCAATGAGTGCCTATTGCAATCTATGTTGAACTAGAAGGCCTCTAATCTTACCTTCTATAGTTCAAAGTTATTTTTTCTAGTGAACTTATCTATATCATACTTCACATCCATTCATTATCATGTTTTATATTCAAACTTGGATCCCAACATATATCTCTAAGACCACTTGTTAGAAGCCATAGAAGCAAGCTCTAAATTTGAATCATACAAACGAAAGATAAACACAAACAAAGCAAACCAGAGAACGCATGATTTTACGTGGAAAAACTCGTGGGAATAAGCCAGGCATAAAGCGATGAACAATCCACTATGAAAATGAAAGTACAAGAGAGATCAACTTATAGATATAAAAATCCTATTTTTCTCCCTTGTGAACTCTAGAAATGATTTAGCTCTCCTCATTCTACCATTATCCCATATTACAACGATATATATAGTGTTAAACCCAGAATAGGAAATAAATCGCACAATTACGCAAAAGTGCCCACACCATCAATCTAACCATTGATCAATCAACAACGATCACGCAAGACATCGATCGATTAAGCCTCACATTCGATTAATCAAACATACTCAAGAGTGTTCTGAGAGTTAACTTGAATTTTTCAAATTATCTCGATCACTCGAATATCCAAGGTTGATTGATCAAACTTGCTCAAAACTGTCAAGAGACCAATATGTTTAAACTGAGGTTCACTCGATTGATCAAGCAATTTGTTTGATCAATCAAAACCTTGTTTCTACACATATTAAAAACATCATCACAAAGTTCTGTGGGTCCCACCATAACGGATGTGTTATATCCAACACTATCCATCCATTTTGCAAAATTATTTTAGGGCATGGGGCCCAAAAATGAAGCAGATCCAAAACCTAAGTGGACAACAAAAAACACAGTGGGAATTGAAAGTAGCATTGAAAATTTATTAGGCCATACAGAAAATTTGGATCTAGCTAATATTTGTTTTCTCCCTTCATCTAGAACTGCATGACCCTGCAAACAGGTAAATGGCAAATAAATATCATGATTAGGCCCTAGGAAGGTTTCAATGGTAGGCGTCACTGCTCCCACTGCTTTTAGCGGTGTGATCCATATGAGCTTTGGATCTACCTTATTTTGGGCAGTCTTAAAAAATGGACGGAGTGATGTTTGATTGAGTGCCCACAACAATCCACCGTCCAATAAAATCCAGTCAGATTATGGTCGGCACAGCCAGGGGTCAGTAACCAATCCATGTCCAATCCGTAGAGCCATTATTCTGCAGCCGGCATGGAAGGCTGATGATTCAGTTGAGATGGTCCCACTAGTACGACTCATGCTTCGAAAATCACGCCTACCAGTCAAGCCCTACCCCTGCTCTTCATCACTACCCAATCTTTCTAGCAAATGGTAACCATTAACCAGTTTTACTTTCAGCAATTCCTTTAAAGGTTGTTGATCAGATGGCTGGGAATGTCCAACATGTATGTCTTTTATCATTTACCATCCACAATACAGTTTTCCAGATAGAAGGATTGGATCGATACAACCTACCCGTTTACCTGGAGAGACCATAGCTCTAAAGCTTGTTGCCATTTAGACTTGAAACTCAACCAGCTAGATTTCACGCCAAGGCATTGAGAAATCCACTCCCGAGCCTGACTTGAGCACGACCCATCATAACTTGTTGAGCCAAACTCAGTCAACTCGGCACAACCCGCACAGACTTGGGCAGAAGAAGAGACTCAAACAAGCTAACACACCTTTAAAGTTGTGATCCAGCACACATTTTCTATTATTTAATCCTCTTTTTCTATTATTTTAATCCTCTTCCATCACTATAGCCATCTTCCAATTAAATAATTTAATTATTAATTATTTAAATTAGTCAAGTAAATACTCGGCCTAATCCACGAGTAAACCTGACCCAGCTGAATTTCTAGTCGAATCATATTCTGGCTCTTGGTAACTAGATGGGTCGTTCATATAGATGTTTGGAATATGTCCCATCCACAGCATGGCCCACGATTTTGACGAGTTTGGATGGAGCACATTGTGCCACGTGGGTTGCTTACATATCAATCAACATCTGGAATATAAATTATATCATACAACAGGCGAGCCGAGATTCTTCTCAGTTATGACTGTTCCCCAAACAGATACTCAAAACGTAAGAGAAAACCCAAAAAAAAGACAAAAAATACGAGTCTCCTATGCTTTTCAGCATCCCTGACGTATATTTCTTATTCAAAAGGAAAACAATCCAAAAGGAAAACACCAAACCATTCACCACTCACTCACCACCACACCAAACCCATCACAAAACCCTTTGTTTTGTTTTTTTTTTTTTTCTCTTTTTTCTGGGACAAAAAGGGGAAAAAGAAAAAGTAAATGCTAAAATTAAAAATTTTTAAAAAAAAAAAAAGAAAAAAAAGAGCACCATATTGGAAATCCGTTGTCGCTGAATTTACAACCTCTGTTACATTATTTACATTTTATCCTGTCTGTAATTATGTGGTAAAAACGACTTCTCCTTTCGTTTTTTTTGTTTTCTTTTGTGGTTGATTTTTCATTCCCCCAGGTGGTCCCCACTAATTTGAGACATCCGAAGACCTCGAAGCAGTGTTCCCGGATCTGGGTTGCCGTAGAAGATCAATTAGAGCCTCTGCCTGCAATAAAAACAAAATCACCCACAGCGACAGATATCAGACTTCAGGTCAATCCACATTTATCAGAAGTCTATAACATAAACTTCGGAAAACGTATGGAGAGAGAGAGAGAGAGGCCTTTCATTCAGTTGATGCAATAGAGAGAGGCCTTTCATTCAGTTGATGCAATAGAGAGAGGCCTTTCATTCAGTTGATGCATATTGCATCAGACAAAGCCCAGATAACCGATCCTAACAAAATCCAAACTGAAATGATTCGATGTTGACCCCAACAACGGAACTAGCCTGCTCTAGTTTGACTTTCTAGAATAGATACAGTGGTGAATTTCATCCGCAAGGAAGATTCACCGTAGGTTTCCAAAACTCCAGGTGATTTCTTACTTTCCTTTTCTTTTTTATTTATTTTTTTATTTTTTTTTCATTATTTGATAGTATAGCTGCACATGCTCTAAGAAATGGTACACATGACATGTACTAAATTCAAATTTAACCGGCTAAATTGTGGTAACTCACTGTGGTCGAATTCCTTTTGGGAATTTGATCCGGTGCATTACACCCATAGGGATGGACCGCTGCAGGTGCTTTTGATTATGGATCGTGAGACCACATCATGGGTCTTTATGCTGTGGGGACCAACTGCAGGGAACCGACGACCACAGTACTTTTTCACCGATCACCACATGCAATTGGACTAATAGCAAATGATCCAAACTGTTGATCTTAGATTGGGCCATTGCCCCCCTAAGATTGGCTACTCCCCCTGACACCAGCCCCGTGGCTGGTGGTCGGTGCTCTGTGGGCCCCACTGTGATGTATGTGTTTCATCCATTCCGTTCATCCATTTTTACAGATCATTTCAAGGATTGAGAGAAAAAAAGATAGGGATATAAATCTTAGGTGGACCACACCACATGAAAACAATAATGATAGGTGATATCCGTTAAAATCCTCCTAAGGCCCACTGTACTGTTTATTTGACATCCAATCCGTTGCTTAGGTCATAAAGACCCAGATGAAGGGAATAAATAAATATCAGCTTGATCCAAAACTTTTATGCCCCCAAAACGTTTTTAATGGTCAGCGTTCATTCAACGCTATTTCGTGTAATGTGGTCCACTTGAGATTGAGATATACCTCCTTTTTCCTGTCATATCATAAAATGATCTATAAAAATAGATGGACGGCATGGATGAAACACATTCATCATGGTGGGGCCCACGGAGCACCGACCACCAGCCAATGGCTGGTGGCAGGGGGGAGTAGCCAATCCGTTTCCCCTAAAACTCCACTGTTGGAAGATCCTAGCCGTCCGAATTCTTACACTTGTCTGTTTAAAAAATGTCAACCGTTATCGATATGCAAGACACCAACAGAATGGTTAGGTATCTTCCATTCTGGGAAGAATTCCAGCAATGCGAAATTGTCCATCCATGGTGAGGCCAATCAGTCCAACGGTGTGGATGGATGTCCGTACCTTGGCGCCATTTCAAGTTCTCAAGCTGTGGGTCATAAAATTCCTCCTACACCCTCCAAGGAGATTGATATTTTACCGTCGCACACGTGTCAGCATAGCCACGTGCGTGAGATCAATGGTATTCCTAGCGTGGCCCACCTATATAACAAGCCATGGCCGAGAAGAACCAGGACCGTCAACTCATCGACTGGGCCATGTGTAGACCGTTGGTCAGTTTCTCTCTAAACGTGCATATTTAGTCATACATCTACCTGGCCTGTTAACGGTGGACCACACGAAACGAATGGCCCGAATCTCACTTTGTGAAATTAACGTAACGTGTCGGGAGAATCGGATCCGCAAAAAAAAAAAATACATTATTTTTTTTCATCGAAAAGTATACGGTCAAAAAATATCTTAACGGCGTCAATCTACATAACGGCATACTAACAGTTAAAAAGGCGTCGGGAAAGAGACATGAAACGGAAAACCAGGATTCCTACGGAAAACCAGAAAGAAAACGGACCTTCTGTTTCGCCAGAGAGGTGCCGGACTGCGACAGCGATACCAAGGGCGGAATCGCTCCTTCCCTCGCGACCATCGTCCGATACGTACCGCTCTCCTCACAGACCTGCAGTAAAATCGCCGCGGCAATCTCCTTCTGCCGCTGTGATCCCACCTCGACTATCTCCACCAGCACCGGAATACCGCCTTCTTCCACCAAACGGGTCTTCCCCTCCGAAACCGTCGCCAAAATACTCACTACAAAGGCTGCCTTATCCACCATACCCGACCCGAAATCCGCCATCAATTCCACTAGTGGTTTCATAATACCGGCCTGGATTGCCCTGACTTTGTTCTCTCTGACGGAGCAGAGGGAGAAGATCGTCGTGGCGGCGTCCTTCTTTCCGCGGACCCCACCGTTCTCTAGCAGATCTACCAGCGGCGGTATTGCTCCCGACCGTCCAATCACGCCCTTGTTCTCCTCGATCTCCGATAGCCGTAGCAGCGCGATCGCCGCGTTCTCCTTCGCTGTCGGCGTGCCTGACCGCAGCGCTTTAACTAACGGCTTGATCGCGCCGGACGAGACGATCAGATCCTTGTTCTCCTCGCAGATCGAGATGTTCAGGATCGCCGTGACGCCGTACTCCTGAAGCTGGACATCGGAAGACTGGATGAGGGAGATAAGCGGCTTCACAGCGCCGGCGCGGGCAATTTTCAGGCGGTTTTCCGTCTTGTTCTTGGCTAGTAAGCGGAGCTCGAGGGCAGCCTTGCGTTGGGATTCGATGCAGGAGGATTCGAGATCGGAGACGAGCTGACGGATGAGCTCGTCGGAGTTCTCGGAAACAGAAGACATGAAAAGTCGGCGGTTCTGCGCGGAGGTGGTGGAGAACTCGCCGGATCTGTCGCTGTTGCAGTCGCTGAAGGCGGATGATGAGGAATCGCCGCCGGTGTAGGGACGGCCCATGTAGGTGTAGGTCGCCGGTGCTTCGGTCGCCATCGCCGAAGCTGGGTTACAGCATCAACAGATCAAGTGGCCGGAGATGAACCGCGTCAGAATCCGGCCCGGAGAGCAGAAGGCGTCAGGTTCGAACAAAGAGAGAGAGAGAGAGAGAGAGAGAGAGAGAGAGGAGGGTTTTGATGATTTCCCCTCTTCTGGTAATTGAAAAGAAAGAGTACGGCGTCAGATTCCGTCGCCGAGATCGAA
The DNA here is from genome assembly GCA_037074715.1 of Magnolia kwangsiensis. NCBI lineage: Eukaryota > Viridiplantae > Streptophyta > Magnoliopsida > Magnoliales > Magnoliaceae > Magnolia > Magnolia kwangsiensis. The sequence goes on from CM073580.1 coordinate 89,713,337, forward strand.
GAAACTGGTGATAATCTTCAATTGTCGTCTAGTAATTGGCCAGGAAAGTTGGTGCGTCAGATTCAGAGAGAGAGAGAGAGAGAGCTGATGGGTTTTGGAGAGCGATGGGGGGAAATGAAACTGCCGTGAGTAGCGAAGGGGGGAAATAATACTGCCGAACAAGGGCCCAGAGGGTTTGGTCCGGCACGTGCGAACGAAGATTCCGTACGGAATCTAAGGACGTGGTGCATGTGAGGCGCGTATGCTTTCTTCCTACGCGTGCGTAGAAGGTATGGGTCTTCACGAAGACACCTGCTTCCATCTCCAAGTTATCTTGGTGATTTTCTTTTCCGAGTTGAAGACCGGTTTTTGGCAATCCGCGGGACTACCCGAATTTGAATTCTTTCGTACGCGGGACCCGACTGGCTTTTTCATCGGGTTCCAGATTATAAATACATCAGGGCCCACCTAGGATGCGACTGCCTAGAATATGTCCTGCATGTGGAAATCGAGACCCGAATATCACCAGCAATGGATTACAAAAGAATGTCGCATATTCCCACTTATTGATGGCCATGATAATGTGCTAGATTCATGAGGCACCGTCCTTTCCATATCAAATCAACGGACTGGATCATTGAACCATAGCCACACAAGTAGCCGTCGGACACCGTACGTATGCACAAAAGGCATAAGTGATAAAAGCCACCGATCAATCTTGGGTGGGCCATCTACAAATGGCAAATGTGGTGCACAAGTATTTAAACTAAACTTTTTTAAAATTTGTGTAACGAACTATCGGTTGGGAATGTTCAGTCAATCAAATTATTGTAATGTCCTGAATTTTTATTGTTTTGAATTTTTAAAAATTTTTAATTTTTTTATATAATTAATTTATATTATCACTTACTAATCATTAGTACTCAGTGTTAGTTTATACACAGGTGGTACCAGTAAAAAATTGCACAAGTCTGATTAATCAACCGTAGAAATCTAACAAATCTACCCAATCACTTAAACACTGAATTTAACTGCATGATTTGCTTATAAAGAGCATAAATCTAACCGACCTGACATTAATTAATCAAGATAATCATAACTAAATTAAATATGTAACCGAAGCCGAGTCAAATAAGGCCCAAATCTTAACTAATAGACCGAATCAACATCATTACTCTTTTAGTCTAAAACTAACGGTTTAGAATAATCATGACCAAATCTCCACTTTTACTAGCTATCAATAAGCTACACTATGAACATAATTAATCCAAACCCTAATCATTGCCCACGAGAAATCTCAATATATAATTCATTTCAAAAATGCCCCGATTTTTCGAACAAGTTCTAAACCGCTCGTTGGTGGGCCACTAGTTCCAAAACTATAGAATATTGTCCGTCTTATTGGGCTTGACGTCCATCGCGGGAGTCAGACCTGAATACTGTCTAGAACCGCTCAACTTGAGACAAAGGACGGGTGCATGAAAAGTACAAATACCCTAAAGGAAGATACTAAAACTTAAGTAAATTGGGTCGTCCACTCTTATGCAAAGTTGAGGATTTCGGACTGTCAGTTTACTACCAAGCTTCACACGAGAAGTAAGGATATTTCTCTGCTCATATTCATATAACCGCGGCCCCGATCGACCATCGGTGACCGTTGAACAGACTTCTAACTATATTTGTCAATCGGCGCATCTAAATGGCGGGCCAAACATGTCCATACATATATCATCATTAGGGCTAACTATCATACGATGTATATCAATATGTACACCCTGTAGTGGGCCCTAGAGGTTAGAAAGACCCTCCCATAAGGTTAATATAGTAAAAACCTAGCCCTTAGGGCCATTTACACCAAATTTTACATTATAAATGGGCCTAATTTGGGCACCCTCTCTCCCCATACGAATTTTCCCTAGAAGAAATAAAGGGAGAAAGAGGGAAAGAGAAGAAATTAAGAGAGAGAGAGTGAGTGAGAGAAAAAGTGGGAGCCACCGCCTTGCATGCACCCCCGCGGCTGGATCTCATATATTCCGACTTCTTTCTCCCATTCTCCCTCAAAATCTCCAAATTTCTTGTGTTTGGTAAAGGGAACTCACCCTAATTAAGGTAATGTGGTGATTCTTCCTTTATTTTTCATGAATTTCAGTTTTTATCTTTGATCATTGTGCATTCTACACCATGCAGGGCCCCGACACTTCAAGCCTACGAACCCGGTGCCGTTAGGATCACCTCTTCACTCTCTGATCGTAATTAGGTGCGGATAATTATTCTTAGGTGGTCTAGTACCAATTTTAGTGTGAATTTAATGATTATGTATGTTTGGGTGATGTATTTGAATAATCTAAGAGAAAACCTAGCCATGACCTTATATGAAAGATCCTCCCGAATGACATGAAAAGACTATGAATTGTTGTTGTTCCTCATATGATTGGGTATGAATTTGGTGATTGCATGTTCATTTCTTATTTGATTTTTGCACAATATTTCCTAATAGCATGTATGATGAATTTGGTGATTGCATGTTCATTTATTATTTGGTTCTTGTACAATGTTTTCGTATAGCATGTATGATACATTAACCCTGGTAAAATTTGTGTCATGAGATTTATGTAATTCTTGGCCTCCTCACTAACCCACACCACATACATACACATTATTTCGAAGAATTGCTAATAGTTGTATTCATAAAGAAATCTAATTTTATGTTCGATGTATGAGTGCATGACATCTCTTATGTTAGATGATAAATTCTATTTCGTTGAAGTGCTAATGAATACCCTCAAATCCCTAGGTTAGTCAGGAAACTAAGGTGAGAGAAGGTGGCCCCATTGGTAGGATTGTCATAAGGTTAGGCCAGGATGAGTACGGATGGGTGACAGTAATTGGACTACATGGATCGTTTGTACCCAATGTCGTTCGTCTTGTACATGCCTGAACTCGTAAGGTCTAGTCCACGTACTGACCAATCATGCTTGTTAACCATGTTTGCCCACATGTAACGCCCTGAAAATCGGGGGTCGCACATACACTCAACTCTCGAGTTCCCGAGAGTCACTTATAACCGATTTTATTATTAAGCATTTAATCTAGTTTAATTGCGCAATGTAGAATTTTCTGAAGTCATGAAACATAATAACAAGTCCACTGAAATGAAAGAGATCAACATATGTGTATATACATGTCCAAAAGAATAAGGGGACTGCACATAGCATCACCCATCAAAATCACAAAAATATATAAGTCTCAAAAGAATATGAGGCTGAGTCCACTCTCAGCAATTCAAACACGCCACTCAAGCTGGCGGAGAACCTTCCATCAGCTGGAAGTATGACAGCTCCTCCTCCTCGTTGAGAGTAACATCGCCATGCTCCCCCTGCTCCACATCTCCTACATTTATGAGAGAGTCTGATTGGTGTTTTAAAACACCGTCCCAGAGTGGGAGTGAGTGATCAACTCAGTGGGTACTATTAGTCTTAAGTTACAACAAGCATCAATTATAGTATGAATTTAATGAAATACAGGCATTCATCAATTCCTAGAAACTCTTAATTAAATGCATGGATGCGAGATGATATGATGCATGCCCTCGCCACAACGCTCCCTCAAGCGTCTCCATCTAACGATCGCGTATGTCAACAATCCCTCATTGCGACCTCTCGACTTTCGAGTCGCCACCCTAACTATTGGATGTAGTGCAATCGTGTTAGCCGAGTTGTTAGTTAGGTCCATTCATCCAGCAGATTTGAGAATCTGATACACCGCACAAATCAAATCCCTAAACTAGTTGTGAGGCTAAGACCCCTCAACGTGTGAGGCCAAGTCCTCGCGATCCTTGATCCCGTCGGGTTTCCCATCCCCGACTTCAAGCACATGGGGAGTGTTGAGAACTGGGATTGCTCGCGGTCACTACGGGGAGGCGCGTCACCCCAGCGTAGGCCGACAGCTCGGACACAGTGTCCCATTCCACTATGCCCGGCTCATGAGGCAGTGCATCAACTTCAAGTGATTGTCGGTGGGCTACAACGGTGGTAGGGTGTTTCAGGTTCCATACATGTGTGAGCAAACATGGTTAACAATTGAGATTGGTAGTAAGTAAGTCAGACCGCACGAGTCAGGCGAGCACGTGACGAGTGACATCGGGTACAAGAGACCCATGTAGTCGAACTACTGCCGCCCATTCGATCCCACCCAAATCGCGGGTTAAGTCTTAGGGTAGTCTAACGAATGGGACTACCGTCTCACCTCAAGTTCCAGCTCAATAAAGGGTTAATAATAATTCATAGCATGCCAACATCAAGGTTATCAACTAGCCTACAGTAACATGTTGCATACATTCCATCATACGGTTCAAATATTCCTAACAATCATGTTACATCATCATAATCAAGGTGTGTGTGAGTCGTGTGGATTAGTGAGGAAGTGAAACACTTCCTACATTTCGAGGAATGAAAATGCATAAGGGCAAAGCATCAAACATGTCATAGGCAACCACATAAGAGAAGATCATGCAACACATGAATATACAATCATCCACTACAACTTAAGCATGTGAGCGGCACAAATAACATCATAAAAGTAATACACAATATACAATTTTATCCATCCCTAAACAAATCACCCAAATCCTAGGGTCTCTCTAGATTCTACAAGTGTCTCACTTAATCAAGCAAAATCATTAGATTCATGGTATAAGTGGTGTTAGGCCACCTAAGATTAATAGTCCTCACCTTCGGATTCGATGGAGGCTTGGAAACGGCTTAAGAGATGTGGATTTCGGGTAGATCGGCCGGAATCCCTAAAACCAATCATTGCATGTGAGAAATTTCATGTCAATCCTATCTTAATACTTGGATTTCAAGAAGAAATGGGGAGAGGTTCTTACCTAGATGGCCAACGGTCGATTTTAGGTTTGAGGTGGAGAGCTTCTTCTTGGAGGAGGATTAGAGAGTTTGAAAGGGTTGATGCCCTTGGCCCCACCTTAATTGGGAGTCCACCCGCTCACCTTCACCCTCCCTTTCTCTCTCTACTCTCCTCGGTTGTTGGAGAGTGATGGGAGCTTCGGAAAGGGGAGAGCTTGTCGTTGAAAAATGGTGGGAGTTATAAGGAAGGGAGATTTGGTTGTGGAAGGTTGGAGGAAGTTATGAAGGAGGGAGATGAGTTGTTGGGAATTGAAGAAAGTTATGAGGGAGAGAGGGTTTGTTGTTGGAAGAATGGAGGGTTTATGAGAGAGAGCTAGGGTTTATTTCCCTAGAGTTGGGCCCCTTGGCCTTAAGTTTCAAGGAATTCTCAAAATAGCCTCTTAGAGCTCTATTTTTGTTGTGGTGGCCCCAACACTCCTGTGGCCACCAAATTTGGTGTGTACGTGTCTCATGGCCCAATGAGGGGCCATATAAAATTTGAAAATAATCGGATGAACGGATATGGGATCTGAGTAAGCGATCCCGATCTTTAAATGGCCCTGTAGGGTCCATTCCGGTCATTGGGGTAGTTATGGTGGTCTCTTGGCCATGAAATTTATAGGGTAGGTGGTCCATGGTTAGATGAAGGATCATACAAATTTTGGAGTCGATCGGATATTTGGTTTGATCATACGGGTCCGATGTGCGATCAACGGTTACCGTGCCACGATCAGGGCCCAAGTTTTGTTGACGGGCCTAGGCCCACACATTAGACTTTCACCGTAAATTTAGAAGAAATCCGACGGCTGAAAAGCCCGGAGTCTCGATTTCATTTGCAAGTGTCAGATTCAAATTCCGGCATTGGTGGAGTGCATTTGGCCAGTGCCAGATCCCAGTTCTGGGTGTCCACTGGTCCGTAATCCGCGACGGGCCACAAGCCCAGTGAGACTTATGGTTCCCTAAAATTTTATAATTTTTCAACCTTCCTGCGTTGCGGTATGGCCCGCACGGGCTGTTGCTAAGTATAAACGGTCATCTGCCTTAGCGGCCCGCATCTGGTCCTAACATGACCTGTCTAGTCTACTCTGTTGGACTAATCCTATATTAATTTAGGTGTGGTACCCCACCACAAGTAGTTTTAAACGAACGGTCCTGCGACAAGTCCTACGTGGACGCCTTAGGACGCGGTGCTGGTTAAACGGGATGTTATACCACACCTGTATGGAACCTAGAACACCCTTCAACCATTTGAGCCAATTAATAATCATTTGAAACTTATCCACTGACTCAAGAGCCGGGCTTGCTGGAATGAGACTCTGTGTCCGAGCTGTCAGCCTACGCTGGGGTGACGAGCTTCCTCGTAGTAACTGCGAGCGATCTCACATCTCAGCACTCCCCATGTACTTGAAGTCGAGGATGGAAAAACCTAACGGGATCAAGGATCGTGGGGTCTTGGTCTCGCACGTTAAGGGGCCTTGGCCTCGCAACCAGTTTAGGACATTGATATCTCGGGGTGTACTGGTTTTCTCAATCTTTTGTTTGAATGGACTTAATTAAAAACTCGGCTAACACGATCATGATTGTATCACACTAGTTAGATTAGCGACTCAGCAGTTGACGTCGCAATGAGGGTGGTTGGTCATACGCGATCGTTAGATGGAGTCGCTCGAGGGAGTGTTGTTACGAGGGCATATATCATATTATAACACATGCACATGCATTAACAAGATTAGTTAGGATTTTATGAATATATTGCCTTTCATTAAATTCATAATATAATTGATGTTTGTGTAACTTTAAGACTAATAGCACCCACTGATGTCACGCCCCAAACTGGGAAATCGGATTCACAGGAATCCCGATCGCCGAATCCGGTGCCGACAGCTTCCGTAGTGCCCCATTCTCGGCTTCTGGTAATCATATGCCTGATTCCGATCCTGCGATCCTACAAGGAGGATTTTTAGAATGAATTTTTTTTTTTGTGTAATGGAGCATAACCACAAGCATAACCAAGTCACAAAACAACATCATCACATATCCACTATATCAAAAACTTTAATTACAATACGGAATGAGAAATACAAGGTGATCAAAAAAAGCTCTAAAATAGTTAGATGCGTACTCCTGCCTCAGCGCTGCTGCTGTCCAACGCTACTTGCACGCAACTGTCGTGCATAAGCTTACAAAAGCTTAAAGGGTGGTGTAAGTGTGTGCGCAAGGCAAGTGTCAAGTATATAATATCAAAATAATGCAGAAACATGCGGTAAACCTATGAATGCTATCAGTTATACCAAAGTTATATGATGCAAGGCATGAATGATATCAGTCATACTAAGGTCATGCGATGTGAGGCCTATGTAGCCAAATGTCATATGCGAGATGCAAAGCAAGCATGCCAGTCCTCATCAAGTACGCATATTAGTATAGTTCCTCTCTGGATATCACCGGAGTCTAGTACACTCCACACTGACTGCCGCCTCCTTAGCCACACAGGCCAGCGAGCGAAATAGACCTTACTATTCGCATGACCAGTAGTCTGTCAATACCTACCCGGCTCGTTGATAGCGGACTCATTTACGAGCTAGTTAAACTTAGCCTAGCTTATAGCCCCCTCACTGAGGCAGATAAGGTCACACCCCTTCCCAACCAAGCACAACACAGTGGGAGACACGGCCTACTGCTATTTAGCACTTGGGCGCTCGTGTATCCACTCGATATAGATGTTGGAGCAACTCCTAGTACCAAAAAGGTTCTTAGAATTTCACACAAGGACATCTTAAGTGCCCACAGTGATAGAACCAAGTATTTTTTGTATCCGATATGGAACCACGGCCTTGATATCGCTAGGGCGTACAATGATCAAGTCACTCATATGCAAGATGCATGAATCACACCACATAGTCATGTAGCAATTCGGCACGTACCATGCGCTCATGTGGAGTACTCCGTCTCATAAGGAGTCCCATAATGTCTCAGCCCAACCGCTTATGTTATGATCAAACCTTCCTCATATCAAGCATACATATGATGCGTATGGGCATGAATAATGAAATTATACTAAGGATGTTATAAAGTAATGAACTATCCTTACAATGTAGATGGGTTTAGATGGCCTACACATAACAAGTATGGGCCTATCAATGGGCCCTAGGGAGAGTCTAATGCGGACATTTAACCAACATTATACTTGCAATGTGGACGTTAAACCATCATTGCTCCCAAGGCATAGTATAATGCCCTGAAAATCGGGGGTCGAGTATAACTCGGCTTCCGAGTTTCAGAACATCACTTATACAACATTTTCAATGATGGATGAATGTTGGCTGTATTAGTGCATAAAACATGAAGTAGATTAAGACAAAACAGCAAAACATAATCCAGAGACAGTTGTAATACGCTAGCGGAAGACTAAAATGAATATATAAATTAGTATAAGTCCCCAAAATATGTCTGCAATGTCAGGTCAATAATTACAAGTGTTGTCTCAAAATACAAATATCAAAATGTGATAAACCACTACAAACATAACCCTGAATCCTCATCACTCAGGACATGGCTCACATGAACCCGCTTGAGAACTGCATGAAACAGAATGCCTCCTCGTCATCCTCGCAATCCGGCTCTGCCTTATAGGCGTCACTATCACCTGCAGCTAAGACAGAGTCTGGTTGGTGTTTAAATACCGTCAAAGAATGTGGGAGTGAGTGATCAACTCAGTAGAGCTATACAGCAAAGGTTAACATGTTATCAATTCAATCAAGTAGTAATAATAAAGCAGTACAATCAAACATATCCTAGATACTCTTGTTAATGCAAGGATGTATATAGAAATGATGCATGCCCTTGCCTGCACTCCCTCTTGCGACAACATCTAACGATCGCGACATGAATCACTACCACTGTGCTCTACACCAACGCTAACAGCACATGCAGTGCGATATTATGAACATGATTATCAGGTTCTTATTAGTCATTTTCATACAACAGGATTGGGAAGCTAAGGTACCTCCCTCATATCAATTCTCAAACAATGATTCATTCTAGGGTCATCAGTCCTAGACAATCTCATACGATGTTATGGTTCTAGATTGCTGCAAAGGGCTCGTCACCAATCAATGCATGCTTAGTTATACCCTAGTTATTACAATAAGGCTCGTCGCCTCAATGCAGTATCAAGGTATACTCGAGGTCAGTACAAAGGGCTCGTCACCAATCAGAGTAGGCCGACAGCATGAATATAGTGTCTCATACTACCATAATCGGCTCACAAGTCTGGATTGCTCACTAGTCACTATGGTAGGCTCGTTGCCCCAGCGTAGGCCGACAGCTCGACCACGGTGTCCCATACCACCATGTCCGGCTCATAAGTCTTAGGGGATCATGGTAGAAAGGTTAACGGGATTTTACTGGTAAGTTTAATACCCTAAATTCAAGCAGTAGCATCCAAATAAGGTGAACATGCATCGGTCAATTGGGTTATTGAAGAGCTCGACTAGGACGATCGCACGTTGAGTTGATCGACATGAAATGCATAAACACTCCGTGTGGCCTGACCATGCCGAACATCCCAAGTTTTGCTCGGATTTGTCAAACACATCCTGTATGGCGAAAGCAACCTCAACCACCAGTTCGAGAACAATTACCGATTACCTGGACTGTGATACAGTCTCAATCACGTACAATCATAATAATGAATATTTAACTCAATTCCTACATTCATATAACATGTTATGGAATATAACTTAAACATGAATACATAGTACATGGAGGAAATCATGCACATAATTAACATGGATAGTTAAACTAAACAGTTCATGGAGGAAATCATACACACAAGTAAGATAGTTGGGATTTCATGTCTCAACTCCCTCATACATCACACCTTACTAACTACGAACTCATTCAGACATTTTCACAAACATTTAGACTACACTTTTCAACATACATTACGTATGTCGGCTATATTACATGTTAGGGAAAATCCTTTTACCAAGGAGTTATCGCATACATAACAATCATATTCTTACGACAATTAATCATGGCGACCACAACATTAGATTTCAAATGCATACAAATATTTCATCAAAAATAAGAAACAGCCTATATACAACATAGTTCATATATATACGTAAAATGAAACAGATATCGCATTTGGCATGTGTAATGACAACCACATCAGTAATAAATCATTATCTAACATTAAAAGCTTTGAAAACCATAACTTAAACGTATATAGTCCGCACCTTAAACCAGAAAATACGTAACGGATTTGATTTAGATGATAAGTCTTCGTCAACGGCGAATAGGCAACCTAAGGCATGAATTAGGTTAGCTACATCAACACTCAGACTATTCTAAGTTCCAAACAGGTTAGGGTTTAATTATCTTACTCGAAAATGGAATTAGAATCACCGAAATAATGATTCAGATGCGATGGATTAGGCACGTAGAGTAGCTGGGAAGAATTCCAAGATGATTCACCAACTTCTCTCTCTCTTTCTTAGCTAGGGTTTGAGAATTCGTATGGAATTTGTGAGAGAGGGTTTAAGGTCCTTATATAGGCCCAAAACTGACGAAATTGTCTTAGGGTCATGGTATACTTAGGTTATATCCAATTCGGGCTTATTTCGATCCAACGAAGCATTTCTGGAGGTCTTTTTGCTGAACGCGGTCGGACTTAAGCTCATAGATACTGGATCTTAATCAAGTTAAATTTTCAGTCCGATCGGGTTTTCAGATCGACCGTGGAGGACCAGTTTCAGTTCAGCGGTCACCGAAACTCGATCAGGGCCACAAGTATATTGACATATGTGGGCCATCTTTCCTAAACTGAGGGTGAATTTAGGTCAGAATCCAACGGTCAAAATGCTTATAAATGGCGCGCAAGCGATACGACTCAAATTACTTAAATTTATATTTAATTTCTAAATAGATTCACCTTTCTCACTCTTCACTCCAGATTCAAGCAAATCGTCTCAGGACCTTACTTGAACTTGATTTTTGAGGTGATATTCAAGTCCAACTAGGCGGTCATAATTGTCTAAGTTCATCACTATCGGACTTTCAATGTGCGGTCCAAGTCCATGACAGTTTCTAAATGCTCCTGAGAGCAACTGGGTTTAGAGTTTGATCCTAGATTTCAGGGTAATGTAGCATTAACGATTCTATAAGTTTTGGATCTTGTAGATCGTATTTAAAGTGGTTGGTGCTAATTTCATAGGTAATCTAGTTTAGCACTAATTAATTCTCGTTAATTTCTTAAGGATTTTGTCCTAAGTGATTTCTGCTGGAGGTGGTACTCGGGTTTTCATACGGATTTTTCCAGGACATTACACATAGCCCGTCGTAAACATTATTACATAAACCATGTTGGGATTTTACATTACAATGGACCTTATGTACATCCCATTGGGTCTTAAATACATCAAATGAGCCATATCACATGAGCCTTACATTCATCAAATGGGCCGCATTAATGGGCCTCACCAACGGGCCTTATGTACATTGCAATGGGCCATAATCCATGGGCCTTAGAATACATCAAAATAGGCCTAATCACATGGGCTTTATGTATCTCAAATGGACCACACCAATTGGGCCCCATGCATACCAAACGGGCCACACCCAAATATAAGTGGAGATAGCGATTTTCCACCATTGAATTTCCAAGGCCCACTATATCATTTACTTATTATTATTATTATTTTATTTTTTTATCCAATCTGGCCCTAAGGTCACACTGACCTGGATTAAGAGGAAACAAATTCCCTAATAATCCAAAACTTATGTGAAACAAAAGGTTTCAATGGCAGACACTCAATCCCCACTACCTTTGGCTATGTGGTCCACTTGGTCCTAGATCTACCTCATTCTTCAGTTCATGCCATAAAATGAGCTTTCCAAATGGTTGGAAGGCTTGGATGCAACACATGCATCATGATGGACCCCATTATCATGGGTAGTGTGAATAAAACACATAAAGGGGGTCCCACCGTCCACCTAAACAGTGTGACTAAAACACATACATCACTTGTGGGCTCCAACGTCCACCTGGACGGTGGGAGCCAAACACATACATCTCTGTGGGTCCCATGTGGGGCCCACCATAATGTAAATTTTCCATCCAACCGCTGATAAGGTCACACAGACCTGGCTGAGTAGGAAAAAAAAATTCATATTTATCTAAAACTTCTGTGATACCCAAAAGGGTCAAGGGCAGATGTTAGATCCCCACTGTTTCCTGTGATGTGGGTCATCTGAGACTTAAATTGGCCTGATCTTTGGAGGGGAACCACCCAATGGACGGTTTGTATACTAAACATACATCATGGTGGGGCCCACGGCGGGGGTCGTGGGTCACTACCGTCTCCCCACCCGTAATAACGCAGGCGCTGCCTGTGCTTGCTGCATGTTATTTATTTATTTTTTTAAACCAGTTTTTCATGTGTGGGGCCGGCATTAGGCGAATCCACCTCGTCCACTAGTTTCCATAGCTCGAGACAAGCCAAACAAGCCCAATATCTTATATTTTTTGGTGCATAGAAAAGGCAAGGTGGTTTTTCAATGGTGAAAACGTCGTTTGTTATGCTATGGCCCACCCGAAAGCTGGGTTGACTTCATTTTTCGGCTCAACGCATAAAATGAGCTGAGGAATGGAATAGACTGCATGGATTGAATACATACATCAAGGTGAGGCCTATACAAATGACCCTTCCCAAAGCTTTAAACCCATGCTAATATTTTGTGTTTTCAGGTTTACGTCCAGAGACGCTGGACCCCTTTTTTTAAATTTGTTTGGGCATACAATAACGTCAAGGTGGACCCTGCTTAAGTGGGCCACCACATGGTTGGGTAGTGTGGAACATACACACATATAAAGTGGGCCCCACCTACAAATGGATTGGATCCAATACATGCTTCATGATGGAGTCCATCCAAGTGGGTCACACGACCACCTCATCACACACAAAATAAATAAATAAATAAAAAGAGGGGGAGAGAGAGAAAGATAGAGGGACACGCGTGATGGAGGGACCCCGGCACTATGGGCCCTCCGTTTCAAGCATCCAATCATACGTCAAATGGGTCTAATTGCATGTGGACCCACCAAATCAAAGATCAACGATGGAGATCCCTTCTCCACCAAGATGTAAGGTCTAGATGACCCCTTTTTAAACTAGAAAGTAAACATCATGATAGGGTCCATGGAGAATGGCCCCATCATGGAATGATAATAAAATCAAGGTAGGTCATCGGCCACATCTAGGGTCCCAAGTGAGATTCATAACATCAATCGGTAGGCCTCACTTGACCCATCATCAAAAGATGGAAAGATCTAGCCTAATATGCACCCACCTTCGATCTTCTTGGTCCGTTGAAAAGTCAATCTCCTTGTGTCTCTCTTTGATGGTGGAAGATGAGGTTTGAATGGCTAGGATGATGGATTTGGGATGGAAAAGTGAGCCCCACACATGCACTTTTCTCTCCATGGAAAGAGCTTAGACATGAGTCTCTTCTCTTGCTTGGAAAAATGTGATGAGAAATAAGAGAGAAAGAGAGAGAAAAGGTTGTAACGAGAAGGAGTGATGGGTGATGGAGTGATGGATGTGAGGTGAGTGATGGGTGAGGTGAGAGATTAGTTGACTTTTGGGTTTGCTTGACTTGTAGAGAAAGAAAGCATGGGTGTGTGTACTTGACATGAGGTGATTGATTGATGGATTGATTGATTGATTGATGAGACATGTTGTAGAGATTCTTTTGGAATTGTAAACACGCGACATTTTTTTTGAAATAAACGCCGGCCCACATCTCCCTGTCAGGGTATCGGATCGGTATGTAAGACGCAGTGTTTAAATCGCGGCAACGGTGCAGTCGCAATGGTACAAGTCTCGGATTAAGCCGACTTAAATCTACAGTATATGACTTAGGGTCACGCGCAAACATCGATTATAGGGCGCAGGTTATCGAAATTCGACGGAAAGGATCACGGGAGTCGACGGAACAGTACGGACTAGGATACGAGTCTTACAACTGAGTTGGTCACTCACTCCCACTATGGGATGGTATTTTAAAACACCAACTAGACCCTTTACTAGTTGAAGGTGAGGCGGAGCTCGACAAGCCTAGTGAGGTGAGCAAGGATAAGGAAGAGGAGCTTCTCTGCTTCCAGACTTTCGACGGATCCTTTTAGTTGAGTTCGGAATACCACAGGGTATGAATCAGGCCCTAGTCACTTTGGGTCATGTATGGGTGAGACTAGTTCCCTATTTAGATGATTTTAGATTTATGGTTTGGATATTTTTTTATATTTAGTAGCAATTGATATTACTTTAGGACGTATTTATGTTTCATGCCTTGCTAAATCCTTCATTGTTTATAAGATCATCTAAATGTAATTAAAATATGAAGCCCATTAGGGCACCTATGACACTTGAAAATTCGAGAGTCGAGTTCTTACACGGCCCTTGAAAACCCAGGGTGTTACATATGTGATCTTCCCGATTGAAAAACCTACAATTACAAAATAACCTTGTGTTAGCATATGAATTTACATTCTTATCTTAGTGTATCAGCATGTATAATGAGTTTCTTTAATTATATTTACATATTGTAAATCGAATTTATTTAAATCTTATTACATGTGTATATTGAATCTAATTCATTATAATTACATGTTGTGGATTGAATTTATCATTCTTTTCATGATCTATATATTGAAATTATTTCATCATTATTACATTTATAAGTAGAATTTAGTTACTTACTATTATCTATTGGAGAATGAAATTATTTAATGATTATCGTGTATTATGCATGCTTTACCTTAAAAGGATCATTGTATTTTTATGGGTGCTCTGCACAGGGTCATTCCCGAAAGGATCGGTACGGTACGAGTGTTTTGCTCAGAGTCATTCCTGAAAGGATTGGCACGGGTGCTCTACCCCGGGTGATTCCCTAAAAAATTAAACACACGGATGTCCTACCCTGAATATTACCTTAAAAGTTTATTCATCGATATTTTGTCAAGGGTCATTACATAAAAGAATCGACACAAGTGCTCTGTCGTGGGTCATTCGCTAAAAAGATCAGTACACACGGATGCTCTACCCTGGATTGAACAAAAAAGGATCTTGGATTGTTCTCTTATGTTACTATGTTATTATGAATACCAAATCATTATTATTGTCATGTAAATTTTTAATTTAATACCTGCTATTGATCATGTTTATGTTATTGAGTTATATTGATATTTTTGTCGAATTTTCAATTTTGGAAAGGATGTGACCCTACGAGCTGTAACACCCCGTGCTTTCAATGCTTTAGAGTTACCATGGACTCTTAGTATATATAAGTATAGGATGTCAAATTAGTCTAATTTATCTGTTCGCCCATACTTTAATCTAAACATAATCATCTTTGTACTCTTCAATCATAAATCAAGCTATCCGGTCATTAGATTAATGAAATGGATAGTTAATCTCCACCTTAATAACCCTAGAGGACAAGGAACTTTATGAATCCTTTTGACTTATGGTTCCAATGAGACCTAATCATTAACTTGTGAAATCAAACCTCTAGACCATTGATCAATGACGCTAAATTAGTCTGAACGTTGAATTATCTAGGGTTAGTGAATAAGACCTTAAAACTCCTTTTGGAGGGTCATTCATAAACTAAACTCATTTAAATATCATACCAATTGTTAAAGGATGATTGATAACATCACTTGAAGGTTTTCGATTAGTGGATACACACTCAATCTTAAAATTAACTATTAGATTGAAATTTGACAGCCCTAAGGATCATTAGAACCATTTGATGTGGACTATGAGGGGCCCTAACCATAAATTATTTTAAAATTTAAGGACCCAATCCACTAGATCCACCATCCATTAGTCATTGACGTTTAATCAGATACAACGCCCACCTATGGTTAGGCTAACATCACTAAATGTAAAGATCCAACACTGTCCATCTAAATTAAATGATCTAATCATTAAATCCACCACAAACTAACCTCAAACAAGTTTAGAAACTCAGTGTCTCAAGGTGGATCGGATTTGGAATAGATTTGACCATTGGGTTATCAAAAAACGTAAATAGACGATCAAATCAGAAAATTCTGACCCACCTGAACTATGGATCTACTTCATCCCGTGGCTAAGGACCCAACTTGATGTGAGGAACCTATTGGTCGAAGTGGATTAGACTTAAGAATCCATCTGAATAACAAAGTAGTGAAAATCATGAAATCACTCGAGATAGCCAATCCAAGCCTTGGATCTGCCTCATCCTTTGTCAGATGCCCTAATGAGACAACCAAAAACTCATAGATGGTATGGATTAGATCACACATCACTATGGACCCCACCCTAAAGATGAGCGTGTACATAGTGCAAAAGCACCCATGGTACACTGGACTTCATGGTCTGGTCAAAAGACCTTGACCCGACAATTTCCCTAAGAAGGAAAACCTTATTCCGTTTATTGCCAAAGCCTTTTAAATCAGCTGATTTTGGGCGTGATCTGTGGCCCACCTCATGCCCCATCTACCTGATCTGAACCGTCTATCATGTAGCCTAGGAAAATTTGATCAAACCCCAAATACATATGCATGTTGTTACATGTGGCTGAGTGCATAGAATCAAACGAAAACTACTAACGTGCGAGTGGACAACGAGCATTTAATCCAAACCTGGCCCACCATTTAGGGGTCATCAAAGAGATCCTAACCGTTCATCCTATAGAGGACCCAAATCTGGCCTAACCGTAGGAATATCACATATTATGTGTGTGTCCATGCACACGAACTATGCTGCAAACGAAACGTGCTTACGGGTCGGTTCCAAAAATGGAAATCACACCACTTATAGCTGCTAACCTAGCAATACGTTTGAAGGATTCCCTCTCGATCCTAACCCTTCATGTGAAAATATCCCAACCCTCCATTTCCTCTGTCTGTTTAGTGTTTTACCATCTCATAAGAGGCGCCACACTCGAGTAGCTTATTCACCACCAAAATATTAGTGTCGTTCCTCCACTCGGTGGATCCCACAAAGTTCCGTAGTTCGATCCAAACCCTTCAAACAACTTTGAGTAGAGGATTATCCCTCCATCAACATTCGACCATGATTATGGCCATCATCTTCTCCATTGGCTAAGAGAACCCATCACCTTCGAGTGGGTCTCATTCACTGATCTGAGACATTCATCATGTGGCCCAGAGTCCCAGAAGCCCATCCATGTCATCTGATCATAACCACGCAAGCATTACCCGTTCATACCGTTGTGAAATGGCATGGACCAAACGTTTAAAAAATTGTAACTAATCCTTTGGTTAGTTACGATTCGAACCATCTGGAATAGCTCAATAGGTGTTCACTCCCCAAGTGCAGGGTTGTGATGTAGTAATAACTCGGTAAGACCGATGTCGAATCCCAAGGGACTGAAACTTATACGTTATCTAAAACTAACCAGAACTAGAATTAGATTAAGATGAAATCTAAACTGAATGTAATTTGAGGAATAATGGTGAAAATATTAATCTAAAATTTATAGAAATCAGAGGAAAGGAAAATAGGGATTCAGAGGATCCACTTGTAGAGATCAGGGAGAACTTATACTTGCATCAAAAATCATGAAAATTACTGAACTGCCGTTGATCTAGTTTTTAAGGAGATGAAAGGTGTATGAATTAGAATGGATTCCATCACCAAACCATGCCCAAAGACTATGGCAAACAACAGAATCAAACTAATTACCACCCAATCACATGCTATGAAAGTTAGGAAGGGTACCGACATCCAACCATGCCCAGGAGACTATGGTGAACAACAGGGCTTCCTGACATCATAAACATTAAGGAGAACGAAAATATTCAAAGCCATTGCAGACTCATTGTAATTTCAGTCACAACAGACCATTAAAAACCTAAAACATTCCCATAATAATCAACTAAAATCCACGTCAATTCATGCATTAAAATTAAAATAAAATAAAATCTCTCATGTCACTACAAGCTTCACCTCTTAGCCCTAGCTAAGAGGTTTAGCCAGACATGGATGGCTAAATCTCCATAATTGAAATAAACTAAAAATAAAAAGAAAATACTTTTTTTTTCTTCTGCTTCACGTCCCTGCCCGAGCCTCCACGTCTCTCTCTCTTCCTTCCTAGACCTTGAATGAATGCTCCCCACGTCCAAAACCTCCTTATATAGCTGATGGAGTGATAAAAATCCGATTTGAATCGGATTTGGAAAGCTATGCATGCCTAGTGAAAGCTTTTTCGCAGCCAAGTTTGGTGCCTCGAAACACGCTACTTTTCTCGCTCAAATTCTAAATAAACACTGTCCCTTAGGATTTTATTGGGTCCTCTACATGATAGACTGTTCAGATCTGCCATATGATCAAAGATGGTGGGCCAAAACTGCCTGAAAAAGTCAATTTTCGCGGATGTGCGAAACCTTCCGCACCATTTCGCTGTTGTGATCGGTGGGCCCCACAGAAGCATTTTCTGGAAAATTCACCCCATCCATTGGATTCAGAACGAAATTTTAGTTAAGAATGGGTGGTTTTGAACGTCCATTGACGTGGCCCAGAGAAGAAATCACAAAAGAATCAGTTTTGAACGTTGCAGGGCAGCCCTTTTGTGGCCTCTGTATCTCACACGTGTACACGCATGAGTGAAAAGTGATAAAATGGTTTTGTAGTGCTTGCGGCTGTCTACACGGTGGACGGTTCGGATTGAGCTTATGGGGCACATGTGAGGCCCACATCTGATCGCAAAAATGGCCAGCGGCCGTGCATCCGCTGCACGTTTTTTTTTTTTTTTGAGTTGTAGACGGAAACGTCGGTCAGCTGTGCTGACCGACTTTTGAGAAATTTCGTGCACGGTGGGCGTGTGTACGGCGTGTGTACACTATGTACACACGCTGTACATATAGGGTCCACTGTGAAGCTTTCAAGAAATCCACTCCGCCTATTCTGTTCCTCACATTATTTTACCCGTTGAGAACAATTATCAAGCATATCCAGCTGGCGGGTGGGCCCCAAATTGAAGATTGATGGGCTGATTTGCCCGTTAGGCCACTTCCGCAATGATCCAATGGATGATTTTTGACGTGTACAGTTAATTTATGGTCCTCAGGCCACGTATGAAGTTTCGAGCCGAACCGATATTGGGAACCCCGTGATCTTGCGTTCTGGATGCGTTTCAAGCCACTTGAGCTTCAATTTCTTAATTTTCTCGGATTTCTGACCATGTATATCTGTCAATCTTGGTCCCCTGGAGTGTGTCCCTTGCCTTTGGTGTCATCAGATCGTTAAATCTTAACTTTTAACATCCTTTTTCCATCCATGCTCATAAAATCACATTGCAACACAAGAATGTGAAAACGAGCCATTAGACAGCATTATATTCGTAAATCCAGACAATATATGGGGTCTAATATGCAATATTTGACCCTTAACACAACCCCCAACCAGTATCTTGCTAGTCCCGAGCAAGATATGCGAAAAATAAGTTAAAGACTTATATGAAAATTTCTGTAAAGCCGAATGATTTTTGAGAAATAATTCAGGCATTAGAATTCTACGATTAATGAATGTTGGGCATTACTTGCGCTTGGACTTAAGCGCACGGTAAACTTCCTAATGAAGTTCAAAGTATTAATCCATAATCAGACAAATTTTGAACATTATGATCCATGAGTGTATAGTGGAATCTCAGCCAATCACATTAAAATTCAATTTATTATTTCATGATAGCATTGGTAACCAACAAGAAAATTCATGACAACCCAAACCTACTCCAAAACTTGCCTCATAGATTAGCCTATTAACTTGTGATTCTTCTATTCAAAGTAATGCCAAGGAAGGGGAATCAAATCCTCACCTATAGGGAGTAAACCTATGGTGAAGATCATACACCTGACTCTTTTTCACATATCATTCATGGGGAATTAACTCTACAGCTATAGGGAGCAAATCTATGGTGAAGATTAATTATCCAACCTTTCCAATTTTTATACCATGATGGCAAGATATTTCAGGCTGATTCCTTTCGTGCTTAGTGATTACCAAGTTAATCCTTCGATATGGAACTGAAATCTTAATATGTAAGCAAGATGTGTCCTGAAATCATGATTCAATCAATGTTTACAACTTCTAATCATGGATTAATAATTCACTTAACTATGAAATCTAACAGATACGGAATCCAAGAGTCATAAATCCACCATTATGTATCTTGAAAATCTAAATTAGGGATATCTATCAAAATCACTTCGAATTTGTAGGAATTTTCAGAAAAAATTTTTATAAAAAATTTCACAATTTTTGCTCAAGACCAAGAAAATACTGATTAGGAAACCTAATCTCCCACCCCCAACCTAAAATCTACATTGTCCTCAATGTAAAAGATATAAACATGCAATGCACATGAGATAACGAAAGTAAAGTGATGGGAAGAGAGTACCTGAATGACGAATCAAGAGAGATTTTCCATGAGATCACAGTATGGAAGCTGGTTAGCACGAGAGAAAAAGAAAAACAAAAATAACGAAAATAAAATCCTACCTATACCACTTTCGCAGGTGCTCTCGATTGCATTTAGCGTATACAACAAGCCGTTAAACCCCTAGGTTACCCCTGGCGGACGAGTTGTAGTCTCGTGAGGGTTTGCAGTAATGTTACCCACAAACATTGAATCATCTACTAAAGAATGAAAAGGAATAAAAAAAAGCTGGGTTGCCTCTCAGGAGTGCTAAATTTACCGTCTTCAGCCAGACAAATAAAATAACTATCCTAGACCTATGAAAGCGATAAACCTACCTATACCTCCATCAGACTAGCAGATCAGTCCTGGTAAACAGGAGCAATCAGAGGCACGGACATGTCCTCTGAATCAAATGCCTCGAAAAATGGCTTTAATCGATGTCCATTTACTTTAAACTCCTTGCCATTGTCGGGATCTCTTATCTCGACGGCCCCATGAGGATAAGCAGTAACAACAATGTAAGGGCCAGTCTAACGAGATCGAAGCTTACCCGGAAAGAGATGTAGTCGAGAGTCATACAAGAGGACTTTCTGACCTGGCGTGAAAGATTTTCGTAGAATATGTTGATCATGAAACGCCTTCATCCTGTCCTTGTAAATTCTCGAGTTTTCGTACGCATCATTCCGGATTTCTTCAAGTTCATTTAATTGAAGTTTGCGTAGCGAGCCAGCGTTGTCCAGATTGAAATTCAGATTTTTGATCGTCCGGTATGCTTTATGTTCCAATTCCACAGGAAAATGACAAGCCTTTCTGTAGACAAGTCTAAAGGGAGATGTTCCAATAGGAGTTTTAAAAGCAGTACGGTACGCCCATAAGGCATCAGTCAATCGAATTGACCAGTCCTTACGATCAGGGTTAACCGTTTTCTCTAGGATATGTTTGATCTCTCTATTGGAAATCTCAGCTTGTCCACTTGTTTGTGGATGGTATGGGGTGCTTACCTTATGCCAGATACCGTATTTCTTCATTAAACTCTCGAATGGTTTATTGCAGAAGTGTGAGCCCCCGTCACTAATGATGGCTCGAGGTGTTCCGAACCGCGACAGGATATTTTCTTTCAAAAATTTAATGACCATGCGATGGTCATTTTTGCGGCACGGAATTGCTTCGACCCATTTAGTGACATAGTCTACGGCGAGAAAAATATACAGATTTCCAAATGATTGGGGGAATGGTCCCATGAAATCAATGCCCCAACAAGCAAATGCTTCTATAATAAGGATGGGATTCAAGGGCATCATATTTTGACGGGACAATGCTCCCAATTTCTGACAACGCTCACAAGCCTTGCAAAACTCATGAGTGTCCCTGAACATAGTGGGCCAGTAGAAGTCACACTGTAAAATCTTGGCCGTGGTCTTTTTAGCAGAAAAGTGACCACCACAGGCCTGTGAGTGACAGAAGGAGACGACACTCTGATGCTCATCGTCTGGTACGCATCTCCTTAAGAGTTGGTCTGGGCAATATTTAAACAAATATGGATCGTCCCAGAAAAAGTTACGCACCTTGGTAAAGAATTTCTTTTTATCTTGTGACGTCCAGTGTGTCGGTATGGCACCTGTAGTAAGATAATTAGCAATATCAGCGAACCAAGGTGAATGGGAGACTTTAAACAGTTGTTCATCAGGGAACATGTCATTGATATGGGTCGCCTCAAGGGAATCAGAGGTATTAAGGCGAGAAAGGTGATCGGCCACTACGTTCTCTACTCTCTTTTTGTCTTTAATTTCCAAATCGAATTCTTGGAGTAGAAGAATCCATCGTATCAGGCGGGGCTTAGAATCATTCTTAGAAAGAAGATACTTAAGTGCCGCGTGATCTGTGTAGATGATGATCTTGGATCCAATCAGGTAGGACCTAAATTTGTCCAAAGCGAACACTACGGCCAAGAGTTCCTTTTCCGTATTCGAGTAGTTCACTTGGGCAGGATTCAGAGTCCTACTTGCGTAGTGAATAATGTAAGGCCGCTTATCTTTTCTCTGGCCTAGAATCGCCCCAAGAGCATAATCAGAGGCGTCGCACATAAGTTCAAAATGCAGACTCCAGTCAGGTGGCTGCATGATAGGTGCAGTGGTTAACATGCCCTTAAGCTTAGTGAACGCTTCTTGGCACTGCTCAGTCCACTCGTATAGTGTGTCCTTTTGAAGAAGATTACATAAAGGACGAGAGAGGAGACTAAAGTTCTTTATGAATCGTCTGTAAAAGCCTGCATGTCCTAAGAAGGATCGCACGTCTCTGATATTCTTGGGTGGAGGTAGATTAGAGATAAGATCAATTTTTGCCTTATCTACCTCGATTCCTTTGGACGAGATGATATGCCCAAGGACAATTTCCTTTTGAACCATAAAATGGCACTTCTCCCAGTTAAGTACCAAATTTTTTTCTTCACATCTTTTCAGCACACATTTAAGACTTGCTAAGCATTCGCTGAAAGATGAACCAAAAACAGAGAAATCGTCCATGAAGACCTCTAAATATTTCCCCACCATGTCAGAAAAGATACTCGTCATGCATCGCTGAAAGGTGGCAGGGGCATTACATAACCCGAATGGCATCCTTCTGTAAGCAAAGGTGCCATAGGTACATGTAAATGTGGTCTTTTCCTGATCCTCAGGGGCGATTTCAATTTGATTATAACCTGAATACCCGTCAAGGAAACAATAATAGGAATGACCAGCTAGCCTTTTCAGGATTTGATCAATGAAGGGCAAAAGAAAGTGGTCTTTCCTTGTGACGGTATTCAGCTTTCTGTAGTCAATGCACATTCTCTAACCAGTAGTAACTCTGGTCGGCACGAGTTCATTATTGACATTGGCTACGATGGTGATCCCGGACTTCTTAGGAACCACCTGAGTTGGACTCACCCATTGACTATCGGATATGGGGTAAATGATCCCCACTTCCAATAGTTTGAGAACCTCGGCCTTAACCACTTCCTTCATGTTTGGATTTAGTTTACGTTGTGATTGCCGAACAGCCTTTGCATTGTCCTCAAGATATATACGGTGAGTACAAATCGATGGGTTAATTCCCTTGAGGTCCGCTATCGTCCATCCAAGAGCTCCCTTATGCTCAATGAGAGTAGATATCAGCATACTCTCCTGTTCTTTCTCCAGGTGGGCAGAGATCATCACCGGGTATGTCTCATCTTAACCTAAATAAACATATTTTAAATCAGAGGGCAAAGGTTTTAGGTCAAGCTTCGGTGGCTTGAGGTTAGACGGTAGAGGCACTACATCAGTTTGGGGCAATTCTTCAATTTGTGGCCTCCACCGGTTAACTTCAAGTACCGGTGCAGTATCAAGCATGGCACACGTCTCCCTAATTATATCATCATCAAGATCATGGGAGTGGGCCAGGCACGTCTCTAGAGGATCAGAGGATAAGGTGAGAGGTGTTCTATCTTTCACAAAAGAATCAATCAGGTTAACATCGTGGAAATCGTCATCATCCTCTGAGTTGCTGCAGTTATTGAAAAAGATATTCGATTCCAATGTCAAATTTCCAAAAGACATAGTCATGACACCATTCCTGCAGTTGATAATTACATTTGAAGTGGACAGGAATGGGCGACCAAGAATGACGGGAATCTGAGTGCTCGTGTCATTAATGAGTTCGGTGTCCAAGATGATAAAATCAATAGGGTAGTAGAATCTATCCACCTGGACCAACACATCCTCGATGATCCCTCTTGGTACACGAACAGAACGATCAGCACGTTGTAGTGTGGTTCGAGTGGGTTTTAATTCACCCAAACCTAACTGTTGGTATACCGAGTAAGGAATCAGATTGACGCTTGCTCCTAAGTCAAGAAGTGCGTGGTCAATTCGATAGTTTTCGATTACACATGATATGGTTGGGCAACCGGGATCTTTAAATTTTTGCGGCACATCTTGTTTCAGGATGGCACTCACTTTCTCAGTCAAGGAGATCTTCTTTTGAACACTTTTTCGTCGTTTGGTAGTGCATAAATCCTTTAGAAATTTAGCATATGAAGGAATCTGTTTTACAACGTCAAGCAGAGGAATGTTGACTTTCACTTGTTTCAACACCTCTAGGATATCCTGAGAGTTAGATAGACGTTTTGGTTCAACCAATCGTTGGGGAAATGGAGCAACTGGCTTTTCTAGAGGTTCCGGTTCAAATTTTTGTGGGGCGCCACTAGATCCATCATTGTTGTCCTCTTTTGGTTCTTGAGGCTTTTCGTGCCTCACCGGAAGGGTTTTATCAATAACCTTCCCACTCCTAAGAGTGGTGATGGATTTAGCGTGTCCCATTTGATTTGAAGAGCTGGGATCACCTATCTCGTATTGCGGTTTCGGATTAGGGATTGGTTGTGCAGGAAGCATCCCTTTTTCATAGCCGTCATACGTGAATCTATTTTTTTCATAAAATCTGAAATTCCTTGCATTGTCCGAGCCAGCTCTTGTATGGAAATTTGAACCGATTCTTCTTGAGGTTTCCCCTGATTTGGATTTTGATTGAAGAAACCTTGAGGGGTAGCAGTTTGTCCATTCCTCCAACTAAAATTCGGATGATTTTTTCAGCCAGGATTGTACGTATTAGAGGGTGGTCCATTGAAAGGTCTTTGATAGTTATTTACGGCATTAGATTGTTCATTCAATACTTCTCGAAAGGCAGGTATTGAAGGACAATTTTCAGTAGTATGAATGTTGCAATCACAGATGCCGCAAACACTTTCATTAACCTTTTCCTTCCTTCCTTCCATGGCCTCAAATTTTTTGGTGAGATTGGCCACCTTAGCATTAAGATCATTATCCTCTTTCAGGAGATATATTCCTCCTTTTTCCCTTGAATGAGTTGGCCTAGACGTAGTGTTCGTCCTTGGATAATAGTCCCATGATTGTGTTTTTTCCGCGAGACTATCGAGGTAATCCCATACCTCGTCGACATTTTTATTAATAAAATCTCTGTTACACATTGTCTCGACCATTTGGCGCATGGAAGATGTTAGCCCATCATAGAAAAAATTCGTAATGCGCCATATTTCAAAGCCATGTTGTGGGCATGCATTAACCAGATCCTTAAACCTTTCCCAACATTGGAAGAATGTTTCATCTTCCTTTTGGGCAAAGTTCATGATTGCTCTCCTGAGGGTAATTGTCTTATGATGTGGAAAAAATTTCTTTATAAATTCCCTCTGCGTATCATTCCATGTGCCAATGGATCTAGGACGCAGTGAATGTAACCACGTCTTGGCTTTTTCTTTCAAGGAAAATGGAAAGAGTTTCAGCCTTACAGTATCCTCAGATACATTAGGAAAGTATAAGGTGCCTATGATTTCATCGAACTCTTTTAGATGTAAATATGGTTCTTCAGACTCAAGCCCATGGAACTTAGGAAGGAGTTGGATAACCCCTGACTTGATGTCCATATGTCCTGTATTCTCAGGAAAAATCATGCATGAGGGCGTACTCACCCCCACCGGTTGTAAATAATCTCGTAAAGTACGAGGCGTGGGTGCCTGATGCACCTCATTCTCATCATGTACTTCCTCAACCCTTGGTTGGGGTAGTGCTTGAGGTTGATTTTCAGTCATAACGTCTTCTAACTCAGGAGAATTCAAGTGGTGTCTAGTCCTGCGATGGACAGTCAACCCCTCAACTAATCCTCCTTCAGTCACGAGACGTCGAGTGTTGTCGCGTGCCCAATGGGGCATAAAACACACTCAGCCCTCAAATTCTAACTTAAACCTAAGAGAAAGAAAGAAGAAATCTAGAAAAAGGGAAAGATGGAAAGAAGTTACCAAATTTGGAGGCCTAGGTTAAGAATCTGCAAAACAAAATAAAATAAGTTAGTTTCTAAGAGTAGAAAGTCCTAATTAAAAGTAAACTAATTTCTAGGAAAAAGAAGAAATTCCAAAGAAAGAAGAATTAGAAAGAGCTTACTAAATTAGAAGCTTCCTACAAAACAGAAAAATTGAGTTAGTTCTAAAAATCAGATAGAAGGAAGAATAGAAAGTTTCTAAAGTTAGGAAAATTTTCTAATAAGGAAAATAACTAAGCTTCTAAACCTAGAATTAAAAATTTCAAAAAAGAAAATCTAATCCTAAAACTAATTAATTTCAGAAAAACGTAGCTGACAGTCTCCGGCAACGGCGCCAAAAACTTGTTCACTCCCCAAGTGCAGGGTTGTGATGTAGTAATAACTCGGTAAGACCGAGGTCGAATCCCAAGGGACTGAAACTTATACGTTATCTAAAACTAACCAGAACTAGAATTAGATTAAGATGAAATCTAAACTGAATGTAATTTGAGGAATAATGGTGAAAATATTAATCTAAAATTTATAGAAATCAGAGGAAAGGAAACTAGGGATTCAGAGGATCCACTTGTAGAGATCAGGGAGAACTTATACTTGCATCAAAAATCATGGAAATTACTGAATTGCCGTTGATCTAGTTTTCAAGGAGATGAAAGGTGTATGAATTAAAATGGATTCCATCACCAAACCATGCCCAAAGACTATGGCAAACAACAGAATCAAACTAATTACCACCCAATCACATGCTATGAAAGTTAGGAAGGGTACCGACATCCAACCATGCCCAGGAGACTATGGTGAACAACAGGGCTTCCTGACATCATAAACATTAAGGAGAATGAAAATATTCAAAGCCATTGCATACCCATTGTAATTTCAGTCACAACAAACCATTAAAAACCTAAAACATTCCCATAATAATCAACTAAAATCCACGCCAATTCATGCATTAAAATTAAAATAAAATAAAATCTCTCATCTCACTACAAGCTTCACCTCTTAGCCCTAGCTAAGAGGTTTAGCCAGACATGGATGGTTAAATCTCCACAATTGAAATAAACTAAAAATAAAAAGAAAATACTTTTTTTTTTCTTCTGCTTCACGTCCCTGCCCGAGCCTCCACGTCTCTCTGTCTTCCTTCCTAGACCTTGAATGAATGCTCCCCACGTCCAAAACCTCCTTATATAGCTGATGGAGTGGTAAAAATCGAATTTGAATCGGATTTGGAAAGTTATGCATGCCTAGTGAAAGCTTTTCGCAGCCAAGTTTGGTGCCTCGAAACACGCCACTTTTCTTGCTCAAATTCTAAATAAACACTATCTCTTAGAATTTTATTGGGTCCTCTACATGATAAACGGTTCAGATCTACCATATGATCAAAGATGGTGGGCCAAAACTGCCTGAAAAAGTCAATTTTTGCGGATGTACGAAACCTTCCGCACCATTTCGCTGTTGTGATCGGTGGGCCCCACAGAAGCATTTTCTGGAAAATCCACCCCGTCCATTAGATTCATAACGAAATTTCAGTTAAGAATGGGTGGTTTTGAACGTCCATTGACGTGGCCCAGAGAAGAAATCACAAAAGAATCAGTTTTGAACGTTGCAGGGCAGCCCTTTTGTGGCCTCTGTATCTCACACGTGTGCACGCATGGGTGAAAAGTGACAACATGGTTTTGTAGTGCTCGCGGATGTTTACACGGTGGACTGTTCGGATTGAGCTTATGGGGCACTTGTGGGGCCCACATCTGATCGCAAAAACGGCCAGCGGCTGTGCGTCCGCTGCACGTTTTTTTTTTTTTTTTTTTTTTTTTTTTTTTTTTTTTGAGTTTTAGACGGAAATGTCGGTCAGCTGTGCTGACCGACTTTTGGGAAATTTCGTGCACGGTGGGCGTGTGTACACTATGTACACACGCTGTACATATAGGGTCAACTGTGAAGCTTTCAAGAAATCCACTCCGCCCATTCTGTTCCTCACATTATTTTACCCGTTGAGAACAATTATCAAGCATATCCAGCTGGCGGGTGGGCTCCAAATTGAAGATTGATGGGCTGATTTGCCCGTTAGGCCACTTCCGTATGATCCAATGGATGATTTTTGACGTGTACGGTTAATTTATGGTCCTCAGGCCACGTATGAAGTTTCGAGCCGAACCGATATTGGGAACCCCGTGATCTTGCGTTCTGGATGCGTTTCAAGCCACTTGAGCTTCAATTTCTTAGTTTTCTCGGATTTCTGACCGTGTATATCTGTCAATCTTGGTCCCCTGGAGTGTGTCCCTTGCCTTTGGTGTCATTAGATCGTTAAATCTCAACTTTTAACATCCTTTTTCCATCCATGCTCATAAAATCACCTTGCAACACAAGAATGCGAAAACGAGCCGTTAGACAGCATTATATTCGTAAATCCAGACAATATCTGGGGTCTAATATGCAATATTTGACCCTCAACAATAGGACCTATCAAGGTGCGCGTTTTAAGGCAACCCTTCCAGAGAGGGAAAGAAAATCAGAAAAGCGAGAGTTGTGTCGTTCCTCCCTCCCCCATTAACTGACTCGGACCGAGTCACGAGTTCAGTCGAGCTTGTACGAGACTGGGCACGTCTGTTGAGCCCAACTTCTGGACATCAGCTACAAAAAGAAAGAAGCAAGTAAGAAAAGAAGATGAGAGGAAAAAGGAGAAAAAAAGAAAAGAAGAAGAAGAAGAAGAAGAAGAAGAAGAAGAAGAGAGAGAGAGAGAGAGAGAGAGAGAGAGAGAGAGAGAGAGAGAGAGAGAGAGAGAGAGAGAGAGAGATGATGCAACAAGTGTCGCACCAACTCAACCCAATCGAGTTAGGCCTGTCTGAAGTCTGGTCTAGTCTAGCGACGTAGCTAGGTAGGTTTGAAGAAGAGGGAGAAATGAAAAGAAAAGAAGAGAAAACAGAGAAAGAGAAGAGGAGAACGAGCGAGGCAGGGACACGGTCCGAGTTGGGATCGAGTCTTTCTTGCGAGTCTACTGCCGAGTCGAGTTAGGTGAATCATTCTTGAAGAGAGGTTGTGTCAGGGATGATTTGCAGAGAGAGAAGGAAAGAAGGAACATAGAAATAGAGAGAGAGAGAGAGAGAGAGAGAGAGAGAGAGAGAGAGTGGACGAGTTCGCCAATTGGCACTACACTGAGTTGAGTTTCGACTGCCAGTTCAATGATTCAGTGAGTCATTGGGTCTGCTGTAATATCTGCCTAAGTTAGGCTACTGGACTTGTCTTCAAAAGAAAGAAAAGAGAGTGAAAGTAGAAGGAAGAAAGAAGAGAGAAGAAAGGAAAGAGTGGAGAGAAGAGAAGAGAGGACTCCAGCTGGTTCGCGGCAAGCTAAGTTGAAGTTAGGCAAGTCAGTAAATTCTCCCAAATACAGAAATTCAAGCAAATAAAATTCTAATGAAATTAGAGTTTATTATTTTAATTTCACTTTGGTTAACCCTTAAATTTATATTTAAAGTGTGGAATTTAAATCTTTTAAGTATGGATCTTTTGTGAGGAATCAATTAAAAGCATCTTGGGTTGGATTAGATCCAAGGTTTCTTGAATTCAAAATCGAGCGTTGGCGAGAAATGTGCCCACACCAAAGGTGAGGGATATCCCACATGGCTTCATCATTTGTTGAATTCTAAAATAGCTTAAGCTTAAAAGTTTGAAGACCGTATAATTGTGCAAATGTAAATATTGCTTCCTTAAATATGAAATTTATGTCGATAATCATGTAATATTGT
Source organism: Magnolia kwangsiensis (assembly GCA_037074715.1). NCBI lineage: Eukaryota > Viridiplantae > Streptophyta > Magnoliopsida > Magnoliales > Magnoliaceae > Magnolia > Magnolia kwangsiensis. Next base: position 89,743,296 of record CM073580.1, read on the forward strand.
CTTGAATCTTTTTGCTTTATTCCATCTTATAAGAATTGTATTATGCTCATTATGCCCCATTTGAAATTGCTTATGTACATGTGTGCTTCTATTAGTTGCACTAAGAGGTTAGATATATATTGCTTCTATTCTAATGGTGAGTTGCTCCATTAACCCCTTGTATATATTAGATTAGTCATAAATTGAACCTAATATAGTATTAGAATATTACAATTAGTAACTTATAGTACTTTAGATTTCTATTTGGAATTGATGAATGTGGGATATTATATCAACTTCTACTACTCTAGCTCTACAATTCATAATTATGTAATTTGGTTTAGTTTTGCATTCTCTACACTATCCTAGCAATTGCTCAATTTTGGACATAGCCTTATTGTAGTAGAAAAGAATCATATGATGTTTCCATCCCTTCTTCTCACAAGTTGAACAACGAATGTTAGGTGTGGAACATCACCATTCTTATGAAGTAGAATAAATCTATCACTAATTTAGTATGCTTGAAATGTCATATTTATAGACCCTCATTTGGACCTAGAAAAATGTAAATGAATCTATGATTGAATTTATTCTTAGACGTTTAATATCTCGTGATCTTTGACAACGTCTATGAAAGAAATCTTGTCAGTCATATGGAGTATACATGAGTATCATGGTGCGTGACATCCATGCATGACACATGAGCTTTTTCGAGTACCCAATGTAAGCAACACTCTGTTTAATTTGTTGTAAGTCATGTTACTTCAGTTAAACTCCCAGAGCATGTGCATTTGTGCCACTCTGGGCGCTCTTTCTTTACATGAGGCTTTTTCAGGATTAGACTCTCCTCGGGCATACCCCGTGTATTTTTACAGGAGATATCCTTGGGCACACTCACCTGCATGGTCTTTTCGGATGGCTAGTTCTCCTTGGACGTATCTTTGAATATTTTTCGGGTGACTAGTTCTCCTTAAGCGACCCTTTATTTTGACAGCTGGATGTGCATCCCCAGATCTGTGACTTGGGCATACATTCATACATCCATACATGTACATTTAAGTTTATATTATCCTCATTGTGATTGAATATGATTGGTTTAAACTGTCTTGGAATGACCCGATATGCATGAATCCTTAAAGAAATTTCCCACTAAGTTTTCACTCACCCATAGTGCGGTTACACCAAATAGATACAGGTATGAGGAGGAAGATGTCACCTATGACGGGACCCCTGGTGCAGCTTATGAGGAGTATGGAAAGGAAGGATAGTATACTGATACGGTTGAGCCGTTAGAGCTCAACTGATGATATAGGATTTATCTACTGTCTTGTTTTTAGACATTATCTTCATGTTCCTTATATAAATTTGTAATTAAAAATCTCCTGCTGTGGGATCTTGCTTTACTTCTTTACTTTTATTCACGTATGTTGAATTCCTTTTATTAGTTTATACAGCGGTTATTTCTCGATGTTAAGAAATGTGTTGGTAATTATATGAATGATAGTTTCATTTCATGATGTTACCCTCTGGTTCTTGTACTCGAGCGATTGTTCTCGAGTCATGAGAATCAGGATGTTACAAGATGGTTCAGAGAGAGAGAGAGAGAGTTTAGACAAACCTTGCCTTTGGGAAAGAGTTTATCAAACTTTGAATGTCTCAAGTTTAGAATGTTAAAATTAGAAAGTTGAACTTAGGTGAATCTCCCTTGGACTTAGAAAAATGATTAAGGATGTAGAACTCAAACTTAAGTTCCCTTATAATTGTTAAGATAGTCATTTGAATTGATGTGGAATTCCCTTAAGGGTAGGAGGTATTAAGAATGTAGAGACCCAAAATCTTAGACCCCCTAGAAAATTGTTTGGATGACCATAGGGTCTAGAAATGAACTTAGACCCCTTTGAACATCTTAGGTTTAGTTATTCGAACTTAGAAACAAAAACTTTAGTTCCCATGTAAAGTACCAAAACTGCTGATTGAACTCAGAAGTCGAACCTAAAATGCATAGGGAGAACAAATACTCACTACGATGTACATAAGAACGAACAAGAACATTCCTTGAACTTGACTCTCAATGAACAAGTTTCAGGAAATCCATAATTTGAAATTTTCCAAAATATCATTAATTAGAAATAAAACAATCACAATACACAACGATTGCAATGAACTTACGCTTCATAGGTATTTCTTTGATCATCAGATTGTACATTTGATTAGACACAAGTGCTCTCTAATAATAAGAATTGTGGTTTGAATTCCCTAATACATCTCCTTATTTAGACATAACATTTTTGTAAGACCCGTGTCCTAGTCTGTACCGTTCCGTTGGCCTCCGCGGTCCTTCCGATCGAAATTTGGCAATCCTCGACCTGTATTCGACGTTTACGCACGAACTTAAGCCGAGTCCCGCATATCAGAGACGACTCGACCCGAAACCTATACCTTAGCGACCGCGCTGTCACCGCGGTTCTAAAGCCATGACTCGCGCACTGACCCAATACCTAGGGTAGAAAATGTAGGCCCACGTTCAATTCGAAGAAAACACCGTGCGTTGTGAACTTCAAGAGAATCTCAACAACATGTATCATCAATCAATCAATCATTCTCATTAATCAAGTACACATCACACATCAAGTCAAGTACAATAACCCATACCTTTCTCTTACACAAGCAAGCTCAAAGTCAACTCTTACATCCCTTCACCCATCACTCCACCCAACCACCACATCACTCCATCACCTTTTCACCCATCACTTCCCTCTCTCTCATTCATTCTCAAAAAAAAAAATTCCCAAGCAAAAGAGCTTCACACGTCCAAGCTCTCTCCCTCTCCCAAATGCCAAGTGTGACCCACTTTCCCTACTCTCTCATCTCCCATCTCAACCGTTGATCCATCATCTACCTCCACCAAACTTATAGGCAAGGAGCTAAGAAGGGGCTAGGGGAGCAAGAAGGAGGCCTAGAGGTGGGTGATTTACTGTTGATTTTCAAGTTGATGGCTCACTTGTGATGGGACCCAATCTAATGTATGTGTTGTAATCATATGAGGGGCCCATAGTGGTGGGGCCCATCCACTATGCCGATCTCTCTATCTATCTCTCTCTTCCCTTTTCCTTGTTGATGGCCCACCTAATATGTTTGTGTGCCCCCCCCCCCCCCCCCCCCCATGAAGCATGCATTCTATCTAGGTCATCCACCGAGTGGTCTACGTGGCCGTCCGTTTGGACGTGCTTGATCAAAAGAAAACACAAACATCAGATTGATCAAGTGGGACCCACCACAATGATATGTTTATCTATGCCATCCAGCGTCCTAGGACGTTGGACGTGCTGGTGGCTAACTTGGAGTGCATGTACTCACATGGGAGTGTACTAACGTCAGCAACAAAAAAAAATGGTTTTTAGATTGAGCCACTCATGTAGGCCCCACATTAATGTATGTGTCTAATCCATGCCGTCCATCCCATTCCCGAACTCATTTTAGACATTGAGTCAAAATATGAGGCCAATCTAATAATCAAGCGGGCCATACCATAGGAAATAGTGGTATTATCGTTAAAATCCACCCGGATTCTTCTATTCGTCAAAAACAGGTCGCATATTGGTCTCATTTGGACGATCAGGAGCTGTAGAATCCAATAGATGGGTTGGATTTTTCATACGTGGGCCCCACATGGGAAAAACTGACACAACGCAGGCAGCGCCTGCGACTGGCGCGGGCAGATGAACTGGCTGGGGCTCACGGCCCCAGCTATGGGCCCCACGTGATGCGTTTCAAACATCCACGTCGTCCATTAGGAAGCCCCTTAGGGCAGTGGGCCCCCTGCCAAATATCAACCGTATACGGATCTCAGGTGGGCCATACCATCTAAAATCATGTGAAGACATGCCTAAGACATAAAAAATCACTTAGTGGGGCCTACCTGAAATTTGGATGCAACTGAAACTTGGTCTGAACCCTCAACCAGGTGAGACACATATAATGAGTGGGCTGGATTGGTGAACCACCTTGTGGTGGGCCCCGACCGTGACCGCATGAATCGGTTGAATGGCTAATAAACATTACGTTGGGCCCCTGGTCCTACGTAACCTTATGAATAGGTTGGAAAATAAACATTCCAGTGGGCCCCATCGGACTGCCCCACTGTGATGTGTGCATTGCCCACCATGATGTACGATTTGTATATCCACATCGTCCATTATGGTGGGCCCAGAAACATGTGACCCTATGAACAGGTTTGAATGACAAATAAATATTACAGTGGGCTCTACCCTGGTCCACGTGACCTTATGTACAGGTTGGATGGAAAATAAATATTATGGTGGACCCTCCATGCCCTAATCAAAGAGTTGGATGGAAAATGAATATTATGGTGAGCCCCCTATTCATGTGACCTTATCAACGGATTGGATAGGAAAATAAACATTATGGCGGGCCTCACATGAGGCTCACTTTGGTAATTATGGGCTCATGTATTTAGGCCCATCTTGACATGTATATAGGCCCAATATTGAGGCCCACTTTAGTGTATATGGGCCCATGAATGTAAGCCTTCTTGATGTGTTTATAGGCCCGTTGTTGGGGCCTACCTTGATATATATAGGCCCACGTTATGAGGCCTATTTGATGTGTTTGTGGCCCATTGTTGGGGCCCATTCTGATATATATAAGGCCTATGTGATTAGGCCCATTTGATACACATAAAGCTTATATGATTGGGCTCATTTTAATGCATTCTAAGGCCCATGGGTGATGGCCCATTGCAAAGTACCTAAGGCCCATTGGTGAGGCTCATTGAGGTGATCAAGTTGATGAACGTAAGGCCCATATGATACGGCCCAATTGATGTACTTAAGGCCTAATTGAGTGCAACTAGGTCCATTGCAATGCGTGATCCCTCCATGGCATATAATGATATTTATAGCAAGTAATGCCTCAGAAACAATGATGGTTAGATGCCCACATTGTAAGGATGACATCAGTTAAATGTTCGCATTGTCAATCTCCCTAAGGCCCACTTGTCACGCCCCAACCCGAAAATCGGATTCACATGAATCCCGATTGCCGAATCTGGTGTCGACAGCCTCCGTAGTGCCCCATTCTCGGCTTCTGATAATCTAATGTCAGATTCCGATCCTGGGATCCTACAAGGAGGATTTTCAGAATGAAATTTTTTTTTGTAAGGGAGCATAACCACAGACATAACCAAGTCACAAAACAACATCACCACGTATCCACTATAACAACAATTTTAAGTACAATGCAGAAAGGGAAATATAAGGTGATCAAAAGCTCCAAAAGGTCCTGATGTGCACTCCTGTCTCAGCGCTGCTGTCGTCCAACGCTACCTGCACGCAACTATCGTGCATAAGCTTTCAAAAGCTTAGAGGATGGTGCAAGTGTGTGGGTAAGGCAAACGCCAAGTGTACAGTATCAGAACAATGCGGAAGCATACGGTAAGTCCATGAATATACCAAGGCTGTGTAATGCAAGGCATGATGCGAGATATGAATGTCATCGGCCACACCGATGCGATGCAAGGCCTACATAGCCAAATGTCATATGCGAAATGCAATCCAAGCAAGTCGGTATTCCTCAAATGCGTATATCAGTACAGTTCCTCTCTGGATATCACCGGGGTCTAATACACTTCGCAGAGACTGCCACCTCCCTAGCTGCACAGTCAAGCAAGCGGATAAGACCTCACTATCCGCCTGACCAGTAGTATGCCAATACCTACCCGGCTCGTCGATAGCGGACTCATTTGCGAGCTAGTCAAACTCAGCCTAGCTTATAGCCCTCTCACTCAGGCGGATAAGGCCACACCCCCCTTCCAACCGACCACGACACAGCGGGAGACGCGGCCTACTGGTATTTGGCACTCGGGCGCTCGTGTATCCACTCGGTCTAGACGTTGGAGCATCTCCTGGTACCAAAAAGGTTCTGGGACTCTCACCCAAGGACATCCTAAGTGCCCACAGTGCTAGAATAAGTATTTTCGGTATCCAATACGGCCATCCACGATGTACCTGTGGAGCCACGGCCCTGATGTTGCTAGAGCGTGCAGTGATCAAGTCATACGTATGCGAGATGCATGAATCACGCTGTCAAAACATGCAGCAATCCAGCGCGTACTGCGCGATCATGTGGGGTGCTCAGTCACCTAACGAGCCCCATAGATGGTCTGTCCAATGGCGTATGCTATGATCAGTCATTACTCATATCAAGCATACATATGATGCGTATGGGCATGAGTCATGAGATTATTCTAAACATGTTATTAGGCAATGAATAGTAACAGGTATGGACCTATCAATGGGCCCTAAAGAGAATTACAATGCGGACATTTAACCAACATCGTACATACAATGTGGACGTCAAACCAACATTGTTTCCCAGGCACGGTTTGCCATAAATATCATTTCACGAACCATGAGAAACGTACATTGCAATGGACCCTAAGGACATCCGTTAGGCGTTGATTCCTGGGCCTTAGATATATTCAAATGGGTCGTATTATATGGGCCTCACATTCACTAAATGGTTTGCATTAATGGGCCTCACTAATGAGCCTTATGTACATTGCAATGGTCCACGATCCATGGGCCTTGAAGTACATTAAAGTGGTCTCACAACTTGGGCTTTAAACATGCTAGATGGGCCTATGCACATAAATATATCAACTAGGCTACTCCCTTTGTGCCCCATACACATCAAATGGGCTTGTTCCCAGGGGCTTTATATAGAGTAGGTGGGTCGGATCCCATGGGTATTGCATATGTCAAATGGGCCCAAACCCATGGGCATTATAATGCCAGATGAGCTTAATCCCGTAGCCCTTATATGTACCAAATGGGTGACCATTTAGTCCTCATATATATACCAAGGTAGGCCTCAATAAATGGCCAAGGTTAAATCAATAAAGGGCCCTATACACGTGTCATGGTGGCCCATTTGAACCATAGATCTGTCTCATTTTGGCCCATGCCATAAAATAATTTTATAAAAACGAATAAATGGACGGTTTAGATGCAACATATGCATCGTGGCGGGGGTCACATGAAGGCCCACCAAAATTTTAATATACTATATAATACATATACAGTATATATACATAGGTAAGTATATATATGTATATATATATATATACACCATATTATAGGAAATATATATAATATTGTATATACACACACCTACATGCACACGCACATGTGCACTCACACATGCATACACACATGCACACACATGCGTACACACCCACGCACGCCCACACACATTTTGTATTGGGCTCCACCGTCCGTACGGACGGTGGAATTCAGCTACATACATCGCTGTGGGTCCCATGTGGGGCCCACCAAAATGTTTATAATCCATCCAATCCCTTTACAAGGTCATAGGGACCTGGGTGAATAACAGAAATAAATTTCGGCTTGGTCCAAAACTTCTGTGGACCCCAAAAGGATTTCAATGGTAGATTGTAATCACCACTGTTTCTTGTGGTGTGGGCCGCCTGAATCTCGGATGGACCTGAAACTTGGAGGGGAGCCACGTCAGTGGGTGGGCAACCTGATGAACGGTGTGAATACAAAATATGCATCATGGTGGGGCCCGCCCGGGGAGCCGTGGACGGCCTGGCGTCCGCCGACCGCCCGCCGCTGGGCGTCTGACATGGGCAGGGGCAGCAGCGCCTCTGCTGCTCGTTTTCAAGAAAAAGAGTTTTGGAAGGAAAGCGGTTTTTCCGCGGTTTTTGGCCTGTGGGGCCCGTGAAAATGAAATCTACTCCGGCCATTACGATCAGTGGCCCGAGGCCGTCCAAATGAGTCCAGAGTTTGAATTTTTTTGATGCATGGAAGTGAAATAAACTAAGAAAGTGATATTTGAATGGTAAAGGTGCGACCTTTGACGCTATGGCCCACCAGGTGATTGGATCAGCTCTAAACTTCTACCCAACGGCTACAATGCCGTGGGTAAGAGGATGGGCGGCTCAGATCGGATATAAGCATCAGGGTGGGGCCTATGCAAGGAGGCCACCCAATCTTTTTTCTTTTCTTCTTTCCTTCTTCCCTTTTTCTTTCTCTTTTTCTTTTTCTTCACAGCGTCCAGCGTCTGGGACGCTGGACGGTTAAATAAATTTATTTTTATTTTTATTTTTATATGGTAGGCCCTGATGAAGTGGGCCACCACCTGATGGGCGGCATGGAAATGGACGGTTAAATAAATTTATTTTTATTTTTATTTTTATATGGTAGGCCCTGATGAAGTGGGCCACCACCTGATGGGCGGCATGGAAATGGTGTGAAAGGTGGGCCCCACTTGGATAACATAAATACATCAAGATGGGATCTATTCAAGTGGGCCATCCCATCCTTTTGTAATGAATAAAATAAAATAAATTAAAATAAAAATAAGATAGAGAGAGAGACATGGAGAGTGGGACACGGCTTATGATGGAGGGTCCCCGTCATTATGGGCCCTCCCTTACATGAAATCATACAACAATGGGCCCCTTTGAACGAAGGACCATCAAAAATGTAAATCAACGGTGGAGATCCATTCTCCACCGTTATGGGCGGTCTAGATGACCTTTTTGAAATGAAATAAACATCATGATGGGGTGCATGGAGAATGGCCCCATCATGGAACGATCATGATGATCCAAGTGGTCCATCGGCCACAAATAAAGGTCCCAAGTGAGATCCACACCATTGATCGGTGGGCCTCACTTGGTCCACCATAAAAACACATAAATCTACCCTATAGAAGCACCCACCTCTAGATCTTCTTGGTCCGTTGGATAGCCGGTCTCCTAGAGCTTTACTTAGATGGTGGAGATGGGAATTAGATGGCTAGGATGGGAGATTTGGGAGTGGAAAGTGGGCCTCACATATGCACTTCTCTCCATGGGGAGGCTTGGACGTTGGATGCTCTCCCTTGCTTGGGTTGAAGTGTTGAGAAATGAGAGAGAGAGAGGTGTGATTAATGAGAGATGGAGTGATGTGAGGTGAGTGATGGGTGAGGTGAGTGATGGGTGAAGTGAGAGGTTAGTTGACTTAGGTGGTTGCTTGTCTTGTGGAGAAAGGAAGCATGGGTGTGTGTGTACTTGACATGAGAGGTGATTGATGGGTGATTGATGGGATTGATGGGACATATTGTAGAGATTCCTTGGGATTTGCAACGCGCGGTGTTTTTGCTCGAACTGAACGTGGGTCCGTATCTCATCGTCTGGGTATCGGATCGGTGCGTGAGTTGCGGCGTTGGAACCGCGGCGACGGTGCGGTCGCAACGATACAAGTCTTGGATTAAGCCGGCTCAAATGAATAGGATACGACTTACGGTCGTGCGCAACGTCAACCATAAGTCGCGGATTGCCGGAATCTGACGAGAAGGGTCGCGGGAATCAACAGAACAGTGCGGATTAGGATACGGGTCTTACACCACTAATAGACCATCCTATAGTAAGTAGGCCGTCTAGGCCCATCTTTGTTATATACAGAGCCCATCTTTATATACATGTTTAGTATAGATCCATGATTCATTATCACACGCATCATATGTATGACTGATACGAGAAGTGACTGATCATAGCATATGCCTTAGGGCAGACTGTTTACGGGCTCCTTGATAGGCAGAGTTGTCTTATATGAGTGCGTGCTTCATGCAGGATGGTTGTGTGACTGATAGTGTGATACATGCATTTGCATGTGTGATTGTGATATGCCCTAGTGACATCGGGGCCATAACCTCCACAGACACATCATGGGTGGCTGGTTGGATACCGAAAACCTTGTTCTAAACAATTGGGGAGCCATAGATGTCCCTGGGTGAAAGTCCTTGAACCCGATGGTACCAGAGGATGACTCCAACGTCGAGACCGAGTGGATATATGAGCGCACGATGGCCGAATACCAGGAGGCCGCGTATTCCACTATGTTGTGGTCGGTTGGAAAGGGGTGTGACCTTACTCGCCTGAGGGTAGGGGGCAATACTAGGCTGAGTTTGATCAGCTCGTGAATGGGTCTGCTATCGACATGCCGGATAGGCATTGGCAGACTATTGGCCAGGCGGATAGTGAGGTTTCTTACGCTTACTTGGACTATGCGGCTTGGAGAGCGGCAGTGCCATTTGGAGTATACTAAACCCCGATGATTATTCAGATTGAGAACCGTACTGACTTGATGCTCTAGTGAGGAGCTGCATCGATATGTGGATGAGGATTGATATGCTTGACTTGCATTTTACATCACATGGCCTGGATGTGGCCGATCGCATTCATATCTTGCATTACATAGCCTTGGTACGACTGATTGCATTCATGTATTCATCAGCATGATTCTGCATTACTCTAGCCCTGCATTCTGAGCACGCTTATATTGCGCACACAATTACACCACCCTCTAAGCTTTCTATAAGCTTATGCATGATTGATGCGTGCAGGTAACGCCAGGACGCAGCCTTAGTTTTGCCTTCGTTGAAGCGTGCAGCTGAGCTTATAGAGTTTTTGTTACCTTGAGTATATTATATTTTCCTTTTCATATGCCTTGTACTCAAAGTTTTTTATCATAGTGAATTTTGTGATGGTGTTCTTGTGATTATTGTTCATGGGTTATACTTATGTTATGCTCATTACGAATTAAATGGATATTAGAAATCCTCCTTGTAGCATCCCAGGATCGAAACCTGATATATGGGTGTCGGGAGCCGAGAATAGGGTACTACGGAGGCTGTCGGCGCTGGATTCGGCGATCTAGAATTTTGTGAGCCCGGTTTCTGAGTTTGGGGCATGACAATTTTTCACAATTCCACCACGTAAAATTAATTAGAGGTGAAGTTACAGAATTTTAGGTAAATTTTCAACCCTAAGTTGAGCTTATGAGGACTAAATTTGAGAGTCTGGATAAAATTTAGTAATTTCAAACTGAAGTCTCCATGTAGGAATTTTGGTCTGAAAATCTTTAAGTAGTGCATTGACTAGAGTGCGCAGTGGAAGCGTACTCTCGTAGATTTCAGGCACTCACATTGTCAATTTAGAATATCACATGATATTCCCTGGGAGTCTAGAATAATTAGGATCACTGGTTGACGGAACCATATTTAAGAGAAGTTACGCTATTTAATCCAAATTTCATATCCTAACAAATTCTAATGATCTCAATGCCCTGATTAGGTAGAAGATCGAGAGTTACCGGGATTAAGAAATGATACAGTAAGTCGTACGTTCTGCACAGGCGAAGGATCAATGTATCAGGCTCAAACTCACTACAACCATCCACTCGTGATAACTCAAACACCGAAAATGAAAAATTGCACTATACATTAGATAGCAAGAAAATATCATTAAAAGTAAGAGAAAATGAAAGGACAAGTATAATATTGTTACATGTCACCTAACAAAACCTATAAGCATAATATATACTATAGGAAATTATAAATTAGCTAGGCATTAAACTAAATCCCTAACATTAATAGATACTAAAGCGACTTTCAGTTCTTAGGGTTATACACATACATTGGTCGAATTATCAAAATAAAAGGATAAAAGAATTGGCGAAATTAGATGTAACCTGTCAAAGCCTAGTGGTGATGGCACCTTTGGATATATTAGGAATATGGTACACCAGTAAGACGATTTAATGACTTATAATGGTAATATTGGGATATGGGTTATTGAATCTCGAGGACGAGATTCACTTTAAGGGGGGTAGACTGTAACACCCCGTGCTTTCAATGCTTTAGAGTTACCATGGACACTTAGTATATACAAGTATAGGATGTCAAATTAGTCTAGTTTATTTGTTCGCCCACACTTTAACCTAAACATAATCGTCTTAGCACTCTTCAATTGTAAATCAAGCTATCTGGCCATTAGATTAATGAAATGGATAGTTAATCTCCACCTTAATAACCCCAGAGGCCAAGGAACTTTATAAACCCTTTTGACTTATGGTTTTAATGAGACCTAATCATTAACTTGTGAAATCAAACCTCTAGACCATTGATCACGGACAGTAAATTAGTCTAACCGTTGAATTATCTAGGGTCAGTGGATAAGACTTTAAAACTCTTTTTGGAGGGTCATTCATAAACTAAACTCATTTAAATATCATACCAATTGTTAAAGGCTGATTGATAACATCACTTGAAGGTTTTCGATTAGTGGATACACACTCAACCTTAAAATCAACTATTAAATTGAAATTTGACAGCCCTAAGGATCATTAGAACCATTTAATGATGACTATAAGGGACCCTAACCATAAATTATTTTAAAATTTGATGACCCAATCCACTAGATCCCCCATCCATTAGTCATTGACGTCTAATTAGATAAAACCCCCACCTATGGTTAGGCTAACATCACACAATGTAAAGATCCAACACTAACCATCTAAATTAAATGATCTAATCACTAAATCCATCGCAAACTAACCTCAAACAAGTTTAGAAACCCCGTGTCTCAAAGTAGATCGGATTTAGAATAGATCTGACCATTGGGTTATCGAAAAACATCCATAGACACTCAAATCAGAGAATTCTGACCCACCTGAACTATAGATCTACTTCATCCCGTGGCTAAGGACCTGACTTGATGTGGGGAACCGATTGGTCGGAGTGGATTAGACTTAATAATCCATCTGAATGGCAAAGCAGTGGAAATCATGAAATCACTCGAGATAGCCCATTCAAGCCTTGGATCTGCCTCATCCTTTGTCAAATGCCCTAATGAGACAACCAAAAACTGATAGATGGTATGGATTAGATCACACATCACTATGGACCCCACCCTAAAGATGAGCGTGTACACAGTGCAAAAGCACCCACGGTACATTGGACTTCACAGTCTGGTCAAAAGGCCTTGACCCAACAGTTTCCCTAGGAAAACCATCTTCTGTTTCCTGCCAAAGCCGTTTAAATCGGTTGATTTTGGGCATGATCTGTGGCCCACCTCACGCCCCATTTACCAAATCTAAATCGTCTATCATGTAGCTAAGGAAAATTTGGTCAAAACCCAAATACATATGCATGCTGTTACATGTGGTTGAGTGCGTAGAATTGAACGAAAACTACTGACATGCTAGTGGACAATGTAAATTTTATACAGACCTGGCCCACCATTTGGGGGTCATCAAAGAGATCCTAACCGTTCATCCTATAGAGGACCCAAATCTGCCCAACCTTAAGAATTTCACATATTTATGTGTGTGTCCATGCACACGAACTGTGTTGCAAACGAAACGTGCTTACGACTCGGTTCCAAAAATGGAAATCACACCACTTATAGCTGCCAACCTGGCAATACGCTTGAAGGATTCCCTCTCGATCCTAACCCTTCATGCAAAAATATCCCAGCCTTCCATTCCCTCCTTCTGTTTAGGGTTTTACCATCTCATAAGAGGCGCTGCACCCGAGTAGCTCGTTCACCACCAAGATATTAGTGTCGTTCCTCCATTTAGTGGGTCCCACAAAGTTTCGTAGTTTGATCCAAATCCTTCAGAAGACTTAAAGTATAAGATTATCCCTCCATCAACATTCCACCATGATCATGGCCGTCATCTTCCCCATTGGCTAAGAGAACCCATCACATTCGAGTGGGTCCCATTCACTGATCTGAGACATTCATCATGTGGCCCAGCATCCCAGAACCCCATCCATGTCATCCAATCATAACCACGCAAGCATTACCCATTCATACCGTTGCGAAATGGCATGGACCAAACATTTAAAAAATCACAACTAATCCTTTAATTAGTTACACTTTGAACCATCTAGAATAGCTTAATAGGACCTATAAAGGGGTGCCTTTTAAGGCAACCCTTCCAGACGGGGAAAGAAAATCAGAAAAGAGAGATTTGCACCATTCCTCCCTCCCCCATTAACTGACTCGGACCGAGTCACGAGTTCATCCGAGCTTGTGCGAGACTGGGCACGTCTGTTGAGCCTAACTTTTGGACATCAGCTACAGAAAGAAAGAAGAAAGTAAGAAAAGAAGATGAGAGGAAAAAGAAGAAAAAAAAAAGAAAAGAAGAAAAAGAAGAAGACGAAGAAGAGAGAGAGAGAGAGAGAGAGAGAGAGAGAGAGAGAGAGATGATGGAGCAAGTGCCGCGCCAACTCAACCCAATCGAGTTGGGCCTATCTGGAGTCTGGTCTGGTCTTGCGACGTAGATGGGTAGGTTTGAAGAAGAGGGAGAAATGAAAAGAGAAGAAGAGAAAATAGAGAAAGAGAAGAGGAGAACGAGAGAGGCAGGGACACGATCCGAGTCGGGACCAAGTCTTTCTTGCGAGTCTGTTGACGAGTTGAGTTTGGGTGCATCAGTCTTGAAAAGAGGTTGTGTCAGGGATGATTTGCAGAGAGAGAAGGAGAGAAGGAACAGAGAGAGAGAGTGGATGAGTTCGCCAGTTGGCACTACACTGAGTTGAGTTCCGGCCACAAGTTTAATGACTTAGTGAGTCATTGGGTCTGTTGTATTATCTGCCTAAGTTGGGCTGTTGGACTTGTCTTCAAAAGAAAGAAAAGAGAGTGAAAGTAGAAGATGAAAGCAGAAGGAAGAAAGAAGAAAGAAGAAAGGAAAGAGTAGAGAGAAGAGAAGAGAGAAGGACTCCTAGCCTACCGAGTCAACTCACTAAGTTAACCAGCTAGTTCGCAACAAGCTAAATTAAAGTCAGGCAGGTCAGTAAATTCTCCCAAATACAGAAATTCAAGCAAATAAAATTCTAATAAAATTAGAGTTTATTATTTTATTTTTTTTTTGGTTAACACTTAAATTTATATTTAAAGTATGAAATTTTAATCTTCTAGGTATAGATCTTTTATGAGAATCAATTAAAAGTAGCTTGGGTTGGATTAGATCCAAGGTTGCTTGAATTCAAAATTGAGTGTTGGTAAGAAATGTGCCCACACCAAAGGTGAGGGATATCCCACATGGCTTCATCATTTGTTCAATTCTAAAATAGCTTAAGCTTAAAAGTATGAAGACCGTATAATTGTGCAAATGTAAATATTGCTTCCTTAAATTTGGAATTTATGTCGATAATCATGTAGGATTGTCTTAAATCTTATTACTTTATTCCATCTTATAAGAATTGTATTATGCTCATTATGCCCCATTTGAAATTGCTTATGTACATGTGTACTTCTATTAGTTGCACTAAGAGGTTAGATGTATATTGCTTCTATTCTTATGTGAGTTGCTCCATTAACCCCTTGTATATATTAGATTAGTCATAAATTGAACCTAATATAGTATTAGAATATTACAATTGGTAGCTTATAGTACTTTAGATTTTTATTTGGAATTGATGAATGTGGGATATTATATTAACTTCTACTACTCTAGCCCTACAATTCATAATTATGTAATTTGGTTTAGTTTTGCATCCTCTACGCTATCCTAGCAATTACCCAATTTTGGACATAGCCTTATTGTAGTAGAAAAGAGTCATATGATACTTCCATCTCTTTATCTCACAAGTTGAACAACGAATGTTAGGTGTGGAACATCACCTTTCTTAGAATAAATCTATCACTAATTTAGTATTCTTGAAATGTCATGTTTATAGACCCTCATTTGGACCTAGAAAAATGTAAATGAATCTATGATTGAAATTATGCTTGGACGTTTAATATCTTGTGATCTTTGACAACGTCTATGAAAGCAACCTTGTTAATCATATAGAGTATACATGAGTATCATGGTGCATGACACATGAGCTTTTTCGAGTGCTTAATGTAAGCCACACTCTTTTTAATTTGTTGCATGTCCTGTTACTTCAGTTAAACTCTCAGAGCATGTGCATTTGTGTCACTTTGGGCGCTCTTTCTTTACATGAGGCTACTTTAGGATTTGACTCTCCTCAAGCGTACCCCATGTATATTTTCAGGAGATATCTTTAGGCGCATTCACCTGCATGGTCTTTTCCAGGTGGCTAGTTCTCCTTAGGCTTATTTTTGAATATTTTTCTTAATGACTAGTTCTCCTTAGGCGACCCTTTATTTTGACAACTGGATGTGCATTCCCAGATCGGTGACTTGGGCATACATTCATACATCCGTACATGTACATTCGAGTTTATATTATCTTCATTGTGATTGAATATGATTAGTTTAAACTATCTTGGAATGATATAATATGTATGAATCCCTGCATGAAATTCTCACTGAGTTTTCACTCACCCAATAGTGCGGTTGCACCAAATAGATACAAGCATGATGGAGGAAGATGACGCCTATGATGAGACCCCTGGTGTAGTTGATAAGGAGTATGGAGAGGAAGGACAATATGTTAATACAGTTGAGCCGTTAGAGCTCAACTGATGATATAAGATATATACACTTTCTTGTTTTTAGACATTATCTTCAGGTTGCTTATATGAATTTGTAATTAAAAATCCTCTGTTGTGGGATCTTGTTTTACTTCTATACTTTTATTCACGTATGTTGAACTCCTTTTATTAGTTTATACAGCGGTTATTTCTTGATGTTAGGAAATGTGTTGATAATTAGATGAATGATAGTTTCATTTCATGACGTAACCCTCTGGTTCTCGTACTCAAACAATCGTCCTCGGGTCACGAGAATTAGGATATTACACGAGCTGTCGCACTTACACCCGTTTAGATTGTTTTGTAGGGTTTGTAAATGAAGAACCAGTTGGGCAGAATTGAAGACTTTAATTTCCATTGTTTATTTAAATATTAATTATAATTCAATGTATTTTATTTTAATATAATTAAGACTTGATGATAATTTAATGAAATATTTGTTGATTGAAATGATATTAATTTATTCTCTCTTAGTGGCTCTATTTGCTTTGAAAATGCATGAAAATTTTGTGGGCTACTATATATTTTTTGTTTAAATATAACTCACGGTCTTAGAATTCGGGTTTGAATCTTACCAACTCGGGTACCAAATTTCAAGGTGTGACATTGTGTATCAACCATCACACTCAATTAAAATGTTAAATGACTTTCTATTAAATAATTATGACAGAATACTAATCCTATTAAACACTAATGTCCTTTTATATTCACTTTTTGTTAGTTTTTATTTTTTCCACACCCACACCACATGGACACTTAATCCTATGATCTCAGTGTTGAAATAGATTTGATCTACTACTAAATCCTTCCACTAAAACCATGGAGTTAGAACCTTTAAAAAAAAAAAAAAAAAAAACAAGCTAGAATACTCTCTTATTACTAAACTAAGGTGAAAACTTGAAAATTACAAGTGATAGGCACCCCTAAGAAGAAAGAAAGAAAAAAAAAAAAAAAAAAAAAAGCAAAGCATACCCCGGGCGCAAGGGAGATGGAGGAGATTTTTTATTTTTATTTTTATTTTTTAAAAAAAGAGAAATAAAAAACTGTCAAAGGGACTAAGAAGATCTCACGACCCGAACCAAGCAATCAAGGCAAGCTAGCAATATCAATCTCAGTAATGAAACCGAAGAGCGAGTTCACAAGAATAACAACTAGCTTTGATAGGGTCATTCGAATGCCTCGCAGCAATACCCCTATGGCTACTAGATGAGACCATATTCACAATATGAGCAAAGAGGCGCATCTCTAAACTACATTTAAAAAATAAAAATAAAATAAAATAAAAAGAGTGAGGATCCGTGATAGCAGTACGATGGACCCTTTTTGTCAAGTTTAAATAGTCAAAGCAAACCTCTTATTCAAGATTTATCTACTTATCTATTTATATACATGAAACCTTTCTAAAGTCCACCATTGATATTAATTCACCATCTAACTTGCTCATGGTGTCGACTTGGATGAATGGAAAACACAAATATTCACGTAATCAAAACTTCTGTAGTTCCCAAGGAACTTGGATGAATAGAAAACACAAATATTTACTTAATCAAAACTTCTGTAGATCCCAAGGAGCTTTTGTCGTTCTTGCAATTCTTATGCAAGATTCTTTGTAAAAGATTATGTAAAATACTAGGCATACCTTGGACCATCATGAGTGATAGGGACCCTAAGTTCACTTGGAGGTTCTGCATATAAGTGTTCAAACTCCTATGGTCCAAGCTCAACTTCTCCACAAACTTCCACCTATAGTACGAGTTTTGTTCTTAGCTTGAAATGTTCAATGCTAGAGAAGTCATGATTCAATCTAGTTTCATTGCTTGCTTGACTACCCCTTGGTGTGGTCTGCTTGAGCCTTGGATGTTGGAAAAATGTGTTGGATATACCAAAAAATTAGAAATAAAATGAAATAAAGTTCAATTATTTTCTTTTCACTAGGCTGAATTATGTAAAAATATACATTGTCCTTAAAGCATGATTTGTCCCCTTATCAATTGTTGATGGATTACAGGCGAATTGCTTACAAGATAAGACAAGTCTTTCTGAATCTGGTGTGCAACAATCACGATGGGTACACTTAGGAACAATTCAACACAGTAGATCATCTGGTAGAATCAAATAGTGAATGTGTTTTAACAGTATTCTAAAATGAGATGCTATTTGGAGTATCTGATGAAAAGGGAAAGATTTGTGTTTTAGATGATGAAATTTAGACCAAAATGGTCCAATTTATATAAGCACCAGGGAGTGGACCACTACTTGGTGGCCATCAATGGTTTAAAACGTTTGAAAATTGTTTCTGACAGTTGATCATTAATTTCAGCTATTTTTGGTCGTCGAATCAGAAGATCTGATTATTGGATCATCATAGCACATTCGTTTTCGGACCGTTATGGCTTTCAAGGTAGCTAGTTGTTTTCAGAAACGACTGACCGTTTCGGATTAAAGATCTGACCATTCTCAGTCGCCTATAAAGCGTCGGCTCATTTCAAATCCATCGCACCTAGGATCCTACTAGACCACTTACACCGTCTCGCGACGGTTCGCGTAAGGTCACGAGGGAGAGATCACTCTACGGCACGATGTGCACGTGCGAAGTGTGCCAACTAGCGCCACTACAGTCACACTGCCCATGTCTGTGCATACTTGTGTTCCAGTGCACCTAAGTGTCTCAATTTCTAAAGCTCCAAGTAAAAATACTACACATGCATCTACATATAAATCTCAAATCTTCTCTTGTCATTTCCAATGTGGGACAGAAACACACACCATATTTTTCCATTTGAAATTTTCAAAAATTATTTGGCGGCAAAATTTCAAAATTTTGAATTATTTTTTTAAAAAACCACAAATTTCAGCATTGGACCCTTCTCATTTTTAGGTTCATGCCCCAAAATGATTGGCAAAATGGATGGATGGCATAGATAAAATCCATACATCATGATAAGCCCCACAGTGCCCTTGCCTGGACACGAGTGGATAAGGTGTGGCCCAGTCCAAGACGGTGTGGCCCACCTTGATGTTTGTATTCTATATCATAGCCGTCCATCCATTTTGCCAGATCTAATTCCCAGGTGGAGCATCCCGGAGGAATGGGATTGGCTACTCCCCTGCCACTAGCCAGTTGCTAGTGGTCGGTGCTCTTTGGGCCCCACCATGATGTATGTGTTTCATCCACGCCGTTCGCCCATTCTTTCAGATCATTTTAAGGTATGAGCCGAAAACGAGGTTGATCCAAATCTCAAGTGGACCACACAGTTTTGATTGAATGCCCACCATTAAAAACTTCTCGGGAGCACAAAAGTTTTGGATCAAGCTGATATATTTTTTCCTTTCATCCAAGTCTGTCGGACCTAATTAACATGTTAGATGTCAAATAAGCATTACAGCAGGCGGTAGGAAGTTTTTAATGGTGGACATTCAATCACTATTGATTTCCCATGATATGGTCCACCTGAGATTTAGATCTACCTCATTTTTTTGGATAAAGCCCTAAAATTATCTTTCAAAATGGATGGACGGCATGGATAAAACACAAAAATCGTGGTGGGTCCACATAGCACCGACCACTAGCCACCTGCCTGATGGCGGCGTCACTAGCGAAACCGCGTCCCCCCTACGAAACATTGGTTATTGACCATTAAAAAGGCTACACAAGTTTTGATTGATATTTGTTTTTTAACCTCCACCGAGGTAAGCTTGGATGTTAAATAAACACTACCAAAACATTATGGTGGGCCGTAGAAGGTTTTTAACGGTAGGCCGTTCAATACCACTGTTTTCTATAGTACGGTGCACCTAATATTTGAATCTTCTTCATTTTTGGGTTCATGCTCTAAAATGATATTAAAAACGAATGTACAGTATAGATATGAATAAATACATCAAGGTGGGCCCCACAGTAAGGGTCGCACCTAATCCACACCCACTCTGGACTCAGTCCGAGTGCAGGAGACAATCCACTTTAGAGTCTTTCGCTTTGGCCACACGACACGCGGCTCATACATCTGCAAGATCTGTCCATTTATCAGTTGGGTAATGCCGTTAACGGACGATGGCTCAAAATTCATGATCTATACGTATGGGACACATGTTTATGTTGAATATCTACCATTGGTCATATTTTATAGCACTATGGTATTCTATACATGTGCTCCATAGAATAAAAGCATCTCCACGGCTTCATAAACCTTTTGGACGGTCCGATCTCTTTCATACATGTCAAGTTAGCAAGTATACCGCGAAGATACACTACTATCTTACACGAGTTAGCATGGTGCTTCACCTACTGTTCTTTTCTGGCTGAGGTGAAAGTGCCAACTTCCCGATTCAAAAAAAAGGAACGATACGTGCTGCTGCATAAAATTTCTATAAATTTCCCTATTCATAGTATACGTGGAAATCATTTCTAATAATCAAAACAATTATTATTGTGGTCAAGAACGAGGGTAGAACATCTTTCTAAAAGAAACTGAATTGGAGTTTCTTATCCATCCATCATATGGACTACAGAAAGAACGGTTGCAGAAGCAGTCTAGATTGATCCAGTAAATCTCACAACAGCTCTATCATCAGAGCTGTTCAGTCACTGAAGTTTTTTTTCCTTAGCACATCCAAAAAAGGACCTCACCAAATCAATGGTCCCAATCACAAGACAGGTTTAATACGTGTGCAATGAAGAGGGAAATGCAGACAACTCCTAAACGGTGCCCCGCCATCTGCAGAAATTGCGGGTACTGCGTATTTTGTGGACCACAATCGTCCACAACTCCTGTTTTATACAGCTTGTAAAATACCCAGAATCTGTGAGATCCATAATTCTGTAAACATAAAATCTAGTCCGTCCATCAGGCGAGAAAATTTATTTACACCGTACATAAAAATTATTATTCCAATAAAATAATCAAATAGATCACTCCAATCAAAATAATGTACAATTTCGCCAAATACATCTAAATTTAGGCGTTGTGGTCCATTTGAATTCTATATCAGTATTATTTTTGTATATTATTTTCATCCTTGTGAAAATAAAATCTTGATGAACAGTATTGATGAAAGTTAAACATCATGATGGACATACACATAAACCTATGGTTGGCATTACATCTACATTATTCCGCATGGTGTGGTCCACATGAGTAATGGATGTAAATGAATTTTTTACTCGTGAACTAAAATTGATGACAGGACCTGATGGACGATCTGGATGTAAAATAGAAAGGATGGTGGGTCCATAATCTTGTGTATTTTCCGCATTGAGTAAGACAGGTTTTGCAGAGGATTTCGGTCCGTATTTTGTCGTGTAGTGGCATGGCTACATCTGGCTGGCCTTATTGTGCGTGGAGCATCAACATGCTTAGGGGGGCATTTTTGGCCTAATTGTATTATTTTAGTATTTAGTAGGTAGACTACTGTATTAGTCTTCCACAACTTAAAAATGGCAGTGCGGCAGTGCCTCGTTCTCCTGACGTGTGGGATTGATTTACAGCTATCCATACCCATGGACGCGGTTTGGCTAGTAACGCTGACACCAGCAAGGTGCCTAGTGGTCGGTGTTATGTAGACCCCACCATGACGTATGTGTTTTATCCACGCCGTCCACCCATTTTGAAAGATAATTTTAGGACTTGATAAAAATAAATAAAAATTGAAGTAGATCTAAATCTCAGGTGGACCACACCATGGGAAAACAGTGGTGATTGAATGTCCACGATTAAAAACCTTCTGGGGTCCACTGTAATGGTTATTTGACATCTAACCTATTGATTAGGTCATATGAAGGGAAAAAATATATATCAGCTTGATCCAAAACTGTTGTGGCCCAGAGAAGTTTTTAATGGTGGGCGTTCAATCAACATTGTGCGGTCCACTTGAGATTTAGATCAACCTCATTTTTGGACTCACACCATAAAATGATCTGGAAGAATGGGTGGATGGCATGGATGACACACATACATCATAGTGGGGCCCACAAATCACCGACCAATCCATTTCCCCATACCATCAAAATGGTGGATCCCACTGTCAATAGAGCATGCCTTGAAAATCACACTGATCAAGTGATCTTAACCATCCAATTAATGATTACCAAATGGATGACTAACAGTAGAATGGTGAGTGGTCCAAAATCAATGGGAATTGGATAGTTACCATTACGATCGGCTTCAACCATTTTTGCATGGTCCAAAATAAATAATTAATGCATTAAGATAGGCTTATTTGCTTCATTGGGTTGGTGAATTTGATGGTCCATACTACCTTGAAATTAAGATTTTGAATAGTGGTATCCCCGTTTCAACTAAGCCCAGAAACAGTGCAATATGGACGGTGTCGAATTGCATTGGACCACATGGCCATGTCAGCTGCAATATCAATACCATATATATATATATATATATATATATATATATATATATATGAATATTGTTTCTTAGATTGCCTTGCCAAAAGTCAGCCAAACAACTTCATGGTGGAACAAAAATCAAGCATGATTTGGTCAGTCGTGATCTATTATATACAGCGAAAAGAAGAGGAAATTGGAAAACGAAAGTGATAGTCTCTCCTTTTTTCTAATATTATTTAAAATGACCAATTGTGACTCGATACATCAATTTTTATTCAAATCTTATTATTTGATCCTTAAATTAGGTTTAAGATAGAGAGTTTGAAAAGAGATATTCAAAAGGAGGTTTTATAATGATATGAATATGGGTTGCCGCTCATTGCTCGATCCTAGATACTGTCCATTTCAACATTGAGGTCATAGGTTTAAGTGTTCATACATGTAATAGTCATGTATCGATGCTGATAGGCTGATATGGTCAATTGTTTTATCAACAAGACCAATTCACTCCTATAGCGTGAAATGAAAGTGACCAATGTATTTAATATTTTGTGACACTGACATAACGTAACCGATATTCAAAACCATTCAAAACTATAACATTTTCATAGTTGAATAGTCTCTAACATCTATAAGTTACCTAAACTAACATTCAAGTCTAGCCTTAGATACCTTTTTAGCAGATGCTACAGGAGATGTGGAAGCACCCAAATATGATAGAGTTGTCTAAAGGGTGATTTATCATTTAGGAGCATTCATCTAGTTATAATTATTGTGATGGATGAGAGTTCAAGATACACAAGGATGGGACGAATTTCTTCATTAGTCGATGGCTGCGTAAAGTAATATTAGAAAATAAAATTGTTAATTATCAAATTTATTTAAATGAAGAAACTGAATAAAAGTGGTGGATAGGTTTGTCTAAGAGGTGTGGTTTTTTAATGTCAATTATTTATGCATCTATATATAATTATATTATGGTGGGACTTGGGTGTAGATCGGGCATTTGCCCACACGCTACTAATTTATTAATGAGGTTCCCTAGTTTAGCTCTTCGATAAAATGGGCCTTTTCTTAGTGAAATCTTTCTACAGAGTTTCGATACATCGTCATTCATTCGACTGTCCTAAATCGGTCTGATTTGGAGACATGGGCCCCCCTCAAAGTGGTTGTGTTCGCTTGGCTTGTAAGGAGAAATCTAATATATTAATCTGATTCAGAAATGTGGGCCCTCCCAAAGTGATTGTGTTCACTTGGCTTGCAGCGAGAAATTGCATCCTAACAAACGATAACTTACGCAACGGATTGATCTTCTAAATGATCATCCATTGTTAGTTTGTGAGTATTTGTAATGATATTCTTTCTAATTGTGACCGAAGCTTGATTGAAAGCTTTTTCTATAGTTTGGATAGGTAGAAGAAAGACATCACTTTGGAGACTCTCTCCTTGCTTTATCGGTCATGTGGGATGAACATGACAATTGTCTTTTGCAATTGCAAAAGGTCTATTAAGGAGTGCTCTCTGGAGTGTTTATTTTTAAAAATAAAAATAAAAAATAATTAACATTTAAGTGAGGATAGACTTTCTTATTACTAATCCAAGTAAGAAGCTCTAGAGTGTTTATTATTATTATTATTATTATTATTATTATTATTTTAAGTGAGGATAGACTTTCTTATTACTAATCCAGGTCAGAAGCTCAAAAAAATACAAAAGGAAAGAAAAGAAAAAAAAAAAAAAAAAAAAAAAAATCTCTTCTAAGGCTCAGGATAGATGAGGGTCCAATGTAATTTTTGTTTTCTACTGTTTGCTGTTTTGCTTTTATATTTTTGCCCTGCGGATAATAAAATACAGTATTTTTTAAGCATAGACGTTTATATATAAAAATATATTTTCAAACATACACTTATGCCTATTTAACCACACTCCTACTCGGCCCATGTAAGGTACTGATAGGTTCTCATTGCATGCGCTCAGACATCAGCACCTCTAGCTTTAAAAAAGGATGCTCCTTATAAAGAAATTTATAATAAAAAATTCGAAAAGGAAAAGCTACTTAAAAATCATGCTTCCACGTGTCCGGGGCAACTCTACACAAGCTGTGGCACCATACTGTTTACCTGGCGACATGCCTACTTGCCTGCAACATCTTAATACCATTGGACCAGGATTGCGTCCTAACCTGACAGTCTCCGGCCCCGAACGGGCAGTTCTGAGAGCGGGCCCACTGCAATTTATCTGTTTATCTACACCATTTACCCTTTCTCTTGTATCACACAGAAAACAGGTAGATCTAACGCTAAAATGAGCCGCACCAAATAATAAGCTTCACTGTATTTAATGCACAAAGCATGAAATGCAAGTTGTATTAAATGCTAGAGTTATCTGTAGTGTGGTTCCCACAGGTGTTGGATCTACCTCATTTGCATGCAAGTACCTTAAAATGACGTGAGAAAAGTAGGGGTGTACATGAATCGAGCCAGCTTGGTTAGCTTGCTCCACTCGGCTCGAAAAAGCTGAATTCAACTCGGTTTGAAGCTGAGTTCAAGCTGAGTCGAGCTGGTATTTTGAGCTTGAAAATGAGTTCGAGCTGAGTTCAAATGGCCTCAGTTCAACTCGACTCGGATCGAACCCGTCTCGAATCAAACTAGGTTGGTGACTCGGTATTGATGTTGCTCACCAAGTGTTTGATAAAATGACTCAAAGAAGTGTGGTTGATGGCAAGAAAGGTATGTATAGTGGCTTTAGATTCGGGAATAGCAAAGTCGTGCAAATGCCACGCCATGGAACTTGTCAAGCATTTTAGTGAAATCGACTGTGTCAAGGTCGAGAAGCGCTCATACAAAGATTGTACTCGAGAAAAAAGTCCATCCATATCAAGAAAGTGTGTTAGCCTTAGGGAGACATTTCAATTGCAAGAGAGGCTAGGTTGACATGCGAGCTCCAATATGCGGAAACAAGGGGTATAAGGCTGACTACTATGCAAATATAGTTGCATCACGGCGGTTGGTATTTATGGAATACTTTTTTGGAAGTTTCATGTACAGCCATATAATGTAACTTGTTTTTTTTTTATCTTAATGGGACTACTGCACCAATTGCTAAAATTAGAGATGTACCAGATAATTTTAAGGCTTTGTACTAGATAAACTTTTGAGTCCTTTGCTTAGTTGGGGCTTGTGTGGATTTAAAAGAAAAAAAGATATGTATATAAAACAAACACTTTTTTTTTTTTTTTTTTTTTCTTTTTAATTTTTATGTTGCTTAGAAGGTGTTTGATAATAACTTATAAAACCAAATACAGTGAGATTTTGAAGGTGCAATTTAAGTGTTTGTGAAAATGTTATAATGGAGAACTCGGTTCAATCTTGACTTAAATTGGCCTGAGCTATTGATCAAACCGAGCCGTGTGGGCCAGTCAAGCTCGAGGACTGAGCTGAACTGAGTTCAAACTAAGATCAGCTACTGGCCCAGCCGAGTAGATTTGAGGCCAGCTCGACCCGGTTCGACTCTATGTACACTCTTAGAGAGAAAGGATGAACGGCGTAGATAAACATATAAATCATGGTGCAGAACTGTCCATTAGTGGGTAGAGACAGGCGGAGTTAGATGCAATCCCGTCCAATACCATGATAGGTCCCACCGTAAAGATAACCCTTGTCGAAAATCAGGCTGATCCACTCTCACTAGGGTGGCTGTACCTACTTGTCGAGTAAGATGATCAGTTGTACATTGTTGCCATTGGTGTGGCCCACCTGATGAACGAACCAGCTTGTTTTATGTGCCAGGTAGGCCTACAGTTTGCATGGTAGCGATGCTCCGCACGAGAGCGGTACGTTAACGGTAAAAATTGTAGGGTACTGCAAGTTCGGGTGGATGAGCTGTCTTTGTCGACGGGGACCCGATTAGGTGCGGCCCTAACCGTGGGGGGCCCACCTTGATGTATATATCCAAGTCGTCCATCCATTTTTCCATATCATTTTAGAGGATCAGACCAAAAAAATAAGCAGAACCAAATCACAGGTGGACCACACCATAGGAAATTCTGTGGAGCCCACTGTGATTTATTTATTTTATCCACTCTGTCCATCCATTTTACCAGATAATTTTAAGGCTCTGTATCAAAAATGAAGCACATCCAAAGATCAAGTGGACCACACCACAAGAAATAATGTGAATTGAACTTCTACCATGGAAAAAATCTTGGGGCCACACGAACTTTGGACCAAGGTGATATTATTTTTCCCTTCGTCTGTCTTTTTATCTCATTAACAGGTTGGATGACAAACTATTTATTTTTTCATCTGGGCCACACTATTAGAATCAACAGACAACGGACGGTTTAAATCGGCATAGATGGTTGGCCCATATAGTGAGTGGATCATTCTGAAATTTTGGAGAAATTAAATATTCATGGTGGGTCCATTGATTGATGGTACTGATTTCCTAAGAAGGGTGTATGTTGGTGGGGAAAATGAAGGTGTATCACAGTTTGTAGTGTAGCTGCCTCCGACGGTCCCTCTCGAATCAGTGGACGCGGATTGCGAGCTGGGAACCGGCAGGAGCTTAGAGTGGTCACCGTGATGTATGGGTCTTATCCACACCGTCCATTCATTTTTTTCGTATCATTTTAGAATATAAACCAAAAAAAATGAGGCAGATCCAAGGCTCAAGTGGACTACACAATGGAGATTAAACTTTTGCCGTTGAAAATTCTTGGTGGCCACATAAGTTTTGGATGGAGCTGATATTTGTTTTTTCTCTTCATCCAGATATATGTAACTTTATGAATAGATTTGATGGAAAATAAACATCACGGTGGGCCTTAGAAAAGTTTCAACCGTGATAATCATTACCACCACTGCTTCCTCTGGTGTGGTTCACTTGAGCCTTGGATCTGCCTCATTTTTTATTTTATAAAAAAAATGTGTGAACGGTGTGGATAAGACACATACATCAAGGTGTACAAAAAAAATGTATTGATGGCTTATAAACATCACGGTGGGCCCAGGAAGTTTCCAATCGTGTGCATTTCCATCCCAACAGTTTCCTGTGGGTCATCCCTCTTGAGTTTTGGGCTCACTTTGATTTTAACCCTACAAATCAAGGCTTGACCTTTTTTACTTACACGTAACATGGGCTCGAACCTATGACCACACCTTATTTATCACTGAACCATGGGTTGGAGCCCACCTCAGATTTAGACCCATGTCATAAAATGAGCTGGAAAAGATGAATGGACGACCCCACAGAACTTAAGAGTTACAGGAAACAGTCCTGTTCATGAACTAATGGACAGGTCATTGACAAACTGGACTCGTGCATATATGGGGCCCATGGTTCAATTATTCAAAATTCTAGTGTTATTCCCATCCACGTTACCATATTAACCACTTAGATCATGACAATATGGGCCCCACATGCATGAAATCGAACACAAACACAAGCCGTATATTAGCTGATGGACAGGATCCAAAATTCCGGCCAAAGCTACATTAAGCAGAAATTGCCACAAATGGTTTGTTAGTGATTGGACCGCGGAATTACACAAAGATGGATTTAGGATAACAATTCAAGAGCATAAGCAAACACAAGAGAACACAAAGATTTAACATGAAAAATCCTTTTGGAAAAAAATCACGGTATAAAACGATAAAAATCCACTATGAAAGCATAAATTATAAAGAGAAAAATTCACCCAATTCAAACAACATCGAATCTCACTCTTTCTACACCCTTTAAAATCCTAGAACCCCTTTAAGAAACCCTTTGAAATAAAGCCTTAGCATGATTTAGAATAGCCCTAAGAATTCTTATTTATAGATTTGAAAATCCTACTTTCGCACTGATTTGGAATAGTTCGAAAATCGCCTCCAATTTACGCAATCTTCGTAACTTTCGATTAATTGACTCAGAACTTGAGCTAGTTGAATGGTGCCCTTCGATTAGTCGAGCCAGAGCTTGGGCTAGTCAATGGGTGCCCTTCGACTAGTCAAATTTCTCAAAAGTTTCAAAACACATTGTTGCTGGACTTTCAGTTGAACTTTCTTAGGCTAGTTGAATTTTTTCAGATTTAAGACATCTATTAACAACATGGCTAGACCTCGGTACCAACATTGCTGCTGATTGGTACTCTATTATCCCCACCATGATGTATTTAGTTTTTTCAACTTGTCTATCTATTTTTTCAGTCCATTTTAGGGCACAAGCAAAAAAAAAAAAGATTCAAATCTTAAGTAGACTGTGCCACAAAAAAAACAAGGGTGTTTGAACACCAGCCATTAAAATTTTCATAATGCCCATTGTAATATTGTTTATTTACCATCTAACCTGTTGAACAAGTTACATACCTGAACGAAGATAGAACACAAATACTAGCTTGATCCAAAATTGTGGTGGACCTAAGAAGTTTTAAATCGACGAAAAACAATTGGCAAGTTAAAGCCCAGTCGGTATGCAATCCAAAATTGGTGGACACGAGTTACACTCAATTACTACCTATTTCTTGTGGTGTGGTCCACTTGAGATTTAAATCTGCCTTATTTTGAGCTCCTATCCTAAAACAATTGGCAAAATGTGTGGACGGCGTGAGTAGGTAAAACACATACACTATAGCGGGGTCCACATAGCGCCGACCAATAGTCACGTCGGTATGCAATCCAAGTCCCAAATGGTTAAAGCCCAGCCGGAAGTGGACTAATATATAATTACACCGTCTAATCAGTAACACTTGTCATAGCGGCAATGGAAAGTTTATATTCTCATTCTTGCATGTTAAGAAAATTCTATATCACATGTGGAAGAGAAAAGTGGAATATCTACGAAAAACTAACCATGTTTGCCATAATCAAAGCCACAATTATGGGATTTCACAATGACTGGTGCTATTTGTTCCACGAACATTTGCCTAAATTTTCTAAAGTGCTCCAATGGATGAATAATATCTCAAACTCTATCTGCACTTTTGCTTTCCAACGCTATGAAAATCTTGAAAATGGCGTTGAAAATGTTGGTTCTGGTGCTGAGTCGACTAAGATGTTACAGGTCGTTGGAATTGTTAAATTTGGGAGTCATTGTTGACAGTGCCGCAAAAGGAATAGGGATTTCGATTTGGATTTTGTACGTTTTTATCGGTAAAGCTGATGCCTTGTCCGTAGTAGCCCTTGCACCGTATCAGTAAAGGCCATTTGAATGCCACCAAATTAATAAGTTACTTTTCCTTCTTATAGAGTACTCATAGGTGGTGAAATTCCACCAGCGTGAGTGCGTGGGGTGTGTGTGCGTGTGTAAAAAAGAATAAAAGAATAAAAGAAAAGGTAACTCATTTCATATAACTTTGGTTTATGATAAGCAACTTTTTTACTTAAAAATATTTAATTTCTTCACTTTTCTACTTTTCATAAGCTGCTGGAGAGAGGAATAGAGAGACCAAAGAGAGGAGAAGCTGATAAGTAGATTGTTTAATAAATATACTTATTTTCTTAATAAGTAGAAACTAAAATAAGTTACTTGTAGCATAAGCTACTTATCTTAAGCAACTTATAATGGTCTGTTTGGATATTGTTGATGCAAAAATCTGATTACTTTTCTTGGAATACTTATCTTAAGCAACTTATAATGGTCTGTTTGGATATTGTTGATGCAGAAATCTG
This sequence comes from Magnolia kwangsiensis, assembly GCA_037074715.1. Lineage (NCBI taxonomy): Eukaryota > Viridiplantae > Streptophyta > Magnoliopsida > Magnoliales > Magnoliaceae > Magnolia > Magnolia kwangsiensis. The sequence goes on from CM073580.1 coordinate 89,773,581, forward strand.
ATTACCTTTCTTGGAACTTTGAGTAGCTGCACACGAGGAAGACAAAGGAAACCTTTGCTGCAGCAGGGGACCTTCCGATGCTTAAGTCAGACATGCAAACCAAGTCCAGTAAAACGTAGGGTTTTTAGATATGATTTATGTGGGGAGTTGTGCATACCTTTTACCATTGAAGATACTCTTATTTATAGCCTTACAAATGAGGTGGGGTAGATGACAATTTTTTTGTTTATCAGGTGTGTATTGTAGAGGGAATCGTATCCCGAACATGTCGCGGTTATCTTCCAAGATCTTCGGTTGAGATCCTGGACAGATCTGTGTTACAGTTATCCTCTAAGGTATTCAGCTGAGATTTTGGACAAATCTCTTCAATAAGACCTGAATAATTGGATTCAGAGGAAACATGTAGTGGGAGGGCAAGGTCGGGCATCCGAAGTGGCTTACATAGTCATCTTTAGGGGTAGTTTATCGACCTAGATCCTTGGTCGATAAACTACCTTTGGATGACTACCCCTCAAGGTCTTCGACTGAGATTTCGGACAGATCTCTTCAATAAGACCTGAATAATTAGATTCAGAGGAAACATGTAGTGGGAGGCCATGGTTGGGCATTCGAAGTGGCTTACATAGTCATCTTGAGGGGTAGTTTATCGACCTAGATCCTCTGGTGAGCCATGGTCAAGTTTTTCCTTTAACGATGAGCAAAACACCGATCTACCAACCTACCTTTGAATGTTGTATCTGAGCATTGAGATCGAACTCATTTCCTCAGTATAATATAGACGAAATCGGCACGACCACTATCTTCATCTTATCGTATGGTGCAAGACTTCCCTGAGTGTAATAGCTCAGAGTCTTGTCCCGTACGAAGTCATACCGTAGGAGCCCTTACCAAGAAATGATTTGAGCAACAACTCAAAAATGGATAGGATCGTGGAAGGGCTCAGTCTCTAATGGAAGTGGGGATACTCCTTCTAATAGTTGAGCTCGAGGAGTGAGCAGTTTCTCCAGCAGTGGAGTACTGTTTTTTGGCCATTGAGGAGCTCCTTGATCATGACTGACACTGCTAATCACGTGATGAGTACAAATGTCCAAGCTGACCCCCTTCTCCTTGACTAGTCCATTTTTACCCATAATAGATACCACTAAATAAGTTAGTTTTTCTACTTATGATAGTAAATAAGTAACCTTTTGGAAATAAGTTTGGTTTAAGATCAGCTACAAGTAACTTTTTTTTTTACTTAATCACTTCAGCTTGATAAGTGGAAACTAAGATAAGTTACTTTAGGCATAAGTAGCTTATCTTAAGTAACTTAAGATCTAAACACCCCCTAAGAGCCTATTAGGAATGCATGATTAGAGACAAAATAGTATTGAATTGAATTAGGTGGAATTGACACTATTGTTACACAATAATAATTTGTATAGAAATATCATGGTATTTTGACCGTCAAATCCCACATTAGAGATAAGTACTTTAAAAAAAAAAAAAAAGAAGTTATACCTAGTGAAGCTTGCATTTAGAGAAATTGTAATCAATGGACTTGATTTCACAATCGAAGTTAAACACCTATATATACATATGCAACTCAATTATCACATGTAAAGGCATATGGATTGACAACATAGATAAAACACATGCATTGACTTGGGATTCATAGATATAGTGGGTTTCGAAATCTACTATAAATTTTTAAAAATCTCGTGAATTAATCTAATCCTTTCCATCATATCTAAAGTCAGATAGTATTGAAATTGGACGAAATGTAATTCCATACAACCCAATCTCACCTAATCCCACAGTCCAAACAGGCCCACTTACTTTAACAATTTGGGACAGGGATCAAGGCATAATTACAGTTGATTTTTTATTTGTTTTTTTCAGCGTGATTTGAGTGTGGAATTGAAGTGATATAAGTCAGGGCACCCAAACTCCAATATTTTGACTTGTGAATTATAGAAATGGCTGGTGCGGATGGATCCACCGGCAATTTGGATGCGCACAAAAGGCTCCTTTGGGTAAAAGAAATGTATCCGACACGAATCCACGGGTGATTTGAGTGCAACCAAACGGACCCCAAACTAATAGAAATGCATTTAGAAAATAGTTTTGAGGAGTTTGGGACACTCACAGCTGCACATTCAGGTAGTCCTGAGACAGTACACATGGCGGGACCCACAAAAAAATAGAAGAGATTGAATTTTCGATCCAAATTTGCAGAATCAAACCAACAGGACAATCATAGTTGATTGTTTTTCCCCTGAAAAGGTCCATCTGCAGCGTCCATTGAGAGGCAGAACAAATTCTCTAGCTGATGTGATGCTTCTCCATTAGCTCATCCATCCGGAAACGGATTGGCTACTCCCTCTGCCAATGGCTGGTGATCAGTGTTATGTGGCCCCACCATGATGTATGTGTTTCATCCACGCGGTTCATCTATTTTTTTAAAGACCAAAAATAAGGTATATACCAATCTCAAGTGGATCACATTACAGGAAACAGTGTTGAATGAATGTCAACCATTAAAAACTTTTTGGGGGCCATAAAAGTTTTGGATCAAGCTGATCTTTGTATTTTCCCTTCATCTATGTCTATATGACCTAATCAACAGATTAGATGTCAAATAAATAGTACAGTGGGCTTTAGGAGGATTTTAATGGTGGATATCCAATCACTATTGTTTTCCTGTGGTGTGGTCCACCTGAGATTTATATCCCTCTCATTTTTTGCATCAATCTATAAAATGTTCTGTTAAAATGTATGAATAGCATGGATGAAACACATACGTCATGGTGCGGCCCACAGAAAACATACCATCAGCCACCGAGCTAGTGTGGGAGAAGCCAATCGGACCATATGTAAAAGGACAGTCCATGTAAGCCGTTGCATCATGGGATTGCCTACGATTAAATCTCTAGTGTTGAGTGGTCCCCTGGGCTTTTGTTTTCTTCCTTCTTCATAAGATTTTCAAGGAGTAAATCACAAGGAAACATAAAAAGGTTGTCAAGATCTTTTCCTATAGAGAATCGAGAAGACTCTCACCAAACCTATCTCTTCACCTGAAGTTACCATCACTCCAAACATCAAGGTAGGCTCTACCTTGATGTTTATATGCCATCCAAACCGTTTGTAAGTTCATTCCCACTAGGATGAAGCGAAAATACAAAAAATTAAGCCTAATACAAAACTTTTATGGCGATAATAATGTTTCAATAATGCTCACTAAATCAACACTATTTCCTCTCGTGCAGCCAATTTAAGTTTTGAATCCACCTCATTTCTTGCTTAACATCTTAAAATCAACTCCAAAAATGTATTGACATGGTGGATTTCTCACAAACATCAAAGTGGCCCCACTTAGCATCTTTGCGCAAGAACTTCCTTCCTGCATAAGGAATGAGGTGGGGCCTACTGCCATGTTTGTGAAAAATATACTTCGTTCATCCGTTTTGGTGAGCTTATTTTAAGACCAGCGATAAAAAAAATAAAAATGAGATGGATCTAAAACTCAAGTGGGCTATGTTTGTGAAAAATACGTGTACTTCATTTACCATTGTTGCTGTCCGCGCGTGGGAACTGTCTTCCGGTTTAGGTTTTCTTCTTATTTCACCATCTCATACCAATTTTTCATAAACTCTAACCTTACGTTGCATTATTCTTAATTTATTTACTCATTTTCTCACCCTAGGATTCATTGATTTAAAATTAGTAAATCCATTGGATTAGGAATTGATTGTTGTGCATGTGTGGATGATTATTGTTTATCTTTGAGTATCGTTTGGTTTATAATTTTAATAGATCCAGTCCTAACATGTGTAGACCTAGACCTGTATAGATTCCCCTTAATTAAATGGTTTAGACTTTCATGTGAGATATGGAATTTGTATAATTATTTCTGAACTAACTAATCTTAAGACTGAAATCTCGCACATCATATTTAAATTTCATGTCCTGCATCAAATTTGGTATCATCCTACTATGCCATTCTCCAGTGGGGAACGGGTAGGAGCTTTGAGTGACCACCGTGATATATGGATTTTATCGACACCGTCCATCCATTTATCCGTATCATTTCAGGATATAGGTTCAAAACTGAGGTAGATCTAAGACATAAGTGGACCACACAATGGTGATTAAGCTCTTACCTTTGAAAACTTCTTAAGGGCCATTGAAGTTTTGGATCGAACTGATATTTGTGTTTTCCCTTCATCCAAGTCTAAGTAACTTTGTAAATAAGTTGGATGGTTAAGAAATATCCCCATGGGTAGAGCTGGGCATTTTTGACCCGATCCGGTGGATCCGACCCGATCAAACCCGATCTGACTTGTTTCGAATCGAACCGACGACTTGGATCGGTGCGGATCGGGTAGGATCATCCTGATCCGATTGTTTTTTGGATCGAGATCAGGTAGTGGTCAATCCGGACCAATCCGATTTGAAAACCTGATCTGAATGGATCCGGCCCGACCCAATCCGAAGTGAAAATCAATACTTTTACTTTTTCCTATGGTGTGGTTCACTTGAGTTTTGGATATGCATCAATTTTGGGTTCAACTACTAAAATAATCTGAAAAAATGAATGGACGGCGTGGATACACCACATGCATTCATGGTGGGCCCCAACTAAGTTTACTTGTCTATAAGTTACTTGCATGGCACGTCAACAGACAAGCAACAGCCGTATTACGTGTTGTGCACGTTAATACCAGTAGGCTGCGAGTGTATCTATTAAAGTGACATAACCAAGTTCCATGAGCCCCACCATGACGTATGTTTCGCATCCACACCTTCCATCCATTTGGAGAGATCATTTCAGGGCAATATCCAAAGAATGAATTAAATCCAAAGCTCCAGTGAACCCCAGCATAGAAAGCAGTGGGGATAGTGTCGCCCACCATTAAAAAATTCTAAAGGCCACAACAGTTTTAGATCAACCTGATATTTGTGTTTTCCCATATTTATGTCTTTTTCAACTTTTGAACAGGTTGGATTTCAAATAAACATTACGATGGGCCTTAGGATAGTTTCAACGGTGTGAATCACTCTCTCCATTGTTTTCTGTGGTGGGGTCCACTACAGATTTTTATTTACATCATTCTTTGGCTCATGCCCTAAAATGATATCTCAAAATGGATGGACGGTGTGGATACAACACATACAACGTAATGGGGCCCATAGACTTGGTGACGTTACTTCAGTAGCCCGACGGGACAACACACAGCAGCTGGCACCTGGCAGCGATAGGTACGGTGTACATACGTGTTGTGCAAAGACTAGGGGAGACTCGCCTCGAGCTCCGAGTTACACAAATGGCTCAAATGAGATCATAATTACATGGTCCCACAATTATGTATTTATTATATCCATACTGTTTATCTATTTTCGTGATCATTTTAGAAGATTTGAAAAATAAAATAAAAATGAATCATACCTAAAGCTTAAATGGACCATATCGAAAATAGCCGCTAGGATAATGATTTTCACCGTTAAAAAAAATAAATAAAAATGATTCGAATTGTACCCAACTCGATCCGACCCGATTTCCCTGACCAAGTCAGAGTAGGTTCGAGTCAAGTTAACCATGCATTGGATCGGATCGAGTCTAATGTCCCGGACTCGGTCTCGGATCGGATCAAGTTCAGGTCCACCCATGCAGATTTCGAATTGAATCGGGTTGGATCCAATCTAATTCGACTCAGTCCGATGCCCAGCTCTACCAATGGGCCCTAAAAAAGCTTCAACGGTGAGCATCATCACCACCACTACTTCCTGGTGCGATCCACTTGAGGCTTAGATTTTCCTAATTTTTTGTTCCATTCTATAAATTGTCAGGGAGAAATAAACGGACGGCATGGATAAAACCCATACATCACGGTGGCCAGTCAAAGCTCCTGCCCGTTTCTAGCTAGAGATGGATGGGGAAGTACGCAATCCGCATTCCTCATTGTCCACCCATCTGTGCCATGGCTGGAGAGTTAGGAAGGAGATTGCAGAAGCGGATTGGCTGGTGTACCTCACACTAGCTATATTGCTACTGTATTGATGTCAGTAAGTTCTGTGGATCTGATCATGAGGTATGCGTTATATCCAAACCGTCCATCCATTTGGCGAGCTTGTCTTAAGGGTTAAGATGAAAAATAAGACAGATCTAATTATCAAGTGAACCACACTGGAAAAAGTAGTGGGGGATTGAACGTTTACCATTGAAAGCCTTTTTGGGGTCACAGAAGTTTTGGATCAATATGAAATTTGTTTTTCCTCTTCATTCAGGTCTTTCTGACCTTATGAACATATTGGATGGAAAATAACCATTATGGTGGGCCCTACAAATTGTTGAAAGGTGAAAATCATTATCTTCACCATTATTTGTGGTGTGGTCCAGATGATCTTTGGATATGATTCATTTTTATTTTTTTTTTTATAATACTCTAAAATGATCTCTAAAAATAGATGAACAGTGTAGATATAATAAATAAATTACTATGTGGCCATGTAACTTTGATCTCCTTTAAACCATTTGTACAACTCAGAGCTCAAGGAGCGTCAGTGCTCTTCTTTGCACGACACATACCTACAACAACTATATAGCTGGTGTGTGGTACACTAGCCAATCCGCTTCCAGAGATTGCATGGTGTCTTACATACCACCAATCTTCATAGTCTGTGTACATGGTTGGAGAAGAGTCCTCAATGAACGTACGAACGATGGAGAGAAGGTCTAAGTTCCATAGGCCCCATAGCGATGTTTTTATTATATCCACATTGTCCATGCACTTGTTGAGATGATTTTATACCATAATCTTAAAAATGAGTCATGTCGAAAATTGAAGTGGACCACACCACAAATAGCAGTGGGGATAATGACCTCACCATTAAAATATTCTTAGGGCCTACCATTATGTTTATTTTCCATCCAATTTGTTTATACGGTCACACAAACCTGGATGAAGGGAAAAAACAAATATCAAATCAATCCAAAACTTATGTGATCCGTAGGAAGGTTTCAATGGTAGACATTTAATCCCTGGCTGCTTTCTGCAGTGTGGTCCACTTGAGATTTTGATCTGTCTTTTTTCTTTTATCAAACCTTAAAACGATGTCTTCAAATAGATGGATGGTTTGGATAAAACGCATACCTCATGGTGGGCCCACGGAACTTGGTGACATCAACACACTAGGGAGGTCAGTGGTGTGTTATGCACGCAATCCACTTCAAAAGAGTTACGGTTAGCCACCCTCGCAACAGTTCCTATTTCTCCATTCACAATGTTAGTATTACAGTCAATATGTCATTCTTATGCCACTATCAAAAGTAGGCTCAACCATTGTTGTACCGTATTCTTGACCGTTCTTATGAAACCTAATTGAAAGAGACGAGTGTTATATCAATAGAAATATATTATAGGCTAAAGATTTTCAAGGATGCTTGGAGTGATTTTTACTGAATCACAACTAATATGATTACAAGACAAAGAGTAGTTAAGAAGAATTTAAAAGCAAACCAAGCAATGGACCAAGCGGCATATAGTCATTAAGGAGGTCGACCAAGCAGCCGATGTTCATACAGGATGTCGATCAAGCGGCTAATGGTCATCTAAGAGCTCGATCGATTGGAGATGGTCATCTAAGAGTTCGATCGAACGGGCGAGCAGAATGCAATCGAGTCAACAAAGAGGTCTGGAGTGATTACTAGAATACGTGGCAAGGAAATCTCTATAAGGTCGTGTAGTGCTGAATAGTTATAGCAACTATGAGAACGTGAGAAGCATCCAGAAGATAGTAGTGTTGAACAGTTATAGCAACTGTTAGAACCTGGGAATGATCCAGGTGACCTGATCAAGGCTATAAATAACAAATGAATTCAGTAAGAAAAATTGTTTCATAGCAACCTAATCAAATCAAAATCTATCTTTCAATTACTCATCAATTTACATTTCATAGTGTAATCCTTTACTTTTTCCGTCAAGTAAATTACATTTCTTAGTGTAATCTTTTACTTTTTAGCCTGCTGTTTATATTATGTAGTATAATCTTTAGCGGTAATCAAATAACTTATAACTATTAGCTGTAATTTGAGTCTATTCCCGTGCGTTGGATTCAATTTATTAATGAAAAAGGTGTTTTGTAGTTGTTTTTCACAATCGACTATAAAAATCCCTTCCTCATATTATTTTATATATATTGAAAAATCATTTCGTATGAAAAGTAAATGTGTGACCCATTATCAAAGGAATCTAAATGTGTAACCCATTATCAAAGGATAAACTCAACCCTCTAAATATCACATAATTTAACTTTATACGCTGAGCAAGTGGCTGAATAGGTGACCAATCTCACTGTCTAACTATCTTGACATTCATGATCATTGTTGTTTAATTTGAATCGAAGCCGCAGTTTCAACTCTGGCGCAACCACACACCTAATACTGTAAATGACGCCAAACATCCGTCATTGGTGTTGAATTATACTTGCTTCCGAATGTGGCTCAGCAAAGTAGACCGGGATAATTCTAAATCAGAGTCAACATAAACATGCTATTACCACACTTTATTAAAGGGTGATGACTCATCTGCGCATCAATCCTGGCCATCCAGACTATGGGCCATGTTAGGAATCCAGGTGAAGCAAAAGTCAGACTGACAGGACAGCCTTGACCAAAAGATTTCACTGTCAAATTTAGAAAAGTATCCTGATCCTCTTCTTGCTAGAGTTGGCAATCTAATTGAACCACATCATCACACACCATTTAATGCAGCAGTGTTGATATTGCCAGTAATGATGTCAACGACGCAGGAAAATTAGAAAATCCTGCTTGTTGTAATCTAATTAGATCACATTATCACACGCTACATTTAATTTAGCAATGCTTATGTGAACCAATCACAGTCCAGGGAAATAAGAAATTTATGCTTGTTGCAATCTAATTGGACCACATCATCACAGCAGTGCCGCGGTCAGCAATGACGTAGAAAGCAGGAAAATACTGCTTGTTGCAATCTAATTAGGCCCATAATCACACACTGCATTTCCTCTTGATAACTGATCACCTACATGCATGGTACCACAATTTACAGTACCGTCTTTCCCATTGACATGCACTTCCTCAGAAATTCAGTACCATTAAACTGGTAGGCCCCACCTTGAAGATCACCAGGAACAAAAAACGAACCTAGTTAGATCATCCGGTGGGCCACACTATTAGAATCAACAGACAACAGACGGTTTAATTCAGCACAGAGGGTCAGCCCACCTACTGAGTGAATCATTCTGATTTTCAACATGTAGGCGTTTCCATCCATACGCTTTAATTTCATGCAGTGCAGCCCACTTGAGCTTTAGGGTCTGCCTCTGGCAAAACGCATGAATGTAGTAGACGTGGTATGGTATGAATATTGTGGTGGGCCCCACAGAACTTAAAAAGAGTTGCAGGTGACAGTCTGAGATCGATACATTACAGTTCATTGACAAGTTAGGACTGGTGCATATGTGGGGCCCATGGTTCCATTATACAAAATTTTAGTCTAATACCCATCCACTTAGAGGCCTACCATATAAACCGCTTAGATCATGAACCTATGGGCCCCACACGGTTGAAATTGAGCACAATCACAAGACATACATTTGCTGATGGACATGAGTCACATGACCCAAAATTCTGCCAAAAGCCAACTGAGCAGAAATTGCCGCAAATGGTCGGTTGTACACGGATTGCACACTGCCTGTACCGACATCACTACTGGTTGGTGCTATGTGGCCCCCACCTGCGTCTGAGACATTAAATTTATAAATTGCTTGATAATTGAAATAAATGATTCTACACCCTTTTAAATTGGAATACCAAGCCTCCGAAGAAGTTTCGGAATTAAACTACAACTAAAACTCCTAAAAATCATCATGACTTACTATAAATAGTAGACTTACTAATTATAGACGTTCGATTCCTATGAGTGCGCATGGTTTTTGGTCAAAAATAGTAAGTGTCCTATTTGGATTTACCACTTCGATTCTCCTAATTATTCTAATTACTTTTCATGTTGGTTCAAACTCCTAAAGCTCAACCGATGAAGAATTATAATCAAACTGAAACTTACTATAAATAGTAAAAATGAAATTAAAATAGGAATTTGACCATTTATCTGATAGTATTTCGCAACTTAGGCATGACTAACTCACAGTAATAGGTTGGGTGGCTAAAGTAGGTCGTCCTACCCCAAAATCATATATGGTATGTTGGATAGCTCATTTCGGTTTGCGAGATACGTCCGTTTTAAGTTCTGACGGTCCGGATCACCCCATCTCCAATCGGGCCTTTTCTAGCCCATCTTGATCATTAAAATGTCCACGACCCACTCTACGTCACCACCAAGATGTATGTATTTTATTCACATCATCTATCCATTTTTCCGGTTCATTTTACGCCACAAGCCAAAAAATAAAGAAGATCCAAATCTAAGATGGACTAGACGCAAAAACAGTGGTAATTGAATACCCACCATTAAAAACTTCCTACCGCCCATTGTAATATTTATTTGCCATCTAATCTGTTGATTAAATCACACAAATCTAAATTAAAGGAAAACACAATTATCACATTGATACAAAACTTTCATGGCCCCAGGAAGTTTTTAATGTGCATGTTCAATCACCACTCTTTCCTGTGATGTGGTCCACCTGATATTTCAATACAAAATTAAATACACCCAAGTACCAAGTATAACTCCCAGGCAAAGGTATGCACTGCCTCATTTTTAGATCATATCCTAAAACAAACTGCCAAAAATAAATGAACCGTTCATAAAGCACCAACCAATAGCCACGTTATTCTAGCATAGTCAGTAAGCAATCCACATCCCAAATGCCTAAAGTCCACTCACCAGTGCACATATGATTACAATCCCATCCCATCATCAGTTAAACTTTTCAAAGCGAAAATAAAAAGCTTGTATTCTCATTCTTGAATACTAAGAAAATGAATCCAATCGCCTACTTGCCTCAAAATTCAAAAAAAAAAAAATCTCATTTCACATGTGACGAAAAATTGACCATGTTTGCTATAATCAAAGCCACAATTAGAGAATTTCATGTTGATCGATTTGCCTAAATTTTCAAATGTTCAAGGAAGCGGTCCAATGGGTGAGTAACATCTCAAAATCTCATCTTTGCGATGGCATTGAAATGTTGGATCTGATGATGATGAGATGAGGGAGATGTTGGAGTCATTATCAACAGTGCCACAGAAGGATTAGGATTAAGGAATTTTTATTTGGGATTTGTATGGATTATTTTATGGGTGAAGCTGCTTTTGTCGATAGCAGCCCTCAAGACAATCTCACTCAGAGAACTTACATCCTTTATAATTTGGGACAGGGTACCGTCCATTTATGTGATTTGGGTCTTGATTCAATGCGGTGTAATGCCAATATTTCAATAGAAATGCATATAAAAAGAAATTTCAGGAGATTATCATGATTCAAAGTTTCTACTTTCATCAAAACTCGAAGTTAATCTTCCCTTTTAACTGTCTAAGCTTGGGACAATCATGGTTGCATGTTCAGTTGATCCTGAGATAGTGCACATGGAGGGCCGGCTATTGCTGGGCAGCTTTAAAAAAAATCTGAATAGAATGAATTTCAGATCTAAATTTGAAAATCAAACCTGCAGGACAATCCTAGCTGATTGATTTTTTCTGTCGAAATATACCACTGTATGTTTTTAAATGGTCCGTCCGTCCGTCTGCAGTCTCCAATCAGAGTCAGAACAAATTCTCTGGCTGATGTGATGCTTCTCCAGTAGCCCATCCAGTGCAGGGTCCACCATATGCCAAGGACAGTCCAGCAACCACATGGGTTTTGTCATGGATGGGTTGATTGAACCTATGGTGTTGGGTAGTGTTTTAATTATCAACAATATCGGCTGAAATATTCTACAATATATCTTGTATTCTATGTGTGTTTGCATTTTCACACTATCTTTTTCGAATTTATAAATTATATGAATAGACTTTAAATTAAGATCTCATACAAAGAAAACTTATTATATGTACTTATTTTTTGTACTATTTTGATTTATAAGTGTGTATTGATATCTTTTATAACAATTGTTGAAGTTTCATTTAAAAAAAATCGGCCAATTTCCTACATTTCCAACATTATATCACATGCGAATTTGTATCCTAAGCGCACTATTATCTTGAACACTGGTGCAGACGAGTGGGCCTCTAGCCTCTTGTTTTCTTCCTGCTTCACCAGCTTTTAGAGTAAAATCACAAGCAAACATAGAACAGCTGTCAAGATCTTTGCCTCTATTGAGACCCAAGAGAAGACTCCCAGCAAGTGCCAATGTGGTACCTCTGTAAACGATCCAGGCCATTCATTAGGTCATTGGGTGGAGTTGCCTCATCTGAAAATTAGTAGTGTCCTTCCATTACATAAGCCTGAATTTATAAGAAACACCCATGCTAGAACAATAACCAGTAATCATTGTAGTGGACCACTAAGCAAACCAGCCTGATTTATAGGCCACAACATGTTCACTGTGGACCACCTGATGAATGGCCCAGGCTTCACACATGTTTCAAGGATACAAACCACCATCGGATCCCAACTTTCAGTAACAAGGAACCATAGCCTTAATACATCAGAATGCCTATTTGATACAACTCTGGCCCATGGCCCATCAATCACATAGCTGATGGGGAATGATCCAATACTCAGCAGAACCAAAAACATATCCAACAAACCTTTGGTATTCTTTTTGGGCATGTATTTATTTTTCATACAACCTCCAATTCATGGTTTGCTTATCAAAGGGTCTGGAACCATGAATCAGGTAGATAATTGATGAATCAAAGGTCTGGATCAGTGAAGTGCAGCTCCCCATTTGTAAATCTGGTGCATCATGATACTGTTATTCATAATCTGATGCATCAAAACTTTTTATTCCTCCTAACTAATATAAAGTCATTTATAAGTCAGACAATCTCAAGAGAATGAGAGATTGCAGAGAAACTTGAATTGAAAATATTTTAACAGAAAAACAAAAACAAAAAAACAAGCTGCAAATGATCACGCGCAGGCACCGTATTTGAACTTTCAGGTTCAGCCCCGTCTTACCCGTCAACATGTCATATTTTTAGACAATCTAAGCATTGAAGAGGTGGACCACATCATGATGACCCGCTGGTGCAGACCAGCCTTATTTCCCTGGCAGGTAATCTTCATCGTACAACCGGATGTCCCAAACACATGAAATGGTGACGGTAAAGACAATGCTGTATGTGGAAGTTCACATACAATGCATGTATGTGATCATTTTTCCAAAACCAAAATATCAGCAGCCATAGGAAAACAACACTACTGTTCAACCTAGTCCTGCAACAAGCAACTGCTACGTAGCTAAGAGAGCTTCAACCTTTGCAATCTGATCCTCTTCGTTCTTCGGGGTGGGGCTCCTGTTCGCCTCATCGAAGAGATCGTGCTTCCACTTCTCCACACGGACTGCACCCTGACGGTGTTGATTCCTTTCACCATACCTCCCACCAAACCTGTCTCTTCCCCTAAAGCTGCCACCACTGCCAAACCTCTCTCTTGATGGAAACCCACCCCTTGGCATTTCTCCCCTAGGTGGGGCCCGGTCTTCTGTTCTTGCATTTTTTTCATCCATTTCTATGAGTGGCTTCTCAGGCTTGTCCGATCCATGTGGGGTATGGCCCCCTCGTTCCTCCCTTTTTGTGTTATTGAATGTAGGCCGGTCAAAGCGGGTTTGCTTGACAGATTCTGTTGCAGCTGCACCTGCAGGATTTCCTGGCTCGGCTGGGATCTTCTTTTCCCTAAAAGCAGGCCTTTTCCTTGAAGGAGGTGCTTCTGACTCCAATTCAAAGAACCCATCATGGCGCCAAGCACTGCTATTGTCTGCCTGAGCTTGGGTCCTCTCATTACCTTTCTGCATATCATGGGCCACGATTTTGTCTCTTGTTCTATCACTGGATCGGTCCTTCGGGTCACTCCACCTGCTGCGCTCTGTGCAGAACAAGGGATCACATAAAATACATTACAATGAAACAAGGGAAGTAGAAAGAAATGGAAGGTTGCTACCGATATCCATGGAACAAAACCAGCATCACACGTGTGCAGGAGCAGGCCATTCATCAGGTGGGGCCCACAGTCCAACACACCATGGCCCAGAAATTAGTCCAGCAACAGATTGATATGCATGGTTCACCACACAAGTGGACCCACCTGATATTTAGGCTAGGGACAGTGTGCCCCCGGATTCACATAGTTGTGCCACATCCACACCTGCCCCATGAAGCTCGCTTCAATCTGCCTTCACACCAAATCTCTGAAGAAGAATACAGTGATGAGTTTAAAAGAATGACAATTACCAGTAGCCCTGCGACTGAAGCTTCGACCACCTTGCCCAGCACTGCTACGCTCATCGTGCTGTATAAGACATGCATAGGCAGCCTAACATTGTTATACAGTGGAGCACTTGAAGAAGGCACAGGTCGGAACAAGAATCCCGCTACATCAGGGGAAAAAAGACGTTTGCATGCATTGAATTATGAGAAAAGTAGTTTAGCACAACACACTTATCGAAATGACAAGCATTCATCGAAATAATTCCAGATTTCAAAAGACTAACAGCTGGAATTCATCTGAACCAATCAAAACTTGTGAGTGGTGTGATCCTCAACTGAACTGAACTGAAGCTCAAAACAGAGGAAACGACCCAGGGTTGCAACATTTTGATTTCATGGCATCCAAACACTGATTGCAATTCCATGCATTTCAAGTTGGAGTTCTAACCACAGAAATTGCAACTCAAGAATGGAATGGGGGAGCTTTGCTAAGCAACATGTACACGCCACATATGTGCCAGCATGGCACATATGTATTAGATCTAATCCAACATCAGGTTGGCCTGGCCTTCTACATGTTTTCACAAAAATAATATCTGCTCCAATTAGTATGTGGGCCCAACATTTGAAACAGGTGGATTGGTTAGAAAACTTCATCCCAGTTTTCCAAAACCATACATTTATTCTGCAAACTGTGGCCCAACTGACCAGTGGATCAGCCTGATTCTTTGGCCAGGGCATCAATATAGTGGGTGCCGCCCTGACGGATGGATTGGATCTCGGACCTATCATGCTATACTGGTACATGCATGGTGTGTACATGAGCTTTATTTTATTGCACATGCATGTGGACTTAGCATAGCTCAGAATAAGGTATGGCCCCTCTTTTTTGTCATTTACTGGTTATGAATTGAATAATAGTAGTTCTACTTGCAGAATAGCGGTGTCTGACACAATGTCATCTGTTTTGTGCACTTCCCAAACATGTAGCAGAATAGGGAACCCAGCTGTTCCAGCAAAATCTGCTCCACTTGCAATTTGAGGCATACATCCCCTCCCCCTCCCCCCTGTTAAATCACCGTTAACAGACGAAACAGCAATTGTATGTAAAGTAACACTTGGATAAGATTGTAAACAATTGAATGGCACCTAAATTTAGAGAGAGAAATGAGAAATGTAGCCAGACAGCCACTGGAAGCTCCATCTTGGAATAATCTTGATTTTCACCTTAGTTTCTTGTCTTAAAAGTGGTGGGAAATGTTGTATATGGACCAGACATCACATTTGGAGAGTTTAGATGGACCATACACGAGGTAGATTTCACAACACGGGGGCATATACCACATCCGAACTCTCTCTCTCTCTTTTTTTTAAAAAAAAAATCCTCAATCTCTGTAACCAATGCAGCAAGAAGTAAGGAGACAAATTTGCTGGTCTAACCGTCCAGGCCACTTGAGAGTAGAAACCATCTAGGCCAAACAGTTAGGTGGTGAGGCCAGAAAGCCCATATGACCCAGGCAGTTCCATTCTTAAAGCGGGGCCCATAGCAACCTGGCCCATAATGCATGGGTCTGTTCTGGGTCTCTAGTCCGGTTCGGGTATCAAAACATTGGATTAGAAAATGTGTTCCTGGTAACAGTGAGTCTCAATCAAGGGTCTGCATTACACCTCTCCCTTTGCGCACTCATTATAGATGAATTAACTGCTAGTATCCAGGATGCATTCCCCAGGTGCTAGTTGTTGGGACTGGAGAGTAGGTTCTAGCAAAAGTGTAGGTTTGGAAGAAGGCCTTAGAATCTAGAGATTTAAAATTAGCATAAGCTGGGAAATATCAGATGCATCACCTCAAAAATAGCCCACGTGTATTCACGCCATCCAACCCATCCACCAGATGTGTCACCTCAAATAAGGCACAATACTCGGCTCGATTCAAAACCGAATTGGGCCACAGAAAAGGGAAGGCCGGGAGAGAAAATTTCATGGGGGCAAACCTGAGTTGTAAAACAGCATGATTTTTTTGCCTAACCATTCATTTGGCCTGGATGAAGGATCTGGACAGCCTGGATTCTACATATACAACAAAATAGGCCCTCCCCTCTAATCAACAGTAGGCATTCCCTCTCAACATGTTCCATTTTTGGTAGTATGGAGCTCCCTACAAGGTTGCTTCTTTCGTTTGGTTGACAGGCAAGAACAGGATCTTAACTGTGGATAATCTTTGCAAGAGGGGTTTGACGCTCACTAATGTATGTATCATGTGCTTGAACGATGCTGAGTCGGTGGACCATTTGCTCTTGCATTGCCCTTATGCGAGAAAGATTTGGTATAGCTTTCTTGCCACCTTTAATGTCTCTTGGGTGATGCCTAGCTCGCTCCCCTCCTTTTTGGCTTCGTAGCATGGTGGTGGTATTGGCAAAGAAGGCAGGGCGATTTAGCGCCTGGTGGGGATGGCATCTTTATGGGCCATTTGGGGAGAGAGAAACATGCACTGTTTTGAAAATAAATCGGAATTGGAAGATCAGATTTATCGCAAGGAGGTGCACTGGGTGGTGGAATGGACTTCCTGGATCAAGGACTTAGATGCTTGCGTAGTTCTTTCCCTTTTGGGGCTGTAATTCTCTCTTCTCCTTTTTGTATTCTTTTCTGCCTTTGCATGGTTTCTTAAAAAATTCAGTTACCTTTCAAAAATAAAAACATGTTCCACATGATGTGGCCCACCCCTAGTTAGCAAAACTCCAATTTCAAACTCTATATTATATATAATAAATAAATAAATAAATAAAAAGAACCTATAATTGATCAAATGTTTAAAACTCCACATATTTCAAAAGATAGGCAAAAAAGACTTTTTTCAGACCAAATTAAACACACTTTTTTAATAGAACACGTTTTATTCAAAAAAAAAAAAAAAAAACTTTTGGGGGGCAATTTAAAAGATAAAGATTGGTGGTTGCCACCCATCAATAAAATTGAGCAAAAGGTTAAAATTGTTAGTAGAGGCGGACTAATTTATTAACCTTGTTTAAATATAACAAATACACACATATAGCTGTTTTTTTCACTCACTTTTTTTAGTGCAAATCGCATTAAACCTGAACTTTTCGTTCTCCAAATTTTTGGTGATTCCATTTTTTTACAGAAAATTTTACCATATTTTAATGATCGAGACTGAATTAAACATGAACATTTCCCGTAATCTTTTTTGCCATATGCCATTTTACTAACTATAGGCCCACCTGAGTTTATTTTGGCAGGCTGGGGTTTTTTGAGGTGATGCATCTAATGGCAGGGTTGGATTCCTCAAACATATCACTGGACCCCACATCTGGCCAGTACCACTGACAGGTTACGGTGATACCGGTACACAGGAGCACTCACCAGGTAAAATATTTAGAACTCAGCTTTGTGAATAGTCATAATGTCAGGCCTTAGTTAAAAGTGATGGTGAGGATAATCCTCAAAGTGACACATTTTGTTATATCAGCTCTATCATTCAAAAGATAGAGAGAATGACGGGGATGTTAACAACAAAACTATAACTGACTAGACAAAAATGAAGTGGAGAAGCGCCTCTGAAGTGCTGTGCGATCACCATGGGCAAATGAAACTTAAGGAAAAACTTTATAATACAGCTATAAGACCGGCTATGCAATATGGGTCAGTGTATTGGGCAATTAAGAGGCAACATGATCAGAGAAAGATCATTAGAGAGATAAGGATATTGAAACAGATGTGGGAAGACTACGAAGGGTAGAATTAAGAACAAGGTCACTACATGCAACCTTGAAGTAGTACCGAATGGAAATAAAATGATACAGAGCAGTTCAGCCATTTGCTAAGAAAACCGAAGACCAAGCTGGTAATGAAGGGAACTCTGATTATGGTTGAAGGGCCAAAAACAAGGACGAGAGGAAAACTTAAAAGGATTCAGACAGAGGTCATGAAAGCCATTTCACTTAGTGAGGGTATGGCCTTAGGAATTTTGGCAAAATAGGATTCATAAAGTTGACCACAAATGGCTAGGATAAGGCCATGATAGTAATGATGAATTGATGATGAAGATGATACGGTACTACAAAAACTGTTAACTTGATCATTAAATTTAGCAATCCTGAAATATTTGAGAAAAAATTCTTGTTTAATAAAACAACAAATTAATAGATTAGATCATACAGTTCTAGCAGGTTAGATATTAATAGCATTGTTATGAATGGAAGAGCCTTATCCTTATCCTTATCCTGCACTAATGAGATAAAAAAGAGTCATTTCTCCATCATGGTATTTGTTACCGTATCAATATCCATATTTAAGTATCATAGTTTGAATGGCTGATCCTTGTGATACTTTCTTCTTAAGGGTGAGAAATGCGAGGAGTTTCTTATGCAATACCAAGTCCAAAGTGCTTAATACTTGAAACATAATACTAAGCATTGAATTCTCATAACTGATTCAAAAGAGAAGACGGATCAAATCTAAAAGATATAGGCAGCAAGGAACCAATTGGTATCAGTTAAGACCAAGATAAATTCCAATAGCCCAAGTTGCAAAGTGCGGGAAATCATAGCAATTAACGTCTGCATAAATACACAGTATGCAGATCAGGTGAACAATGTAGCAGGCATTTGTGCAGAATAGATCAAGATTACAGAAAAATCTCTAGCACAAAAAGAAATTAAAAAAAGGCACGAGAGAGAGAGAGAGAGAACAAGGTGGGGGTGGGGGGGGGGGGGGGGGGGGGGGGGGGGGGGTAGTAGTAGGATCCATGTCACACAAGGAAGCACTTGTCAATTGTCAGACCACAGAGCAAACAAAAGAAAGGAAGACATGCACATTTAAACAACAGGTTGTAGCAAAGGATGAGTGTAAGCATGTCCCAGCACCAAAGATCATGCAATTCCTCTCATAATATTAACCGTAGTTCCATGGATTGCAAATGTATTTCAAAATCCCATAAACTCAACTGGTTGTCCAGCAGGGTCAAGTCCACTCAATTTAAAATATTTGCATCTAAAGCATTCACTAGATGACCATGGATGGTAATTGTGAGGCTGTTGAGGCCGATTCCAAAGAACATAATATAGCATTTGAAAGCCGATCCCTAATTGCTGGAAGAAAGGCTAAGATGCTTATGATGATGATGATTGTAGCAATGGTGTAGAAACAGACACGAAACCTGGAAATAAGATCGAGAGCGGGGTACTTCAGTCGGGTTGGAAGATCGCTTGGTGGCATCTGGTGGTTCTTCAGTCTTCTTTTCAGATCCTTTGTTGTCTACATCAGGCCTTGTCTTAGAGTCAGGCGCTAGTGGAGCCTCAAGGGGCAAAGCATCTTGTAATCGCCTACGATGCTTTTGATCAGCACTTGCTGGACTCGCAATCTCAACATTATGGTTGTTGGAAGATATTCTCTCTGTAGCTGGTTTCCCATCTCTCCTTGGTCTCTTTGGACTAGAACAAGGCAAAACGAACATGAGCCACACACACACACACACACACACACACACTTTAAAACTATCATTCTGCAGGTATTTTCTTTTTCTTTTTCTTTTCTTTTCTTTTTCCAACAACTAAAAGGTAGCTTTTGGCTGTTTCATTGCCAAACTATCATTCTAAAGGTAATTTACATGCTCAACTTTTTTTTAGCAAAGATCACTGCTCCGCATCTACCCCATCTACAAAGAAGGTGGGGCACCTTTTGGTTGTTTAATTACCTTCATGTGATGACAAAAATGGTTTCCCAACTTTTTGATGGGCTAAAAGACAAACTATTGCTCTTTTCTTAATCAGGGCACACAGCAATTTTAGATGATATTTTGGAACCCAAGGGACCTATATATTTTTATCCTAAGAAAAATTATAGTCCGTCACAAAGCATTAAAATCCACAAACATGCATGCCTGTAAGAGCAGTGGAATAGAATCATTGTGCAATTAACGGTCTCTAGCTAAACATTAGAGGAATGGTGGCATCATAATGTATCAGGACCTGAATAATATCTTAATGGTCTCTAGCTAGAATAGCACAGCTCATAATGGATGCCTATTCTCCCCAGCATGATCAGATTGAGTCTTATTGGGCTTCTGATGAGGCATCAACAATAATCAACAAACATCATCAAAGAGTCAAGATTATCCTCAAGTGGAATCTAGGCCTCGAAGTTCTGTTGTTTTGCAAGCAACGCCACACAAGAGAACCAGAGAAGAAGCACAACAGAATACATTCTCCATACAATGGACTCCTCTAGTCTACACTTCTCCCATCAATTTTTCTTCACTGTTGTCATTGCAATAATCGAGTAGTAGAGAAGGATCACCTTCTAAAGTTAAAACAGATTTCATTTACTTCAAGCTTGCAATCATGCTCTTGGAACCATGGTGAGGACAATTTCCAGCTGATATAGACCCCTTCTTAAAAAATTTAAAATACTAGCATTAGAAGGTATTTGGACAACTTAATACACAGACTTAGAACCTACCATGCACTACCATTGACATGGTGGGAATGGGACTACGCATATGACCATGTGGGGCCCACACATGTGACACAAGCAACCAGGTGGGAACCCTCATCCCCTTTCGATTCATGCCTGAAGAGACCATGTTTGCATCACTTTATCTTTGGGACAAGAATTGCTGGTTCATTTCATGCATGGTTCATTTTCATAGGCAGTTTTGTGACAATTCATTAATCTTATTGGGGACTCCTGGGTGATGATGCCGATGATGCCCACCCAGGTTTTTCTTCTTGCTTGGCATGGGAGTTGTATGGCTAAAAAGAGGAAAATTTTGGGGCAT